>JAWNPD010000387.1:13087126-14439252 GCA_035045305.1 Drosophila maculinotata
TATATAATACTAGCTCTACTGTGCATACACTATATAGCAAAATCTTAAATATTTAATTTATTTTTTAAATCAATAAAATATTAAAAAGCTCTTACAATCTTCGATATATGTTTGGTTGTAAATCTTTACTTATTTATTTAGTAAGATCCGATTAAGTTATGGCACATTTTAAAATATTCTTGATCTGTTAGGAGTATATACGTTTCAAATTTAAGGTCTCTTGCTCCTGTAAAGGTACTTATCTGTAGACAACGCGGTTCTTTGTTGTATTCAAGAATATTGTATTTACTTATATTTTAAAATTTAATCATACATATATTACATTAATTGAATACAAAAATCTTGACCACAGTAAAAAACATTTTCAAAAATTACCAAATTAAAATGCAAATTTTCTTCTTCCTTTTACAACATACGCAGTGCAATGTGCTATGTAGTAGTGTAGTTTTAATGCAGGGTATAACAATAGCTTTTTGCAAAGGGCTGTGTGATTTTGGTTATAGCGTTTCCCACGTGAAATGCCAGTGATTTCATATCAGCGCGTCTTGGCCTGTAACTGGAACTGGGTGTGTTTGCTGCTTGCCAGAGTTTCGCACTTGAATGCTTAAACAGTGAATGCTTCCCGCTCCCGCTCCCACTCCCACTCCCACTAGCAATACCACAAGCGTAACCTTCAGCATGGCCAGCAGCTGTTTGGCTTGCATTATTATTGAGGGCTTTTCCAATGGAAAGTCGAGTACCGGTCTGGGTCTGGTTGGGTCAGCTGAAAGAGCTGAGGAGCTGGCGACCGAGCTACAGATTTGGTAATGGCCGCTTTGACCATAGACAATAGACAATAACTGATTGATAGTCGCGGCACATTCCATGCTTCCTCTTCTCCTGGAGCCAGCAGTAAACTTGTTTTTGTTTTGCAAACCACACAAATAAACAAATGTAAGCCAATGAGCGCCCACCACCACCACCACCACCAGCAACAACAACAACAACAACAACAAATCGATGATTAATTGCAGAGGAGCTGTTGGGATGGCCAAGGCGCGAAACGCGTCTGTTGCGAGTAGTTGGCATTACCACTTTTTGACCGCAAGCTGGAAGCTGTTAGCCGGCAGCTGGTAGATGCTGATCTCAGACGCGAGACATGGTTAGCCACAAAACTCCCCCGGGCTGACTTGTGAACTTTACTTTGGGATGTGCATAGAATCTAACGAGCTCGTTTTTTGTTTTTCGGCCTTTATCATTTAAAATCGGTTAACGAACTGTGAGAATGGCTAACGAAAGTTTAGAACTGGAGAACTGGAGAACCCGTTGACTATTGTTGATTTTCGGAATTTTATTTTTGCTTGATGTCTTTTATTGTGGCAATTTGCATGTTGCCACCTTTCGCTTGTACCGTTAAGCAGCGCACACGCTCATTGGATATGCTGCAACCAATTCCAATACAGTAGTTGCTCGAAAGGTGAAAACTGCAAAAAAATAAAATTCTTCAGAAATTTAAAAATAATTTGTTTCTAATTTGGCATTTTTCAGTTTTTAACAGCTCTAAAAATCACTTTATACAAATTATTTTCAAATTTGGGAGGTACCACTGTACCATATAAGCCAACAGCATAAATTATATGCCTCAGAATTGGCTCATTAACACCTGGTTGACATAGCGAATTGGGACTGTGAATGTATCTGAATTTGCATTTAACGGCTATAATCATAATTGGGCACAAATATTGGCCTTAATATTGTATTTGGTAACTCGGGATGGGATGCTGCAACGTTGGTGGTCGGACTCAGTTTGCTGACGCTGCCTGCTTTGCTTAATTGGAAGCGACTTGCGCTGAAAATCAAAAGTGCCACAGCAACAGCAACAACAACACACATAAATCAACTTTGAAGTGCAGCCGCAGCAGCAACAAAAACAACAACAA
The DNA here is from genome assembly GCA_035045305.1 of Drosophila maculinotata. Taxonomy (NCBI): domain Eukaryota; kingdom Metazoa; phylum Arthropoda; class Insecta; order Diptera; family Drosophilidae; genus Drosophila; species Drosophila maculinotata. Next base: position 13,089,046 of record JAWNPD010000387.1, read on the forward strand.
CAACAACAACTCAGCTCAGCTCAGCTCGGCCTTGCTTATCAACGTTTCCTTCATTTTGCGCTGCTGCTTCTCTTGTTGCGTTTTCTTTTTGTTTTAGTCTTTACTTTCTTTGTTTGCCTTTACCCGCACGAATTTTGGCTAAGTGCAAGCCGCTCTCGCTGCCGACGTCGACGTCGCAGTTGCCGCAACAGGTTCTCGTTGTTCTTGTTGTTCTTTAGCAAGAACTGGACGCATAGCACGCGCAACAGGTTCTGTCCAATGCCTGATTAAGTGGCGAGTGAGTGAGCGAGTGCTTGACTGCTTGACTGGCTGTGTATGTGTGTGACTCTCTCGCGCTCTCAGCAGCACAAACTCGACGCACACATAGACAAGCGGACTTGCAGGCGCGCTCACTGACAGCTGAGATAAGTGACTTTCAATAAAAAAAAATACCTGTTTATGTTGTTGTTGGTGTTGCTATTGGTTTGCTCTGCTTAGCTATGATAAGACTGACCCCCATTAGCAAACGTTTTTACCAACTGAAAAATACTCCTCATGTGCAGCACATTGAGAGCAGCGTCCGATTTTCCACTGGGGTTTTTGACAGTCAGCGCAGGTAAAGCAGACTTAAGACTGCGACGCTGCCGCTGCATGTGTGTGTGTGTGACTACTCGCGCGCTCTTTCTCGCTCTCTCTTTTGCTTGTGGTTTGCGTGGCCGAAGAAAATCATTTTCGCAATTGCCGCTGCGAGAGCGGGTCTCAAAGTGTATGCATGTCTGTGTTTGTGTATGCATGTGTGTGTAGGTGTTGCGACTCTGCCGCCGTGAGCTTTGCCTGATCGCGCCTCAGTCTCCAGTGTCAGTCCACTTTTGGCTCTCGTCTCGTGCAGTTTGCAAGCAAGAAGTCTAAACGTTTCATGTCGCGTTCGTTGGCCGCGCGTAACGTGTCTGTGTGTCTTGCTGGTGTGTATGCATGTGTGTGTGCACATTGCAAAAATTAAATGAAAATTAATAAATATCAAATCAAATTGTACAATACAATATTAATTATTTTAATGGATAAAGCTAAGAATCGAATAAAAATACACTTTGTTTACAATACGGCAACAATAATTGACGACAACTCTTAAAGTGCAGGTCTCTATGTGTATATCTGTGTGAGTGTGTGTGAGTATATGTGTAAAGTGTAGCCAACTCGTTCATCACGCGTTCTGCTAGCAAACAACAACAACTGCAACAACAGCGGCTGGAACACGAAACGGCATTTTAAGCACATAAATAAATAAATATATAAAAAATATACAACTTTGTGCCGTGAAAAATGTGCCTTAAAAATTACAAAATTGCAGTAAACATAAACAAAATACAAAATTAAAAAAAAAACAAATTATTTATAAATAAAAATTGAAGCGCAGCCTTCAACGTGTTTTTCTTCCGCTTACAAGAAAAACTGTTGCTGCTGCTTCTTCTTATTAATCTGGCCGTCGCTAGCGGGTGGCAAGAAGCTTCTGCTGCTGCTGCTTCTTCTTCACAGCCAACTCCATCTTGTGCTTTGGGGCCAACAACAAGTTTTGTACAAGCTTTTTTTTGTGTGCGCCGCGAACAACCCCCCTTCACATACCCCACCCCTCTCCCGCTCCGTTGCAATCAACATTTTCCTAAGGCAGACCAGTTTTTGGCGGCTGCATTTTGCCATTTTCCGCGCTTCAAACTCGCTGCCACAACTTGCAGCACAAGCAGAAGCCGAAGAGGCAGAGGCAAAGGCGGAGCACACTCTGGCTGGAGAGCAGCTGCCGCCGCCCCATTGGCAGTTGCACTTGGGAAAACTCTTCCCAGCCATATAAAGCCAACACATACACATACACATATTCCGCACAGACCCCCATAACAAAGGCGGCCAGTACGTGTTTTGGATTATTTTAATTGGCGCCAGACGAGACATGTTCAACAGCAAAAAAATAACTAAGAAATCGCAGCTGAAAAAGAAGCATCCAAAGTGATGCACAATAAAAATGTTTGCTTTGGGTCAGTTATTTTTTGGATTCCAGAACCTGAATGGACCAAAAAAAGTCAGCACAAACATGTAGGGCCGATAAAGCAAAGAAGAATGTTACATAACGTTGGTAAAACTCACAATGAAATGGGTAAATAGAAAAGCATAGAACATGTGCAGAAGCAGGAACTAGATAGGGTGCTAAGTCAGCCAACTATTAGCCAAAAAGTAGGCTAAGAATGTACAAAATATAGACAGAAATTGGCTGAATTACGAATTTAACATAATATCTTAAACATGTTATTATATTATGATAAAAGAAATGGACAGCTTGTACTAAACTTCTGAATTATACAAAAAATGAAAGAGGCATAACCTTAAATTTGCTAGAGTAGATTCCATTGCCAAATTCCAGACTTGAGTTAAAAGTAAAATGTTACAGTTTTTCAGAATTAAAAAACCATCAATCCGTTAAGAGATTCATATCGAAATTTCCAATGCACTGAAAATTAATTTTAATTTAAAGTTCGTATTTTGATACATTTTTTTATTAGCTGCTGCCTTTTTATTATTTTATGCACAGATGTTCAAGTAATAATATTTTTATAGCACCGTTTAGTTTAAGCATAATGGGATCAACAACATTCTTTATAATTTAAATTCTACTTAATTGATTAATTTAAGATTTTCCCCGCTCTGTTTATTTACATTTGTATCAAAATTTAAGCTCTTTGCTAAACCCGGAAACCCATCGTAATCCCCATGCCACAACACTTGATAAACTTTGCACATTTCTGCCGAATTTCACTGTGAATTCTCGGAGTGGAAAATTTACATGTATCTTAACCGAGTTTCAAGTATTACGCCGGTTTCAGTTTCTCTGATTGCGATAACAAGTGATAAAAATACTTACGAAAAAAAACAACAATTTAAATCCCCCAACCCAAAAGTGAGTGACATTATGACGCAGGAATCTGTTGCTGTCAGGGATAGAGTTGCAACAGACTGTGGCATAGAAATCAGAATCAGAATCAGAATTCGATGTGACAACGACTTATAAAACTGTCACACTGTGTGTGAGGCTTCAGCAACAACAAATACTACAAAAGAATTTCAAAACAAACTTGTTTGCTTTATTGTGTGTGGGGCGCTGCGGTGCGGGGGGGCACTGAGGGGGTGTGGGATGGGTGATGGGTTCAATACACTCTCCGACTCGCTCCAAAAATGTGCGCGAGAGATTGATTGAATTATAAGTTGAGCTACAACAACAACAACCGCGAGCAGACGATCATTGAATTCAATTAAAAGCGAAACATTATTGCATACCAGGCGACCTTGCCATGTATCTGTATCTGATGGATTGTGTATCTGTAGCTGCCATGTCAGGCTCCATTGGCAACCAGTTTTTTTGTTATTACTTCTTTATTTTTTTTTTTTGCCTGCTGCGTGCGCTCTTTTATCTTATCATCCCCCGCGGGCTGAAGCGACTGGCTAAGTCGAATTTTAATCTTATCTGTCAGAACTAAGTAGTGCAAACAGCAGAAATAACAAAAGTATGTACATCAACAGCAATTCAAGTATTTTTCGAGTGCTTTTCACATCTCGGAGTTGTCATTGTAAATTGCTGCGATACAACAAAATTCGCCGTTGATTTCCTTAAAAGTACATATTGTTCATATTAAAATAAAAACATTAAACAAAAAAAATAACAAAAAAAAAAAACAAAGAATCAAAACAAAAGAAGAAAAAAAAATATTTCAACAAATTGCGCACAACATTTCTGCCCTAAATGACAGAACAGTTAAGCAAATAGCAAACAGACATTAAATACGCTCAAATACACAGAGAATTCGTTCCTAAGAAATAACAATATCATCGTGAATTTCCCATTATACGAATGTATAGCAATTAGTGGGTTCACAGTGCAATATAAGCAGACTGTGAAATTGTAAATAAAAAAAATACACATCTTTATTTTTACGAATTGGATCAGAGTTTAGTTGTCATTGAAGCAATTAATTTACATATATTTTTCTTGGAATAATCTTTAAAAAGTTTAAACTTTTCTTTTACATATTCGATTTTAAACAAATTTACTTCTTATATGACTAAATGATGAACGGCTTGTAGTTTGTGGCGAATTCAATGCGAGCTCACAGATTAAATAACAATTCGTTATCCTTGTGATATATGTTCCCATTTGTTATACAACAAACAAATTATTATATATTCTGTGCAATTTTAGTTCCGTTTGATAAGATAGAAAGTTTTTAGTCACACGCAATCTGGACTGCTTGATAAAATAGCTGCAAATGTTTTACCTAATAGCAAATCATCAAAATTCTCTCTATATCTTATTTTTGCTGGTTTATTGCGACATAATCATTAAAATTTTGTGCACACATGTGGCTTGTATATACATACATACATATATATGTATGTTATATATTTATGTATACCTCTCATTGGAATTATTGCATATTTGAAGTGCACTTTAGACGCAAGTTCTCTCTCGCTCTCTCTCTCTCTCCATTTCTCTCGCTAGTTATTATTTTTTATTTTGTGCTCCCGTTACGCTGCACGTTTTTTACAATTTGTATTTGCGCTGCCAAAGTGCTTGGAATGTGCTGTGCAAATATTTGCGGCACATAGATACACACACACACACACACTTACTAAATATTTAGCGTTTTTTTTGCCAACTGAAAATGGTCCACGCTCTGCTCAGGTGATAAGCAAACGCAGCGACCTTGCGACAACGACCTTCACATCCTGCCCGCTGTGCGCCGCTCAACAAAGCGGAAGTAAAGCGAACAATACGCAACGGCGGGTGTAGTATACCCAAAAAGTATCTGAAATCTAAACTCGATCGCTAGGTAGCTGAAAGTACAACTAAAGCTGAGACTGAAACTCAAACTGAGGCTGAGGCTAAAACTGTGGCTGAGCTGTTGACAGGGCGCGTTGAAGAAATCTGTGGAAACCGTAGAGACCAAAATGAGATGAGGTTTGTGGCATTGAGGATGAATGATGCCAGGCAAAATGGCAAAAATGTATATATGTATGTGTGTGCTAGTGCGGGTGTTGTTGCTGTTGCTGCTACCAAGAAGCGCGCTTGGAAATCTCATATATATATATATATTTGTTTTTGCTATTTTATTTTTGCTGCAAGCGAAGCGCGGCGAGCACTAAAGAAGACGTTGAACTTGCCACAAGCTGCCTGACTGCAAATGCAATTGCTCTGCAACATTGCCAACAATTGTTGATTGTTGCTGGAGCCCTTTTTTTGTAGGTGTAGTTGTTGTTGTTGTTGTAGCCAGTTGCTGCTTTTTGCGGAAATCCAGCAAACGAATTAAATTTAATTGTAAATTTATGCGTGTTGTTGTTGTTGTTGCTGTTGCTGTTAGAGCTGTGTGAATGTCTCAGCTCCATGCGATCTTCACCTTTGTCCCCTCTGCGCTCTACCTGTGAGAATTGACAAAAATTATAATGAATCGCAGCGGCCAACAGCTAACAGCTAACAGCCAACAGCTAACAGTGCTTAAGGCAGCCTTGCAGCTAAATGCAAACACAGCTCCGAGTCCAGGTAAAACTAATCACAACCTAAGCGCTCAGGTAACAGTTTCATTCATGTTGTTGCACTTGCTGCTGTTGTTGTTGTTGTTGTTGTTGTTGTTGTCAAGCACTTTGTTACGCTTGTTAGTAGCTGACACTACAGCAATTTGAGCGGAATTTATGACAGGCACAGTTCAGGGACAGCCAGCTTCATATCTTTATCACGCATCTCAATCTTTGACAACTCTTTCTACAACTCTGGTGCTCTGGCGGCATTGCTGAAAATCTGCAGCTGATAAGCGTTTCAAATGACACGGGTGCTAATACCAACAAGTCCGGGTATTTGTGTATACTTATGAGAAATCTCTCAGTATACAGAAATGCTGTGGAAAACCCAGCGCATATGTTCTTTATAACAAATATAAACAAATATAAAATATAAAATTTGTTTATAAATATATCGATTATATATTAAGTCTTCAGTTTGTTGCTTTGTGTGAAAGATCATTGCTTTCATCAGGTAAATCATTGCAAAAAATATGATTGTGTACTGCAAGTCGTGTTAATTATGTTTTTCGGTCTTGCTTACTGAAATATGTACTGTGCTTAATTTAAACAACTCATTTCCGGTTTTTGTTTTCTAGAAATTTGCAAATTCGTTCGAAGAACTTTAAGATTCTGAAGCTCAATTTTTACACATTTAAACATTTCGATTTTTGTTGACTCGATGTCCATCAAACTATATTCAGGAATACAAATCTTGGGATCCTTAGACTTTCTGTTTAGCATTCGTTTACAGGGAATCCTTATTGTATAAATTTCTATAATATTTGCATTTGCAGCTGAAATTCACTAATTTTGCTAGAATATGATAATTATCCAGTTCTAAATTGTTATTTATTCCTTGATGAAAATACCACCATAAATATCAGATTTAAATTGGTCTATTAACCATTCCATTCCGCTTTCGAGATTGAAAATCTTAATTGTGAATAATAGAGATATGATCTCTATTCGCGCCAGCTGGTTCTTGATTCCCACAGTAAATACCATAGAGCATGCACATATATTTAAATCAATCTATTATAAAATTTCCTGTTTAGGATCAACAATCTTTTACACACACACACACACACACACACACACACACACACACACTCATGTATATACAAGAGACACCTGGAAAGTGATCGTTTCACTCATCTTGTAACACACTCGCCGTCGTCTGATTAGTGCCGTAGCCTGTTTTTGACCTCGCTTGTGTGTGGAATTTATTGGACTACTGATATCATAAGCAGTTAGTTGCTCGCTGCTCATAAACTCGTTCTCTTGGGTGTGACTCTGGCATGCCATATGCGTGGGGTGGTAAGCCGGCGGGGAGGTATCAAGAGGAGGGGAGGGGAGGGGAGGGGAGCCTCACTTGCAGCTGGGAACTGGGTACTGTGCCCATTTCGCTGGCGCCACTGTTTTGCCATGTTTTTCCGCATTTTTTAAATTCGAATGCCCAAAAAACTGTCATTTTGCATTTCGAAGTCGTCGATTTTGATGTCGATGTCGACAAAAGTGTCTAATTTCGTTTTTAGCGCAATAAAAACCATAAAAAAAAAATTAAACCAAAAAAAAAAACAGAAAAACGTTAAGCGAGTCGAGAGACAGTAACAATAACAATAGCAAGCTGTAGACCAAGTTGTCGTCCAGTGGCCGAAAATCGGCTCCATTAGTGCCTGAAAATAGTCAGCGGCAACTGTTGCTGTTGCTGCTGCTGCTGCTGCGTGGCAGAAGTTTCGCTCTGTACAGTTTAGAGCGCTCCTTGGGGCCATAATTAACGAATTGCTGCGCTGCTGTTTTTTTTCTTCTTCACTCTTTTTGTTGTTGTTGTCTGTTTTGGGCAGCAGCTCTCACACAGCGAGCGATGTTGCTGTTGCTGCTGCTGCTGCTGGTCACAAAACTGGCGACAGGAGCAACAGCAGCCAGCAGCAACAGCTAGCAGCCTGCGATTGCAATGTCATTGCACTTCCAGGCAGTCAGCCAGGCTGCCAGGCAGTCGTAGATTTATCTGCGCCGTCGCGTACTTTGCCCCCTCAAACAGGCTTCTTTCTAGCCATCTATCTAGCCCAGCCGCCCGAGCCTAGCCTAGCCTGACTTGGCTGACTTGGGCTGGCTTTTGTGGCTAGCGCTGGCGTTTTGTCAACGGTGCCTTAGAATCCAGTTTTGCAGTACAGTGATCGCTCGCGAATTAGAACCGTAGCAGTTCCATAATTGTGTATAATTTTCCTTATTTTAAATTAAATTTTTAAAGTATATAACAACTGGACAACTAACTTGATTTTGACTGATTTATTATAGAACAATAGAAAAGTAATAAATATTTTAGATTCATACAAATTTACACTGATATATATATGTACATATATATTTTGGATTCATTCAAATTGACAGTTTCATTTTGTGCAAGTTGCAATTTGCAAGTGTTTACCGTACTTGTTGGCTTTGCTAGGTTCCAGTTCTTGGGCGCCCGCTTACGCAGCCTCATAATTATGCATTAAACACTTGAAGTTTACGGGGCAGTTTGGCTGGCATTAATGGACAGCAATTTGCATAGAAACCATACACAAGATGCAACCGAGGCGCCCATTTGACATGCCAGCCAAATGCCCAGTTGACATTTAAAAAAGGCTGTTGGGGTGAGCCCTGTTGCAGTGGGATCGATGGGGAAGGGCGGAGGGTGGGAAGGGGCATATATAGACGGAACCGCTGCTGTGCGTGGGCAACGAAACGTAACCAAAATGCAGTCGGCTAACAAATCGCATTTGAAAAAAACTTGTTTATTGGCTTAGGTTTGTTATTATGGTAAGGGGGGGGGGGGCCTGGGGGTGGGGGTTTTGCTGTGTCTGTCAGCGGCTGCCCTCTTGGGTCAATGTTATGTAAACCTGGTTCACTTTTCACACAAATGCATCACAGCAAATACATAATACGGCGGCCGCATATTACACAAAAACCCAAATAACTCGACAGCAGCAACAGCAACAGCAGCAACAGCAGCAGCAGCAACAACAACAATAAATAACTTGGCCAAAGCAATCGATTCAATTTGTTGCCACTCTCCCTCTCTCTCTCTCTGTCTCTGTCTTTGACAGCAGCTGCCTCCTCTTGGGGCTGCATTCCAGAGATGCGCAACAGCCAACGATAAGAAAAAGTGCAACAGCAAAAAATAAATAAAAATAAAAATAAATGTCGCCAGACAAAATGAGAAATAATAATTTAACAAATACTCAACGACAAATAATGAAAAGTGAAATGTGTGTTGCATAATTTTTGTTTTGATTTGTGTGCTATTATATATTTATTTTGTTTAATCGCGTGATCTTTTCTTAGAGTCGCCAAAATGCTGGCAACAAGGTGTTAAAACAATTTCAACATCAACATAATAATCATAATAGTAATAATCGCTGCACCAAAAAAAAAATAAAAAAACGAAACGAGACGAGACGAGACGCAACGAAAACTCCAAAATCCCAGCAGCAATTACTTAAATGAAAATGCGAAATCATAAAGAAAACGGAAATCATCAGCAGAGCTCAGCCACGACGACAGCAACAACTACAACGACAGCAACAACAACTGCGCCGGCAATGGCGACAGCAACAGCGACAATGCCACTGGAGAGCTGCAAAATGGACAACACCAATGGCAACAGCAACAACAGCATCAACATCAACATGAACAACAACAACAGCAATGGTCAAACGGACAAACTGTCCAAAATGCTGCTGCCCGCACTCAAGTCCGCCTCAAAGGATGCAACAGGCCAACAGTCGCAGTCGCAGTCGCAGTCCCAGCGACGGCAACAGCAATTCACGCCCCTCTCCGTGTTGTCGGATGCGGCGAGCAGTGCCAGCTTCAGTTCCGCATCGGTCGCCAGTTCCATACAGGTAAGCTACCCAAAAAGACGCAAGCTAAAACCTAAAACTCACATTGAAAAACCAAAAAAAAAAGCTCTTAAGAACTTTTTAGTCTATGTGCTTGACTATTTGATACCCTATAGTTAGTTTAAATAACAGCTAATATTAATATTGCTAGCTCTGCAAACTAATCCAGGATTGTGGAGTGAAAGCTTTAGCGTCGTTGTATAATTTTAATGCTATTCCCATCGATAGTTTTTCCAACACCTTTTTTGATTTATTGCAACTGTTTTAATATATTTTTCTACATATTTATCAAAACAGTTATGCAAATATATGAAATAATCGATAGTGCCAATGAGGGCGACTATCGATAGGCGACTATGGATATCGATAGCTTTGCTGCTTCAATGTTAAGACTTCATCTCTGGCCGTTACAAAAGAACCCTTGCTGCAGCTTTTACACATATTTACATCAGTTTGGCATACCCTTTGCATTGCTCTGACTACAGGGTATAGCCAACGAATAAAACTTAGCCAACCGGTTTGTCGCTGCCGGCTCTTCTCGCTGTGTCTGGCTCTGTTTCTGTTTCGGTTTTTATTATTCTTGTTAATAAATCCTCAAAGCGCGCAGAATTCCAATCGCACCGACGCTGACTCATGGCCCACAGTTCCAGTCTCCGGTCTCCGGTCTACGGTCTGAGCCGCAATCCACAAACAGAAAAAGTGAAGGCTTAAACAAACAGAAATTTAACTTTGATCGTTGTCGATGTCGATTTACATGGCCGGCAAAAAAAATGAGAAAAAATGTGCACAGCAAGCGGAAAATAAATGTATATACATATATATATATGCATATATATACTTTTTCTGCTTCTTTTGTTTTGGCCCACGCACAGTGGGTCGGAATTTTTGAGGTTCGGCCTGCAGTGACACCGCTGCAGGTTCCTAATTGAATTATGAGGTTGACCTCCATTTGCGTGTTGCTTAACCCGACTCTCGGTTTTCAATTTCGAAATCACGACACTGTGTCACTCAGGCGACAAAACGGTACTTTTGTTTCTTTATTTTTTGGGGGAGGGGGGGTCACTGAAGCACCCAAGTGGAGCATCGCATCAATGGGGGGGAACTGCGAATTATTCGCATGTCTCATGCACAGGATCAGACAGCGGGTGATTAACTGGCAGTCCGACAATGAATGAAACCGTAGGAATGTTTATTTTTGGCTTCCTTGTCAATGAAAACGTTCTTTCTTTAGGGATCGTAATACATTCGTTTGGTATTTAATGCAGTTATAATGATTTGATGGATATCTTTGGAAAAATTTGGTTTACATTGGTAATTCTGCCAGATGATTCAGAATTTCATATCGAAATGGGATCGTATATATGTATGTATGCATAGTTAGCTTTTTGATGTTTTCATCTAACTTTATTTCCTAAATACAAATTAACATTGTCTAACAGTTAATTTTTATTAAAATGTATTATTGACTTTTACCATGAGTTTAATATTTGTCTTCAAGATGATATCATATGTAAGAAATATGAAACCCTTCTTTTTTTTGCGCTAAAGTAAGCGTTATTTTTAGAAATTCTATTATAACGCACATTCTTAAGCTTCTATAGAATTTCTTTCTCTCTTTCACACTGACATTCTTAGACAACAAGCTGTAGGCCCCCGTCCAGTTGAGTTCCATTTGATATAGTTCTATATGCCCGTCACCCATTAACCTTAACTGAATTACAAGTTTATTGTAAACCAGGGCCGTGCCATCATCATCATCATCATCATCAACATTATTATGATCATGATGAACATCATTGTGATGGATGCCACAATGAAAATGGATTGCTTTTGCTTCTAAATGCAAAATAATTTACCAAATTAACGGTACCATTATCAACAGCGACGATCCGATCAATCAAAGTGAATCCGATCAATTAAATGCTGCCTCGAAGCGTTGCACGAAGAGAGCACAAAGAAAATGGGTTATGAGCAAACAACAAACAACAGAGCGAGCAGAAACATCAGAGAATCGACAAACAACAGAACGAAGCTAGGAGAAATGCGACGAGGTGAATGTCGTATACATACATACATATGTACATATGTCGGTGGCTTTGGGAGGCACCTAGTACTTTAACAATGTTTGTTTCTGAATTGGAACAACGCTGACCTTATCACTGTGCAATGTGTACATAACCACAAATTTCAGCTGTTACTTGTTCTTGTTCTTCTTCTACTTCTTCTGCTTATGCTTATACATATTCTTCTTTTTCCTTTTTTGTATATTTTTGCTGTATTCTTGGTTGGAGGGGGGGCGTTGATTAATCATCGTCTTTGCATGTTGGCCACAAACTTTGCGTTGCGGATTACCAACTTCTCCCGGGGCGCTCAGCTGGCCAAGAGCGTGGTGGTGGTTGGTTAGGGGGGGGGGGGGGGGGAGCGCATTGCGACGTTTCATCGATAGTCGATGGCCGATTGTCGATTGGCAGGTTATTGAACCGCTCAGCGCCGCGGGTTTTTACTTACAATACGTACGCTCGAGTATTTGTAACATTTTTTTTTTCTCCTCTTTTATTTTTTATCATTTTGTGCTTTTTGTTGTTGTTGTTGTTGTTGTATCGTTCTGTGGGCAAACGCTAATTGCTCTATGCCCGTGCCCCATTCCGTTGCGTTGCTGTGCGGCGCATGCTTTAGTTCCAGTTATTAGAGACATGACTCCATCTTCCCATAGCCACCACACATATCCATTGATGGTGGTCCAGGCCAGGCCAGGCCGGGCTAGGCCGGGCCAACAGCCAGGCAGCCAGCCAGCCAGGCAGGCATCTCTGCAACTCTTTTGCATTGGCTTAGAACAAGTTTTGGGGCGATTTTGCATCGATTAGGCGCATTCCAAGCGTCGCCTTTTTTTTGTGGCCATTGTGGGCGTGGCCAGCAGATTGCGGCAGACTGCAGCGACGACTGCAAGCCTTGGCTATTTATAGCTGCAATCAAATTAATTGCGGCCACGCCCACTTGCAACGCTGACAAAACAAACTGTAATGCAGCCCAGCTTGACGAAGGTCGCTTGGCTTTTGTCTGTTTTTTTTTCTTCGTTTTTTTTTTCTGTGTGGTTTTTTGTCTCTTTTTCTATGAGTTTTTTTTTTGTTTCTTGGCTTTCAGATGAATGCGCAGATTTCCACAGAAATAAATACATATATAAATATGTATACAAAATATTTTGGTTTTAGATGTAAGAGTTTCGCTGCTGCCGCTTTTAATGTTTTTAGCTTGGTTTTTTCTTTTCTGTCGAATCAGCCAAAACACTTGACGCTGCATTGGAATTTTTTCTTTATTATTTTCTTTACTTTTTTTTATCATTTAGCCCTTCATGATGTTAAGTTCAAGTGGTCAGCTTGAAGCAATTGGTATGTGGAGCTGTGGAGCTGTGCAGCTAACTGATCACTTAGCCAAGCCGGAGTGTTAGCCATGGCTCTTAATTGCTGCTTCATTTCCGTGAACTGTCCGCTGTGCGCTTTCGTTTTGCCCACGGAAATGATCACATATTTTGCCAAAGAGATCAACAAACAGTTCCGAGCTCAGCTCAGCTCTCCATTGTTGCGCAATTAGGGCGGCTCAAAGCTGACGCCTCCTTTTTAGATACCCTGTAACTAATATGGGGTAGATGAGAGCTGGCATATAATATCATAAGGGTTTTCCAATTCACTTTTATTATTTCAATTTTTATATTATATTATTTATTTCAATTTAATTTAAAAAGGTAATATATACTTTAAAGGATACTTTTTTAACTAACAAACTAAAAAGACACGATAGAAAAGAGCCACAGAATTTTTACGCAGAGCTTATAATTCACAAGCAGCTCAAGCATACATTTGATGAGTTTACTTTATTATGGATGAATATTTAGTTCTGCTTAAGATAAGAACAACGAATTCATTATAAATATTAAATTTCATAAACTCTTAGGGTATTCATGCGCATTGTTGTGAAATGGTTTCCTTGTTGCTTTCTTTCATTTGCTGTTTCATTTTCATTTCCAATGCTCAAGCACAAAACTCTTAACGCTCATTAGTTTTCTAACTTGCCGTCGAACTCGTTTCTCACACACGACGCGCGGCGGCCTCTGCAATTAATTAATGCCAACAGAGACCAACAGCAATACCAACAGCAATACCAACAACAACAGCAACAAGAATAGCCAACAAGAACAGCAACAATGCCGCCAGCCAGCGCTAAATTCTAGCCAGATTCCAGCTAAATTGTTTGCGACCGTCTTTGAACTTGCGCCGACTTCAGCTGATGTCGAATGCTGTTGTTGTTGCTGCGGCTGTCGAGTTGGCCAACCGTCAATGCTTTGCATTTTTTTTCGAACAGAAATTATAACAAATAATTGCAACGCTCACAATTTGCCAGGTAGTGGCAACGAGGAGGGGGGCAAGGTGGGTAGGGGGAACATTGCGCTTGACAGGCGACAGGTGCAAGAGTTTCACCTTTTGCATTGTTTAAGGCCAAACAGCAGCCGTTGCTCTCAGGCTGCACTTTGGCTTTGGCTTTGGCTTCGGCCATGGGCATATTGGGCATTTCTTTATGAGTTGTTTTTGGCTTGTTAATTAATTAACAGGCCAGGTGAAAATGCATTTGGCCAAGTGCCGTTGGCTGTTTACATATCGTTGACTCTACGCTTCGCTTCGATTTCATTTTTGTTGCTAGTTCTGAACCCACACGAGAAAAATTTCACTTTTGTTTCTTACGGCGCAGACAAAGCGACATTCAAGCAACCAAAAAAAAAAAAGCAAAAAAAAAAAACATTTTGAGGTCACAAATACTCGTTCCCATTACAGGCGGACTCTGGGCGCTCTGCAGCCGGGTCCAAAACAGAGGCTGAGAAGTTTTTCTACTCTTGTTGTTGTTGTTGTTGTTGTTTTATCTTGACTCCATTGAAATTCTTGAGCTGGCAACCGCAAATGAACTGCGTGCATGTCTGCTCCGACTGTAATTTAATGCCAACTTAGAAGCTTTTCAGCCTGCATTGCGTCTTCAAGCGACGCAAAAATAAAAAAAAACAAGTAAGAGTGCTCTAGTCGAGAGTGCCCGACTAGGATATACCCTGATCCAAGTTCTGACATTCATTCAAGTTATTTATCTGCATTCATACATAGAAACACACACACACACATATACAAACACAAGCTGCTTGCTACGCGCGTCATCAATTGCTTTGCTTCTTCTTCCTTTGGCACCAAACTATGTTACATTGAATCGTTGATAACTTCTGAGTTTATTGTCCGATCGTAATGAAATTTGTAGGACACAAAGATGGCTCATAAATGTGAGACTATGTAAAATCCGAAGGTCATACCTCTTAAAATACGTATTTTTCGATTTCTTGGAGATCGGGGAGGGGTATCCAAAAAGTGAAATGCATTTAACCTCTGTATACTATTGGAGAGTATATGTACCAAATTTGGTGACTCTACCTCTTATAACTTTTAAGCTATACCTTAAAAACACTGTTTTGGAAAATTAATTTATCGATAACTTTTGAAAGGATTGAGATATTGAAAAAAAAATGATGAGTTTGTTTAGAGCCGGCAGTACAGTAACTTAAACCTGAATATAAAAATTCTAGCATTTATGACTTTCAAGTTATGCCCGAAAAACACTTGTCTGAAATCGATATTTATCGATTACTTTTGAACGGGATGAGATATCGAAAAAAAGTGATAAACTGGTCTTGTCCCGGCACTACGAGAACTTATATTTCAAATATGAAGTCTCTAGCTTTAGCAGTCTCTGAGAAACGTGCGTTCATACAGACGGACAGACGGACAGACGGTCAGACGGACAGACGGACAGACGGACAGACGGACGGACAGACGGACAGGGCTAAATCGACTCGGCTATTGATACTGATCAAGAATATATATACTTTACGGGGTCGGAGATGCTTCCTTATGCCTGTTACATACTTTTGCACAAAACCATTATACCCCTTTTTCCCATTTTTAATGGGATCAGGGTATAAAAATAAGAAAAAATTCCTCAAGTCGGACAGCTGCCCTTGTGAAAAGCAAAAATATGCAAACTTTCGATCCAGTTGCAATCCCATGTGACAAGACACCAGAGACCCCAAGACATGATATGCCATTTTTGAGGCACCAGCTGCCAGCCAGTTGTTTATGTTGTTGCTGTTGTTGTTGCTGTTGCTGTTGCTGCTGCTGTTGATTTTGTGTGTTGTCATCGCTGGCCAGCTGCCCAGCTGCCCAACAGTCCAGCAGATTTTGTGTTGTGCCCAAAGAAAAGTGAAAATCTGCGCTTTCTAATTACGCGCATCAAGTTCTTGATTGCCGAAGCGTGCATAATTAAAGGTCTGTACAGCCTGTTGCCTAATTATGTCTAATACATGACTGCATAACTATCTATATATATATATATATACAAGGAAAGTACCAGCATTGGCAAGCAAGTAAACAAGACTGTAAATCAACTCAAAAACCATACAAATCCGGCCAAGTTCAAGGTTGAAAAACTTTTATTGAAATGTCTGAAATTCCTAAATCTAAGATTGTTTTTTGATAAGTAATATACGTTAATATTTTAAAACAGCTGTGTTCATATACATAAATAGATTGTAAAATTAATAAAGATTGTAAAATTATAAAATACTTACTTGTGAAAATATATTCAGTTATGATTTTATGTATCCATGCAGATATCACATTAAAATAAAAATATATCAGCTCAAGTTAAGAATTGAAGTTTTTGTATTAAGAAGAAGTTTTGAGCACAAAAATACAAGTAATGAGTATTTTGTACTTAATCTTATTAAACCATTTAATGTTTTTTTATTGAAGACAATTACTAAAAAATAAAATATAATATACAATTGAAAATTTAACATGGGTATGACATCAAAAACTATTTATACTTATTTTTGAAAACATAACATATTTGTACCTTTAATTTTAAGAACCTTTAAAAATAGGAATTCTTGTTAAGTACAGCGTTTTTCTCCGAGTGTAGCTTATGTTGTCCTTTCGCTTGTTAAATGCATTTGCACAACTTCAAGATACCCTTATTAGCCCTTTTTAAAGGGTGCATGCCACAAAGAGAGTATGGCCAAGATTCAGTTGCGCTTGGCTGATCGCTGGGCATGACCTTCAGGCGGTGCGGGGCAGCCAGCAATCTAGCCAGCATATTTTTAGTTTTCGCATGGACATGCTAAAGTGGAGCTGCTGCTGTTGCTGGAAACGGGTTGGTTTGGTTTGGTTTCATTTGGTTTGTCTTGGCTTGGCTTGGCTTGGCTTGGTCTTTTGCTTAGTTTGTTTTCGCATGGCTATTTATTTGTTCTTGGCATGCTCCTTGGCCTGGTCGGCAGCAGTTGATTGCCAAGCGAATGTAGCAAAAAGCAAGAGAGTTTGCGTTCTTATTGCCTGCACGCCTCAAAACTTATCACTGGCCATAAATCTTGTGCCGCATACCAGAGACACGGGCCGGATCCGCAGAGAGACTCGCAACTGGTTGCCATGCCATGACCATACCATTTACCAGTTACTTCGTTGCTGGAGCAACAGCTCCAGGTTATTAATTCGTTGCCAACGGGGTCAAGGATGCAGTCCGTCAGTCCGTCAGTCAGTCAGTTCTGCTTCGCATATCCTCATATCCTCAGCTTACGCTAATGAGTCTCGCCTACAGCTTGCGCAATTCGCTGACGCATCCCTAAACTCCAAAAAAAAAAAAATGAAAAGAAAATGCCACAAGTGTGATTACCAATCAGGCCAAGTGGCGCATTAAGTCACCAAAGATTTACTTTCATTTGGCCACAACAGCACTTAAAGGGTCCCAACTGCCACTTGACAGCTGGCGAAAGGCGGCAGGAGGCCTCATTGCTTTTGGCCACTTCGTTTGCGAAAGTGTGAAGCTGTCTGGATTTGCTGACCAGCCTGGCAAGAGTTCAACTCACCGCCTGTCACCGCATTGCAGCACAGTAAGAAAGAAATCAGCCAGTTTATCATTTGGCATCAAAAGAATCATCAAAATGCACGCAGCGAAAGCCTTTTACCAAAACTGCAGAAGCTTATACAAATCGCTAAATCCAATTAAAAGTCACCGTTTACTTAACTGGCCAAGATTTTCAATAAACCAACAAAATAATTTCATTTGTATTAACAGAATGTTAACATTTTAAGAGAGCGTTTGCAGTAAAGCTAATGAGTAAGCCCATAAAAACAGCAAACTTTTCTATGTAAGCTTTATTATTACTATAATAAAGCATGTAGAAAAGATCATAAAACTATCTAAGGAAACAATTATTTATCATAATAAAAAAACCTTAACTATAGTATACAAATTATAGATTTGATGATCAGTTCTGTTCAGTTGTGCATTTTAAAATGTATCTAATGTAGTCTTATATGTTATACAATTAAAAATAAATAATTCTTAAAAACGGCGTGAAATTTACTTAATGATTGTGAGACTAAAAGATCAGTTAATCATATTCTGAGCAGAGTCCAAAGGTTTTTCATATATTTTATATGTATGCAGCTCATTTATAATCCTATTTATGTAAATTGTAGATACATTCTTCAATTCTATTGCTGCACTTTAACAATTAGAGCTTAACTTTACATCAGACTACAATTTAAATGCAAATGTGATATCTCTATGAGTGGTAACTGAAGTAACAAGTTGTAAGTACTCGTAAACATACAAGCAAACGAGCATTTTGCAATACAATTCAGAATGCTGAGCTGACAAGCGAGAAACTTAGCAACTGATCAACTGACTGACTGACTAACAGTCTGATTGACTGACTGACTGACTGACTGACTGACGCTTCGGTCGGTTTCGTGCTCTTGCCAAATTCAAATCCAAATCGCGGCACGATCGCGCCTAAGTTGTAGCTGGAACTAAAAGCTAAAGAAACTGAAGCTGAATCTAAGTCTGAAGCTAGAGAGCAGAAGCTGGGGAGCAGAAGCTGTGGAGCAGAAGCTGTGGCCACGTTGGAGCTGAAGCTGACACGTTTGCTCGCATTTTGATTGCAATTTCTTTTCTTTTTGGCCGGGGCGCGTTTTCTCGCTGACTCCATTAAAGAGTCAAATTCGTGTTGGCCATTAAAAGAGCCAGCGACAATGGAAAAACGCAAATCAAAAGCAACACAAATTTTCCTCACGAAAAACAACCAAAAAGATGATGATGATGATGATGATGCGACCAGCAGGAAAAATCAAAAGGAGAAACTTTTGATCAGCTGCTAAAGTAGCGACATTTTTGGCTAGACAATTTCGATTTTCAATCAGTTGTTGTTGTTGCTACTGTTGTTGTTGTTGTTGTAGCTGTTGGCAGCTTGACACGAAAAAAATCTCAAACCAAGCAGTTTATGTATCTTTTCGGCGAGTGAGTCTGAGTCTGAGTCTTGCTGTTTTATTATTGTTGTGTCTTGGCGCATTCTCAATGCACATTCCGCCAAATATTTTCACATCATGTGACAGCTTGGCAGCCGCACACAGATACACACACACACACACACACACATACATATAAGTGTATATTTGTATGTGTGCTGCAATCAAAATAAAGCTAAAGTCAAGTTACCAACGCGTAGGTGGCTTTATTTGCTGTCTGCTTGTCTCCCTCTCTCTCTCTCTCTCTCTCTCTCTGTCTCGCTCTCCCTCTGCGTCTTATCAGGCGTATAGCTTTTTATTTTTGTGCTGGACTCTTTGCAATACAAACAGCGCGACAAATAAGCCGCCGACAATTGGATTTGCTGGCGGACTGTCTGACCCGCTAACTGAGTGGGGGTGACTCAGTCTCTGACGTTGTCACAAGCCTAGCATATCAGCAAAATGTTCTATATACTTTATACATTTTACGGCATTTTTGTTTTTCATTCTTTGGCAATGAACAAGCAATGTGTATTCATTTACGATTAATGCGAATACTGAGCTGACACATTTGCAAGCTTGCGGGCTTAAGAATTATGAATGAAATTGCTCTTCATATACAAAATGAAACACGTTCTGGTGGTTTTTTTTTTGGTGTTTTCCCATTTATTTGATGTCAGCTTATGCCCAAATGACACTTGCTGAAAGTGACATTTAAACTCAAGAATTCAGCAGCCGTTAAAAATCCTGCTAAAAGTGACATTAAGAGGAAAAGTAAAAGTTTTATGGCACTATCTGAAAATGAAATCTGTGCTAAGCAAACGAGTGAGCAATTATAATCTACTATCATATTACAGATAGATGTTTCATTAAAAGAGAATTTTCCTTTTGATTAACTCACATTATGTGTAGCTAATTTCTTGATACAATTGAAAGCACATAAGTGAAAGCTCAACAAATTGATTTACATTTCAATCTATTTAAGTCAAGCGCTTCAGCTTTTCTTTAATTCACTATTTAAAGGCCACTTTTAACTTTATTTGTCATTAAAGAGCCTAATTTTAATTATATTAATCATTGCAATAAAAGATGAGATTTCAGTGAATTTTTAAACTTCCCCTTAACTAACTCACATTGATTACTTGGTAATATTGAAAGCATATTAAAGCTTCAAGCTTCATTGAACTTATTCCCAAATTAAAGCCCTCTTCAAATTGTGAAAGCTTTTCAAATTGATTACAATTGAAAGCTATTTATTTCAAGCGAGAGTCATTAGAACATTTTGTTAGTTCACGCAAAATTAAAAGCTTACCCTTGATTAGTTCTATACATTACTCATACGCACGGCGTGGAAATTAATAGTCAAATTCTCGCCATTCTCCGAGCGTTTTATGTGTTAAATATAATCGAAATGGGCAGCAAATTTGTTGTGGCCCTCGATTCCCAGATTCCCAGAGTAACTTTCAATAGTTTTCCTAGAGCCTTAGGGCGCATGCTTAGCACTCCATCAAGTGATTTATTTAACACGCGCTCAATCTGAGTAAGTTGTGGAGAGGGAAGGGGAGATACCGATACCGATACCGAGACCGAGACGGTGACTGAGATTGAGACTAGGGGACTATTAAGAAGCATCAACGGCCAGCGGCGCTCAGCTGCGTCCAGCTGTTGACCCACTGCACCAGTTTTAATACGCGCCCCACCATTGCCATTGATTTATTGTGCGAGATGCTTTACCTGTAGCTGTATCTGTATCTGTATCTGTATCTGTAGCTGTAGCTGTAGCAGTAGATGTATCTGTGGCTTAAGCTAGAGTTTGAAGTTGATGCTCATCCGGCGCAATTTCACATGCTCGCTTTTGAGCTACACAGCTGTGTGGATGGATAATTATGGCTGGCTGTCAGTTGCTCTAGCAATAGGAATAAAGTAAAGGGCCCCATTGCCCCGTGGGACAGTTGCTGATTTAAATTCGTGTTAGAGAGACAAAATAATTACGGCAATTGGCCAAAAACAAAAACCCCAAAACCAAAACGAAACGAAACCGACGGGCACGACGAACGTATAAGTGAGTGAGTGAGTGAATGAATGAATGAATGAATAAATGACTTCGACTTCGACTTCAAATTCGGATTCGAATTCGACTTTAACTGCGATTTGGTCTTGGGAACGTTCAAACCATTAAAATTCTTTTGCTTAGCTGCAAACGATGCGCCTCCAGCCAAAAGCAAAAAGCCCCAACTTCAACTCCAACTCCAACTCGATTTTCCAACTCATTGCCAGGCACTGCCTAAGTAGTTGACCCACAAAATTATAATTCTGCTTCTTTTTTTCATTTTTTGGCTGCTGCATTTGTCTGTCATATGATTTTTGTTAATATTATTATTATTATTATTATTTGTTTGCCATTAGGCAGCCTAACAATTCTATGGCGCCAAAGTCAAAAAGACAATCAACCGCTGCCCACGTCAATGGCGGCGATTGCGAATATGCGATGGCGATGGCGATGTCGTCGCACCACACTGAACCACACTGAACCACAACTGCACAGTTGACGTTGCCAGTCAAAGTCAGTCAAGTGGCTCAGAGGCTTGGTCGTAATGTTGCTTATGTTTTTTTTTCGGGTGCTTTATATGCATGAGTATTTACAATTCGATTTGGTTTATGAGAGTCGCCGCCGCCGCCGCCGTCACCGTCGCGCAGTGCAAACATTGAAATATTAAGTATACGTAGCGTGATTTGATTGAGCATTTGACACCAGGGCTGCCGTAAATATGGATAGCTGCGATTACATATCGCGATTGCTACACTTATATTTGAAACAGTAAATAACTTCAAGTTTGTGGCACTGTTAACAGTTTTGGATGCATTAAGCAATACTTAAAGCACTTGAACAATTTGAATTGAGACGAATTCCAAGAGGGAGGAAGTGTGAAACTCTGCCGAGTTGAATTCGTAGCAATTTTTACATAAAGCCGAAAATTTGCTTAAACTTCATCTTGAGTTGAATATTAAATATAAATATGAAAACTGAACCTAAATAGTTTGTTTGGCATCAGTTTGTACTACCAATTAATAACTCGAAGATACTATCAAATCTTTGAATATGTATACCCAATAGTCACGAGTCCAACTTGCGTTTTACAAATATATAGTCAGTCCCTGGGTGGGTTCAGTTACTTAATCCGGCTTATTATGGACGCTCTGTTTGGTTGCCTGTTGATTTCTTGAGCTGCCTCGTCCAGTTTTATTTTTCGCTGCGATTATGTACGAGTAATTTTTTGTTGATGTTGTTGTTATTGCTTTTTTTTTTGTTGTATCTCCAGGTTTTGCAACATCGCACAAAATTCGTTTGGCTGCACTTCAAATGTTTGGTTGTTGCCAATTTTGTTACCAATAGCCGGGTTGGCTGTTTGCTGTCGTTGTTGTTGTTGTGCGGGCTTATCGCATATATATTGCCCTGGCAATCGCAGCACTGCAACAAAATAATAATTTTCACTTAATTATCTAATGAGCGCACAGAGCAAACAATACAAAGAGTATTAGGCTGAAATGATGATGGAGATTTGTTTGGGGTTTTCGGCATTTATTATTATTTCTTGTTGCTGTTGGTTTATTTGATTTTGCGATCATTTGCAAACTGATTTTAAATCTCAAGTCTCGGTCTGGGGCTCTGACCCGCAGCGATGTGGACATAACTAATGATTAAATTGTTAACCGCTGCAGTGAAATTTTGTCTTGTTTTTGGCAACTGGCAACTTTTGCGCTGGCTCGCATTACGTATACGCAGTGTTACATAATACCAAGTTGGCCAATTGCTAGCCAGAGTCAATGAAAGACAACAGCAAAAGATTTAACTGAATTGGTATTTTAATTTTCACTCTCTTCTGGCATATTGCAGGATGACATGCAGTCGCCACCCACGCAGCAGCAACAGTTGCAGCAACAGTCGCAGCAACAGTCGCTGCAGCATCTGGATCAATGTGGACTGACACAGGCGGGCCTGGAGGAGTACAATATACGCGCCTCATCCTACTACGATCAGACAACATTCCATCATCAGAAGCAGGCCTCGTATGCACAATCCGAAGGCTATCACAGCTATGTGTCCAGCTCGGATTCCACATCGGCGACGCCGTTTCTCGACAAGTGAGTAGTTGATCCATTGATTGTTATAGTGTACTTAAGGCAAATGCAAAACATGTTTTACATTTCATTTGTTTTTTTTTTCATTTTGCTGGCGACAATTATGAATTTTATTTGCCACACAGACATCTACGTAAAAAAGTGATTAAATGTGATTCTTGGTAAAGTAAATAACAAACGTCGCACATGAGCCATAAAAATGAAAAAAAATAAAAAAAAGCAACAGAAACCAAACTAGCTTAACTTTCAAGGTCTTGGCAACAGACTCGAGTTGCTCTATTGTCATTGTTGTTGTTTCATATGTTTTCGAACTTGCCACCGCGAACAGCTTGAAGAGAGTTTTATGTTTTGTATGTACTCGTTGCTGTCTCATGTCTAACACCATCGAAATGCGATTTTGAAGGCTAAGCTGAAATTCAAGTAATTACGGTCATACCTTCTGTCTGGAGGCCTCCGTGTAGAAGGAAACGCCAAACATGACAACCACAAATTTTGGATTTTTATATAGTCAACGACGCAGCACGCAATGATTTGCCATTTTATTTATTTATTCTTTTTTATTCCGTTTCAACTTATGAACACTAAGTTCTTGCCATTAAAGACCGCCTCTCTCTTTCAGATTGCGTCAGGAGAGCGATCTGCTGTCCCGACAGTCACATCACTGGTCTGAGAACGATCTCTCCTCAGTCTGCAGCAACTCGGTGGCCCCATCCCCCATTCCGCTGCTCGCCCGCCAATGCAGCAGTCGCAGCGGCAGCGGCAACATTAGCAACGCCAACGGCAACTCGCATCATGCCCATGCCCAGCATCATTCCAGCGCCAGCAATCACAGTCCCAGCAACAACAACAGCACCAGCGGCAACAACAACAACAACAACAGCTCCGAGAGCACCTCATCCACGGAGACGCTCAAATGGCTCGGCTCCATGAGCGACATTTCCGAGGCAAGCCATGCGACGGGCTACAGTGCCATTGCCGAATCGGGTAAGTTGTATCAATTAAATATTCATTCAATATGAGAATGAGAAAAACTTAGATTTTAATTGGAGTCCATATAGTATGGTAATTCACATAGAAGAACCTCAAACAACTATAAATAAGTAATGATTCTTACAGCATTTTCATCCATTCAAAAGGTTTTTTTTATAAGAATATTGAAAAACATATAAAGATATTTATTGGGATCAAAAAATGATAGTTAGAAGCATACTTTTGGGATCTTCAAGGCTCAAAAATATAGAAAAATTGATTTGCCTTCTTATATTGAAACTACATGTTAATATTATTGAAGCAAGTTTTGATAAATCAGAGGAAGTCCTTATAATTCAAGACATTTTTAGTTTATTTCGGTTCAGAAAAGGGCTGTCTGTAGATATGATTATGATAATATACAGATATATATATTTATATTTGAAAAATACCCAACACAGTTTCTTCGCAGTTGCTTTGCCATTGCTTAAATATTAATTCTTATAATCATATTTAAGGGGCATGTTAGCTATCAAATTTGAAATGCATATAAAAGATATGATATAAATATACATATGTACGTACTATTATTATTATAACTATCTGTAAATTTTAAACAAATCTAGTTGTCTACGTCACACTCTACCTCTGGTTTGCAACTTTACCGTAAATTATAATCACAAAAATCAGCCTGTTTAGCTGCTGGAATGTTTCTAATATTAGATATGCATATCATAAACGTGTCTGACATGAACGTGACTTTATCTCGAAGTTATTATTTATATTAGCAGCTCTGTTGGATTTGAGAAGCCTTCAAAACCAGTTGCTGCAAAATTCGGCGACTGGCGGCCATTCACATTAGGGGGCTATGACCTTGGGTCATTGTTATTCTTTTTCTAGTTTTTGGTTTTTGGCCCCACCGACCCACTTTTACTGGCAGCAGCAGCAGCTCCTGACTGCGCCTTCAGTCCATTAGAATGTTTGCCCATAAATGTTTATTTTCATTGTGCTGTTTACCCCACCGCAGTTGCCTCCTCGCAGCTGATTGTGCACAGCTCCCGGGTGCTGACGCCCAAGCGGCACCAGAGCGAGAGCGTGCTCTATCTGCACGACAACGAGGTGACATCGCCGCCGCCAACTAGCTCGGGCAGCGGTTCCGCTGTTAACAATGCCAAGCAGATCTCAGAGGATGTTGGGCAGCCGGTGCTGCGTGTCCAGCATCGCCACAGTCCCAGCTATCCGCCGGTGCACACGTCCATGGCGCTGCATCGCTTCCAGCAGCAGCAGCCCCAAAACTACAAGCTGACCGCACAAAGTTCCTTGCCCGAGCTGGAATCACCGCCAGCCCACGAATCGCGCTCACTGCTGAGTCAGTCCCAATCCACGGGAGATCTGCAGCAGTCACAGCAGCAGCAGCAGCAGCAACAGCAGCATCGTCCCGCACAGCAGCACAAGTCGAGCATATCGGTGACCATATCCAGCAGCGAGGCAGTCGTCACAATTGCGCCACAGCCGCCGCCCAGCAAGCCGCTGCTCAGCAAACTGGAGCTGCTCAGCTGCAGTGCACCCAATGTGGCCAGCAGCCGCGCGGATCAGTCGCCGCCGCCGCAGTGCAGCAACGATTCGTATCGCAGCAATCATCGCCTGTTCCCGGTCAGCACCTACACGGAACCGGTGCACAGCAACACCTCGCAGTACGTGCAGCATCCCAAGCCGCAGTTCAGCGCCAATCTGCACAAGTCCGCCAAGTAAGTAAGCCCGTTCCAATAGCCTTTTTGCAACCGTATTTGCCTTACAGATTACATTACCGATTTAGTGCTTCATTATACAAAAATCTTTAACAGTAACAATTATAATTCATATCTAGCTGATTAATTTGATAAGCATTCGCTCTTTAGTCAATTTAATTATGTCAATTACAATAATTATTATATGAGAAACTATTATAAGATATTAAGAAAGCTGCAACTATACATTCCAATGATTGTTTCATATATACAGTTGTATTCAAAACTGGTTAGACACAGTGGACTTTAGCTCGCTGTGCTGTTTTTTATTACAATTCCCAAGGAGTTCAAGTCTGCTGTCGATGAAACGGGCAGGTTCTTAAAAAAGCATTTAAATAGATAAGAACAATGTAACAAGTATTATATATTTTTAATGGATTTTCTCTATTATTTGTCAAAGTTAGAAGTTAAAATAAATCAATAAAAGATATGCTTCTGATATGCAAAGCTAACTTAAAATGCAAAAATAACCCAGCTTAGAGAAATGTGTGTTGCATAGGAAAAGTCTAAGATTTGCTCTGGATTATTCACATGTTATATTCACCAACTTCTGCCATCAACTAATATCTGTTCGCCTCCATCTTTCAGACTACCTGTGATAACGCCGGCGGGTGCTGCAGTGCAGCCTGCCTGGCATTCGGTGGCGGAGCGCATTAACGACTTTGAGCGCAGTCAATTGGTTGAGTCACCCAAGTTTGCCTATCTTGAGCCCACTAAGACGCATCGGCTGTCCAATCCGGCGCTGAAGGCGCTGCAGAAGAACGCCGTGCAATCCTATGTGGAGCGGCAGCAGCAGCAGGCGCACAAGGAGGAGCAGCAGGAGCAGCAGCTGCTGCGCTCCCAATCCCACTCGCATTCGTATCAGGCGCTGCACGTGGAGCGCAAATCGCTGCCCAACAATCTAAGTCCACTGCTGGTGGGCATACCCAGCTCAGCGAGCAGTGTCGGATCCGGCTCCGGCTGCAGTTCACCCACGCCGCCACCGCCGCCGCCGCGCTCACGCTCGCTGCTGCCCAATTTGCTGCGACGCTCCAGCTCCGCCTCGGATTATGCGGAGTTTCGCGAGCAGCCGCAGCAGCAGCATGCCCAGCAGCAACAATCGAAGCCGCCCAGCATACGAAACATTAGCAGCGCCGAGAAGCTGTCGTTCAATGACTGTGGCATGCCACCGCCGCCGCCACCGCCCCGCGGCCGCGTGGTCATGCCCCCAAGACGCACCTCCTCCGCCACGGAGTATGCGCCCATGCGGGAAAAGCTGCTGCTGCAACAGGCAGCGGCGCTGGCGCATCAGCAACATCATCCGCAGCAGCATCGCAATGTGCAGCTGTATCCGCAGCAGCCACAGCCAGTCCAGGCGCCGGAGCGTCCGCCCAAGCATCCGCATTTGCGAGTGCCCTCGCCGGAGCTGCCGCCGCCGCCGCAAGGTATCGAACTGGACACCAGCTACACATTCGATGAGCCGCTGCCACCGCCACCGCCGCCGGAAGTGCTGCAGCCACGTGCTCCACCATCGCCCAATCGACGCAACAGCTTTGCGGGCGCATCCACGCGCCGATCAGCCTACGCTGTGGCAGCAACGCCAACGCTGGCGCCGAAGGTGCCGCCGCAGGTGCCCAAGAAACCCACCAGCTTGCGGCAGGTGTGTTTGACTTTTGTATTTGATTTGATATACCCTGTACTCAGTTAACTCAGGGAAACATCTGCGAGGCCAGAGAGTATATATATTCTTAATCAGCATTAACATCCTAGTTGATTGAACTTACTAACTAAGTGTCCGTTCGAATGAAAACGATGATCTCAGAAAATATAAAAGTCAGACAGCAGATATTGGAATGTATGTGTAATGTGTAAATCCTGATCTAAAAATTGTATAAACAGTAGGGTTATTTAAGATACAGATATATATTAGGCCTGGGTACAGGGTATCTGTTAGTCGATCATCTCTCTACTCGAGCTCTCTTGTTTACTTTGGCACTCACCCAATCTTCTTCATCTTCCTGCAGCTGCCGCACAAGCAAACGCTGTCGAATGGCGCCGTCAAGCCCACGAATCTGCCCACCAACAGCCGCAAGCGTCCGCACAATCCGCCGCCCATCCTGGAGAGCGTTGCAGGCAGCGCTGCGCCGCCGCCGCTAATGCCGCGCGCTCGTCCCACGCTCGCTGACAGCGTTATAGCCAGCAATCTGGAGAGCAATCAGCAGAAACGGTGAGTGCAGCACACAATTTGTACATCAATCATACGCCCCGTTAAGCAGTTGCGCTTTTTTGTTTTCTTACTTATTTTATATAAATTTGCAAATTTATGAGTTAATTCGCTAGCTCGAAAGTGTTTGCAGCTTTGCATTAAAAATGTCGGGAAATTTTTAGCGGAGAATTGTGTTTAAAATATGGCTTAATTCTTGGAAAATCCTATTTAGATATTAAAAGTTGAAATGAGTTTAGAAAAGATTAGAATAATTAGATTTCACTCATAAATGAAAGTTTCAATTTGGGTTGAGCATTATGTGAATAGTTTCAGCTAAAGATTGCATATTAAAAAAATAAATATGCGATTGTTATTCAAAGTGCATTAAGATACATCCTTTGTTCCTAAGCATAGACCAAAGTTCATGCCTAAGCCTTGACCATTGCTGAAAACTTTATATAATTGATCTATCGCTCTGCAAGTTAAACTCTATTATTACAAAGTATCAATTTCAGCTAATGTCATTGGCACTTGGAATTTGAAAACTGTTATTAAAGAAAAAAAAACACTGAGTTCAGCTAATTTAATCCATTACCAAACGGATCCAATGATACCCAAATTACTGTGCTCGCATTCCACCTTGAATTTAGCCAAGAAATATTTTTGGCAACACTGGATTAAAATCCAAATGGCTTTAACTGTAGCCATGACGCGCCTCACTCACAATTGCCGCATTGTTCTTGACCTTATCGAATCCAATTAACTTGAATGCGGTGCGTGGCACAGTAGCTGAGCTGCAAGCACCACTGAGCACAATCCGCAGCTCTACTGAGACAGAGCTCCAGCTCCATGTTGGCTAATAAGCCGCTTCCTTTGGGCCAACGGCTGGCCGTCAATCAGCTGTCGCCTAATGTTCGCTGAGCAGCTGTGCCTAGCGCCTAATTGGATTATGAAACACACACACACACATACACACACACATACACACACACTGCACAGCATAAATCAAGCAAATCAAGCGTATCAAGCAAATCGAGTGCCGACTGCGGACTTTCGCTTTTAAGGTGACCATTGTGGGTGACCCAATATACCAATATACCAATATACCATAAAGCTACAAAGCCAAAACGCCAATCGCCAAATCGCTGATCGCCAATTGGCGCGGGCGCACCTGAGCAACAATAACAACAACAACACATAATAAAGAACCACTATCTTCGGTACACCGAATATATACACTTTCCCATATAAATTATAAACTTATGAAAATTTTCGACTATTTTCTTGAAAACTATCTAATATGGAAGTCTGATTATAAACATAGATTCTTTTTTTGCCACATTGTTAGGTGAATTAAAACACCCTTAAATTTTTAAAAAATGTTTCATGCAGTAAATAATCTTTTCACTGACAATTGCTATACATCTATATGGTATATTGGACCGATCCGGCCGACTACGAGATATATGCAGCCCGCTGCATAATGATATACCAAAAGTTCTTTAAGATGTAGATATCTCCTTCAAGCGTTACACCTTTCACGACAAAATGATTATACCCAGCGCAAGGGTATACAAAAAAGTGTCAACAATTTATGTATGTTTTTATTTGGCGGCTCCTGTGGCGTGGGTCTTTATTCTTTGTTCTGATTGTGGAGTAAAAGCACAGCGAATTGAAATCGTAATAGTAAACGTAATCGAAATCGAAATCGAAATTTATCTTAAAGGGGCCCAGATACAAAAGGTTCATTCTTTGGCTGGCTGCTGACATTGATAGATGAACGGTTGTTGGGTTCATTAGCGCGCGCATAGTTTTTGCACCCACTGTATGAGACGCTGGGTGCGGGCATTAGATAACCAGCCAGCAGTTCAACTTCCAAGTGGAGCAACAGCTTGTTGTAGCCTTTGTTGCTGCTGCTGCTGCTGCGGCTGCGGCTGCTGCTGTTGTTGTTGGTGTTGCTGTGGCATGCTCAATAATTTCTGTGGCCTGTCATGTTTTTTTTGCTGTTGCTGTTGTTGTGGTGTCTCTGACACCGGTGCAGACCTTTGCGGCACGATTTGTTGCAGCACATCCAGCACGAGACAAATATTGACACAATTTGTGGCAAGTTTTTGGGGCTTGTCTCTCTCCCGTATCGCTGGGTTCAAATGCCGTTCAGCCGTTCAAACGTGCCTCATTTGCATTTTGAAAGTTTTCGGCTGCCTGTCGTCCCCGTGCAGAAATTGGAGCAAAGGGCAAGCAGCATTTCCTCGCATTGCTTTTCCTTCCATCACCTGCCCTACACACAAGCAAACACCGAAAAATTGATCAAATTACAGTCGAACTTCTCTAACATAAACCACCATCTGCCACAAAAAATATTTGATTTATTTGGTGTTGAATAAAATCAAATTCCAGCCCAATTCCAACTTTTCGGAAATCCACAGTATTTTAACTAGTGGATTTGCCTGAATAAATCTTTTTAAAATTAATACAATTCGAAAAAAAAAAATCATAATTGATTTCGCTTTGTACACTATTTCTTTTATTAAGTTAATAATTTTGCATTTTTCAAAACCTGGAGAATTTCTGTGTTTTTTCTAGAAAATAAAACAAAAATCACCAAAATCTCTACAGATATTTGTGTTAAGAGAAATTGCTAGTTATAAAAGTTCGAACTGTGTCTACAAAATTGTATAGAATTTTGTCTCTAAACGCTATTGCCACACAATTCGCTACAAGTTACAGAAAAATGGAGTTAGGGAAGTTCAACTGTAATCACAGCATTGCCTGACAGCCAGTATTTTTGGCCCGCTTTGCGGTCATTAATTGGCCAACACCTACAGCCACTGTCAGTTGGGGCTGAGGTGTGTCACACTTTGTTATTTTTTTTTTTAAATTTTGTGGGTGGGGGGGTGGTGGTGTGGACCATGTGTTCTTGACAGGCGCTAATTATCGCCTCGGCACAGCCGGCGGTCTTTTGGCCCAGGCCAACTATTTGAATTAATTTGGCCAGCCAATTTGGCCACACACTAAAGCCTTTTAGCCGGCTCAGCTGAAACTAACCAACTGGCCAACTAGCGTATTATTTTCAAATTAACTGCCAGCTCGATTGCGCACACGCGGCGTATGCGAAATAAATCACTCATGCGCCGCGTTGCGCCTGCGCTGCAGACAAAATAACTTCAGACAATTCAATTTGCGAGACAGTCGCGACAGACGCGATGCAGTCGCCATGATTACAAGAGACAACAACGAAACAAAAGTAACAACAATGAAACCGACGCTGCAGCCAGCATCGTGAGCAACATTTAACAAAGTGCTTGCCATAATTTTTGGCGCTATCGCCGACTAAATATCGACAGCAATGATCGATTGAACTTTGCCTGAGAATATTGCGCAAATTTCGAACACACACACACACACACAAACATATAAACACAAAAAAGGCTATTGCATTTAATGCACATTTATTTTATGGTCAACGCCAAGTTTATCTCATTTCACAAATGCTTGCTTTGTTTCATTTTGCTTGGGCTTGCCTACTGATTTGTGTTCTCTGTCACGGCATACGCAATTGTTATTTTTTACGATGCTCCACGTTT
The DNA here is from genome assembly GCA_035045305.1 of Drosophila maculinotata. Lineage (NCBI taxonomy): Eukaryota > Metazoa > Arthropoda > Insecta > Diptera > Drosophilidae > Drosophila > Drosophila maculinotata. The sequence goes on from JAWNPD010000387.1 coordinate 13,120,531, forward strand.
GGTTTAAAATTATTATAGCTTTGCTCTGGCTGGGGGTTAATTGGGTAAGCGTATTTAACAGCAAAACTCTTGACTTAGATTTGACGTAAAAGTTCTATAAACTTTAACCTTATTAAATGCACAATATATACAAAATATTTATATGTGCCAGCATACTTTTAATTGTGCCTTGCGAAAAGCGTTGGACAATAATCAACAACCATTTTCAATATGCCGGTGCCCAAATTGACAAATTGAACCGGTTTTTCGGATCCGTTATAATTTTGAGTTTTTTTAAAAAACGATGTAAAACTGTTTTAAATTTTTTTTAAAAGTTATTTCGATAATAATGGGTAACATTCGAATTTCGGATTTTAAAATTTTTTTTCACACACTTTTTCCGCGTTTGTTGCACCATTAAAAGTGATAAAAGTTGTAGCATACTTTGAGGCAGATATTGAAAATACTCGTTGGTTGTGCAGAAAAGCTGTTGCATAGATTTGAGCAACATCATCATTATACTAGACTCTAGTAACTAGAGCACTCTTTACCTGTTTATACTAGTTGAGACACCCACAATCAATTAAACGTAAAATATCAAGATTCTATTTTTTGAAAAATCAAAATTTGTAAGGGTCCCCCCTTATACTTTTTTCGCCAAAAAAATCCTAAATTTTATTTTTTCAAAAATTCATAATCTTGAGATGTAGAATTAAACTTAATGCCAAATAATGATCAAAATGGCCTCGGGATTGACAATCGGTTCAGATTTGACAAAGTTATGACAGTTTGAAGTCTGGGAAGGTCATTTATAAGGAACTTTTCGTTGTTTAGGCACTTTACAAGTCAATTTTTTTGTCACTTTTGGCGTGATTTTTGACAGAAAAATGAAACACCACAAAATCACTTTTCGTATAGTTTTTTATACAAATGGAGACACCCACAATCAATTAAACGTAAAATTTCAAGATTCTATTTTTTGAAAAATCAAAATTTGTAAGGGTCCCCCCTTATGCTTTTTTCGCCAAAAAAATCCTAAATTTTATTTTTTCAAAAATTCATAATCTTGAGATGTAGAATTAAACTTAATGCCAAATAATGATCAAAATGGCCTCGGGATTGACAATCGGTTCAGATTTGACAAAGTTATGACAGTTTGAAGTCTGGGAAGGTCATTTATAAGGAACTTTTCGTTGTTTAGGCACTTTACAAGTCAATTTTTTTGTCACTTTTGGCGTGATTTTTGACAGAAAAATGAAACACCACAAAATCACTTTTCGTATAGTTTTTTATACTAATGGAGACACCCACAATCAATTAAACGTAAAATATCAAGATTCTATTTTTTGAAAAATCAAAATTTGTAAGGGTCCCCCCTTATGCTTTTTTCGTCAAAAAAAACCTAATTTTATTTTTTCAAAAATTCATAATCTTGAGATGTAGAATTAAACTTTATGCCAAATAATGATCAAAATGGCCTCGGGATTGACAATCGGTTCAGATTTGACAAAGTTGTGTCAGTTTGAAGTCTGGGAAGATTTATAAGGAATTTGTTGTGGGATTTAAAAATTGTTTTATAAAAAAAAATTTTTTAAATTTGTTTTTTTTATTAAATTTAATTAGCTATAGGTCATAAGAAAACAAAGTTTAAACTGAGAAGCATAATTTAAAAAGAATCTTCAAGGGTCTCTAATCACTGATCTACCCCCTCGCATGTGCTGCTAATTTGATTATACATATTCATATTCATATTTGAGAGCCAAAGCGTAAAAGTGACTAATTTGAACAAAAGTCATTTGGTGAACGATTAGGGCTTACAATCTGTACCATATAATAATAGGTATCAGCTGATAACAATGAATACACAATAAGTAACTGACCAATACCTTTAATTTGAGTTTACGCAGTCATCGTACCTTTGAGAGATAAGGCGTAAGACAAAACAAATTTATGGCAAAAGATGTTAATAAGAACGAAATAACAAAAATATACTCAAATATAAATAGGGTAATAAATAAAATAGGTAGTTTCCAAATATATATTTATGATCAATTAAAATATAAAAAGGCTAAACAAATACTACTCAATTTTGTGCAGTGCAACTTGCACATGGACTCACTCACACTTTGGCGCTGTTCTATTTGTGTAAATCGCTGCCAAAGCTAGGCTGAGATCACTCAAAGACCGAACGCCAAATGCTGTCACACCTGAGAGCGACAGAGCGTCCGAGAGAGAGAGAGAGAGAGAGAGCAGGAGCCAAACAACGACAAACAAAACTCGACTGGCTACCCATACACTCTCACTTTTCGTGGCTCAGAGTCTGAGCTCAGTCTTGTTACGCTTGCGCACGCTCTCGCTCGGCACGACTACGCGCTCTCTCTCTCGCTCGCTCTCCTCTTTTGGCGCTCTCTCAGTGGTGCGCTTGCCGGCTGCTCCATTGCGGTGCGCCGCTGTCTGTCGCCGTCGTCGCTGACACTCGGCCATTTGTGGCCGCAACTTCAAACGAGTGAAAACCGCTGACGCGTGCAGACGTACGCGCAGCTTTATAGCGTTGACAACGATAACAACAACGACAACAACGACAAACCGACGTCGCGTGTGCAAATAAATTCTCCGACTACAACTTCCCACCCCCCGTTGATCAACCCGCATTTAAAGATCGAACCGCAATGCAAACGAATTTGTCATAGGGAAAAAAGATATATATATGTAGATATACAACAACAAAAAACATGTTCAACTTTCGCCTCTTTTGCATACGTGTAAATCAATTGCAATTGTCGCGCACTCTAAACGAATAATTCACGCCTAAAACCACACAGTTATAAAATACAAATTTGAATAAAAAGTGTCGTCCGATGTGAACAAGGAAGTTCGGCGCCAGGTTCAAATGTTATGCCAACAAACCGCACACAAAAAGTTGCATTTAATTTGCACAAGTAACGACAGTGAATTACACTAAAATAAAAAACAACAAATACAAGCAGACTCAAAATAAAATCAGGCAACACGTTTTTGTTGCTGCTGTTGTTGCTGTGATTTTTGTAGGCCTTTGTTGTCGCTCAAATTGGATTTCACAATATTGGATACCGTGGATCAGCTGAAAATGGTATTCGGCGGCAGATTTCGCATTAGAAGGTAAACATAATGATGAAATAACAAGAGATTTGCAATTTGTAGCCATTTAATCAACTATTTATTAAGTTGCTTTAACCAGGAAATTCTATAGCACATAAAAAAAACATCATAACAACCAATTAATTAATTAAAACTGGGCGCAGTGAAAACGAAAAGCCTCTAATAAGCATAAGCGACAGTTTCTCAAGATATTATCTCGGAACGTGTCTGTGTAAGGCTGTGTAATTGCACTAGTTTTGTCTGAGTGTATGAGTTTGATGTCGGCTAACTTCAGTGTGACCATATTTAGCATGCTCAATGCCTAACTCTAGACTCGCTAATGACGACAGTTGGCTCCGGCTAACACACACACACAGAAATACACACGCACACATACAAACAGCTGCTAATAACTGTTCACAGCTGTTGGTCTGTACAAAATGATCTTTAACTCAACAGCAGCCGCTGCAGCAGCAGCAGCTCTTGTTGCATGCCACTTGGCAGTTTATAAAGTAGTCTTGCACTCTGACTGCTTCCAATTCCCCATTCCCATTTCCATTTTCATTGTAGGCGGCAGGTGCAAAACGCGCCGGGCAAAAGAAACCTTCGCGGCACGTTTCCTGCCTGACAATCAAAATGGCAGCGTGTAAAAACCTCTTTTTGTCTTTCTTTCTTGTTTCATCTTTCTTTCTGCTCACATTTTGTCAGACACGCGCCGACAATGCAAATTCAGACCCTTCAAATTCCGAGTGATCTGCTGACATGTGAGTTACACATATACATGTATGTATGTACATATATAGTACATATCTCTCTGTCTCTATCATTTTCTATCAGTTTATCAGCAGTGCAGATCTTATCGATTTTATTTTCTTACATTTCTATTTTTCATTTTTGCCATAAAACAATGGTTGCCTTTGTTTAGCGGCCATCAACTGACGGAAACCGGTTTTAGCCGCAAACAGCCTGGTCACCCTTAGCTACGTCATGCAACTGTTAATGCAGCGACACACCCTTAACTTCACCCTCACACTGACAGAGTCAAAATCACCCTCGTGCCATGCAAAACACATGTCAAGAACCTGCCTTCGAAACTATTTATTTGATGGGCTCACGAAGTGGTTGATTGTCGGAACGCTGACAAAAGCTGATTGCTATGACAAATTGAAGCAATCGACTTTCCTTTTAAAGGGCACTTAAATCCCTTCAGTCACATGCAACTCACATTAAAAATTGCAAATTTGCTAACTAAACACGTAAAATTGCAGCCAGCACAGTCACATCTCAATTACTCATACCCTACTTTAATTATATCGTCAGTTAATGTGTCTCCCACCCATACATAAACTTCAAAGCCAACCAATTTGTTTGTGTTTACAAAAAAATCGTCGCTGACCGAAAAATGCTTTTGTTTTTGTGCTTTTCTTTTTATTGAGGCTTTGCATGAATTTCGACATAAATAAAATGAACGAATGGGCTAAAGAATTTGCTAGTTGTGGAGAAATGTTAACGAACCACAAAATTTCATTCGCAGCATAAACAAATAATCAATAAAAACCAAAAAACAAAGAATCGAGAATGAAATGATATCAGCAGGAATTGTCGAATATCTAGTACTCTTACAGACAAAGTAGATGACGTAGATGATATACTAAGCTAATCTGATTTTTGATTTTTTATAAAATCTGTTGTAGAATCTCAAAAGCTTTTTACAACTCGATATTTTGACAACTTAATAAATAAGCCTATAAACCAATTTGTATTAACATATAAAGCTTGAATTCTGAAATAACAGACATACCTATAGACATCTTTCAGCATTCGAGTTTCGAAACTTTTATTCTATCAATGTACCCATCGCGAGGGTATAAAATTTACAATAACGAAGAGCACTAAAAAAATAAACTAAGAAAATGCTGTGCCATGTAAAAATCAGTATTGTGGCACTAGAATTTTGGTTTACGAGCATAGTATCTGGAACAGAAATTGCGCTGACCTTCGATCGGGCGAGTAAAACCGAAAACTATTTGGAATTGATTTGTGCCTGTGGCATTTGTGTAGGGCTCAATGTTTATTATTATTTTGCTGACCACTAAACAAATCAAGCAATCAAACAATAAACGTTTATTGTGCACACAAATGTTTTTCATTGCCAACTGATTCGATTTGGAAAATTTGTAATAGGGATGACGTTCAGGGGCAAAAACCCCTTCCGCTTACAGGTTTACGAAATGAGGAAAACATCAGTGGCAAATGTCAAGAGTTTTCAATTAGCGCCTTTTGCTGGTGCTCTAAAAAAATTGATTGTTCTTTATGTTAACAACAGATCTGTTTTCAGACATGGCAAATTATTGAAATGTTTAAACGGGTTTTTTTTCTGCTCTCAGTTTTATTTTTCGCGTGCTTCTTTTTGGGTTATTTTTGTGGCATGCCAAAAAAACATTCAGCAGTTGAACAAATACAAATTAACATGCATTTCAATTGCTATACAGAATCAGCAACAACAAATAAAATACAATATTTTTAATATGCCGTCGACACGCGGCAATAATTCAGTCTTAATTAAAATGTATAAAAATTCCATTTCGTTAATCAACGCTGACAAATGGACAATTGACGCTTCATTTAAATATGTACGCTTAAGCGTTTTATATACAAGTAAATTAAACATAAATAATTTAGCAGAATTTGTGCGGAAATTGCCGAAAAAAGCAGCATATAATTAAAAAGTAAGTGCAGCTGCTGCACTGTGAGAAAAATGTATATAATTAATTGTTCATTTATGCGGCTGTGGGTTTTTCAATCACATATTTTCGACTCACTGATAAGAGTAATATATTATAAAATAATTTGTTCAATGTAAACTTTAAGATTCCTGGTTTAATTTCTCGGTTTCAATCAGCTTGAAATGCTTCAATATTTAAATGTGAATGATTCAGCTCTGTTTTTTGATTGCCTAATTAACAGTTATTTCTCACAGTGTAGCCCATACACGCTGTTACCTAACAGAGTTCATTAGACTGATCGTTATGTTATCGAAAATTTGTTAAACATGCCGCTTGCTGATCGCAGCTTTTGTTGTGTTTTGTGTTCTGCCTCTGTTTTATCGCTGATTATATAGCTACTTCAATGCATCAATCAGTCAATAGGGCGTTCAATTTGTGTTGCTGTTGCGCTAGTTCTAGTATTATGATAATTTGATGAGAACCTCATAAAATCAAATCAACAAAAAAAACGTGAAACTGGACAGCATGGTGTCGAGAAAAATGTGCCTCTAATGAGTGTGCCCTCTCTCGACATGACACCTCCCCTCATTACCTAGCCCCCCCCCACCGACCCCCTCTGCAATCAATTGCCCATTATGCTTGGGGGTACGTGTTAAGTTCTGGGTTATCCATTGTCAACTGTCATTGTACCCACGATATGCAAATGGAGCCAAAGTTCTGCGTTATCGTTGACACTCGCACTGTGGGGAGCTCTGGAACCCCACTCCAAACAGACACAGGTGAACCCTCCACCCAAGCTAGCCAAGCTGAACCTGAAGCGATTCAGTACAAAGCGCCGCGCGTTCATCATAGTAGAACAAAAGCTACCCACATACTTTGCACAGTTGTTCCTATTCTATATATCATTGCATTCCGATTGTAATTTGTTTTTTGTGCTATATTTACGTAGTTACTTTCCCAACTTTATCTGAAAGTGAACGGCGAACAGCGCTCGTTACTCAGCCAACAGTCAGGCAGGCAGGCAGGCAGATATACAGACCGAGAGACAGACGGACGGACAGAAAGACAGTCAGGCAGTCAGCGAACCATCAAGTCTCGCACTCGGTATCTCTGTACAATAGCCCGGGGAATACTCGAGCATTATTCATGCATATTCTAAAACAAAGAGCCAAATGAAGTTAAATGAGTGCAGCGACAATTCAAAAGCGACAATTCAGAACGTTACTGTACAAATTGACTAACAAATACACTACAAAAGCTCAGAGATATAGGAACTCGGCACAACTCAATTAATTAAAAAGCTGAATTAAAGTATATATCAAAATAATGGAAATTTATACAAATTAAAAATTCTATTATATTCATATTTTATATTATGCAAAACGAACTTAAACGTTTTATCGATCCAATTGATTTTCTATCTGTATCTCTATCCAAACTTATTTAGATGGTTAGATATATATCTTGAAGTTAATTAACTAATCAATGATTTTATGCTCATACAAGAATGAAACCTGTTGATATATTCACAGTTTCACAGTTTTTGCTATGCTTCGAAATTTCTAATTTATGAACCTATACAAATACTAAACTCACATAAAGTTGCGAATATTGTAAAAAAGTTTGCATATTCAGCGAATTGATGAAACTATAAAACCCACAAAAACATAAAATGTCTTAGCTCTAATAGCCCTAAATCTATACACCTACATATATTAGCCGAACCTGTCTAAATGCTCGACAGGTATAGAGAAAAAGAGCAATAAATTTACAACCGTACAGATCAGTTTTAATCCTGTGACTTGCCTTGAAATTCACGTTCTTATTTAAAGATAAATATATGCTTAGTGATAAGTGAAGTACATATGTATGTAGCAAGTGTCTCTATATAGCTTATGTGCCCCCAGCCACATGACCATGGCGGTGTGGCTGTAGATTGTAATTACAGCAACGGTTTACATTCTACAGAATTATGTGTAGATAAAGTTGCGGGCCTAAGTCGTGGCCTCCAGCACCAGCAGCAACACCAGCAGCAGCAGCAACAACACACAGAAGCAGCAACAACAACAGAAGCAGCAGCAACGGCGGCAAGTTCAAGTCGAGCGGGCTGACAAAGTACCGCAAAAGTTAAACAAATGTAGCAACAAGTCAAGAAGACCAACAACAACAACAAAAAAACAAGAAGAGGAAACAAAAGGTGCAGTTCAAGAAGAGGAAGAGGAAAAGAAGCTGAAGCAACAGGTGCGGGCACAGAACATTTGCACTGCAAGAGGGCCCTCTTGCGACAGGCAACAGTAAGATATGTTTATGGCCAGGTTATTGCGTTATTTAGCTGATGGCTCGGACATGGCCAAGTGACAAGGTCAGCATCTCCAAGCGAGAACCGTTTGAGGCAACACACAGACACAGAGACAGACACAGAGACAGCCAAACTACATACTTACTAAAGCAAATTCAATTAGCTGCTGCCAAATTAATGAAGAAACGAAGCTAAACGCTCCAGTAACCTCTGGCAATGGCGCGCAACTTCCTTTCAGACCCCCCCATACCCAGACCCATACTCAGACCCATACTCTAGACTCAGACCCAGACCCAGACTCAGACTCAGACCAGAGTTGTGCACGAGCCACGCAAATCATTAAGAAATCCGAAAAACTGAAAATTTCACAAATTAACTTTATAACACGAAAATTTCTCGCACGAGCAATAACAATGTCTATAAAAAAACGAACAAAAAAAAATACAACAAAATACTGTGCTGCGGGCCCAACATATCGCATACGATCCACATATATGTATGAATGCACATACATATATTAATAATTATGAGCTGAAAAGTGGCCAAAAGGTAAATAAGTTTGGCTTCCTGTTTGGCTCAGACCCGCTACTGGAAACGACACATAAATCGATCGGATCGTTGGCATCTGCCCTGGGTCTGGGCTTGGGCTTCGGTTGGGGGCTGGGGCTGGGTTCGGGTCTGGCTTTTGGGCCTTGTCTTGTGCCAAGCACGAAAATTGCTTTGACATAAAAACCAAATATATACCAACAAATTACAAACAACAACAACAACAACAACAAAAAGCAACTCTTTTTAGTGGGTCACGCGCGTCATGACGTACCCACAGAGACAGCAAATGAAAACCCTCGGACAGGGGCCAGCCCACCCAGCTGATAAAAATCAAAACATGCGCAAAAAACGACCCAAAAAGCGACCAAAAACCCAAATTAAAATCGGAGCAGCACTTGGCTAAGGCTGCGGCTTCGGCTATAACTGGGTTTCCCGACCCAAGCGCATGTTTAAATTGTTTGCCTAATTTACTTTTTTTTTTTTGCTTTTGTTTCGCTTTTGGCCAAAATGTAATGCAATTAACATTTTTTACATTTAAATATATATAGTATATGTTTGGCGATTTAAACGCAACAATTTCACAGTAGCCTGGGAAGGTTTTGTGTTTTTTTTTTGAGCAATGTATTGCTCATGAAATATGTAATTGAATGGGGCTTCCATTAGCATTGGGCAAGACTTGCTTAGTTGGCGTCGCTCTGCAGATCTGCAGAAAATGATTTGGCTTAGGGATTTATCTAATGCGATTGCTTACTTGAGCTTTTTTGCAAAGTAACTGTGCACATTTTGTTATCACTTCAATTTGATAAGTTTACATAAACAAACCTTATGCAACTAATTTACAATTATTCGAGTTGCATTTTAATCGTTAAGGTTAACATCTAGGGTTGTTGGATAAGAAATAACTTTAAAACTAGACTTACTTAAATGTTAGGTGCTTATCTAACTGGGCTGTAATTTTCATTAAAATCTATTGTAGTTCAAGCGTTATCAGATAAGATTCTTGTCTAACTGTGCTGCATATTTCATTAACATCTATAGTGTTGTTAGGGTCATGCTACAGCAAATACTAGACCTGTGGCTAAAAGACTTGAAAACATTACATGGGCAAATTTGCTGCGCTTATCTAACATAGCCCCAAGTTTTACATAAATCTGTAGTAATTTACAATTTATTTGTTAGTTAAGATTAGGTCACAAATTGTTAAAATTGCCAGCGTAATGTGCTAGAGGGTTATATTTAATTTGGAGCCCTCGGCTTTTGCTGTGGTTGCCATTACAAACGCAAATAACTTGAATTCATGCAATGTTATTTGTGTACTTTTGGTATTCGTCATTTGTTTTGGCTTATTGCGCGCCTTTGTTTTGGTCACGATATTTTTGCATGTCCCCCAGAGACTCTTTGGGCTATGAACAAAGCTAATGACCAAGTCGATAACCGCAACGCAACGCAACGCAACGGCAATTGGCAATCGGCAATGGGGCGTGGCAGACAAGATTTCAGCGCGACACTCTGACGACTGTCAATGAACTTGGACTTTTTTTTCTTCCAGCCGCATCTACGTGCCTGCAATTATTCTTGGGGCCCAGAGAACCACAGTGACTCCACGTCAAAGTCACAGGCACCCAACGTCTTTTATTTTTTGCATAAATTGCCGAAATTTCGTTACGTGTGCTTGTGTTGCGCAATGTGTGTGTGTGCGTGTGTGTGTTTCAATATTAAAATGAAACATTTTATGTGGTCTACGTGAGCGGCTGAATGCTGCTCCACAGGCTGAGAACAAGTTCGAATATTGGGCCATAAAGTGCCGTTATTCGCTCAGCTCAGTTCAGCTCAGCTGAGTTGAAATTCAATTAGTGACACCCACGAAAGTTGCCAAGTTCTGCGGCACTTAATGGACATCGGAATCATTACAAAAGCAACGCACACACACACACATAAAAACTTTAAAAGCAATTTCATTTTATTACAAGTATGGAACTCAAATTGACACCAAACCAAACCAAACCGAAATAAAACTCGATCGCTTCCATTTGGAGTCAATTTCGAGCCTGGGAAACGCGCAGAGTGTCAAATTTTTTTGGATTTGATTTTGTGACAATTGCGCGTCTATTTTGAAAGTCATTAAATGTGAGCTGACTTTGAAAATGCTTTTTGTGTGTACGCTGTACACTTCAGAAATGTGTCTCATTGCCAGTCGGCGTGCATATCAAAAAGATAGAGAAAAACAATATGGTATTTATATGCATATATATATTTATTTACTCGCATAAACTTGTGCATTATGCATATTAAATGCTTTCACTTTCGTTTTCATCAGACAATGGGCAGGCAATGACAGCCGATGCCACAGATTTTATAGCTGCGGCCAATTGAGGACTAATGTTCCTGTTCAGGCGCAGATAAAGACTATAGCTGCAGTTACACTGGAAAAAAAAAATAGAACAAAAATTTATAAAGTTGAACATAAATATCAAAGAAGTTTATTTATTCAAGTACGTGTTTTTAAAGTCTGGAATTCTAAATTGAAGCCTTTTTAGTGGCTTTTATTTCTTGAAATTTAAGTTCCTCATATAATTTAATCTAATTAATTGACATAAGTACTTATCCTAATACTTATTCGTTGTTTTGTAGGTTGATTTAAGCAAATACATATTTTAACTGTAATGCTTAAATCAAAGGCTTTTTACTTGTTTTCAGAATTTCAATTTATTTTTATAAAAATCGACTTGCAATTTAAGCAGCGACTTTGTTGAGTGTGAAAAAAACGACTTTGTCCTAGCCATATATATATATATTTTTAGCAGTGTACAGATATACATAGATGCAGCTACAAAGTGCAGCTAATGCGCACGCATGCCGAATTGGGCGTGAAAGCCGCCAGGCTGAAAATGAAAGCAGCTGCAACAAAGGCCTAACGAGCCAGGCTTGTACCCTCACTCTCCCCCCCCCCCCTCACTCCACTCCCTTTAACTAATCAGCGCCATTTGTTGGGCTATTCGATTAGCACTCGCTGATGGAAAGCGCCAAACGAAAACGAAAGCACGCGGTCACAATTGAAATGCATAGCCATAGCTATAGATATAGCTATAGCTATAACTGTTGGCTGTATGTGTGTGCATCTAATGGTTACATAGACATATACATATGTATCTATGTCTATAAGATAGAATGGCCAATGCCGCCAAATGATTGTCAACCAGTCGACGCGTCGTCTGCCTTGTGCTCAATCATTATGATTGTTATTGTTGTTGTTGTTGTTGTTGTTGTTGCCAATTGGCAATTGCAATTGCAATTGCAATTGCATGTTGTAAGTACACAAAATAAATGTATATGATCACATGCACTTAGCCACGTTAATAACTAATAAATGACTCTGACTAGACAAGAGTCTGGCAAACAAAGTCGAGACCCGCGACTCGAGACTGTGGAGTTTATTTCGTGATTGATTCTCACAATGCAAATGAAATGCAATCAATGTGAACACTTTGCCTGCGTTTTGTATTTGCTGTTTTTTTCTGCACTTTTCGTTTTGTACAGTTTGGAGATCATTATTATGCGTCCAAGTTCGCGTCCGCATCTCGTTGCACATTTTGCTTTGCGTACGTGGCCAGCGACAGCTCAAGGCCGACAGTCTGGAGCCAATGAGTCGAAGTCGAAGTCGACGTCGATGTTGTTGTCAATGCATTACATAGCCCGACTGACTGACTGACTGCCAGTTGGATAAACGGACTGACTGGCTGGCTGGCTGGCTGCCAGGCCTGACTGCATAATACAACAAAGTAAAAAGCGCCAACTAAGCGGCGTATATTGCTTTTTATTTGCTGTTGCTGCCGCGGCTGTTGCTGATTCTCGATCGCATGACGAATTACCCAGCCAAACCAACAAAGCAAATGCCAGGCCACAAAGGTCCCCAAGACCCACACAGCCCACAAAGGCTGACCACAAATATGCAACAGCTGAAGCAGCGCATCCTGCTGCTGCAGCTTGCCTGCTTTGGTTGCCAGCCTTGGTTGCCAGCTTTGGTTGCCAGCTTTGGTTGCCTGCTTTGTTTGCCTCACGTTCTTCAGGGAAAACAACTGGGCACAACAATTTTCAATCAGAATGCAACCAGCCCCAACAGCGACGCCAATTTGCAATCGATTTTTTTTCTCTTTTTCTCGCTTATTTTGTATACCCCGTACTTATTGGAAATGAGTAAAAAAGGTATCATCAAACAGTGCAATTGTATGCAACAGGCAGAAGATGACATCACCGACTTCATCACCATTAAAAGCTGAGTCTATCTAGCCATGTCTGTCTGTCCGTCCATATGAAAGCTGTGATCTTTTGGATTATAGAAGCTATCATTTTAAATGTAAATTTGTGTATACTCGGCGTATGCTTATTTTTTGGACGCTAATTCCCCCGATCAAAAATACTAATTAATATTTATTTCCGGGTCCGGTTTTCAGCATATCTTAAAGATTACATGCACCAAATTTAATATGTATATTATCTATCTTATACAAATATTACAAAATTATTATTACTTCTTAGATATCTTGCCCTGATCGCCAACATTCTTTGAGGTGATTAGAGGTGTCGTGAATTTAAGAATATTTATACAATTGAATGCTACCCTTATGCTCTAAAAATGTTATCAAAAGTCATTATGAGAATTCAATTTTTCTTAGTGTGTGCCTTGTAAAAAAACAAGCAATTCGATAAGTGTAGACTGCTTACGGGGTATTTCCCAGTAGGGTACTCGCGACTAGAGCAGTCTTACTAGGGTTTATTTTTCGTTGTTGAGGCCAATTTGCAATTGCCGCCGAAATGAAATGCAAAGCTAAGCAAAAAACATTCCACAGTGCTCAAAAGCGCTGGCCATAAATAAAAATGAAAAGCAGAAACAGCAACAACAACAGCAGCAGCAGCAACATCAGCAACAGCAACATTCCTGCTATGTGATGCCAACTTCTTCTGTTGCTGCTGTTGTTGTACAATTTATATATTTACATTTTTTTGGGTCAGCCGCACTGCATAAATCAGACAAGACCGACAACAGCAACAACGACACCAACAGCATTTATAAAAGCCAATATGTCAGGCATGCGTCTAATTTGTTGGCTAATCAGCAGTTGCCGTCGCGCACTCCCGAATTTTCCGTCTAAATGGAACACGGCGGCGCCATTTGACAATCCGCTGCATGTTGTCGTCTTCATCTTCATCTACATCTTCATCTTTGTCGCTCTTATAAATTGTGCTGCAGGCCCAAATTATGGCATTTATTTTTAGCCAAACTTAAATCTCAGCCATGCTGTTGCCAATGATTTGTGGGCACGGCGACAGCAGCGGCATATTTAAGCCAAATCGATTTCATTCCTGCTGCTTCTGACTGACTGACTCACAGCCGTATAATTGAGTTGTGATAAGATAACTCTGGAAGCAACGCGATGTTGGCATTACATTTTAATTCTAATTTCGGTTCTCATTTGCTGTCAATTTTTGACGTTCACTTGCCCTTGCCAACATTCATTTTTTTTGTATGTTCAAATTAAGGTACTAAATAGATTTATTTAGGTAACTGCATTGCAAATTTTATTCAGTTTTTCTTATGATGCAGCACATTTTTAGGCATACACTCAGCAAAAAAAGTGCTAGCGGAGTTTTAATAACACTTTTAAAGCTAAAAATAAAAAATTGCTTACCATTTAAATAAATTCTTTATGAAGATATTATTTAAGCAATCTGAATATACGATGAATAATACAAACAAATTTGTACGTACTTTAAATTTTAATTGTAAATTATTAAACATTCGGAAATGATTATAACCATAGAGTACATAGATTTGTGATTGTGATTAACTATAATAAAAACATTTAAATGCTAATTAGACATTTGATAAATCACTTATACGTCAAATACACGTATTTTAATTCTCAAATATTTAATTAACTATATTTATCTATCATATGCATGTCATATAACAATGCTTTATAGCTGACAGATGGCATTAGAATAAAAACACATACTACCTTTATATAATAATAACTTCAGGGCATTGTTTAGTTTAAATAGTTTTCCCACATTTATTTGTTCTACAGAAACTCCCATTATTAACGCTCTCACAGCAACAATTTGTACGAAATTCCTTAGCAAGGGCATTCCCAGTTCGTTATTTATGTTAACCGATTTTTCCCGTTGTCATATGCTCAACATTTTGCGCACATTTTCATTTAATGAGCAACAACAAAAATTTGCGTTTCTCATATCGCCGGGGTCCACACAAAAGTTTGCGTATCTTTCGGATAGCTCGCGGCAGTTGTCTCATTTAGTTTGGTTCTGTTCAATGAAAAGCAACAGATTTTCGCTCAGTTCATTTATTTTTAACGCGCGAATTAAAACGCGTGTTTTTTCTAGTGATTAGTGATTAGTGATTGATCTGCAACGTTTCAGCTGGAGTCTGCGGATACGCCAAGATGTCGCATTGGTGTCAAAACTTGGGCTTTAGGTAATAATTAGTGGAGCGTGTAAATGGCAAATGTCTAGACGCCAACTGGCCAAATGTATATGTGTGTGTCTTTTTGTGTGTGTGTGTGTGTGTGTGTGTGTGTTTATTATGCAAAACTTTAAATAGCGACAACAAAGTGTGACGTCATTGCTGGCGGTTTCTTGCTGCGCAATTTGGGGCACAAAGAGACGCCAAGCAATTTGCGCCGCTCGCAACATTTCCTAGCCAATACCAATACATATAAGAAAGAAAAACACGCCATATATGTATCACTTTTTAATTGCAGCGCGCCAATTTGGGCAATGCAACAACAGCAACAACAACAACAGCAACACAACAACAACCTTGAAAATGCAATCAAAGCCAAATCTTGATCTCGTTTTTGATTTGTTGTTTGTATGTGTTGTTGTTGCTGTTGCTGTTGCGAGTACTTAATTGCGTTTATTTTTTATACATTTGCCAGACTCTTGCATTGCTCTTGGCATTCACAGTTGTGTCTGTTGCTGTTGTGGTTGCTGCACGCGAGCAACATCAAGCCAAATGAATGCCAAATGTGTAACCAATTTTGGGGGGCGACGACAAAAAGGCAACCAGCGCTTCCTGTCCTGCAACAGCAACAGCAACGGCAACGGCAACAGCAGGCACCATCCTCAAAAGTGCAACAAGTGCGCCATGCTGTTGTTGTTGTTGTTGTTGCTGTTTTATTATTATTATTATTATTATTATAAAAATGCCGCTGCAGCGCGAGTTCGTTGTACACATAAAAGTTGCTTTGACTCAGCGAGCAGCAACTATTTAGGGCCATCAACAGAGGGGTGATGAGGAGGGAGGGAGGGGCAGCAGCTCGAATGTCATGGCTGCCATGGAGGCAAAAACAATTTCACGCTTTTGCTTGCCCCAAACGGCCGCAGCGTTGCTGCCACAGAGAATTATGTTTATGGCAGTTTTTTTGCTGTTGTTGTTGCGGGAAAAACGCCCACCAAATGCACAAAAATGACCATCGTCGGGCTTGTGAATGATAATAATCATCATGTTGACGACGTTGATGATGACGATGATGATGATGATGTTGTTGGTTGAAAATGCTGTTGATGTACGCTCGTGATAATCGGCCGGCTGATCGTCATTGGTTTTGTATCTTTTTTTATCAATAAACCGTTAATTATCAAGCGCCTAACGCTTTGTGGCAACTGCAATTGTTCCGGCCTGCGCAAACAATACGCGGATGTATTTCAGGCTTTTTTCTGGTTTCGTTCGTATTCGTATTATCCACAAAAAGCTAGGAGTGGCACTCATCACCGGCAACAAATCCAACTGGGGCCAATGTTCGGTTGCTGGAGCGGTCGCCACACGTCCACGTCCAAGGTTTTGTAAACAATAACAGCAACCACAACAACAACAGCAACTACAACGCAGTACAAAGCTTTTGGCGTGGGTGTGGGTGGGGTCTCCGTTTTTTTGGTCTTAAAGATCTTGTAGACTTGGCACTGGGAACACACGGTTACTTACGGCGGCTCTTTGACTGGGTGTTCCGCTCCACAAACCTTCGGATTATTGGGCAGCAAATTGCGTCGATTGCTGAGAACCACAAATACAAATCCGAAATAAGGCAACCAAATTTGACACTTGAGTATTTTTAATACCCTTTCAGAACTAGTTAAGCTGCGGTTCTTGCGATTAGTAATTAATATAATTAAAATTCGATAATGTTTTGCATAATCAAAAAATTTACTAAAATAGAAAACAGGTACAAGAAATTTTAAAGTGACTAATTATATAGCCGAACCCGCCTTAATTTCAAAGTTCAAAAAAATTTTGAGCATGAACTAAACTAAAGAAATCTTGAATCAAGATAAAAATCTTAAGTTTAATACGAATTTTCTCTTTTAATAAGGCATATCAAAAATGCCTAAAAGAAATTGAAGAATTTATTTTAGGGAAAGTAAACAAAACTAATTATCTTAAATAATTTGTCAGAATCTTAAAATCTTAGATCTTAATAAATCTGAAACTCAAACGAAATTTTCTCTTTTTATAGAGCGTGTAGCTTGATAGTTAAAAGATAAAAACACAGGCACAATATATTTACTAAGTGAAACAATAATATACAAGACTGTCTTCGTCATTCGTATTTTTTATAGATATTGATTTAGTTTTGGAACTCTTATTATTATTCTATCTTGACAATTGTTTATTTTGCACATATGTACATACATATGATTGTTTTGCTATGCTGTTCTTAAGTGCTGGCCTTGTGACGTCAGCTGTCCAGTTATGAGTGCAAATACGAATAGTTACATTCATACAGTATATTCACACTCATTCCAGGCGAGTCATACTTAGAGCATACTACTTACATACATACGTCAAACATTCATTCGTTCATTCGCTACGCTTTGTTATTGTTTGCTTTTGGGTTGTGAAGCGCGTGACATAGAAAACAACTGGAGTGCAGCCCCAGTCACCAAGTGAGCTAGCTACACATGCATAGCACAGCCCAATGTTGACACGGCAACAACATCAGCAACAACAACAACAAACATTGCCCGGGGGCAATGGCTGACTCTGGGGCTATATATATATATATGTATGTACATCAGAAATCGATCAATCGAGCGTTGCTATCGATAGCCGGCAACTTTGAATTTCAACTCGGACTTGGTCTTGGTCTTGGAACTGTTTTTGCCATAACAGCGTGAGAATTCTCTTCAGCTCGCTTCTTGGTGTTTCCCCCTCTTTTTCCACTGCTTCACACTCTGCGCTATGATTTGCATAAATAATTGCAAAGTGATGCAAATTTTTGGCTCGATATCAATGCGATTGTTGTTAGCTATAGCTATCCATTAATTACATTAAGTTCAGTTTCAGTACGGTTTCTGTTTTTTTAATTTTTATGGGAGCCTGTAGCATTAACCTTGATTGATTTAACTAGCATTAGCCACATCAATAACGCTATAACTATCTACTGTATACTGTATACTGTATCTATTGTGTATCTTAAATGTTTTGCTTTGTTCTGGGCGCGTCTGCATGACAAAAAAAAAAAGAAACAAACAATGCAAGCGATTGTTATAGTTGTTGTTATTTCTGGTCTACATCATTAATATGCTAAAGGTCAAACTGAGGACTAAAAATAAAAATAAAAATAAAAAAACAACAACTTGGCAATTAACTGACGCATATAAATACATAAACTTGCCGGACCATCCATCAATCTCTCACTTTCATTCCAAAATACAAAAAAAAAAGAAGAAGTACAGGAATTTACTGGTACTCCATATGTCATATAATATATATGTAGCCGTATCCGTATCCGTATATGTATCTGTATCTGCATCTGTGTATCTGCAGTTGACACGACCATCGTCGATCATGCGTCGCCGCATGTGTTGAAATATATAAATGTCCATGATGATCGTTGTTGCTGTTGTTGTTGCTGTTGTTACTGTTGGTGTTGATCTTTATTGTTGATGTTGCTGTGCCTGACTCTATATATTTTTCTGTTATTTCGTATTACTTATTTTACTGCCCGTCGCTGACATGTTTCACTGATGAGCTCACGAACCTTTTACATATCCATTTTACACACTGCATTTTACTGCACTTCTGTTGTTCTGTTGTTCTCTTGTTCTGTTTGTTTCCTAGCATTGCATCTACTATATGATATCATTTGTGAGTTTTGTTTAGATATTGCAACCACAAATTTGTAATTAACAGATATTGAAGGCTGGCTGATGAGACATTTCATTTTAAATTCAGCATTGTATTAGCTGCTATCGACAATATTATAAATTACTGATATCATATCATATAAATAGAATTTGTATAAGTATAAATCTGGGAGTAAAGTTATTTCTTTTAAATCAAAGCTGCGTTAGAAAATGGCTTGAGATGTTCTTAAGTTTTTTTTTCAAAAATATTTGTATTTTCTGAACTTTTAATCAAAAATTAAAATTACAAATTTCTAATTAAGTTGTTTGTTGAGTTCATTTTTAAAAACCACAATTTGTAATAAAACGTTTACACAGTCAACTTAAGAATATTCCAAGTATTAAACAATTTTCAAGGCAAAATCTTTTTATATTCATAGCTTTATCTTTTTTATATTTCAAGCTTGAGCAATTTATTTTTATATCCAAACTTTAATGTTTGTTGTATACTTATTCCCAGCTGTAAAAAAGTGTTTTATGTATAGTTTAAGCCACAGTAAATCATTTGCTAGTTTTATATGTTTTTCCTATCTTTTTCTTCGCTGCTGTTGACATGCCCGGATCTTGAAATAGTGACATGAGCAACAAGTAAAGCATTTGGCTCTCCTCTTTACCCCCCCCCCCCCCTACCCAACCGACTTGAAACACCTCCAACACTTCATGCACTTGACGCATTTCGCAAAAAAGAAACCAAAAGCTAAGCGCACAAATTAGCAGCTGAAACAAAAAAAAACAGACAAACAAAAAACCAAAAAAACCAATGCGAAATCCGTATTCAGGGCAGTTCCTACTCAAAGAGCGGCAAACACTTTGGCATTCGCCAGCGGCTTTTGTGTAATGTCTAAAACGCAAATGGCTCAAAGTGCTGCTGTGGCTCCGACTGCGACGGCGACGGCGACAGCGACTCCGACTCCGGTTAGTGCGACTGATCCATGTCGGACGTGTTGCGCATGCGCCCGCGGGCCAAATACGTTGTTGTTTTATAATTTTTATACCCTGTACCCATTCCAAATGGCCAAAAAGGCTATTCTGAAGTTGTGTATGTATGTAACATTCAAAAGGAGACATCTCTCACATTCCTAATCAGCATCAACAGCCCAGTAGATATAGGTATATCTGTTCGTCTATATAAACGCTCCGATCTCAGAAACTATAAGAGCTGTAAAGCTAAAGTTTCGAATGTAGATTTGTGCATACCATATGTAGAACAAGTTCATTTCTTATTTTGATAACTCAACCCGATCAAAGTTTATTGATAAACAATAATTTCTTGACCCCGTTCCTTGTGCATATCTTTTATTCATTCATAAAAAAGAAACGAATTTTTAGAACTATGGCCTTGAATTTTTCATATAATTATGGCAAACTGGGATGCAATCTTTCTGCTCTAAAAATTGTTCAAGTACAGCAGTTATTTAAGGAGCAAATTTCCTTAGTGTAGTGCTCAGGGAAGAAGCACAATCATATGCTTAGGCTGGGTATAGGGTATCTTCCGGTGTGGCACTCTTACTTGTAATTGTTGTTTAGCTCCGTTTGCCAAGCGCAAAGAGTGAAAATGTCATTGGCAGATGTGTCGCGGATATTTGCAACAACCGACACAAGACACAAGACACAAGACATGATCATTCACTTCACATGATCATCAACAACGGCAAGAGCAACCATCTTAGCAACAACAACTTGGCCCAAAACAAAAGACCCGCATTGGCACAGGCAGCGCGAAAGGGTGAACAATAGGCGGTCTGCTTGGCTTATGGTTGGGCAAAGAGGAATGCGGGGGGCTTAGCATCTAACATTTTACGATCTTGTCTTTTGTTTGTTGGCGGCTGAGTGCGCTGAGTGCGCATCTTTTGTTCTGTTCCCCAGCTGCTTGTCTTTGCTGTTGCTTGTTGTCTTCCCTATAATTATTATGACTTGGCCGTTTAGCTCACAAGTTAATTACCCAGTTCCACTTGCAGCCCAACATCTCAAGCGCAGGTCGAGACTCTCGTTGCAGCAACTTTCGACACTTTCAATAGCTGCGGCATCTGCCTGTTGCTGCTGCCGGTTGCTGTTGCTGCCGGTTGCTGCTGCTGCTGCCTGTTGCTGCTGCATTTCCCAAGTTGTCTATTTTGGGGAGAGCCCTCAAGCGAGAGGCGCCATTAAATCGATTTTACATTAAAAATATTGCACAAGGCGCCGCCCGCCGCCAGAATTAATGGATCATAATTATTGCTGAACGACAGCAACAGCAACGATAACAACATCAGCAGCACCAACAGCAGCACCAACAGCGGCAGCAACATCAACAACAACCGCATTAGAAATGAAAACAGCCCACGAATCGTCAGACTAGCAATTGTTAGCCACAAAAAAAGTTGCCTCAAACTGTACAGTGGAGCAAAAGTTGAAGTTGAACTTGTGAAAAATGCAGGTTTGATTTAGGAACAGAAGTAGTGTAAATAGATATGGTTAGTTTTATACATGATTACAACATTTATTGATATGGTTAGCTAAAAGAAAAATGTTTAACGACATTTCACACAAAATACAAAAATTTTATCAGTTTTTCGTTAATAATTCACAGGGAGTGTGATCAAAAAATTAGGAAGATTCCTACAGAACATATATTTTAACTTGTTAGGCAAATAAAAAAAATTAAAAAAAAACTTACAAATATTATTATATACGAATTTCAATAAAAATTTGTTATCAAAACTCCAGGAATGGGAATTTTACGATTTTCATAAATGGTTTTTGTGAGACTGTGTGGCGCACAGAGACGCATATTTGGAGTGTTGCTGGCTACTCAAGCGGCAGCCACAGATGCTGCAACGTCCACTTTCAATATGAAGAGAGAACTTTTCTTTTCTTTGCTTTTCTTTTCTTGTCTTGTGTTGTGTTGTGTTGGTCTTTGCTTTTCTTGACTTTACTTTGCTATGTTTTTCCATGTTGTTTTTGGTATTTTACAGTAATTTTCCCAAGAGAAATTGATGCCATAGGCTTGATGCGTTGCTGTCTGTTGCCTGCAGTTGTACAACGGCAACGGCAACGGCAACAGCAACAACAACAACAATAACAACAACAACAAAACCGCCTAAATACCAGAGTTGAGTTCGATGTATTTGATGGGCAAGAGAGCAATGTGCCACTTGATGCTGCGGCAATTGGTTCTGGTGTGTGGTGCAGTGTATCAGACAGGCAGCCTGTCTGACCTCTCGATCCCCCCTGTACACTGCTCTGACCTCAGTGCAATTTCATGCCCCGCCGAAAGAAGAAAGTGGCGACTGCGACGGCGACGGCGACGGCGACGACGACGACGGCGACTGTTGGCCATCTGTTTATGTTGGACTTGACGTCATTTTGCGGCAAGTGAAAATGTGTGCGACGCGTTCAATCCGGTTTTTTTTTCGGCTCAGCTTGTGAGATGTTTATGTTTTCAACAGCAGCAACAACAACCGCGAGCAACAAGCAACGAGCAACACCACAGCAACAACAACATCAGCGAACATTTGTTCGCCTTCTTTTTTTTCTCTCTGCCTTTTTTTTTTGGCTCAATGTTAAGACGAGATGTTAAAAACGTGATTTCCATGCGTCGCCAGCGACGGCGTCGTCGGCATATTTAAATAAAATACTTTTACTATCAAAGAAAACTAGTCAGCAACAGCAGCAGCAACACCAGCAGCAGCAACCAGCTTGTTATATTGCTGATCAAAAATTATAGTGCAACGGCGCCAAGCGTTGCATACGCAATGCAGCAACAGGCACGCAGAGGCCAGTGACCAAAGCTGAAGCACCCAGACTGAAGTTGCAACTGGAACTTGCAACAGCAGGCTGACAGTGACTCGCCAATCTTTATGCGTCGCTGTCTTGGACAGTGAACCCCAGCTAAAGCGGGTGGGCAATCAACGCACCTGCCCCCAACTGCCCCATCTGCCATAACTGCGTATCTATCGATTGAGCATAGTATCTTATGCAACTAGCAACTCGACTAGCAAAACAAAAGGCCAGGCAATTTATCAAAATCTGCTCTTTGGTATTCATAATTTGCATCACATAACCAGCGCCCCAAACATTGAGCCAAAAATGGCCAACGAAAATAGCAGCCAAAAACTATGCGTTAATTGTATGGAAATGGAAATGTTATTGGCCAGACGAAGACTCAGTCCGGAGACAGCAGTCTGCGACTCCCAAATCCAAGCTGGTCAGCCAAGCATTTCATTGGGGCCCTTTCTTCTGTCTATTATTTGTTGTTGGTATTTTTGGTTTTGTTGGCTTTTAAAGCATTTTCAATGAAATGCTTCGCCGCATTACGCGTCTTATACAACATACAAAAACTCATTCAAAGAAACTCTCAAAACAAAACCAAATGAAACAATAATTTGCCATAAATCTGGGTATTATAATCCAACTACTTAGCATTGCGGGTGGAATTTTCTCCCCATTTGAATCATAAATGGCGATTGGACTTATGTCAGCTCTTACTCAATATCTGCATAATTTTAAATTTATCTGAACTTAGTTTATATTAGCTAAATGAAGGCGTAGCTTATTGTTGATTTAATTTAATTGTGCATATTGGTATTGAAGTACCTTCAAGTAATCTGTATAAGCTCTGTACATTCAATTTATGTTCTGATAATTGTATTGATTATATATGTGACTATATCTCATTCTTACGAATTGCTTTATGACTGGATTTAGGAAGTATTCCTTGGTTTGGTTATCAATGGGCAACAGCTGTTATATTGTAAATCAATTGCACTTTGATAGAGTAGATTGAATCAGACAGCAATACAAAGAATTCATTGTTTTCTATACCTTATTTATTGTGCACTTTTAAATACTTTAAGTATCAATTCCATTCGATAAAATAACATAAATGTACTTATATATATTGTAATTATTTTAACTTCATTTGCAAATGTCTTCAGATTAAAGAAACATTTTTTCTTGATCAAAAATGTATCTTATTTGAATTGAAAAATTAATATTGCTGAGAAAAATAATAATGCATTATAAAATACATTTAAAATTGCATGCTATAATTTTTGCTTAAAGATAGTTATTACAACAATAGAAAGAACTTTTTCGATTTATATAAACTACATACAGTCATACCTAAAGCTGTATAGTTTCCAAATGATAAGACTTTGTTAGCTATTTTTTGTATCCGCTTTTTACCTGAGTTCTCTCACATTTCCTCATTCAACGTCACTATCAATTTAATTGTAGTACTTAGTATAAATTTACTCAGTGCTATATTTGTTTATATTGCCGAGCGGAGGCTTGTCCAATAGGTGTGTGCGATGACAAATAACACACACACACACATACACAGAGAGCATCAAAACGTCAAGTACAATAAACCCACTGTAAACCCGAGTTTAAGATTATAATTTGAGGGACAATATTTATGTTAGATAAGAATACAATAAAAAAAACATAAGCATAAAAAGAAAAACATACACAAAGACGCAAAGTAAATTCCGAGCTTCGGATATCAATCAACAGTTTCCCCAGTTATACAAGATACATTTTGCTGCAGGGGGGGATTTGAAGACGCCCCCTCAATATTTGCCAGACATTCTGTCGCTGCTGTAATATGCAAATCCCAAAAATATGCAAATGAAACAGTTTTTGGCTTGTCGACTAAAAGCCAAAAGTCAAGCAGAAAAAAACTACAACAATAAACATGGCAAAATTGGCAACACACACACACACACACAAGAGAGATGAATATTACTCAACAGGCAGGCAGCGAACGGAAGTGATTAAGAGAAGCAACAAGTGGACAGCTATCAGCAGCAGATACATCAACAACAACATCAACAGCAACAACAGCTAATGTATCTGACGGATGCCTTGGCCTGGCCTGAAGAAAGTGAAGAAGCTGCGTTTTGTCGGCTATAATCAAATGTGAGGCGTTGGGAACTAGACAAAAGGGTCGCTTATGCAAATGCCAGTTAACAGCTGGCGGTCAATTGAGACTTACAGATACACAAACAAATAGAAATAGCAGCTAAGCTACAGATACATTGGCTACAGCTGTTTTTTTTTTTTTTTTTTTTTAGGTGATGTAAGCGGTCAAAATGTGTTTGTATCTTGTTTTTTTTTGCTCTTAATTTATGCAAATGTGCAAGTTGTCAGCATTTCTACGTCGGCTTTCTTTTGACAATACAAGTTCAGATATATTCATATGTATATATGTATATATCGCTTATAAACTGTAAAAGTGCAGAGCTTAACCGTTTGAGCAACACCTTATTGTCTAGTTCCGAGGGTGGCCAAGCCGCAAATCGGCGCTTATTAAAATTCAAGCAAAAAATAAAAATAAACACAAAAAAAAATACTTAAAATTAGTTTAGCACTTTTGAAAGTTGTCGACACATCCGCCGTCTCTTCTGCCTCCCCTGCAACCCCTCGCCATACGCGCTGCACACAAAAATGAGGCTCGACTTTGACTAAAGACTGAACTGAACTCTTCAAAACTCAAAACTGAAAACTGAAACATAAAACTCTTTATAATTGCACTGTAAACATTTCACTTTCGTTTTTTGTTTCGTTTTGTTTTGTTTTGTGTATCTCGAAGACGGTTTTAGTACCCGTACGAAACACAAAATGTTGTCTCCGCGCATCGTGCACAGAATAATTTTTCGGTTATATATTTTCGTATTTTTTTTGTGTATTTTGGGGCAGCTACTTTCGCCATGTGGGTGCTGCGGAATGACGAGATGGCGAAGAGATGTGCTGATGTCGAGATGTTGTGCTTTAGAGCGACTTTTGAGCATTCAATTAGCAGCCCGTTTAGATAGATTATGTTGCATCTCATTTGCATAACGCTTGCTCGCTCTTAACGGCCAAATCGTGGACTGCGTGAGCAGTCGATGAACCCCACAGATGACCTCTCTCCCACCCCAAACTCACCCACTCTTACAAACTCTGTAGATTGACATTTTCCAGACTTTTGGGTAGGGCCAAAAACAATTTCATATGCTTATTAAAGCTAGACACGTGACTTTAGTTTGTTTGTCATGCAATTTACCAACAGTTGCAGTTTCAGTTGCAGTTAGTCAAAATAAACAAACTACTTTCTGGCTGATTTTCTTTAAAGATATCTCAAATATATACAAAAATTTGCATAAAATGTTAAATGAAGTTCTTAATCTTAATCTATTCAAAAAATCGAGAAAATATAGAGCGTCAATCAAATTAAAAATTAATGTGAACAAATTTAATAATATTGATTAAATATTAAAGAAATAAGATAATATTTTATTTGCATATTTTTTGCTTAAACTTAACTTGAATCTTATAGTTTCTATATCATCATATATCAACCGTTTTCTACAATCGACTCTCTTTTTTTCTTGCGATTTACAGATCAAACTCAAAGGCTTCGTATCTGCCGCGTCAGAGCCTGGAGAAGCTGAACAACACGGATCCGGATCATGGCATCTATAAACTGACGCTCACCTCCAACGAGGATCTGGTGGCGCACAGCAAGCCCAGCTATGGCGTCGTGCCCGCTGGCAAACTGAAGCTGCCCAACAATTTGCCCGATGTCCTGCCGCTGGGCGTCAAGCTGCAGCAGCAGCCGGCGAAGCCGCCGCCGCCGCCTAGTTCGCCTGGAGATATTGTGGCGCTGCGCTATGGCTCCAACAATAACCTCGCAACGAAATCGCCAACAAGTGGCATGCCCACTGGCGCTGCAGGAGCAGGCAATAATACTACTACAGCTTACGCCATGATCTATGGACAGCAGCAGCAACGGTACTCATCGCCCGCTCTGGGCCACGCCTACAGCAAGAGCAGATCGCCAGCGCCGCAATTTACGCGATCTCATTCGTATGATGTGAAGCAACAGCAGCTGGTTGGCAGTGATGCCAATCAGTTTATGACCCAGTCACATGTCGATCTTAAGCAAGCCGTCCATGACCTCGAGACGACGCTGGAGGAGGATCTGCTGCCGGCGACACCGCCGCTGCTCCTCTCGCCGGCGCACTCCGACTGCAGCCTGAGCAACAGCTCGCTGGAGTGCAGTCCAGTGAACATGAGCAATCCCGACGCGCACATCTTTCGCGCCGAGCTAATCAGCACCACGACGACAGCAACGCTGCCAAAGCCGCCGCCCGTCAATCGCCAGGAGTCGCTGCGCGAGAACATTGAGAAGATCACACAACTGCAATCGCAGCTCATGTCCGCTCATCTCTGCGAGACGGGACTGATGTGCAGCTATCCAACAGTCAAGCAAGTGAATCCCAGCAACACAGAGCAGCAGCAGCCGCCGCAGCAGCCGCCCAGCCCACCTCCCAGCCAGGAGATCATCGACACAGAGTTGGCAGCTGAATCCCTGACAGCTGCCCCGCTGGACGACAGCGCAGCTAGTCTGAAGCTGATGCAACGCAGCGAACTGGTTCTAATTGTAAATCCTTTGCCCAAGACGGCTGATATGGCCAGCCAGACGGAAGAGCTGCTGGACACGGAGCTGGTGGCCACACGAGAGGAGCAACAGACGCGTACGACGCTTCAGCCACGTCAGCGTCAGGCCATTGAGCTGGAATACGAGCAGCTGGCGCTGGAGCTGCTCAGACAGTTGCCGCCCAGCGATAAACTCATCGATATCCTAACACCAAAAAGCTACAAGCCGACGACGCAGTACGTCAACAATTTGTACAATCCAAATGTGCCGCTGCGTCCGGCCAAGCGGGATGTGGGCACCTCGACCCTGATGCGCATGAAGGCAGCCAGCACAACATCCTTGGTATCCGCATCGGAGATGCAGCTGGTCAGCGTCGAGCTGCAGCTATCAGACGACACGGGCACGAATTTAATCAAACAGAAGCTGGTAAGTAAGATTATCTCACGTTTATAATTATTAATTGTAAATATCTATGTGAAATTTCATTAAAAATCTATTTTCCTTTTTATTGTAAATCCACCCCACAGGGTGATCAAGTTTGGTTGGGCGAAAGATAAAGTTTTGTCCGATTGACTTTAAACTCAATTTTGAAATGTAACATTAAATTTAATAAATAATAGGAAAATCTACTCAAAAAGTCGAAAACCCGAGCGAAATTCAAAATTCAATTGACAAGCAGAAAATAGATAAGAAAGTATAATAAATATAAATACATTTGACTCGCTCAATGTAGGATTTTCTAGTAGTTAAAAAACTGTCTCAAAAGCTTAACCTAATCCTAATCTCGTTTGCCTTCAACAGGATGAGCTGATCAAGCAGTTGAACCAAAAAATAATCGCACTGAAGCGCGAGCAGCAAACGATTGGCGAGGAGTGCGCCATCAATGACAAGCTGGGCCACGATTTGCTGGCCAATCTGACGGAGAAGGTGCGTCCCAGCGAAGCGTCCAAGTTCCGCACCTACATCGATGATGTGGGTCACATAACCAGTCTGTTGCTATCGCTGTCGGAGCGCCTGGCCCAAACCGAATCCAGTCTAGAGGCACGAGCGTCCAGCAGCCAGCAGGAGAAGGTAAGCGAAATCAAGACACAGCTTTGAGAACTCTTAACTGACTCGGATCCCTGCATTTACAGAGCACGCTGGAAGCGAAATGTGCACGCCTCTACGAGCAGCTGGAGGAGGCGCAACGTCTGAAGGCGGACATCGATAGGCGTGGCAGCAGCATTGCCAAGCTATTTGGCAAACATCTCAGCGCCGATATGTGCGCCGACTATGATTACTTTATCAACATGAAGGCCAAACTCATTGCCGACGCACGCGACCTGGCCGACAGGATCAAGGGCAGCGAGGAGCAGCTGGGCGCTCTAAGCGAAGCGCTAGTCCAAAGCGATTGCTAAAGCCTTACTGTTCAGTTTTCCGTGCTGTCAACTAAGTTGAGTGCATAATTGTGAGAATTGAGCGCCAGCCTCTGCCGCCGGTCGGGGATGTGTATTAACTTAACGATGATGTGCTTAAATACAAACCACACACACACTATAATGTATAAATATTTTATGTTCATTTGTGATTTTCAATTAGCTTGTAGGTTAATCTATGTTTCAAGCGGATATATATGTAAGCAATTTTTTACATAATTATCAAAAGCAAAGATAAACTGTATGCATTAATAAAAATTTTAAAATAATTTATATGTGAACTTTCATTTGAAATTTAGCGGGCAGTAAGTCGTTCAACAGCACCGTCTGGCAACACTTTTGGCGTTGCCATTGCCGCTCGAACACCTGTCATTGTATACAAATATTCGTTATCAACTATCGTATACCAACTATCGAGTACACGCAATATCGATAGCATTCATTTATTGATATTTCATAAACCAATTGTAAGTCGCATATATAAATATTTTAAATAAATTCAAGTATTTTCAAACAGATTAATAATTTAAAAAATTGAGATACGCACGATTTGTTAATTGTTATACTTGCATCGATAAATGTTGATTAAATTGTTAATCAGTTCAATTAGTTAATGGAATACCCCATTTGTTATATATTATCAATTAAGTTGCTATGTTTAGAGGCAAAACACTCTGCCAAACTTGGATAAGAAGCGCTTTAGCATTTACAGCGCCTCAAACACATATACAACGTAGTTGGCTGCCAGACGAGTAAGTTTTAAGCACATGCCATAAATAACAGTTGCTCAAAACTCTACATAACTTTTTGATGCCATAGGCAAAGCAGAACAGCAACAACAACATCACAGCATCAAACGCAACAACCGCAGCAGCTGTTTCGTGGCATGGCAACGGGCAGCAGCGAGACAAAGGCACAGCAGCCTCCAAAGCCAAAGCACAGCAACAGATTAGCCAACTCCAAGTCGCCATATTTGCTGCAGCATGCGCATAATCCAGTCGACTGGTGAGAATTATCATTATTTTTATAAAAAAAAGGGTAGTCTAATAAGTCAGAGAGGGATGGAGGCACTACGATAATGAGAGATCTTTAATAGGGACAAGAGAAACTCTACAGCTTTGATAACGCAGAGTAGAGATCTCCTGCCGAGGCAGTCCTAATCCGAGCAGATGTTCAAAACTCACTGCCCAGATAATTGCTCCTATCCCAGACCAAAGCTAGACTTTCAAATATAAGGTCTAAACTGGAAAGTTTGTAGCAAGCAAGGTCTTTAGCTGGTCTCGTCCCCAGTCTAGAGCGCCAATGCGTTAATTAATCCCTAGACTGGTGAGTACACAATATCACAAATCTCCATTCCTGCTGCCAATTTAATATATTATATCATCGAATACTGCTTATGCTCTCAATATCAAAACATTCAGAAGCAGTTTCTTCATTTTGCCTATCGTGGACTAAACTCGGATCCCTAATTCCTCTTGCCGTCATAGTCCATTCACTTCTACTTATTAATCTTCCGTCATTAATAAACCGTAGGATAACCAGAAACTTGAACTTAAAATTTTAATTATCTGAAAACTATAATTTTAAATATTTTACTTTAAAAAATGTGTATTGTATTTTAATAATTTTATTTTTAATATTTACATATTTATAAATAAAATTAAATAAATATCGTCAATCAATATTCTTATGGCAGGTATCCTTGGTGCGAGGAAGCTTTTGAGCGTGCGCGCAGCGAGAACAAGCTAATTTTCCTATCTGTGGGCTACTCTACGTGCCACTGGTGTCATGTCATGGAGCACGAGTCCTTTGAGGATTCCGCAACGGCGGCCGTGATGAACAAACATTTCGTCAACATCAAAGTGGACCGCGAGGAGCGGCCCGACCTGGACAAGGTCTATATGCAGTTCCTGCTCATGTCCAAAGGCAGCGGCGGCTGGCCAATGAGCGTCTGGCTTACGCCCGAACTGGCGCCACTCGCAGCGGGCACATACTTCCCGCCCAAGCCGCGGTAAGACAAACTCAGTGGTAACTCGAATACTAGAGCTTGCCGAAATTTTAAGATTCGATTCCTCAGTTTTGTATTGATATATAGATCTTGCAGAAATTATAATTATTTGAAAACTATCCAATCCAGTTCTTAACCAAAGTTCTAATTGCTAATTGCTTGGAACAGTTATGGCATGCCCTCCTTCACCATGGTGCTGGAATCCCTAGCCAAGAAGTGGGAAACGAATCGTGAATCACTGAAACAAGCTGGATCCACACTGATGAAGGCAATGATAGACAACCAAGCGGCATCGGTGAGCGAAGAGATTTTTGAGCCGGGCAGCTCTGATGCCAAACTGGCGGAGGCATTGAACATTCACAAGCAACGCTATGACCAGGAGCATGGCGGTTTTGGTCGGGAGCCCAAGTTTCCGGAGGTGCCACGCCTCAATTTTCTGTTTCACGCGTATCTGGTTAGCAAGGATGTGGACGTGCTGGACATGGTGCTGCAGACGCTGGATCACATTGGACGCGGCGGCATCAATGATCACATCTTTGGCGGCTTTGCGCGCTATGCGACCACACGGGATTGGCATAATGTGCATTTCGAGAAGATGCTGTACGATCAGGGCCAGCTGATGGCCGCCTTTGCGAATGCTTACAAGCTGACGCGGAGTGAGGAGTTCCTGGGCTATGCGGACCGGATTTATGAGTACTTGATCAAAGATTTGCGCCATCCGGCGGGCGGGTTTTATGCCGGCGAGGATGCCGACTCGCTGCCCACGCACGAGGACACGGTGAAGGTGGAGGGCGCCTTCTATGCCTGGACCTGGAAGGAAGTACAGGAAGCTTTCAAAGCGCAGAAGAAGCGCTTCAACGAAGTCAGCCCGGAGCGTGCCTTTGAAGTTTATAATTTCCATTATGACATGAAGCCGACTGGCAATGTGCCACTCAATAGTGATCCACACGGACATCTCACGGGCAAGAATATTCTCATAGTGCGCGGCACCGAAGAGGATACATGCTCAAATTTTAATATGGAGCTGGCTCAACTCAAGCAACTGCTGCAGACGGCCAATGATATATTGCACACTATCAGGGATGAGCGTCCGCGTCCGCATCTGGACACGAAGATCATATGCGGCTGGAATGGCTTGGTGCTGTCGGGTCTCTCCAAGCTGGCCAATTGCGGCACAGGCAGGAGGGATACCTACCTGAAGACAGCTCACGAACTGCTGCAGTTTATGCGCACGCACCTCTACGATGCAGAGAAGCAGCTGCTCCTCCGCTCCTGCTATGGCGCTGGCGTGCACGACAACACTCTGGAGCAGAACACGTAAGTTGGAGTTCCAGATATCAGACAAATATGAATTTAATACCACTATTATTACAGTGACAGCATCGAGGGTTTCTTGGATGATTATGCGTTTCTCATCAAGGGACTGCTGGACTATTACAAGGCATCGCTGGACTTGAGCGCTCTGCGCTGGGCCAAGGAGCTGCAGGAGACGCAGGACAAGCTCTTCTGGGACGAAACAAATGGTGCCTATTTCTTCTCACAGCAAGATGCGCCCAATGTTATTGTTAGACTTAAGGAAGGTGCGTTACAAGCAACATTATTACGTAATGCTTAAGGCTTATCTAATTGATAATTCTTTGTCTTGCAGATCATGACGGTGCCGAGCCCGGTGGCAACAGCGTCGCCGCACGCAATCTCACACTGCTGGCGCACTATTACGATGAGGATGCGTATTTGAAGCGCACCGCCAAGCTCCTGAATTACTTTGCAGATACCTCAGCCTTTGGGCATGCGCTGCCCGAGATGCTATCGTCAGCGCTGCTGCACGAGCACGGGCTGGATCTGGTGGCGGTAGTCGGTCCGGATTCGCCAGACACCAAGCGCTTTGTAGAGATTTGCCGCAAGTTCTATATACCTGGCATGATCATAGTCCATTGCGATCCCCAGCATCCGGACGAGGCCTGCAACCAGCGTCTGCAGCGCAAATTTAAGATGGTTAATGGAAAGACAACCGTTTATATATGCCATGATCGGGTCTGCCGCATGCCGGTGACCGATGCAGCTCAGCTCGAAGAGAATCTGATGGCCAACTTTTTCAAGGAGCGCATCTAAGTAGTTTACACATTTGACATTACTCGAATTAGTGGCTAGAATTATGTTATTGTTATTATTAAGAATGTTATTGTTAAGCTTTTAAAGCTTAAAACGGTTCTCGGAACTAGTTGTATTCTAGTTATAGTTCTTCTTCTTCTGTATTACCCATGTTTATGTGTATCGTCAGCGCCTGAATAAAATAGACTTTACGCACGATTCCGTTTATGAAAAGACTATAAATTTATAAACCAAAAATGTAACTCTTTTGTTGTCACAGGTGATTCTAATTTGCGAATCATTCTAATCTGTTCTATTTTTCTAAAATAATGTGATTTTAATCTATTATATAGAATATGATAATTTTCTAGGCACTACCAGTTCTTATATTCGAGCGAATGTACCTGCAAAGTTAAGAGCCTTCAACGGAAAAGTAAAGCTTATGGGATAGATCCCTGATCCGTAATTTGTTTTCTTACCGTTCGTATCGTAAATGTTATGGAAAAAACATGTTGATGTGGATATCTTTAGGAAATTGTTTAATTGTGACTTTTCCATAGATTCTAGATCAATGCAGTAATGTACACTTCATCATGTTTGCACTATTATATCATAAATGTAGTTGTTAAATAAACACTCAATGGAAATAGTTTGTTTGTACAAATTGAATTTTTGTTTAGACGGTTCGTTTCGGTAGTTTTGTATAGTCTGAGAATCACAACATCGTATCGCTGTCATATAAACAATTTCTTAGATAGATCCGCTTGTGGATATGTCAACAATGATGACGACGTCGGCAGCGGCGGCGGCGCGATAAGAAAATTGCTGAGGGTTGTTCGTCTTCACAAATACAACACATTATTTTGTGCATTTATTGGAATCGTTTGTTTGGCCTTGTGGAGCGGCGTTCTCCGGCAGACAACCAAATACTAGACATTGTGCATTTTGTTGTTGTGGTTGCCCCGCTGGGGAACGTCGGCACAGGAGCCGCACAGGCGTAAGAACTAAGCTAATAACTAAATGCTCGCCCTGCGCTGCGCCTGGAGCCACCGAACTGGATTTGAGCTGTGGTCCAAGGACGCGACGGCAATTAGCGCAAAAGAACTAAATGTATGGAGAGAACAGTTCGGTAATCGACAATCGATAGTCGTTAATCGACAATCGGTAATCGATAATCGGTAATCATAATCGTAATCATAGTAGTAGTAATAAAAATAATTTAGTTGAAATTCACATTCATCACATTGGTTTGCACTTAGCGGCGAACCTCTTGCCCCTTCCCCGTGCCTGTGGTGTTGTTGCAGCATCAGCAGCATCCTCCGCCCCTCAGGTATCCGCATCGGTAAAACTCATCGCCGCATCAAAACTATCGACAATCGTCTCCATCCGCTCGTGATGCTCGAATCGTGCAAACTTCCGCTCCATTCGGGTATACGAGTGCCGTCTCGAGTGACGTGTCCTTCGAAAGAACCGGAAGCGTGTGTCCTCCTCCTCCTCGTCGTATTCCGGCGCCGACACCGAGTCCTCATCCGTTTCGCGCAGGAATTCCTTGGGATCCCGATGGATCTTGAAGATTTTCGTCGCCCCATGCAGCTTGGAGATGGTGCGGGAGGCATTGATGATGCCACGCTCCGCTAGCTGCTGTTTGTGCTTCTTGACCGCCGTCAGACGATTCGTGATGGAGACCACATTGAACAGTTTGGAGAGTTCCGTATCAACCGGACAACGGGTATCACGACGCAGGTTCTTACCGTTTTTCACATAGATAAAATGATTGATTTGATTATCGGCCGCCAAACTGGCGGTGGTGGGTGGAGAGCCGGTGCTGCCATTTCCAGACGGATTCGGAGTTGAATTTCCGTTGGAGGCGATGCAGTTGCTGCTGTTCCCGTTCCCATTGGAGGTTAGCAGCGTTGGTGTGGAGGGTGGCGCGGGGGGCACGTGCGGCATCGTGTAGCAACGCTGACGTCCCTCATACAGGTTGGCAACATTGTACCGGTTAAGTCTACACGATTCCGATTCAAATTCTTCGTGGTCTGAGCTCGGCATATCCATAGCCTGTGTGTGCGTGTATGTGTGTGTGTGTGTGTGTTTATTTTTGTATGTACGTGTAGAGTTGTATTTGCATGTGTGTGTGTGCGTGTGTGAGTTGTGAGTGGGCAGACCGAAAAACGGGCAATAAAAAAACGTTGGGCGTTGTTATAATCGGTAACACTTGCATATTAGATATGCGTGCAATATTTAAAAGATGGCTGCTTACCTTTAGCAGGCCCTCCACTTCCGAGTAATGACGATCTGTCAGACGGTGCAGTTGTTGATCCATTTTTGCTAAACAACAACAACAACATCAGCATAACAAAAATACGACCGTCCGATACCGATACTTTTTCCTGGACAGCAGCCCTGCGCACACTGCGCAGTTCCAGACGATACCGATACCGGCACTGCAGCCCTAGCGAGCATGTTAAATAAGGCGTTTTGATTAATCAGTGGCAGCTTTATTGAGCAGATGGCAACTCTGATTACAGAAACTTGTTGAGCGGGCAGTTATATGTAATAACTATATGCTTTAGCTACTTAAACCTTAATTTTATAAGAAATGTGAAATATATATATATATGAAAAAACCAAACTGAAGCACGTAAAGTAATTGTATTCTTGTTTATTTTTCTGCCTAATGTATTAATGTATTAATTTATAAGAGAATCCTTGTTGGAAATAAGAAATTTTTTTGTTTTCAATCATATATGCACTGACGGCAGAAGACCTCACAGTTTCGATGAGCTGACGCAGTTGCTCATTGGTCATTTGAATACTCTGGGACATATTGTTATATTAGCTTAGATTCAAATATTAAACAGATTTGGGAAACGTTTTGAATCGTTTGTGTTGCCCAAAGACTTGAATTTCTTTCGACCGTTTTTGCCGGCTACAAATTGCAGCATTGTGAAATTTAGCTTTGAAAGAGCAAATGCTCTCTCCAGAGAGTTTGTTTTGAATGAGTAATAATCGAATATGTTTGTATATATAAATGTTTATTATAGATACATTCGAATGTATGTGATTACTTCAAACATTTAAGTTGCTAAAACTCGTGGCTTACTTATTATTTCTAGGAAATTGATAAATAAAAAATACCATAGATACCACAAACAGAAAAGACGCAAATATATTGGTCTACATATGTATATGTGTACATGTATGTTAGGCTATTAACTAATGAAAGTATTTAACAAATGTTTTTGATAATATTTGTGTGTTCGATTGATAAGAAAACCCCCATATGAAGTACATATATACATATATACATATGTAGCTACATATGTATGTGCGTTCAAAAACACGAGAGAGCATTTATCACAACATCGAAAGCAACAGCTGCCGCTCTTTTCGAACTCGAAAGCTTTTACACTTTACTCAGAGCGCATGTTGTTTATTTCACAACGAAAAAAAAGCTTGGCAGTGACAACAATTTTTGCCAGTTTTTTAACCGACAGCATCGAAGCAGCTGCGTTTATGCAGTTAGTTTAGTTAGTTTTACTAAAATCGCAGCCTCATTAGCTAAAAATGACGAAGTTGTCGGACGAACAGTTTCGCATACTCATCGAAACTATCAAAGCTCTGGCGCCACAAAAAGACGAAGCCGAGCAGCAGTCGAAGGGAAGCTTTAGCAATTGCTTGGTTCGATTCAGTGGACAGCGGGATCATGACGCAGTCGATGAGTTCATAACGGCTGTAGAGACTTACAAAGAGGTGGAGGGCATCAGTGACAAGGACGCACTGAAGGGCATCTCGCTGCTGTTCAATAGCATTGCAGTCATGTGGTGGAAGGGTGTGCGACGGGATGCAAAGACCTGGCAGGATGCAGTGCAGCTGCTGCGGGATCACTTCTCGCCCACAAAGCCCTCATACCAGATCTACATGGAGATCTTCGATACGAAGCAGACAGCTAGCGAGGTGATCGATGCCTTCATCTGCAAGCAGCGCGCTCTGCTGGCCAAGCTGCCTGAGGGGCGACATGACGAGGAGACTGAACTGGACTTTGTCTATGGCCTCATGCAGCAAAAGTACAAGGAACACATTCCCCGACACGAAATCAAATCATTTAAAGAGCTGCTCGAGCGGGGCCGCAATGTGGAGCGGACGAGGCACTGAATTTTAGCTACATATAAGTAATCTGTTTATTTATTAAAAACTAGTCAATAAAATAATAGCAAGTGTGTACATACATATATAAATAAATAAATATAAATAACGGAACCAATTACTTTCTTAAGTCCTCAGAGATTTGATAAAAGCTTAAAGAGTATACAATCAGTTTTTAAAATATTGATGTCAAAACAAAATATTCAAAAAGGATGAAAAAGCATCTTTAAAAAGTCTTCATGCTGTATCTGAAATAAATAGTTATAGAGCAATGTACATACATATACCTCCCGCTCCCAAAAGAAAACCAATAAAAGTGATTTAGTTTAGTGTTTTGTATTTTGGTCTGCATTTTTTCTGGTTTCAGTCTTTACATGGTATTTTTTTTCTGCCTATCGCAGGCTCTTGTGGTCATCGGAAGGCCCTTAGCTTGATGTGAATGCGAGTGCCCAATTGAAGTGGAGGCACTGCATCCCATCGGGAATGGCGAGCCGTTGCTGTTGTAGCGCCCAAGGCGGCCAAAGTGCTCCAAAATGAAGACGCACGCGCTTCAAAGCCACGGCCCGCCATGGAATGGATATCGATGTTGAGAGGATGGTACTAAGGGCCCAAGGATTCTACACAAGAGTCTAGATTTACAAAACGGTTCGGGGTTTCGAGACAGTCGCCACAAGCTGGAGCAGCAGAGCAGCGACGAATCCGAAACCCCTGTGTGTGTGTGTGTGTGAATGAGATAGCTGGCTTGCCTAAAGCTGGCCGCGCACAGCTTGGAGCTCCGAGGAGGAGCTGCCGCCGGCGACAGACAGCTAAGCGTGCCAATTGCACGAATGGCGACTGCATAGCCATCGTAGTGCAATTTGGTTGATGGACATTAAGACATTAAAATGTCTTTAAAAGTTGTTTTGTTTAAATTTCCCCAAAGGGAAATTTAGTTTTGTCCATGACCAATTCGCCGCAGTTTGCTGTCGCGCAAGAGACGCAAGCCCAAAGGGCAAACGCCACACCATATCCGCAGCTGGCAGCACTGGTACAGTGGGCCGAAGCACACTGCACACAGTGCTGCCAGCTGGCCACAGTGTAGAATTTCTCCAATGTACCTGCGCCACGCAAAGAAAACTGTGCAAATTCCCATGAACGTGTTTTTGTTTTGCCGCATTGACTAAGGACCAGCGCAGCAGCAGCTGCAGTCGCGAACGAAACGGACAAGTGGACGTCAGTCACTGCGCCAGCCGAAGCTAGCAGAGCGATGAGCCCTAAACTTGAACGCATAGTGCGCGCTGCAGCTGCGCTGCGACGGCACTAGGTCAAGACAGCGGGTTTGAGCGAACTGGAAGCGGGGAGAGGCAAGGCGCACGCAACACCCAACATGGCAATAGGTGCTGCGTCGACGCAGACGCAGCAGAGGCAAACGACGCTCGCCGCACAAAGCTTATCTCAGCTGCAGTTCCGCAGAACCACAGCGAAAAAGCTCTGTTTAGTCGGGCGCCGCTGCTCTGCTGCTGCTGCTTCGAAACGCAACGACTTTTGCCTGGCGGCGAAATGCGTGGGCCAAACTTCTCTTAGTTTCCAGACGCTCGGCTTTGGTAAACTAAGTTCACCGGTTCTTGGTTGCTGAGTTGTGATAAAATCACGAAAGATCAAATTTTGTGGAATGGCGTTCAGAGCCATAAATAGCCACGTATGCGGCGTAATGTAAGTTGCGACATCGAAATGCCGTTTTTTAGTGTGATGTTAAAGCTCTGCTGTGCTTGCCGGCACGCCACTTGGCGCTGATTGAGAGTTAGAAATTAACCAAAAAAGCTGCGAGAGCTGTCTGCTGTTTCTTCTTCTTTGTCTCTCATTCGTGTCCATGTGTCAGCCGGCGCGTCAAAGTGAGTGTATGTATGGGTGAGACTGTGACGTCGGCGCTACAAGTATGCGCCCTGCGCATGTTGTTGTTGATGTAGCCGATGATGTCACGTCCCGTTGTTAAAGTGTGTGTGTGTTTCGCCTTTTACTCCACCACGATTGTCTCATCCCGCGCCTGACGCCGTTTGCGGCAGTTTTCGGTAGTGTGGCCACGGAAATTGCAGTAGGTGCAGCGATCGACTCGACGGGAACCGCGTAGCGGACCCTTTGCAGTCGCCTCATCCTCCTGATTGTTATGTTCGATGATGCGGCCCTGTTCCAGCAGATCGCGGAATGTCTGGACACTCTGGCGGGAAATGTGCTTGCGGTACTTGATATTCAGCAGGCCATATAGGAAGTCCAGTTCTGTTTCCTCGTTGTGGCGACCCTCGGGCAGCTGGGCGAGCAGCGCCCGTTTCTCGACGACAAAGGTGTCGATGACAACGCTATCCTCCTGCTTCTTCTCGAAGAACTCCATGTAGACCTGGTAGGCGGGCTTCGTGGGTGAGAAGTGTTCGCGGATGAGCTCGATGGCATCGTTCCAGGTCTTGGCCTCCTTGCGTACGCCCTGCCACCAGGTGGAGGCGATGCCGTAGAAGAGCAGGGAGATTCCCTTGAGTGCATTCTCATCACTGATGGTTTCCAGCTCCTTAAAGGTGACTATATTCGTGATGAACTCCTCGACCTCATCGTGGCTGCGAGCACCGCCAAATCTGTGAGTGCAGGTGCTGAAGCTACCCTTCAACTTGGCAAGGGAGATTTCACCAGTAGCGACAGCAGCGCCAGCGGCGCTGGTGGCGGAGACGCGAACGGCTTCGATGAGCTCGCGGAGTTGCTCGTTCGTCATTTGAATTGTAGCCATGGTGGATAATTTAAAAGACACACACTTTGTTGTTGTTTATATATGTATGTTAATATAAATATGTGGGAAATAGCGAACAAAGCCAGGAACGTTGGCGAATGTTGCTGCTTTCACTTGTACTGGTCGTCGTGGACTGAAGTTCCGTTTGTGGGCTGGCGTTTTTTATAGGCGAACGTTGTGAAATAGAATTTCGAAAAAGCTTGTAGCCAAAGAGGTTGAGAGAGAGAGAGAGAGTGAGAGCGGGCGGTGTGAGCAGAACTGTGTGTTTAGTTACTAGAGTTAAATATGTGAGTCATTCATCGAAATTATGTGTAACTTAGAACATACATGTACATATTTATATGCACATGCAAATTCATATACATATACAGACTTTTGCTTGTAAATTTTATTTGAATATTTTGTTTAAAAAGAAATTAAAAAATACCTACTGATATAAAAATAATTAAAAAAATAATAGTTATTAAGAAAAATGTTAAACCTATATATGCGGGCAAGTGTATACATATGTACATGCATTCTGCATATGTATGCATTTGTACATTCATTAGTATCTTATACAAATATTGATAAGTGACATTAGTTAATTGGCCACAGTTATTAATAAATTAGCTCTTGAAGACATACATATGTACGTATGCATATACATACATATATATGTATGTGTAAAGTTGTATGGCGAAATTTTAATTTGCGTCCGAATATGTTCAAACTGATTTTTAAAACTTCACATAACAACGTGATTTTGAAATTTCTGCGGAAAACTGTTGGATGAAACTATTTGTTTTTCATATTTATATTCAAAGATCAATATGAAAATTCATTAATGACTGCATATAAATTTTTTGGTAATTCAGCATCGTGGTTGGAAAAGGGGAAGGGTTTAGGTTGTTTGGGCGATTATATATCGTCCGATTAAATTCCAATTAATTTACAAAGCTCCAGATAAAAAGGTTTTTTTCCTAGGTCGGAAAGTTAGATAAACCTTAGTATGAAACCTGTTCTAATGTTTCACCCAATCGGGATCAAATTCATTAATCTATATTTAAATTGTGACTTGTTTTTCCTTTTATAAAAAATAAAATGACAAACAGTATATGCACTATTAATACGTACATATATACTTAATTAATATAATAAAGGTTTGTATCAGTCAAACGTTTGCTAATGCAGTTCTTTTTTAATTTCATATTGGCATGAAATTATAGTACTATTACTATTATTATTATAGAATTATAGTTTGACGTGAGTAATGTTCATTCGTATACATATATACATAAATACATATGTATAAACAGCTCCAACAGCGCTGTATACATATGTACATACATATTTACATACACGTTTGCATGCATGTGTATGCGTATATGTTGGACATGGCATCTGAAACAACAAATGCCGGCTTTTCGAATTTGTAAACATTCCCACACTGCCAGATCTTCCTCTGAGGGCATTGACAAAATGCCTGCATGGCAATAACTTTGGTCCAAAGTCCAAATGTTGGGTCCAGAAAATCAACGTATTAATTTCAAAAATATTGCAAGCCCAGCGTAAAATGCAGCATAATATAATGAGAGTCAGATTTAAAATTTGAATTTGTGCGCCTTAATCGTGGCGTTGCCATACTGCGTGTTAGTATTTCCCAGCAACTAGCAGACTTTTTACATGCTGAACTAGTTCATACACTTGTTCCCATACTACGCGGGAGTACAAGATTGACAGACTCTCTCAATCGTGGTAATAGCTTCAAGACAAAAGCATCAAAATAAGACGAAATTATGGACGACTATCCGGTTGAACGCATTGAAGACACACGCACCGTCAAAGGCATTACCGAGTATTACATAAAATGGAAAGGGTACTCCAGCAATCAGAACACCTGGGAACCAATTGGAAATCTCTCTTGCCCGGATATTATTGCCGAATTCGAGGAATCTGTGAAAATTAAGAAGAACAAAGCTAAAAAGCGTAAATCGACGTCCTTTGGAAACGCAGATGATCGTCGTAAACAGGAGCGTTATTCTGTGACAAATAACGGGAATGAAGCAGAATATGTTTTCGACCTTGGATTAGTTGCTGCAAAGATACTGGGAGCAACCGAATCGTACGGAACGCTTAAGTTTCTGATGACTTGGCAGAATAGTGATCGCATTGATCTAGTGAATGCCGAGGAAGCCAACAACAAATGCCCCCAAGTTGTAATCAAATTTTACGAGAAGCGCATCACTTGGCTGCCGTATGAGAACAGCGATGGCAATGAGGATACTGCACAAATCACTGTGACCAACACCGATGACGCGAACTAAACGGTAAATGTTATTTGCTGACATACAGCCATACATGCAGGCATATTTATGCATGTATGTGTATGTAAAAAACGACAATAATGACGATCAAATAAACTCTTTAAGATATGCATTTCATATATGTATGTATGTACATATACATATCAATCCATGCATTCTACTACGCAGCTATAATTAGCTTGGGCATTATTGATGTCAATTAAAGCATAATTTGAAGTTATTTACATGTTGTTTATTTTCATAGTCGGGCGGGCAGATTTTTTGGCGCCGTAATATAATATTTACAAATCAACAGAGTTGCCAGTGCTACGAAATAAATTAGACGAAACGCATGCATAAATTACGATCATATTTTTTTAAATATATGCATAGTATATCCATGATTTGTACTACGTAGCCATAATATTTTTTTGGTTGACAATTGAAACAAATTTATATTCTTTGTTTATATTGAGACCGTTGGGCGGGCACATTTTGTGGCAACTAGCAGTGCTGCCACCGCTAATAAAAAAATGGTACTAAAAATAAACCAGTTCATTGAGCTCTGAATATTTGCTCAGTCACGAACCACAACGCTGTTTGGGCAATTGCTGCGAGGTGCGTTTTTTAGTAATCTCGTGAAAATAGCGAAGTATTGAGCTATTTGGCCATTTGCACGTATCACAGCATGTGGACGAGAGTGTTTCGGTGCCGGTGGCATATGTGAAACATGATAATAAAATTTTTTCTCATGATGATTACAGGCGTAGGTAGCTGGGAAATTGATGTGAACTGTAATTGAGGAACTGAATTGCTGAATAAGCAGCAGAGACGACAGACGATGACAACAAGCAGCGAGGATGTGCTGCTGCAGATGGGGGAGGTGCGGTACAAGAAGGGGGATGGCACCCTCTACGTCATGAACGAGCGTCTCGCGTGGATGGCCGAGCACCGGGATACCGTTACTGTCTCACATCGCTATGCGGATATCAAAAGTAAGGGAAATGTTAACATTACTATTATAAGGGAGTCCCTATTGGGCCAAGAGCAACTTTAACTTTTTGATAAAGAATAAAAAAGAGCAGATCTCTTCCCGAGGCAGTTACTCACCGCCCAGATACTTGCTTCTATCCCAGACCAAGGCGGACATTTACATAGAATGGGTTTTCGTCGAATGTGGATTTAGCAAATATTAACATTAATTGATCCAAAATAACTATTTTTAATCTCTTGCAGCACAGAAGATCTCGCCGGAAGGCAAG
Organism: Drosophila maculinotata; assembly: GCA_035045305.1. Classification (NCBI taxonomy): domain Eukaryota; kingdom Metazoa; phylum Arthropoda; class Insecta; order Diptera; family Drosophilidae; genus Drosophila; species Drosophila maculinotata. The sequence continues at coordinate 13,163,761 of JAWNPD010000387.1, forward strand.
CCGAAGGTGCAGCTGCAGGTGGTGCTGCATGATGGCAACACATCAACTTTTCACTTTGTCAACCGTCAAGGACAGCCGGCCATGCTGGCCGACCGGGACAAGGTGAAGGAGCTGCTGCAGCAGCTGCTGCCCAATTTTAAGCGTAAAGTCGATAAAGATCTGGAGGACAAGAATCGCCTGCTTGTCGAGTATCCCAATTTGTTGCAGCTCTACAAGGATCTGGTTATCACCAAAGTACTTACCAGCGTTGAGTTCTGGGCCACACACGCCAAAGATCATGCCCTCAAGAAATTGGGCAAGAGCCAGGAAATCGGTAAGTTTTAAAAACGCTAATTTTTTTAGGGAACTTGAGCTAACACCTTGTTAATATTTGCCCTTAGGTGTTTCTGGTGCCTTTTTGGCCGATATCAAGCCGCAGACGGATGGATGCAATGGCCTTAAATACAATCTTACCTCAGACGTCATACACTGCATTTTTAAAACATATCCCGCCGTTAAGCGCAAGCATATGGAGAACGTGCCCACCAAAATGCCTGAATCCGAGTTCTGGACCAAGTTTTTCCAATCGCATTATTTTCACCGGGATCGCCTTATCGCTGGCACCAAGGACATCTTCACGGAGTGTGGCAAAATCGATGATCAGGCTCTAAAGGCGGCCGTGCAGCAGGGTGCCGGTGATCCGTTGCTGGATTTGAAAAAGTTCGAGGATGTGCCGCTGGAGGAGGGCTTTGGCAGCGTTGCCGGCGACCGCAATGTGGTCAACAGTGGCAACATTGTGCATCAGAACATGATTAAACGCTTTAATCAGCATTCCATCATGGTGTTGAAGACATGCACCAATGTTAATGCAGCCCACGGTTCCATGACCAATGGCACCAACATGGCCAATGGCCCACTTGGCCAGTCCAACTACACCAACGGCCTCAATGGCAAGGCATCTAAGCACACGCTCGAGACTGCGGTCACTGATCATGATGCGCCGCAAACTAAGAAACAGCGATTTATAGATAAGATACACTACGAAGATCTGGGTAATCCATGGATCGAGTCAGATGAAGATGCTCCTGAATCGAGCAAGAATGGCAGGCAATTTGAACTGTCCAAAGTGGAACGCTACCTCAACGGACCGCTGCATAATCAGATGTATGAAAGCAACAACGATGCTCTCAACCTGGACGACGTGCAGTACAAGCTGGTGCGCAACTCGGAGTCCTGGCTGGATCGCAGTGCCCAACGCAATGTCATATGCTCCAAGGCGGCTGTCAATGCTCTGGGTGAGCTCAGTCCAGGTGGCTCACTTATGCGTGGCTTTCAGGAGCAGTCGGCGGGTCGTAAGTTTTAACTATAGCGCATATGTATGCAGAATGATTATATTATTATAACCCTTTCAGAGCTGGTGCCGCGCGACTTTCAACTTGAATTGCGACACTTGTACCTGTCGCTTCTGGAGCTGCTGAAACACTTTTGGAACTGCTTTCCACCCGTCACGGAGGAGCTGGAGTCCAAGCTGCAGCGCATGCATGAGACACTGCAGCGTTTCAAAATGGCCAAACTAGTGCCTTTCGAGGTGAGCGACTACTCTCAAGAGACTTCCCAAACAATTAACGCATCAAGTGTATTTTTCTAGAATCGTGCTATGCATGAACTCTCGCCGTTGCGTTCATCACTCACGCAACACATGAACTATCTGCTGCGCACCGCCAACTCCAAATTTGCCACATGGAAGGAGCGAAAGCTGCGCAACAATAGATAACAAACACCAGAGTGGCAGCTGTAGCAGCAGCAGCCCTAAGCAACATTATTATCGCCTAGAATTAATCATTAAACTCGTTCGATTATCTGCGCAACGCATTCAAATAAAAAGCATGAATTACCTATATAATTTGATATAACCTCTGTTCTTATGTATCCACTGTGGTGCCTATAAATATTTATACTACATTTTAAATTGTTTCTGACTGCATAGTTACAATTATATTGGCTGCCTGTTGTAAGCAAATCTCTTAACTAGTTTATCCCAGCTGTTCAGCTTAGCTTTGAGTACAGACAATTCCCTAATTCATTCATCAGTTTTGTCGCGCCTCTTGAAGGGCTGCATTGTAAAGTTCGAACTGCATTAAACCAATTCCCCATGACACACATAAAAAGTTACGCATAGCTATAAATATAATTTGTTATAATTAACAGCTTTTTGATATATGTTAACGGCAAGTTTCTTGCGCGGCAGCCGACACAATGCCCGTTAGTTCAACGCGAGTCGCGCTAACATTAACACAATCAAAGGCCAGACAATTTCTTTAGTTCTTTAAATATACATATATTTAATTTTGAATTCAACAGCTAAGCGTTATGCTGGGTTTATTAAACTTTAGTCTGTGGCTATGCCTGCTTAGCAGCTCTTGCATTTCTTATGCAAATGCAACGCTGATCTATCCCACAAATTCGGAATATGGTGTAACTTGTCAGCTGTTAGCAAGTCTCGCTTTTCGTTGCTAACATAAATTCATTGCAGATCTTTATGGCCATATCCGTGCCGATTGGCTTGCCGCATCGCAATGTGTTTCTTTCATACAATTACGAGTTTAATTACTATCACCCGGAGCATGTTTACAAATTTCCACCAATTTTGGTAAGTGACAGCAAGTTTGTGTTCTAAGTCTTTTGTATAAGCCAAGTATTTATAGATGGGACAAGATTTTGAGGATAGCTATCTCACGTATCCCACTTATAGTGTAGCGGTCGGCAGAGAGTGCCACAATTGCACAGTGAGCACTAATAGTACAACAACCGAGACAGAAAACTTGGCCAAACCAAAGAAGAGGAAGACACAGACAAAGATGACGCCGGGACGTGAAAAACGCGAATTGTCGCTTATGACACGCAAAACGTTCTACGCCATGCTGCGGGATAAGCTGGACAGGTGGGGATGACACACTTCAAAATCTATAATAGCCACTCAAATGATTAAATACTTTACAGATCTGCCTATCCCTCTGAGGCATGTCTGCTGCGTTTGATTTGTGAGACAAATGCCTCAACGCTGGGCGAGATCAATGGACTGCTGGGCAACATTGTGCATGTCATATTCACGTAAGTCAGATATGGATTTTATTGAGCAAGCCCAACTGAAACGCTTAACCGATTGCAGACCCAGCAGCTCCCGGGATGAGCAGCTGCCCTCTGTCTACTACCAGGCCGAGTCGGATGGACTGCAGCAGCAATGTGCGACTTATAGCGATGACTGTCCATACAATGTCTTGGACCTGATTTCAGCGCCAGTGGAGCAACTACTCAAAGACATAGCAAATAGAAGAAGAAGAAAATAAAGTGGAGTACTTTTGAGAGTACTCCAAACATTGCATCTCCCTCACTCACTTGGGGCGGGACTCTTCTGCTGGGGCTGTTTGCGCTGCCAATTAACAATTGTGTCTTTAATGAAAACGCACTTTAAAGTACCCGCTGCTTCCAACGGACACAGCTCAGTTGTTACTTGCACCTCGAGCTGATCATTTGCCTGTGCTTGCCACCAAAATGAGTTTAGTCAAAAGTTTAAGCCACCTTTTGCTGGCCATGTGCGCGCTTTGGTTTAAATTGGGTGATTGTCACCTGGCCTTTGTGCCCTCCAGCACCCATGGCGTGAGTTCTTGCTAGGAATTAGTTGGTGGCATTAAGTGTTTCCTTTCCGCAGGTCTTTGCCGCACTGGCTGTGCCTCTCGAGCTTCCACATCGCAACGTTTTCGTCTCGTACAATTTCGAGGCGAACTACAACTCGCCCTATAACTGGAGCAAACCGACCTTATTTGTAAGTCTCGTTCACGCTGATCGCATCTTGGTTTGGCGCCTATAAAACGCCGCATTCAATGGCAATTAGCACAGATTTAAAAGGTCAATTAGCAGCTAGTCGCTTGATTCTCTGAATGGAAGGTTCTCCAGTTCTCCAGACGTTACTATACTTTCACAAATAACATTTTGTTACTTCAGCAAAATGGACCCATCGAATCTGAAGAGCTGCAGCTATCGCGTAAGACTAATCAAGTCGCGCAGGTGGGGGAACTGGAGCAGGAAGGGATTGAGGAAGAGGAGCAGGAGCAGGCACAGACTGGAGAGAGCGGCACAGAGCAGGAGCCAGAGGCAGACACAACTTCCATTCCCACATCTAGTCCAAAACGAGAGAGACGAGCGCTGCTCACTCGAACAAATATATATCATATACTGATGGACAAGTTTCAGAGGTTTTTATAACTATGGTATATAGAGGTTTTGTAGGTATAATTAACACAAATGCTTTCAAGGAGTGGCTTCTCGGGCGAGTCCTGTTTGCTGCGTCTCATTTGCGAGACCAGCGCCGCTGAGCTGGGCGAGGTCAATGGTGTTCTGGGCAGCCTAATACATGTGCTCTTCAGGTGAGAATTACCTCTTTGAATCATACACTAAGAGAAAAATGTTGTTTTAAGTTCAAATTGAGCCGGGACTTAATTAGACCGTTTTGTTTTTAGAATAAGTATAAATCTTTCTTGATTCGACTAAAAATCGTAATTTTAGTAATTTAATAACGTATCAGTCTATGTAATTATCCCAAAACTTTCCTTTATTTCAAATTTTAATTCTTCAGTCCCAGCACTTCAGAGCCGGAGCAGCTGCCGCTACATTTCTATCAGGCGGAGCACGACGGCTGGCAGGATAATTGTCAACACTATCAACAAAGCTGTGGCGAGAGTTTATTGGAAATGATATCAGAGCCCTTTGAGGAGATTTTGAAGCGCATTGAGAGTAATGAAATGTAGCATTGCAAATTAAATAATACTACAAATATACAAATTTAAAAGCTATGCAACTTTGTTTTGTTGAGTGACCTAATTTTAAGAGCGGTTACTTTTTAATTAGCAACTTTCACTTCTCAAGAACTTCTCTAGCTGCTTCTAATTGGCAAATCAGTTTCTAGACGACACAGTTGTGGTTCCGCATTCCCAGAAAAATCTGAATTTTAGTTGCATGATACAAGCGTTGGAGCTTGCAACGCGAAGAGAGTATCTCTAACATGGGTATGGGAATGCTGAAAATCCTACTGGCGATCTCTTTGGGTCACATAGTACAGGCAGCTCTCGTATGGAACACAGGTGGTGAAGCAGCGGTGAGTGTTATGTACATATATATATATATATATAGTCGAACTTCTTCAACTCGTATTTACTACTATTGCATATGTGACTTTCAGAATCGCTGAAAATTGAACATATTCCAACTTGAAAACTAAATACTTGTTAAAACCAGAACTCATCTTTCAACCGATTGTTCCCAAGGCAGTCGATTCCTATACTATAACCAAATGAAACCATATTAATACTATATTACTTTTCAGCTCTTTATATCCATTGCCATTCCTATTGATCTGCCCACACGTAATGTGTTTATGTCGTATAATTTTGAAGCCAGCTACAGACTGCCCCGAACATGGCATAAAAGGCCGCCTATTTTTGTAAGTATACAATGTTAAAAGAATTTATATCAAAAGTGTAACTAGTGAAGATGAATGTTGATTAAGAATTAAAGTAAACTTTATCCAATGGTTTTCCTTTAGCGCAGGGGTAATGGAACTCATATAGGTCCAAATAGTGATCCCCTGGATGATTTTGAAGATTACTACAATGACTACGAAGATCACGAGCATCACAAGCGGAAAAAACCAAAGCCACCAAAGCGTAAAAAACCAAAACCACTGCACCACAAACCCCCCAAGCGTAAACACAAGCATAAAACAAAGCCAAAGCCAAAGCCAACTTCTGATGACTACAAGGACTTCTTTGAGGGCTATCCGGATGGTAAGGCTAGACGTCGCCAGCAGGATTCGCTACTCCCACGCAGCAAGTTCTATGAGATACTTAGCCAACGATTCGAACAGTTTGTATAGCTTAAGCGCAAAGTTAAACTAGTATTTTAAACTCCTGATCCTTGCCTCCCATAGACACGGATTTGGCAGCAACGATAACTGCCTGCTCCGTCTCATCTGTGAAGCGAACACCGCGCAGCTGGGCGAGATTAATGGAGTGCTGGGCAGCCTGATGCATGTGATGTTCAGTCCCAGCAGCTCACAGGATGAGGCGCTCCCCCAACGCTACTACAACGCCGAGCGGAATGGCCAGCGGGACAACTGTGCAGGTTACCATGCCAAATGTGGGCACAGTGTGCTGGACTTGATAACCCGCCCCCTGATCGACTATATAAGCAATAAAGCGGCCTTGCATTGAATCTTTATTTTATGTGCTTTTCATAAACATCTTGAGCGCTGGCCAGGCACAGCTCTTCGTATAGGTGCGCGCCTCCTGGCACTGCTTATTGGCACCTTGCCAGGCGCTGGCTGGACAGCGTCGCATTAGGCGGGCGTAGGCACAGAGGCTGTAGAAGATCGCATGCCGATCGCAGGCATCGCTCTGGCGACTGATCTGTGCCAGCTCCTGGTACTTGCTGGCCACCAGACTAGCGCAAACGGCAAAGTTGCTGGCATATGCATCAATAATGTCCGGATTGCTAAAGGCTCGTTCCAGCATGGGTCGCACATGGCTAAGACTAAGATGACGACCCTCTAGCGCCATTGTGGCATTGAATATGCAGGCCAGACGACACTAAAAGCGATGGTAAATCGTTAATATGTATATTTGTATATAAAGCGGAGCAGTGATTTTTGTTTTTAATGTAATTTGAATTACTGTGTGTGTATGCAGGAAATTGTAATTATGTATAGAAAAAACGAGAAAGGATGGCTACATTCGACACTCCGAATTGAGTTTGAGAATTATTGAGTTTGGTTAAAATAGCTTGAGAAACAAAAAAGTTGTTCATACAACGACTCATTTTTCAACCGATGAAGAACATTTCATAGAGTTTCACGATCGGTTCAGTTTTGGCAAAGTTATGGCAGTTCAAAGGTCTACATTAGCAAAACTTCATGATACCCTTTTTGGCATAGCGTTTATGGCTTGAAACATTTTAAAACAACAAATCTCCGCCAAAAAAAACGGCATGTCTCCGCTCCCAGACTTCAAACTGCCACAACTTTGTCAAATCTAAACCGATTTTCAATCCTAAGGTCATTTTGATCAATATTTGGCATCAAGTTTAATTCCTCATCTCAAGTTTATGGATTTTTGAAAAAATAAAATTTTGGAATTTTTTGACGAAAAAAGCATAAGGGGGGACCCTTACAAATTTCGATTTTTCAAAAAATAGAATCTTGAAATTTTACGTTTAATTGATTGTGGGTGTCTCAATAAGTATAAAAAACTATACGAAAAGTGATTTTGTGGTAGTTCATTTTTCTGTCAAAAATCACGCCAAAAGTGACAAAAAAATTGACTTGTAAAGTGCCCAAGCAACGAAAAGTTCCTTATAAATGACCTTCCCAGACTTCAAACTGCCACAACTTTGTCAAATCTGAACCGATTGTCAATCCCGAGGCCATTTTGATCACTATTTGGCATCTAGTTTAATTCCACATCTAAAGTTTATGAATTTTTGAAAAAATAAAATTTTGGATTTTTTTGGCGAAAAAAGCATAAGGGGGGACCCTTACAAATTTCGATTTTTCAAAAAATAGAATCTTGAAATTTTACGTTTAATTGATTGTGGGTGTCTCAATAAGTATAAAAAACTATACGAAAAGTGATTTTGTGGTAGTTCATTTTTCTGTCAAAAATCACGCCAAAAGTGACAAAAAAATTGACTTGTAAAGTGCCCAAGCAACGAAAAGTTCCTTATAAATGACCTTCCCAGACTTCAAACTGCCACAACTTTGTCAAATCTGAACCGATTGTCAATCCCGAGGCCATTTTGATCATTATTTGGCATCTAGTTTAATTCCTCATCTCAAGTTTATGGATTTTTGAAAAAATAAAATTTTGGAATTTTTTGACGAAAAAAGCATAAGGGGGGACCCTTACAAGTTTAGATTTTTCAAAAAATAGAATCTTGAAATTTTACGTTTAATTGATTTTGGGTGTCTCAATTAGTACAAAAAACTATACGAAAAGTGATTTTGTGGTGTTTCATTTTTCTGTCAAAAATCACGCCAAAAGTGACAAAAAAATTGACTTGTAAAGTGCCCAAACAACGAAAAGTTCCATATAAATGACCTTCCCAGACTTCAAACTGCCATAACTTTGTCAAATCTGAACCGATTGTCAATCCCGAGGCCATTTTGATCATTATTTGGCATCTAGTTTAATTCTACATCTCAAGAATATACATACTTAATTTAATGCCTCTTCCTTTTATAACTTTTAAGCCATACCTTAAAAACACTATTCTGGAATCGAAATTTATCGATAACTTTTTAACGGAACGAGACAGACAGACTGACATGACTAGACGGACGGACAAATCTAAATCGACTCGTCCTGTCGTCCCGATAAAAAATATACATACTTTATGGGGATATGTTTCCTTCTATCCGTTGCAAATTTTCTGACCAAAATTATAATACTTTATAAGGAGCATATTCTTATAGACCTAGTTGAGGCCCAGACTTTTAATTTGTATACAATTGAAGTCCTTACAAAGCTAAGCACTTACGCTAGGCTGCGGGCCAGAGTTGCCACACTCGCTGTTGTAGACGCCCCAATTGGGCAAGGGTAACGGACAGCACATCTGAACATTCTGTAAATTGTATTTCAATTAATAAATATCTATATATTTTAGCTATTATTCCAATCTTGAGAGTACCTGCACTGATTTGGGTGCTGCTCTGCACTTGGCTGCACTCTGGGCAGCTGGAAGTGTGCAGAATATGAGGAGCAGTAATCTGTGCCACATGTTCTAAAGTTTCTATATGAACTGAATGCATTTTTATTATGACTAGAATATAGTTAATGTTGTATTTAAGTTGCGTGCTGAAAGCAGATAAGGTTGTGATAAGCGTTGTAGCTTGTTGCGGTCAACGTTTATATAATGATTAGTATTTTAGAGCAGTTAGAAAAACTACCGTTAATAATAAAACTACTATTATTATGACTTTCAATTAAAACAAACGCTTGCTCAATTGCTCAATCGTAGCAATTTGATTGAAAATGTTTTTCCCATAAGTTGAAACTATTATGCAAGTTATAGAAATTTGTAAGCTTAGGTCTAACAAAATATAGGGAAAAGTATGCCATATTTGACATCATATTAGAGTCTATATATAGCATATTGACAGTTTTACTAAATACTTATGCTATTTTCTAACTTTCAATCTTTGGTTTTAATGTATTTGTTTTAAAAATATTTTCAAAATTTCTTCTCTCAATATGTATGGATGCCTTAGCAAATCGATGCGCCTGGCGTGGCTAATCCTTTGCCTGCAGCTGCTGCATGTGGCGCACGGCGAGATGGAGCAGAGCGCCGAGAATATGCTGTGCACCCAAGTGCTGAGCAATCACTTGCTGGACAAATGCTGTGGTAACTTAAAGCCCAGCAGTCTGCTATTAACAAGCAGCGATTGTAAACATTTTGAGAACGAATATGACGTGGTGAGTGATATAATCAGTAATCACTTAATCTACTCTTTAACTAAATTTGTATTCCTTTGAAGTGCCGTTACGAATGCGTTTTTAAGCAATGGGGACTACTGAACTCCAACAATACGCTAAACATGACCAATGTGAGGTCCATGATAGACAATCTGTATAACTTTGAAAGCGGATATGCAAGCTACGGCCGAGTGCTCAAAGTAGCCTACCAGAACTGCAACAATCTAAGCGATGCCTTCTCCGAGCTTGTGCCCGCATTCTCCTCAATGCCAAAAACGGAGGCTGTTGGAGAGAAATGTAACAATATGCCCATGACATATAGCAAGTGTGCGGCATCGCAAATGTTTCTTAATTGTCCGGCACAGTTCTGGCAGAGGACCAACGACGATTGCATCGTCGGTCTGCAGCTGCTCACCAATTGCATGGGCTTCTTCAAGGAACTGGATCTGAAGGCGCGTTCCAAGTCTCGGAGCAACAGTGGCACAAGCGTCAGGCTACGTTTGCGCAGACGCCAGCCATCCAATCATTGGTACACTGCCTTCTTCAATTGGCTTGTTTTCTAATCGGTTCCAAATCCAAAATGGCATGTTGATATGAATATAATGTGCGAGTTGGCATAATTATGTCAGATTTTTTCGAAGATTAAATGGCTAATGGACAGCCGGATAGCTCGTTAGCATGGGCTTTCAAGTTTTTACCATTATATATGTCAACTCTGATTTTCATTTTTATGAAGTATATTTTACTCTACTCGTACTATACTGCACAATTCTAGTCTATACTGAACTACACTTTTAATACCCTTGCAAAGGGTATTATAATTTTGTCCAGAAGTTTGCAACGCATAGAAGAAAACATTTCCGACCACATAAAGTTTATATATTCTTGATCAGGTCGACAAGACGAGTCGATATACCTTTGTCCGTCTGTCCGTCCGTATGTCTGTCCGTATGTTAAGAGTAGCATTGTCATTTTCTTTTTGCATTGGTAATTCCACATCTAAGGTTTATGATGTTTCGAAACAACCATTCTTGGTGCTCAGTTAGCTCCTAGAAGGTTGCTTCAGTAAAATTTTAAAATTCTTAGTCATTACCTTTACAAACTTGTTTGATATATACTTTCTTTATGATCGAAAGATGACATAATTATAATAGATCTCAAGTTAAACTGATCTAGTTGATGAATGCATCATACCAGCTGGGCTGCTCCTGATAGCTAAGCGACTCTGCTGCACTGCAGCCAGCCTCGGAGGTCAAAGTCTCATCCTCGCCAAATGCATGTAATTCTGCTGCTTGGATATATATTTTAGTAAATCAAATTAGTCATATTGAACTTTGTACTCACCCAATTGCTCCAGCGTCATGCCCAGACGTTGTGCATGTTGCATCAGTGCCGTGAGCAATAGCTGTGTGTCCACAATCCCATCGTGCTCCACATCTTGGAAAGAAATTAACGGCTGCTCCTCTTCCGCTGGACAGCCCAGGGCAATGTCATTATTGGGCTCCTCCTGTAACTGGATGAATATGCATCAATTAGAAACGTTAGTTTCTAATCTTCATACTTTAAGTCACCTCTGCTTCCGATTCTACAACAAAGTCCTTAAAGGCTGCCTGCACTTTGTTCGCAAGCAGCAGACAGCTAATTACCAATATAAACAACTGATTCATACTAGACACAGATCAAATATCGTTTATAAACTGCGCTGTTTGGGAACTGAACCTTCAATGAGCACTGGCTAAAAATATCATTATCAAAAACAGCAGCCTCAAATTAGTCATGGCTCATTTAGTGTGTGGCCTAATAGCCAGGGTCATCAGAGTAAAGTAATCTCTAATAATAAAAAAAAGATAGATTGGTGTTTTTTTGTTGTTTTATTTATTAAACGGAGAAAAACTTCAAGCTAATATATTTAATAATTGATCTAATCGAGCTCAGCTCATGGGCAGCGGTACGTGAGGCAGCGGATTGCATTGCTCGGCAAATTGCTTGGCCACCTGGCAGGGCTCATCCGATTTCCACATCTTGGCCGGGCAGTTGATGAAGGTCTCCGCATTGACGCAGCTGTAGAGCATGGCGGCATAGGGTGAGCAGCCCTGGGAGAGTACTTTATAAGACTCGATCCGGGTAGACTTCATGTGGCCGTGAACTGGGATGGATAGATATTTAATATACATCTCTTAAATAATATAATACGCATACGCACTGTTGTTGCGGCAGGTCTCAAAGGAGCGTATAATATAGGGTACTACCTCCCGATCCCGTCGATGCACATGCTCCTGCAGATACTGTCGCACCTTGTCCATTTGCAGTCTGCCATTCACCAAGGCACCCGTCTCCTTATAAATGCACTCCGGATAGCACTGTGAGGAGGGGCAGGAATTTGAAATACTCAACCTCAACTGATTTCATAATTAACTTATTCATTCGCTTACCAGATGAGCAAAGGCGGGGTATTTCTGATTGGCGGACTTCAGTTGATTTACGTGCTTCTGGCACTTTTGTGGCACAGTGCCCAGATTGATTTCCGGCGTGCGGCAACAGGAGTTCACGTCCTGCCAAACGTTGCATAAATCATTTATTATTCATGCCCTCATAATGGACAAACGATTGAGTGTACTTACGAAATTGTTAAAATTTGGCGGCGATGAGCAATTGTAGGCGGCATGGGCGTGGCACAGCAACAGCGGCAGCTGCATATAAATTAATAAATATTTAAAAAACAAAGGCCAGCAAATAGAAGGGTATTTACTCACCATTAATAATGTAATCGTTGCCCGCATTTTCCGCAACTTTTTGTTTGATTGAATTGTGGCAAAAGAATAAAATTTGTGCGCCAACAAATCGCTGCTTTATATAGCCCAACGGAATGATATACTCTAAATGAGCTTGTAATCGTCAACGTAATGAAAACAAACTACGGCCTGTGGTCCAATGCGTCTGTTGAAGGTGACACATCCCAAAAATCGGACAACCACTGATGGCTCTGAGTGCGTCGACTGATATGGGAATTACTTTCACCCCGACGACTGACGGTGCGTGACCAGCGTAAACATTCATTTTATGTGGGGGAAATACCGGAAGCTAAATGATTTTAGAACTCGCTAAATACATTGAATCATACTCTCTGCCTATTTGAAACGCAAGATCTAATCACGTTAAACGGCAGACAAGAAATTACATTTTATTACCATTTCTTATTTTCTTGTCAAATAATTGTTAAAATTAGTACTGGATAATTTAGTAGATAAACTGTCTGTATATTAATTATAGTTTTTGGATTACTTAACACCCTGCCTTGTAGTGCAGTTTTTCGATTAACATAATTATTAAAACTTCAGTTTTCTCAGCAACTAAAACTTTTCATCTTATGCAAATTATCGTACTTTGCTTAATGAACTTTAATACTCTTCTCATGGGCATACCTTTGTAGTCAAGGCCGGTGCAAACCAATAGGTTGCTAGCTAATTAGTGATGCATGTAGTTTATTAGGGCTCAATTTCTGATATCAGCACATCCCACAGTTCACTACAGCAGTTGCCGTTAGGTGGTGCAGCCTTCAAAAGGAGTTAGTTCATGCATGCATGAGTAATGTGCGTAAAAAGATTGTTGTTGTTTTAATGCCAACAAGTTGCTCGTTATTATTTATGTTGTTGTAGTACTTAGTTGTTGCTGCTGCTGGTTACCTGCTGCTTTTTCACCACCCACTCGGCTGTCAGCCCCGCCCCATTGTTCAGCTTTATCATCGGCAGCGTTTTCATCTTAATCTTCATCTTCGTTTCGGTTTCTGTGTCCCATGCTCAACGGTTGCCTGAAGCTCTTAGCCGCTAAGCCGAGCCTTGATGATTTTTTCGGTTGTAAACTGAGCAACGTGTGCAAGATTAAAGACATTAAATATTTTGAGAGTAGGTAAGTTGAGGTAGCTCTTTGGATTTATAGCTGAGCTTTCAAAATAATTAAATGGAAGCTAAATTAAAGATATTGGGTAATATGTACTGAGGGAAATTTAGTTAAAGGAGACTACTTATATTTAGTGCCGTTATAAATTGAATAATATGAGACTATTTATATTTAGCGGCATTATAACTTTAAACCTCTGAATATGAATTTGTATATGGTATATTCTCCACACGACATAGAAGAGAAATTATTGTAAGCCGGATGGAATGATAAAAATAATTTATTTTTTGGGTATTTAAATATTAATCATACGACATGTAGCACAAATAAGATTAGGCGATTAAACACAGGTATGCTAGAAATCAAAATATGAAGAAATACTTGTGAATACGAAAAATATTCCAATTTTAACATTTACCTTCTTTAGCCATATTTAAGAACTTGTTTAAATATATTTGGTTGGTTCAATTATATAAAATCTGATTGCAGGGCATACAAATGTCTGCTAGAAATCGTTAGTCGCCCAAGTACAACAATAGACAAATCATGTCCTTTTTGGTTTGCCAAGAATCGCAGTCAACTCTTTGAACAATGCGAAAACAGTTTTCTCTGACAGTTTTCCCAGCCGCTTGTGGGGAAAATTGAAAAACTTTTGCCACTGTATGTCTTGGCAATCAATCTAGAACGCGATGCCAAAGTACTTTTAATATACTTGGAAATCAGTTTTATAGCTTGCTTAGATCCAAAATGTCTGGCGTTAAATTCAATTGAATTGTGAATGTGAATGGGAATGGGTATGGGAATGTTTTGTATGGGCTGTGCTTGAGGATGAGCGCTTAATATGCATAAGGATATGCGTACACAAGGCACGCAGCGGCAACAGGACATTTACGGAGAACATGTCTTTGCTTTTGGCAATGAATTTTTCAAATGGAATTTAAATGCTCTCGAGTGGCAGTTGACATTAGCATTTATTTTTGTAGAAAGTATTTTTTTTTTTTAGCAAGGCTGTTTAGGACGCTTGCCGAATGTGTCAGACGCATTCAGCCCTCAGCTGTTGGGCCCTAAATGTTTGTCATTATTATTATATTTAAATACCTGCGTGTGTGTGTGTGTGTGAGGGTCTCCAAAGCTTTGTTTTCGCTGATTTCTCGTTTGTTTGTGTTTTTTTTTTTTTTAATTTACGTGTGCTTCTTGGCAATTTCAGCTGAAGCACCTGGCCGCATATTGTGGTTTTAATAAACGTCGACACGAGTCGCACTTGAGTTTAATTTGATTAGCCGTGCGATAGAACTGAGCTCAGGCACAACTTCAAAGGTACCCCAGAATGATATCCTTTTGCCTGCATACTCGGCTGGCCGGCACCTAAGCAAACACAGCCCCTAAAAAGGACAGCAAACTGCTTCACAAATATAGAAGACGACAAATATTTGCATAAATCAAATGAGCGGATTTGCAGGCGCTTAAGCAGGAAGGCGGTCGCAAAAAAAATGCATTTCCCGTTAAGGATTTTATATTATATTAAATTCGCAACGCACATACACACACACACACACACGCACACGGAGAGCACACACACCTGTTGGCTGAAGGCAAGAAAGAGGCCGAAGCAGCAACCGCCTGTCGCTTGTGTGGAACGCAGCTTTCGCGCAGCTTTTTGTGGAACGTAAATGTTTCGCGCCATTTTGCCGAGGCAAAAGTGGTAAGAACTTGTTCGCTTTCCGGGGCTTGTTAAGATGCGCCGAAAAGAAATGTTCAGTTATCAGCGGCATATGAGCGAGTGCGGTTCGAACAGCGGTGGTGAAAAGTAAACCTAAACCATACCCAAGTAAACCCATTAAAAAACCCTTTGAAAAACGAAACGGAATTTTTGAAATAGAAAACTAAATGTGTAATAAGTAAATTATTAAAGAAAAGTGAAAAATTTGAAAATTTGGAATATTTGCCATATTAATTCTATATATTCATTTAAAATTGCAGTCATTTAAGGCAATTGAGCGCAAATCATCAGTAAAATACCATGGCGAATAATCCAGCATAAAAATACGTAAATGACAACAACAAGTAGTGTGGGAGTGTCTTTGTGTGCGTGTGTGGGTGAATGTGTGTGCTTCTATAACCAAGGCAACGACATAGAACACAAAAATAAGCTCAAGCGAGAGAAAAACGCTTAAGCATAATCATTTTGCAGCTTAGAAGGCGTTAAATACATTTAAGCCGCCGCAAATAAGTGGCAAGGACAAAGGATACCAAAAGCATTTGGCTAAGCTGCGGTCAACTGAAAAATCCCCCATTTGCTTAGGCCAACAACAACAGCAACAAAAACGTCGAGCAAGGACTGCAACTACACGGCGCTAAAATAGCACGCGAGTCCTAAATCAGAGGTAGGTGCATTGGGTGTGCGAGGATGTGTGTGTGTCTGGGTGTGTGTGGGTGTGTGTGGTAGAGCAAGCAAAAATCATCTACTGTTTGCGGTTTTAATTAAAACGCCTGGCAAAAATCTATACACACTCAAGCACACACATACAATGGATTGCGTTACAATGGATGAGGATAAAGCTGAATAGAACGATTGGCAATTGCCTTCATTGTGCACACCCAGTGCAATATCGATTGCTAAAACTCCATTAGACGTTGATGTCGATAGCCATAGCAACTGCCTCCTCAAGTAGTAACGGAAGCTAATATGTTGTTATTATTGTCGTTTTTGTTATCATGCATAACAATGGCAACCAATCGAGAAAACTTGTTGCCTACTTTTAGGCTTCGCATAGCATGTTCTCTCATTTTATTCCATTTTATGAACTTCCGTTTGCCGCCCCTTTGGCACTTCAACCCCATAACAAAGGACACAGCCGCATCTTCGACCACAGCTCGTTAATCTCCTTGCAAATCTCTGGCATATTTGGCAAAACTTGCAATGCATTAAACCAAACTTTTATTGACCCAATAAATAACAGATTTCGCAGGTTTTTTCTTGTTGCTTGCTGTTGTTTTGTGTTTGTCTTATTTGGCTTTTGTTGTACGAATTTTTATGGATTTATGCCAGCAGCCCCCATGCAAGCAAATCCTCTGCTTGTTAGGAAGAACTCAACAGAAAGCCAAAGGCATCATGCCACATCCTCTCAAGCACTCACGTAGCTGCAGCGCGTTCCGTTCCGAGCTTTGTTGCTGCACGTGCCACAAAACTGACAGGGAACGGAAAACCGTTAATGGCGAGACAATAAAACGCACCACTTGTTGGCAACGGCTTCAGATCCTGCTCCAAATAGCCGGCCATTAAGTTTGGATAACAGTGAAAAAGTTACAGTCAGCCCCAAAACAGGTGCGGGAAGACGCAACTAACGGAAGTGTCTGCAAATTATTGTGTTCTACGGTGTCTAGACAAAGGATGTTAGTTCCGTTGGCTTAACTTGAAGCACACACACACACACACTCACCACTTCCGTTCGAAGCATACGTAACCTTCTATTTAAACCTTTGCCTGACCTTTTGACTGAGCAAAAACAACGTTTGCGTTTTTCACGCCGCCATCTCATCAAATTTCATTGCCACCAGTGGATGCATAAAAGCGGCGAAAACACTTGCCCACAAAACTTTTATGCCCCGGTCGATCTATGCGAATACATTGTACGCATTTATATATTGCGGAGATTGTGCCTAGGGGAGTCATATCAGTACGAGAATTCATACGCAACATTGGCGGCTGATATCGAAATGAATGGCTGGCAAAACTTTAGACTTTAGACTTGCATAGTTTCGGGTTTATTATTAATAATGTTTTCTTTGGGCTTTGCGCTACATGAAAGAAGCCGAAGTCTCAGGCTAAAGAAATGCTTAAGGAACCTAAAGCTGAGGGAATATGTGAAAAAGTTACTTTGGAATAGTAGTTGAAAATAGTTTGAAATGTTGATTAAAATTCATATTAACAGATTTTGAATATTTGAAAAAACTTGAAAACTTACTTAATTTTAAAGTTAACATATTTACAATTGAGTTGGAATTTCTAAATGAAAATATTGGAAAATATGTATAGTATTGAAAGTGCCGATCGAGGGCTGTATCCGAACGTATTGCAGTAATATTAGAAAGATACTTTCTATACCAGAATCTTAGCTTCTTGTAATGCCTGTAAAATACATTTAGGATTTACATACGTTAAGCATTTCAATTTAATCAGAATAACATAATGTGTGTGTGTGTGTGTTTAATGTCAGAAAATACACACATATGTGAAAGTAATTTTAAGTATTGTTCAGGGGCGCAAGCGTCGTATGCGTAACATTTGCTCATGAATTTTTAAATGTGGCGCGTCCTCATTGTTTCGCCGGGTGCTCTGTGTGTACTGTATATGCATATAAAATTTAATGAGCTACAATAATGAGAGCTGAAACGGAGCAGCAACAGCTAAAAATAGCAATCAAGCTGTGATGTCCTTTTGTTGTGCTCGCGTCCTGGCGTTGCCCTGACGCTGACGCTGTCCTGTCGCTGTTTTTTTTTCCCCCCCGCTTTATTGTCTCCTGCCGTTGATAGTGAAAATGTCTTTAATACAGGCGCGAACTGTCCACGCATGTCACAGGCAGGCGACAGCACCACTGAGCTGCCCCACTTTGGTGGAGCTGCGGTCGGCAGCCATTTAATGTTGTATGCTACAAATGGCAGAAAAATTGCACCATTGTGTCTCACCCATATGATGATTATTATATGTTCAATTCTATATTGGAATGCCCGACAATTGCGAGACGCAGCATCAGCAACGTAAACATTTATAAGCATTAGAGCAGCAGCCGGAAATTGCAGACACTCACTCGCACATGGAAGCAACTGTAAGCTTGAGGTACGAGCATTCCGCATTCCGTACACTCCGGTACTCAGTCAGCCGCAGGAATTCGATCCACACACACACACGCACACATTAAACGTCTTTTTGTTAGTGTGTTTGTTGTTGCCTGCGCCTTTGGCAAATCTATTGTGTGCAATCGCACGAGATTAGATACAATCTTCTATAATAGCATATACGAAAACTGGGCAAGGATGCGACAGCAAATAAGCAAACGTTATAGTGTACATTGCCTCCACCCAGTCCGGTACTAGTGTATATATCCATTTGCTCTGCTTCTATTTGTGTGTGCATTTTATTTGTCCATCTACATCTGTGTTTTTTTTATACCCTATGCGCTGTTAATGGGTAGAAAGGGTATTATATATATATAGCTATGCAAATGTAGTTAGCAGAACTAAAGATTCACAAAATATACAAAGTTATATATATTATGCAAAAGTATTATTCTCGCATACTCTGCAATCAAGAAAACATAAAAAAAACATTAAATAATAAATTCCTATAATAAATTATTTTGTATATAGTAAATTTTTATATATTTGTGTAATGCCTTCAGGCTAAGGATACACGTATATATTAGCATTATATATCTCTATAATTTTTATGCGCATCGGCTAATAAAAACAAAAGTTATTCAAAATATGCTTAAAGAGAGATTGAGGCTATTTGGAATTTAAATATATATATGTAGGGTAGCTCCTAGCTAAGCATTCATTCGTGTAGCGCATTCATAGTTCTTCTATTTTTTTTTTGCCAGCCAGCGGCATTTTTCGTAATGTGCTTTTTATACTTGCGTTGATTTGGCCAAGCTGAAAATATTTTATGATGCCAGCCAGCCGGACATTCATCAAGTTGTGAACGCCATAAATGAGATTGTCAGATGAACACATTTCATTTTGTGTGAATGTGTGTGTGGGTTGGCACAAAAGTCTATGCTGAGCTGTCAAAATAAATTTGAATTTACGCCTGATGAATTCTGTCGGACATTGCATTGTTCCTCACGTTGCCGACTAATTGAAATCAAATATGCAATTAGCAATCATAATTCTATTTTAATTTTTATTTATCATGTCCTTTTTTGAGGGTAAAGTTTGCCAGCTTCACATTATTTATGAGGCAATTGGATGCTTGGTTATTTCAATTTTCTTTCTAATTTTTTTTCTTGCCGCCTTTGCGCTGGCAATTTGCGAAATTGCGGCATCAAATGGAATTGTTTTGTAGGTGCCCCCGTTTTTTTTTTGGTTGGCTGTAGGCTACAAATGCAGCTGGCTAAACCACCAACGTCCTAACGTGGCTAATGAAAGCACCGAGCCTGGTCTGAAAGAAAATAAGCTCCAGGCATGTGCAGAAATAATCTAGTCGGTGGCTTTATGTTGCGCTAATTTACGAGCTAGGCGGCATAAGCAACAGCAGCAACAAAAGCAACAACAGCAAAAAGGCGTTAAGCAAAAGGCTGAGGAATTATGAGGCGTAGCACACAGTGAGTCTGAAAAGTAGAGCGCCCTCATAAAGATAGTAGCAATATGTTCAAAATTGCCGCCAGTCAGTTAATGTTCTATCAAACATTCACAACAACTGGTTGTAATAATAGACAAAAAATATATCTACACAGTTTATATTTTGCATTACAAATTTAAGTGCCATTTGAGAACAGAACTACAGTTGTTTACAAACACTTACTCAGATTTAACACATATACTCTTTTTATAAAAAGAGCTGGCTTACAGCATAAATTACGGATTTTAAAGTTTTTTAAGTGATCTCATAAAATATTAAAAATACATTTGCAAATATTTTCGTACATTTTTTGTTAGCTTGTAAAATGTGTGTTGAAATATTCATAAATATAGAATTCACTTAGAATGGTTTTTTTTTCTGCCTAATACATAAATAATTACTGTCTTTTTACGGTAAACTGTGTTTATGCATAAATAAAGACTAACTATCAAATTGCGAACCCTTTTTTTTGTGTCTGAACAACAAGTTCTCGGCACATGTGAAAAACTACAATCGCTTCCCGTTCGCTTACTCTGCTCGCTCACTGTATTGCACGGTTCGCTGGGCACAGGCATCTACATATTTATTATCTGTTTATATTTATGTGCGTGTATTTGTGCGTCTGCTTTTATGCCATGCATTAATGTAACGATGCATCATTTATGCCATTTATTATCAGCATATATATGCAAGATTTGGGTCCTGCTGACTTAAAGGTTAGGCCACAGCGCCCCCACCAGGCCACGCCCCTTGCTTGCTGTCTAGCCTCTAATTTCTATTACGGGTTGTACGCTACCTTTTTGTCTTTGCCCTGAACCACATAGATGGCCAACTGTCTGTCTGTCAGTCGTTGATGGCCAACTTTTGTGCAAGCTAATGAATTTTTATAGGCACTGCGGCGCCTATTTTATATTAATAAATAAGACACATAGGGTCCAGGGGCAACTGAAAGCCTAAGGGAAATAAATGCAATTTTCCACATTGATTTTATGGCGCTTTAAGCTGTGCCCCTTTGGCATAGAAAATCATTTTGCTGGTATTCATGTTTGTCTGCGGCTTGTCCAATGAAATTAACGAACGCACACATACATAGACACACACACACACACATTGAGAGAGAGGAGAACATGCCGCAAGCTGCGGTTGCCAGCAGCATGTTAGAGCCAGAACTCAGTTGACGGTCACAAGCACTGTCAAATGTTGTTACAAACTCACACATACAAACTGTGTTATATAACTGTGTTTTCTTAGCAATTTAGCGGCTTTCAAGCTATTGTCAGCTTAAAGCAACTGCGTGGCATAATTTACAAGTTTAAGTGCTATCAGAGGACAGCGCAATTTTTAGAGTTATTGGCAGCACTTTATGGGCAACTTTTGTGCGAGAACTGCAAGCTGCTTACACTGAGAAATAAACACTCCTCTCTGCGTGGGCAGTTGGAGATTGCTTTATGTGATACAAAAGTGATTTGTTGGTTCCTTTATATTGTCAGATTTGTATATACAATTTTAAAGTTGTAGAACAAACAAAACTTGTATACATATATATTTTATTTAATTAGAGTTTTAATAATGCATACGTGACGTATACTTGTTTTATTTTCAGTTTTCAACATGCAAGGGTCACGCCAAGTGTGACACGCCCACCGCCAAAGGAGCCAAAGGAGCCGCGGGAGCAGCAACAGCAGCAATGAGCAACAACAACAAGACCAGTCCTATCGCCGGCGATGCATTAAACAGCAGCGTTAATGACGCGCTCTGGTCCCACAGCAATCTGGACGATGTCAATCAGAGCGTCGAGCTGCACTGCCTGATGCAGCAGCATGGGGAGGTAACGACCTATGGCAATGCCAGCGACCATTGCCTCACCCAGTTCGACTCAATACTCTGCTGGCCGCGCACAGCACGTGGCACCCTGGCCGTGCTCCAGTGCATGGATGAGCTGCAGGGCATACACTACGACAGCAGCAGTGAGTATAAGACCTTTGACCTATCCAACCAACTAGCTGTATATTCTACTATCTGTGTGTGTGTGTGTGTGTGTGTGTGTTCGTGTGTGCAGAGAATGCAACCCGCTTCTGTTACTTAAATGGCACCTGGGCGCAGTATACCAACTACGATGCCTGCGCCCATTTGCCGGCGCCGGAGACGGTGCCGGAGTTCGAGACCATCGTGGAGCTGCCGACCATCATCTATTATATTGGCTATGCTCTAAGCCTGGTCTCGCTCACCCTGGCGCTGATTGTTTTCGCCTACTACAAGTAAGTGTGCGAAGCCGGCCATAAAACTGCTATCTATTCTAACATATACTCCAACCCCCCTCCCCACCATATATTACCCTTCTACCTTTCAGAGAGCTGCGTTGTCTGCGCAACACCATCCATGCCAATTTGTTCTTCACGTACATCATGTCGGCTTTGTTCTGGATACTCCTGCTGTCCGTGCAGGTGAGTCGTGTCCCATGCCCCGTGCCCATTCCTCTTTGTAGACCCTATACCCATTTAAAATGCTTGAAAAGGTCATCATAAATTTGTGCAAATGAATGTAACGGTTAGAAGGTGACATGCCCATTAAATATATATATATATATTCTTGATTACGAATATAGCCATATACATCTGTCCAATCGTCCGTCTGCTGTATGAAAGCTCCGATCTCAGAGACTAGAAAAACTTGTCGATAACTCACCAAGATGGCCAAAAATCGATAGATTTTGATATCCGGCTCACTATTTAGTAGCATATCTTGAAGGGCTTAAGAGCACCAAGGTACCATAAAGTTAAATAGCCTACTGAGATCATGAATAGTTAACTTTTTAGATTCGCAATCCCAGAAATATTTTCAAAATTAATAGCCAAGTTTTATATTAGCACATTTGAACGTCATAGGTACATGGTATCTTCAAATGGCACGCTCGACTGGAGCACTCTTGCTTGCTTCACTTTAACCTTATGTCACTGACCTTTTCATCTGTCATCCCTGCAGATCTCCATTCGCAGCGGTCTTAGCAGCTGTATTGCTTTGGTCACACTGTTTCACTTCTTCACGCTGACCAATTTCTTTTGGATGCTGGTGGAGGGTCTGTATTTGTATATGCTGGTGGTGAACACCTTCTCCGGCGATAACATACGCTTCAATATTTACGCCTCCATTGGCTGGGGTAAGTGTGTATCTCTGTCTGCGATTTGTGCAACTAATTAGGTCGATATACTCCCCGCTGTTTGCACAGGTGGCCCGGCGGTGTTCGTTGTCACCTGGGCGCTGGCAAAGGGTCTAACGGTTAACTACAACAGCATTGAGAAGGTAAGATACAAAGACGCACAGCTTGCTGTCGGTGTACTGGGCTCATTAAAAGTTTAATTCGCGCCTAGTATGACATCAACTGTCCCTGGATGGAGGAGACGAATGTGGACTGGATATATCAGGGACCCGTCTGTGCGGTGCTCATCATCAATCTGACATTCCTGCTGCGCATCATGTGGGTGAGTTTCTTCAGACCCCAATCGCAACCCACATAAGCTAAAGGTGTCGTTGTCAGGTGCTCATCACCAAACTCCGCTCCGCGAACACTGTGGAAACGCGTCAGTACCGCAAGGCGGCCAAGGCGCTGCTCGTGCTCATTCCGCTCTTTGGCATCACCTATCTGGTGGTGCTGGCCGGACCCTCCGAATCGGGCCTAATGGGTCACATGTTTGCCGTTCTACGCGCTGTGCTGCTCAGCACGCAGGCAAGTTTTGTTTGCTCAGCATTTGCATTTCTTTTTTTTTGCGCCAGTTCAAATATTTGCTCATCTGCTTGACAGGGCTTTTGGGTGTCGCTCTTCTACTGTTTCCTCAACTCGGAGGTGCGCAACGCGCTGAGGCATCATGTATCCACCTGGCGCGACTCGCGCAACATTCAACGCAACCAGAACCGACGGTGAGTGGCAGTTGCAAGTAGTTGCTGCCAACTATCCACACTCTCACTGCTTCTTAATACAAGTGTACACTTTATAAAACTCTTCTCTCCACAACTTGGCAGCTATACGACGAAAAGTTTCAACAAGGGTGGCGGCTCCCCGCGCGCCGAGAGCATGCGGTAAGTGAAAAGCTGTCTACGAATTTTTCGGCTCTAATTACAGGCACCTGTTCGTTACGTTAAGAAGACACTGATAAAAGCATCAGTTAAGACAGTAATGAACGTCAGATTGTCCAAGCAGATTATTTTTCTTTTTAACTAGTTCATTTTTTACACACTTTTAAGAGTTTCAGCTTTACTCCAAGTGTAAAAATTAAAAGTTTAATGTTCTATACCGAATTTTAGTTATGTATAATAAATACTTTTTATGAATTTTTAGCCATAAGGTAAAGTTATTTTGTTTATGTTTCCTAGAAGTTAGACTTAGGTTTAAATCTGACAAATTTCAGGCTCAATACTAATAGTTTGCTTACCAAATAAAAGCTTTTAACATTAAATAAAATCGTTTTGAATACAACTCACTAAAACAAGTGAGCTTTTTAGTTTGTTTTTCATTTTAAAAAATTAATTTTTTTAATTTGACGTAGGATTTAAAGCTGAAAACTCAAAGCCCCCACCTTAACAACAAAGTTGCTGTTTGTATTAAGTTCTCTATATATGATCAGCCCATTAACCTCGTATTATGGACGTGGCAAGCGGGAATCGTGCGTGTCTTCGGCCACAACCACAACGCTGGTGGGTCAACATGCACCGCTGACGCTGCACCGCGGCTCGAACAATGCGCTCCACATGCTCCCCACCAATATTGCTGGTGCTGGCAGCACGCTCAGCGTAATGCCTAGAGCTATCAGTCCTCTAATGAAGGTAACTAAATTGTTAATAAACTACTTTTGACATTGCCATTGCTAAGTTCTTATACGCTTGCAGCAAGGACTGGAGGAGAACTCCGTATAAGGAGATACACACACGCATACAAAAAGATGCTAGCTTTTAAATTTTGTAGTCTCCTAGGTATTGGTATTGGTTTGGGTGTTGTGGTATTGGTATTGGTATTGATGAAACGGTAATTTGTACATCAAGTAGTCAAGATTTTAGCAAATGGCAAGCAAGTTGCAAGCATCTTAAGAGACTGAACTGAATATTGATTTGAATTTTTCCCCCAAAAACATTTCACAATGTGGAGCTGAAGATCATAAGTTAACAATTATTTTCCATTTATGTAGTCTTAATCCTATAATTACAATATATACTATATATTATATGTGTAATAGTAAAGATAGCCACCAAACTGTTTTAACTGTTGGATGTTGTCAATGTTTTGAGCCATTAAGCCGAAGTATATGCGAGCGCTACCTTAACTAATCTATTGTGTATATATGTATAAGAGAAAAATGTCACACAACACTTGAAAAACCTAATAAATTATATATTTACTTGAGTGTATGCAAATTTACAGTTTATTGTTATTTCTCTCTCCTTGGCAGCATCATTAATTTTTATAGCCTTATTGTGCTGCTATATGACACTTTTTCAATGAAAATTAAATTTCCCTGTATTCATAAAATAACAAAATGAAAATAAAGATAAAGAATGGTTTTCACATCAAAGCAATTTTGTTGCGCACAGCAACAGCAACACACACAGCAGCAACGATAACGAAAACGACCACATGAAAATTATTTTCCTTTTTAATTGCATTTTTGCGATGTTTGCTTTGTGGGCCTGGGAACCATTCAAAATGAATTTTTGTGGGTGCCATCAAAAAGCTTGGAGTGCAACTCAAAGAGAAATTGAAGAAGCTGTCAGAGCATCCCAGAAGGCTTAAAGCCGAATCCTTTACTCAATGTTTTATTCCTGCCCTTTCTTTTGCCTTCGTTAATTGCGGATAATCCCGAGGTAAGTGAGCTTATAATGAGTTAATTAAGTTTGGCTACAGTACGCTGCTATATCAACGGACATTTTACAGTTGCTACAGCTAACAAGTTAGCTGCCATGTTGCAGGCCACGAGCTGTCGGCTGAGCCTTTATGAATAAACCATTGCAGCAGTGCAGACGCCATAAAAATGCATTGCACTGACACAATAAAATTCCAGTGCCTATAAATATTGCATGAGGTCAGCTAAGCAAAAGTGGAGTGTGATGGACTAGAAGCTACCTCTTACACCCTTAGCATTTTATTCAATTTGAAACAAAAAGTTATATATTCCTTAAGTTGCCGAATTAATTGTATTAATTTCTAAAGCAAGTAGATGTAAATGTCAAATTCAAATAATCAGAATGTTTTTAACGAGAATCGACATTCCAAGTTTGCTGTAGTTCCGGAGTTGAAGCCTGAACGACACGTCTGTTGCAGATGATAAGGAATGTACTCGAATAATAAAGTGCCAGAAATGTTTTCAGCTGCCCTTTTATATTATTTGTTATTTTTTTGTTTTTTGTATGTACATATATTTTGTATAATGTAGTCAGAGAGCTGGCGAGCTGAGGGATTATAAATAAGGGAAATATGAATGCAAAACACGAGATTGCCACTAGCAGTGCATAAATATTTAATATATTTGTAAAAATATATGCATTGCATGGTTTTTGATGGCTAGCTTGTAGAGTTTAAGCCGGAAGTTAAGCGCCAACGAGCTCTAACAATTACGGTAAAAACAATGTGCATTTCAGCTGAACTCAGAGCGTGGCAGACATATTTACTGTAGCTAATGCCAATTTTATAGGCCACAACAGACCATTGCCACGAAGTCAAAGTTCAAGGCACCTAAGTGCCACAAACAGCATGCCAGAACAGCAACAACAATAATGCTAAAATTGGACAGCAGCCTAAGCATTTATTGTGCGGCCAAGTGGTTTTTGGCATTTGAAATGTGTTGGGGCAATTGCAAAGTTTTGTATGCAAATTAGTTGCAATGCATAAAGATTTTACAGACTGTGCCACAAATTGCAAAGGGTGTTGTGTATGCTGGCAGCTGCCAACGCGCCACTCACGCGTCTAGCCTAGATGGAGCATATCCTGTGAGGACTTTCGCACTTGATGAAGTGCACAACTTTTGGCAGTTTGCAACACACACGTCAAGTGCAGTTAGCTGAAAGTGGCAAGGACACTTGCCACCTGACAGTGCCACTCCTGCCAAAAACTCGATGCGACTTTGTGGCAAGGACGCAGGGAACACGCAGATAAGCACCGCCCTCAGCAATGAATGGCCACAAAAATGCCAACGCAATTGTAACGTTTTAATTAACCAAATTGTGCGCCCCCAAAAACTTGGTTAACATTACGAGTTTGAAATGAAACTCAATTAAAAGTCGCTTAGACGCTCAAATTGCTGCCGCCTGTTGAGGGTCCACAAAATTTCTGCTGCCGCTTTAATTAAGTGCGGGCCGAAGAGCATAATTTAAGTTGCCGCATAATCAAAAGTGAGTCACATTACCCACTCGACCGCTGCCAGCCGAAATCATGCTGAAGGTCAGCCGTGCGGCAGGAAACACAAATTGACGGCACCAAAGTGTTGCCACAAAAGCAAAACAGCAACAATAGCAGCAGCCTCAGCAGCAGTGCGCAAAATAATTAGCTCAGTTCCAGGATACACAATTTACTCCATTTAAACAATGATTTAAGCAACAACGTAATGCATAAAAATGTGATTAACAGCAAGAACGTCAAGGTGAACTGAATACTTAATTTACTGAGTACTTAATTTATACCGATATAGAAGTTGTGTGAGGTCAACTAAATATAAAAAAATAAAATTATTATTTTATCTGTGAGATGCAAAAGTATCTGTGAGATGCAAAAGTGGCTTTGAGACACAAAAGTATCTGTCAGATACAAAAGTATCTGTGAGATAGAAAAGTATCTTTAATACAAAAAAATATATTTGTGTGATATAAAAGTATTTATAAAGCACAAAAGTATCTGTGAGATACAAAAACCTATAATTCCAAGATCAAAGTTCATTTATCCATGACCATTTTTGGGGCGTACTTATCATATCTGTAAATTCACAATTTTAACGAGTAGATTTAATTGAATCTGCAGACTTCTTCGTGTGTAAGATGTATTTTTCCCAGTTGCGAGCTATGATCGTTTAAAGTTAATGAGGAAAATTTGGATTTGCATATCACTGGTAAATAAAATCTGTCCAAGCAACATTAAAATATACAAACTGCAATAAATATGGAAATTGTCATGCTTTTTCATATATTTTGTTAAGTAAAAGGAGCAAACCTTTTGGAACACTCCACAAATTAACACGTTTTAATGAATAGCAAAGCACCTTGTTACAGTATTTCTGTTTATTTTTGTTGTTGTGGTTTTTGCTGTTGCAGACTAGCTGAACTTTATTAATAGAGAGCAAGTGTAGGCACCTCTCCCCAAAGAGTGCAGTGATTTATGGCACGTCTTGGCAAATCCATTTTAATTATGCTTGAACTCGAATATTTATGGATGAGCATCCTGGCATTTAAGCATGGAGCTTGCCATAACTTGCGCATAGTTGTCGACTCATTTGGGAAATTCTCTTTAATCTCTAGCCGCAAAATGAATTTCGTTCAATGTGGTTTCACGCTTCACTGGCTCGAAAATGTGCCTTGGCCGCCAGTGCAGGATGTGGCAGTCGCCTGGCTGACTGGCTGGCTAACTGTCTGTCTGACTGCCCGACTGGCAGACATTCCCCAAGGCGCAGCTCGTGTTATAGCTAATTAAATATTTGCTCTCTGGCCAAAAGCATGTCATTGCTGTCCAGATATTAGTGGAGAAAGTTTCCGTCGAAGGCTTCGGGGCTGCTGCTGACAAGTTGAAGCGCTGCCTGTTAGCGTTTAAAAAACAATTTCCGCCGTATTTCCAATGAAATACAGCACCCCGCTGCTCCCCCTTTGATTGAGTACCTATATATATATATGCAGATTAAAAGACGCAGCTGCTCGCCAGTGTTGCAAGTTGCACGAGCAACCAGCCATGTTGCAACATCCATTGCCAATGCGCCTCAAGGGAAGACTTGACCGAGTAAAAGAAATCAGTACGAGTCGGTACAGAATGACTACTATGTGTTAGCCTTTGGCTCATATAAACTGAATATAAGACTATATAGTAGATATTGTCTTCTTTCTTATTTGAAACATATTATTCTTGGCTTAAATACATTGGTTCTCAATTTGTTCCAGTTTGAAAAATATGCGACATGACTGCGACACGAACCCGGAACACAAACTCTAGTATCTTGGACTAATTTGTCCTTGAGTCATTGCCATTCAATCCTTATATTAAATCAATATATTTAAACTAGAATTTTAGCATGCCTTCTTTTGGAATTTAATTTTGTTTGAATCACAAAGACTCATGCCCGGGATGTACACGCTTATTATTTGATAGAATTACACAAACGAAAGTTTAATATATATTGAAATAGCACTCGTTCAGGATTTCGAACCGGCGTCCTGACCTCAGCCCACAGCTTGGTTGACAATAACGGTTGAGTCGCCTGCATCAAAGAAATTTGAGCACTTTTGGGACCCTGGTTAAAGGTGTTGCCTCTAATTTGTAGCATATCCGATGTCAGATGTATGCGGTTACAAAGGATATTGTGGACAGGTCCTCCTGTTGAGTTTTTCTACCCAGCAATTATCTCCATTTTGCATATGCATTAAATGCATTTAATGCAACAACTGTAACAGCAGTAATTAGAGCCACGGCAGCGCAAGGGATTAGATACAAGCATGCTCATACTACCCATTTTTAAGCACATATTACAAAAGCTTAATTTAATTTTCGAATAACATGAAAGCACAGTTAATAGTAATGAAAATCAACTGATTAAGTACGATTGCCGCTATATGATTATTTAGTTTGCCGAAAATTCATACTATAAATAGGATCTCATTATAAAACTGCAGTGTTCGTAAAACAAGTCCAGTTGTGCGCATATTACGGAAAATATATTATTCAGCCTGAAAGTATTGAACAATGCTTTTTTTTAATTTATTAAAAATTTAACTATAATAAAAATTGATCCCAAGCATAACATAATAATTGTACTATAACCTACGTAACAACACAACTAAAATCTGAAAATACTGGACCATTTTCTTGATAGGTTATATATTTCCACTATAAATTAAGAGATGCCCAATGTCTACTTCGTGTATAAATTAGCAAAAATGTATAAAACTCTTTCTCTCCAGTTATACGTTTAAAGCGTATATTAACCGTTTCTTTTTTGTAATTCCTGCTTCTCTACTCGAGTTGCTGCCTGTCATGCATACTAATTATTATAATAGCTCGCCTATTAATACTCTATTAACGTTTAAGTTGTCGACTCATGAATTGGCTTTACTTGAACTGGCTGCTAAGCAATTTAGCAAAGAAATCAGCAACATTTTGTTGCTGAAGCAGCAAGCGAAAAATCAATCAAAATAGAGTAGCAATACATTTGACTTCAGATCAATCGCTCACATAATTTATTGCTTGCAGCAGGCAGCAACAGCAGCAAGAGCAGTTATAGCAGTAAAAGCAGCAGCAACAGAAGCAACAACATGAACAACTCAGTAGAAATAGTTATAGCTAAGTGTAACAGAAAAAAAAACATTAAAAAACTAAAAGAGTAATAAAGTAACAGTAAGTGAGCATTTACACGGTGAAGATTCCCTCTACAGTTTTTAATAAATATTCCGTCAAATAGGCAAATATTAACAACAAAAAATCCTGCCACAATGCAATCTGAAAGGGATAAAGCCGAATGTAAAATAACTTCAAAACTTTACAGGTCTTAAAGTTTTATGAGCGTCACCCGCCTCTCTATAACTCTTGCCAACAAACAAAAACTTCATGAGAAAACTTTAGAAGAAAACTTCACCGTGTAAATGTGGACAAATAATAAAGGCAGCAGCAGCTTAAGCAACAACAACAACATTAACAAGAACAGCAGCAACGCCTCAAAATGTTCAATTTCAAGAGCGACAGGAGAAGTAGTAGCAGTAGTAGCGACAGCAACATAAAACAATACGGCAGCAACAGTAAAGTATTGTAATGTCTCTAAGTTTTTTTTTAAACTTATGTCTTATATGTTATATCTACAGCACAAGGCCGTTAATTAAAAAAATCATAATCGTGGCAAAGACCTGTATTATTTTAGCAGCTCGAGCGTTATAAATAATAAATAATAAAACCAATAATAGTGGCAGAAACATCAACAACTTCTGCAACAGCAACATCAGCCTGATCAGCTACAAAAGCAACAACTACAACAGCAACATCTACAACTTTAGCAGCAGTACACAAGAAAACATCAACTGTAAGAGCAACAATAGCAATACCAGTTACAACAGCAGCAACAAAATCAACATATACAGCAGCTACAGTGTTAACAACGAGTATAGCAGCACCACCAACAACTACAAAAAGCTGGGCAAAAACCGCAGTAGCAACTTCAATAACAACGCCCATTACGTGGATTTAAGCTGATTTGAGCTGATTTAAGCTGTGCAATTGAGTTATTGTTGATGAGACTGCAGGAAGTGTTAATTAGCTCATAAATGGCGCGCAATTATGAATTTTAACCGTAATGCATTTATGTAGTAAAATTTGCATAATTGCAAGTGGCTGTGCGCTGAAGCCATTGAAAATTCAATAAGTAAGTAGCTTAAAGCTAACGAGGGTTGATAACAGGCAATTTCTCAGCTAGCTGCTTCAGCAATCCCAAGGAGCTGAGTCAAGAGTAAAAGGCAGCTGCTGCATTGCTCGAGTGCTGCCACGCCACGCCCCATTAGAACAACAGAAATTGACACTTTAATGCAACTGGGTGCCTTATTTCAGTAACTTTTACTCGGGGCACTCGCGGCAATCGCAATTTATTCATATTTCACAGCAGCTGCAACGACATTTGCAGTAACAGCAGCAACAGCTGTCACAGAACATGGATATACATAGGTATATAAGGATATATGCTGCAATAGTAGCACTGGGAAATGCCTGGCAGCAGAATGTGTAGCATACTTTTCTGCGCGCTGTTAAAGCTGTTTTGTTTTTCAGCACAAGACGCAAGCGGTTGGAAATATTTTGCAACCACTAATTG
The DNA here is from genome assembly GCA_035045305.1 of Drosophila maculinotata. Classification (NCBI taxonomy): domain Eukaryota; kingdom Metazoa; phylum Arthropoda; class Insecta; order Diptera; family Drosophilidae; genus Drosophila; species Drosophila maculinotata. Next base: position 13,195,524 of record JAWNPD010000387.1, read on the forward strand.
GGCCATTAATAATGCGGCTTGTTTTTGATTTTTCATGGGGCAACAAGTCATTCCACGTGTATCTACAAAGTTTGCGGCTGAAATATTATTTTAGGCCGATGCTATCTGATATCTGGCGTCGGAGAAGACGTGGGGCGGAAGTTCGAACTTTTGCCTGTACAATACGCTTTTGGCCAAGTTATTGAGGGGTTGGTTGTGCAAACCTTTTTGCGGCTACGCCACACAAGGGCTAAGTTTAAAAAATTCACGTATACACACACACATACATAAAGTGAGAGTGGAAAAAATGAATCCAGTCCTTTTGATAAAGTTTATATATTTGGTTTTGTTGGTCATTTAATTGGTTTTCGGGTTACGCTCAAAGCTCAGACACAAAACTTAAACTCAAATACGAGCACTTTAGACATGACACTTTGTTGCCATCGCTCAAGTTGTTGCTGTTATTGTTGTTGCAAGTCCGCTGCAAGTCTGTGTGATGAACCTGCAGTTTTATATGCTGTCCAACCAAGACAAGCCACACCACTCAAGCGAATGCCTTGCTAAAGGTCAAGTGGAGGAAAAAACGTTTGGCATGGACGGCAGCTGCTGCTGGCAGCATCTTTCACATTATCAACGCCGCTTGCGCAGGAAAATAAAAAAAAAGGAATAAAAAAAAGCCTTTTCGGTTGCTTTGGCAAACTTAATTTGTTGGCATCAAAAGCTACAAATGCTGCTCGCAATTTCCGATTTCAAATTCGTTTATATTCCCTTTTACCTTTCATTATACCCTTACTTTGTAACCAAATATAAAGGTGTGTCGGACTACAATATCATGCAACTGCTCATAGAAAATATCGCTTATTGCTCTAAAATTTGTTGTTTTTTAAGATATCTACACCAAACTCATTAGTTAAGCGTGTTATAACAGAAAAGTTTCCACATTGTACAACAATATCATATCGAAAAAATCTGTAATTAGTTTCATATTAATAATCAAATTTAGACATTAGCAGGAGGACTCTGGTCTGCAAGGGTATGTAATCTTCGGCGTGTTCTGATTTCTTATATTTTGTACACAGTTTGCATAGGCAACAAGTGTTGACACACCAATACACACACAAACACACTTATAGTCTGTTGTCGATTTGAGTTTGACACTCGTTCAAAACTTTTGGCCAAAACTGACCTGACAACTTTCAGCTAGCGCCCCTGACGAGAGGTCCCTGTCCGGCAAAACTTTTGCTGTTGTTGTCCTGTGCTTAATTCAATGAGAACAGCTTCAACTTGACGCTCACCAGCTGCTAATGGCAGTAATGCAATTTCAATTACTACATAATATTATTTGGGCCACACTTATTTTTTGGCCAGTGTGCTGTGCTGTCAATTAATAACAGTTAGGTGCACATCAAAGGCTTGTTGGCCGGGCCAAAGCAAACAGCGCAAGTGGAATACATATTTAATTGTGTCTCCTCAAATATTGGCAAGCCCTCAGCAATCTTTCCGTGCCGTTAACAATACAGGCACAAGGTGTTCCGTTGCCGTTGCCGTCTAGCGTTTGGCCATTAGCTGTTGTGTAGCAGGTGTGGTAAGTGCTGCCATTGACAGCAGCAGCAAGAGGTTTTCTTTTTCGTTGCTTTCTCTTTGCTGTTTCTCCTGTCGCATTAGCCGTAGTGTCATTTTAATTGCAGCACATTTGTCAGCTGGGCTACGAGGCGAATGCTTGATTTACAGCCTCGGCGCCTTTGACTTGATTGGCCTGCTTTGTGGCTAATGGCCCAAAAGTGCCGGAGTTGGCCAGTCCAGTCATTTATTTACAGCTAACAGCAAATCAAGTCGCACTCTTTTGATTTCTAACTGTAATCTGTCACACATTTTGTCGCTGCCCTAAAAAGTATGCTACACAAAACTTAACTAAAACTGGTTGCTTACTGACAACTGGGCGTATCAACTATTTGATTGATTGATTATGACTAGATCATGACTGGGTATTCAACTTTGGTGTAATTGAGCATTGCAAAGCGACAGCAACAACAACAACGACAACAGCATCAATACTTGAAATGCCTGTCAATGAAATTGAGAGCATATCGCTTATGTTGGCATCCAGCTTTGTACGCTGTGCTATTGTTGGAAATTTTAATATGAAAACTTTTTTTACTTCTACGAATTCAAGTGCAGAGCATAAATTTAATTTGTACCTTTCACAGATGCTTTGCACACATCGCTCAGATTTCCAATTACGTTTTGGAGTGAATTTTTATACTCTGATTCTGAATGAAAAAGAGTATATTAGATAAGTCAAATTTTTTATTAACAATATAGAATCTAGATATTCGTATCATGGAATCTATCATACAAAGATGGAAATATTTTTATATTTATATATCAATAAAACATATATATATTGTCCACAGTTTTATTCCAGTGTCTTCAAGTTAAAGGTAGATAACCTCCTTCCTATATCAGTTAACAGTTACCAAGCTCTAGTCATCGAATTTAAATGATAGATTACTGATCACCTTCCAAGGTTGAGTCAAAACTTGTCCCGTCCCGCCTTCTTCCGCTCCAGTAAATCACAAAAACGATCCCTGCCTTAGAGTTACAGTGGGATCAGAGTATCACGCCGTCGGTGCAACCGTTTTATTTCGATGCATAGAAATTCGAGAGCTGACAACATTTAAGTATAATCTATTGTACAACAAAGCAACAGTCAAGCATATCAACTTCAAAACGAAACTGGTTTTCAACAACAACTGAAATAACTGCTGCTTAGCTGCTGATGCTTTTGTTTATTGATTTGCATTATGAAGTTGCTGCTGATGCTGCCATTGGTGCTGTCGTTGCTGCTGTCGTTGCTGCTGGCAACTGCTGAGTGCACACAGCTGTACCGTGTGACACTGCGTCGCTTTGCCTCGGTGCGGCATCGCTTTCAACAGTTTGGCATTCGCATGGATCGACTGCGTCTCAAGTATAGTGCCAGGACGCGGGGGGATTTGGTTAAGAGTGTGCCGCTAAGCAACTATCTGGATGCGCAGTATTTTGGCCCCATCAGCATTGGCACCCCACCGCAAACGTTTAATGTAATCTTTGACACGGGCTCGGCGAATCTGTGGGTGCCGTCGGAGTCGTGCCATCAAAAGCTCGCCTGCCAGATTCACAGTCGCTACAATTCTAAGCGCTCGCGTAGCTTCAAGTCCAATGGCACGGAGTTTGATATACAGTATGGCTCGGGCAGTCTGGCAGGATATCTCTCGCAGGACACGGTCCGCGTGGCAGGGCTGGAGATACGCAATCAAACGTTTGCGGAGGCCACGGATATGCCGGGTCCCATCTTTTTGGCCGCTAAGTTCGATGGCATCTTTGGCCTCGCCTATCGCACCATTTCCATAAGGGATATCAAGCCGCCTTTTTATGCTCTGATGGAGCAGAGTCTTCTAACGCGTCCCGTATTCTCGGTGTATCTGAATCGCGATTCGAGCAGTCGCCAGGGTGGCTTCCTCTTCTTTGGCGGCTCCAGTTCACGCTACTATCGGGGCAACTTTACCTATGTCCCGGTTACACATCGCGCCTACTGGCAGGTCAAGGTGGAGACGGCGTCAATTGGTCAGCTGCAGCTGTGCCAGGATGGCTGTCAGGTCATCATAGATACGGGCACATCCTTTCTAGCCGTGCCCTATGAGCAGGCCATACTTATTAATGAATCTATCGGTGGCACGCCAGCTGCTTACGGCCAGTTCTCCGTGCCCTGCGAACGGGTGTCGCAGCTGCCCACGCTGAGCTTTAACCTTGGTGGCCGACGCTTTGAGCTGAAGGGTGAGGATTATGTTTTCCACGATATCTTTACGGATCGGACGGTGTGCGCTTCGGCCTTCATAGCCGTGGATCTGCCCTCGCCAAGTGGACCACTCTGGATATTGGGCGATGTGTTCCTCGGCAAATACTATACAGAGTTCGATATGGGCAATCATCGCATTGGTTTCGCCGATGCCGTCAGTTAACTTCTGGTATCGGTGTTGATGTCATCCTTGCTGTTCCTTTTGCTTATTAAACGGCTGTCATGACAGCGAAAAGTCTGCCAAGTTGGCAAAAATTAAAGGGAACACGTCTTAAAAGAAAACATGAAAGAACAGCTGTCTTCAGCACACCGAAGACTACATACACTTGCGGACCGACATTATTCAGAGGAAGAAATTTATTCAGTTTATTCAATATTTGTTTGCTATGTCGTTTATATTTGTTACTTGAAGTGGAATTAATAAAAAACAATAGAAATAATAATAATTTATGTATAATTTATTTATTGTTTCAAGCGCTGACCGATTGTTCCTATGGGAGTTTTATGATATAGTAATCCGAGGTCAATAATATTTTGTTAATTTTCAATAAGCATTACAACTCTTACTGTTCAGTTTGGTTAGAATAATTCTTCATTCAATAACTCAATTTTCGACAGTATTTATAAAGTTTTAAATGCTAATTGAAAATATGTTTTAAATACGTTCTATATTTTGTCAAAAAGTTACAATACCCTTGGTAAAGGTATGTACAAAATAAAAACACAGCACTTTAATATTTTATTACCTGCTCGAAGGCGGAAGACAAGCGGCCCAGCAGCCACAGGGCCCAAATGCCAATGCATTAAAGCCAAACCCGGAATACGCCGCAGTTGACGTCAAATGTCCACCAATCCGCGTGGGTGAAGCTAATCAAAACTCGCTTCCAGGCAGCAAGTGAAGCCAGCGAGAGTGAAAGACAAAGAACATGCGAGAAGGGGGGTCTGCAGAGTTGGAGCAGTAATTGATTCGCAAGGAAAAACAATGTCCTTTGCCGCAGCCTGAATCCAGTGCCACGCACTTTTGCGGTTCTGAAAAACTGAAATAAGTATACAGCTTTAAGTTTACGACTTAAAATTTAAATTTAAATTTTGTAATGCTGCCACAGCCCGCCTCGCAGCTCCTCCCCTCGCTACTCGATTGGCCTTCACTTTTTAGGGTTCGGCGCGTTTTTGCCAGTTTTACGAGCGAACACAGCAAATTTTTAGTTACATGCGCAGCAAAGAAAACCCCACACTTAGAAAGGGAGAAAGGGAGTTGTCGCCTTGGATTTTGTATATGCAAAAGGGTCGCAGGACACTTCGTACTATAGTATAGTATAGATGTTAGATTGTTAATAGCTATGTGCAGCGCAGGGTAATTCCTAGTCGCGCTGCTTGCGGCTTTCTCGTTTCCCGTTTCCAGTTTCCCGTTTGCCATTTGCCGTTTGCCTTTACATTTATTATTTGCATGGACCTTTCGCCAGTTTCGTTTGGTTTCCTGCGGCTTACAAGACCTTTATCGATACTTGGCTCGTGGCAAGCTTCCTTTCGGCTTTTCATGGCACAAACGCGGCAGCATTTCTTTAGCATATTTGTGGCTTTAAAATTGTTGACTTTGATTGCTGTTTGCTTAACCTTTTTGCTTTTGACCATAATTTCGACACAAGAAAGCGTGCCGGCATTAGTTGGCCATAATGAGTGGCTAAAACGGTGCCTTTAGCTGAACGATGACTTTCACTTGATATGCTGGCTGTCAATTTCCCATCGGCTTCAAGTCCTTTGAGTCCCTAAAGCTACCTAACATAAAATCCATTTGCAAAATACTTGGCTCAAAGTGGTTTTTATTGCCAGCCGCTTTGCCTGTGAAACGCTAAGCCTTTTTTCAGGACCAGTTAACTACCAACGACACTAAGCCAGCTTTCGCATTGTGCAACACGGAAAAAGCAACAACAACAACAACAATAGCAACAACAGCAGCATCGATGAGGATGACAAGAACGATGACTGAGTTTGGAGCGTGAAAAATGTCGCAGTGTTTTGTGTGGCTGTTGCAGCATTTGCGCAAAAGTGTCGCCTGGGATTTGAGCAAACAAGAACAACAACAGCAGACTAAACGAAAAGTGGAAACCGGTTAAGGAATATAAAACAGGCATTTGCAGTTGTCAGCGTGGTTTATCGCTCAAAAGCCTGTTCCAAGAAAAGGGTAACAAGTATTGAGAGTGCTGTTAAAAACCGTAGGTTGCTTTTAAGGGCTGTTTCAAATATAACAACAACAAAAATAGCATACTTTTAAGCGCTGCATGAAATCAAACGAAACAATTGTTAATAAAAAGCACATGCGACTGTTTCAAGACGCACTTGACAAACAACTCAAGCGCCAAATGGTAAATCGAATCAAGTATGTATTTAAATTGTTAATGTCACACATCAGCAGGAGCCAAAAGAAGGCAGTCAAAAACTGTAAACTGTATGCGCTGCGCCCTCAGAATCACCATGACAGCCAGGCCCAGCAGCCTTATGTAATTGGCTGAGGCAGCTTACGACCATATACACATGTACACAATATACAGCATACAAACACGACTCATTTGTTTGACAATTGTGGGGCGGCTGCGGCTGGTTGTGGCTGGGCACAGGATAACGCGATAAGCATCACAAAGCTAAATGGCAAAGAGTCTGCCAGGGACAGGAACAGGGACAGAGACAGGGACATCAGCAGCAGACCCAGCAGCAGCAGTAGTGGTAGAATTAAATCATTCGATAAGATTATGCATACATTGTCAGTGCCAGCGGCATTGTCCTGCAGCCTTAGACCTAGCTGCTGTCCTCACATTTCTATGTAAATTTATTTGCTTGCTGTTTTTATTAAATTTTTGGCTGTCAGGGCTGGACCAAAGTCCTGGCTAATGATACTCAAAACTGGGCTAATGAGTCAATAAAGCAATTTGTGTGTAAGCCAAAAATGTGAGATTGAGATGGCAAACGGGACGAGTGTCCTGGCAAAACGACATGACAGTTGGGGGCAGTAGCCAAGTTATTACGCCACTTAACTACTTTAATATGGCTTTTATGTGAAATGCTTTGAGTAACGGTTAGCAGAAATGACCACTGCAGGCACTTTCCATTTAGGCTGTCGCCTGTTGTGCTTGGCAGTTTGACAGGATCCGACCTGTGCAGGCATGTCCTGACCACTGGTGTGTGTTTGCTATGTGGCATGGAACACCTGTCTGCGTTGCAAATGTCAATTAGTTTTTGACCCAATAGCAATTAAATTTATGTGTGTGTGTGTGTGAGTGTAAGTGTGTGTACAGCTGCTGCACACATTGCCAATCAATGCAAGTGAACTTTATAGCCTGCTGGCAATTAGTTTAAGTGCATGCGCTTTAAACAAGACCAACTTGGGGCGGGTGCCTGCTAAAATTGTACTGCCTTACAGTATCATTTATCAAAAATCCTTTTCTGTCTGCTCGCAAAGTAGCACCGAAATCATTAATCTAAGCGGCACACGAGGGTTGCTCCAGCAGTTGCCAGCTTCACATGCGGTCTCTTTGCTATACTTTGTGTTGCCACCCGCGTTGCTGCTACTGCCACTCACTAGATTTTGTCTCTTGACTTTTTGTTACATTACATTTTAAGCTTTTGTCTTAGAGCCTGCCTTTTTCAAGGACACACACACAGACACACACATGCCCCATTTGCTAGTCTAATACCAATAATGTTGCAACGACTTCAAATGTCAGCGTGCCTCATTTTTTAAACAGCAAACGTGACAATGCCAAGGCTCAATTGAGCGTTAAATCTTTAAGGCGTTGAAACATATTAAATTTCTCAAAATGGAGGTTGGTTGCAGAAAAGGACTATTGCAATAATCCTTTTATTGTTTTGCGCATAAATAAACTTTACTTTATATATATAAATTAAATTAAACCAGGACCTCAAAGACCAGACTGCAACTCAAAAAATAGACCACTGATAAACTTTCACATTAACTAAAACAATTACATTATATTCAGTGAAATGCATAAATGCAATTAAGTTTTTAAGCTAACATACAAATTTGTATGTATATTCTATAAACTTTATTCCGATTGTGCTATTGTTCTTGTTGCACTTGAAATGTTTCCGGCTTGCATTTATCAAATGATATAAATGTGTATATGTTTTGTATGTTAAGTGTTTCTATACACCAACGTACTGTGCAAAGGCTTCAATCAAACATGGTTTTAAAACCATTTGAAGTAACACATTACGCATACGCAGCGTGGCACAAATACTGAATTTGCTTAGCTAACTAATTAGCTGCCGCAATTACAGCATTTTATGGACAGCCACTAAAATAAACTTATTTTGGACATCACAAACTCCTGCGTGTGGGTGTGTGAGTGTGTGTGTGTGTGCTTGGCATTGGCATTGAGCCTTTGTAAGCTGTTACAGCAGCTGGCGGTGCCGCTCGTTTCGCACGCCTGTGACATGCATACTAATTAAGCAGTTTGGCATGGCTTTAAAATTTGAAAATTCCTTCCCACACACACACACATGCGTGCGCACGAACACACAGACACACACACACACACGTTTATAGCAGCGCATCGCAGCTTAAAATGGCTTTTCGAAAATGCTGCATAATGAAGCTAATCAGGCGCGTTGCCATTGACGAGCTTAGTGCCAACATTTTGAATTTGCATTTGAGTTTGAGTTTTGCAATTTGAGTTGTGCGACTGCTGCGCAATTTCAGTTATCCAGGTACTGCTGGTAACTGGCAGTTCGCAGCTTTGAAACGCATATTAGCATATTTATTACTGCAAGCACTTTGCCACTCAAATTTGCAGGCACTTCAGTTTAATTAAGTGGAACCAGTTGAGCAAAGTGCTTCTTAAAACTGGGCTGCTACCAAATTAGAGGGCCAATCTGTGCCGGGCTTACCACATGTACCAAACTCTAAACTAATTTGTGCAATGGCGCCAACCAAAAAAAAATCCCCTAAAAATATTTAACACCATGACAGCTTGTGTATATATATATATATATATATGTGTCTGTAACTGACAGCTAACTGGGTACAACTTTTTTGGCGCCCCGTTGTCGAAAGCGCAAAGTCATTTCTGGTTGTTTATGCTGCCATCTGAGATTCACGTCAAATGGCTGAAACTTGCGTTTGCCCTTAAAAAGAAGATTAACGAGCTATAGCTCTTCATCAGTTTATTAAAGAGCTGTTGCCAAAAGTGCAGCTAATTCAATTACAGCTAATGAACAGGTGCTTAAGCTGCTAATAAGATGCTGAAGTTTTATATTATGAACGCATTTGCTAACTCTGTTTATATTAATTATATTAATCTAGAAAATAATTAACTTGTGATTATGTATATTGGAATGGGATTGCGGCAACATACAAATAACAAAATCATGCACTCTATTAATTTATCTTATTTCAGTTATGTCAACCTTTTATTTATTTATTTTTGTATAAGTTTAAAATAAGTTGAAAATACTTTTTAAACGGCTTCCTCTCAAATTGTGTGACAATATAATAATATATGTGCCCTTCAATCCCCATGCTGCTCTTAAACCTTCACAAGCCATCGCTCATAGCTGAAGGCTTTGGCCTCAAATAGCAATCACTTGCTTAACCAGTCATTTTTAATGGTTTAAGCATCGAACAGTGATTGCATTTTTGGCGGGTGCCAGAGTTCAGAGTTCAGAGCTCAGAGCTCAATTCATATTCAAGTGTCAGTTGCCGCAACTGCTGCGGGCACAATTTGATTTATGCGCTCTGCACTTTTGATAAAGTGTTCGCCATTGACGTCCACATCCGATGCAGTTGTCGTTGCCTCTCAGTCAGCCAGCGATATCCAGGATGCAGCAGCATCATGCGATATGGGCAGGCAGCTGTTCTAGCTGTACTCATATTGTGGCATTGTCATTGCTTATTGGCCATTGTTGGAAGACAGTTGAATCTACAATACTCTCACTCTCACTCTCTCTCTCTCTCTCTGTCTCCAGGAGCTCATAAAAGTGGCTCGTGCATAGTTGTGGATGCCAGTTTCATTGTCCATGTCCTTTGTGGCTTTGCTTTTTTCGAGTTGAATTTTTCGCTTGCCCGCTTGCAGAGAATTATGCCGTGTATACACAAACATGAAAGTTTGCTCTTTTCATCCTGTGAGTCCTGCTGCTTACTGTAACCTGTCTCAAGCGTGCTTCAGCGAGTCGGAAGGTGAGCTGGGAATGTGGCGTCTCCCGCTTGGCCGCTAGCCTTTTCAAGTTTTCCCTGTAACGTTATCAGCAAAAGCAAAAGTTGTTGTTACTTTAAGAGTCATAACAAAAGAAAGTTTCGATGAAGTAACAAGAGCAGAAGGCAAGATAATTGTCTGTGGATTTATATTAATTTATATACTTATTTAGCTAGAAGGGTCTTGAAAGTATATCGCTTGATTGTTGTAGATGTAATTTATACTTTAATCCTTGTTTCTTTTATCGTTGCTTTTCACAGCAATTCGGTTTAAATATTAAATACTTATATATTGGTAATTTGATCCAATTCGGTCGAGTGACATTTCAATATATCAAACATAAAATTAATTAATGAATTTTGTTATTTAAAGCTTGCTTGTTAAACCTATATTGGATTTATACAGTTATGCAGAATTGTAAAATCAAATCAAAAACATTTGGGTTTCATATAAATCGAATACCGTTTTTTTTTTCCATAAATTTCAGAATTAAATACATAACTATGCTAGTCTTTAAATTGAATACATATTTTTTTCATTCTTTAGTTGGTTCATTAAAAGCAATTAAGCAATTTGCATATTTTCCACGAATTTCACTTCATTTTTTTGCAGTTGCCGCATTTTCCAATGAACTCATTGAAGACACATTTGACATGAATTTTAATGAATTGAATATGCAAATTGCAAATTGCAGGTTATTATTTAACATGACCCTCTGTCGCATGCATTATGTAAATTTGGTAATTAAATTGAAAACAATTTCCGGCCAGTTTGCCATCACTTTCAACATTACACAACCTGCAATTAAATCCATCAACAGCGCGCTGCCACCGATGGCAACAAATCTACAAAGTTGCAACTTCCGCAGGGCGCGCGCGATGAGCATAAAAAATGAAATTGAAATATTGCACACGTTGAGGCAGGGTCTAAGGGGATGTTGCGGCGCCTGTTATGCATCCTGACAGCAGCAGCAGCAGCAGACTCCGGTGCCAATTTGATGGAAAGCGGCGCCAGTTTCAACGCCAAACGACGAACACGAACACAAACAACGTGCAACGTGCAACGAACAACGAACAACGAACAACGTACAATGTACAACGTACAATGCCCAAAACCCCGGGCACTGCCACATCCAGTGACGCCCACACGAGGATTTGTTTGCTTAACTGCATGACTGGGTCGAAATGGTTAGGGCTGGGGCTCGAGCTTTGGGTTTGGTTTCGGGTCCGGGTTCGGGTGCGGGTTCGAGGGATCAAGCTGGTCTCCGGTCTTTAAGCCCCATCGCAGCATTTCCGCTGCTCCTCTCAGCAATTCCCATGCTGTCTGCTGCCGGGTAAACCCTGCAACTTTTAATTTGGAAAATTTGTAACAAAACTTTCTTTGCTCTGTATACCCTGCAAAGAGTCTGAAGATTGTTTGATTGACGCGCAATAAATATGAAAAAATAAATAAATCAAAAGTATCAATTTAAAAATTACAGAAATAATTAAATATTTATTAAGTAAACTAGTTAACGAATAGATGAAAAATGTCCCAGTTGATTAAAATCATAATACAAAAAGTCTTCGAGTTATGTATTAAATTTACCGGCCAAGAGCTGTTTTAAAACCATTGCCAGAGATTCAATATATACATATATATATTTAAATCTCCATCATTTTCTAGGGGTATCATCTGGGTTCATCATTCACAAAATGAAACTTCATATAAATCATATGCTTCCGCTTTGGCTTCTCCTCTTGTCTGACAATATTTACTTCTTTGTTCTTTTTCTTGTTGTTTCCCCATTGTTGTTGTTCTTTTGCTTTCGGTCCCAACTCTGAGATGTGGTGCAAACGCAAATTGCAGCTAGCTGTGTTAAACAATTAATTTCTGCATCATTTTTAGTGTCAAATATGCGCAGCTATTTAGCATATTTCTCTCATTTCAGCCATTGTGTGTCTTGGCCGCATGGAAAATGAATGGAAATGCGTCTAGCATCTAGATGACAAAGTTAAGAAAATTTAGGTTGATTGTGCTTTAAACTTTTGCTTAATAAAATTTGTGCAAATAGCTCAACCCATTGTTGAATTGAAACAGCCTAAAAAGTTTCCCAAATGTGGTCAGGCAATCAAATGTGAATCCCAGGATAGTTTTCATCAGCTGCGTGTGTGTGTGTGTGTGTGTGTGTGTGTGTGTGTTAGCCCGCATCTTATTAACTCGCCTGGGCAGCCTGACCAGCAGTCAATAATAAATGATACAAATGGAGCAGCAGCATACACATATGGTAGCTGTCCCAATTCCCAGAGCAGACGCTCAAGCATTAGGCAGCAACTTCAAAGGACCAACTGAAATGGCAAACGCCAAATTTGAATGTGCTGAAAATGTTTGATGCGTAAAGCCGCAGAGATTTGTACTTGCGTTGGCTTCAAGCAGCCGAAAGAAGCTGAAAGATAAAGATATATACAAAGCATGAAATGCAGCTTTTTATATAAATTATGTGCGGCATTTGCAGCAATTGATATTTTTATGCGACATTTTAGCGCAGGCTTTGTGTGGCACGCGCCTTTCTAAAGAGCCGCATTTAGCAGCTCGTCAGCAGCAGCAGCAGCCGCAGCCGCTGAGAGTCCTGCCTTAGCTTCTGTCAGCTGACAGAGATAGCTGTAAAATATGCGAGGCAATCAGCCAGCGGTTGCCACACAATGAACTGTGTGGAGTGGAGTGAAGTGCGGCTAAATGCCACAGAGCTTCCGCTTAAATGGGGCAACAATTGCGGCAACGAAATTGAAATTGAAATGTCTGCCAGCTGGCTGTCGAGCAGCTTACCTAGGCCTGGTTCACATCACATGGCGTTTGCCTTGTTTATGCTGTAAGCCTAACCCAAATAGATAGAAGTCTGCCAAGGGGCATAAATCTTGGGCAGCTTACTGCACCCAGGCTCTAAAATAGCACATATGTATGCCGTTATAGCCCTTGTATTCTACGTTTAATGGGCGTAACAAATTTATTTCGAATTATGGCCAAAAAGAGCTGCGACTCACAGAACCAAAAATAGAACGTAAACACTTGAAATTGAATTTTAATAACGGCCAAAACAAATCAAATGAAATATTTAATGGGACATTAATACGCAGCAGAGTCATTTCTAATTAGTGGCAAGCAGCAGACTGGGGCATCTTACGAACCCCACAAATTTGTCTGCTATTTTCAGATGCCACAGCGTATTTGAATACATATTAAATTTTTGCTGCGGCCTTCATTTTAAATGCAAATCAGTGGAATCGCAATCGCTTCGGGTAATCAATATGAACAGGTTGCCAGAGGGCGTTACAGCAGCTTCTGTGGTGTGTGGCAACTTCTTGACTTCAAGGTTACACTTGGCACCTTGGGGCGTTGTCTCCATCAGCTTTTCATTAGCACACGCCACATGTTGTGCGTAAAATAAATCAATATATATATAGATAAGTTTTAAGCCACTTTATAAATACAAGAAGAAATATAAATAAGCTATGGCTTTTTAGAACTAGTGATAAATTTGCAATATTTGTAATATAATACTGGCACTATAGATTTACGCAGCCAACTTTCCACATTTAGTGTGTAAATGAATAACTTGCATTTTCCAACAGCACCACGGGCCGTATGCGCAATATTGAGCATACATATGGCAGCAGCAATCTGCTGCATGTTTTCTATTAAAATGCCAAGCAAATGCAGTGTATATGCTGAAGGTAGTCTGCTTTAGTTAGGAAGCGTGTAACGAACTGAAAACGAGGTTTTCTATTATTAAATGTTATCATTAGGATCCCAGTTTTTCTGCAATTTTAGTTACAGGTTTAGTTGAAGCTGGCTTGAAGATAGATTTTTGATATGGAAAGGATCTGACAGCATTTTTTAGTTTTTAAAGAAACACTTGTATATAATATAAACCGTTTCATTATAGATTCTAAATTAGTTAGCTATGATCAGATTACCAACTATGAAAGCCATAAGATGAATTTAATTGTAAGGGCATAACAGATTCTTCACTGCGTAGTTAGTTATTCTTTCAGCTTATTTTCTTTTACTTGATGAACATAATTTGCAATATACAATGCAGCTGCATACACAATGGACTACCGACTACAAATTGACTCTATGCTGAAAAGCTACTGAAAGCTGCTGCAGCAGGAGCAGCAGGAGTAGCAGGAGTAGCAGGAGTAGCAGGAGTTGGCTAGAAAATGAAGCAGTTGCAGTCGTTATTAAGGTCCTGGTATGCATGCGAAATATAAACAAAGTATTAAAGATTGTTAGCTAGTCGTGTACATGTGTGTGTGTGTGTGTGTGTGTGTTTGTAGACAAGCAGCATTAATTAACTACAAAGGCAGCAAACAATAGAAACAAATTGCCAAGCATGCTGCTGAAGGGAATCTGAGGGGGGGAGGGTGTCAGAAGCTGTGCAGATGAGAGTGCAAAATGCTGTTAACTGCCACGAACCAATGCAGATGACAGGCAAGGACGAGTTAACAGATTTCAGCACATATCATTATAAAATGCAGAACATGTGCACTGCTTAACATTTGGTTTCTAAGCAATTGTGTCTGTCTTGCTGTCTCTCAGTCTGTCTGCCTGTTAGTCTGTCTATCTTATTTTGTAATTTATTTCAGCAGCACTTAGGCAACTGCCATAAACATAAGAGTCTCTCTGTATGGCAAGTAAACTTAAGGAATTCAACAGTTGCATATTTTGGAGCCACTCGCAACTTATGTAATATTTATGCAACAAACGAGCAACAACTGAAGCTGAACGTGGAGTTCTAGAGAAGATTAGGTATGGGTTTTTACAAGAGGAAACATATACGCAAACTTATCACACATTGCAAGCACGCACTGTCTAAAAATTGTACAAGCAAATGCCGAGGTCCTCGACTTTTTATTATTTTTATCATGGCCTGAAGAACTCGGAATATGATACGGAGGATACAGGCTGAAGATAGTTAACATCCTCCCACTGGTCCGACCCAGTTCCCTAAGTTTAATATCTCTTTAAGCCGAATAACATTTTTTTATTTATTTATTTAATGATTTTCTAGTGCTTTGATTCACAATTAAGCAAAATAAGTTTTTAGAAAAATAATAATTATTTACGGTTTAATGTACCGTCGCTTTATAAGTTATATTTTTTGTTTGCTTGTGATAAATGTCTTTTACGATTGTAGCAATCTTTAAGATAGATTCTAATGGGGCGGATTGTTAATTTTGAATTTAACATACTTCTGAAACCATATTAGGATCATTATAAACACTTATTTTACTGCAGAGAACATGTCAAGATGGAAAAACACGAAACACGCGACCAGCTCTAATTTGTATTTGGACGAAACGACAGACGAGCATTGTCCCTTTGATGTCCTAGACAGGATATTAGAGAAGCACTCAGTACAATTCACCAGCTGCCTTTGCGATTTGCAATTTATTCAAATGCCGTTTACTTATTGTACTGCGAAAAGAACGTGCCTGAGTTTTATTTGTGTGCCTAATATGCAGCATGAAATGCATTTAATAAGTGCAGTAACAAAAACAACAGTACAACAACAACAGCAAGGACACACGCCCAATAATTAATGCATGCCTGACATTCTGCGCATTACTTCTACATCCGGACGGGAGCCCCTCCTGGGCTATTGGGTGTGTATGCATAGAGCACTAAGCACTGAGCAGTGAGCAGTGAGCAGTAAAAGCCAACGGCAAATCCAGTCCAGGGCCGGAACCAACCAGATCGGACAGTTTGATTTGCATTGGTAATTTCGTATTGGGGGCAACAGCTTGACGCTTTAAATGTATCTAAATTCCACAAGCAGGTCAAACTTAAAGCCTTCTCCGACTGGCCAACAACTAAGCCACTCAAAATGTGCTGTGGACAACAATGGCAATTTGCAAGCATTTAGGCGCCCTGGCATTTCCATTAGTTATCTAAGCATAACTTGTGGACCATTCAGAGCATTTATCTTCATCTGCTCAAAAGCACAAAAACAATAGTCAAGCCAAGCAATCCCAACAAACAGCAAGTGAAATAGAAACTGATACCAAAGTTGATTATACAAAAAGTCAGTGTTTAGTTAACCATGTACAGAAAATGCCATATGGTGCTTAAGTTTACTCTTTATGGGTTTTGAATAGGTCTACCCCTCTTTGAAAGTTAACTACAACTAACATAACAATAACAATAGAGACCAAGTTGATTACCTGTGTTGTTGTTGTTGTTGTGTGTGTTTAAACTAGCAAACACTTAACACAAGTCAACTGTCCTCTAACGCTGTTTATAACGTTGACACTCTTTGAAGGGGTTGAAGGGGTTGAAGGGAGTGGGGGAGGGGGTAGGTTTTTGCTATTCTGCATTCACACAAGCTGCCAACTCATGTCCTAGGCCAACAACAGCACAATGTCAACCGAGCTGCCTTTTAGCCCATTTTCCAAATTAACCTGCCACGTTTTAGGCACTGTTCTTGTTGTTGTTGTTGTATTGTTGTTGTCTAGAAGGCAACGCGTTAGTTTAAGCGGCTTGCGTGTTTAATGCCCATCTACATATGGCACTCCTTCTCAACCCATATATGTATGTGTATGTGTGTAGTCTCTCTGTGTGGGTGTGTGCATGGGGGCGTGTTTATTGGCCTGTCTATTTGACGGGGGCATCCACACGGCTGTGTCACGTTCATAGTAACAACATCCGCTGTGACTGGCATGCCAAAAATACAAAACATAATCAAATAGTAACAAAATAGAATGCTTATGTCGAGAGGTTGAAACTGAGTCGACAAGCATGTATCCTGTGAGCAGGCTCAAGCTGGATAGTCCTTGATTCGTTGTTACAAAAATCGCTAGAGTGACTGTGTCTTATGTATGCTATGTCTACATACCAACTGCTAAAATTCTATTAGCAAATAGATTTTAACAACCGACGATTGCTTTAATGCACACTCTTACACAACTTTGATGATACCCTTTCTATACATTTTGATGGCTACAGGGTATATGAACAGTTTCTATGACAGCTCGGCAATGACTTCATATAGCTTATGGCACACAAATACACACAAGCAAACGTTCACATACACATACACATACAAAACAATGCGCGTATCTGTTTATAAATGTGACAAAAATCAGTTTGTTAATTTAAATTCTGGCTGCAATTTCGACAATCCGACGAGTATAGTATATATAGACAACTATATAGTTGGTTTTCATTGTTTTCATAATAAACCGTCAAATTTAATTGAATTGCAGTTGTTATTGTCGTTTTTGCCTGCTGTTTGCGTAATATTGAACGCTCACGGGGCGTATGCTTAATTACTGTTTATTAAATACGCCTGTGACTGCGTACTCTCTATGTTTGGTGGGCTGGTCACAAACACGAACACACAAATGCTGTTTGCTGTTGTCATTTTTCCATTGGTTCGCCCATCGCCCATCGAGCAACGTAAAACTCAATTACTTGCGGCTAAGCCAATTTGCCGCTGCTCTAATGGCAAATTAAAGTGCAACCACAGCTGCAACTGCAACTGCAGTAACCACAGCAACAACTGCAACTGCATTTGATTCCTCGAGCAGCAAATGGACAAAGCATATGTGGCAACTGGTGCCGCAGAAGCTACCGCTGCTGCTGTCGCTGGCAGCCACTAGGTGGCCATAATGTGCAACCACTAACACCAATGCCGATGATAGCGACGACAGCTGCTTGAGCTCCCATTTCGGCTGCTGCTCTGGCTTGCCTTTCCCTATTTGGCTCCCATTTCAGTGTGTCTGCTGCTTGTCGCTTGTTGCGTGTTCGCTGCTTACATATTTGCGGTTCCACTTTTGGAAATGACATTGCCACTTTTGCAGCCAAGCTGATAATGATGATGACAGAACATTTGCCAAATCAATTTAGGCGGCGAGCAGCGCGTTTGCGTCAGTAGGGAGGGGTGTTAATGGAGGCGTGGCTATTGGCCACATAAGCGTTAATGTCAATAGGGAAAATGCCATTAAATTTGCAGCATGAAAATCGGATTTAAGCATCGAGATAATCTGGCAACAACATTGAAACGCAGCAGTTGAGCATTCGAAACAGATTTTAACTGAATTAAGTGCTGCCAGTTTTTGGGTAGTACAAATTTGGAGTAAAGGTCATATTCAAGCTATCAAATCGGAAAGTGTGTACTTTGCGAGAGAGATTCAATTGAGGGAGCTACAAAATACAAACTGTAATAAACTTAAACTTATCTGGGCTCTTTTAATTGTAGTCACAGAGATTTGATAAAATCGGAGTTAGAATATATTCAATTAAATACTTTCTAGGATTTCAAATCTTGAATTACAAATTTTAATCTGAAATTATGATCCACAAAATAAGAACGTGTTCTTATAAATAATAAAATACCACCTTTTTATAAGTTTGAGTCTTTCCATAATAAATTATAAATAAATTTCTGTTTTTAAGATAGTTACCACCGCGTAGTGAGACACTGAACTTAATTCAAGGTCGTTCATTCTAAAATGAACTCAGTCTGCGAACATATTCTTAGTTTTCTTCTTGCATCATAAATATTATCTAGATTCTTTGTTGTTTTTGTTCGCTGTGTACTAATA
The DNA here is from genome assembly GCA_035045305.1 of Drosophila maculinotata. NCBI lineage: Eukaryota > Metazoa > Arthropoda > Insecta > Diptera > Drosophilidae > Drosophila > Drosophila maculinotata. Next base: position 13,214,129 of record JAWNPD010000387.1, read on the forward strand.
CTGTATGATACTAAGTTAATGGCATCAAAAGTACCTTCCACTTCCTCAAACATATATTAGCAAAACTTTATGACAACATTTCGCAGTCGTATTTTACAGTTTACAGACTAAGAAAAAGTTGTGCATGCTTTCAGGCGCCGCTCGAACAGCAACGGCGCATTGCCGCCATTTTGTTGCGCTGGGGTCTGCGATGTTAATTAAGCGCCACGCAAAAACTCATCAACGCATTAACTGTTACGTCAGCGGGTCAAGTTCCACTGCGCTGCGCTGCGCTGCTCTAAATGTTTATACATCCTAGTTTGATTATGCGTATTTGCATGCTGCGCTGAGCTCAGCTACCATGGACCCCATGCCGCCCCATGCCGCCGCCACCCGTTCGACGATTGCCACACAATCTGGATATGCAAATATTTATTTTGTGTATAAAGCACATAAAGAATATCACAATAGCTGTGCGATATTCAGATTGATTTCAGGTGTATTGCGTTTAAAACACAAGAACTGCATTTATTTACACAGTGCTTAACAGAATTTTGCAGCTAGCTGAAACTGAAACTATATGATTGTAACTGAAACTGAAACTTAAGTCGGGGCTTTTGAGCGCATCGTTATTTTTGCGGACAACTGACCAAGCAAGCATTTTCATAATAAATTTTAAACAAATGTCACGGCCTACTATAATTAATGTGAGCCATTTGTCTGGCCGGACATTAAGGCGGCTATTTAAGCAGCTGAATGTCAATTGAACGCACACACGAATCGCAGGCGACAACAAGGACAAAGTGAACTGAAGATGGAGATGGGAATGGGAATGAAGAGGCGACGGGAGCATAAAATATTATGCAACTGAATGTGGCGACAGTGTTACCAAGTGGCGGCATAATAACTTGATTTACTGACTGTGCTAACTGGCAAGCGCAGCAAAAAACTACAGGAAAAGCGCACAGGAATTTCTTCTTCTTGTGTCATCCTGAGGCAATAAAGATTGCATCTTGATGAATAATTTTATGTAAGACCAAAGTCTTACTCATGTAAACAAGTACGTGGCATTAATTAGTTTTCTTGGCATTGAATAATAAATATCACATATTGGATTGATCGATATTGTAACTAAAATATATTTTCTCCAAGGGTTCCATCACATTTATGGACTTGGCTACATTGGTAAAAAGTTGATTTTTAAAATATTAAAACTCAAAATGTTATTTTTAAGCAATTGCTGTCATTAAATTTAATATTGGACAGTAAAGTATTTAACAGGATATAAAAACCAATTGCGAAATAAAGGCAATGAGCCTGATGAGTAAGCAATTTGCAAGAATGTCGGAGTATAGAACATTTGCAAGATTTTACAGCGGAAAGCAATGTCCGATACGACGGCAAATGAGGCTCTAAACTTCCGCACGAGTAATTTTGGCGAATGGCATTTATGATGTGCCAAAATCAAATGCTGAAAATCACATGGCCATAAAATCGCACAATAAACCGGAGTAGTTAAATGTCCTAAATCTTTACGGGCAATAAATTTTACACATGAAAGTTCAGAATCGTGTTGTTTTCTTTTACTGCTTTTAATGCAATTGAACATTGCAAGTACGCTTAAATTATATAATTAGCAACTATGTTGATACAGTTGCCCAGTTGAACATTTTGAATTTTATTTCATTATTTAGAAAAAGAAGAATTATGTTCGACTGCATGTTCAGTTGCATATTCTACATATGGTGGCTCTCTCTCTTGATTGTGGATGTCGAATTGTTTCGGGGGTATGTGTGTATTTCAATGTGTAGTCTCAATTATGATCTCGTGCGTATCCAGATCGGGGACCGAAAACTTCATCGGCAAGTAGTCGTCCGCATGCATATGTCCCAAGTGATTAACATCCAGCTGGTTGCGTTCATGCTCCTCATGGCACTTGACCTCATGCTTTTCATAGTCGCTAAATGTCTCGAAGATGGAACGACAGACCATGCACTCAAAGAAGCTGCTGCAAAAAGGGAAATTCATCATGATAAAGGATTATGGAGTTTTGATTTACTGTTTCAACTTACGGTTTCTGCTCGGCCTCCAGACGGATTCGCGCTATTTCCGTGGCCGTCTGTATCGCACCAGGCACATCTACATCGACACCTTCCTTAATGTGCGACTGCAGATGCCGCTTGAAATTGGATAGCTGTGTGAATCCCTTCTCACAGTAATTGCACTGATACGGCTTGGCATTCAGATGCCCCAATTTGTGCTTCTTGAGGTTCACCAGCTGCGAGAAGTACCTCCCACAACGCTGGCAACGGAACGGCTTCTCCCCCGTATGTGTCATCTTGTGGCGCTTCATATTACTCTGCTGCGTGAAGGATTTGTTGCAGAAGTTGCACTGATACGGCCGCTCCCCGCTATGTACCGCATAGTGTCGCTGCAGATTGACAGCCTGTGCAAAGGCCTTGTTGCAAATGTTGCAAACAAAGGGACGCACATCATTGTGCACCTTCATGTGGCGATCCAGGTTGCCACTGTTGCAGAAACTCTTGGAGCACAGTTTGCATTCATAGGTAGTTTTGTTGTGATTGTGCACCTCCTGACGATGCAGCGTCTGATCGCGTTTGCTCTTGAACGTCTGCAAACCATAAGCAGGGTTAAATAACAGTTCAATTGATCCCTAAAACATAACGGGAATACTTACGCGGTCGCAGCGTTTGCAGCTAAACTGATTGACTGCCGTCTCATCGAATTCGACCGCGATGCCCGCCATTTTGGGCGCTGCTACAACATCGATACGCTGCTTCTATATATACTGTTTAATTATAATTGTTAATAACTCTTCTATCATTCGCACTTGTGCTTGTAAACTTACTTTGAATTGCCTAACTTTCGGATATTTTTCTCGCGTCTTGTAGAAAAGTCATATGGTAGTAGAGATGTGAGCTAGTTATCGATAATTGCATGTCACGCTTATATCGATATATCATTTAATTTGCAATACAGCCTTATTCTACATATTATTGTTTAAATGCAAAGCATTTTCTTGTTTCTTCAAGTATATAGTATATATTTGTATAATATGTTATAGTTATTATGGTAATTTATGTGACTATCGTATATATCAAATTTTGACTATCGTTTACTTATCCAGATTTGCGTCACGAATTTCAAAGAAGAAGCATGTGCTGTTTGCCGCCATGCACAAATTTAAAAATGCCCAGCAAATATCAATTTGCAAGAAGACTTCAATGTGGTATTATATAAATGCGATACTATGCTATAAAGTGTAGTTACAGAAGTTAGCAATTGCCTTTGTTGTTGGCTTGTGGAATGCGGCATGCTATCGATATGGATATAAACTATCGATAGCTGTATGCGGGGCGTAACCTTATCAGTGCATGCATTCTGTTAATAACATTACAGTCAATGTCAAAGTTTTTAGGGTGCCCACAGCCAAATGTTATAGCTGTTAGTGTTGTTTAATTAAGCAAAAGAAGAAGAAGAGCACGAAGAAGAAGAATAAACAGTACTCCTAAATGCAGAGATAACTAAGAATTTTGATTTGTTTTGTGAGTTAGAGAGAGAGAGTGCAGTAATGGCCACCTATTCCAACCAACACTGGCTGCTCTCGCACATCCGGAACTCGTTCATCTCCACAGACGATACGGGAATCTGTGAAACCGTAATGTTAAGTGATGATATGCCCAAGCATTATCTACGGAAATTCCAAACTGCCAGCACTACGATGGAGGCCTATAGGCGGAGTATGCGGGCGCAGTTTTACTCCCGCTCCAAGAGTCCGAATCTGGATACGACCACGCCCACACAGAGACCGACGCCCATGCAGCATATGATGCCACCCCGGATAGCAGATCAGTCGCTGCAGGAGGCGGACTTTGTGTGCTATCCGGGTCTTGACCTCAGCGATGATGAGGATCTGGACATGTCCACGCACTCCTTTGATATACAAATGTATCCGGAGGTGGGCGCCCATCGGTTTCGCTCCAACACGGCACAAAAGCTAGAGAAACTGGATATAGCGAAGCGCAAGGCGGCGAGGATTAAAAGTGTCAATTACAACGAGGAGGTGTTGCCTCCGGATCGCGAGGATTTCTTCCAGCGCAAGACGCTAAGCGACCCAGCCACAGAGATACCCTCAACATCTACAAAAACACCAATCACCAGCGATGCGGGCGTCCGGAGCAAGCTGTCGGAGGAGCTGGCTCGGAGTCCGAAGCAGACGCAAAATCGTTTCATTGAGTACGCTCGGTTTGATGGTACCGCCCAGGTGGGCATGCCCACAAAACGCATCAATGTTTATGTGAATATGCTGCCGGAGCCGGAGCGCAATTATCCGCTCAAGATCTGCGTGCTGTCAACGGCAAAGATCATTGAGGTGATTGGCTTGGTCTGCTACAAAACTACCCTACAGTATACGGATGCAGTGCAGCTAAAGTCTGTGCAGCATTATGCATTATATATGACGGAGGACAACGATGACATGGAAGACTTTCCCCCGCTGGACAATCGTGAGCCGTGCTCCAAGTTTGGCTTCTCCCATCTGACGCTTGCGGAGCGCCGCCCATTGGCGCCAGTGACGCGCATCGATTACCACAATCAGTTGGGCACCAAGTCCATGACCTCCGAGGAAGACAAGGTGGCAATGGCGGATGCGGCAATCAACGCACTGCAGCACATCAATCTGAACGGTGATGTGCCGGACAGTCCGTTGGATCAGGTGCGGGAGTACGAGCAGCGTCTGCTCAACCACAACGATATGCTGGAAGCGCCCATGCATCGCACCTATCGCCTCAGTATCATCGACAAGCGTTTCTTCAAGTGTGACGTAACGCTTGCCGTATCCGGCGAACGCATCGAAATCGATCAGCAAAAGAACACCAAGTTCTGGACGCAACGGAAGCCAGTGTCAACGCCAATTGATCTGGTCGCGCATTGCGAGATTGTGGAGCAGCGGCAACTGAAGGCGCTGCTGCGGATTTGGCTGAAATCGAACTCTTCCAGCGGCATCTCCTCCAGCTGCACCTCGGCGCCGAGCACCGGCAGCATTGCCACGCTTCACGCCAGCAACGCCGGCCTCGTACACTCGCCCGGCAGTCCCCACCATAGCTCCAACCCCAACTCCGCCACCTCCAGCTCCGTCTCGCCCTTCAGCCTCTTTTCGAGCGTCTCCAGCATTCGCTTCAAGCACTACGACTTCGATACGGATGTGCACACGGCGGAGCAGATACGCAATAAACTCAACTGTATTCTGGAGATGCGAGCCAGCGATATACGACGCGAGTTCCTGCACCAGCGAGAACGGAAACAGGAGAAACAGCAGGCGAAGCGTCATCTAAAGTTGTAGTATTTTGTTCCTATGATGGCGCCTAGCCACCTAGCGTGCAGTAGCCGCAACTACTTGTCTGTTCAATGAACTACCTACCGCCCCGCCCCCGCGCAGCACCCCATCGTTGTCGTTGTATTTTAGTTGCTAACCTAAAGAGCGTGTGCAGCACACGCTCTTCATAGCCTATAAGTATTTATTGAAAACACTTAAGTAACTAAAAATCTTTAAAAAAAACCAATCCGAAGTGCAAAAATGAAAAATAAATAGCATCAAAGTTCACAATTATGCTGAAAGACAAAGACAGCGCTATCAGCTTCCACTTTATTACTGTAAATTGTGTAATATTAGCAACAACAACAATAGGCGCACACTGACATTGATTCTCTCGCCTTCGCCTTTGGCTACCCAGCTGAACTTGTCAGCATGCCAGGCAGCTTAAAAAGCGCAGCGAGTCGATCACTTCATCAAAACTAAAAGCGATCGCTTAGCGGCAGCTCTCCACAAACTATTTTTTATTTCTATTTATAATAATAATTATTAATATATAAAGATTATTTATTAATATATACTAGATCCGTGTATGATTACGGAGTTTTTGTAAATAGATCATCTCAAGGAACGCATCTGTAAAATGGCTTCAAGTTCTGCTGGGTCGCATGTTGTAATAGGCAACAACAATGTGCATACACACTGGCATTGATTCTCTCACGCCTTCGCCTTTGCCACGGCAATTTTAACGACCCAGCTGAACTAGCTACCGTGCCAGGGAGCATGAAAAGAGCATCGGGCAGCTCACATTATTGAAGCAAACAGTGATCGGTAAGAGGCACTTTTTCTATTTATGAACGCCTTTCTACAATGCCTTCAATTCTGCTGGGAATGCGCTACCTCGCACTCGCATTCACACTCACACACACACACACTTTACTTCCGCATTAGCTGATTCAATTGGGGGCGGCTGGGGCGCGACTTTGAAGCGTTTTGCTGGCGTTTTGTGCGCGATTAGCGTTGTATTTTATTTCCGGTTGCGCGGCTCGTTGACATTGCAATTGTCTGTAATCAATGTGCAATTAATCTAACTGAGCCCCAGACGGGGTCGGGGCAGTGCTAACGGCTATTTTGCTATTGCTATTGTGCTTATAAGTTTGTTATTTGTTTTGTCGTTAGATTTGTGTGTTTATTAATAGTACAATGCCAGGCGATAGCTTGGTAAATAAATGTGACCCAGCTGTGGGCGCTTATTAACAGCTGTTTAGCAAAGTGCCGTTATGACAGATCTGTGTGAACCAAGCGAAAAGATATATAACCATAAGTCATGAAATGCTTGCTTACATTTCGTTCTATTGTATGTAAGGCCAAGGTTGGTAACAAAACAAAAGCTCGGCAATTGCGATTTCACTGGCTAACAATTGACATTTGAGGTCAGCAATGATGATGATGCTGCTGCTGCTGCCGCTGCTGCTATTGACTGGCGTGACTATATAAAGTCAGGCACTAACTAACAAGTTCATCCGAATGAATCACAATGCACAAATGATTGATATCGAAATGAAATTGGAAATTTGGCTTTATTTCTAAACAAAATATTACACGTTACACAGCACTCAATGCCAAAGCTTAAAACGTTCACTATTTCGCTCAGTCACGCTGCCCTTAAGCGTTACATCAATGCCATCTGTTGTATTGGGACTGTAGAAGATAATGGAAAGCGTAAAATCCGTCTCAGGCATAAGGGCGGGAAACTGGTCCATACCGGCAATGTTATAAAAGTAAAGCAGACCCTGCAAGATGCAACCAGATGCCGATAATATGTCCCAATTGTAATCTAGTAAAGTAAAGCTCATTTCACACCTGACTTAACGGACACTGGTGCCCAAAATTGCTGTCCTTGATCATATTCTGATAGACGAATAGCACCAGTTTATTCCCCGCTATGCCATCACGCATCATTTGACAGGCATCGAAAGACGACTCGAAGAGCACCGTTTCAGTGTTTTGAACCGGACGTGGCACAACCAACTTATACTTCACCCACACCTTCCGGATCGGCTCACTCAGGTACAATTCGGAGCTCAGTTTGGTATTCTTCACAATGCGGCAGGTGATGTTGCTGACAATTTGCCAGTGGTTGGCGCAATCAAACATGTGCCACTGCAACTTGTAGCGGGAACGCTAAAGGGCAGCAACAGGATGGGAACATTTAATGCAGGAGCAGCAGGTTTCCAGAGGACTTACGCGTGCTCCACTCGAAGGTGAGCAAGTGGCCAGCAGGCAGAGGCCAATTAAAAGACAAATGCGACCTACTTTATTCATGTCCGTTGTGTAACTGATTATACTTAGACCATAAATAAAGTCACATGATTAAAAAAATTATAATAATTAGTTACGCACAAATAACTTAGTCAATTAGCCAGCCATTTGATAATCGGTTGGTAATGAGCGCCTCACGTATTAAAAATTAATTTACTTACATATGTGTAGTCATATATACCAAACATACATATGGAAGTTGGGGCCACATGACGTATGCGTAATAAACGAGCTTTATTTTGTCACTGTCCTTTTAAGTGATTTATGTAAATGATAAAGGAGAACTATGTACATATGTATGGCATATTTGTGCCTTGTCCATAACCATGATTTATGCGTATCCCACATAGCCTTGACAGCTGCAGCGACTCCACCTCCAACAACAAAACAAAACAATCAAAGCTCCAATTTGAATATCGCATGCAATTTGTCAAAGTGCGGCGCGAGTTCAATGATTTTTTTTGTTTCTTATTTTCTTGATCTCTGCAAATGTTCATTGCGAATAGAATTTATTATTGGCAAGTGCAGGCAACGTCAACAAATTACCTTCAATATTTGTTGTTCTGAATGTTTTTGTTTTTGTTTTACATTTATTTTCTGCTGTTAATGAACTAAATTTGCGCTCGCTTTTGTGGGCGTTATTCTGTAGCACATTTAGCATTTCACTTGGGCGAGCCACTTGTGTTGCCGCTCGAAATTGTACTTATTATCAGCTAATTTACTTAAAAACAGATCTACATGCATATGCATATATGTATGTAGCTGTGTGACTATGTAACTTTGTTGTGTAGGCTACAAGGATGCGAGTTGCAGCAGACGTTGCATTGTCGCAACAGCTAATTGAAAGTCAATAAATGCAATATAAATTAATTAAAAATGCACACAAAATGCAACCTTGACATTGAAAACGAATGACAGACAACAAACATATTAACAACAGCAACAACCACTGAGAAAAGTTAACGTATGAAAGTTGCCAGCGTTTTGCCTGTGTGTTGCATGGGGGCAGAGGGGTGGGGCGGGGACTGTGACTGTGACAAACTTGGCACGCATTGTGAGCGGATTTTCACTGCAAAGCAACAACAACAGGGGCAGGGGCAGCAACAGCAGCAACCAGAATAACAGCCACATTGTAAAAAGTGAGTGGCATAGCAAAATAGCCCGTTTGTCAATTTATCAATTGCATAAAATAATAGGCCTAGGCGCATAATTTAATGTCGCGATTTTAGAAGGCCGCACGGGGTTCTATGCATATGCAGATTAATCACGATGCAGCCAACAACAACAGCAACAACAGTTGCTGGCCATTTGCATGTGGCATGTGGCATGTGTCACGCAACCGGACAATGCAAATCTGATGTTGATGCACCCGATTAACAAAAAAGACTAACCAATAATATAAAACTGCGCTATAAATATATATAATTATAATATTGAAACTTCCTTTAATCTTTAGCCTTTAAACTTTGATTGGTAGTTGAAATATATTTAGTTTGCACTTATATTTATTTGTTTACGTTACATTGAACTTGTCCTTCCGTCGTTTTTTTGCTGTTTCTGTCGAACATTTCCAGCTATTTCCGAAGTCTCTAGAAAAGTCGCGTGCAATTGGAATTCTAATAGCCTAATTGCTTCATGCTACAAAACAAATAAACAATTGTTCAATGTGAATATGGTTAAATTTAGGTATAATTAAATTAAATTCTAGTCAAGCAATTACAAAGTTCCTAACTGCATAAAAGCGTTGTATATTATTAATAGGCATAACTGAGTAAATACTTAATTATTGAAATTAATTGCTTGAATTATTCATTTAACATTTTATTCAAATTAAATATGCATCAAACATCATTTAATAAAATTTATTAAATACAGCATAACTGTAACCATAGAATATAAATTGTTCATTAATTAATTTGTAAGCAAGCTGGAGGTCTCTTGTTGAGAGTGCACTACTTCTAGATACACTGCATTCTGAGTTAGCGACAGAGAGAGAGAGAGAGAGAGAGAGAGAGAAAGAAACTGAAGAAGGGTAAATCATGTTATTACTTGAGATTATTATTTATATTACTGAATTTAATTCTTAGAATTTAATATGCATAATTATTTACCATTATAATATAATATATTTTCATTAAGTTAACATAAATGGGCAGCACTTTCCACACCGTAGAGAGTGGCAGCACTGATTGACGACAGTTTGGTATGAATTACGCAATTTGGTAACACTTTTATTTAAAAACTGTCAGGCCATAAATGTTAACAGTTTAAAGTGCTCGAAAATGTGCTTTACATTATTGCCATGTCTTTCATTATGGCCATAACATTTTGCGCATACCGAAACCCAACCCACACAGAAACGCCCGGACGACTTTGGCGCTGTGCGTTATTTACCGCAGCACGCACCAAGCGTGGCCAGTCTTAGTAGTCCCAGTTGCAGTTGCAGTCGGAGTCAGTCAGTCTCTGTGAGCCATTCACAAAACGTTTGCGGGCCCAAAATGTGATTTTAATTGCACAACAATTTTCAGTTGGCTTTTAAATGCGAGCCGGGCCCAGTTCTACATAGGCCTAAAGCGTGTTTTATGGGGCTGTTCTCGCACTGCCGCTTGACATATGTAACCCAATTCTGTCGCTGCCTGAAAGACCCACAGACAGACAGAGACAGAGAGAGGGAGAGAGCGACTCGTAAGGCGTTGCACTTGCAATTTTTCAACATAATTGAACGGCGAACTTTTAATTAAAAGCGTGCGTTAAAAATAAATAAAATATGCGCACAGATATACGCAAAAGAATAATAAAAAAAGAAAAATAAAATAAAATATGTAACGCCAACTGTGGAGGTCAACTGCAGTCAGCCAACTCCAGAGACGCAGCCACAAAGCCAGACAACCTGTTCCACACACTCAGATTGATCTGCTCAGCAGCAGCAGCGGCTTCCTGGGCCCGAGTGTGCGCTTTCTGATTACAATACAATAAATTGCGCTCGGGGTCTGTCAAGGTTGCAACGTCGCGACTTTGTCTGAGCCTTCATTAATGAAGTGCCGAAACTTGGGCTCGTTTGCCGGCACTGGCAACGAGCCAGGCTCAGACTCCAACTCGGACTCCGACACAGTCTGTGAGTGAGGCACTTGCAACGGCAACGCCAACGGCAGCCAACCGGTTCAAGTGGATGCCACCTAGCAGCTTAGTTGCGCTTAATGCAGGTGGTGATTGCAACTTGTGGCCAGACAAAAGACGTTCAGCTTCAAGGCTGCAACGCCCTTGGCTGCAACCAAGTCCTCTCAACTGAACCTGTTTCCCCCTTTCCACACACACACACACACACACACAGTCAAAATGTTCTGGGTTATGCAACAATCACTCTTTCCTGCCGCTGTGTTCTCATGACCCAATTTTCAGTCCAGCGAACCTATAACTTGCAACGGCTGTCAATTAATTAGTATCTCAAAGGGCCGCTTAATGCTTTGGTAATTGGTATACATTGGCTTTGAGCTAAGCTAACTTGGCCAACTGATAATAACAACTCTTGGCTGCCACATAAACAATAACTGTGCTTCCACGTTTCTCTGCTTTTAACATTGAACTTGAGGTGAGCAGCGTCATTTAATTATTATATTTTATTATTATTATTTTTATTTGGGCGTTGTCGTGATTACGTTAGTCAGTTGCCAGTTGGCCAGTTGTTGTTGTTGTTTTTGTAGCTTTTGGGCCTAGCCGTTGCCTCATCATGTTAACTGTCATGCAATCTAATGAGCTGTTGGTGAATCACAAATTACGGAATAAAACTATGTAAAATAAGCTTACGTCTACGAATGCATAATAATATATGTTAAAGGTGTCTCTAGAATATTTTACTAAAATAGGAACCGTATTTAAATTTCAAGGCTGTCTTTACTAATGTCTTGTTTCAATTTGTAATCTTTCCTTTCAGAAATAAAATACCTTTCAATTAGGATATTTGGCAAATATAAAAGGTTTTTTACACACCAAACTCGTTTATCGACTGTTTCGCTTCCATGTAACCAGTATAATAAAGTGATCCCATGCGGTTCGACGTCCTTTTCAAATTACAAAATATGCAGTATATTTGTTTTGTGTGTGTTATACTTTCGAAAAATATAAAAATGTACTTAGGGTTCTTGGTACTTTGGTACTTTGTTAATCATCATTATTTTGGGTTACTTAATTTGATAACTTGTTGCTGCAGCTGGGAATTTCCGAAATACACAAAATCTTCGCTAACTTATTTATTATCATCAACAAACTGCCAGCCAGCTTGTGCGGCGGCTTCAGCTGGCACCTACCTCAATTCAATTCGATGCGATTCGTTGCGATTCGAGTCAATTGGATTCGCTTTGCGTAGGCTCAAGTGAATGAACAATTGCCAAAAAAGATAATTTAGTGTGTTAAAGCGAAACGCGTGCAAAATGTCAACAGAAGGACAAACAACAGCAAAAATTAGAGTGTAAGCCACCAGCAACAACAATTAGCAACAAATCAACAACAACAACAACAACAAATAGCAATAAGTAATAATAATTATAATGCTCGGGCCGCTGCTGATCGTAAGCAGATCGACAACGACAGCGCCTGGATGACCCTGGTAGCACTCGGCTACAGCTGCAAAGAGTGTAGGCATAGCAACAACTATCACAGTGTGTGCAAAAAGTAAATAAATGTTAAATCAAAGCAAATAAATGCGTGAACAACAGCAACAACAAAAATGGCCAACAACAACAATGCAGCAGCTGCGCGCACTTATGGCAAAAGTGACTCTTAGACCCAATTGATGTATTTTTTCCTTTTGTTCGGCCCACAAACAGTCAGTTGACTAGGCCAGAAACCTGGCTTTAAGTAGCTCTGACCTACCTCAATACACAAAAAAAAAGAAAGAAAAAAACCCAATTCAGCAACTTCCTGGTTAAACTTCGGGCCAAAATTGCAGATTAATCTGTCTATGTACACTTTGATTGACACGCCCTTTTTTTCTTCTTATTTTTGGAGGCTGCCGCAGCGACAAGCAACAAATTACCAAAATTCATAATATATTATTTTTTATGTATTAAATAAATCATTTGTTTTGTTTTCTAGCAAAAATACTTGAATCTTTGTTTTGTGGTTTTTGTTGCTGCTGTTGTTGTTGTTGTTGTTGTGTGTCTTTTACCGCAAGGTTATTTAACCATTGTTGTTTTTGTTCCACTGTTTGGCAGCATTTTTGGCAGTTTTTAAAAATCATAATTTACTTGTTGGCAAATCAAATTGTATGACTACTCGAAATCAAATGGGCCGCAAATGCCTGTCGTCAATTGCCAATTAATGGACAGTTGACCTTATCGAGCAGCAGCCGAAATCACATTAAGCATACGCCCCATTAGCCCAATTGAGTGAGAAAAGTGTTCTGTCTACCTACATATTTAGTTATTTGTAATTGGATTGCAAATGTTTGTAGCACTCTCTGGTTTTGCACCCCTTTTGAGATTGTATAATTTATCAGTGCATTGAAGAAACCAGAAGACGACGCAACGTCAGCTGGCAGCTGATGCAACAATGTAGAGAATGTTTCACAAACGGCAGCTAGCCACTAAAAGGATTAGCATGCAATAGTGGCACATACTTGCGCTTGCCACTTGCCACTTGCCAAATGACATACAAAAACTACGGACACCGTTTGAGGCGCCTCTCAATGCAATTGCACTTGAACTTGCACTTGACATGCAAATTGCAGCTCTGATGAGACTTATGAGGTAATGCAGCAATGTGTTTTTGTTTTGGACAGCTTGCCTTGTAATGAGTCGAGAAATTCTCATCATTCAAATGTTAGATTGCCATATGGCAAAAGCTTATGACCTTGTTGCAAAATCAATATGTAAAAGTAGAAATTTCGCATATGTAATGTTTAACGAACAAGAAACTTTTGTCGTTACAAAAATAACTAAAATTGTAAATCGATTTTCTAAATTAAATAAGTTTTGGTATGTTAGTAAATTTTTCAACTATTTTATCAAAAACATAAGTTTACTTTTGGATAGATTGTTTCTAGTTTATTAAATAAATATATTTCTTGTTATTATTATTTAATGTGTTAATTATTGTGTTATATTTATTTCTTGTAACTATTAGTTTAGAACATTTAAAAACCAGTTTGTGTATTTTTTATCTACAAGTAATTGCTAATATTTATTTACTTTACCTGACCAAAGTGCTTTTACACATTTATCATTTATATTTTTAAGTTCCATTTCTATTTTTAGCGCTTTCTGGAACAACTTCCTCTCCATAGACGGAACTGGCTGGCTAGATGCATACTCCATTAGTGCCCACTCATTTCCTAACCCTCAACGAATTGTCATTTGTAGCGCTTCCTGCTTCCCCATAGATAAATTTTAACATACTGGACTTGCATGCTGCATTGCAATTTGTTTGACGGCAAATTGGATGCAACAAGGTCGCCAAATCGACAACAACAGCAACAACAGCAACAACAACAACAATGAGAGAGGCAAAACTAACTAGCTGCAGCACTTTCCCAATTTTCGCGCAACGAGACGAGGTGTCGCGTCTTGTCGTGTCGTGTCGCGGCGAACGTTGCGTATGAGCAATGCGAGCATTTCGCGATCGTTCGCTTTGCTCAATGCAAACGAGCTGCAAAATGAAACAAAACGAAGAAAAAAACATTAAAATTTGCAAAATAAATAAATCGGAAGCACCTCGCGCAGTATGCGTATCTGTATCTGTATCTGTAGCTGTATCTTGCCAGAACAATTTATAAGAAATCAAATTTTAAATACACAAAAAAAAAAGACAGCAACGGCAAGTCGGGCTGACAAATGCACTGAGCGAATGTTGCTGCTCTTGTTGTTGTCGCTTTTGCTGTTGTTGTTGCTGTTGCTGTTGCTGTTGGTGCCAACGCAACAAGTTTCGTGTGCTGCTGTTGCTCGGTTGCTGCTGCTCTGTTGCCAATAAGTTGTCGCCGCTGGCTGCGCAGTCAGCGCAGCTGTCTCTCCGTGTTGTTGTTGTTATCGCCTGTTTCGTGCGTACTTGGACCGCTCAATAACGCTCGACGCTGCTGCTGTCGCTTGTTGACGTCGCTGTCGACGTCGCTGCCGCCGGCTGTCGCTGTAAATACAACAAAAATAAAAATTAAACGAAAGCAGAGGGTATTTAACCGACCTCAAATCAATTTGCAATTTCAGTCTATCTCCGCGTTGCAGCGTTGCATGAACTCGCGTACAAAACGGACCAAACATTCAACACAACAACTATCTATAACAGCAACTACAACAACTACAGCAAACACTTAGCAAACACCCTCTCAAGACAAACGGAAATAATTAAGAAACTCGCACGGGCAACAACTGAACAAACGGAATAACAACAAAATAAAAACGAAAGAAAAAACCCAAATGTAAATTAAATATTTTATAACAATTTATTTATCAACTGCAAAAACAAAAACAATAGCAACATCAACAACAACATTGTTGCAGTGCCGTTTTTACGACTATCAAATGGTGTCGGTGTCAAGCGCGGCCTAGAAAACAAAAAAGCCCCCCTCTCTCTTTCTCTCTTAGCCGATAAAAACTATAAACAGACAGAATTCCAAGCACGTTCAAAAGCTGGCTGCAGAATTACGCAAAATAAACTCAGGCAATAATAACAACAACAACAGCAAACAGCTGACGTTCAATGAACGCCCAAAGCAGAGCGTAAATGCACACACTGACTGCCAAATGTAAGTGCACAGACAACAGCTGGCGCTGAACTTGAAAGTGAAAGTGAAATTTGCCCCAGACAAAAAGCAGCAACTCAAGCGCTACAAGCCAACAGATAGAGATACATAGACACAGATACAGACGCAGACGAAGATAGAGATACAGATACAGATACAGATACAGCTACAGTTGCAGATACAGTTACAAATTGAGCTTTGAGTTTTGAGGCAACAGCGCTCACAGCAACTTTTTGCAGCCGCTTTTGCTGGAGTGCCCAGTGCTCAGAGCATCAGCCAGGATGAGCGAACAGGATCAGGCGCAGGCCAATCCCAGCAGCTACGAGGTGAAGGTGCCGCAAGGACACACCTTTCTCATTAGTCCCGTTAGAGCCACGCCCATACTAACGGCAGTGCCTGTGATGAAGCCCCAGACGCCGCCAATGACGCAGCTAGCCGAGCAGTCGGACGAGCTGGAGGAGCTGCCCTGCTGCAGCTCGCAGGCGGTGGTGCCGCTGTCCTCGTCGCTGCCCTCCAAGCTGCTGCGCTTGCATGCCAAACGCTCGGCGCAGGCGCTCCTGCATCAAATGGAATCGCTAGACTCGCAGTTTGGCTCCGGCTCGGAGGGAGCGCCAGCGAGTCCCAGTGCACCGCCAATGTCGCCGCCGCCGTCCGGCGATGACAATGGCACAATGCTCGATGTGGGCATGGGTTCGTCTATAGGCGACTCTGAGGAGTCTGAGGAGGATGATGAGCTCAAGCCGCTCGCCGTGGACAATCACATCATACACGAGCCAGAGCTGCTTGAGGAGCAGGCCACGCCGCCCACCGTGCCGCTAAGCGAGGCCAATCTGGAGAAGTTCCGCATGCATCAGATGGACAACATTTACTTGCATCCCAATTTCAATTTGGATACCTCTCCGCCGCCAGCCGTGGCGCCAGCCAATTCGCCAGTGATGGAAACGCGTCGGGTGCATCGTTCGTTCCTCAGTCTAAAGAAACCCTCCGAGGAGGAGGAGGAGGAGGCACAGGCAAAGCCGGAGCCTGGACTGGAGCAGCCAAATGAGATTGACACACTGGAGGCGTCGCTGGTGCCGAGTGAGGAACTGGCTGCAGAAATAGCGGATGCCGTTGAGTTCTACTTCTCCAATGAGAGCATACTCAAGGATGCCTTCCTGCTGAAGCATGTGCGTCGCAACAAGGAGGGCTTCGTCAGCCTCAAGCTGGTGTCCAGCTTCAAGCGCGTCCGTCAGCTGACCCGCGAGTGGAAGGTGGTCGGCGATGCAGTGCGTCGCAAGTCATCCAAGATTCAGCTGAACGACCAGGGCACCAAGGTGCGTCGCTTGGACCCGCTGCCCAGTTTCGATGAGACGATGCCCTCGCGCACCATTGTCGCCTGCGATCTGCCGCTGGACAAGCTGTGCATTGACAAGGTCTCCGATCTGTTCTCCAAGTGTGGCGAGATTGCCCTCATACGCATCCTGAAACCAGGCATGGCCATACCAGTGGATGTGCGCCAGTTCATGAACAAGTATCCGGAGCTGCAGCAGAAGGAGTGCGCGCTGATTGAGTACTTGGAGTCCTCCTCGGCACGCGATGCACTTCACCTGGCTGGCCCCTTCCAGGTGTACGAGATGGTGGCGCCCAAGAAGAAGACGGGCAAGAAGGCGGCTGTCATACAGCTGGCGGCGCCCGTTGCCCGCATGGTGGAGAACTATCGCTACTACAATGAGGCCAACTGTGAGAGGACGCGCGGAGGCAGCTTCTCCGGTCTGCCCAGCCATGAGCCATTGCACGATCTGCGCTTCAAGCTCAAGCGCAACAACTCGGACTTCCAGCCGAGCTACTATCAACAGCAGCAGCAGCAGCAGCTGCAGCAGCAGTCGCTGCATCATCACCATGGCTATCATGGCTATCAGCACTATCAGCCACGTGGCAGCATTGGCATGGAGCAACAGCAGCAGCAGCAGTCGCCGTCGTCCGGCGGTTTTTTCGGCTATGCGCCCAGGCGCTACAGCAATACGTCCACCATCTCGGCCAGCACGGCAGCTGCCTTGGGCGAGCCCTCTACGCCGCCTGCCGCTGTCGTCGCGAGCAACAGCAATGTTAATAATCCTAATCCTGTGCAGCCAGTGAGCAGCCTGCAGCGTCGTCTGTCCAACTGCTCCGAGCAGAACTATGGCCCGGATGCGCCAACTCTCAACATGTCGCGTCGTGCGAGCAACTGCTCGGAAACCGGTGCTCCACAGCGTCGCGACTCCAACTGCTCGGAGAGTTGTCCCTGCTCCCGGCGCGTCTCTGACTTTGGTCAGACGGAGGCATATCGCAAGAGCTCCGTCTGCTCCAATGGCAGCTGTACGGGCAATGGCGAGAGACGCTACTCCAACGGCTCCATGCAGTTCGAGCGCACCTTCTCCAATGCCAGCGATGGCAATGGCTTCTATCGTCGTCCTTCTAATGATTTCAACGTGGAGCGCGAACGTGAGCCGGATCAGCTGGTGGGCGGCGGCGGCGGTGGCTATCAGGTGTGGCCGCGTCGCTACTCCAACAACTTCCAGCAGCTGAGCAACAAGCTGGCCGCCTACGATAATGCCACGTATATAGGCGGACGTCGCATCTCCACGGACTCCGGCTACGATCGCCGCTGCTCCTTTGGCTCCGAGTTCGAGGGCTCGCCGCGCTCTCGCACCGGCAGCTTCCTCAGCAGCTACAAGCACGGCGGCCCCGGCAGCGACTTTGATGGACAGCCGCGCTCCCGTACCGGCAGCTTCCTGGACGGTTCGCCACGCTCCCGTTCCGGCTCCTTTGCCCAGCGCACCGCCGAGAGTCTAGTGCGTACTCCCATTGGTCCCGATGGCAGCAAGGGATTCGGCCAGCGTGCCCGTAAGTTCGGCCAGACCATATCGCCAGTCAACTAGAAATGCGTCCGGTGGAATTGTTAACTAATTTTAGTGGGTAACTTTTGTTAAACATATTTTGTTATTTTTTATTAATTGTGAAAATAATGGCTGTACACTGTGATGCTGTCCACCTGTCCACGAAACCACAACCAGAACCAGAACCACGCCTACGTCTACGCCTACGCCCACAAACCCTTAGCCCTGCCAGGCATAAGATTTGATATAACGAATTTGTAGTTCGTAAGTTTTACTAAATGAATTTTTAAGATTTGAGTGAAGAGAATGTGACATTTCTCTTGCAATTGCCCCACTGTGCAGCAACATATGCCTGATATTAAAACATCTATAACCTAATTGAATATTAGATAACAAGCAACACTGCCAGTAAATACTCAGTTTTAGGAAAAAGTTTTATAGGTTAAAAAAGTTTTAAACTCACAACTTTCAATAATCAATGAATCTTGTTTCCTAGCATGAAAAAGTTGTAACTGGAATTATAAAAAAAATAATGAAATCGTTACAGAAAAAATCAAATTCACAATTAGTTAAAACATATCTAACAATGAAAAAATTTTTAATTTAATATACGTTTAAATTTAAAAATTAGATATAAGCATAGTTTTAATGAAGTTTAACAGTAAATATGTGTTTTTTAAAGTGTTCAACAAGTTGGAAATTCAAAAAATATAAGTTATAGAAGATATTGATCACAGGATAGTTAATCCTTATAATCACCTAATGCTTATAAGTCATATTAGCTCATATAAACAGTCCCACAATCAAAGTTTTTATATTCAAAACGTTATCAAAAATCAGCACTATAGTTTTTTCCTTATAAAATATTTAGTAAGCCAGCAAATTTATTGCCAGCGTGGCCATAGTTGAATTGTAAAAATAGTTGCAGTGTCAAAAAAATAACTGCAAAAGGTGAACACTGAAAAAATAATCAATTTAATTAGATTCTCAGGTTTATAGGTTAAAAATTTAAATGTTTAACAACAGAAATGCCACATTTTCTTCTACTTCGATCACTAATTTTATAATTTTTATTTGATTTGTTTTTTGTTTTTCTTTATTTTCGTTATTTTCACATTATTTTAGCTTATTTAGTGACTAAGAAACTTGGTTGTCCTTGCGAGGAAACAGCAAAACGGTTTAATACAGGAGAGAATAAAAATATTTTTCATTTTTAGCTTTTAATTTTCTTTTGTGCAAACATAAATGATAATTTATGTGCTTATTTAGGTGCCAATAAAATATTAACTTAACTATTATATCTACATTATTATTCATATATATCAAATATAATTATTAGCTGCCTAAATGCTAACTGTAAAACATATTGTAATACTTTTGCAAATATATATATGTGCATATTATTAAATACAATTGTTTTGTATTTTGTATTGTTTTTTTTTGTATCATAAAAGTTGAACTTGAAAAGAGGCATCCACAAGGCTGTTCCTAAGCCAAAATGTGTTCCACAAAAGGTGCCAACTCATGATCTATGTGAAAGATTGCGTAATTGCAAAAGCAACTCAAGCATCGCCACTCGAGAACCGTTCGAGGCGAAGGTAACTAGGCCAGCAGGTAAAAGATACAGATACAGTTACCAACATATTGTAGATACAAACTCTACGTGAAAGCAAAGTTTGTTAAAAATTTCAGTTTCAATTTGAATTTGATTATCGATTCGCAAATGCGCATTTATGAGTTTAATAATAATTTTTGAAGTGACATACGATCCATGCCAAATGATCGGACGCGTGACGCATGCAACTCCAAGTCCAAGTTTCAGTACCCCCCGCCCCATCGCCCAACGCCCGCGGCTCAAACGCTCGTAATTGTTCATAAAGCGGCCGTTAGCATTGTTGCCCAGCTATCGGTATTGGTATTGGTATTGGTATTTGCTTGCGGCTGTTGTTATTGTTGTCGATTTTGTTTAAAGCTGCAGTTGAAGTACTTATACTCCGGCGGCACTCGGTATCTTAATCGTTGGCCGTGCGTGTGCGATTTTTTTGTGGTTCCAAGGTATTTGCGTGTTTCATATATTTTTTTTCTCTCTTTTTATTATTAAAATATTTCAATATTTTTGCCAGTTGTTTTTGTTTCTTTGCGCACGCATTGCGCCGCCCACTCAACAAAAAGCCAAAGAGTTGCGGCCGCAAAAAAGCTAAAAGCAAAACTGGTTTCTTTCAGCGCTGAACTAATTGTCGCACATTTCTCAAGGCGTGGGCAAAGGAGCTGCTGCGCTCCAGCTTCATGGGTAAATTTACTATGAATGTATATCACTATGTGTATATACATATGTATCTACATATATCTACGGGAAGCTGTGCGTGCTCGCTTGCATAACTCTAATGTGGTTTAATCTGCTGCCAGATGGGGGCCCACATGCAATTTGGTAGCTGCAGCTTGGGGCAGGCACGATTATGAGCTAATTGAAGATCTGAGTTATTTGATATTAATTTATATATATATATATATATGTGCATACAAACATGCATATAGGTGATATACATGCATATAACTTCCGGCTAAAGTACATTTAAGTATGGTCACTAAATTTAGCAGCTCAACGCAATTTATGCTAATTGCGGTTTCAAACAGGAACCGCAACAACAAAAACATTCGAAAATGAAAGCAAATTGCAAGCGAAATGAAATGCTGAATGAGCAATCAAGTTCGGAACTGGTCAGAACAGAAACGAAATTCAAATTATTAAATGTAAAAGCTGGGTTCATGCCCAAAACGCATTGAGCCAGGCATCATTCCAGGCCTTATTTATAAACATTGTAAATTAAACGATATGCGAGGGGCGCACATAAATTTAAGAAATCACAAAACTGAACAGATAACTCTGCTCGGACTGTCGATGACATAACCCGATCTGTGACTGGGTTCGCTGTGCATTGAACTGTGCCCGTGATTAGCTGTCATAGCGCCAAATTGAGCTGTTCGGTTGCTGCTGAGTTGCTGAGTTGCTGCCACTTGTGGCGAATCGTGGCGAATCTTGGCGAATCTTGGCGAATCGCTGACCTTGACATGCGGCTCGCTTTTGGCACACCGCGCGTTATCCTTGAGGCGGCTAAAAATGTCTCAAAGCGAGCGCAAAATTCAATGAAACTCATCGCTATCGTCGCTGGCAGTGCGTAGAACGTGCCGTGTGGCAAGTGCTGCTGTGCAACAACCTTGACCGTCATTCAACAAGTCTACGCAAAGGCCTTACAGCCACTCGACGACAGCCAATGAGAAATTGGACGACGATGACGGCAACAGCTCACGCGGCGTATGCGCAACTATATTCACTTCCGGCACTTGACAAAGGTTGCGCCTTTTTTGTTGTCGCTTGCCATGAGCGAGGGTTTTTCATTTATCTTCAAGTTCAATAGTTAAGAATAACAATATAGTGCGTAGAAATTTCACCACAATAGCATTAAAATGCGCAAAAAGTACATTTTCTTTGCAGCCACTGTGCGTCTGTAATTATTTCAATCTCAATTGCATAAACAATCGTCGTCGGACTGACCTCAACACGTTCTATCTAGCCAAACGAAAATAAATCAAGAAATATCGTACACTCATATAATAAATAAATTGGGATTTTCACATTGCTGTCTGATATATACTAGTATATATTATCGTAATTCAGTCATTTCCCATTTAGTGTTCCAAATATCATGTCTCATGGTGGGTGTTATGCGTTTTCATTGATTTGCGGTTGTGCCAGCCAAAATATTTTCAATTTAAAATAAACGTGATCTGCGTATGATATATGATAACTGGCATATCATACGAAAACAGAAGATGGTATATTTAATGACGGATTTTATTCACATTGTTTATGATACTATATATATGTAAATGCTCCAAATTTTGATAGTTTCTGCTAGCCCTGGGAGATCGGAGCATCACGGGGACCGCGAACTGCCTTCCCTCCAGAAATGACCGCAGTAGTCCAAAGCATGAAGCAGGCAACGTGTCCTTTATTTTAACCAGTAGACCTGTGTGCCAGACACGGTCAAACCAGTAGACCAGTCAAACGCTTCTGTCGAATGCAGCCAACCAGCTCGACAACCCGGTTCGATACTTTATTCTATTTTAAAAATGTTTTTCAACTTCGTTATAGTTTTGAGATTTTTTTAAAAAACAATGTAAAAACGATTTTTTTTGATTTAATTTTTTTTGCACTAATAATATGTGATAAAAGATGTAGCATGCACTTCAGCTGATTTGCTTTAATACATTTGTGGCATAAATTATAAAAGATATTGCAGATGCAGCCTGAAAGTAGACCGTATATATAATTAACATAAATAATGTCGCCATTCATCAGGAGTATGTATGAGTATTTTTTGTAATTGCATCTAACATCCTACATCTATTAACATCCTATAGCATCTATATTATTTTTTCAAAAACTCATAATCCTGAAATGTAGAATTAAACTAGATGCCAAATAATGATCAAAATGGCATTGGGATTGACAATCGGTTTAGATTTGACAAAGTTGTGGCAGTTTGAAATCTGGGAAAGTCATTTATAAGGAACTTTTCGTTGTTTGGGCACTTTACAAGTCAATTTTTTTGTCACTTTTGGCGTGATTTTTGACAGAAAAATGAAACACCTCAAAATCACTTTTCGTATAGTTTTTTGTACTAATTGAGACACCCACAATCAATTAAACGTAAAATTTCAAGATTCTATTTTTTGAAAAATCAAAATTTGTAAGGGTCCCCCCTTATGCTTTTTTCGCCAAAAAAATCCAAAATTTAATTTTTTCAAAAACTCATAACCCTGAAATGTAGAATTAAACTAGATGCCAAATAATGATCAAAATGGCATTGGGATTGACAATCGGTTCAGATTTGACAAAGTTGTGCCAGTTTGAAATCTGGGAAAGTCATTTATAAGGAACTTTTCGTTGTTTGGGCACTTTACAAGTCAATTTTTTTGTCACTTTTGGCGTGATTTTTGACAGAAAAATGAAACACCACAAAATCACTTTTCGTATAGTTTTTTGTACTAATTGAGACACCCACAATCAATTAAACGTAAAATTTCAAGATTCTATTTTTTGAAAAATCAAAATTGGTAAGGGTCCCCCCTTATGCTTTTTTCACCAAAAAAATCCAAAATTTTATTTTTTCAAAAACTCATAATCTTGAAATGTAGAATTAAACTAGATGCCAAATAATGATCAAAATGGCATTGGGATTGACAATCGGTTCAGATTTGACAAAGTTGTGCCAGTTTGAAATCTGGGAAAGTCATTTATAAGGAACTTTTCGTTGTTTGGGCACTTTCAACCCAATAATATTCGAAAAATGAGGTTGATGTATAATATACATTTTTAGTTGTGACAACTGTCTAGAGATCTGAGAATCTGTGCTATTCGTTAGCTCCTCATAGATAAAATAATATAATTTGAAGTATAGTTGCAAAAGTAAGGTTGCGAATTAAAGAGCATTCCATTCCTTATTTCTTTCACATATTTTTGTTATTTTATTTAAATATTAGCTATAAAACATTAGCCGTAAATAATAGTACAAGTAGCGAGTAACATGACCTTAGACCACTTTAACATATTGATTGGGCCAGTCAACCCAAAAAATGTAAGTCAGCGATTCCCGCAGCTAAATTCTGACAGGACTACATTCGTTTGGCTTGGCAGTTGAGCAAATGGCAGGATGCGACAGTCGCGACACTCTGACGACAGTTTGGAATTCAAATGCCCGCCCCCCACCATGCCACAGATCTTGGCCCAGTCGCAGTGGCAGACAGAGTCACCTACACATGCCACAGTAGACATTTTTATTTTCTAGCCGGCGCCTGAAGGCGTTCGCTAATTGCGCCTAAACGCCAGCAATAGGCGCCAACAGTAACAGCAACAAAAACAAAGGGAACAATTAAGGGGAACAGGAAATAGTTGAACGGGAATGAGGAAACATGTTATGGATTAGGGATGCGGGCAGCATTCGCTTTGTAGTTGATAGCATTTGCATTTAGTTGCCACATCGTAGCTAATAATAAAAGCTAATTAAGCATTACTGTGACAACACCTGTAAGTTATGAGTGTGTTTGTGTGTATGTGTGGAGAACGAGACTCCCCCTGCTGCACCCCCGGAAAACAACACTTTTCACAATAAATTGCCACTAAATGTCACTAATAAGTGTCTGCCTCAAATGAGTGAGCTGCAACAAGAGACAGCGAGAAAGTGAGAAAGTGAGTGAGCGACAGAGAGAGGTATATAGTTTTTCCAAACAGCTACTTGCACTTCTAATTAATTTATGATTTTCCTCACCGCATTAATCTCACTCAAATGCTGGCGGCACTGCTGGAGGATGTGGGGCGCCTCAGACACGCACGTTCCCAAATGACTTTTACTTTTACTTTTGCTTGTTGTTGCTTGTTGTTACCCAAAAAATGTCATGCAGATGTGGCGGCAACACGTTGTTGTTGTTGTTGTTGGTGTTGCGGTCTTTGGGGCAGCTCATGTTTTCTAAGACATTTATCATAATTTCGAAAGACATCAAATAATGTCTCTCTCTGTCTGCTGGCTTACACTAAGCTACAATGTGGATTATGTGATTTCGGGCAAACGTGTGGCAGCAACTCAATTGTAGCTAGTCAATGCAACAAGTGCAACCGCTAGTTGCAAGTCGACAGCGGCTGTCTGCTTAAGTGGCATTTGCCAAAACACTTTCTTGGAAATTAATTAAAACATATGCTCATCACTTAATGCCATAAATCAGGCCCCGGCGACAATTATCAGTTTCAATTTGTGCGCAAAACTGTTTGATATCACAGCAGAACAACAACAACAACAGCAACAAACATGCACCAGGCCAATTAGCAGGCAGCAACTAGACGCCAGACAGCAACAGCAGCAGCAGCAACAGCAGCAACATCAGCAGCAGCAACAATATCATTTGGTATTGCTTTAACCCTTGGTTAGGGCGCAATTTGCCGCCACTTGAGGGGGAATTTTGGATGCAGCTCATTAAAATGCCGCCGCAATTGTAGCTAAAAGTCAAAGAAATTAAGCAAAATGCTCCTCAATGCATACAAATCTTCATCGATGCGTTGAGGTGGCAACACAACAACTCAACTTGCGTCAAGTAAGAGGCGTAGTTTTTCCTTTTCCACTGCTGCATTTTTCCTACCTACACCCTGCTCCTGCTCCAGCTTCAGCTTCAGCTCCTACCCGCCCAATTGCACTCCCTACCCCACCACAGTGTTGTGTCTTGTCAACTGTCGTCCACTGAGTAATTACACCAAATTAATTGCCCAGCCCTGTCAGTTGCGCATTGTCTGCTAATTTTTCCAATTGCTACTTGCAACCGTGCAATGTGCAACTTGCAACTTGCAACGTGCAACTTTAATTGCTGCCATCAGCACATGATTAACCAAAATTGATTGTGCTGCCTGGCCCTTAATTAAGTTTCTATGTCTATAAAAAGACAGCCGAAACTGGCTCATAAACGCAACTTGGAAATTGGATTCCTACTCCCGCACCTCCCACACCGCCCCCACTGCTCCAGCTGGCCATAAAAAACGTTGATTTAAACTGCATGTTTTGTAAATATCTAATTTGATAATTGGTTGTAATTTATGAGTTTTGTCTGCTTGTACAAAACATACATAAATGACGCCTTTTATGCGTATTCAGTGCTCGCTTCTCAGAACTCCCCACACACACATTAAATTAATATGCATTTCTCTTCTTTTTTGTCTGATTTTTTTTCTTTTTAATTATTATTTATATCTGTCAGCTTATAAGGCGTGGATATATGGAGCAGAGGACGTCTTAAGGGATTTTTCATGAATGAAATGAAATGCAGCCGTTGCTTAATGAGCAAACCGCCGAATGAGGTAAGTTTTGAGGCTGCAAAGAATGCTGCAACATGAGACTGGGAATTTTCATAAGAAGTTAGCTCATAAAAAGCTAAAGTGTCAAGTTTTAAGAAACAAAACAAAACATTAAATACTTATACAAATTTCTGAATAAAGCGTAATTAAAATATTACAGATTTATATAGTCTCATTTTAGTTAATTTCTAGATTCCTAGAATTTATTTCAGCTGACTTTTTTCGAAGGATTGTTTTAGAATAAGTTGAAATAAATTGAAAACAATTGCATTCCTATAGATACCATGTTAATCCTCCTAGAAATTCAACTCATTTAAAAGAGCCCTCTTTAGAGGCGAAATTTCTTAGACTTGTTGTCTCGTATTGCAGACCTATTAGTTTCTGACACAAATTAGCGTCAAGGCAAAAACAAACAGCCCAACGAATTAATCATGCTAAAATTTCGTGAAAGAGTTCAATGCACGCCCAGCCACAGAAATGTGAGGGATTTCGGCGTCAACTTCACCTTTGACGTAATCGGAAACCCAAAATACACCAGCAATGGCGTGGGAGTGTCTCCGGGGCAGATGTTTAGTGCCGGGGCACTTCAGGGAACGTTGCGGTGCCTACTAGACACTGACACCCGCTAACTTGAATGCATCATTAGTTGACAAAACATAAAAAAGGGACGAGAAAAAGAACGACGAATGATACACGCGACTTCAAACCGGAGTCGCAGTCGAAGTCGGAGTCGTTGTCGGAGCCTTAGTCGGAGTCGGAGTCGGAGCTGCGACTCAGTGCGCCGTGATTTATGTTGCGTGCGCCTGACAAACACTTGAGAAGTGATGATTTATAATGAAGATGCATGCATTCGTATTAATTAAATTTTTTGTGACACGGTTGCGCTCCATTTAACGTTAAATGCCAGCGGAGGACGACCGCAACTCGGAGCTAAAAAGAGAACAAAAAAAAAAACCATTAAGCTGCAAGCTAATGTGGGTTTCATATTCGTAAGTGTATGCTTATGCAATCCTAAAGGAGCTGCTGTAGTGGGCCGTCTGCAAATTGGTAATTGATTTGGAATGCCGGTGCCAAGTTCCTATAGTAGGTAGTATGTGGCAGCGGAATTTAAAATATGGCAAGCAATAGTCGAATATTCATTAAGCGCAATTATGAAAATTAAGTTGTCATTTTGATTTGAATGTGGCGGCATGCGGCATGTGGCATGCGGCTCATAAGCAATATGCTCATTAAATTAAATCAAACTGACAGCCAGCCTGGCTAAATAGATGGGCCCAGCCCCGTTCCCATTCCCATTCCCCAATCATACACCCCAATCCCCATTCCCAGCTGCTCCCTGTGCCCATATTCCCATCTCCCCTCTGCGCCTCTCTCCGTCTGCCAACCATTTCCATAGTTTAGCAGCAGCGCCGACTAATTAACGTGCTTTCACATATTTTGCTCAAATTGTGCATGAATAATGAAGACATTATCGCAACCCCAGCACCCTGTATGCCAAGTGTAGTTGGCGAACAGCCAATTGAAAACTATCCTCGAGGCAACCGCAATTTCTCAACGCTCTCTCTCTCTCTCTCTCTCTCTGCCACAGGCCCACTGTTGCCATCCCTTTCGACTGAATTATGTGTTAATAATTTGGAATTAATGATCGTTTTACATGTTCCTCGAAGTCGTCCCAGCCATTGGAAGCAGCCAACTAATGTTCATTACACGAAAAGTGTGGCTGCCAAAATGGCAGCTAATAAAATGAAATGGATTCAATTGTACAAAAAATAAGAAGGAAAATATAATTACAAATTTAAAATTGACATACAAAAACTATAATTATGGTGCTTGTGAATTTTAACAGCACTATTTAATTTTTATTTGCTCAAGTTAATAAATTATATAATATTTTCCTACTTGAAATTTTTAATTAATTTCTGATCTTCAAGCTCAAACTTTAAATATATATTTAGCATGTATAAAACGTATAAAAATGTGCATACTAAATATTTAGTTTACTATTAGTTATAGAATGATCAAAAATAATTCTAAAAGTATAATTATTCAATTAAGTGTATTATTAGTTATTGAGTGATTTAAAATCAAGCTATAATTGTTAATTCTAAAATAATAATTAGGCACAAAATACACATAACAAATAATGTTTGAGTACATAATTTGTCCAATATATAAATACATTAATTTTGAATTTATACTTATTCATTGCTAGCCGAACCCCAATGATATACAGCCTACATATTAATGTACACATCTGCGGATGAATTATGTTGGCAAACTTATTAAATATATTTAGCAAAGCCATCGAAATATTAAATAGCGCTACTTGTAAACAATTAGCCAAAAATTATGAGTTTTAATCACAGCGATCATACAAAAAACCAAGAAAATAACAAATCCCAGACACAGACACAGACACATACACAAATACAAATACAAATACAGTAAACACGCCCACAACGCGACGAGAGGCTGCGACAATTTCACACATGTTTTAAAAATAAACATACATATGTGTGGTGTTCAGAAAGAGCATCATCGTCTTGAGGCAGTCCATCCATTTCCCTCCAATGCATAGGCACAGTTCTGGCGATTGGAAAGAGTGCGATATATGGCCAGACCACGCCCACATCTGTGAGATCTGTGTTCTGTTCAATACGCAGGATGTGTTGCGTACTCGAATTCAAATTAGTTTTTCGAAACAACTCACCGCGCACTGTTGTGTCTGGTTCCGGCTCCGGTGCAATACGAAATATCCGTGATCCGATCTTAAGTGAAAATGAATGCTCAATCTGTGGTGCGTCGCCATCCGCACAGTTTCTCAATCGAACAGATTCTAGCCAAGCCCGAGCCGCATAATCCCTGCAATTATGTCAATCAGTCGGCCAGCTTTGAAGTGATCAATGATAGTCAAACTCAGTTAAATCATAACGAAAGTGGGCGTGTCAGTTGCGATGCTTCGCGAGTGTCCAGTCCGGCGACATCGAGCTGCCTGGAGGATGGCCTGGACGATGGCAAAAGTGATATAGAACTAGCGTCGGATGATGGCAGTGGTGCGTATTAAATTTATACTGGAAACTTTGACAAGAAGTAGACTTACATACAAGAATATGATTACATAATATGATAGTTTCACAAAAGTCTAATGAATTAAGCTTAAATTGATCTTGGATCAAGGGATCGCCTTTTGGACTTTGGGTACTTACAGTAGCTCGAACTATTAAAAAAGTTAGGTTGATAGCTTTATTACTATTTTCTATACTTCATGGCAGTAGTAACAAGTTTAAAATGTCTATTACATATTTTTTACCGAAATTATAAAAGTTCCTGGAAAATATTACCGTTAAGCGTTTAAAAACATATGAACTTTTTTAAATAATTCATATACAAATGCTCTTTCAAAACTGACTTTCTTATCTCTTTCTAACTCTGAAAGAACTCAAAAGCTTGAGAACATTTTTGTGGCTACCCTATTTTAGTTCTGTATCTTAATTGGTTTCCATTTCCATTATATCTGTCGTTTTTTTTTTTGTATGAAACATTTTTGAACGTTTAGAATCTTGAAATTCCAATTTTAATTATTATAATTATTAATATTGGTAACAAGTATGAAACGTGTAGGGGAAAGATTAGCATATATCTCACTTGGCAGCTCGAAGGCGATTACTTTCCCTAATGGTTCACATTTAAAGTATATTTAAATGTCATTCATATATTTGAACACCTCTCTACCTCTCTCTACAGTTAGCTTTAAGACAGCAACGTTATGAATTGTTGGAGAATTCATAAAAAGTACCATCCACTAATATGCACTGATTGAGTGATCTCGTCTGTCATTCGCGCGATCCACCAACAAATGATCGGAAATTAGCTTTAGGGGCATCACAAAATGAGCCGCCCGCTAATGATGCAAATGTCAAAAGAAAAGCAACTGACAAACGGCAGCTTTACTCATTTTCCCGAATGAATGTCTCACGAAATTTATATGACAATTTGTTTACGGTCAGTTGGGGGAAACGTGCCGCCAAATGGCCAATTAGATGCATTGGCCACATCAAGACGAACGGATGCCAATTAAAATTGAGAATAAAAGAAGCTCAAGTATTGTATTTTGGCATACAGGGTGCCCGCTGGCGCTGCGATTGCGACCTCTGCCAATTAGTAGATTGGCAATTGGCAAATTCGAATTAGCTGCAAATAGTTTGGCACTGTCGCCGTCGATAGCAATTAATGTCTAAATCTGATGCAAATACCAATCCGGAATTCCTTTCATTGCAGCGCACGACGATCGCAAGAAGCGTCCGCGCACCGCCTTCTCCGCCGCGCAGATCAAGGCGCTGGAAACGGAGTTTGAGCGTGGCAAATATTTATCCGTGGCCAAGCGCACGGCGCTGGCCAAGCAGCTCCAGCTAACCGAAACGCAGGTAAGGAGCGCTTGCTAAAAATAAATTGTCTAGTTGGTATTTAAACTATGCTTGCTTAGATTAAGATCTGGTTCCAAAACCGTCGCACCAAGTGGAAGCGCAAGTACACCTCGGATGTGGAAACACTCGCCTCCCACTACTACTCCCAGCTGGGCATGGGCGGCCTGGCGCGTCCCATGGTCGTTGGCGATCGTCTCTGGCTGTTCAGCCAGACGCCAGCGGGACCCACGCCCATTCAGTCCATCATGTTGAATGGCAGTGGCACCGCGCCGCCCATGCGTCCATATGGAGCACCGCCCAGCAGTGCGCCGGGCATGCCGCAGTTGCACGGCTCCAGTGTGATTGAGAGTGCCAGGAATGCAATACTGTCGCGTGGACAGCCGCTCAACTTTGCACTGCCTTTTGGCCTGGCCAAGCCTCCACCGCCGCCGTCCTCTGGAGCCACTACGCCAGGCAGCTATGTGCCGCGCTGCAAGCCCTATCCCAGCAGCTTTGTGGACTATGCGCCTCCACTTGCGCACAATGAAGCCTATCTGCAGCTGAAATACGCAACGCTGCCGCCGGAAACGGAGGCAGGCGTTAGCAACGGGCTGGCGGAGCTGGAGCGCGTATTTGGCGATGCGAATGCTAATTTTGTGCTGCACAAAAACCAGCCAGCCACCAGCAACAACAGCAGCAGCAGCACATCCGGTGGCTACGGGCACGAAGGACTCGCGCAGGCGCAGCGCAGTCGCCGTGCAACGCGATCCGAGTCCGAATGCAGCGATATTGACTGTGAGCAGCTGGACGAGGACGAGGATGCTGCGGAGTAGCCATTGTAATGATTTGAATAGTTAGCTAGTATTTAGTTATATTTAAAGTTTATGTTTATATTTATATTTATATTTATATTTATACACTATATGCCACACACAAAAAATATGCTCATATAAATACATATATAGTCATAGAGGTGTCATTGTGTGTGTGTGTGTGTTGTCTGTAGGTTAGTAGCTATCACTATTCGATAGTGGCACACATTCAGATTGCAAATGTTGAGATTGGGAGTGGAGTCACTGGGCGAGGGGGAGAAGTGAGAAGTGTGCCTGTCTTCCGAAATGCTTAAAGTTAACTATGGCTATGCTATGTTACATGTTGTGGGTCGGTTATTGGCTCTCTCAAGTTACAGAATACAGTTTACAAATTACAATTAGATAAATCAAAATCACAATGACTTATTTGTTAATAATAACCGTTACAGAGTTTCGAGCTTGGAGTTGGAGTTCATTCAACTTAACAACTAAAGTCTATTTGTACAGTGAATCAACGCAATATTAGCATTCAACAGAAAAACATTGCACAACAAAGTCAGCGAAAGCTGTGACTATATACACATTATCTAATACTTTCAACTTGCTATTTTGTTGTCGTTGCTATTGCTTCAGTTACAAAGACCAATTGGCTGAGGGGGTATGTGAGGACTGACTATAACATACAATTGGAGCGGCCTCGTTGCACAAGTATTACATTAAATTTAATATCTATATAGTTGTAGTAACTGGAGTCTCTTTACAGCAGAACTTTCACTGGAACAGCACTGAATGCGGAAATATAATCAATTATACAATTAAAACTAAACTACGTAATGAACAAACAAAGTCAACTTCTAGTCCTATTTTTTGGTATTGCAAACAGTTTAAAACCAAACATTTTGATTCCGTTCCGTGTTGCATTGAGCTGAGCTTAGGTTCTAACTTTTTCACTTTTTTAACGAATCTAAGCGATGTTAGCTCCATGAGAGGTCGTAGCCCTTCCAATTAGCACTGGGCGCTAAATGTACACGTCGCTTATTGTAGTAAAACGAGACGATGCCATGGTATGCGGTGCGTGGCACGCCACTCTGTCAATTAGATATGATAAATAGTAAATAAACACACGACACGTTGACAAATCTCAGCAATATGAGCTCACTTTGAAATCATCCATGAGCCCAAGCATTCGGGTTATGCGCTTGTACTGTTCACGATTGTTGTACTGCATGCGCACTGGTCCCTCCAGGGCAATGAGATTGCGACGCAGCTCATCAAAGGTGACCAGGGGAAGCACATAGACTTGCTTCAAAAACGTATTATCATAATTTTCCTATAATTAATAACAATTATTGAAAACGTTGAACAGACAATAAGCAATTTGCTGCACGCACTCTTAATAAATAGCTCGTATTTATTTTACTGAATTGCACAAAGTCCTCGCTGAGTTTGATGTGTTTTAAATACTTGTCGAAAAACAACCCGCTGAAAAAGAGAAAGTTAAGTTATTTTAATTTTGATAATTGCTTTGAGCACATACTTGGATACGCCTATTTTGCCAAAGGTGCGCGTTCGTGAGATTTCAGGTCGAATGCAAACACGATCCTTTCGCTGCGCCGGATGCCGTATCCAATCATCCCAGAAGCTGAAAAGGATTCATATAATAATTGAATTTTAACCTTTATTAGTTTACAACTTACGACTTGGGCCACTTGACTGAGAGCTCGTGCCACAGTTCTTTGGTCAGCATCCAGCCGAGGCCGGGAAAGAAATCGGTGCGATAGAGCAGTTCCGGGTTGGCCGTGTCCACAACGTTCGCCTTGCCATTGTCATTCCAAGCAGAGACGCACCACAGACTCGCATCCTGTTTGAGCAGCTTGTGTGTGGCCAAAAAGTACTCGAAGAAATCGGGCGCCACATTCAAATCATCCTCCACAATGACGACAAAATCGAAGCCAATCTGAAATGTTGTATTCAGCGCCCAACCATAGTGACGTGCGATTTTGTAGTAGCCCTTGAACTTCTTCTCCTTGGGCAGCACAATGATATCGCTCTGATCCGGCTGCTCGATGAGGGTCAATTGGCTGCCAAAGGACTGAATGACCTGTTTCGTCTGCTCATCACCGCAATCCTAAAAATTCAAAACGTTTTAAATAAACCGCTATGCTTCAGTCCGCCAGCACTCACCTGGGAGACAATGATTGGAAACTGTTCGATGCTAGGACGATACTGCATCAGGTTGTCCAGACACTTGACGACAGAGACACGATTGCAGGCAAAGACCAGAATGGGTATGACAGGCTCACCACTTGCCAGATATGTTTTATTTGGTATTTGCGCTGGCGTTGACTTTGCCATTTCTACAACTGGCGTTATTCTATGATCCTGCTCCAGCTCTTGCTGCAGCAGCTCATTTGAGATCTCCGCTGCAACAATGCTTATCCTGGGCGTTGTTGTTGTCGATGTTTCCATATTGACGTATTTGATTTTCAGAAATTCAACTAGTGACCGTGTCAATTTCAGGCTTTTCGTGTACTCTTTCCTTGCTTGGGGCAACAGACGCTTCAGCTGCTGTTGTTGTTGCTGCTGTGGATTATACAGGTTACCATTGCTGTTGCGAAGGAGTATATAGTAGGTGATGAAGGTCCACATTATGAGGAAACTTATCACCAGCAGATGCACTTTCCGGGAACGCATTTTGACACGTATCTACTTTCCAAGTGAGGTGGTGGGTGGGTGGTTCAAGGGGGGGGCGTACGTCGTAATCACTATCTCCTCACTCTATATGTAGCTCTCTCTAATGCGGCATCTGTTTCGTTGTAAGTGAAAATTGAAACTGTTTTTGTTTTGATTAAAGCGCCATCTATTGCCAGCGGCTTTAATCGGTGGGAGTGGAAGCTTAGCTGTTGCTGTCGTTGTTGCTCTCTCTGTTGTTGTTGTTGTTGCCTGCGACAACAGCAGACCCTGCAGCGGCTCATTAGCATCGATGCAGGGGGAGAGGATGTTTAGTTGAGAGGGGGGTGTTTCTGCTTGGACCGCTACATTCATTTATCGAATGGAGATCGCGCGTTACGCACCAGTGCTTGGGCTAGCCGCTTTTTGGGCGTTGATGTGGAAAGCGTTGCGCCAGCTTGGCAAAAAAAATGTTTAAACGCAAAAAGCACACGTTGCTTGTCCCTTTTTATTGTAAAATTTCTATTGTTTGTGTGATTTATTTATGGTATTTGTGCGGCACTTGATAGCTGGCCACACTTTCACAGTCAGCTGTTCAACCCAACAGCGTTGTACTCAAACTGTTATGTTAACTCAAATGGTGCGTTAAGCGAAAATGAACACAACATTAACATCAGTTCTGGTCACACTGTACAGCACTGCTTGGGGCGCGCAGTATTCAAAGTAGTATTTTTGATTGATTTACTGCTTGTTTTCCCGGTTTTTGACCTGCTTCTTTTTTGACCTGCTTGTTTTACAGTTTTTCTTCTTTTTTGACCTGCTTCTTTTTTTCCCGCTTTTAGATTTTTTTAAAAAATTATTAAAAATCGTAAAACCAAATTTCTCATTTGTTTTTATTTATTTTTTTTTTACAATTTTTTTTTTTTTTTGCTATTTCAACTTTTTAAAATTTTCAAAGCTGGTTTTTTTTTTTATTTTCGGATTATTTATTGTCGATTGAACAAAAAATCTTTATTTAATTTTAAAGATCGCTTTTTGGAAAAAGCTGAAAAAAGTCCGAAAGCCCGCTCAATTTGATTGTTTAATTTTATTAATTCATTTAGTTTTTAGTCATTAATTAAATTAGCTTAACAGTTAAACTTAGAAGACTAGTAGGTGCTTATGCAATAAGACCAAATTTATCATGTTATCGAAATGTTTATAAGAATCACTGTGTTTGTTGTTTATTGCTGTCGTTGTTGTTGTTGTTGTTGTAGTTGTTGTTGTGTGGATTTGATTAGGGGCTGGCATTGTGGGGGAGCTTTAGCTGAGAACTAATCGCATTGTTTAATTAAATGTAATTACGTTTTATAAATGGCAGTTACATAAGTATACATAAGTATTAGTAGTAGGTAGTAGTACATATATTGTTTTTGTTTTTTATTGCCATACACACACTGCACTGCACACATGCAGCTCCAACCTGATTAACATCCTGCCCGCCTTCCGTTTGAGATTTACAATTGCCATTCCTTCGTCTATTTACATTAAGCGCCAACACAGCGCACAGACCAACGCCCAGAGGCTGCTGCAGCTGACCGGGTTGACTGCACCCGAGCTCAGCTGTCCCAGCTCCCGCTCATCCACCACAAAGGCGGGCACGGCGCTGCTGGCGGGCGTGTGCTCCATGCTGCGGCTCAGCTCCGCAAAGTTTCCGCGACTGTTGCGCGCCAGGCGCTGATTGGCCAGCTTCAGTTCGCGCAGCTTCTCCTCCAGCTGCAGCACCTCATCTGCCAAGTAAATTTATCGATTAGTGATCATGCTCATTGCTTATTGAGAACTTAGTAATGTAATTATAAATTTACTTATTTCTTATTTTTGACAAACTTTTCATCTTTTGTGAATATAGAATTTGTAAAATCAAAGAAACATATCTATCTATAGAAATCATTAAATGTAAACTGTTCCTGTTCCCTGTTCCTAATTCCGATTCGCTTCTGCTCAACATTTTTAACATCGATTTATGTATTTCACTTAATAATATATTCAAATTTGTCAAATGTAGCACAGAATGACGATTGGGAAATGTTCGGAATCTATTCGGCTTACCTATTTGGGATTCCGAGTTCGGACAAGTATTTTAGTCTGGCATACAAAGATAAATCCGACTGGATAACTTACTCTTGTTGACGCCCTCGATGTCGTTCACTTGCAGGAACATGGCCAGTGATATCTCATAGACCTTAT
Source organism: Drosophila maculinotata (assembly GCA_035045305.1). Taxonomy (NCBI): domain Eukaryota; kingdom Metazoa; phylum Arthropoda; class Insecta; order Diptera; family Drosophilidae; genus Drosophila; species Drosophila maculinotata. Next base: position 13,250,354 of record JAWNPD010000387.1, read on the forward strand.
TCGCGGCGCTGATCTCTCGCTTGCGTCTGCCGTAGCCGACCTGATTGTTGGAGCACTGGGTGCCGAGGCATTTGTCCAGGCAGACATTGACCGTGGCGCGGAACTGTACATAGGAGGAGTCGGGAAACTTGAAGGCCTTGAACTTGGCGCTCAATATATCGCCATCGATGGTGTTGAAGTTCTCAAAGAGATACGGATCCACAGTGCAGCTGCAATGGGATAGCAGAAGATAAAAGTGAAGATTAGCACTGAAACTGGTTGGGTTGGGTAATTGGTCATGATGAGCGCACCCCTTGAAGATGAGCGTCTCAGAGGAGGTGTGCGTGTCTGTAACATCCAAATAATTGACGCCTAAACCATAAACCGGGGCCGAGTCCTCATCCAAGTTGATTTCCATGGTCAGCGGCGTGCCCTGCAGGAAATTGAAGTTCATTAGAGCGATAAAAATAAGAAGAAACATGAAGCGTAACTACTTGGGCAGACACCTACCGATTTGACGGTTAAATCCCTGGTAAACTTCTGGCCATCCTGGCTAACGCCAATCGACAGACGGGGCTCCGGTGCGCGCTTTGTCAACGAGGTGGTTATCTCCAGATCTCTGACGGAAGAGGAAAGAAAGAAACGACAGTTAAAACAGAGCTCGAGCGCCTATTAAATGAGTGCCGGACAACAAACAGAGTAATAATTGAAGGACTCGGCACGTAAATCAACAAAGAGCGCTCAAAATAAAATAAAATATGTAAACGACTGCGTAATACTCTAACCCAGCTGAAAATATGTGGAATAGAGCCTTCTTGATTATGAGGTAATTGATTTAAAGACATTGACTTTAAAATTGTGGGAACGACTTTTCTGACAAAGGAATATATATATATCTTTAAAGTTTTAATTTATGCCTTTAACTGTAGGCTGTATGGACTTAAGTTGTTTACCTATCTTTCAAGAAGGTTCACAGAAAATAAAATAATTTAAGTAAATATTATCATATTAACGGTTAATGGCAAACCAAATCTGAATACTTTTTCTGATGCGGATATATAATATATATACATTTCAAGTTTCAAGTCTCTGGGTAAAGATAAAACGACAATAACATACTATATATACTCAATTGCCCCTGGGGGCAGTGTATCAATAAAAAACAAATATTGTAATGCACCCTATAACATTAAGTACATTTGTCCGCTGGTCGCTGGCTGGCGACACGCCCCTCAATTAAATTGACTGTGGGGGCATCGATTTGACGGCTAATTACCGGCTGGTAATGGCAGGCAAGTTGCAGCCTGTTTGATTTATGGCCGCACAGTCTGGGTAGATGGGTAGATGGGCAGAGGGCTGGGTCTGGAACTAGGAACTGGGCAGACGGGGCTGTGGGCATTTAATATGCCATAAAGTTTGCATAGATTGCACATAAAAAATATGCATAGATGCAATTTGAGGACGTTGCATTTTGATGGGGCAATTAAAAGCGGCGAAAACTTACTCTGGTTCTTGAAAGCCCGCCGGCAGCACATCGCGTCTGACCAGGCCATGATGCTGCTGCTGCTGCTGCTGCTCCTGGAGTACAACATGCGTCTGCTCTCGTGCGGCGCTGGTGCCATTCATCATGACGTTATAAACCGGACCGCTTGTGGTAATGCATTTGACGCTGACAATCTCCTTGCTGCTGGCCGATTCGATAATGATTTTATGGTAATACACCTTTTTGCCCTGCGGTGACAAAGAGCATGGGAAACCAGAGAGTTGCATTTGGGTTTATTGTTGACTACACATGATTTAATGTGTGTGTATGTTTGGGGGGGAGGGGGTCACCTACCGTTAGCTGGTTGACCATGCGCGTCACGCCGCACTCGTAAAAGTCGCTGAGCGATAGACGAAAGACGGCGAGGGCGCCGTTGATTTCGGGCTGACAGCGCACATCCGGATAGCCCTTGAGACCCTCCAAGTAGATCAGCGGACGCTCTGCAGCAGCGGCAGCAGAGTCGCCACTCGTGTCCGCCGGCAGGCCAATGTCCACGCGCATCTGATCCTCGGAGCAGTGCACCTTGTGTGCGCCTGCAACAAATGTAACAAAATTGCAAAATGGAAATTAAATTGCTGCAGCTCCATCTACTAGTGTATATATATATGTATACATATTATATACATCGCTGGTTTCCACTGAAAGTGGGCTAGCATGTCGTCGCCGTGGTGTAAACTGGCCAAACTAAACCAAAACGCCTATAATGTCCAACGTGGACATTGACGAGCTCAGCAGGCTGAGACTGGGACTGGGACTGAGACTGAGCGAGCGGTGCAAACACTAAACAATTGCCGCATAATTACTATGGAAGTGGAACGCGTTCGTTGCCTAAGTCTTTCGTTTTTTATTGCCACGCTTAATAAAGCTGCAGGGTTGCTTTTGGTACCCAGTAACGACAAGGCAATGAAGTATATCGAGCTTGGCTAAATGTTTCGTTTAACACACTGCTTTATGAGCTCTAAACCAAATCGTAAAATTACAAAAAACATTGTTAAAAAATCGCCATAGAAAAAAGTCATCCAGGCATAGCCTTACTTTCTTTCTATCTTTTCCAGAGTTAAATTTTGCCAAAAATTGTTAATGTATAGAAATTAAATCTATATTATGGAAAAGCTCTTAATTTTAGTAAAAAAAAATTAAAATTAAAAAACAAATGTGTTCTAAGTTATAGAAAACTGAAATATCATTATAAGTATTTCAGTGATACATTTTTCTAACTAGCAGCAAACTTTTCTCGATTCCATACATTTTAGTTGATTTTGTTTTTTGAATGTAGCACAGATGGCTTGTTTACTTTTACTTTTACATTCTCGTAAGAATGTTATTGCTTTTTTTTGTGGCTTTCGCGTTGATTTGCCACTAGCAAGTATATTGCCAATTAAAATCAGAGCTTTAAGCACGGCTGCAGGGTATTAAAAAGTCGTATCAATTATAATTTTCAAGCTTTAACATGTACGTATACAATGTGCCTCGCCGGGTCTGGTCAGCCAGGAAAAAAAGAAAATAAAAAAGCAAAAACCTGGCATTAGCCCAGAGAGTCAGTTCAAGTCCAGTCAAAGCAGGAGCCGGAGCTGAAGCTGAAGCTGAAGCCGGTCAAGTCGTCAGTCCGTGAGTCGCTTTCGAGACACACTCACACAGTGATTTGGTTTAGTTTGGGCTGGAGTGTTAGGCATTCGCTTTGGCATAATTCTGATGCTGATGCAGATGGTGATGCTTGATGGTAGATGGTTGATGGCTGATGCTGCTGCAGCAACTTAACTGCATCAGCAGACCAGTAATCAAAATCTTATTACGCCGGAACATGTGTAGGTAGTTCGAGAGTGCGCCAAATGATCGGCTTAAATGTCGAGGGGTGCCATTAGCCATAGCTGGCTATATGGAGAGCACTCATTTTAAGACTGATCAGACTGATCAGACTGATCAGCACCGCATTGCCAAGTAATTTGAATAATTTGCTCTAAGTGCTTAATCCAGTTCTAATGCCGGCAACAGAGACCCATACATTACCAAAAACATTTCAACAGAAATGCTACCAATTAAATGTGAGCTGTACACTGAAAGGCAACAGAACGCAAAGCAGAACAAACAGCAGACAAAGCAAATAAAAAAGAAAACAATAATAAAGCCCCCCCAAAAACAAAGCACAGAATTCTTTGTAATTCAGCGAAACGAAGAGACAAACGCAGAGGCTGTGATGAAGGCAGAGAGTTACTTGAAAGAACTCTTTGTACTATTATTTTAGACCTTTTTTTAAGGGATTTTTAATGGGAAGGCTGAGAAAAATAGAAATGTTGTATACAACATTTTGTTAAAGTAATTCATAATTCTGGATTCAAGAAGAATACTTTTAAAGCCAGAAATATAGTAAGGTTGTTAGTCAGCTTAAGAGCTTAGATCTACAATGAAGCTACCAGTTTTCTACAGGTGGTAAATATGTTGGGTCAAATACTAGCAAATGGTATTTTAATACAATTAAATTTATATGTACTAAAATTACATTAATTTTAATGGATGTTTTTAAAATGGAAAAAAATAAATTTTTGTGTTTATTATTTTTTAGTGTTGTTGGTTGGTGGTTTATAAATTGTTGTGACAGCCCTCGCCAGCAATTGAAACGCTGTTAAGCGTGATAATGAGTAAAAAAAAAACGCTTAAATTCGGTTTTAATTAGCTAGCAAAAAGAGTGAAACTCAACAATGAGAACAGCCGACAATAAAACTAGGAAATAGAAAATGCATGGCAATTAAAAAGCGGCAGCTGGTTGCATACCACATTTCTACATTTCAACTTGCCACAGGTAATTCAAGCGCCGACACCAAGGTGGGCGTAATGCAGGCGGCGCCCAAAACAATTAGGAGAAGAGGGGCGGGCAGGCTGCTAAGCTAAGTACTTCCGCGGCAGCGTAAAGCAAATAAAAGCATCTCAGATACGGCAGACGCTTAAGTGCCTGATGACGTTCCAAATTACGCGCAGACACGACAACCGCCCATTGATTTGTACCACAAAATGCAAGTGGAACTGAAACTGAATTCTCAGAGCAGTGGAATCGTCACGCCCACGTCCAGCCGTGTTGACCAGTTAATTGAGCCATGGTGCTGCAATAGCAACCACAGATGCACATTGTCGTATTTCTAGCTAACCATTTTACAGCGCAGCAGGAAATGTTGTCTGCTCCTCGTGACAATAATTGAATCGAAAGCACATCAGCCCTTGCGTCCAGTCGCTGCACCATGGGAAAAATATACCCTTTAGCTGACAAATATTATTTATTTAAAAATTGTTTAAATAACACACATGTATTTGTAGTATTTTTGTGACCAAAAACTACGTTTTGATGGCATGAGTTAGATTCATTAATTTTGAGCTCAGCGCAGTTAGATTATATTCAATAATAATAAGTATAATTATCATATTTAATATATTGTTGCAATATTTAAAATGGGCAAGGCATGGACGGTTTCGAGCCCATTTTTTCAAAAAAGTTATCTTGGAGTTTTTGGGCACATAAACTTTGAGTTACTAATTTATGCCCAAAAATTGATCATTTTTCCCCATAGTGCGCAGCCAGCTCGTTGTCAATGTCTGCTAGCCACGCAAGTTTGTCGCCTCAGTCTTTTGATTTTGCACTTACAACGCGCAACTTTAATTGCCAGCAGAAAGGAATTTTTATTGAATTTTTACAACTCAATGGCAAGAGTACAAGCATCGCATTATAGACGAACTATATCAATGCCGCTGATTGCGATTTATTTGACACAATTTATATGGCTCGTTTGGCCCGGCTCGTGGGAATCGTGGCAAACCTTAAAGTATTTCAGCGAACGTATGTACACTATCTGGAAAAGACTTAACCCACATCTCGTGCGCGGCGAGCACATGACCACAGCTGAAAAGGTTCGTTGAAGCATGTTTTTTTTGGCGCTTGTTATGTGTAGAACAAGAGCCAATTTGTGGCAGCCACAGCGGGCCACAGATCATCAAATGCTGCTTGACTGTGGGGCAGACTTCTTGGAATCGGAATCAGAAAAGGTGCCATTAGCATTTAACCTGCAACATGACAAATCAAGAAAACGTGCAGCATGCATGAACATGCTCAGCTCTACACACACACACACACACACAGACACACACATACACACACAGAGAGAGCAAAGCATAAATTTCCATTAACAATAAATTTAAAAGAAATTACATTAAAATGAAAATGACCCGGAGCGAAATTCTCAAGAAAAGCTTAGAACAGAGAAAGGTTCTACAAGGGGGTTTTTGGGAGGTGAGTTGGGTCAGAGTTAGTTGCTGAAACAGCAATAGCAACAGCAACAGCAACATCATCATCATCATCAGCTGCCCTGGCCAGGCCCATCCACAACTCAACAAGCCACCGTCTCAGCCACTGACGCTGCATGTGCCGCTGTCTCCGACTGTGTCACTGCCTCTGTCTTCAGTCTCCAGTCTCCAGTCTTCAGTCTTCAGTCTCTAGCCTGCCGACTCCTGACTGTGTCTCCTGACTTCCTATCAACATCAACAGCCACGACATTTGGCGCTGCACATTTTCAAAACAATTTGGCAACAAATGCGCGCGCACAATCAAATGAATGCACAAATCAATAAGACCAGAAACCACGAATGCAACTCTGATCGACTAGTTAATGTTCTAGGCACATTTTAGTAAACAACAAGTTGCAATCAATTAATTATTAATACTTTTAAATCGTTGGGCAAGCTTAATACAGAATAAGTAACTAAGCTAAAGGCATGGAAACTTTTCCAGTAAGAAAGAATCTTTAAAAAAATACAATGATTTATACAATTTTGGATACTGAATTGATAATTTTAGAATTCCAATAAAATTAGGAAATAAAAATAAAATCAGAAAAAAAATTAAGAAAAAAAAAAGTTACTTTTGAGAAGCAACCCTAACTGAGTATTGAAAAGGATCTAGCAGAAACCAACCCTGTGCCAAAATTACAGGGTATGAGAACAACAGCAGGAGCAGCAGCAGCAGCAGCAGCAAAGTGCCAAATGCTTTACAAGCCACGCCAATAGTCAAAGCCAACAAATTCAAATCATTGCCATGCAAATGGCATCGATTTGCAGTCATCGCCAGCTAAGAAGCCAGCAGTCGTGAAAGGTGGCAAGACATCATCCACCATCTCTCAGCACCTTCTGGCAGCCAACCGCCCACCAAACCCCACCACTCCGCACCGCACCTCACCACACCACTCCATGTTGTCAGCCAAGCCCAGTGCGCGCTGTGTGGCGATGTTCAGGACATGGACATTGGCGTCGTCGTTTTCGTTGTTGTCGTTGTTGTCTGGCATTGCAAGTGCAATTGCAATTGGCAATTGGCAATTGGCTGGCTAAGATTATGCAATTGTCTGACTCGGCGTCTTTGCCGTCCAAACGGAGTCACGTTTGCATTTGGCAGTTGCTGCTTGCTGGCTGCCAAAGGAGCTGCAGGTCTTTGAGGCATTTTTTTCGGGCAAAGTGTTATGCCTGGCGGTTGGAAGAAAACTAAATTGAATGCACAACGAACGGTAAACATGCATGAGAGGCAAACTGCCACTCCCCCCCCCGCCAAACACACATAAAGCTAAGGCTACTCAAAAGTTGAGCACTCACACCGATTTGTTTCAGAATGCATTAACATTAACCCCATGAGTGACTCTCACAGTTATGACGTGGATGTGGCTGAAGTTGATGTTGCGAGTGCAGCTGCTGTTGCCACAGCTGATAGTGTTTTGTTATCGCATTTTGCAACAAATTGCCAGCAACAAAAGCAACAATCTTGACACACACGACGCACGATTATCATCAATCTTAACCCAGGCAGCAGGCACAGGAAATACTGGTAATTTACTCGCCCCAAACCCCCAAACCCCAGCCAGAGTTGAAGTTGCAGTTGCAGTTGTAGTCACATCACATGTTGCAGATAGCTGCTAGTTGCTAGCTGGCTGCTGACTGGTGACTGGTGACTGGTGACTGGTTAGCGGAGTTCTTCTCTCACTCATTGACGCACAAATGACCAATTACACTTAACGGCCGTACATAAAAAATAAATTAGAAAACGTCGCTTTGGGCAGGAGGTCAGCGCCGCTACCTCAAACCCCAAGCCCCCATGACCAATCCCCATCACCAATCCAGTCAGAGCCCAGTGGGTGTTGTCCGCACTCTTGGAGGCACGTTAATGTACTTCCTTTTTTTTTTTTTGCTTTTTTCTACATATGCTAAGCAGTGTCAATGTGTCAATGTTGCCGTGTAAATTCATCAAAGTGGGCGAGTCAATAAACAAACTTGTTTCGCTGCCAGTGCCACAGCAAATCCCACTGAAAGACGACTGCAAAATAATAAAGAAAAACAACTGTTGGGGACAGTCGGACGGACAAACAGACGTATAGCGTCAAATTGCAGACGTCGGGCAGCGTCGCGTTTTTTTTTTATGGACCCGGCTCGCAATGTGGCCACAAATGTGATAATTGTTAAGTGCTTAGTTGCCAGCGGTTAGCCTCCGTTGTCTCTGGGCCAAGTCAAGTGAAAAACTTGACTGCCCACTGTGTTATTAAAGTCACAGTCGTAGTAACCGTATTAAGCAGGCACTTTGGACAGAAGTCGCAGTTGCAGTTGCACAAGCAGGCCAGTCCTAGATGTCATTAACAGTGTCTATAACAATCTCAGTAACAGTAACAGTCGCAGAAACAGTAACAGTAACAGTAACATTAACATTAACTAACATTCACATTTAACAATAACTGTAAAGAGTAACTAGCATTTAGAATGAAACAAACTACAGAAAACTATTTACAGAAATTATGGAAAATTGCAAGCAAGTTTAGTCTATTATACTTTTTAAAAATAACAGAAATTGTAAGTGTTAGTGACTCGCACAGTCACAGCAATAGTAACGAATTACAGTCACATAAAAGATAACATACACGATAACAGTAAGAATTACATTTACAGTAACATCAACAGTGGTAAGACCATGAGCCACAATATCCAACACTGTACATTGGCAAATTACAGTAACAGCAGAAAGTAATAGTAATAATAATAATAATAATAATTAATATACGATTTGAACATATCCATTTAAAGTTTTCAATATAATGAAATCTTAAATGAAGATTTTATTTTATATAAATACTAATACTTGATACTTTATTTGATAATAAAATTCAAATTAATTTCTAAATTGAGCATTAAATGGGCAAATGCAATTTGCAAGAATAATACAAATTTTATGATTTTTCTTGCAGATATGATCGCTTAGCTCGAGGCTATAGCAATGATGTCATCTATGCTGCTCCGCTGTCATCCTTCAGATGCCTTGTCAGCCAACGATCCAAACGCCTTGGCATTCAGATACAGTGACCGACAGTTGCATACGAACCAAGTAAATACTACAAAATTGCTGTCAGTTTAGCTTTTTTCAACATTTATTTATCTCAGCTTCTTCTCTGTCTTTTCATCATTATCAGCGTCTGGTTTTTGTTAGCTAATTGTTGAAAATGACGCAATTGCGGGATGCCATTTATAGATTTTGCCAACCGATTGCATCAGTCTGAAAGATTTCAGTCATGGCGACTCATCAAGCCGGAAATTGTGCGCATTAAGGCCAAATAGGCGGCAATGAATTGAATAACATTTGCCACACATGGCCCAACTCCAAACATCAAGCTGCCCAACTCCAGGAGACTTCTGGTAAATGCCGACATGGCTGCTTAAATTAGACGCATGATTAATTGCCTCAAGACGATGAGAACGCAACGCTCTTGGCCGGGTCGTAGCTCTGGACGGGTCTCAGCTTGTGGCCCAAACATGAGATGCAAAAGATGCTGTTCATCTTGTGCGAACGGTAAATGTGCACCAACTTCCACTTTGGCGTGAACATTATGCGCAGCTGGCTAATTAAATTACACAACAGTTTAGACTTGAGCGCACAAAAGCGACCAAAAAACGCTTAGCCAAAAGAACTGTAAAACGACGGCAGCAAAACAGTGGCCAGCTTTATGACTATTACTTGAACTTGGACTTGGACATGGACTTGGAGTTGGAGTTGGCTGCGAAACAACTACAAAAGAGCAAAGCGTCTGCAACAGCTGTAAATGTAAATGCTGCTAGTTGCCTGCTCTGATGTGGCAGCCACTGCAAATGTTGCATGACGTGGCATCAGTTACCAAAGAGACGAACGAATCAGTTATTCAGCTATTTGCATATTGCTAATGCCAACAAGTAAGAGTGCTCTAGTCGAGAGTGCCCGACTAGGAGTTACCCTGTACTACCAATCCAAACTTACATACCAAGTATACACTCAAATATTCCATTTAATGTTACAAAATATCAATTAAATTAAATTTGGTAGTTTCACAAAACCTAAACTTATTCTGTGTATGGTAGACCGATTGACTATATCTACTCTGCTTTTGAGGTGGCTCTATTATATATATATATCATATATCTGGTATCAGATTTAGCTACATTTGCCCTTGCCAAACATGTTACCCTTTTACCCATTTTAAATCTTAAAGGTATACACAGCTGTAGAGTGTGCATCCACCCACAAGTGCCTCAATTGCTGCAGTGCAGCAGAGTCTATCCTCATCATTTACTCACTCACTCGCTCGCTCCGTGCACTTTCTCACTTATTCATTCATTCATTGTGGCAGGCACATTCTTTAGGTTGGCGCTACGCGGTGGCATTTGCTAAATTGTCAGTTTCCGCTGTGGGTAAACCAAATTGCTGAGGCACAAATATGCAAGCTGAGCTGCCTCTTTCCACATGCCACTCACACATCACCAGCAGCAGCAGCAGCAGCAGCAGCAGCTAAAGAAGAAGACGCAGCAACAGCAGCAGCAGCAGCAGCTGAAAGTGGGGGCTAGAATTTACCGCTAAAAAGCCTGAACGAAAGGGAGTTGCAGCCAAGTTGTTGCATTGTTTGTTGTAGCTGTTATGTGTTTGGCTATAAAGTAATTTGCGAAAAATGCGTTTACAGTTTTGGGTGGCTGTTTGCTCAGGCATTAGATCGCTGCTCGCTGCTAGCTGCTCGCCTAACTGTAACGGAGGCAACTTAATCACTGAATAACTCATGCCATAATCATAAAAATTAATTCAATTTGCAACTAAATGCGGCAAGGCAGTTAACAGAACTTATTAGCCATTGGGCCCCAGCCTATTACCAGACAACGTTCACCCGTTTCTCATCTGTCTCAATGCCAAGGCATTCTAATTGCCAGTCAAGTTGCAACTGTTGCAGCAGCAGTAGCAACTGTTGCATTTCAATACACTTACAGTGGGTGCTATCACTTTGTCTGCAGCTTTGAGTTATATTTATATTCGTATATTTGAGATATAGCTAGCTGAGATTTCATATGGCAAATCATAATTTTAGCTTAAAAAGCATACCATTTTTTAAAAATATAGATTTTAAGAAAAATTCTTTAAAAAGTGATAAAAGTGTAGCATGGTTTTTTTCCCAAAAAAAAATTAATATAACACTTTTTTTTCAAACTTCATAAATTTTAAATGTATTATTAAAGAAGAGGCCAAAAAATTACTAAAATGGCCTCGGGACTAAAAATTTTTTCAGTTTTCGTAAAGTTATTTAAGCTTAACGTCTTGAAAAGGTAATTTCGTGGTAATTTTTAAGCTACCTTACAGTGTTTGGGCTATATTTAGAATATATCACAATAAAAGATTCAAGCTTAGATTGACTGGATATTTTTACCTTACTAATTATTTGTAGTAATATAAGGCATGTTTTGTATATAAGTAGAATGGATTATTAGAGTACAACCGAGTACTCATAGTCACAGATACTCATTAATTATGAGAGACACATTGGTACACGCTATTTGATTCGTGTATGAGTACTTTTCAGACTCAGTCTAGCAAGCAACTCACGCACTCTTTCAAAACTACGCTTATGGGTATACGTTTTTGAGCTCATTATGCCTATGTTTGAAATTCTTGATTTCCACTCGATTCCCCTTAAATCGTTAAATACAAATGAGAAGCTAAATTTATAAAGATATAGTTTTAATTTTTGATATATATTAGTATATTTAATTAACACTAAATATAATACGAATAAAATAGGCTAAGTAGGTAAAATAATAGGATTCTTATAAATTCTGTAACTAATGAAATCTACAGGAATTACAAAATTAATTAAAATACATGATCTTTTAATTCTGAACAAATTAGATCATTAGACCTAAGTACAGGGCATCTTTTAGTCTAACCCCATCATCTGGTGCAATAACAATTCTAACGTGTTTTTGTTGACCGCTGCTGAAGTTGGCAGTTGTCTGGTTGTCTGGTTGCAGCCTTACCATTTTGGTGTGAAAGTGTTGTCTATAGCGCGTTGCTTTTACCATATTTGCAATTAAATACATTAACTGGCCGGCAACTAACTACCAACAGCTGCGGCGGCTGCTGAAGACTCGTCTTGCGATTTAAACACGCCGTATAATTGCATTTCTCCTAATGTAATGGCAGCCGGTGTTGCCTTTTTATGCTTAATTGGCAATAAAGTTGTTGCCTGCGGTTAGTGCCGAGAATCAAAAGAGAAACGCTGAGAAGCAGAGAGAATCGGCCGAGAGAACGAAAATCAAACGGAGTTGGAGACGGAGACGAAGATGGACGGAGACGGACTCAAGTCAGCCGCAACGCGTTCTTTTCGGCACTTGTCGCTAATCATTTATCAAAAGATATTTTCATGCCGAACATCGGGCTGACACATTTCCAGATGGCCGCCCCGGGGCGATGACACACAAATTCCAATGCTTTGGGCCCGCTGGCTATTGACTATTGGCCATGTAATGCGATATGGCTGCAAGAGCTCAGCTCTCAAGCTGTTTTCATGAGCATTAATCAAACGCCGTTTTGAGGTTAGGGTTCTTGGGCCTGGGCAGGCGACCTTTTGAGCTGCGACCCAATTGCTAATTACGGGCACGCAAGGGGGGCTCACTAATCAATGGGGGGTAGAGGAGAGTGCGTTCTGGTGGGTCAGTTCACATAAATCAGTTATGCGATGTTGTGGCTTTGCGGCTTTTCTTATAAACTGAAGCGCCGCGGCCAAACGACCAGGCTAACAAAGGTGTCCAAAACGACGCAAGCACTTTAAGTGCGAGTGGTATGTGTGCTGTGGTTGTGCTGTGTGTACATCTACACTCGAAACAAAATAAACAAGTAAGAGTGCTCTAGTCGAGAGTGCCCGACTTGGATATACCCTGATCCAAGTTCTGACGTTCATTCAAGTTATTTATCTGCATTCATACATAGAAACACACACACACATATACAAACACAAGCTGCTTGCTACGCGTGTCATCAATTGCTTTGCTTCTTCTTCCTTTGGCACCAAACTATGTTACATTGAATCGTTAATAACTTCTGAGTTTATTGTCCGATCGTAATGAAATTTGTAGGACACAAAGATGGCTCATAAATGTGAGACTATGTAAAATCCGAAGGTCATACCTCTTAAAATACGTATTTTTCGATTTCTTGGAGATCGGGGAGGGGTATCCAAAAAGTGAAATGCATTTAACCTCTGTGTGCTATTAGAGAGTATATGTACCAAATTTGGTGACTCTACGTCTTATAACTTTTAAGCTATACCTTAAAAACACTGTTTTGGAAACTTAATTTATCGATAACTTTTGAAAGGATTGAGATATTGAAAAAAAAATGATAAGTTTGTTTAGAGCCGGCAGTACAGTAACTTAAACCTGAATATAAAGTTTCTAGCATTTATAACTTTCAAGTTATGCCCGAAAAACACTTGTCTGAAATCGATATTTATCGATAGCTTTTGAACGGGATGAGATATCAAAAAAAAATGATAAACTGGTCTTGTCCCGGCACCACGAGAACTTATATTTCAAATATGAAGTCTCTAGCTTTTGTAGTCTCTGAGAAACGTGCGTTCATACAGACGGACAGACGGACAGACGGACAGACGGACAGACGGACAGACGGACAGACGGACGGACAGACGGACAGGGCTAAATCAACTCGGCTATTGATAGTGATCAAGAATATATATACTTTATGGGGTCGGAGATGTTTCCTTATGCCTGTTACATACTTTTGCACAAAACCATAATACCCCTTTTTCCCATTTTTAATGGGATCAGGGTATAAAAATTGCCCCACATTTTAAGATAGCATCCTTAAACAACTGAAAATGTAGAAACGCGTTTGAATATTTAGAAAATATGGTCCTGAACTTACAAATATATACTCAAAAAAATTTATTTAAACTAAATCAACAATTTTTTAGACATTAAATTTAAAATCCTAATTTTTTTCTAATTGGTGTTTTTTAAATATTTGCTCTGCGTTTTTTTTCTGGTTTTAAAAACAATAATTTATGTGATCAAAATTTCTCTGGTATTCAAAAACATAATTTCCAAACTAAAGATATATTTCTTAAAATTTCAGATATAGTTTTTGGAAAATAAAACCATGGATTTTGGCAAAAACAATGCTCATAACAAGGCAACATGTGTTTGGCGCCTTTTTAGGGCGATTTTTGATATTTTTTGTAGTGTATGTGGTGGAGACAGGAAATCTACACAAGCCACCGCGTGACCAAGTGACCGTTGGCAGGCATTAAATTTATTGCATACGTGTATGCAACTCCTTTTGTTGCCTGTGTGTTCCTATGCAGCATATGTTGCATATGTTGCATATGGGGAAGCTGCTCGAGGCCGCAATATTTTATTTTGGTCATTTGCGATTTGCGTTGAATTAGCAGCGCAGCGGCTCAATGACCAAAACGGGCCCGTGGGCGTTTGTCTGGGGATGCGGCGTGCAGCAGCTGCAGCCAAATGCCCAAATGTGGCCAGAGTCTAGAGTCTGGCGACTGCAGACTGTAGACTGCAGACTGTAGACTGCAGACTGTAGACTGCAGGCTGCAAGCTGCAGGCTGAGTCTTCTGCTTGGCCCACACCTGCAATTGACATTATTATTTGGACGCAGCTTGCGTGAGAGGAGCGAGCTGGAGAGTTGGGAGAGCGAGCGTTGAGTGCGACAAGAGCATCATGATTTATAATTGTCCAACTGGGTCTCTGGGTCTGGACATTCCATTCCACGCATCTTGATAGTGCGTAGTTTATGGCCCGGGTCAGGCCGGATGGCCATCGGCTGCTTGTTCAACAAACTTGTTGAAACAACATTTGTCTCGCGTTTTGTTTGTTGCCAGTTCCCAGTTGCTAGTTGCCACAAGTTGCCCGTTTGTCTGTTTCTCTGTTTGCCTGTTTGTTGCCTCTTGTCTAATGCTTAGCTGCTCGTTTATCTGTTTCGTCGTTTTGGCCGAAACGCTTGGCTAACCATCGCTGTTGGCCACGTTAATAACCGTTTTGGACATGCCAAGCGGCATTGTTAACAGCATTTCGTTTGGTGCGCTGCGCTTTTAATTGCCGTCTGTGCGACATTTTAATTGAAATTCTACAGAAATTGCAATTTAAAACTAATAACACTCAGCAACAAGATATTAGTACAGGCACTGCAGAAACTTATGCTATGTTATCATCAATGTCAAAAAGCAGTAAAACTGAGCGAATTTTGATAGCCACCCATCGGTTAAATGTTGAATTTGTAGCCATCTAATACATAATGCATATTTAGGAATACTTCATTTAATGTTGGTCTTAGTTGGTCTATGCTGATGACTACTAGCTGCAATACTTTAATAGTTTTTTTGTAAAATGCACAGTTAATGCCAGTTTAAGCAATTAAATTCGAGCAAACTTATCTTCAAATAACCTAGAAATATATAATATGTTTAAACAAATTGTTGGGATGCTTATTTACACATATCTTTTGATATTGCAAAATATACATTTTTAATTTTAATATAGAAAAGTATATAATTTTGTTTATAACAATTCTTTAGTAACATATTTGTAAGCCCTTTCACTTTTTTCCCCATCACTTTCTGTATCTTACTCTACCTTGATTTATTCTTCACTGAAAACTTTAAAACAATGCTATCAATATTCTAAGTCCATAATCTAGCATAAATTTGATATAAAAATCTTTGTAGCTTAGTGTAAATAGCTAAAAAAAAAAAAACCAAAAACAGCAGGGCGCATTATGCGCCATTCCCACACATCAAGCGATATCCCCATGCAATCTTAAGCAATCCAAGCCAGCCCAATCCAAATGCCATCCAATGCAAATCAACGAAACCAAACCGAAGCAATCCAATTCAGTTTGGCTCCGTTCGTCTGGGGCGTTTGGAATTGCCCTTGAAGTAAAGAAAAGCGAAACCATTTGGACGGGTAAAATTATTTGCTTCCTGGATCTGAAATCTGAAGATCTGAGCAACTGGCATCGCTTGGGCAAAGCAAATTGCAGCTCGCTTGATTTTGACCGCCAGGCAACTGGCCACCGCAGTGGGCCCTCTCTCTCTCTCGCTCCCCCCCCCCCCCCTGCCACCTTCTCTTTTATGTTGTTTAATTTGGCCTGGCATTCCGTTTGGATATGCATCTTGGGCATTTCTTTTCAATTACGGGCGGGCGCTACTCTTTTTGCGGTTACGGATACGGTTACCCTTGGCCAGAGCTATGGCCATGTAATTTGGCCATCAAACGCATGCATGTTTGATAAGCAGCCGGCGGGCAGGCCTATCAAAAGACTGAAGACACGAACTCGTTGGAAAACAGTTGCCAGTTTGCAGATGGAATTGCTGGCAAGCCATGGAAGTTATTTTTTCATGGATTGCTTATGAGGCCGCTCCAGTTCGATGCGCATTTACAGTTTGTGCCATAAACAGTGTGCACAGCACAGCACAGCAAATTCAATAAATTAATTAGAAACATTTTTGTCACTGATTTTATCGCACCACAGAACGTCGAGTTTCCATTTCGCGTTCATTAACCAGCCAACCACCAACCACCAACTAAGCAACTGAGCTGCACAGTCAAGGCGATAAGATCCACACCACCAGCAGCCAAGGTGTATATATAATTATATACGTCTAGAGAAGCTGATGATGTGCTGAAAAGCAATGCGCACTGTGTGTTGTGTGTTTTTGTGTGTGTGTTTGTCTTTAATTAAAGAGGCCGCAAGCCGACAAACCCCAAATAATAGACATAAAGAACCCTATGACATTAAGTGTTTATGTGCCGCTGCTACCTCGGACCCCACCCTAGACTCCTCCTACGGGCTGTGTTATTATTGTCATTAAAAGCGCTTACAACAAATAATGAGCACATTTTTATAGCCGCATCCGTAGGGAAGTTGGTTAGATAATTTCTAGGTCTGCTGCTAAAATTTAATGTGAAAACTCTACTGTCTAATGTCTTCAGCTAGACACTAAAATCAGCTCAGATACTCAACGACATCAAATTTAATTTATACTTTTTACAAACTTATTTAAGCTGTTTTCCATTTTATGCTAGTCATCTAAAGAGTTCTAAAAGTAAACGACACTTGAGATGCAGTCAAGTTCTCCTTTGATATGTGTACTAAAGTATTTTCAAGTTTCCAAGCTGCGAAACTATTTGTCTAGCTGCACTTATAGGGTATATCATGGTCGTTGCTTTGCCTTTGCTTTTATCGCACCACATGTTAATTGTGTGCTCTTAGCTGCCTTTTTTGCAGTGTCATTGACTTTGGGGAGACGCCGCCAACGCGGTGCGTGCGCAAATTCGCGAACAGAGCGCCAGTTAAACATGCGATGACGACAACAATCCAAGAAAGAAACCGAGAAAAGACGTGGCAAAAACAACACTCAGCGATGGTCACTTATTGCTGTAGCTCCTCGCATTATGTTTTGGCCGTTAAATGTATATAAAATTGGGCGTCTGTTGTTGCTACAATTACGCATAGACAAAACAGCTACCAAAAAAAAGCTGCTGCTGCTGCTGCTGCTCTGCATAACTGAAGGCAACACGGTCACTGACTCGGCGCTCAACATGGATTGGATTTCGAGCCAACACCGAATTAATTCTAATGAATTTTAATATTTTTCTTACATCATGTTTGCATACAATGCGATTGAATTGATTTGCAAGTTTGTTGCCTAAGTCTTTTATTGTGATTTGCAAGTTTGTTGCCTGAGTCTTTTGTTTGGCAGGAAGCGAAACGCTCGCCTTACTGGGCCTGTACTGAGCTGAATGGCTGGCAATCAATGCAATGCAAACCCAAGAGCCGCTCAGCAGTGTCAGAGATGCCATCATCAATCTCAACAGAATTTGGAATGCGCTCCATCAATGACCAACAACAACAGCAACAACAAGAATTTCTCACAGTTGGCTTAATAAACGCGCGTTTGCTTAAAAGCCAAGCAAAATGCATGTGTAACGAAAGCAACAGCAACAGCAACAACAACAAACAAACGATCGACCGACCGACCGACCGACAACAGCAAAAGTAGACAACAAATAAATATGATTAATTTGCCACATGCAGTTAGACATGCAATTTATCATGTGGACGGCAAATGCAAAAATTCAGCATTGCAATGTGTTTGTTGTTGTTCTATCTCTGTTGTTGTTTTTTTTTTTGTTTCTTTCTACTAGTTCTCTATAGGTAGTATCTTCATCTCCCGTTGCGGGTCAGTGCGTCTAATAGATTAAATAAATTTCGCATAAATTATGCAATTGTGGCGAGCAATATTTTAAGCCAGCTGCCGCCCCAGGCGCCCAAGACTTACGCACCAAGCTATTGCCAGCTCGCCTCTCCCCTCTCATTTTGGATACCCCGCTTTTTTTTGTAGTTTCCTTATTAATTTACATGGGGCGCTGATCCTGTTCTGGCACCGCTGCGCCGTTATTTGCCTGGCGTCGGCAGCATTTCAAACGGCTGGCTCTACGCACTGTGCTTTCCACTGTTTGGTAATTAAAAACCCAACGAGCCACTTGGCCACTTCGACACATGGGACACCTGGACACCTGGACATCTGGACTGGGCGGCTTTGTGCCTAACGGTAAGCAGCCGTCGCAGCAGCCGCAGCAGCTTCTTGGCCTTCTCGCTTGCCAACGCGCGTAGGTTGCACACAGGATTAGCTTCAGGTTTGCTATTTAGCAACTTCTCTTCTTTTTGTTTTTGTTTTTTTGCATTGCTTTGCCTCTCATGATATTTACATAATATTTGCTCCAGATTCAACACACACACACATACACACTTACACATGCACAACAACTGGATCACCTGTCGCTTGGCATTGCTGTCACACGCAAAAAAATAAAGCTGGCCAAGTTTATGGCCATGGTCTACGCTTATCGAACCGCAGGCCTCATAAATATGCACGCTGTGCCCTTGCGCTGAGGACAGTCAGAACCAGTAAGAAGAGTCTGATGGCTGCCACATATCGTCGTATATATATATATATACCATATAAACAGTATTTCAGTCTGCCAAACACATTTCTTTGCCATTTTCAATCACAGTACAGTAAAACTAATAGCAACAATATTTAAGTAATAAAACTATATGAAACGTTTTACAATACTCAATCTAAATATTTTTGTTGTAAAAGAATATGTTATACATTTATTAGAGCATGTTTTAACTGTTTAACAACAAGTATTAAATTGGATAGGAAAAAGAAATGATTAACTGAAAACAAGATTTTATAGAGCCCAATAAAGTCGAACATAAACCGCCTGAAGCAGAAATCATATATCTCTATTTAGTATTTTATATTTAACAAATTGTCAATAAAGATAATTTGAGTCACTAAATTTAAATAAAATAAAAAATACTTTTTATTATATACGTACATATGCATATGCATTATATAAATATATGTAATTAGTCATGCAAATTTTAGAATAGTAATCAATTGTTTTGGAATTCCCAGAGCTACTAAAATGCCAGCCAAGTGGTACAAAACAATGAAAGTAAATTCCCAGCTATTAACTGAGCCAAGTATGCGGCTAAAAGTTGGCTGGCATTTACAGCCTACTATGCCAAATTCGCATGCCAAATTCGTATGCTGTTATGTGATTTTGAATACCAAAAGCTGGTTGCAGTTGATTTAAGAGCTTGTAGCACAACTAAACCGCTTCTGTTATATATATTTTCATGCTGCAGTTGCTGCAGTTGTTGCAGTTGTTGTTGCTGCTGCCTAATACAATTAGTCTTGTGTAATACGCATGGCTTTTGCTTTTGCTTTTCCTTTTGCTGGTGCTGCCCAGGCGGCACTGGAGGAGTGCCAAACCCGTTAAGTGTTGCCGAGTGCTGCCAGTGTGGCGGTATACAGTTAGAGTTGGTCTCTCTGGCCAGGTTCATGCCACGCAATTCGCGACACACACCGCACACCACCGCACACCGCACACACGTCTGGGCCAATTGAAATGCCTTGGGAGCGTGAATTGATTGTGCGGCGGCCCGGCAGCCGAGTTTGAGCCGAGTTTAAAGCCTTTTAGGCTTTCATTTTGGCCGCGTCGCTCCGCCTGCCATGCAGTATGTCAGATTTTGTGTTTCGGCCCGTTGCCAAAATGGTCAGCCTAACGGTACAAACCTGGCCAATTCGAAGCGAACAACAAAAAAATGATAAAAGAGAAAAATAACAGAACAGCACTTTATACGTACTTTGATTATACATTTTGGCTGTGCTGCTGGTTAATTAAAGGCGACGCTCAAGTGAGTTGTCCTTGTCCAACAATGGACTCTAGCTCCAGCCCCGATATAGATCCAATCGGATTGTAATTCAATAAAATGCCGGCTCAGAGCTGGCCAGCACTTGATGACAAATGCCAGGGCGCAGAGGGGTGGTGCAGGAGGGGGGAGGGGGGCTGATCGGGGGCAGGCATGAGCAGACAGCGAGCCCTTAAAACGAGCCGACGCCTTTCGATTTGCTCGTTTTCTTATCTCTGCCTTTTAATCTGCCAAATGCCGCACAGACTCAACTGCAAGGTTCAGCTTTTTTCTGGCTAACTCGCAGCGGGCACTTATGCCTGGCAGCGCACAGGAGTAGGAGGAGCAGGGCGATGGATGCATGCAACGCATGGTTTTTGCTAAAACCCAAAGGCGACCTTAACCCCTTGACATGCTTGTTATTGGATCTCAAAATAAAACATTTGATTGACAGCTCAAAAAGCTCTTATGAAAGTATGTCAAAGATTAAAGCTGTACCTCAATTATTTTTCAGAGTTTATGTAGGTTTTAAGTGTGTTAAGCTCAGGCCTTATATAGATACTCTAGTTTTATGGGCAGCTGTACAGTCAAAAATGTTAAATCGATATTGTTAACAATAATATATTAGTTATTCATTTTTCACATAGCAGTTTGACATTTAGTCACAGCTTTTAAATATAACAACACCACTAAATACGTTTTATTAGCTTAACTTAATGTGAGTTAGACACTTTCAAACTTGTTATTTACTCAAGAAAAACTATTAAAAGTTTTAAAGTCTTCTTAAATTATATTTGATTTTTACTTTTATGTTCTTCACACCAAGGCAACAAAGTCAAAATAAATGATTTATTAACTTAAATTACTTAAAGAAATATGAGCGCTATGGGTCAAGATTTGCAGCATGGAACATGGCAACAATGGGTTAAGAGTTCAGAGGGGAGGATGAACACAACATGAGGCCCATCCAGAGGAAGACACGAGTCTGCTGCTGCTGCAGTTGCCCCAATCGCAGCTCGATTTTATTAGCTTAGCAAAAGGCTTTGATTGTTGTTGTTGTTGCTGTTGTTGTTCCGGCTGCTGCTCTTGTCTAGACGGGCAATTTTTCACACACACACACACACACACACACAGGCACACATATGTGCATGCATGTGTATGTGCTGGACTTGCTCTAAAATTGGCATTTTTCACACACATAAGGCAAAAATGTAAAGCGCAGTCGCGAGTCCAAGACTCGGCAGAGTCCAAGACCAAGTCCACGTCCAAGTCAAAGACAGAGGCAGTGGCAGCGGCAGCGGCAGCGGCGGCGGCAGAGTCAAGCGGTTTATTTGCCTTGTGTGGCATCAGCTTCATCATCATCCTGCGCTGGCTCTTGCTGGCTCCGAAACTGGCCTTGACTTGGAGTTAGAGTTGGACTCTGCTCTGTTGCTGTTGCTCTTGCTGTTTCTGTTGCTGTTGCAGTTGAAGTTGAAACTGGGCAGCCCGTTGGCATAATGTGCATCATAGTGGAGATAGGGGGCAGAGAGAGCGAGTCACGGGGGTAAAGAGGGAAAAGACTGGACAACGTTTGGCGCGCAATTTCTTTATTATTACGAGCATTTCGTTTGTTGTCCTTTTAGGCAGTGCCTTGCAGCTCTGTGGCGACTGTCGCTTGTCAAAGCGCACTGATCATTATTGTTGTTGTAGTTTCTGCTGCTGCTGTTGTTGTTGTTGTTGTTGTTGTTGTTGCTTTTTTTTGTGGCTAGTTTATGTTGTGCCTGCTGCTCCCCCTCACACAATGCGATTGTCAATGTTTTGTCTTAATGCGAGCGCTGCTCTCTGTTGTTGTTGTTGTTATTATTGTTGTTGTTGCTGTTGTTGTCGCATGTTATTTAAATGCTGGCCGTTTGACTGCAAGATTTACAACGGCGGCAGCGCATCGATATATTATGCCATGGCAAGTTCGTTGTCTAAGTCATTCGTTTGCTGTTGATTCGTTCTGGCCATAAATTAAATGATGCGCAAGCAGACAGACGGTGAGCGAGAGAGGGAGCGGCAGAACAGTATCCCATGGATGAGCTGTGCCCAATACAAGGTCGCCATCGTCGTCGCCGTCGTCGTCGCGTGCGCTGCTCAGCCAGCAATTAAACGAGTTAATCACAGTTCGATGATTTGTCAGTTTCCTTTTGCCTTGCAGTTAGTCGGGTGAGGGGGGGGGGGGGGGAGGGTGGTCTAAGCTCAAGTCTGTGTGCGCTCAGCTGTGAAGTTTTTTAAGCGACAAGCTGCAAGTCAATGAGATCATCATGCCAAGTTTTCAAATGTTTTTGCAAGCAGCAAAAAATACAAAGAAATGTTTAACCAAAATTTTAACACAGTGATTTTGCCAGAATAAAAACAAAAACACATCGGTTCAAATGGGGGAATATAATTCGTAAAAATTTGTTAATTTTGGAATTTGTTTTGTAGCTATAGAACGTATTCTATATACGCTATATTTTTTTATGTATTTATTTCTAAGTAACATTTAATGTTTCCATTAATTACTAAGTGAATATTTCTTGGAACCAAAAGATTATTTGAATTCTTTTATTAATAAAACCAACAAAAATAAATTCACAGAAAATACGATTTTAAATTAAAAAAAAATTGATCCCCCATTTTTATTAAGATTGATTTGACTTTAACATCTTTTCGGGGTATTAATTAAATCGACGATCTTATTGTTAAAGGTGTTAATTAAAATGATTATAATTTGTGGACAATTACAATTTATCAAAGCTCTCACTTTTGAACGACTGCTGCTTAAGATATCAGACATCTCTCTTAGCCCAATTGTATCAATATACAGCTAAAAGCAAATACTTATAAAGATCTCTTTTAGACCTAAAAACAATGCTTAGACACGTTTCATTTGCCTTTTGGTAACTTTTACTTTTTCTAATGCAGACTCAAAAGTCTGGCTTTAGAGTTTGTGCTGTTGTTGTTCTTGTTGTTGTATTTCTGTTCCAGGCACGCCCCACACTGGCAGCCCAGTAATTTAGCTTTCAGCTTTTGCTGCTGCTGCTGCTGCTGCTGTTGCTTTCTGTTGCTTTCTGTCTGCTTGCCACAGCTGCCCCGCCAGCTCTGAAGTCTTGAGCTCTTGAGCTACTCGAGACTGTCGCTCAGTTCTCGCAATCCGCGCGAGACTCTCTCGTAAATTATAGCCGTCTGCGGCTGTACGGCAGCTGGCCAGAGACTCGCACACAGACCAATACAATGTATCCGCCATTTAATATATAACATATCCATATACATAATATATATATATATATATATATTTGTATCTGTTTCTGTTAATGTTACTGTATCTGTTGGCGGCTTGTGCACATTAAGCTGCATTTTGTTTTTAGCCAACTCAATTGGGACCTGTTTCGCCTACACGTCGAGTGTCGCGCGATTTTTTATCGCTTCATTTTTGCACAATTTTTGCACTTGAGTATCGCATTTATAAATAAAGCTGCTTGGCTTTTTTTTTTGTCGTATATGGTCAGGCAGCAGGCAGCACTCACTCGCACAAAGGCCAATGTCATGCGCTTATTGGCCGCGTGTTCTTTTTTTTCGTACTTACTGTAAGTAAAATAAGTGAGTCTTGGCCTGGCCTGGCCCGAGCGCATGATTGCCTTTTAATAAGCACCACAACACGTCTCTGAGTACATATGTATATATATAAATATAATATAATATATATATGTATATATATCGTAACGTATCGAGTGTGGGCATAAATTTCTCATTTTTTGTCTCTCTCTTCCCCCTGCCTGCCTTGATATTATCTTGTGCCATGGCCAAAGTTGTTTTGTATGCCCTACACTAAAACGGTTATTAACACTTTGGCAGAACTTGAGACGGCCTGTTAATACTTCCTAATGCAATTACTTGCCTTACATTTTTAAGCAAGTTTTTAAGCTTGTTGGGTGTATCCTATATTATCTTTAACAAATCTTGTTCAGATTTTTTTGTCCTACAAAATATGATTCTAATTCGCAAATATTTAAAGCTTCAAAAATTCAAATTTTGCTATGCCAACAATGCATCAGTTTTTATATTACAATATATTTACTTTATTTAAAATGTAAAAAATGGAATTTTCATAATTTCTTTTTTTAAAAATGCTTAAAAGTATTTAAAAACAGAAGAAAAAAATCTGTTTCTAAAACTACTAATTGAAAACTACGATTATAATTTCTAGATGTTCGAATTTCTAATACTACCAACTATGTATATCAAGTTGTATCAACCATATTATAAGTCATTTATGAATACTAGGGTATTTTCAATGCCCAAGATAGCTATTCTATCTGCTCATATATAGTAATATTTTTAGTTTTCTGCTCATTTTCAGCGTGTCATGTTGCCCTTCCTGTGTTTTTGTGGCTTGTGTAGGTGTTTTTTTTTTCATTTAGTTTTTGTTGTTGTTGTTGTTGTTGTTGTTGCTGTTGCTGTTGTCTTCGTCGTGTTGCTCTTTTGTCTTAGCCGCTTTTGTTTGCCTGTCTTTTGACTCTGTATGGAAACTTGCAGCGCGCTGCTCAAGTTAATGACTAATGTGTGAGGCTTTGTTTTTGTGTGTGAATATGCATAGTGTTTATGAGCGCTGTTGCTGGTGGGTGGGGTTGGTTCAGTTGTGTTGTGTTGTGTTCTGTTATGTTGTGTGTTGTCTCTGCTTATAAGGCAGTGAGTGAATCATGGCAGGGCCCACACTTGAGAGACCAGCTACTTTATTAGCCAAGTTCGTTGCCAGAGTCATTTGTCTCGCTTTAAACTTTTTTCTTTTTCTTTTTTGCTGCCCTGGCAAACCGTCAAGCGCTCTCTCTCTCTCTCACACACACATACACACACTCTCACAGAGATTGAGATAGTGCGCCCCCGCGCATATTGAAGATCGCTAAGCTTCAAAATATCCACAAAGTGAGCGCAGTTCAAGCGAAAACGAGGTCAGTTTTGCGGCGAAATAAACATTTTCGTATTTCATTGCGCACAAAATGACATCATGAGCTTAAGCTACACATATATACATATGTGTTCATGTGTGTGTGAGTCAAAGCTTAATTGCAGCTGTGCTAAAAGCTTTTTTGCAGCTGACCACTTCAGCAAATATAATGATACTAAAAAGTAATTATATACAAATATGATATACAAATAAATACTTTTTTTCATTTATTTATTTTTAACTTACCCTTTGCATGCGCTAATCCACAAAATACGAATGCTGTCAGGCATAAAGCCTGCCAAAACTGTTGTTGCGCTGCAAACATTTTCGCCGCCACTAAAATTTGTATCTAATTAGTCGAAACGGAAAGACAAACGTCGTTATTAATATTGTATTATTGGATTGCACAGTGGTATAGAAAACAACGGCACATGCTACACAAGACACATTTAATTTCGTATTCTTAACAGTCACACACACACACAAACACACACACATACATCGATTTATATATTATGAAACAAAAGCCGGAGTGCTAAAGAGAATGCCAGTCAAAAGTAGCGGCCGAGGCTGCTGGCCAACGGCTAGTGGTAGAAACGTCGAAAACAAATCAACGGGCAAATAAAAACAAAAACACTCACACTCGCACACACACTCGCACTCGCACACACACACACTGAAACACTGCACTAGTACACGACTGAAGGCGCCTTACTTCAACGCTGCACACGACGAAAAACACGTCCAAGCCGCACGCTGGTCGCAACGTAACTGAATACTCGCAGCCAGCCGAGCATCAGTTAAAAGTCAACGCTTGCGCCTGCGCGTGACGTCTGCTGCTTTCTGTGCGCTTCGCTGGGCCAATGTGCCCACTGTGCGGTGCTAACTCAAGTTTCTGAGACTTTTCACAACCAGACAAACAGCTGTAAATTGTAATATTGATATTTCAAGTACTTTAAGTTTACATAATATTGTGCTCACCGCTGAAAGCTTTCAGAGAGCGCATGCGGCAGCCATGCTTAAAGGATCGCTCTCTCTCTCTCATCTCTTGCTCTCCCATTCTGCCGCTCACCCACTCTCACGTTTTAATGAGATAAAAATCAGCCGGCTGCCAATTGGCAAGAATGAGCAAAATTGTGGGAGCTTAAAGTTATTTTCTTTTTTTGTGAAGTAATTACATAAGCCTTGTTGCAGCAGCTGCTGACATTGACGCCGTTGTTGTTGTTGCTGTTGTTGTTGTTGCTATCTGCCTTTGTTGTCAAAGCAAACATTTAATTATTGTCGCCATCAGCTGAATGTTTGTTCTCAGGCAGCAACTCAGCTAATCTAACAATAGACATAGTCAGTTCGCGATAAAAGAGTTCACTGTACTAAGACTTCCGCTTTCGTTTCCTCCTTTGGGAGCACACCTTTAAGGTAGAACCTTCAAGCAGCCAGAACCGTTCTTTCGGTGGTCATTTGGCGCACCCAAAGTCAAAGAGGCATAAGCCCCGAGAATTGGTGCTTGGACCGGGCCTAAAGCCATTAAGCCATGTTATATGCACTCAATTTCACACTTGTTGGCCGCGCGTGCTTCACACAAAATGCACTCCGGCTTTTATTGCCGCTTGTTAGTTTTCCAAGCCAATGGCCAGTAAGACTGAATTCCAAAAGCTTGCGCCTATCATTAAGACTAGCTGGCCAAAAGCGGAAGGCAGCGGGTGGGTGCAGCAAGTGGGGTGGAGGGTGGTGGCGGCAACCGGTCGCGGCTAATAACAAACGGTAAATGACGTGCAAACAAGTGCATCCAGCGAAGCGCACTAATTAAATTTGCTTATTGAATTTAAGCGAGCCGAAAGCAGCTCGATTACATTGTTTTTTAGCCATAAATTAATATCAACTGAAATTTATAATAAGTAGCTTAGCGTTAAAATTATTAACAATTTTCAATAATTGTTACTAATCATAAAAATAATGTATTTCACATGTTTTTCGTTATTAATCCACTCAAATTGTTTTATTCCAATTCATTTTGAATCAACCGTTTCTGATATTTAAATAATGATCGTTAGTTATCGCCCGCAATTTTGAGTCTGTTAATTTAAATGTCTTCAGTTTACAGAGCTCTGTTATGTTGACTGTCTTGACTGCACATGGTTGTTGTCCAGGCTGAACGCGAGTTCTGTAGAAACTTTAAGTCGGCTGCGCTACCACTTTATTAAATTTACGCCAGTTGGCGCCAGCACAACACGTTAAAATTTGAACTTGCTCTTTAAATTTGCAAGTCACTCATCTAATTTCATGCTTTGTATAAAATAGAACATTAATATTTATTATCTAGTCTAAAATTGTATTAAATGCACTTTTAATAATATATTAGAATGTAATTTAAAGCTTGGCTATCATGTTAACAACTGGTAGAACTAAATGTTTATTGATATGTGCAAATGTATGTTAATATATGTATGTATATATGTGTATTAATATGTATACATATTTATTTATACAATAGTAATATGCATACATATACATATGTCAATAAAATAGCAATGGTTTATTTAAACTATTTCAAATAATTAAACTGTGTTTTGAGACCTTTTTCATTTTCAAATATCAACAATTCATAATATTTAAGAGGAAAACTGCTGTCCAAAGTACAAACGCATACACATGTATGTATGTATGTATGTACATACAGATAATTGCATGTGTATACATACAAACAGCCAAAAAAATAGCAAATGCTTAAGAAAGCGCGCCTAAAGAAGAGAGGGAAAAAGTTCGACGGCACAAAGCTAGACACGAATTCTCAGAAACAGATTTCGTTGCCATATATTTGTCTCGCTCGCGCTCGCTGCTTTGAATGCTAGATCTTCGTCCTAACGGGACCTGCATTCCCATACATATTTATGTATACAGAATTAATATTTATATTTGTTGAATTATGCTTTCGACATCTATAGGCCGGGAAATGTGCAATATGATATAAACATATTGTCACAATTCACGACCTAAACATGCCCACATATTAATGAAATAAATATTGTCTACAAAATTTGTAAATTGTATTTCTTTTTGCGGATTTCACAGTTAATTTTCAGGCCGGGAGGTGTGCAATATGATTTTTAAAGTCTATTAAAGCCTACATATTGACACAAATACCGTCCTGAAAATTGTTGTGCAGTTTACGGCCGATTTTTCCCGTATAATTTTGCAGGCCGGGACAAGTGCAATATGTTTAGCAATAATAGTACATATTGTACACTAATCACAGCCTGCAAATTATAGATGTAGAAATTTACGCTTAGTACACATTTTATTTGCTTAATATATCTCCATTTATCCGGCCGTGAAGAGTGCAATTCTTGGCATATAACAAAAAAAATTTACACTAACCACAGCCGAATAACTAGAGATTCGCTTGCAAGTTCAACTCACATTTATTCTCAGAATATTATTTAAGTCCTCACAAATAGAAAAAATTAAAAAGTATAAGGATTCAAAATGTGCGGAGCGATGTTGTTCGTCACGGTGAAAGATTCATAATGAAACAAAATTTAACATGCAAAAGCGAATTACGGATTTTGTGCAGCCTCTGTTATCCTGCTGTTAAGATTTCTTATGCGCTGCTATCGATAATTGATCAGAAGGTTAGATAAGTGTGGTGCATTTTTAAAAGTGTCGTTTATATTTAAAAATCTATTCAACTAGTGATACCCAGCGCGTTGTCCCAACTGTATACTGTTTGATTTTCGTTATTATACAAATCTCGTTTGTAATTGAATTGTATTTTATTTACATGAATGGAATGTGAAATGCAGTTAACATTTAACTCAAATCAAGGAGATTCACCACTAAATTTCAAGGCAGAATGTGAAGTTCGTCTATCCTGCTGGAGCCAATTCAAAATGCAATCACGTATGTATGTAAGACAGTAAGTCACCCTGCATTCAATTTTGGACCAACACTTTAATCCGGGGTTTAAATTGATTGTTCCCTGGATTGCAAATTTCTCTGACAATAACTTGGAAAATTTGTAAATTTGTTAGAATTGATAGTCCGCATCCGGTGGTGGTGAGTGTATATTTTTATTTACATAGATATATAGATATGTAGTTGTAATTAACAATAATGGAAATAACTTAATTGATGTTGTCTTCTAAAATAAGTTTGGAAAGATCCATTAGCTTAGGTGCCATTTCCATGTAGTAACCCGACTGCTGCTGCATCAAGGCGTAGAGTTTAACGCGCTCATTCTGAATATTTTGAATGCGCTCCCGATTCTCTCTGCTCTTCGCCAGGGCAACCTGAGGGAATTTATTCAAGTATTAATATTGGAGAGTATGGACAGTGGGTAAACTCACTCCTATAGCCGTTTCCTGTGAGTTTAGCTCTTTTTGTAGGAATCGAATGCTGGAATTCATTAAGCGCATGCGCACCGGTCTTGTGCGTTCCTCTGGCGTTAGTTTGTGAACGTTCCAGTTGGTACCTTTATAGGGCTCAAATTTCTCCTTGAGCACGTCCAGCGTAATTAGTTTCTTATCCACATCATTGGCAATGAAAAACTGCTCATTAATCTGGGGCAACACTTGGCTCATTATCTTGCGTACGCTTTCAATGCAAATGTCCTTGTTGAGGATTGTGTTCTCATGCTCCAGTAAGATCGCAGCAAACGGTTCCAAGCATGAGGAACTGCAACCAACAACAACATAAACAATAATAAACAATCGAAATTCAAAACAAAAAACTTGCCTGGTGTCTGAAAATATTTCCATAAGTGCTTTTTCATATTCCGCCCTTACTTTGGCCGCAATTGGACTGTGCCTATTGAAGGCTTCTTCAATATTTGGTTCTGATGCGGGTTTTTTAATTGATTGTGACATATTTGCAAACAATAAAAATTAACAATAACAAATTTGACGCGGCTTCAGCTTGGGTACACAGTGTGACCATAGCACTTAACAGATGCTTTTTAAGGTTGCAATCGGCATACCACCACAAAACATAACTTATCGACATCCCCATTTTTTGCTTAAACAATGGTTTATATTTATATATTCTTCGTAATTTCATAAAAACCACCAAACGGATAAAATGTAAGCTTAATAGTTGCCGGTATGCTTTTTAAGGTTGCACCTACAGCAATCGGCAGACCACCACAGTAACGTAACTTATCGATAGCCACAGCTATCGCTCTTTCAGTCCATCAAACAATTGTTTTTATTTGTTTATTATAAAAAGCCGCCGAAATGGGTAAACGACAGCATCAAAAGGATAAAATGTAAGCTGAATAGTTGCAATTCAAGAATCTTAATAACCTGTTAGCCTTCTTTTTTATAGGTACTTAACGTACACGGAGTGGACTGAGTTTTATGGTGGCAAAAAAACGGTATCCTTGGAAAATGAGCACATAAAATTTAAGCGTTTGCCATTTGGCAACTGTTGTATAACTATGGCACCGTTCGAGATGCCCTATAGTGATCTCAATGGCAATGTCTTTGAGTACGAGGCAATATTGATTTTCTTGAAAACGTTCAAATTGAATCCCATTACTGGCCAGAAAATGGATTCCAAGTCCTTGATCAAGCTGAACTTTCACAAGAATGCCAACGATGAATACCATTGCCCAGCTCTGTTTAAGCCATTCAGTAAAAACTCGCACATTGTAGCTGTGGGAACGACGGGCAACGTTTACTGCTGGGAGGCGATAGATCAGCTGAATATAAAGACCAAGAACTGGAAGGATCTGATTGATGACACGCCATTCCAACGCAAGGATATAATCACCATTCAAGATCCACAACATTTGGAAAAGTACGATATATCCAAATTCTATCACATACGCAAAAGTCTGCGTGTTTTAAGCGCGGAGGAGCAACTGGATCGGAAAAATCCCATGGGACGCATCAAAACAATGAATCTGGAAACGAAGGAGACGCTAGCTCAGCTACAGAAAGACTACCAGCCAGCAGAGGAGACACCTTCCGGCTCTAAACAGACAGCAGACAAATTTAATGCCGCTCACTATTCAACTGGCACAGTGGCGGCCAGCTTTACCTCGACTGCCATGATGCCCGTATCACAGATCGAGGCAGCCATCATAGACGAAGACATTGTCAAGTACGAGCGGGTCAAGAAGA
This sequence comes from Drosophila maculinotata, assembly GCA_035045305.1. Classification (NCBI taxonomy): domain Eukaryota; kingdom Metazoa; phylum Arthropoda; class Insecta; order Diptera; family Drosophilidae; genus Drosophila; species Drosophila maculinotata. The sequence continues at coordinate 13,281,541 of JAWNPD010000387.1, forward strand.
AGGGGTATGTGCGCCTGAACACTAACTTCGGTCCTCTCAACCTGGAGCTCTACTGCGAGCAAACGCCTCTCGCTTGCGATAATTTCATCAAACATTGCGCCGATGGTTATTATAATAAAGTCTTGTTTCATCGTTCCATAAGGAACTTCATAGTAAGTAAAGGTAATTTTAGTATCGATTGCAATAACATTGCTCTTCTTTCCAGATACAAGGCGGTGATCCTACGGGCACCGGCGCTGGCGGTAAATCCATTTGGGACAAGAATTTTGAGGATGAATTTAAGCCTAACCTAACGCACACTGGACGCGGCATGCTTTCGATGGCCAATTCGGGGCCCAACACAAATGGCTCACAGTTGTAAGTAATCTATAAACAGAAAACATAAGCAGCTAAGCTTAACCTACTCCCCCATCACCCCCATAGCTTTATTACTTATCGCTCGTGCAAGCAACTGGACGGCAAACACACGATCTTTGGCAAACTAGTTGGCGGCCTGGAGACGCTGCAGAAAATGGAAAACATTGAAGTGGACAACAAGGATAGGCCCATAGAGGATATCATAATAGAGAATGCTCAGGTGTTTGTTAACCCATTCGAAGAAGCTGTCGAGCAATTGGCCAAAGAGCGTGCTGTGGAAGCTTCCAGTAAACAAGTGGAGGCTGCAAAGCTAGCGCAACAGAAACGCCTAAACGAACCGCTTAAAGTGTATCGTGAGGGAGTGGGCAAATACCTTAAACCAAGTGCGCCCAAGAAACCGGAAACCCAACTGTCTGCAGCGAAAAAACAGAAAAATGCAAGCGGCTTTAGCGATTTCTCCAGCTGGTAGCTGAGCCTTAATAAACTCATCTTTTTATTTTGAACACAACTCTTTCATTTTTCACGCTCCCCATCTGCATTTGTATTTTCACGGCTCTGCCAGCTCTTCTTCATCTCCTGCAATTTGCCTTGTCGCCGCTTGCGCTCCGTGGACTTTTTCTGATCGAGTACTTTCAGCTGCGCTACAATTGATTGTTCTCCATTTAGGTGCACATCAAGCTTATCCAGGAGAACCTTACGGGCCTCAGTGCGATTTTTGGAAGCCAAACGGTGCAGATGACACTTGACGGTTATGCCCGTGGGCACATGTCGCAGGAAGACGCAGTTGTTGGTTTTATTTACGGCTTGTCCGCCCGGTCCACTGCCGCGCATCAATGTCTCCTCGATGTCCGACTCCTGGAGACTCGGATAGCGTGAATAATCCAAATGAGCTGTGGACGCCAGCCGGCAAAGATTGCTGGAGAGGAAACCAGCCAAAGATCGCAACTTGAGCATTACTACAGGATGCGGCCTTTCGTCAGCAACGTCTCTCCCCGCTTTAAAATCAGTTGAAAAGTTACTTAACTGTATTTTAATGTGATATAATCAAAAATAGAAAATACCTTGAAGTTAAACTCAATTTCTGGGGGATTTGTTAGCTGCCGATTCTCACGGAACTCGTGTCGCACTCGACCCAGAAAGTAATTCTTATCCGTAAGCTTTAAATGATTGCCGTACTTTATGAGATGCTTATAAAGGCGTAGAACTTGCTGCCGTGTTGGTTGCAACATTTTTATAGAAATCAACAATCAATTTGTTGTTGCCCGCACATATGTCAAATGTCAGTGCTGCCAGACTATAAAAAGCAGCGTTGCCAACCACATGTCAACCAGCTGTTGGCAGCACATGCATGAAAACATAATAGAACATAAACAATATTTATGTATTCATTTACTTATTTAAATAGTTTTTTATTTAATGTCGACTAGAGACAGTCAATATAAAAACTTAATTAAATATTTCAAAGATGATTGAAAAAAATTAAAGTTTTTAAAAGTTGAAATATTAAAGATAAGATATGTATGTATTAAATTGTTGTTTATTCTTGTGAACAACATTGGCGGGCCAATCGGCATAACAAATACTAATGTTTACATAACAACAAACAAATCACTTTGTCGCTTTTATGCCTACTCACAATGACAGAGCTTATTGCGCAATAAAATTTAACTCAAGGTCAATGTGCTATTTATTCAAAAATCGCACTATCAATCCAGGTACTGTTATCAATATCTGCATCAATTTGGACATTGTGTAAGCGACTCAAATCAAACATTTCTTTCATTTGGTGTGCGATTTCACGATCTACAGTTTCACCACCCAGCGTCATTGCTTCGTGTATGAGTTCCTCCTCTGTCTTTTCTTGGATAAACATCTCTGCTGGCGTAATTTTAGGAGGATCGACCAGCAACATCAGGAAGCACGATGAAATGCTAATCGCATAGGGCAAAAATCGTATGTACTCCTCTAACAAATTCTGTCGACTGCAAGAAAACATAAATTGTCAAGTCAAAATAAAAGTCTTCTTATTAATATCTCATTTAAGTACCTTAAGAATTCCGGTAGTTGCCCATCCGAGTGCTTTGAGTAGCTGTCGAAGAGCGCATTGCAGTAATCATCGAAAATACTATCAAAATGCTTGCAACGCACATCAACAAATACGCAAACGGCCAGGAATACGGAGAGATCGATCATGGGCGAACAGACGCGCATTGTCTGATAGTCAAACATCATGATCTCAAGGGGATTGCCACTACTGTCCGTATCATACTTGTAAGCCACATTGTTTCTCAGATAATCGCCGTGGCAAAGGGTGGAGAGTGGCTCTCTGGGCGCCACACGTTGACGTCCATAGCCCGCAGTGTTGAATGCGGTTTGATAGAACCTCTTGATGAAATCCTTGTCCACTTCTGGATGGTATATGCTTGTTGCCTTGGCCACACGCTTGAGTGCAGTTTTCGTCATCAAATCCCATTCTTTATTTATATTCTCATTGGCATAACGAGATTCCCTAAACTCGCTCGTTAGCTGCTGGAAGCGATCCTTCTCGTTGTGCTTCATGGCATAGCCAAAGCCATGGAATCTGCCCAAGTACTTGACTGAAAGGAGTATGTGTTTTGATTAAGCATTTAATTTGAATCTGATTTTTAACTCACCTGCAAGGCGCGCATGCTCCAGACTAAGATTAAATCGGTCCTTTGTCACACTCCAGCCATCATCCGCAAAGTCTCCCAAAATAATCAGAGCCGAGTTCTCATTGATTTCGCTGTAATAATACTTGGGTGCAGCAAACTTGCCATTGCTCAGCTTTTTGATTAAGGGCAGTATATCCTTATAGAAATGCACTTCATTGTGGAACAGATTATCAAACTGTGCCTCATTGTAATATTGAGGCGGTATCTCAGGCGTTTTCTGCGAAGAATATAATATAAATGTATTTATTATTACAACTGCGTATACAAATCTCAGCTTGGCATACTTAATCAATTGTTCAATTAACTAGAAAATTATGAATACACACCTTAACGACCAATTTTATTTGCTGCTGCTCTCCGGCGTATTCAAAATTGATTGTCGCACGATAGCATTGCGTCAACATGAACGCCTCTTCGGGTCCGATTAGGGCAATTTTAATCTCCCCCACCTTAAGTGTATCGGACAGCGACTCGTTGTAATTGACCAGCAGGCATCCATTTTTTAGAATCTTTGGCAAAATACAATCGGTCAGCCACTCGACTTCTGTCTCAACGATCAGCGCCATTTATCAGAGAGTACTTTTTGAGAACCGCTCAGCTTCGCGAATACAGTTCAACTAGTCGTTTGGCAACTATGCGCTGCTCTTTATAAACAATGATAGACGAACTATATATATACATATTTATTTATTAGTATTTGTGTAGATTAAAATTGATTTGGTATGTGTGCATATCTATGTATGCACTAACATGTTTGACTTTTGTAATTTTATTTGTTTGGGACAGTCGAAATGAATGCGAATTTAATCGCATAACACGAGCGTAGTCAATGGGGAATAAATCGTGTGCCCGGCATAAGTTCCAGATAAGATATGAAATAATATATGCAAAGCCAAACTCGCCGGATGATTGCCAAGAGCGTAAAACAATGAAATTCAAAAATACAATAAGCAGCAACTCTTAAGTTCTTATTAAACGTTTTATAGATATGTGAGTAGATAAAATGGAAGAGATATGTTTAATATAGCCTACTCTTGAGCTTGTGTGATAAGGGATAATATTTTAGAAATCGTGAATTTAAACCCTATCAAACAGCTCATTTTTCTCAGTAATAAATATGTTAGCGCTATCGATCCAAGCACTGCTATCAATATCTTCATCGATTTGAACATTGTGCAAACGGCTCAGCTCGAACATTTCCTTTATTTGATGTGCAATCTCACGATCCACGATTTCGCCACCTAGTTTTATGGCTGTCTGTACAATTTCCTCTTCGGTTTGCTCCTTGTTAAACATCTCCTCCGGCGAAATGGTTGGAGGCTCAACTAGGCTCATAAGGAAGTAGCTCGTTATAAGCACAGCGTATGGCAGAAATCGTATGTACTCCTTCAGCAAATCCTTGCGACTGTAAGAAAACATTTTGTTAATTCAAATTTATAGTTCGATTTTAAAGAAAATAATACTTTAAGAATGCTGGAAGTTGTTGGATCGAATGTTTCGTATAGCTCTCAAAGAGCGCATTGCAGTAATCATCAAAAAGACTTTCGAAATTTTTGTAGCGCACATCTGCAAAGAGGGAGAGTGCCAGGAACAAGGAGAGATCGATCATGGGCGAGCAGAGGCGCATTGTCTGATAGTCGAACATCATGATATCCAGGGGTTTGCCACTGCTATCCGTATCATATTTGAAGGCCAAATTATTCCTCAGATAATCGCCGTGGCAGAGGGTGGAAAGTGGCTCTCTGGGCGCCACACGTTGACGTCCATAGCCGATATAACTGTAAGTCACTTGCTGATACTTCCTGACGAAATCCTTATCCACTTGTGGCTGATATTTGGCAGCCGCTCTCTCCGCTCGTTTGAGACTGGCTTTCTGCTTCAAGCCCCATTCTGTACTCAATGTATCCTTGGAAAAACGTGCTTCTTTCAGCTTGCTCGTGATTTCCTCAAAACGATCCTTTTGGTTGTGTTTCATGGCAAAACCAAAACCATGGAATTTTCCTAAATACTTGACTAAAATATAGATTACTTAACTGAAGTGCCTAATTAACTCGAATCTGTTACTCACCTGCAATGCGCGCATGCTCCAGGTTGAGTCCAACTCTGTCCTTTGTCACACTCCAGCCATCCGCCGCAAAATCTCCCAGGATGAGCAGAGCCGAGTTCTCTTTGATTTCGCTGTGATAATACTTGGGTGCACCAAAATGGCCATTGGTCTGCTCTTTGATAACTGGCAGTATCTCGGTGTAAAAAGCAACTTCATTGTTGAAGAGATCGTCAAATTGGATGATTTTGTATAAATCAGGGGATATCTTAGGCGTTTTCTGTTGATATCAATGTTATATGCATCGTTGTTTATCGTCACGTAATCTTCGAGCTTCTTATATATAATTTGTATGCCCTGAACCCATTAAAATTAGTAAAAAGGGTATAATGGATTTGTGCAAAAGTATGTAACAGGCATAAGAAAGCATCTCCGAACCCATGAAGTATAGATATTCTTAATCACCATCAATAACCGAGTCGATCTAGCCATGTCCGTATCTCAGATACTATAAGAGCTAGAGACTTCATATTTCGAATATACGTTCTAGTATTGCAAGTTTATTTAATTTATCTCGTCCCATTCAAAGATGTCGTTAAATTTCGATTCCAGACCACCGTTTTTTGTGCATAACTTGAAAGTTATAAGAGCTACGTGCACCAAATTTAGTAGGGATATTCTCGTCTAGCATACAGAAGAATAAAATATTTGACTTTTCGGATGCCTTACCACACTTATTTTTGGAGGTATGACATATTCACATATTTTTAAATGCATTTTTGTACTACAAATTTCGTTATAATCGGAAAATAAACAAAGTATGAATGCAGATAAATAATCATGAATACATGTAAGGGCTGGGCTCAGGGTATCTCCTAGTCTGGTACTCTCGACTAGAGTACTCTTGTTTTGTTATCACAAGTAAGAGATTGCCTTACTTTTATTATTATTGTGCGTGCACGTCCACAAAGTAAAATAAATACTTATAAACATGGATTTTACAAAGTATGATATGCTTAGATAGATACACACAAACATATATTCTTATTGCGTTTTCTAAATACGTTATGTAAGCTATCCATATTATATATACTCTCACCTTAACAATTAGTTTCCTTTGCAGCTGTTCGCCGGCGTATTTGAAATAAATGGTTGCTCTGTAGCATATGGTCAACATATAGGCCTCTTCGGCCCCGATAACACTTATTTGAATGTTATCCACTTGAAAGGTGTTCGCAAGTGATTCGCTGTAGTTGTCCAGCAATCGTCCATTTTGTAGGATTCTCGGCAATATGCTTGTCTTCAGCCATTGAATTTCATTCTCAACAATCAGCGACATATTTAAGATCGGGACTGAAAATTAGATCTGCGACGCTGAAAGGTTTCGACTGCACTGCTTAGACGGTTTTGTATCCAAGTTTATATCTGATAATATAAACTTGTGTGTCTGTCTGTTATCTTAATACATATGACGACTGAATGATTTAACTTTTATTAACCCATTATAGTCTGTGACTTATTGTACTCGACTTGATGAAACTTGGTACAGATGCTTATTTTTGCTGCACGCATATAATATGTCGGAACCTGCCTGATCGGGCCACTATAGCATATAGCTGCCATAGAAACAATTTGCTGAAAAATGAGTCGTTGTATGAACAACATTTTTGTTTCTAAAACTATCTAAACTATGTTATCGGAAAATTAAGGTTCCAGACCAGTATTTTTTTGGTAAAGCTTAAAATGTATAAAAGGTAGAGGCACCAAATGTTGTATGGATATTCTCCTATAGCATACAGAAGTAAAACATATTTCACTTTTTGAATACCTCACTCAATCTCCCAAAAATCGAAAACACGTATTTAAGAGGTATGACCTTCGGATTTAACAAAGTCTCACATTTATATGCCATATTTATGTCCAAAGAAGTTATTTACGATTCAATATATAGTTTGGGGCCAATGAAAGAAGAAGAAGCAAAGCAATTACATCTATATATGAATGCATATAAAGAATTATGAATGTAAGAACTGGGTTCAGGGTGTCTCCTAGTCGGGAACTCTCGACTAGAGCACTCTTACCTGTTTATACTAATTGAGACACCCACAATCAATTAAACGTAAAATTTCAAGATTCTATTTTTTGAAAAATCAAAATTTGTAAGGGTCCCCTCTTATGCTTTTTTCGCCAAAAAAATCCAAAATTTTATTTTTTCAAAAACTCATAATCCTGAAATGTAGAATTAAACTAGATGCCAAATAATGATCAAAATGGCCTTGGGATTGAAAATCGGTTCAGATTTGACAAAGTTGTGGCAGTTTGAAATCTGGGAAAGTCATTTATATGGAACTTTTCGTTGTTTGGGCACCTTACAAGACAATTTTTTTGTCACTTTTGGCGTGATTTTTGACAGAAAAATGAAACTCCACAAAATCACTTTTCGTATAGTTTTTTATACTAATTGAGGCACCCACAATCAATTAAACGTAAAATTTCAAGATTCTATTTTTTGAAAAATCAAAATTTGTAAGGGTCCCCCCTTATGCTTTTTACGCCAAAAAAATCCAAAATTTTATTTTTTCAAAAACTCATAATCCTGAAATGTAGAATTAAACTAAATGCCAAATAATGATCAAAATGGCCTTGGGATTGAAAATCGGTTCAGATTTGACAAAGTTGTGGCAGTTCGAAATCTGGGAAAGTCATTTACATGGAACTTTTCGTTGTTTGGGCACCTTACAAGACAATTTTTTTGTCACTTTTGGCGTGATTTTTGACAGAAAAATGAAACTCCACAAAATCACTTTTCGTATAGTTTTTTATACTAATTGAGGCACCCACAATCAATTAAACGTAAAATTTCAAGATTCTATTTTTTGAAAAATCAAAATTTGTAAGGGTCCCCTCTTATGCTTTTTTCGCCAAAAAAATCCAAAATTTTATTTTTTCAAAAACTCATAATCCTGAAATGTAGAATTGAACTAGATGCCAAATAATGATCAAAATTGCCTTGGGATTGAAAATCGGTTCAGATTTGACAAAGTTGTGGCAGTTTGAAATCTGGGAAAGTCATTTATATGGAACTTTTCGTTGTTTGGGCACCTTACAAGACAATTTTTTTGTCACTTTTTGCGTGATTTTTGACAGAGAAATGAAACTCCACAAAATCACTTTTCGTATAGTTTTTTATACTAATTGAGGCACCCACAATCAATTAAACGTAAAATTTCAAGATTCTATTTTTTGAAAAATCAAAATTTGTAAGGGTCCCCCCTTATGCTTTTTTCGCCAAAAAAATCCAATATTTTATTTTTTCAAAAACTCATAATCCTGAAATGTAGAATTAAACTAGATGCCAAATAATGATCAAAATGGCCTTGGGATTGAAAATCGGTTCAGATTTGACAAAGTTGTGGCAGTTTGAAATCTGGGAAAGTCATTTATATGGAACTTTTCGTTGTTTGGGCACCTTACAAGACAATTTTTTTGTCACTTTTGGCGTGATTTTTGACAGAAAAATGAAACTCCACAAAATCACTTTTCGTATAGTTTTTTATACTAATTGAGGCACCCACAATCAATTAAACGTAAAATATCAAGATTCTATTTTTTGAAAAATCAAAATTTGTAAGGGTCCCCCCTTATGCTTTTTTCGCCAAAAAAAATCCAAAATTTTATTTTTTCAAAAACTCATAATCCTGAAATGTAGAATTAAACTAAATGCCAAATAATGATCAAAATGGCCTTGGGATTGAAAATCGGTTCAGATTTGACAAAGTTGTGGCAGTTCGAAATCTGGGAAAGTCATTTATATGGAACTTTTCGTTGTTTGGGCACCTTACAAGACAATTTTTTTGTCACTTTTGGCGTGATTTTTGACAGAAAAATGAAACTCCACAAAATCACTTTTCGTATAGTTTTTTATACTAATTGAGGCACCCACAATCAATTAAACGTAAAATTTCAAGATTCTATTTTTTGAAAAATCAAAATTTGTAAGGGTCCCCTCTTATGCTTTTTTCGCCAAAAAAATCCAAAATTTTATTTTTTCAAAAACTCATAATCCTGAAATGTAGAATTGAACTAGATGCCAAATAATGATCAAAATTGCCTTGGGATTGAAAATCGGTTCAGATTTGACAAAGTTGTGGCAGTTTGAAATCTGGGAAAGTCATTTATATGGAACTTTTCGTTGTTTGGGCACCTTACAAGACAATTTTTTTGTCACTTTTGGCGTGATTTTTGACAGAAAAATGAAACTCCACAAAATCACTTTTCGTATAGTTTTTTATACTAATTGAGGCACCCACAATCAATTAAACGTAAAATTTCAAGATTCTATTTTTTGAAAAATCAAAATTTGTAAGGGTCCCCCCTTATGCTTTTTTCGCCAAAAAAATCCAAAATTTTATTTTTCAAAAACTCATAATCCTGAAATGTAGAATTAAACTAAATGCCAAATAATGATCAAAATGGCCTTGGGATTGAAAATCGGTTCAGATTTGACAAAGTTGTGGCAGTTCGAAATCTGGGAAAGTCATTTATATGGAACTTTTCGTTGTTTGGGCACCTTACAAGACAATTTTTTTGTCACTTTTGGCGTGATTTTTGACAGAAAAATGAAACTCCACAAAATCACTTTTCGTATAGTTTTTTATACTAATTGAGGCACCCACAATCAATTAAACGTAAAATTTCAAGATTCTATTTTTTGAAAAATCAAAATTTGTAAGGGTCCCCCCTTATGCTTTTTTCGCCAAAAAAATCCAAAATTTTATTTTTTCAAAAACTCATAATCCTGAAATGTAGAATTAAACTAGATGCCAAATAATGATCAAAATGGCCTTGGGATTGAAAATCGGTTCAGATTTGACAAAGTTGTGGCAGTTTGAAATCTGGGAAAGTCATTTATATGGAACTTTTCGTTGTTTGGGCACCTTACAAGACAATTTTTTTGTCACTTTTGGCGTGATTTTTGACAGAAAAATGAAACTTCACAAAATCACTTTTCGTATAGTTTTTTATACTAATTGAGGCACCCACAATCAATTAAACGTAAAATTTCAAGATTCTATTTTTTGAAAAATCAAAATTTGTGAGGGTCCCCCCTTATGCTTTTTTCGCCAAAAAAATCCAAAATTTTATTTTTCAAAAACTCATAATCCTGAAATGTAGAATTAAACTAGATGCCAAATAATGATCAAAATGGCCTTGGGATTGAAAATCGGTTCAGATTTGACAAAGTTGTGGCAGTTTGAAATCTGGGAAAGTCATTTATATGGAACTTTTCGTTGTTTGGGCACCTTACAAGACAATTTTTTTGTCACTTTTGGCGTGATTTTTGACAGAAAAATGAAACTCCACAAAATCACTTTTCGTATAGTTTTTTATACTAATTGAGGCACCCACAATCAATTAAACGTAAAATTTCAAGATTCTATTTTTTGAAAAATCAAAATTTGTAAGGGTCCCCCCTTATGCTTTTTTCGCCAAAAAAATCCAAAATTTTATTTTTTCAAAAACTCATAATCCTGAAATGTAGAATTAAACTAGATGCCAAATAATGATCAAAATGGCCTTGGGATTGAAAATCGGTTCAGATTTGACAAAGTTGTGGCAGTTTGAAATCTGGGAAAGTCATTTATATGGAACTTTTCGTTGTTTGGGCACCTTACAAGACAATTTTTTTGTCACTTTTGGCGTGATTTTTGACAGAAAAATGAAACTCCACAAAATCACTTTTCGTATAGTTTTTTATACTAATTGAGGCACCCACAATCAATTAAACGTAAAATTTCAAGATTCTATTTTTTGAAAAATCAAAATTTGTAAGGGTCCCCCCTTATGCTTTTTTCGCCAAAAAAATCCAAAATTTTATTTTTTCAAAAACTCATAATCCTGAAATGTAGAATTAAACTAGATGCCAAATAATGATCAAAATGGCCTTGGGATTGAAAATCGGTTCAGATTTGACAAAGTTGTGGCAGTTTGAAATCTGGGAAAGTCATTTATATGGAACTTTTCGTTGTTTGGGCACCTTACAAGACAATTTTTTTGTCACTTTTGGCATGATTTTTGACAGAAAAATGAAACTCCACAAAATCACTTTTCGTATAGTTTTTTATACTAATTGAGGCACCCACAATCAATTAAACGTAAAATTTCAAGATTCTATTTTTTGAAAAATCAAAATTTGTAAGGGTCCCCCCTTATGCTTTTTTCGCCAAAAAAATCCAAAATTTTATTTTTTCAAAAACTCATAATCCTGAAATGTAGAATTAAACTAGATGCCAAATAATGATCAAAATGGCCTTGGGATTGAAAATCGGTTCAGATTTGACAAAGTTGTGGCAGTTTGAAATCTGGGAAAGTCATTTATATGGAACTTTTCGTTGTTTGGGCACCTTACAAGACAATTTTTTTGTCACTTTTGGCGTGATTTTTGACAGAAAAATGAAACTCCACAAAATCACTTTTCGTATAGTTTTTTATACTAATTGAGGCACCCACAATCAATTAAACGTAAAATTTCAAGATTCTATTTTTTGAAAAATCAAAATTTGTAAGGGTCCCCCCTTATGCTTTTTTCGCCAAAAAAAATCCAAAATTTTATTTTTTCAAAAACTCATAATCCTGAAATATAGAATTAAACTAGATGCCAAATAATGATCAAAATGGCCTTGGGATTGAAAATCGGTTCAGATTTGACAAAGTTGTGGCAGTTTGAAATCTGGGAAAGTCATTTATATGGAACTTTTCGTTGTTTGGGCACCTTACAAGACAATTTTTTTGTCACTTTTGGCATGATTTTTGACAGAAAAATGAAACTCCACAAAATCACTTTTCGTATAGTTTTTTATACTAATTGAGGCACCCACAATCAATTAAACGTAAAATTTCAAGATTCTATTTTTTGAAAAATCAAAATTTGTAAGGGTCCCCTCTTATGCTTTTTTCGCCAAAAAAATCCAAAATTTTATTTTTTCAAAAACTCATAATCCTGAAATGTAGAATTGAACTAGATGCCAAATAATGATCAAAATTGCCTTGGGATTGAAAATCGGTTCAGATTTGACAAAGTTGTGGCAGTTTGAAATCTGGGAAAGTCATTTATATGGAACTTTTCGTTGTTTGGGCACCTTACAAGACAATTTTTTTGTCACTTTTGGCGTGATTTTTGACAGAAAAATGAAACTCCACAAAATCACTTTTCGTATAGTTTTTTATACTAATTGAGGCACCCACAATCAATTAAACGTAAAATTTCAAGATTCTATTTTTTGAAAAATCAAAATTTGTAAGGGTCCCCCCTTATGCTTTTTTCGCCAAAAAAATCCAAAATTTTATTTTTTCAAAAACTTATAATCCTGAAATGTAGAATTAAACTAGATGCCAAATAATGATCAAAATGGCCTTGGGATTGAAAATCGGTTCAGATTTGACAAAGTTGTGGCAGTTTGAAATCTGGGAAAGTCATTTATATGGAACTTTTCGTTGTTTGGGCACCTTACAAGACAATTTTTTTGTCACTTTTGGCGTGATTTTTGACAGAAAAATGAAACTCCACAAAATCACTTTTCGTATAGTTTTTTATACTAATTGAGGCACCCACAATCAATTAAACGTAAAATTTCAAGATTCTATTTTTTGAAAAATCAAAATTTGTAAGGGTCCCCCCTTATGCTTTTTTCGCCAAAAAAATCCAAAATTTTATTTTTTCAAAAACTTATAATCCTGAAATGTAGAATTAAACTAGATGCCAAATAATGATCAAAATGGCCTTGGGATTGAAAATCGGTTCAGATTTGACAAAGTTGTGGCAGTTTGAAATCTGGGAAAGTCATTTATATGGAACTTTTCGTTGTTTGGGCACCTTACAAGACAATTTTTTTGTCACTTTTGGCGTGATTTTTGACAGAAAAATGAAACTCCACAAAATCACTTTTCGTATAGTTTTTTATACTAATTGAGGCACCCACAATCAATTAAACGTAAAATTTCAAGATTCTATTTTTTGAAAAATCAAAATTTGGAAGGGTCGAAATTTTATTTTTTGTATTGTATTTTGTATTTGTTTGGGATGTAGAATTAAACTTGATGCCAAATAATGATCAAAATGGCCTCGGGCTTGAAAATCGGTTCGGTTATGATTATTTTGATAAAAAAAGATTAAACTTTTTTATATTCGATTTCAGAGCATTATAGTTTGAAAGTCATAAGAGCTACAGACTTTATATTTATAATTTAATTTTTCGTATTGCCGGCTCAATACAAGCTCTTAACTTTTCAATATCTTTACCCGTTCAAAAGTTATTGATAAATTTAGATTCCAGATTAATGATTTTTAGGAAGGCTTAAAAGTAATAAAAAAAAACAAATGTTGTTTGTATATTCTCCTATAGCATACAAAAGTAAAAAAAAAATCACTTTTAAAATACATCCCCGATCTCCCAGAAATACGTATTTACGTGCCATCTTTATGTCCTACAAATTTCATTACGATCGTGCAATAAACAAAGAAGTTATTTACGATTCCATGCCACATAGTTTGAGGCAAATGGAAGAAGAATCAAAGCAATTGCATGACACGCGCAGCGTATGTTTGCATGCGTGTGTGTGTTTCCATGTATGAGTACAGATAAATAATTATGAATGAATGTAAGACCTTGGTTCAGGAGATGGATATATAGACTCGGCAATTGATGCTGATCAATCATGTATATTCATACTGTATGGAGATATCACTGTCAATACGTTACATTTATGGTGAAAAAATCATGATACCCTGTTCAAGGGTATATACAACTAAAATATTTTGCGAGTTGTTTCGCTTTAAAATTCAAAATTCTAACGCTATTACCGAACAATAACAGGTAGGAGCTGACAAATGGTCTTGAAGTGGTATATGCTCGCCATCAGAGGCTCGATAAACAATTCCCAGGACTATGTTAACACAACAGTGGGTGGCGGCTCTCAATTTTCGAGACCAAAAACGAAAACTTTTCAAGCGGATTCAAAGAACATTATCAAGCTGAACGTCCATCCCAAAATTGGTAAAACTTCGGAGAAGCGCCTAAAACGAAAGCGTACTCAAACTAGTAAGCCCGAGTGCCAAAAGGGCACATGTCCTGCACAGGATTCACGACAGATGAGTGAGTTTTTCAAGGAAGTGCGTTATCGCGAGCTCAAGGGATACTACGCGAAGATGATTGTCGCGGCTAGATGCAGGACGTCTATTAATCCATCCAGAATGTGCTTCGACTGTGGTTTGTTGAAGCCAAAAGCTGCTTCTAGGGATATACGTCGCAACGTCTACTGTTTTGGGCCGGAGACAATGTGCAGCATTGAAAATTAATGTCCTCAGTGATTTACTTACATGGCAAAGTTGTTGCTCATGTATGAAAGAGCAACAGCCTTGCCATATAAGTAGCTCTGTCCCCCTTTCAAATAAATCAAATATAATACAAAAACTACAGCATCGTGATAAATGTCAACTTTTAGAATGTCCGTTCAGTTGTTAAACTAAATTTATTGTAGTCAGCTTGTAGTTCCAACATCTCAATATCTCAAACTCCTAAATTCTCCCTAGTGGCCCAGTTCGACCAGCTGCAGGATGTATTCGGAGCCCGCCCAAAATTCTCAGTACACACAGACGGCGGCACAGCCGGCGCCGTCATCAGTATGTGTGCCACTGATGATGGTGGATGAGGATGGAAAGAAGCGTTACTGCTACCATGGTGGCAAGTGCCGTTGCGAGGTATGCAATATCATACGGCAACGCCAGCAGGACGAACTGGACCAAAATCTGGATGCATTCCTACCGAACGACCGCCTCAAGCTGGAACCGGGCATCCGCCAAGTGAAGCACAAAAATTATAAGCTGCAGGCAACACGCACTTCGCCCGAAATGGCGCTAATGCTACTCAAGGATCACCTTAAGCTTATCAAGGACCTACCCGCATATTATCTGCCGGACAAGTATTATGTGAAAGATGCTTGGCGTGTAACAGGACCCCAGGAGAAGGGCACTCAAACAGAAATCCTCCTTGGTAACTATGGCGTCGATGGTTGCCCATGTCCGGACAAATCTGTTTGCTGGGATATCTAATCCTGTAACAACAAATTTTAATATCTAGGGGAATAAAAGAGTTGGAGATGAGAGAGCAAAAAGCGTTACTAAATACCCTGAACCCATTAAAAATGGGTAAAAAGTGTATAATGGATTGGTGCAAACGTATGCAACAGGCATCAGGTATATCTGACCCCATAATGTATATACTTGATCATTATCAACAGCCGAGATGATCTTGCCATGTCCGGCTGTCTATCTGTCCGTCCGTCTGTATGAACGCGCGTTTCTCAGAGACTACAAAAGCTAATGACTTCATATTCGGAATATAAGTTCTCGTGGTGCCGGGACAAGACCAGTTTATCATTTTTTTTCGATATCTCATCCCGTTCAAAAGTTATCGATAAACATCGATTTCAGACAAGTGTTTTTCGGGTATAACTTGCCGAGCCCATATAATCTAGTTTTATGTTTTCGATATCTCGTCTTCGTTTTCGATATCATGTCCTACAAATTTCATTATGATCGGACAATAAACAAAGAATTTATTCACACAATATCAAAAATTATAGAGTGACCAAAATAATTCATTGTAAAGTGCATTTATAAGTGCATTTTCAAAATGACACATTTTAAAGACGGGCCCTGACCTGAAGCCCGACTCATTTTCAACCTTTAAAGTAAATTATTTAAAATAGAAACCTTAGAAAAATAAATATTTTGACTTTTAATTCAAATACAAACAAGTTTGGCTGACTTAGGAGATAGAAGAGGAGTAGCTCAGTGGAAATCTCTTTGTCTACCGATCGTAGGCTCGCAGGATTGATTACCAACACTAATGCTAATGCCATGTTAGTTTTTTAAGTACATACAATTTCATAAAATCTTAACTGTATTCAATTATATGTGATTTGTGCTTTAACAGGAATTAAAAAACACCAAAAAATATTGACGTGTTAAGTACTGAAGTTTTCTTGTGTTCTATGTCGAAAAATGTCAACATAAAATCTCATAATCAAAGTAACTGATATATGTATTCTTTTTCGTAACAAAATTTTTGAATATTCCGGAATTAGAAAAAAATGTTAAAACGCTTCAAAATCTTTAGACTGCTGAGGGCGGCATATCCTGTACCCCTGCAACGTAGCTTTTCAGATATGAAGATAGATGAATCCTCCCACATCACCGGCGTCAATGCGTTCGTGGCCAAAGGAGATTTACGCACAGAGAGTGTGAATGTGCTGCCCAGATCCAAATACGGCGGAATCTCGCACGTAACCCTGTTATGTGGCGAAACCATAATTGGCAAAATGGGTGCCAAATATGTAAAGTCGCTGTTGAGCAGCGCCCGTGTCCCGGTGGATATGCAGCGCATCTTTGTGGATCAGGGCGAGGAGTATTTCAATTCGGTGCTGCGCAATCGGGCGGCTATTCATGTGGATATTGTGCACGATGCGCTGCATAAGAAGAAATCCCTAAAAATGTGCAACGATCTGGATCTGCATGTGTTCCTGACGAACCTGCGCAGCTTTCCGGGTTTCAACTGTCGTTTTCCCGATGTGAACATTCAGCTGATTGCCCAAAACAATATGGGCAACTACGCAGAATTGGAGTACTCGCCCGTAGAGGGTGTCGTTGAAGGATTGCGTGTCGTCACCAGTGACCACATCGAGCGGTTTCTAGATTATGCCTTCAAGGAGGTAATGGCGAAGAAGCGAAAGAAGGTCACCATCGTGCACAAGTCATCCGAGTGGCCAAAGACGGAGGGTGTTTTGCTGGACATTGCCCACAATATGCAGAAGTCGACATATCCGGATATTGAACTGGAGCCGATGGAGCTGGACAAATGCGTTGCCCGCCTGATACTCGATCCGCAGTATTTTGATGTGCTCGTCACCAGCGATCTGTACGGCACCTTTATGGCCACCATTTGTAGCGCCATTTGTGGCGGCGCCAATCTCTTCTCATCAATTGAGATTGGGGCGCATCATGCTGTCTTCAAGCCGCTGCAAACGAAACTATCGCTCACGAACTATAAGGTGCTCAGTCCGTATGGCATTGTGTCCACCTGTGTGGATCTGATGCACCATCTGGGCCACGGTGACTGCGGCAATGCGCTCTGGAACGAAATGATCCGCACCATGGATGAGGGCATCAAGACCGGCGATTTCAAGGGAACAGATCGAGGAGAATATGTTATATGTAACATTATGAATAAGCTGCAGTGCAATATGTTTAGCGAAATGAACGAATGAGCGTATCAATTGCATTTATTTGACCATTTGGTTACAACAAATTAACAAAATACAATTAATCGAAAATAATCAAAAATGAGTTTTCATATTTGTGCACTTGCGCTGAACAAGAGATAAATTTAAAAAATATCGAAAATGATATATTTGTAAATAACTTGACTCACCTGTTCCTCCTCGGTGCGCAGATGGCTCTCGCTCCTCAGCATTTTCCAGTCCTCGGTAAAGCTCACCAGCTCAACGACGCGCTTGAAGGATACACTCTTCCTCTCCTTGGCATGTCCGTGCAAACCCTTGCCCTTCTTCTTCTTGTTTGCGTATTTCATATAGTCGTAAAAGATCGGTTTCCTTGTATCACTTTCGGTCGGAGTCAGAGATTGCATATCTTTCAATTTAGTCGCACCACTGAAGCCGGAGATAGCTGGCTCCTCGTCCTCGTCCCATGTGTCTTCAAGCATATCCATATTTCTGGAATTTTTGTTTTTCAATTTACATACTACAGTTGATTTAGCTGATTCAACTCTAAATTACAATGCAATACGAACTAGATGGGGTTTCAAAATGTTGACTCGAATTGAAACTTCTTTTATTCGATGACAGTAAAATAATTGTTTATTCGTTTTGAGCATCATTTTACAGCCAGTCAGCCCTTTCTACCAACCAATTTTCTAAAACCCCCTTCTAGTGCTCCATTCCGTTCTAAAAGGAAACTTCAGTAGATCATTTAGCTACCTATAGGTATAGACTACAGACGTATGTATATAGATATAGATTGATGAATTGATTAAGTAAACTGGCTAGGGCTAGAGAAATAATAATCATAGATGTTCGATTATATTGATCTTAACTCAACTTTATTGGTTAGCAACTCTCTAATCTAAACGAATTATGGAAATGTGTTGTTTTCAGAATTATCTCGTTTACCTGATAGCTAAAAGGATGCCGGCCATGTGCTATTAATCAAATTATGATAAGAACAAATATGTGCAGACAAAAATACTTTCCATAATAATAATAATAATAATGGGCTATTATGTGTATGGCAGCGCAATAAACTTTTCTGCAATTTGCACGTACAATTACAATAAATTTATGCGTTACCATTGCCAGAGGCAACCAGTAACGGCTGTAAACAACTACATAAATATACAAGACGGAGCCTGGAACTCAGCCTGAGCCGGAGGCAGAGACTCCGACCAGAGCCTGAAATAGAAACTGTAGAACAGGGAATACAATTGCTTTGGCTTGGTTATGTGACCCAGCGGGCGGCGGGGGAACAGCAATAAAATGTCTGCCAGAAGTGTAGCATATTTACAGGCGCCATAACAAAGGCAACGAGAGAAAGAGAGAGAGAGAGTGAGAGAGTGAGAGCAAGAGCTGGGTAGATAAATAAATAAATTGGTACATGTGTAAACCCCAGTCGATACTTTATCATCATGCAAATGGCTCTGCTGCCGGGCAATGTTAATAAGTATAATAAACGGCTGAGCAAACAACAAGAACGACAGCCACAAAAAACAACAGCAAGAAGGAAAATCCTTGCGGTGCTCTGCTAAATGATGGCTTCAGTGGTCAAAAACAATGCCAGTGTCTTCTGACCACATAATCCCCAGGCAGACACAAAAGCTTTACACACAGACAATAAAACACACATATATGTAGACGAGTATATATATGTGCAGTAATTTATTTATGCTTGGCCAAAGATTACATACATTTTAGAAAAGTCAGTTAAATGAAAATGTTACACATTTTTGCAGCTTGCTCATCTCAAATTTCAACACATAGTGCAGCAGTATCCTTCTTCTGCCTGCTCAGCTGAGGCAATTGCTCTTGGTCATTGCTCGACCATGGTGAGCCGATTGTTGTTGGTCAGCTTGGCTTTGGCCGTGTTGCACATCATCATGAAGATGAACATGGTTTGCTCCAGGACACGGCACACAACGTAGGCGACCAAGTCCACCAAGTTCTCCGCAACGCCCAAATACAGACACATCTTTGCGCTTTTCACTTAGGTCCTTTTTGGTTATCCTTATGCAGTTGTTGCACTGTCGATTTTCTTTGCTCTTCGTCTGTTGCTTTGTGTCGCTCACTCGGACTGCTGCGTAGACAATGTTTATGTTGTTGCGTTTTCAGAATGACAACACTTCACTTTTGGCCATATTTTCAGTCCTGTTGCTGCTGCGGCTGCTGCTGCTGCTGCCGATTGGGCCGATGGGGCCGGTCGGGGCTGCCCGATGTGTCCTCGTTTCGCATTTCTCTACAAAATATTGCCGAGCGACAGGACAACATACAGCTTCCCCAATGGCGGAGCATGCGCACCACACATCCTTGCTCTTGCTGCTCCCTCTAACTAACTGGGGGTGTGTATCCCTTGCATTTGTGATATGGGCTTCTACAGGCCATTTACATTTCCGCTGTACAAAAAAAAACTAAAACCCTTTAGCTTTTGGTTTTATAGCTCATGATATAGTAGTTAAAATATATTTTTGATATCATCTATAAACATAGCGAATGTGAACTAAGCAAGCTTATTGCTATAAGTATATATAAGTCTTAATCAATTTGTCACCTAGGAAACGAAAGGTCATTACCCCAGGCATTATTAATAGGTACACATAAATCAAGCTCACTGATGAAGATGTTTGTCCTTTGTGCACCCGACAATCAGTCCAGGTCAGTTGCAAAACAATGCAAGAATTTTAAATGGGTCAAAAGTTTGTATATAATTTATATACCCTGAACCCATTATAAATGTGAAAAAATGTATAATGGTTTTGTGCAAAAGTATGTAACAGGCATAAGTTAGCATCTCCGAACCCACAAAGTATATACTATGTATATTCTTGATCCCCAGCAATAACCGAGTGGATCTAGCCATGTCCGTCTATCAGTCCGTCTGTCTGTGGCATAACTTGATAATTATAAGAGCTAGAGGCACAAAATTAATTAAAATATGTATATTCTCGTATATGGCATACAAAAGTAGAGAATATTTTATTTCTTATATGCCATCTTCATGCACTGAAAATTGCATTACAATCGGACAATAAGCAATGAAGCTATTTAAGATTCAGTGTAACATGGTATGGGGCCGATGGAAGAAGAAGCACAGCAATTGAATCAAGAGCGCAGCATGTGCCTGTATGCGTGTGTGTGTGTGTGTTTCGATGTATGAATTCAGGTAATGAACGGGCACTCCTGCCTAGAGCAATCTTATTTGTTTCTGCTCTTATTTATTTTAGCCTGCACATTCAGCTGGTTTCAGCATATTTCGTTACGAACAAAATTTAATTTTTATATTTTTTAATTTTTATTTTCCTTCTCATTTATTTTATTAATTTATTTAATGTCGACTAGTAACATATGTGACCAAAAATTGATTTACATTGAAAAATTGTAATTATTAATTTAAAATGTATGGTTATTAAAAATGTAAAGCTAAGCATTGAAGTTAAAGTTAAGGTGTAAATTAGTAAGTAAACTAGTGAGTAACCAGATCAAGTTATATATAACAGAATAATAAATATTCTTAGAGTGCAGTGTTTAATAATTATAAATGTTATACTTAGTCGATAATCTCAAGATGTTTGAATCCTAACTTCCAACTCCCAGTCTCTATATACATAACTAAAAGTAAACTTAGTTCTATCTTATATACCTTGATTATAACTGCTTTAGATTTAATTATGCTGACTTGAGAACCCTTGGATTCAACCATAACAAGGGACTAGCACAACAACTGTCGCATGCCAAGCACCAAAAAGGTAACCCAAAGGTAGTTGAAAGGACATTTATTGCCATTGGCATCGCCACTCCACTCCAACACTTATCCAAACTGAGCTAGAGACCCGACTTGGGACTGGGCCATATGGTGTTGGTGGCTCAGAGTGCAACATATGGTCAGTAGACGGGAGGCAGCAAGAAATTCAACAGCGAGTTAATTGATGTCGGCAGTCGGCAGTCGACAGTCGTCAGTAGACAGTAGCTCATCCTCGAAGTCACCCCCTCTCACTCGCGCTCGGCTCTAGCCATCTCGCTCGTGTGTGCTGTTGAGCGTGAAAGTCACAAATTGTAGGAAAAGAGATCACATGCCATGATAGCGGCAATTTGGCAAGCTATGACGCGTGCCGAGGAGAGGGCCGAGGAGAGAGCGGCGCAGCATATACATATGAATGAAAGGTCAAAGTAGTAGGCGTGAGCGAGCGAGAAAGAGAGAGAGAGAAAGATGGAGAGAGAGAGAGTGCATCTAACCCCTAACTGGCCAAGCGAGAATGAGAGAGAGAGAGAGCCGCCCCTTGCTGACGATCCTGGATATGGTAATGATGAAGATCCTGGGGCCAGGGGTCATTTGCGGGCCACACTTTTATACAAACTTGGTCAGCACGGCGGTAAAAATATTTGTACTCAAACCGTCAAGGGGTGGCTTTGCGGCCAACTGCAGCATAATCATATTGCCTGGCCGGCTCGTGCCGCTCGCGTGTCTGTTGCAGTTGCGGCGTAACCTTCAAGCCGTGCGGAGGCAACACTACTTCGAGATAGAGCCATGAGCCACTACTATTCCTCGGAGGAGGACAACAGCTCACAGTATCTGGGCAGTCCCAACTACAATCTATCGCTGATGCCGCCCCAGCAGCAGCAGCACCAGCAGCATTACAGCAATGTGGCTTACTTATCCCCAGATTGGCAGTTCCTAGATGCCACAGCCAGCAGTCTGGAGCAACAGAAGCAGCAGCAGCAGGAAACATGCACCTATGAGGCACACATCAAGCAGACAGCGCTCTCGGAGACTGACGGCCAGCAGCCGGTGAAGAAGCACAAGTTGAGCACACGCAGATTGAGCGCACAGTCGGAGCCCAGTCAATTGATACTCAGTCCCACGGTGCAGAAGAGGAGACGCCAGGCGGCGAATGCTCGGGAGAGGAAGCGCATGAATGGCCTGAATGAGGCATTCGATCGGCTGCGCGAGGTGGTGCCAGCGCCGTCAATCGATCAGAAGTTGTCCAAGTATGAGACGCTTCAAATGGCCCAATCCTATATATTGGCACTGTGCGATCTGCTGGACAACAATGGTGACGATATGGATGCAGCCGCCTATACCATCTTTGGCGGCAGCGAAAGCAGTTTTGACTGCTAGACTATAGGCATTGAATATATATATATATATCATATATTATATATAGCGTGTTGTTTGGTATCCATTGAATCTAAGATTTAAGGTTTGTGATTTTTCCTCTAACTGTAGCATTATGGTAAATGATATTGTAATAAATGAATAAAAATTTGAAAATGAAGCGTGCCGATTTTTAATTACAGATGATAAGCATCAAAAATATAAATTAATAATTTAATTTTGTATTTATCTAGATTTACATAAAAGCCGCTGCATATGAAAAAACAATCTGAAACAAAAACATACAAAATCGGATATAAAAATTCTCTTCCGTTGCAAACTGAATTGAATTATGAATTTAAAAACTGACCGATTTTTAAAGCTAATGAAGCTTGTAATTAATGAGTTGGGTCAAGATATAAATTTTTGACTGATTTACTGATCACTTTAACAGCTAAATAATAATTAATATAGTTTCAAAATTAGGATAAGTTATCATAGAAACAGATACAGAAATCGGACCGACATCAAGATCAAGAATATGCATATTTAATTGTCTTTAACTATAAAAACATTTGCCAAATGCACTAAAAACACTCAATCGATGCAGCTCTCACAAATATCGAAAAGCTTTCCTTTCGGTATCATAAAAATCAATTAGCTGTGGCCTACGCTTCATTGGTTCCGGAAACTACTCATAAATTAATTATAAAAAGTTCATTGAAAGGCAAAACAACAAGTTTGGCAAGCCCCTAACGATGCGACACACACACACACACACACACACACACACACACAGACAACTTACTGAAATGCCAGAATATAACATTTCCGCATATCGCACTTGAAGCGTAACGCCCCTAAATATACTTATATTGAGGGTGCTACACGAGTCCTTCTTTAAATGTTGGAAAATTAAAAAAACGCAGCTGAGTGTTTAGTTTGTGAATAACATTTTATGGAGTTATGTGAGAGGGATGTGTAAAGAAAATATAGCTATGGTTAGATTAGGTCGGCTTAGGTAGTTAGTTACTAGTGTTTCGGCCTATAACGGGTTCGCTCCGCTGCCATTGGGCTATCCGTTAAAGGAAAATCGTTCATGTCGAAAGAGTACTTGGAGGCACGAAAGCCCGCAACCGGTGGGTATAATACAATAACTTCTCGTTTCGATGCATTGAAATTTAGATTACGAAAGGGATTACTTGTGTAGTACTCCGGACTCCGTTCAGTATAGCTGACGGACCTACGTAACAATTTGGGTAGTCTCGTAAGCGGCGACTGTGCATTTGCTGCTAGTGACCTGTTTTGAAGATTACGTGTCTGCTTTTCTTCCATCTTTGGCGGGATATTTGCAATGTGATTGTGTAGTATGTTGATTGTCCTCTCGGCCAGAGTTGGGGGTATCTGGAATGAGCAGAGTAAGGCCAGACCATCGGTGGGCTGCGAATGATGTTTCTGCCAGGGATAACCCCTCTGGAAACCATCATGTCCCGAGCGATGACGCACCACACAGCTATCATGCATGTTTTCCTCCTGCTCGATTTGGACTGGGCGGCCGCCGAGGGCCTGGAATTCTGGATAATGCCACCGATCAGATTGCAAGAGATTAGTACGCTATGAACTTACTGTTTGCGGCGTCATCCTCCAGTTTATTGTGGCGCTTGCTCAAAACTCGTTGCTTACAAACCGCTGGGGAAGCCGAACGGGTTTTCAAATTTTCTGTTTTCGTTCCTAGGGACTTGGATTGCCGGCTCTTATTTAACACTGCTGGCTTGCACGAGCAGATCTTGCCCATCCGCTTGACACCCTTCGCAAGACCCTTGGGCTTGCTACTAGAAGGCTGATCATTTTCATATGAATTTGTATTCGGGTCGTCATTCGCTTTTGCTGGTATAGATTGTGCAGAGCAATTGCAAGCAACCCTTTGCCTATCATGTAGCGTCATGTCAATGTCCGTCTCAACGGCAGCCTCACAACGACAAGGGATCTTCGTAGCATCGGTGCCCTTGAGTGTCTCTAAATCCTCGTCGTCTGACGGGCAGTAGCAATCTAGCATTTTATCATCGACTTCCTTATCGCGGATATACGCATCATCTCTTTTGACGTAGTCATCCCCGTCGGTCACGTATCTTGGAGTTATGGGATCTTTGCACTGATCGCTACACTCCTCTACACACGGATCTTCGCTTCTGCCAGCCATGTTTTCCCTTTCGCGGTTGTACGAATCTCTTCTTTCATAGTCTGCCTGAACGTTCTGGTTTTTTGGAGGTATGGGCTCCATAAGCTGGTCATACGGCTGTCCTCTTTTTTCGGAGTCTTCCTGAGGTACCTTTAAGTTGTCATCCTGACCAGCCTGATACTTTCTAGAATCTCTTTTTTCAAAGTCTTCCGGATCGGTCTGATATTTTGCAGATGTGGGGTCCATACCCTGATTTAATGAATCGTCCCTTCTTTCAAAGCTCTTTTTTCTTTCTTCCCGATCATTCTGATATTTTGGAATTCTTTGATCCTTATCTTGGTTATACGGATCTTCCCTTTTTACATAGTCTTCCTGATCACTCTGATATTTTGGGGCTCTTTGATCTTTACCTCGGCTATACGGATCTTCAGTTCTGTCCGGATCGCCCCGGTATTTTTCTGGGCCTTCGTTGTATTTTCCTTTACTTCTCGAACTTCTTCTTAATGAGCACGGTTCGGCACAGAGGTTCTCCTCACAATTATCTGGAGGTATTTCATTACGTTGCCTTTGCCGATAGTTAGGATCATGCCCAGCGGATTCTTTGCTCTTTCTCTGATTTTCTTTCGCATAGTTGGGCTGTCGGTCCGAATAGTTTGGATCCATTTGCACGTCCCTCTGTCTTCTGTTTTGCTGATCATTATATTCATCGTCATTTCTGTATCTTGATTTCTTGTCTATGCTTTGCCGGTTTGATCTACATTTCCCATCGCATCGTTGAGGTTGATTTTGCGGCGGCTCTACGTACTCAGCCTGATAATTTTCTGGATAATAGCCCTGCTCATTGCCATATTGGTTCCGACTATACCTTGTTTCATCATTTGAGGCACGTTGCGGCTGTAACTGTTTGTTGACGCGTTGTGCTTCACACTCGTTTTGGCATACGGGAGGTGGCATTTTCGGTGCCTGCTCGGTTTTATCTGAATATCGCATTTTTCTATCTGGATCATCTATTTCACGGCTTCGGTACGTCTTTCTATCCGCACTCTGTTCATCACGATACCGGCGCATATTTCTATCTTGGCTCTCTCTTGAGACCTCATAACTTGTACGATTTCTTCCATCTGTGCGCTCTATAAACTCTGCGTCTTCACTTCGTCGCATTTTCCGCTGTCTTCTGTTATATTCGATGGTGTTCTGATTGGGATCCCAATTGTCATTGTCATCTGGCGCTTGAGTGGAAGCCACTCTGGACACAGCCGCGACTGCACCTTGAGAACCTGGCCTAGATACAACCTTGGATGTACTCTTGGATTCTGGCCTTCTTGATTCAATTGACGTACACCTTACATTATCGGGGGGTGCTCTCTCGTAGCCGGACTGCTCCAATTTATCGTTGGTCGATCGTCTTTGACGACTTCTTGCATCGTCTGCTTGAATCTTTGGACTCTGCGAGTATTGCTGATCATTGTATTTAGAATTTTGTGGCGCATGCCTACAATTTGGATAATTACACGTCAGTGCCTTTTCGGGAACGTCTTCACGGTCTTGCACCTTTGGAGCCTGCCTGTAATACTGCTCATTGTAATTATAATTTTTGGGCACCAGTTGTGGATCGTTTGGCGTAGAGGGCGGTGTCCTATTTTCAGGATACTCTCTTAGTAATTCCTCCCTCGGCTGTTGCCTTTCATACTGCACCGGTTGTTGATACGGCTGCTGCTGAATGGGCCGAGTTTCGCATTCGTAAGCAGGCGGTCTATCTCTGATTTGCCTATGGATACAGCTATTATTATTGCAACCCCTTCGAGGAGGCAAGGGTTCTGCACAAACTTCACTTGGTGGTCTTGGCAATAATAATTGATTCGTTGGCTTTTCCGATGACTGCGGATATTCTGGCTGAGATCGCATTTCATTTGCATTATTTTTCTGGTTCGCAGCATTATATTGGGAATTCGGTCCGTTTTGATATACTGGTTCGTCCTTCTTTGACGAAATTTGGCAAACATGGCACTGATAGTTTGGCGTCGTTGGCATTGGCTGAAGAAACGGAACTGTTGCAGGATTATTGAAACCGTTTTGTGGTAGATAATTATTTAAGGGAATCTTGGTGTCGTCACCCGATCTCTTGCGACACGTGGCTCGAGAATTTGCAGTATGCTGATTATATTCAATATATGCGCCGTTCACCCTGTATTGTTGAGTCTGATTTCTGAATTCATTATTATTCTGCCACTCGCCTTCGATGCGCTCGGTTTCAACAGATGGATGAGGAAACCTCGGCCTGCTTCTATATTTTCCAGTCAGTACCTTTCTTTTGGGCGGCCCGTAAGCATACGTAGGGACGCCTAAATCAAGAGCACCGTCATTTTTGCT
The DNA here is from genome assembly GCA_035045305.1 of Drosophila maculinotata. NCBI lineage: Eukaryota > Metazoa > Arthropoda > Insecta > Diptera > Drosophilidae > Drosophila > Drosophila maculinotata. Next base: position 13,308,618 of record JAWNPD010000387.1, read on the forward strand.
TATATCCGGCGGTTGACTTTGATGATAGTTGTGTCTATCGTTCTCGCTGATCTCACTATAGTTGCTATTCTGTTTATGTAGATTGGGATAGCTTGGTCTGTGGTCTCTGGTTTCAAGTCGATCATAATCCTCGACCTCATCGCCGTAATCAGTAGAATTGGAAGTGGGATACCAACGATCGTTCCCGGATGCGGCTCGTATCCTAAAGGGATTAATCTCAAGCGGTGGTGGCGGCAGCTGAAAGCCATATTTCTCCTTCAATATATCCAGTGATTCTTCCAATGTGAAAGGTAATTGAAAATCAACTTTTTCGCTGTGGATACTGTTCTCGCTGCTGCTCAGCAGAACTGCATCCTCAACGAGGCAGTTGATTTCCTCGCTGCCGACCGTGGACTAAAATACATAATTAATAATTAGGATTTTATAATACATATTATTATGTCACATACCTCAATAGCCTTTACATTGATATTGTCTGACATGGGTTCTTTCAAAAACTCTAGCTCTTCGAAGTACGAGTATCGTGGAACGTAGTGGTATCCCCTTAGTTTGCTTCGCTTAATGGCTACTAGTTCAGTGGCAAAGTAATAACGCAATGATAAAATCTGCATTTTTAGCTGATCAACTGTTAGCTTATTATTAAAGCAACGAGAAAGGCGTTGCCAAGCATTCTCTCTTAACGCAACATTGTGAAAGCTGCATGATTTTGGATTCCAGAGGCATTCGTTGGCGCGATATAGACGAATTATTTTTCGTATTTCATTCAAATCGCTCAAACGCTTTGGACTGCGGGACATAGCGGTTTTGGCAACCATTTTCGCCTGATTAGAACTTTGTAAACTAGCCAACCTTTACCACCAATCTACCATAGCATAGTCCCTTCTTAGGCTATGGTGACCAGTCTATTACGTTTTGTTACAATTTCAAATTTATTTTGTATGCCAAATGTAAAATGTTCCGAACACTTCAAAAACATATTAATGTCTGTTGAAATTAACGAACATTTGATAGAAAATTCAAAAGTTAGTGTTGAATAAGTCCCTTAAACTATAACGATACTTAACGAACAATACTCACTTAACGAAACAAACTAAGCCCAATTGCACGAATTCCGTTTCTTTATTTAACATTGCGTATGCAATACTCTTGTATTATATAAATATATAAGTTGTGCTTAGTCATATACAAATATTGAAAACTTTGGAACAATGTCATACGCTTTTTGTCGACGATTGTGCCAATTCTGTGCAATTTATTGCTAGCATATCGATGCGCCGCCACAATCTATCGACCATCTATCCAACAAATAATTTTTTATTCAACGTGATATTGAAGCTAAAAAATAGAATTTAAGTGAAACAAATATAAAGGCACAACGCATGAAAGTGCATTTAAAGGGCTGCAAATCATTCCGGGCCAATAAACCAGCGAGCTTAACTAAAATACGGGCCATTACACTAACAACCAGCAGCAATAACAACAATTGATTGTGAATTGTAATTGTGATTGTGACTTGATGTTGGTGTTGGTGTCTGGTATAACCACAAAAATTTTCTCTGCATTTCGAGGCCCAACTTAGTACGAGAACAAGCACTTGGCAAATATACCGGAGAGCGGTTTGGACGGTCTAAAATCAAAGTCACAATCAGTGCTTGGTGGCTACGTCATTCTCATTTTCATTTGCATTGAATGTACATTTTTAATTACATGAGTATTTCACAACACTGAGTGTCAAAATTAAAGTACCACCCCAACATTCATTCGACTAAGCCTGCTTACAACAACGACAACAAGAATTGTGCAAAAGTGTGTGGGTGACAGAATTGCATTGAAATGTCTGCGGAGAGGGAAATACCCGCTGAGGACAGCATCAAAGTCGTCTGTCGCTTTCGGCCGCTTAACGACAGCGAGGAGAGGGCCGGCTCTAAATTTGTCGTCAAGTTTCCAAACAATGCGGAGGAGAATTGCATATCCATAGCGGTAATTAAACAAAATTCAAATTAAACGAAACACATATGTATGCACGCATACTTATATACATGTATATCTGCGTGCCGTTGCGGTTCTATGGCGATGACGTCATGCCGAACATTGTCTAACATTAGCGCAGTACATTAGCCTTTACTTACCGCCACAATTACACACACATACAGAGTATGAGCGATTGAAAGAGAGTAAGCAATTACACACATACATACATTCATGCATATCTATATGTATTATAACTAATTAGCGCTCGAATTTTTGCGCGTGTTTCGTGCAATTTTTGTAAATTGTTGCCAAATAACTTTAAAATTTGATACCAATAGTTGCAACAGTGAAGCAAAAACAAAGCAGCGCTCCATTGATTTTCCACGCACAACCAGGTCTTTGTATGTATTTGTGTGTATGCTTGTGTGTGTGAGTGTGAGCCACCCACTCTTGGAAATTGCCCGGCAACTTGTCATGTTTTTCTTTTATTTGCATAGTTAACTTGCTTGATATGGCAATACACAATTCAATAATATGCACACATTCTGCCTTTTACCTTGTCAACTTGTCCGCCCAACTTCACTTAGGTACTCTATATATGTACATATGTGTGTTTGTTTGTGTGTGGCCCCAAAACAAAACATCGCCCTCAAAATGTTGCCACCAGCTGCTGCCACGCGAATGAGTCATGCACGCCATCCCGCAAAAAACTGTAAATAATAATAATGATGTATCCCAACATGAATATGTATGTATTATTCAGCTAGAGGAATTTCGATTTTACGGAATATTATTAATGCCCTAAGACCGCTGACGACTGCTGTCTTTTGGTCTTTTGGTGGCAGCCATGATAAAGTTAGTTGTACATATACATACATACATGCATATTTACTTATACACTTGCTCCATAAAGCACAATCAGCTTGTCAAATCACTTTGACTTTTCCACTGACAAATGTACTCTTTCATTTAAGAAATAAGTACTTGAGAGTTTCTTATGCATTAACTAATAAATATAAAGAGCTGCTTTATTCTAATTGCTCAATAATTTTAGTATAACAATTCCTTTCTATATGCAGTTCATCTTAATAAAATCTTTACTTTTTAAAATGCGTGTTTTTCCTGGAAAATATGTGTTTAAATATTGACCAACTCGCATTGGCTTACATACGAAACTTGGGCATAATTTCATATGAAATTGCACCTCTTAGCAGCTGTTAAAAACTGGTTTACTTCCTCTAGCTTTCTGCTGTACTATACTAGAAATTTGTTACGAATGATTTAAATCGCAAAGCGTTGTCATATTTGTTAAAGATGGCATTATAAGTCAATAAGTTCTTTCAAAATTGGCTTAAAAGGTATTAATAAATTGTGTATAGGGGTAAGGAAATATTTCGGATCCTATAAAGTATATAGGCTGATGCTTCAGCATTCATAGATTTTTAAAATTGCATATTCAATATTGTTTCAAAATCCAGCAATATTATACAGCATAGTCAGTCAACTTGGCAAGTCTATATGTGAACACTGTATTTAGAGTATCAACTAGTCGATCAGTCCCTACTAAATCTTACTAATACGTATACATTATGTACCCGTATTGCTGCTCTCTTTTGGCTCTTTCTTTTCTACTACTCGCTATTCATTAATTTCAAGTTCCACTCATTTGTGGTGCGGCTGCCTCTGCTCATAATATAATCACGATCCGTTTCGCTGCCATGCGTTGAAAATGATTTGAAAGCTGTTTTAAGTGGTGGGGTAGGGGGATGAAGACACATGTTATGACCGGCATGAGGAAACAACAATTTCACTTTGTGTTTCTATACTGTATTTTAGGGTAAAGTCTATCTGTTCGACAAAGTCTTCAAGCCGAATGCGTCGCAGGAGAAGGTGTACAATGAGGCGGCCAAGTCGATTGTCACGGATGTCCTGGCTGGCTACAATGGAACGATATTCGCCTATGGCCAGACATCCTCCGGCAAGACGCACACAATGGAGGGCGTCATTGGGGATTCGGTGAAGCAGGGCATCATTCCGCGCATTGTGAGCGACATTTTCAATCACATTTACGCGATGGAGGAGAATCTGGAGTTTCACATTAAGGTCTCGTACTACGAGATCTATATGGACAAGATCAGAGATTTACTGGACGTATCCAAGATCAATTTGAGCGTGCACGAGGACAAGAATCGTGTGCCCTATGTCAAGGGCGCCACGGAACGATTCGTCTCCTCGCCCGAGGATGTCTTTGAGGTGATCGAGGAGGGCAAATCCAATCGTCACATTGCAGTGACAAGTGAGTAATTAATTTACAATTTAGATATGCTTAAAGTGGCACTTATTCATTGGATTAACAATTAGCAGCACATATATTTCCGCTTAAAAACATTTAAAGCTTGATAAATATTTTGCTTCATCTTAATTATACTCGTTAGACTCTCGCTCTCGAAAGCATATATCTTGATAAACTATTTTCCTTGAGCCTGTGGCGTTATTCTGTTCTCATAAAAGCTTTAATCTTGATACAATTTAATCATGCTTAAAGCTTAAGACTATTAGCAATATGCAAAAAACTTCCTTAGAAATAATTCATCGCAATTTGTCATATGGCTTTTTATTTTTAATTCACTGTGCTGACGGGTTAATTCAATGTTTAAGTTTTGCTTTAATCTGGTAACAGTTGAATCTAAATATATATTTCCTAATTGCAGACATGAACGAGCACTCGTCACGTTCGCACTCGGTGTTCCTTATTAATGTAAAGCAGGAGAATCTGGAGAATCAAAAGAAATTGTCTGGCAAGCTGTATCTTGTGGATTTGGCCGGTTCTGAGAAGGTATCGAAAACCGGTGCTGAGGGCACAGTCCTGGATGAGGCGAAGAACATTAACAAGTCGCTTTCGGCGCTGGGCAATGTAATTTCGGCGCTGGCGGATGGCAATAAAACGCACATACCGTATCGTGACTCCAAGCTGACGCGCATCCTCCAGGAGTCGCTCGGCGGCAATGCACGCACAACGATTGTCATCTGTTGCTCGCCAGCGAGTTTTAACGAGTCGGAGACGAAGTCAACGCTGGACTTTGGTCGTCGCGCGAAGACGGTCAAGAATGTTGTGTGTGTCAACGAGGAGCTGACTGCCGAGGAGTGGAAGCGTCGCTACGAAAAGGAGAAGGAGAAGAATGGACGGCTCAAGGGCAAGGTGGAGAAGCTGGAATTGGAGCTGGCGCGTTGGCGTGCCGGCGAAACGGTTAAGGCGGAGGAGCAAATCAACATGGAGGATCTCATGGAGGCCAGCACTCCCAATCTGGAAGTGGAGGCGGCAGCGCAGGCCGCTGGCGCCGCAGCTCAAGCGGCAGCCGCTCAGCGCACGGCTATCGCCAACATGTCCGCCTCGGTGGCAGCCGATGAGCGTGCGCGTTTGGCCACGGAATGCGAGCGTCTCTATCAGCAGCTGGACGATAAGGATGAGGAGATCAACCAGCAGAGCCAGTATGCGGAGCAGCTGAAGGAGCAGGTCATGGAGCAGGAGGAGCTCATTGCGAATGCGCGACGTGAATACGAGGCGCTGCAATCGGAAATGGCGCGTATTCAGCAGGAGAACGAGTCGGCTAAGGAGGAGGTCAAGGAGGTGCTGCAGGCCCTGGAGGAGCTGGCTGTCAACTATGATCAGAAGTCGCAGGAGATTGACAACAAGAACAAGGACATCGATGCCCTCAACGAGGAGCTGCAGTTGACCAAAACTCAATTGAATTCCACCTCAACGGAGCTGCAACAGCTGAAGGACATGTCCACGCACCAAAAGAAACGAATCACCGAAATGCTAACCAATCTGCTTCGCGATCTAGGCGAGGTCGGCCAATCTTTAGCGGCTGGCGATTCCGCAATAGATCTCAAGATGAGTGCTCTGGCGGGCACCGATGCCGCCAAGCTGGAAGAGGACTTCACCATGGCCCGCCTGTACATCAGCAAGATTAAAACGGAGGCAAAGAACGTGGCGCAACGCTGCGCCAACATGGAGACCATTCAAGTGGACTCCAACAAGAAGATCGTCGAGTACGAGAAGGTTCTGGGCGAATCTAATCTGCTTATCTCGCAGCACGAGGCGCGCATGAAGTCCCTGCAGGAGTCGATGCGCGAGGCCGAGAATAAGAAGCGCAATCTGGAGGAGCAGAACGATTCGTTGCGCGAGGAGTGCGCCAAACTCAAAGCAGCCGAGCATGTCTCCGCGGTGAATGCCGAGGAGAAGCAACGTGCCGAGGAGTTGCGCTCCATGTTCGACTCGCAAATGGATGAGCTGCGCGAGGCGCACACCAGGCAGGTGTCGGAGCTGCGTGATGAGATCACTGCCAAGCAGCACGAAATGAACGAGATGAAGGATGAGCATCAGAAGCTGCTGCTGACGCATCAACAGATGACAGTGGACTATGAGAAGGTGAAGCAGGAGGAGGCAGATAAATCGAACAAATTGCAGGACATCCTTCTAACCGGAGAGCGTCGCGAGCAGGCGCGCAAGGACCTCAAGGGTCTTGAGGACACCGTCGCCAAGGAGCTGCAAACGTTGCACAATCTACGCAAACTCTTTGTGCAGGATCTGCAGGTAAAAATTAAATCATATTAACTTATAGGCATAGGCCTTGTTAAATGGACATAATATTAATTGTTAATCCTGTTTGCAGCAACGTATTCGCAAGAATGTGGTTAATGAGGAGAACGAGGAGGATGGCGGTTCGCTGGCGCAAAAACAGAAGATATCCTTCCTGGAAAACAATCTCGATCAGCTGACCAAGGTGCACAAGCAGCTGGTGCGCGACAACGCCGATCTGCGCTGTGAGCTGCCCAAGCTGGAGAAGCGCTTGCGCACAACCATGGAGCGCGTCAAGGCACTCGAGACGGCGCTAAAGGAGGCAAAGGAGGGTGCGATGCGGGATCGCAAGCGTTACCAGTACGAGGTGGATCGCATCAAAGAGGCGGTGCGACAGAAGCATCTGGGCCGACGTGGACCCCAGGCACAAATTGCCAAGCCCATACGGGCGGGCCAGGGTGCTATTGCAATTCGCGGCGGCGGTGGCAGTGGCGGTGCCGCCGGCGGTGCCACAATGGCTCAGGTTGGCGCTGTTAACTCCTAATTGGCCACCCAGTTTCAGTACCGTTTCAGTTTAGCTCCGCTTTAACCTACTTAACCTAAAAATAATTGCCTTCGCTTAAAGAATGTCGTTTTGCGATCATGTGCAGCGCTTTATATATAAATATAAATAATTAAATAAATGAGAGGAAAAAAAAGGAAATTATTAACTAAATTTTACAACAACAACAAAAACCCCACAGATATTTAAGGACACATAACTACGTTTAAGCATATTTATAAACTTTTCAAATATAAACTTAAATAAAAGTCGCAGACAAATTATGCTAGTTTTTATTTATTTTTTTGTTTTGTTCATTATTATGCAATTGTGTAATAAAGATGTTGTACCCCTGTTGTAAAAAAATATAAACAAGCCTTGAAGTATATTGCAGCTTAGCCAAGTTTATAAACGCATGTTATAACCCATGCCGTTTACATTGTGGCGCTCGGAATCCGCAGGTTCACACAGTTGCCATTCGTACCAGACCTTTTCAGGGTCCACGCAGCGCCAGAACTCTATGGAAATCGTTTCGCCCGCTTTGACAGTGTGAGGATGCTGCGGTTAGAAATACAATAAATGAAAGAGCATTTAAAATTGATTTCAATTTAAAACATACCGTTGGAAAGAACATGGGAAACCAGGAGAACATGCCCGGCGTATGCGTTAAAGGATTAATGCTCAGTATAATATCCTTGTACAACACAGTATCAAAGTAGCCGCCAATGCCGTGCAGGACACAATCCTTCTGGACTCTAAACGACAACTTTTTGTGGCGCGTATTGTCAATAATCTCATCGTGATTGGGATGTGTAAACTCGAACAGTGTCTGTGGATTATCTATGTGGTAAATGTTCTTTAGCAGAACGACGTAGCCACAGTGGAAGGACGTAGCCAAAGTGGATGTCAGCTGGCAGACATTATTATGCAGCACAGCGGACATAATGGGATTGATATACGAGGTCGATTTACTGGGTATGCTAATGCCATCCGGCTTGAGAAGTTTTAAGGCGCCATCGAGGCACTCGGGCGACAGTTCATTATCGCCAAAGGATCCGAGTAGCTCCGAGACAAGCACATCAGCCAGTTCAGGAGGCGAAAAATCACGCATGTCCTTTGACAATATGTGAACATCTGCAAAAACCAAAAAACCTAGGGTAAGTGGAGAATTCAATTTGTAGTCATCAATGCATTCACCCTTCTTCGACCACAGCGTCTTGACCATGTTGGAAAGGGTGCGTATTGCACTGGGATTCTTTTCAATAATATAGACGCGCACTTTGCGGTTGGTGATCTCTGCTGCATTGAACACAGCACGCGCCAAGGGCCCTCGTCCACCGCCCAAGACCATGATGACCGTCTGCAAGAGTGAAACGTATGAATAAATGGTTGTGCTTCTGGAAAGCATTAATGGTCATGGATTACCAGCGTGCGGTTGGCCTGCTCGTTGCTGACACGATCAAGCAGCACCCGCTGTACGGCCTCCTGGTAAAGTTTATATTTTACAGGATCTGTTTCAAAGATTTCGTACGTGTAGCTATCCAAATTATCAGACAGTGGCTGCAGCGGAATCTCCAATACGTTTTCGTAGCTGAAGGTAGTTAAATATTAAAAACATGGATAAATTGCTATTTCTATGGGATGCCGAAGATTTAATGCGCTTGCAGGAGCCGGAAATGCCTGCTTTAATGATATGCAGACGAGGCACAAAATACTTATATCAATTACCACCCACTTGTTTAAGATGTGCGTATCGGAATTATCGTTGATCAGCTTTTTAATATAGTCCGCATATTGTGAAATGGAGTTGTCATTGGCATTTGTGGATATTATAATGTTGGCGCGCACCGACATGAAGTGGCCAACAATTGCCTGCCACTCCTTGTGCAGCACATAATAATTGGAGCGATTCAGCACAAACAAACTGGATGGAATTAAAACAGCCTCAATGGGCTCACCGAGCCAACGGCGCACGGATTCTCTGCTGGGCCGATCCGAATCGCTAAGCTCCAGCACGACTTTCATCATCTTAGCCGTCTGTTTGATGGCACCACGTAGATTGTTCCACCAGCTCCACGGATCCACTTGTTGTGCTTCTTCGATTTCTGTTTCCGTTGCATCCTTGCGATGCTCAAATGTGGCCAGCTCCGGATTTGTAATGGGCACATGAATAAACCAGTTGCCTAAACAATAATTATTAAATATATAAAAAAAACAGTATTTGCATAAAATCGATATCTACTGTATGGTTTAATATTAACCTTTTGTCCTCGTGTTTATAATCTCCGCCAGATTGTCATTTTTGGGTCCGTTTAATCGGATCATCATGCTGCCGTTATTCTGCAAGTGCTCTGCCCAGGTGATGTCGCGCAGTAGTGTTGCTTTGGAATACTCACGAAGCTTGGCATTGGATGAATCGACATCAACATCGGACAGCACAAATATCACTTTAGAGTTCCATTCGTGGGCGCTTAGGGCGGTTGCCGGATAGGTGGGATCCGTTTCGAATGGATCCATTGGTAGCATGTTAGCATTTATCGATGTGGCAATTACAGCGTAGTTATTCAAATGAGCTTTTTGTATAAATTTAGCTATGCTGGATATTCCCTCCTGATGTAAACAAACGTAGGTATTCATCTTAAATTCCAAAAAAAAAGCGTGTTGCCCGGCTTCGAACGAAAAGGTAAACAGAAAGAAATCGATATGCATTCGATAGTTGTGCACCGGCAGTCACGGTTGCCACTTAACAAAAATATTTTACACCATATTTCGATAAAAAGTGTACCATTTTTTTAAATATATATATCATGTATCAAAATATGTTAATATTCACTTATCTTATTTATAAATACAAAAATACGCTAAGCATTAAAAAGAAGTACCAGTTTTGGACCAATTGTACCACATGTGGCAGCCGTTGTTTCAGTGTGTACCACAAAAGAATATCGGGCAATCGATAGTTTTCAGCAGTTGTATCGTGTGTGTGACCACCATAGAGCAATGGGCATTTTTGCCTTTACGGCTTTTATTTATTTATAATAGTATGTAATTTTTTGTTGTACATGGCTAACCGCGATGTATTTTCCAAGATCTTGCCAAATGTCAAGTTGGCAACGCGCTACGATGCAGAAGGTCGCGAAATTCAGGTACGCTCACCAGGCCAAAATATGTACATGTAAACAATGATTTTGTTGTTATTGCTGTTATTTTGTTGTAGGTGGAACGGCGGGAGGATACGGATGCTGCTGCCAAGGAGTTGGATACATTTGATATGCTAGTTGCCGCCGGATACTATCGGGCACGCATCAAGGGTCTCTCCGCCTTTGATAAAGTCGTGGGCGGAATGACCTGGTGCATTGAATGCTGCGACTATGATGTGGATGTCGATTTGCTCTTCCATGAAAACTTAACAATTGGCCAAAAAATGTAATTAGTACTTATTAGAATTTTCTTTTTATTTTTCAATATTTTGTCACCTTTTAACTAATCCGACTATATTTTCAGTGCGCTGGTGGAGAAAATTGTTGCGGTGCTAATTGACATGAAATGCCCGCATAGCCTGGAACCGCATCAGGTGCAAGGATTGGAGTTTCTTGCCATACATCCTGTCATACAATGGCTGGTAAAGACTTCTGTAAGTTATTGGCCTTAAGCAATGTTCATATTATTACAGATTTTATGTATTTGTAGGTTGAAAACCGTGAGGATCGCGGCCAGCGCTTGAAGAGATTTGCTGTCGGCCAGTTCCACAATGACTATCAGTATAAAAGTGATAAGGACAATCTCACAAAAATACGCTGCGCCGCTGTCAACATAAAAGCCATACAGGTCGGGATATTTTGTAAAGTTAAAGTCTCGAATTTAACGTTGTAAATCTCTTGAATCTCTCGCAGGAACTTTATAGTCCCAAAAGGCAATTTGAGCGGAAGGAAGCCAACAGCGATGATGATGCATTACGCGTGCGTCTAACGTTGCTGGAATACGGCGATGCGGGACCAGTGGCCAAGCAGAGCGTGGAGCAGATATCAGCAACAAATACGGATCAAGTAGAGGTAAGCATAAATAGATATTTTAAAAGTAAACTAAATTTCATATTTAAACTGCAGACTGATCTGGAGAAAAAGCTGCGGCAACTTGCTGTGACTCAAGAGGACGCTCAAGCGCCACTAAAGCGCATCGATCTTGATCCCGTCGCTCGTAGCGCACTTCAGCAGCACTATGCTGAGTTCAAGCTGGAAATGGAAACAGATGCACAAGAGCTGAAGTCGCAAAATCAACAGAAACGCTTGGAGGCGGCTAAGATAGCGCTGGAGCACAAGATCAAACGCTATGGAAAAGAAAATGTCCAATTGACAGCGTCGGTCGAGGCGCAGAACCAAGAAACCGCTCAGCAGGTGCAGAAGCTGCAAGCGCTCAACGCAGAGCTGGATGCGTACAAGCAAACGGAGGCGAATGCGGATCCTGCGTGAGTTTAAAATTGATTTCAGCGTTATCTTTATCTAATTATTCGATGGCAGTCTGTTGGAAAAGGTGCGCGGACTTTTGAAGCAGCACGATGAGCTTAAGAAGAGCGAGGCGGAGTTTAAGGAGAGCTGCCGCACTGATCTGGCCAACTTGCAGCAGCAAATCGAGTAAGGATCTGTTTAAAGTTATTCAAATGGTTTAACTGACGACATATTCTTGCAGCAAACTAGAGTCGTTCAACGCACAGGATGCCAAGACGCAGGCTGCTGCAATAGCAAGCGAGCAGCAGCGACTGCAGGAGCTGCGTCTTCATCTGGCCAAGCGCAATCGCGGCATAGTGGCCATTGAGCGTAAGCTGGACGCCATTCCAGATCGCACGGAGCTGGCGCAATACCAGCGACGCTTCCACGAGCTATACAACGAGATGAGTGCCAAGCATTTAGAAACTAAGCAATATTATACACTGTACAACACACTTAATGACAAGAAACGCTACCTGGAGAAGGAGCTATCGCTGCTCAACTCCATTTGCGAGGCCTACAACGAGGGCATGCTCAGTCCGCACGGTCGCGAGGATTTCATCCGGCAATTTGAGACGATTGTCGATGGCGTCAAGAGTGCCCAGGATAAGGTGCGCCACAAATACAACGAGGAACGCATGCGACGCGACGAGCTCAACGAGGAGCTGCTGGGCCTGCTCGAACTGCAGCGTCAGTATGCGGCCGCCATCAAGCAGCTCACCAGGGAGTGTCAGCGTTGCGAACAGCTCCAGCAGCATCTCAAGTCAATTCAAAAGTAGTAGCAATAGCAATAATTCCCGAATTTAATTATGTTTAATTATCTGTGAGCATTGCTCGTTTAAATTCGGCAATCATTGTTTAATTTCTTAAATGAATTATGATGATATATTATATATACATATATATGCATATCTGTATCTATATTCCCGGTTAGCCACTGCCACGGTCTACCACTTATGCACATTATACTTGTTTTAACTGATTGCAAATTCAAATCATTCATCGTCAAATTTTAGTGTGTTTTGTCAAAGTTTGCGAAGTAAATTAAACTATTTACATAGTTATAATACTGTATTACTTTATATATATGTCTATACCATTTCATGTAAATCAGTTAAAAAACTATTATCTTTTCCCTCCAAAATAAGCAAGCAAGGGAATAAGGAATAAATATGATAAATCAAATACATTTTATTTGAATGAAGCATTTCCAAACAAATCTAGAGAATAAGCCCAGATAGAAATAGGAAATAGGTTCATTTTTGAGTATATAATATCAACATATATACTCATATTAAACCGAAGAACAATAACACATGGTTAAGCAAATTGCATAAAATGATTCATTACAACTAAATATTTAAATTTAATCTAATCTATACAACTTATCAGTCCCTATCGAACAGTTCTCGCGTCTTGTGAAAATTGGTTGATCAAGTACGTTGCTGCGGCTTAAGCTGATTGTGCAGCAATTATGCGGATTTGCTGTTAGTTGAGCCATGGCAATTGTAGGGCGAAGGATATATGCTATACATATAATGCTGTCAATATGAAGTATACGCCCCAGTGCCACGCATTTGTCATGCTTAACTTTAACCTTTCGGTAGCACACAAAACAAACAGGCAGCCAAACAACAGAGAGAGAGAGAGGGAGAAAGAGAGAGGGAGAAAGAGAGAGGGAGAGAGGAGCACATTATACGCAGAATCATATTTCACAGTGAAGTCTTTTATTTGTGTATTTATGGAATAACTGTCGCTGCAGAGTCGCCTCTGCAGTTTATATTCATGCAGAAGATAAAGCATCTGCCATACGCCAAATATTTGCATATTCGCAATGGCGCAATAGGGTTCTCCATTCTAATTAATATGCGGGCCGCTTAGTCGCAGTCGAGAAGCGCAGCTCTCTCGCTCTCCTGTGGCAATTGCAATCAGAGCCACTTCAGTGGGGCATCAGCTGCTTGAATGCCTGCGCTTGTCTGCCAGCCTGCCAGCCTGCCATCCTGCCATCCTGCCATCCTGCCATCCTGTCTGCTGTTAATTAATGTCCTTGCATCTTAACATTCAAACTGAGAGCTGAGCAAATGCAATTAAATTTCAATACGGCAATCAATTCAATTCAACAAGTTGTTCTTTGACTTGACCAGGTGGCCATGTAGCCTGACATTGAGATCCTAGCTACCCAACGGATTGTCCAAGTCTGAGTGGTTTATTGTATACGACCAAACAGCTGAACCTTAACCCACTTCTTAGTGATAGCATTTTTTTTAAACATGTGGCAAATATTTAACCTTGAGCAGTGCCATTGGCAGCTATGCGCCCGCTTGAAGCACAATCCTCATATGTGTGTGTTAGTGTGTGATAATGAGCTTTTCAATGAGCAGCAAACGGTCTTCGTTCTGCGCTATCACACACACATACATGCAGACAATCATGGACACAGTGAGGCATACGCTCATAAAGTCAACCATGCATTACATTCACAATTCAGAGGGGGGGTGGATAAGACTAGATTCAGGGTGAAAGTGATAAAAATCATGGAATGGGGTGGACAGGGGGGGGGGGAGGTATACAGCTAGAGGTTGACTACCCGCATTTCCTCATTTGTATTTGCGTTGGCATTTTACCCATGTGTACACACACACACACACACACACACACACACACACACACACACACACACACACACACACACACACACACACACGCATACAGACTCAAGCGATTTTTGCCTTTTGCACGGCACAGGACAAAAGCTCACGCACACACTTACACATGTGCACACACACACACACGCACACAAAGGCGTAAGCCTTGACAAAAGTCAATCAACATATTTGCTCGATTGGAGGGAGCATGCCAAGCGTATAATCGATTCGAAATGTGTTTGAATAACAAATTACTCAAATTGTGAATTGTGCGAAAGCTCATTGTATCTACTCACACGCACACACACATGCACACATGCACACCTGCACACAATCACACTCATACGTGTGAGGTTTTCATATTGCATACTTTTCGGCATGATATAGAAATTAAATTTATGCACAGCTTGCAGATGGCGCTAAACAGTTAGTGTCACGTACTGGAATCAGGCTGTCTGTCTGCTCTGCTCTGCTCTCCTCGCTGCAGAACGAACCACTTGTTGGCATTCTGGCTTCTGGATTGGTGACTGAACTCGACTTGAACTATTGAACTCTCAGACAATGAACATACAAGCATTGGATTATCCTTGTGTCTTTGTGATGCTATCAACAAATAAATATATAAAAATAAAAATAAAGAAACAGAGTAGACCAAAAAGCAATAATCGTCATACACATCACACATCACACACACACATAAACACAATCACACACGTACAAACTAAAGGCAAGAAATGTCAGGTGAAAATGCTGAACTTGAACTCAAAAGTGTGCTTGAGGAGCTGAGATGTCAACGGCAGCGTAACGCAATTAATCTGAATTGCTGGCAAACCCTTTGGAAACATTTCTACATACGTGCCTAATTAAGGAGTGATGTTCTCACTAATTTCGCTGCAGCCACTTCGAGGCAAGTTTAAATCAAACTGAATGAACTGTGCGTGAGCATCGGCTGCTTTCGACAGGGCGTAGACAGGGCTCGTAGTCCGTAGTCCGTAGACCGTAGTCCGTAGACCGTAGACCGACATTAATCAATTTCAGCCATGTTTGTCGCAATGTTTCTCTATCTGTATTTTGATGCTATGCTTCTATTTTGATTTTAGCAATTTGTCAATGTGTCAGGCGTTTGCCGTTTGGTGCTTGCTGCTTGCTGCGCTGTAGGCGGGTTAATAAACCAAGGCTCAAAGCAGCGAAACAGCATTTAAACATCAATTTAATTAATTTATGTTGTCATTTTGCCTAGCAACAGCTGCCAGACGGGTGGCAACACTGGTCGGTTGCCAGCATCCCAAAAGGCCAGCAACAGGTTATTTACTTCGCGCGCGCTAAAGCTCTCCTACACACACACGCACAAAAAAGCTTGGAAGGCATGAATGAAAAGCACTCAAACACACACGCTGCTCTCGACGCGTCTGCTATCGGCTCTGCTCGGCTGCTGCTGCTGCTACTGCTGCTGCTGCTGACGTCGCTGCCGCTGCCGCTGCTTGTTATTTGCATTCGCCTTTGGTGCTTGGTTCTCCCACAGGCGCTCATTGCGCCGTCAGCCAGGCATGCGAACGTACACGGCGCGCACCGTTCTCTGCAGCTGCCGTCATCCTGCTGCGACTCGTCCGCTCGCTCGCTCGTCGGTTCGTCCTGTTCACGCGTTTACGCCATTTTGGGTTCTGTGTGTAGCGCGCGATTTGGTGTCGCATCAGCATCAGCATCAGCAACAGCAACAGCAAATAGCATCAACATTTGAATTTTAATTCAATAAAAGTGAAAAAATCAACGCAATTTTCATGCAGCAACTGTTAATGGTCGCCATTGGTAGTTAACACAGGGCTTGAGTGTCCCTACCCCTCTCCACGCGCCAGTGTGTGCCTGTGTGTTTGTGTGTGTAAAAATATGCGCGGCTCAAAAATACATATTCAAATTTTATTTGAAATTACTGCACACATTTAAATAATTGTGATGCCAGCAAAAGTGTAAAAAGTGAAATATTCGAGTACACAGCAAATACTAAGAGGGGAAAAAGTACAACAAAAAAAAAAGAAGAAATATATACATATATATATAAATGTAAATATATAATGTATAAAGAATAAAGAATAAAAAACAGGCACCCACACGCAGCAGCCAACGAAGCCACATCTAATAGGATTACGCGCTGCCTGACAGTTGCCGGATTAATACAACAACTCAAATAGGAAGGAGCGCAGGTAAATCCGCCCCCACACGAACCACTTGTGACACACAGCTCGGCGGCAACAGGCGCTGTCTGGCGATCCTGTTCTTGAGAGTGTCCAGCCAGCCGTTAGCCGCGTGATTTGAATGTCATCTCAATGCTCTTGGCCATATGCAGTGGACACTGGCGTAATTGTTAACTATAAGCACACATATTAATATCTAACTTGGTGCCATATTAATTGGCATCCGCTATCTGTTGACGGGTCTGTTCGATGGTTCGATGTGCGGGTGGTGCGGGTGCTGCGGGGTTGTTTGGCAGTAAACTCCATAAATATCGCATTTTATGAAACCAAAACCCCGAATCCATTTGCGTTATTGCGTTTACGTGCACGAATGTTAATTGAAGTTCAGTTTCACCTTTCCGGCGAACTGGCAGCCTTTCCGGCGAACTGCAGGAAAAATACAGAAATATATATGTATATATTCTACATATAAATACAGATTAGATAAGTCGCCGATTGGTTTTCATGTTTCGCTTAAAGCAGCTCATGAAATTATTAGCGCATTGTGCTAAACGTTGGGCGTACATGAATATTCATATAACGATGATGGCGGAGGGGCGGGGGCACATTTTGATGCGTGCTCGAAGCATGAAAGCAAATTACGCACAAAATAATTGGCATTAGCATATTTTGTAGCGCGCTCCTGACTCCCTGTCTTGCTGTCTTCCTGCCACCCTGACTCCTGACGCCTGCCTGCTGCATCATCTAACTTTTGTTTTCATACGCCACACACATGGCGTATACGCGATGTGTGCTTGAGCGTCTAACTGCCTCGCGCTGTATGCCTTTTAGGTGGCCCAGTCACTTTGAAAGCCATATTTGTACGATACTTATATATAGTATAAACAAATAGATATACGAGTATAATGTTCGACTCAATTGAAATGTTCAACATTCGTTTTTGGGCGCCGCAAACTTTATTTACTTTTTATAGATAGACATATGATAGATGTGTTTATTTATTTAAGCTGCGATTGAAAAAACTGTTGCAAATTGTTTTTTTTTTCTACTTTTTTCTGCTTATCTTATACTTTATCTGCTGCCTTTCAGGACACTCATAATCCCCTTTCACAAGTGGTATATGAGTGTGTGTGTGTGTGAACGATTCCTTTGGGGCATAAACACCACACGCTCGCAGCGCGCCACTTAATCATTACAAATGAGCCGCACACACACTTAACACACACACACACACATACACACAGACACACTTTCACATATACACTCAGCAAAAAATACACTAAGGCTGCTCGCCTTTTTATCCACAAAGTGAATTACTAAAAGACAGGGTTTTTTCTTTCTGAAAGCCAGACTTTAGTTTCTACGAAAAACCTATATATGTATATATATTTTTTATTTAATTTCCATGAAAGATAGTTTCTTAAAAATGGAAAGAAATGTTTTCATTTATACTACTTAAAAATAGGTCATTTCAAATTATAAAGAATTCTTTGGAATTGTTGATTGAGAGCGTTTCTACTTTTACAAAATATTTCTATAAAAACAAAGGTTTCTTGTTTTTCATGCGAATTTTCTTAAGTCTTGCACATATTTTTTCTATGTGTACAGTGAACATACTCGCATTTTATAGCTCGTTAGCAATTCCAAGTTGAGTCAAACGATTTGTCCAAGCGCTTCAGCAGCGGGGCATGAAATGAAGCTGTAGCTTGTAGCTGAATCCTGTCTCAAGTTTTAAGGCTGCACATCCTCCCGTTGGCCAGGCGTTAATTGCTACAATTTGGCCAGCCAGCGATTTGTGGCCGCTTTTGATAAGTGTTATGAGCCAAGTAAAGCTATAGATTCTCGCTCCAAGCACACAGCTGGTCAATAATTTGTTTGACTAAAGCTACGAGTGTTTAATGGCTCTAAGGCACGTGGCCTTAAAAACTTGGTCAAGTGCTGTTGTTGCTGTTATTGTTGTTGCTATTGCACTGGCACATTTTATCAAAGTCAAGTTGCTGCTGTTATCTGCACGAAAATGTTTGCAGCTGAAGTTGATAAATGGATTTACTTTGATTTTATAGCTAAAAATCGATGTGGCTGTTTGCCGCCGCCTTACTGCTCCTCTTTGTCTTACACCCTTACCACGTAGTCGTAGTCCTTGCTATTTGAATGTCAGAGTGACAGCAGTCCCCACACCAGCCTACACACACACACACACACACACTCTCACATGGCATCCCTACTTTACGGTTTTTTGTATTATTTTCTATTTTTTGTTGATGCGGTCAAAGACTTTGCCACTGAATCATCAAACTGCAGCAGGTTTTTTTCTATTTTATTTTAGAGGGTTGTCTTTTTTTGGCAAACCGAAATTGCACTTAAAATTGAATGCTGCTGCGGCAGCTGAAGCGTGCAGCTGCAAACACAGCCAAGCAGCAAAGATAATCTATGATATAAAATCACGCGACAGTTAAATGCCAGACAAAGGCAGAAGGCAACACACAAAGGACAACTGGCTAACTGCAGTCCTGCGCTTCAGCAGGTTTCATTTTTTTTTTTTTTTTTTCACTTACTGCTGCTCTTCTGAGTCTCTGCGCGCCGTTCAAGTGGAAATTATATAAAGAAAATTCACATTTCGCTTAATTTTTGCGCACGTTTTGATTATCTGTAAAATTTACAATTTGCATTTTGGCTCAATTTGCGCGAAAAATTGAACCATTTTACTGTGACTCACATTTGCAGCTGGTCCAGTTTTTTTTTGTGCTCCTCCTTCCTCTTCTTTTGCTGCTCCTTCTCATTTTTTTTTTTTTGCTCTGCTGCTCTTGATGGCATTAGAAACGAGTACTTATGTTTGTCTGCAATCTCTTTTTGCTACGTTGTCAGCTTGTATTTATCATTTGCGCCTCATTAGTTTATGTCTATGCTGCTTGTGGCCATAGTAAAGGGCATTACTTATACACATTTTTGGCAACTGGATAAACTCGGTGTTTATATGTCTAATGTCTAATAAACTGGGGTCACGAACTGCTAGTTTGAGTTCACTGCATACGTGGCAAAATACATATTTTCCATATATATTTATCTTTTAGCTAAAGTAAAATTTAATTCATACTATCAAAACAGTTAGCAAGTGATAATATTGGGGGGTCGTGACCTCTGACGCAGTTCAAATGCAGTCTTTACTTTATATTGCCAAGGAAAAAAAATGACTAAAGCAAACTTACATATTAAATTAAATAAATCAATAACTATAATATCTTATTCCATGCTGCCCCAATAAATATGCTATAAAAATAGCTGTCAAAGCAATGGATTAATTCGTACTAAATTGGAAAACCATATATACAATAATAAAATATAAATCGGTTTAAGCCTTGCATTCCCCATCATTTAACAGCATCCACAGCTGCACTTTAAACTAAATCAGGCTCTTCAATTCGACTGCAGATATGCAGAAAAAAATCACTGTCAGCAATGCGAATCACAGTAAAAACTATAAAAAAAATACAAACATAAAAGTAAGCTGTGTTCTATGCTGATTTTATGACCACAGGAAGCCATCAAAAGGCGCCCAAGCGACTTGAACTGGAATTCTTGTGCTTCTTTAGTTCAGCGTCACGACTTACTCTGCAATTTGGTGTTGCATACCTTGAGGCGCTGGCTGTGAGCCCTCTCGTCTTTTAATTGCTTAATTACGTCTGCATTGCTGCCACGCCCCCTGCTCAGCGTTTTATGAGCGGGTACTATTAACAAACTGAAAAGCACACTGAAAGAATATATAATAAGTCGTTACGTAACTGAATAGTTAAATAGTTAGCAGTGTCTGAATTACTGAAAATTCGAATATTTGTGTTAATTTGTAACACTTTTAAGCATGAATCTTCCAGATTTAAGTTGAAAATATACTTAATTTTGTACATGCCTATATTGTTCATTAAAATATTGAATCTATATGCTAAAAACTAAGGTATGAAGTCAAATAAAATTAAGTATACGTTTGCTCTACGTGAATAAATGGATTTAAAGCTGGGAATCAGTTAGCATTTTATTTTAAAAAATATTCACGTCTATAATAAAATGATCATTCTCAAATCAAGAATTTTGTAACTTCTTTTAAGAAAAACCCAGTACGAGTCGTTCTTGAAATTTAGATTAGATAGACTTCCAAAAAAATGGAATATAAGAGACTAATTTATCCAAGGCATTTGTTTTTCTCTGTGCAAAAGAGAGCATTGATGATTGACCCAGAATGCCAGAGCCATTCCGCAATCCTCAATTGCCCCCCAAGTGCTTTAAGTTGAGACATTAATGTGGACCCTGTAAATGGTCTTCTTTTGTGCTTGCAGCTACTTTGCCAAAGCAGAGAGATTTACCTGCTGCCCCTGCACCTTCTCCTGCTACTGCTTGCGTCATGTACTTAGCGTAGCTGTTTTGGAGGCGCCGCAATGTGGACCTATATGATGGCAGCCGCCCGCGGAGATCGGGTCAACACAATGATGTCCACCAGACGCCGCCCCGAAACCGAATCACCCAAATACGGTTACAAGTAAGTTGCGGTCATAAATTGTATTTTATTTAGACATTGCCTGAGGGATCTCATCTGTTTGGTTAGCCCCACCCGTCCCATGTATCGCTCCACCCGCTTCGTTGGCCCCGCCTCCTCGGCGCCAGCCCAGCTGCCCTTCGGCGGCAGCAGCAGCGCCAGTTCCAGCTGCACCACAGCCCAGTTGGCGTTGCCACCCATGCCGCACGAGGAGCTGGAGATCAGCGGCGGATTGTATGCGCCCTTTCAGCCCACGGCGTCCGTCAGCACGGAGGGCGTTTGCCTGCCTCGCAAGCATTTAATTGCCAACCAAGCGGCGACACCGTTACCCATGGGTCCAGACACCAGCGCCGAGCGCGAGGAGCAGCAGCTGCACTATATACGCAGCAGTTGCAGCAGCAGCAGCTGGCAGCGCAGGAAGCCCATCGAAGTGGACTACGATGACGACGACGACGACGACGACGACGTTGAGTATGACGATGACGATAATGAGGAGGCGGCGCATGTGGTTGGCTATGCCGATGCCAACGGCAAGGATAACCAGGAGGAAGCGATTGCACCCGCCGAGCAGAAGCAGCCAGCACACAGTGATGCCAACTATCTGGAGAATGGCAGAAAGCTGATACAAGTAAGTACAAACTGTTTACTTTCTGCTATTCTCACCCATAAATCACACGGCGTATGCGTAATTGAATATGCCATATATTGAATAAAATGGGGCAGAGATAAACTGCCATAGATACGAGCATAACGAGCATAAATGCAGGCAGGCACTTTGCTCATTTGTTGCATTAATTTCATTTCATTTTGTTACGTTTGGAGCTGGCCATAATTCCGAGGCCGTCGGAGCTATTCAATTATGTGGGCCGTAATTAAGTAATTGCGCTAATTGATTGACGCCATCGACAAGAAAGCCACGAAAAACAACAATAACAATAACAGCCAGCAACGGTAGCAATAAAACAATACCACATTTTATGCTGCGGGCCAGCGAAAGAGCGAGAGAGTGCGTGTGTGTGTGAGAGAGAGAGAGAGAGAGAGAGAGAGAGAGGGTGGGGGGAAGGGAAGCACACTTCCTACTCCTTATTTCATTTTATTTGCACATTCCCAGTTTGGCTCCATGCAAATGAACTGCGGACCTTCATAAACTTGACCTTGCCGTAAATCGCGTTTTAATTACTTCCTCCATTGTCACGTAGCCGACGCGTCGGCCGACGCTCCAAGCTCCACGTACAGCGAACGCTCCATGTTTCATGTTCCATGCACCATGCCAGCTGACTGCCATTTTCGTGCCCGCACAAATTTTTATTAGCACGTGTCAAATTACTTAAAAAAAGAGATGTTACCAGTGAAAAGTTGCACAAGCCGCAGTTTTGTTACACTTACAAAGTTATATAGAAATGGAATCTTTTTATTTGTATCAGATACGATAGGATTATCGAACTGAAACTATAGTTGACTTACAGTTATATTGCTATGATATATGCCTAAAACATCACATTTTAATTTAATATTTTAATAATATTGTGATATACGAAAAATTAAGGAACATTTTGAATATGAATAAAGCAAAGTATCAAATATCAAGAAATTTATCTTTATTCCAAGTATACCAAAACTCTCATACCCTTAAACATCGTATTGAATTTCTAGCTTAAAAATGTCGGCATTTTTCCAAATCTGGTAACTTTAAAGAAGTTTCATGTTTTACCCAACAAACTTAACGTGTAGGTGGCTCTATCTGTGGGCAAAGTTCTAATAATGCCATTATTTAGGCTTTTTCTTTATTTCTATTTTGTGTTTTTCATGTAATGTACCGAAATAAAGGTCTGCTTTAGAACTTAATTTGACCCTCGAGCTATAAATACTTGAGTAAGTGAGGGAAGGACACTCGCCGATGACCGGGCATATCAGCTGCTCGAAGGGCACGTTGCTTGCTGGTGTGGTTAGGGGGGGAATGAGAGGGTTTGCTGCCTGCTATCTTGGCCGACGACCAATTTGATAGATAAGAGCATTCGAGCCAGAGAGTCCAGTCAGCTAGTTGCTGTGGCCAAAGTGAAGTGAAGCAACCACAAAAACTGAAACTGAAACAGAAACTGAAACAGAAACTGAAACAGTTTCAATGTCATTTCATAAATGGCACGACAGCAACAGAAGGCGAGAGCCAAAACGCAATGAAATAAATACAAATGGAAAGCGCTCAGCTTGAGGGGTGCCTCAACCCGCCACCCACCGCCCGCTCTCCCGCATAAGTGCGACCAAATATTAGCTTGGTTGTTGTAATGCTTTTGAGGTGTGTTCTCGGTTTGGCCAACAACTGTGGCACAAAACCGCAAACAGAAACTGAGGCCACAGTACAGCCACCTGCCATATACACAGTATTTTCGGGTGCCTCTATATAAATATTTAGCATTTTCTTAAAGTACCTGTACATAAGTTACAAATTTTCAAGAGTTTTTTGTTGGTACGCAAGTCACAAATGGCTCAAGTTCGATGGGAACAGTGAGTCGAGTGACTGGCAAGTTTAACAGCCGCCAAGTTGGTCAGTGTCAGCGGCCATTAAACCGATTAATGAGCTCTATTTGCTTGCCATACCTTTCGGTATTTTTCTTGTTTCGATTGGCCGCCGTTTTGTGCTCTGTTTTGCTTATTGTTTCTGTGCAATTTGAGCTGACAGCAGGACACTCGAGCAAACAAAGTCCTGCGCTCATCCTCGACGTCTGCCCCCGTTGACAGCAGCGGGACAGCAGTGTTTTTTTTCGCTTAGTCAATTTTGTACAAATTTCACCATCGACAGTTGCGCAAAAAACGCGTTCGACAACGGCAGCAAAAAAATACAAAATATAGAAAAAAAAACGCCCCAAATTGAATCCTTACAAAAGAGTTCGTTAAGAGAAGTGACTTAAAAAATACACACAAAAAAACGGCCACTAAATCAAAAGTCGACTAATGCGTTTTGTAAACAATGCCAACTAGGCCTAAAGATTAGGCCAGAAAACACGAAAAGGGCGTCATTTTGGCAGCAGACAGGAGGCAACAGTCGGCAGTCAGCTGGATTTGTTGTTGATGAGGGTCCTGAAGCTGGACAGTTCCAGATCATTTTATGCGGCTGTTTAGGTGTTTAGTGTGGGTAGACTAGGTATTAAAACAGCCAATTTTCGAGGGGGAAGGAGTGTATTGTTGTTTTGTTCGTGCTGTTGTTGCTGTCGCCGATAAGCGCTGTTGTTTATGGTCATCGTCCTCCAATTTGCGCCACATTTGCATAATTTCCCACGACGCGTCGTTCAGTGGAGCAATAAGCCAAACAAAATCCACACCAACATAATCACACAGAACAAATAACAAAATATTCGACAGATAAAAATACTGCGATAACTACACATGCACATACATATAACAGACCCGGACAAAGTTCAGGCCAAAAGGGTAAAGTGCTTATCAGCCAACTATTGTGATAACCAAGCTAGTGTATCCAGGCATCAAAATATATCCAAATAAACAGGTTCAATTTGCTTTATTTAACATTGTCTGCATTGAAAGCAAACTCTAAACCTAATTAGACCACAAGTACTTGGTTTGTGGTGCTTGTATGGCTTGTGGATTGTTCCAAATGTAAGCAAAGTTGAAAGCAACCTACAAAAATGTGTAGTTTAATGTCATAGTTGTTCCATTTAGTAGAGCTTTTCCAACTTTAACAATTATATTTCGTTTTAAATTTTAATAGCAAACTTGAATCTTTAATCTGATAGATTTGTGATGCTATCACATTCACATAACATAATCCCTAACTCAATCCCTTTATAAATGACATTTTCAGCTAGTAAATTGGAACCTCATTTTGTTAAACGGAAATAACTTGCAATCTAGAGTTTGCTGCTATAAATACATACATACATATGTACTATCTGATAAGTAGTACTTTATTCAGCACTTATTACAGTGTATAAAAGCCCACACAGTATGTATTCATTGGTTACGATGCTTTCGACCAAATTTAACACATTTTACGCCATAAATAAAATAGTAAATATTTTGTGTTTGGCTCTTGACACACAATCTTTTGGGGCACGCCCATGTCAAAAACGGAAATAACACACACACACACACAGAGAGAGAGATAGAGAGAGAGAGAAACACTTGATGGAGAACAGTTTCTATTACATACTGGGCTCATGTCAATATCCATTCCATTCAATGTTTAAGACTCCCTTCAATCAGCGCCACGTGCCACGCTGGCCTTCTCACATTTGGGCGCACAGCTTGCCTGGCATTTCAATTTGGGGCCCATTGGTCATTTCTAAAACGTTTGCTGGGGTTTAAGAGACGCTTAAAGCAATTTTATTATATACGCCTGCAATAGCCATCAACGGCGGCACTTGATTTGCTTAGCATAATGTTGGCAACTCTGCCTCTGCCTCTGCCGATCCCACCATCACCTGTATCGACACCTAACGGGCGCCGTGGCAATTATGGAAATTTATTGTGCAGCTCATGCCGCAGCTCTGTGAATGCCAATCAGGCAGCCGGCGAATGTCAGCCGCACAGCTGACAGCGCGGGAGCGGGCGGTTGGGGTTTGAGTTGGATTTATATTTTCAATTCGATTGTGATTTCAAGTACGAGAGCTGTATCTGCAAATCCGAGTCCGAATCCTAATCCGCATCAACCTGCAACCTTGCAATAATACAAATAAATAAAAATGCAATCGACTGCATGAGCTCATCAACTCATCCACACATCATTTTATCAACATGTTTATTGATGCTCCCCCCCCGGCTGGTTATCCATCAAAAGCAACTAGTTCGCTAGTTCGCTAGTTGGCTGCTTCCTGCCAATTGCAATTAATATATGCATAAATATTCGTGTGTGTGTGCGATTACTTATCGATATTAGCTTGGTGGCGCTAAGGGGTAGACGGGGGCTGGGTTTGACGGGGAGGGGGGTTAACGCAATGCGACACCTTTCAGCTTAATTAAATGATGGCCAAACAATTAAAAAGCGTTTACAGAACGCGCACACTTTAGCTGAAAGTGTCATCAATCTTGTCAAATTGCCATCAATGGCCATAGAATCCACACCCGGCACCCACCCAAACAACAACAACAACGAACAACAACTACTCGCCTTTTGTCCTCTGACTGCGACGATGACAATGAAGGACCAAAGTCACTTGAGACTTTTGCAGGTTAATTAATTAAACGCCGACGTTGCGACTTCGCCGATGTCGGCACATGCAAATTAAGAAAATTGCAAAACACAACAACAACAGCAACAACAACAACAACAGAAACAGCATTTTGAATTGACAACAGCAAGAACAACAACAAACAGCTTTTAGTTATTGTGTATGCCTGCCGTGGCCAGCTGCGACGTCGACGCCACTGCTAGCGTCGCTGCTGGCGTCGCAGTCAACGCCATCAATGGCAGTTGGCAAAGCGTGCAACGCATTTTTCAGTGTTAACGGGCAGCTCGACGTCGACGCGCATGCGCAGCAGCAAAAAGCTAACGGTTAACAACAATTTTGCATAGGTTCAGTTTGCTGTAAAATTCAACCAACAAGTGCAAGAAGAAGTGGAAGTGGAAGTGGAAGAGAAAGAGAAGCAAGGCGACAATAAAGTCGCTTTTGTATGCGACATTTCAAAGTCAAAGCCATGGTGCAATCTTTGGATATAGCAGCCATAGCGGGACAACAGCAACAACAACAACAGCAACCAGCACAACAAACTGATGCGGTAAATGTGACAATAGAGCACATACATAAATAAATACAGTGGTCGCTCGAAATGTTGAAAGCTTCGTTTAGAAATGTGATTCGCCAACAATTGAAATTTTTGAACAAAAAACTTATTAAAATATCATTTTTTTACTATTTTATGTTTATAAAAGTTGTGGCTTCGGCATCAGACGTGATTATAATTCCTAAAAATTAATAAAAATAAAAAGATCATATTTTATTTATATTAAAATACAATGTGCTCAATAAGTAATTTGTTTACTTACTTACGCATTCAATATACGTAAAGCATTGACAACGACGATTAAATGTGCTGAAAACTCGAATTTTCGAGCGACCACTGTACTCTGCGACCTTCACAACAGTTGGGCGCAGCAGGAGGCGTGGCATTGCATTGTCATTAGCATTGCGCCAAAAGGGTTAACATACAATGCGGCGTATGCGTCATATTGAGCCAAGTTCATTCAAACTGTCACACACACACACTCACACACACATACACACCAATACACATCGAGTCATGCTTGGCGATATAGCTTAATGGATTAACCGCTGCCAGCGACTGATATGCGTTTATTAGACTGTCAAGCACACGCCCCTAATCTCAGGATGTGCAGAGTGAACGCGAAACAAGCATCACGTGTGTGAATGTGCTAGTGTGTGTGTGTGTGCGTGTGTGTATGTGCCAGTATGTGTGAGTGTGTTAACCATTAAGTTACTACATGCTAACATACGTACGTGCATATATGTACAATACACGATATATTCACATGTATGTATCTATGCTAGGGAACCCCTTCAAACTAAGTTGTCAGAAAACTAAATGTGCTATCCTCTTGACCCCACATTGCACATTGTCAAGAATCCATTTAATACAAAAAGAACTACTGAGCGTGCTCTTATGGAGAGTGCCCGACTATTAGATACCCAGTAAATTAATCAGCTATGACACTAAAAAAAATCATACTTACTTTTATTTGTTCAAAAACTGAGGCAGCATATTATTATTATTTTTTAAACACTATTATTATTTATTAAATAAATAAAAACACATCTGAATGCGAAAGCCTTACTTTTAATTATTGAAAATCGCAAAGAAAGATATACTTACTACATTAGAGTGAGACAAAGATAGTGACAGTAAAAGAGACAGATTGTGTGAGAGAGAGTGAGACTGAGCGTGAAGATTAGAATGAATGAAAAGAGAACAAAGAACGAGTCAGAGAGAGACAAAGAGAGAGAGAGAGCGAGAAAGAGAGAGAGAGACAGAGAGAGAGAGACAGAGAGAGAGAGAGAGAGAAGGAGAGACCACGACAAGAAAAAAGAGTGCAATAAATAAATTACCAACTGAGAAAGAGAAAAATAAAGTGACAGCTAGGTTATCACTCTTTCCGATATTACTCAATTTTTGTAAAGAGAAAGTTCTTAATGTTAAAGCTATCGTTAGATCGTTAAATTGTCAAAAATGCGCCATTAAACTGGAAACCACTGTGCTTTAACATTAGCTGTGTAATGTGCACCCAAATACATATGTATAAATGTGTGTATATATATATATATATAGAAACGTGCCTGCTTTCGGCACGCTGCAGCTGTGCAGACATAACAAATTTAAGCGCAAAACTTGCAAGATGCTGACCAAGTTTTAATGTGGTTACCCCGACCACAAATGGCAGCCGCACAAAGACCACTATATAGTACATATATATGAGCATTAAAATGTTTCAATTAGCGCGCGCCAGTTGTGTGGCACATTTTCAATGGGGGTCGTCAAACTTCGCGCTAAACAACTTTCCTGCTTCCTACTCCTGCAGGAGCCCAACAAACGGAGCAAACCCTCAGCGCTGAGGAGAACGCTGCAGGCGTTGCGACAGCGCCTGACGAAACGGAGTCGCGCCAAGCCGCCCGATTGGTTCCTCGAGAAGTTCACCAACACCAGCAGCACGGACAAAATGGGCAAGACTGGCGCCATGGACGATGCGGCGCTGTCCAGTGAGATACGCGGCAGCAGCGCCCTCTGCAATCGGCTCTCCGTGGACCCCACGCTGCAGTCACATTACAGGGTAAGCCGAAAGAGGAGACTCTCGAAACTTTAGCAAATCCATTAGCTAATATGGCACATTTGCTCCATGGCTGCTGCAGTGGCTCGCTGTGGTGTCGCTGGCGGTGCTCTATAACATCATCTTCGTGATGGGTCGCTCCGTATTCTGGGAGATCAACAAGAATGCACCCGCCGTCTGGTATACGCTGGATTATCTATGCGATTTCATTTACCTGCTGGATACGCTGGTGCACATGCACGAAGGTAAGTTCTCAAGTTCTCAGCAAACTCACCGTTATACAGGTGTGCTAGTGCGAGTGCGAGCGAGATAGCTGCCTATGCAAATGAGACCTGCTGACTTTTGGTCCAACTAAGCCGCCGCAGACAATGGCAAAGCCATTTGCTTCTGCCATATAACAAGCATATATCAGCCACATATGTTGCTGTGTGTGTGTGTGTGACTGAGTTGCCAAATGGTATAAGGAATAAGCCAGCCTTGACATTTTAGACGCAACCAGCAACCAAACGCTTTTCAATACCCTTGAAGAAAAGCAACTCAACTTTGTGAAAACACTCAAAATTTACATAAATTTGATTAAATACCTTGTTAAGCACTGTCTTTTTGCATAGAAGGTTTTTACGAATGTTCAGATAGCTAAATTATTTATTTTTGTATAGCTTAGCTTGATTATTGCCATTGAAAACCTATTTTTGTATATAAAGGTGCGCAAGATTATTGTGCATCATATTTAAAAGAAAGTTTATATACTTTAATTATTTTGTAGCTTCTCATAATTCCAATTTAAAGCACATTTTTAATTTATAAGCATTACATATGTTATTTTTATACATACCATATTTAAATTTGGTATATTATGCGCATTCTTAAAAGGATTCAACATTTTTGAAAAATTATTCATTTTTGTTACCCTTGCTTTGATTACCTAAGTATCTATTTACATTAAATGGGTTTCTTAAAAGTTTACTTGGGCTATAAAATGAAAAGTTTTTATACCAAGTACTTAACTTTTTTTCATTATTGCACTGAGTACTGGTATGTGAAAACTTGTATTTAATAATTTAATAAATAAAATTACTGCATTGAAAAAGATTCAATGCTTAGATTAGTTAAATATTGAAGAATTATTAGCATTTAATTTTTTAAAATATCAGTTTGCTATTAATGTCAGTTGCTATATTATGGAATTTTAAAACTTGCACAAGAACCTTTTCAACAATGGTAGGGATCTGCAAGTTGTAGTCTCAGAATAAGATAACTTATTTAGTCACATATATATATGCCAAGAAAAGCAAATATTTAACTAATGCCAGCTGCAAAGGAAACATTTTGCTACCCAAATCCCACAGAGCTTGTGTGACTAAAGTAAGCGGATTATCCAGTTGCAAGGGTATCAAAGTTTTACTCAGTTTTAGTTTTGCATTTGCCATACGTTTAAGAAACAAAAGCCGCGTACTGTTAAATTGCCGCGCTGCATGTGGTATGCAAAGCCATAGGTAAAATACAAAAATACAGGCTAACCCCGGAATCCTGCATCTGTCATTTCGCAGGTTTTCTGGATCAGGGTCTTTTGGTGCGCGATGCGTTCCGGCTGCGTCGTCATTACTTTCACACCAAGGGCTGGTATCTGGACGTGCTGTCGATGCTGCCCACGGATCTGGCCTACATCTGGTGGCCGCCGGAGACGTGCTCCAGCCTCTACCTGCCCTGTCCGATCATCGTGCGTCTGAATCGCCTGCTCCGCCTGCCACGCCTCTGGGAGTGGTTCGATCGCACGGAAACGGCCACCGGCTATCCGAATGCGTTTCGCATCTGCAAGGTGGTGCTGGCCATTCTGGTGCTGATCCATTGGAATGCCTGCATGTACTTTGTCATCAGCTACGAGATTGGCTTCAGCTCCGATTCCTGGGTCTACAATTTGAATGGCACCAGGAACAATACGCTGCAGCGTCAATATATCTACAGCTTCTACTGGTCCACGCTGACGCTGACGACAATTGGGGAGACGCCGACGCCGGAGAATGATGTGGAGTATTTGTTTGTGGTCGCCGACTTTCTCGCCGGCGTACTCATCTTTGCCACCATTGTGGGTGAGTCCTTGAGTAATGGTTGGCGTTTGCCATTTGTCCCATTTCCACAGGGCCTTACTCGTTGTTTGTTTTGGGCGCATTGTTTACGCAAATATTTCGTCTGATCGTTTAATTGGTTGCAGAGTGACATCTGTGACATCAATGGGTATTAATTTACAGCCCCATGCACGTCAACGGGACCAACAGGACGACGACCCACACGTCCGCATACAGACAACCGCTCTGCTCCAGTCCCTGTCCGCTCTTTCAGTTCGTGTCCGCCATGTCGACCCACATTATTCATTACGCTTTTCTCAGTTCCACTTTGTTTTGTTTTGTATTTGTTTTGTTTTGTTTTTTTTTTTACTGTGTGCGGGGTTGATTTGTTGCTGTCGACGCCTTCACATTCGCTTCGCTTTTTGGCAAACGTGCCTTTTTATCATTTTTGTCGTCCTTCTTATCGCTGCCATTACCGGGCAGCTGCCGCTGTTGCCGCTGTTGCTCCTGCCGAGGGAGCCGCAGCAGTCTGACATCTGGGCAAACAAATTTACTTACCATGATGAATGCAAAGTTCGTCAAAGTGGCATATTTTACCCCATACATATGTACAAAAACACACATACATAAATACTGTCTCCATGTCCGTCGTGTCTGCGTCTCTGCACCGGAAGTGCCGCCATTAGTCGCCTTTGTGCCACGCGTTACGCATACGCCGCATGGGCCCTTCAGCAATTTACGACTCACGAGTGGCGCGCCTCATCTTCAATGCCAGCAGCGGAAATGGCTGTCGAAATTAAAATGAGCCTCTAGCAAAACATACTACACAAGTATGAGTGTTCTGGGCGGCAGTGCTAGCCCAGCAGATACCCTAGGCACTGGCTGTATTTTTTTTTCGCGTGTATCATCAAATATTGTACATAACTGCATAGAATATTCAAGAATCTATTTACCAAATTTTGTGTCCGTGGCTTTTATAATAATCGAGATATACACAAAAAAGAGGAGCTGTATTTGGTTATTTATAACGGATACGGTAAATCTATCAAATATTTCAAAAAACTTTAACTTGTGTAAAATTAAAACTAGCCACTGAATTTTTGCTTCTCCCCTTTTCCCCTCCTTAAAATAGGCTTTTAAAATATGTGAGCGGAAATCCTGATCAATAATGTCACAATGGCCGTCCACTGCCCATGCTTTACCCTTTACCCTTTTATACCCATTACTATTTTATATTGGGTATACAAGACACAGACATATTGATATATAACTTCTATCACTTTTCAATAGGTAACATTGGCTCGATGATATCGAACATGAATGTGGCGCGAGTGGAGTTCCAGAACCGCATGGATGGCGTCAAGCAGTACATGGCCTTCCGGCGGGTGGGTCACGAGCTGGAGGCGCGCGTGATACGCTGGTTTGCCTACACGTGGTCACAGAGCGGCGCTCTGGATGAGGAGCGCGTGCTGGCGGCGCTGCCCGATAAGCTGAAGGCGGAGATAGCCATACAGGTGCACATGGATACGCTGAAGCAGGTGCGCATCTTTCACGACACGGAGCCGGGTCTGCTGGAGGCGCTGGTGCTGAAGCTCAAGCTGCAGGTCTTCAGTCCCGGCGACTACATTTGCCGCAAGGGCGACGTCGGCAAGGAGATGTACATTGTGAAGCGCGGCAAGCTGTCCGTCGTGGGCGACAATGGGATCACAGTGCTGGCCACGTTGGGCGCCGGCTCCGTCTTCGGTGAGGTGTCGGTGCTGGAGATAGCCGGCAATCGCACAGGGAATCGACGCACGGCGAACGTACGCTCGCTGGGCTACTCGGATCTCTTCTGTCTGGCCAAGCGGGATCTGTGGGAGACGCTGGCCGACTATCCGGAGGCACGCTCCACGCTCACCCAGCGCGGCTGTCAGCTGCTGCGCAAGGATGGTCTGCTTGATGAGCAGATCTTTGCAGGTAATTGATGCCCATATACAATTTAGGCCACTTCCGGCCAGCACTAACACCAACATCCGGCTCTCAACAGATTCGCAGCGCGTGCACGACAGCATCGAGGGCGGCATTGAGAAACTGGAGCTGTCCGTGGAGAACCTCAACATGCGGCTGGCTCGTCTGCTGGCCGAGTATACGGCCAGCCAGGCCAAAATCAAGCAGCGTCTGGCCAAGCTGGAGCTCAAGTGAGTGTCTCCCAAAATGTTTGCACTACAATTTGACTTCTAAAAGCCGTTTCATCACATTTTCAGCGGCGGCCACGGCAACGGTGGCGGTGGCGGTGTCGGTGTTGGCAGCACTGGTGGCCCGACTGTGGGCCGGGAGCTTGAGCCTCAGATGCGTGCACGCAGTGGACGACTGTACTCGCTGCAGACCAGGCGGCGCCCACGTGCGCGCCTTGAATCGGCTGCCAAATGTGGAGAGGCGGCCAAGCAGCACACGCTGTAAAGTGGCGCCCGAGCAGGGACAACTCGATGGCGACAGTCCAACTGCTCCATATACCATATATACATATACATATATACATATATGCCTGCGCTTCCCTCTCTGGCAAAGTTGGTGATAAATGCATTAAGCTTGAGGGAGTTACGAGTATTGGGAAATTGAAGCTGCTGATTAAAAAGTTTCATCCAGGGGATTTTGATTGGGTTGGGTTGGGTTGGGTTAGGGTATTGCGGGTTGAGGGGATTACGTGATTGGCTGGGCGCCAATTCGTTGCGCGTGTAAATCAATTTTTAATTTTTACAATTAGTTTTAGGGCAACGTTGCGAGGGGAACGGGACAGGGAACGAGCAATTTTGTTTGTCAGAGAATTTTCAGTGTACTTTTTTTTGTAAGCGCAACTTTATAAATTTGTAATAAAATTCAAAACTGAATGTGCCTCAAAGTGTGTAAAAGTAGATTAGTTAAGAGCAACAAAAAACCTTATAACAAAAGAGAGAAATGGGAGAAAGCGGACAGAGCAGAGCGGAGCAAAGAGATGTGAAACCTTAATCCCAAAAGCATATATATACATGTTAGTAATTAATCCACAAAGATTGTTGTACATATGTATGCAAAAGCTGAGCAAAACATTGTGAATGAAACTCGGCAATAGTCCAATTTTACAAGCTAGATGTATTTATTTTTCTAAAACTATAACCGTTTGAAAATACTTATGTGACGCATAACTGCGCTTAGGTCCAACTACGAGTAAATAAAACATGCAACAACAACAACTACAACAACAACCACCAAGAGACATTTGCTGAAACCGCTGCGGGGCTTGGAGAACTAGTAAAGCAACCACAACAACAACAAAAACAAGAACAAAAAAGAAAAATGGAAAAAACGCATTTTCTATTTGTCACACTTCAGTGCACCTCTTTGGTTTCTGTGCCACAACAGAGAGTAATAACAGTGAAGTGGATGCTACCTTTAGTTATCTGTGTAATAAAAAGTACTATATACTATATATATATTTGCATTATATGTATAGATGTCTGTATGTCTGTCTGTGTGCATGTGAAGTGAAGGGAGAAACAGTAAAGAAAAATCATGTTAACATTTTTGAGTCAGCGAATTCTAATTGTATTAAGTAAATTCAGTGTTAAGAGCAAAACAGCTTCCAAAGCCAAAATTAAAGAACAACAAAGAAACTAGGAAACCACACATAAGTTGAAAACTGTATTTTTATATTAGCCTGGTAATATATGTGTAAGCAAAACTATAAATAAAATGTATAGGAAACATAATTAAACAAGCCTTTCAATTTATCAATGGCGCTATATTGTATTATGTATGTGTGTAACTATTGTAAATCACTTTGAGCAAATAACCCTCACCCTCACCCTCACTGCCACTTCACTTTTGCAGTTCGAGTCTAATGACAATTTGAAGCGAGCAGACAAAGGCAGCAATTACGTGAAGTACGCAAAGAAATGCAGACGCGAAGAAATTGCGTACCAAGCTGCGTATGAGTAACGCGCACAAATAACAAGATAGCAGGCTGACAGGCGAGCGGGATAGCGGGAAAGCGAGACGCGAAGACAGTCATTGAATCGTGCGAAAGTCAAAGTGAAAGTGAAAGCCACGCAACCCAAACGACGACCTCATCCTGCAAATGTATTGTAGTAAAAAAAAAAATCAATTTCGACGAAATGCGCCAAAAAATAAGAAATAAAAGAAAACCCTCTACCAATTGGAGTGGCTGTCTCTGTGTAGGATTCCGTTTCCGCTACCCTTCCCTTGCCCAATGCATTAGCCTAGCGCACACCCCCTCCCCCCCACCCACACACATGCATGCGTGGGGGGCACAAAAGTCATATGACTTTATTTGTTGTCATGACAAGAAGTGAATGAAGCTGCGTGGCACACATGACAGACAATAAAATTTCAACGCATCCATAGCATTATGAAAACAGAAACTTTGCAAAAATACATAAATGTGTATGTACATTGTTCATATACATACGAGTATAAGATAATTCAGACAGGTGCAGGCTACCAGAACGTTGCTAATGGCTTCCGTTTACAATTCCTCTCAATTGAAGCTCGTATATGAATAATATATATGTTATTATATATTTCTTTATTATTTTTAAAGACCTAATTGAGAGTTCTTAAGCAAGTGAAAAGCTTAACATACAATTTTAGGCATTTTTTTAATACTCGTTTTATTATATTAATATTATTTTATTATTCAAATTTCCAAATAGTTATACTTACAAGGCATCAAATTTATATATTTCCTTGATTTCTATGATTATTAAGTTTATCTTATTATATTTTCTACTATTATATCTTCATACGCAGAAAAAAACCTTGTGTCTTCTAAGAAAAATAAAAAATCTGCTTAAGTAAAAAGCAAAAACTTAAAAAGTATTGCATTTAAAATTATCCAGTGTGGAGTAGATTCTGTTATTATTAGATTTTGGTTTACTTACAAATATTTGAATATAGTTCACAGTTAGCAAAAGTAAAAAACTTACAGTTCCATCATAGTTACCATAGTAGTAGTTTGCGTAGTCCTGTATATAAAGCAGCTCATGCGATTACAGTCTGAACAGGTGAATAAACACTATTAACTTTTTGGCTCTTGAATCACAAAGAACAAATATAATTACCAATTTTCTTAAATTGTGCGTTTATTTTATTAAAAGTTATTATAACGATAGCTTACTACTTTTATATCATGTCAACACAACCAACCGATGTTCAGTATCTGCGCTGTCTCAAGTGCCTGAAGATTATTAAATGCTCGCGGTATGATACCAGCTGTCTGGTGCGTCACGTGCAAATGGATCATCCGGAGATCATAGACGAGACGGACGACAAGGTCGTCAATCTGCACAAGCTGGCCGCCGAGCATGGCATCAGCGAGGAGCGACTGTCGGACATTCGCAAAAAGACGGGCATGTCCGAGGCGCAAATGGCCGATGAGGCGAATCGCTGTGAGTAGTTTCTGGAGTACGAGTATATTCCAGAGTAACTCCCAAGCACACATCCCTTTGCAGACTTGCAGCGTAAGCAGCAGAGCAGCAGCCAAAAGGCCGATGACTCGGTTAAAGCCCAATCGGATAAGTGGCAGAAGCCCAGAGTAGTTGACTCAAAGGAGACAAACCGACGCCAATACTATCGCAGCTCCATTGAACGCTGGCTGCCCACCGAGGGCTGCATTTACTGTCCCAACTGCGGCTGCAATCGCCGGCCACTGCTCAAGACCAGCTCCGAGTTCTATACGAGCACCGGCTGCTCGGCATCCTGTGTGGCCAATTGTTGGCCCTTCTGCTTTCTGCCCTGTCTCAACTCGAGCGACAATCGCGAGTATCTGCATTGCTCCAACTGCAAGAGCTTCCTGGGCATCTACGATCGCGAGAACAACTGCATCCGACCCAATCGCGAATTTGTGCCCACTTAGGCCAGAAATTCAACATAAGTTTTCATTGATTTGACATGTTTGCTGCAGTGCTAGAAAAACAACGTTAAATTATATTTTTAAACTGCGAGCAGAAAGCTTTTTTTGTTGGTCTCGCTAAAAGCTAATTTAGTCAATACAACAACCGCAATTTTCATCATTGAGTATGAAGAATATATGTGTATGTATATCTGAGATATTCATCATTTCCATTAGGTCATTGAGTAACTGAAGCTTCGAGCGGGCCTTAGATTAAAAAATTAAGGCAATGTGCTTGACTTTGATTTTCCACTTCAGTGTCGGATTTCCCAAAAACCCGTCTTAGTATGTTTCAGCTTCCGGTTCTCAGTCAGGACAAACTATTTTATTCATAGATAACAGAGTTGAATTCCGCCTCCGAGCTTTTATTAATGTTTTTTATTTTTTATTTACTTTTCTTCTAGTACTTAAGGTCGCTTCTGCATTGCTCAGTATTTATTACCCAATGCATCATTGCTTTAGCAGCACAGTTTGGGTTTGGATTCTGGTTTCGGTTTGAGTTTGGTTTTGGTTCTTGGCACGCTTCTCGGCACGTTTGGCCAGCACTTGTTCCCTCGACTTTTGCGCTCGTACAGCACAATCCTTGGGCTTGGTCTTTAACCTCATGTCATCCACCACTGCCTGCTGGCGCGCTGATCGGGATAAGCAGCGCTCGTAGCAGCCAAGGGGCACAAAGCGTCCAATGTAGCAGCCACAGTGAGCACAGTAATGATTAATATCCGTGCGACCTTGCCAGCTCTTGCTGTAAATCATAATCATAATCTTTAAATGTGCTGCAGGCTAGAATTCTTATATACATACATATATATATGGCATGTTTTGAAATTCAAGTGCTCATATTTGAACTTTTTGTGCCACACAACTTTTTAAACACTTCGAATTTTATATTTCGCTGATGAAATTTTTAATGGACCATTAAAATTAAATATTAATAACCGGTTCCAATGTATTAAAAAGAGTTGATTAAAGTATACAATTAACTACTAGAATATGAATATAAACACAGAATTTTAATACAGGGTTTATAGGGACATTGAAAAAAACGGCCCTTAGGCTTTTTATATGAAAACCAAAAGTTAAGCAGTAATGCAGACATTTGTTAAACGCTGACCCCATTAAAAATGGGAAAGATGTTATAATGGCTTTGTGCAAAAGTATGTAACAGGCATAAGGAATCATCTCCGACCCCATAAAGTATATTGATCGCTATCAATGGCGGAGTTGATCTGTCTGTCTGTCAGTCCGTCTGTATGAACGTGCGTTTCTCAGAGATTACAAGACTACAAATTTATCATATTTTTTCGATATCTCGTTCTGTTCCAAAGCTATCGATAAATTTCGATTCCAGACCAGTGTTTTTTGAGCATAACTTTAAAGTTATAAGAGCTAGAGGCACCAAATTTGGTACGTATATTCTCGTATTGCATACAGAAGTACAAAATATTTGACTTTTGGGATACTTTCTCCTGATTCCTCAGAAATCAAAAATACATATTTTTTGATTTTGGACTTTTGACATCTTTATGTCCACTAGAGCACTCTAACTTGTTTAAACTAATTCTAATTAAATATATCCAAAAATATAATCTTGCTCATACTCTTCATCTGAGATAGGACAATTATATTCGAGAATTACAAAGCCGTCGGCACTCTATAGTTGGACTTACCAGAGCTTAGTTAGTCCAAGCAGTCGCTGCAGCGATGTGACCGCCTCATGTTGAACAATGCTCATCTCGAAGTGCTCGCAGGCGGGACAATTGACCATTGTGGGCTGCGTTTGCAGGTAGCCCACTTGGGGCTTGCTGCTGGAGATGCTTATGGCAATGATTTGCGGCTCCACTTTGGTCATGTTGTGTGCTCTGTGCCGTATGGCGCGTAACTAAAACCAGCGACGCCCCAGCACACACACTAAACCCCAAAAGACAGAGAGAGGGAGTGCCAGAGAGAGAGAGAGAGAGGTGAGCGAGGTGAGCGAGAGAGAGATCAAATCTCTGCTCTCTGGGGGTGTCAGAGTGTGACCCACAAGTAATTAAGAAGACACACATGGAAATCATCAGTAGCTCTTTATTCCATATAACAACTCAATATGCTGCAGGAGTGCCTCAAAGTTGGGGGCGTCTGTAGACGCCCAGATATTCGCCGCAGGCGCCACAATGATGCCGCTTGGTGCAGCAGCGCAGCCAGGAACGCACCAGGCGCGTCTTCGCCAGCACCTTGCAGTGGGGGCAGGTGATCTCCCGGGCGTTGGGCCCGACGGCAAAGTAAACGGGCGTAGTTTCCTCAGCCATGTTGCTCAGTGTTGAATCGGATCGAGATTGAGAGCAGACGCAGCTCTGTGTTGCTCGCACCGCGTGCCAATGGATACTGAGCAGCTGGTCTGGAGAGCGTTGGAATAGAATAGAATAGAATATGCCACTTGTGGAAGCGTTTGTTTCGTTTGCAGCGAAAATATTTGAAATATGCGTGTGGAAAATTTGAAAACGTATTGAAAAACCCGTTGAGCGAATACAGTGAGCACTAGGAAATTAAAACATTCAGATTTTATTATTATACAGAAATTAACACTTCAAATTCTTACTGTTTTATCTTCTGCTCGGTTTGCACTTTTGTTAACCGTGCTGAAATGTATCTATAAATTGATATGTATATTAATATATTGTTGATATCGATACAACATTTTTTCTGAAGTTAGTAATTGAAATTCTAATTTATAAAATAATTATTCACAAACTAGAGTTTTTTTTTATAATTTTTGTATTGTGTTTTTATAGATTTTTATAAATGAATTTTGAAAAAACGTTTCAAATTTATCTGAGTAAAAGGAAAGTAATAGTGAAATTACATTTTTAAACGTTTTGGTATATAATATTTTTGTTAGCTGAAATTACAATTTAATAATAAATAATATTAATTTGCAAACTAAAATCAGCTCGGAAACCAAAGGCGTTTCTCGGGCGACCACTGTGATGAGATAATTTGATGACTGATCTTGAGTGTTGAAAGTGTGATATTTGTAGCAGTGTAGGCGGATTTATGCGGCCAGGCTATTGGCTGGCGCTTGCCTTGATTTTAAGTGGTGCTCGTCTCTTCATGGCGCGCCCAAAGTAGCAGCCGCAGTTGCCGCAATAGTGACTGCGATCGGTTTGCTTGCAGGGCACAATGTAGTCCAGGCAGCAGCAGCAGCAGAAGGTGCTGTAAGGGCACAAGTATCTATCAGTTAAATGCAAAATGGATCAGGACTAGAGGGGCAACCTACACGAAGAGGCAGCCGACGATGCGATTGAGTTCGCTGGCCCACCATTTGAGATCGTTTTCCAGCACACTCTGATCCTTGACGCCGCAGGCGGGGCACGTCAACAGCACGGACTCGTGCGGCAGGTTGAGAAAGGTGCCAGCCAGCGGTGTGGCAAAGTTCTCATAAATATCACGCTCCTTTTGCGCCTCCAGCGCTTTGGCTGCGGCCGCCAGCTGCTGCTCCTCATCTGTTGTCGCCATAGCTGAACAAATTGCTAGACTGAAAGCGTAATGTGGGCATACCCAAGGGGCAACCTGTTTGTACAGCAACAAGTGAGAGAGACACAGAGAGAGCAGAGCAGAGCAAGAGTCAGAGAGTGAGCGGGAGCGTGAGAGATGCGAGAGACTTGATTTAGTACGCATCTTTAATTGAGTTAGATGCGTAATAGAATTAGAGCAAACTATGTGTGGCATTTATTATATTTTAATTGAACTAATAGGTACATAGCAGTAATTATTGATATCCATGCTTCTAGGTCAGTGAATCATAATCAGGCTGCCAGATAGACTTTTTATATATAGAATACATTTCGTAATCATATTTAAATACACATATTTGAGTTGAAAATTCTAGTCAAAAATAATACTTATTTATTTTAGCTATAAATTTTTGGGAAAACTTAGATACTTGCAGAAAAATGT
This sequence comes from Drosophila maculinotata, assembly GCA_035045305.1. Taxonomy (NCBI): domain Eukaryota; kingdom Metazoa; phylum Arthropoda; class Insecta; order Diptera; family Drosophilidae; genus Drosophila; species Drosophila maculinotata. The sequence goes on from JAWNPD010000387.1 coordinate 13,349,275, forward strand.
TCAATTAAAATGTTTCGTAGGCTATCAATATACAAAATAAAACATTTATAAGTAATACCAAAATAAATAAATAAGTTAAGCTTTTAACTAAATAAACTCTTGGACAATCGATATGAAAACAAAAACTTTTGTTTAACAACTTTGAACAAACTCGCATGTGTGGCATTTATTTCATTTAGTATTCAACTAATCGGACTTGCTCTGGATGCCAAGTTTGCCGCCACAGTGGCTACAGTAGACACCTTTGGTGGTCCACTCGCGATTGCAGCCGCACCAGGTGCAAATGCAGCAGATCCAGAAGATGGGAAACACGCTGAGTGAAAAGAGATAATCAGTAAGCAATCAGTAGCCAGCTTGCTTGGGGCTCACCAGGAAAGCAGACTGAGGCAGCAGCTGGCATCCTTGCAGCCGGCGGCACGCATTACCGCCGCATCGCTTCTCTCGCGGCACAGCGGACAGAGCAGCTTGTAGGTGGAGGGTCCGGGCGAATAGTAGCGCAATCGTGGCTGTGGGGCAGCAGGTGCCGCCTCCAGCTGCGTGAGCAGCGTGATCTTCTCGAGCGGATGGCTATCATGGTCATCAATGTAGGGCACCAGCGATGCCTGATGACCCTCCACAACCACATTGGCTATTATGTTGCGGGCACGCTCCTCGGCCGTCTGTGCCGGCAGCAGTCTGATCTGCAGCGTCTGCGTCTCCATTGTAACTGGCTGGGCAACAAAAGAACACAGTCACAACCAGAGCAGAGCCAAAGAGCAAACTGGCAGCGAGAGCGGGAGTGGGAGCGGGAGCGGGAGCGTGAGAATAAGCACAATGCTGTCTCTCTCTTGTGGGATTGCATAGCTATGATGTCATCATCCAGCTGGAGCTACTATTCGGTGTGGTATGCCAAGCGAGACCAGAAGCTAAAAACAGAGAGCAACAAACAAATTGCTTATTGTTTATTTGCTTAACAAATGTGAAACATTTCGGAGCGTCAAATATTACGAAATTCGATCGATAGCTTGTCTGCCAGACTTCTATATATATATATATGTATATAAAGTGTGCATACATAAAATCCACTTGAGCTGTCAGAAATGCTTTTCGATTTTCGTTTTATTATATTTGTTTGTTTTTTTTTTGTTGGTCTAGAACCAGAAGGGTGTTCTCTGGAACCATAAGGGTCGCTGGGCTAAAACTAAACTCAAGGTTTGCAAGATCTTGGCCACTGCCACCTTTTGACGATATTCTTTGATCAAGTGTGTTTTTAGCCCAGTCCTCTGCCGAATTTATACATATCTTTATTTATATTTATATTTATTTATTTATAGGTTTCAACTGGCGACAAGACTTCGGCTCCTACTTGACTGGGTGTTGAGTTTTGCTGATAATACTGCTGGCTTAGTTGAAACTTGACAGGAAATGGGAGAGTCGTGGTAGAATTAACAAATAATATATAAATTATATCAGGGGTGACACTGAAATCTCTAGACATTTTTGAGGTTACGATCTAATCTTCTACCTTCTGTGCATCAAAATACAATATATTGGTTAATAGCACTCCAATTTATTGAATTAATCATTGAACTTAATTAATTATATGTGGCATAAAATATATGTTTAGGTACGTTTAGTAAGGTGCACATTCAGACCCCCCTCAGGAATCAGAACGGGTGCAGGATCAAAGCGAAACTTAAGTTCCTTGCGTGGAGCCTGCGTCAAATCAAAGTTAGCAAGGATCTTGGCCACAGCCACCTTGGCATTAACCTTGCCCATGCGCATGGCTAGAAGGTGGAAGAGATTCTGATTAAAATCAAGAACATCAACTAAATATTATAGATAAAAATTACCTATGCAATGTCTGGGACCCTCGCCAAAGGGCATATAGGCCGTCTGATCGTAGTTCATGTTGTCGGCATCAAATCGATGGGGATCGTAGTCTTCGGGATTTGGGAAATAGTTGGGATCGCGATGTAGGCCAAAGAGTGAGATCAAAATGGGCGTGCCCTTCTTGATGGTATAGTTCAAATCAGAAACTAGGAAGTCCTGAGTGCATTCACGATTGAGGAATGGCAAGCCAGGATACTTTCTTACGGTTTCTGTAGAAGAAGGGGAAGGAGTTCGCCTTATAAGTTCTGGCACTTATAATAAAAATTATAAAGATAAATTACCCATAATGCACAGATCCAAGAATTTAAGATCCTGCACTGCTTCATAGGTGAACTTGTCGCCGCGTTTGAGATTATGGCGTTCCATAACTGCATCCAACTCGTCGCGTGCCTCCTTTAGGATTTCAGGATACATGGACAGCTCATAGAGCGTAAAGGCAGAGCTAGCCGCAGTAGTCTCTGAGCCAGCGATGTAGAATAGAAATGCCTGGGCAGCAATCTTATCTATGGACATTTCCTTCAGATCCTCCTGAGCTGTTTCAATATCCCAGACTTCATCATCATCATCGCCGATCTTGCCCGTATTGCGCAGGCGAATGAGCAACTGCAGCAGATCCTTGCGTACGACATTGTTACTCTCACGGAACTCTATGGTGTGCTGCATAATATCACGCAGTTGGATCAAAACGGTATTCTTAAAGCCCAAACGATTCATGAGTTTTGCAATGCTGTTAAAAAGAGCATGAAAGATTGATCGACGAAGTGGTCAGGATCCGTATACTTACGGTGGACATGTTACCGAAAACATGTTGTGCATTTTAATCAGAAATCCAGCCTCGCCCAGTACCGAATCGCTGACAGTTCGAAACTCATTCTTGGGATTGGCGAAGCTATTGATCTCCAGACCAAAGATCACCGAACCAATTATATCCACGGCGTACGTTGTGAGCATCTGCTTCATTTCGATCGGATCTTTCGGTGCCTTCTCAAGAACGCCCATTAAATGCTGCACCATTCTTTCGCCCACATCATCAATGGTGCCGAACATGCCCTTGATCTTGCCCGAGGAGAACGACGGCGTCAATTTGTTGCGCAGAGTGCGCCACGAGGCGCCCTGCAGATTGAATAGATTCGCCGAGAGCGTATCGTGTTTCTCGTCCACATAAATGCCCCGATCGTGGAAACTGCTGAAATCGCTGGTCATGATCTGGCGGGCCAGCTGGGCATCCCGCACCAATATGGTGGGTCTGTACATCATATAGATGCCCACAATCTTGGTGCTGTGCCGTTCGTAGACATCGCTTATGATGAGTCCAAAGCCGCGCTTGCGTTTCACCATCGCATCCAAGACGCCAAAGGGAAACTTCGCTGGCTCCTCGGCCACGCCCTCTCGCTGCCAGTGGCTGTAGATGCGTCTTATGTATTGCACCAGCAAGGCCAGCGATATGGTCAACAGCAATATCAAATACATGTCGGCAGTTCTTATTCTGACGAAGTTCCTCGACAAACTGAACAAAAGCTTTCCTTCTCGCGCAAGTTTATAATATTGCGAAATATTTGTAGGTTTAACTTATCTATAGGGTGTTCTATTGCAATCCAGCTGGACACTATTGAAACTGCGCTGTCGCGATAAGATTTCGGTTTCCAGCACTCAGCTGGATGACCCGGTTTTTATTTGTTTGCTTTGAGATTTGTACACAGAGAACGTTACTGTTATAAGTGACGTCATAGCTGAACGAAAATTAATTGTGAGCGACGCTTTTTAATTGGCTTAAAGCTGTTCATTTCTATTAATTTATGCTATTTTATATTAGAGCTTTCGATTCAAATGAATCACTGGTTCGCTTTTTACTGCTAAACTGAATAGTTCCTGAATTTAAATTATGAGATTTATTATGTTTTGCAGCTTTAAGTTTTTCTTAGGTTAATTTTAGTTTTTGATACAAATAAAAAATTCAAATTATGTAATGGTTCGATTTTTACAGAATAACTGACTTATTTAACATTTGTTGAACGGATAGAAAAGTTCTTCAATAATAACTCCTTCTAACTTTAAGCTCTTGATTGCTAAAAACTTAATTTGATGTATGAAAATTATGTTATTTTGTTCATTGATTAAGTGCAGCACGTTGTTTGCCCAACTTCTTTTCATCCAGCTGCTCCTTCTCCACCTTGCGGAAGCGCTGCCAACGTCCATTGTCCTCCACCTCGGAGCGCTGCATGCGGAACAAGGCGCGCTTGTACCAGCTCAGCGAGATGTGGCGTCCAATAAAGCATCCGCAGGCGCTGCAATAATGATTGATGTCCTGTCGACCGCTCCATCTTATTGGTGTGCTAAGCGAATATTTATGTTTATATGAAGAACAGATTTAATACAAAAATTAAGTAAAAATGCGGGAGGGATCGACTAGGACATACCCTGTATAGGTTCAAAAGTGCAAGTTCTTAAATGTGGAATTAAACTAGATGCCGAACTAGTGTCATTCAAAATGGCGTCAAAATCCGTTCAGTTTTGACAAAGTTATTAGAGTTTGAAGTCAGTGGATGTCATTTAAAAGTCATTTATAAGGCACACTCCATTGTTTGGGCACTTTACCAGCGAATTTGTTTGTCACTTTTTTAAAGAAAAATAAACCGCCCTAAAAATGTTCCCCTTTAGTTTTTTATACTAATTTCCATTACAAACAAAGCTTTAAGAGGTTACATTTAAAAAATTATATGGGATTTTAAACAGAAAAATTACCTTAAATTGTAATCTAATTATTAAAAAAATAGATTAAGAAAAAACTTTCAAGATTACATTTTTTCAAAATTATGGTGATATTTTAAATTCTGGCAGATTATAAATAAACAATTATAATAAAGACACCTACCAGCAAAGCAACCAGTTCAGAGTGCAGACGACTTTCTGCTGACAGGTGACTGCCTCGTGCTCCACGCGACTTGTTTGCAGCAGCTGGCAGGCGGGGCAGACAAACTCTAGCGGCAGCGTGGGCAGATGACCCACCTGTGGCACATCCGAGATGCCGCCACAATCACAGGCGCTGCCGTCCAGACTCTCAGTGCTGGCCATTTGATGACAACGACGGGCGCAGAGCAACTAAACACAACAGAGATGCGTTCGCAATGCCAATACACATGTGGAAAGCCGCAAGACTGAGTGGAGAGCGTGGAAGAGAGGGAAGAGCTTGCCTGCTTGACCAAAATAACAAGAACTAGAACAGCAATCAAAAATCCAAAATCAAGAGGCGCTGATCGAAATATGAGTATGTACTTATAAAAAAGAAAATGCTGAAAATTGGCAGCAGCTGCGCACGGCGTTTATTTATAGACCACATGCGAAAATGCGGCCAACAAATGTGGAACAGTAACAACAAGTTAAATGGGACGCCAGTGGAAGCCCAAGTGACCGCCACAGCTGCTGCAGAAGACGCGCTTGCTCTTGAGACGGCTCTGCAGGCAGGAGTAGACGCAGCTCAGCGCAAAGATGGGAAAACAACTGCAAGTATTACAAATACATATAATATTAATAACAGTTGGCCATTAACGGAATTATACTTGCCAGGACAAAGCGGACAGTAGACAGCTGAGCTGGCCCAAAGCGCCGGCCATTTGTACCGTTTCGGAGCGGGAGCGCTGATGGCACAAAGGACAACGCACCCGATAGGTGCTGGGGCCGACGCTGTAGAAGCGCAGCTGCGGCTTCAGCGGCTGCTCCTGCGCATCCCGCTCCAGCTCCAGCGTGGCTGTAGCCATCGAGACATTGTCCAGCTCCTGCTCCAGATCGTGCAACATATTCGGCGCGCTTGACATTGCGACTGGGAAGCAGAACAGCAGAAGGTGGCACAATAATAGCCAAATCAAATAGAGAGAGAGAGAGAGGAAGAGCAAGAGCAAAAGCAAAAGAGAGAGAGAGAGAGAGTGCCGAGTGGCAGCGAGACAGAGAGGCACAAAATGTCTCTCTCTCTCTATATCACTTTTTCTCTGCTTTTTTACGTGTGCTTCTTCAATAGGCAGCAGTAAGAGTGCTGTAGCTAAAATGCCCGACTAGCAGATACCCTATAAAAGTGACAAAAAAAATTGACTTGTAAAACAACAAAAAGTTCCTTATAAATGACCTTCCCAGACTTCAAACTGCCACAACTTAGTCAAATCTGAACCGATTGTCAATCCCGAGGCCATTTTGATCATTATTTGGCATCTAGTTTAATTCTACATTTCAAGTTTATGATATTTTAAAAAAATGAAATTTCGGATTTTTTTTGCGAAAAAAGCATAAGGGGGGACCCTTACCAATTTTGATTTTTCAAAAAATAGAATCTTGAAATTTTACGTTTAATCGATTTTGGGTATCACAATTAGTATAAAAAACTATACGAAAAGTGATTTTGTGGTGTTTCATTTTTCTGTCAAAAATCACGCCAAAAGTGACAAAAAAATTGACTTGTGAAGTGCCCAAACAACGAAAAGTTCCTTATAAATGACTTTCCCAGATTTCAAACTGCCACAACTTTGCCAAATCTGAACCGATTGTCAATCCCGAGGCCATTTTGATCATTATTTGGCATCTAGTTTAATTCCTCATCTCAAGTTTATGGATTTTTGAAAAAATAAAATTTTGGAATTTTTTGACGAAAAAAGCATAAGGGGGGACCCTTACCAATTTTGATTTTTCAAAAAATAGAATCTCGAAATTTTACGCTTAATTGATTGTGGGTGTCTCAATTAGTATAAAAAACTATACGAAAAGTGATTTTGTGGTGTTTCATTTTTCTGTCAAAAATCACGCCAAAAGTGACAAAAAAATTGACTTGTAAAGTGCCCAAACAACGAAAAGTTCCTTATAAATGACCTTCCCAGACTTCAAACTGCCACAACTTTGTCAAATCTGAACCAATTGTCAATCCCGAGGCCATTTTGATCATTACTTGGCATCTAGTTTAATTCCACATCTCAAGTTTATGAGTTTTTGAGAAAATAAAATTTCGGATTTTTTTTGCGAAAAAAGCAGTGTCAAAAATCAAGCTAAAAGTGACAAAAAAATTGACATATGGACGGGGCTAAATCAAGAATACTTTATCGTGTCGAATATATATTCTTCTGTAAAACTCCATTATACCCACTTGTAATGCCTACAGGGTATAAACATAAACAATAGATTTTTGGCTAACTCAAGCTTTACAAGGTCAATTGATGCTTAAAAACTAACAAAACAAAATAATCAATAATAATAATAACGAATAACATAATAAAACGTACAAAGAAAGAAAACTTGAAGAGAGCTTCACTGACGCTTCCAGGCGCCCAGCAAGTAGCCGCACTTGCTGCAAATGACCTTGCAGTCGTCCTTGGAGCGCCGCATGCAGCAGGGGTAGATGGGCAGCAGGGCGAAGCAGCTGGAGTTGGAGTTGGACAACAGTTAGTAAAAGCAGCTAGCGAGAGGGATCGGCATACGCTCACCACAAGGTTAGGAGTCGCTCCAGGCGAACTCCCTGCACGTGGAGTCGCTCATGGCACTCGGGACAATACATTTGCCGCAGGCAGGTGATGTTGGTGGCGGAGGGTGGCGCCGGGGATACCTTTTCGGCCAGCTGGCCGGTCGAATTGGACTTCTTGCAGAAGTAAAAGTCCGTATCGTCATCCGTGTCGTCATAGCCATATGGATAACCCCGATGCGTGGGCAGCGTTCTGGCCTGGAGCAGCTCGTCCAGCCCCTGGGCCGATGGCAGTTTGGCTTGACTGCGGCCAGCATTCAAATTGATCTCCACCAGATCCGAGTGGCACTCGTCGCCCGCTGGCGGTTGGATGCTGAACCTCAGTTGCCGGCTCATTGCGTATAACTGCGATGGCTGTTTGGCTGGGGGCAAGTGTTTCTTATTTGGTTTTAATTTAGGTTATTGTACAAAACAATACAAAAATTTGAAAAACAAAAAACATTGGCTAAATGTTTATCAAGTGCCGAGTGTGTAATTTTGAAAACCAGTTGTCGTTATTTTTTTTCTATTTTTTTGGCTTTTTCGTTTCGTTTTCTTTGATCTCAGTTCGTATTTGTCTAACATTATTTTCATGGCTCAACTGTTGAACGCTTGAACTTGAAAGCGCCAAGGTAGATTCGAAAAGCTGAACGCCAATAGAAAAGCTTTCACCAATGCCAGAAAGCTCTAGCGAACCATTCACAATATAATCAGTTCCAGCAGAAATGTCAGCTTTTTCGCTCGGCTCCGAGAGCAAAATATTTAACTGCTTCTCTTCTTTCTCTCTTCCATCTTGAAGTCTTTTGGTTGACAATTATCAGCAAAATTAATATTCGCTTGATCCACAATATATGTGAAACGTCGCTTAAAGCTGTTTTTTATCAGTGAGCTTTTTCAGTGACGTCAAATGTTGAGACTCATATAATAACTCGTGCTTATGCACCCAGACTTGTTGAGAATATAATCTTTGATCATAAAATACTCTGTTGCCAAAAGTGAGGTACATACTATACAACTTATATACAATGTATAAATATATGTATAGATTTTAAAGCGAAAGAAAATAGCTAAGTAATTCAGAAAAAGCTCTTATCTTTATAATTATACATTTGTTCATACTATTAGTTTAGTAATGTGCTTGATAGATCCATTCAAAAGATAAAACCAAAAATGATTGGTCTGGGCGAATCATCAAAAAATAAATACAATTCACAACTTAAAGTATCAAAGTTGTTATCAAAATTAATTGTTTGACTGATTTCTTTAGGGAATATAATTCTGTATATACAAATAAGTAATTTTCTGTATATTGTTTGTTTTACTATTTATTTTAAAATAGAATATCAACTTCAAATTTCTATAAGCAAATAAACAAATAAGTAATTTTCTGTATATTGTTTGTTTTACTATTTATTTTAAAATAGAATATCAACTTCAAATTTCTCACATATGAATAATTGATATATGTATGTCCAAACAAGTGTAACACTATGATGAAATACTCAGGCCCAGCCCCCTGCCCCAATGAGTTGCAGCGAAACAAAGCCGCCACACAAGTCAAACAGACGTCACAGCCGACTATGAGTCACGGCTGCAGTTTGTATGGAATTCGCAGTGATCTCTGAATAAATATATTAAGAAACCATTATATATTTGCAAGCATAGATATCAGAGATGGACGGAAACAAGCTAACAAACTGCCAACACAACTAAGCCTAATTGGCCAAACAATGTGGCAAGGTGCGTGCCAGCTAATCGCAGAGCAGCCAAGCAACTGGCAACTGATAGCTGATAAGATATGCGCCACTTGGCTAGTACTAGTAGACGAGCGATAGGCGATAGGCTTAAGCGTATAGTCATCAGCGAATTTTCTGCGAGGCCTCAGTTGAACGAGAGCCAGCAAGCCGTACGGTTGAGCCCGCGCGAGAAGCAACAGTAAGGCACAGTAAAGCACCGCAGAGATGGACAGCAAGCAGCCGCCGCCATATAGCGCAATGCCGCAACCGCATTCGGGCTATACGCCCGCCCAGACCTATCAGCCGTATCCGGCTGGACCCACACAGCCGCCACTCTATCCACCCATGCCACAGCCGCCGCAGCAATCTACGGTCATTATACAGACAACGACCACATCGAATCTGGTGCCCATTGGCAGTGGACCGACGCGCATTCGCTGCCCATCCTGTCATGCGGAGGTGGTGACCACCGTCAAGAGCACCCCTTCCAGTCGCACGCATTGCTGGGCCCTCATTCTGTGCCTCTTTATGTAAGTATGGGTGAATCAGGTGAATCACTTCAATCAGTTTCCATTGCAAGTGAAGTGACATTCGCTCAAGCCAGACCCGACCCTTATCTGTGTGATTATGGATGTATATGTGTATGTGAATGTGTATGTGTGTGTGAAGTATTGTTATCTCAACTGGCTGTGGAGTTCAGTCAGATAACGTAGGAAAAAAACAACTGCGTTAAACTGCCACAATGCCGTATTTCAATGGAAATACTGTTTTATTATGCTAGTTATAGATATATGTATATGTATACATGTATTTATATACCATGTGGGTGGAGTAGTTTTAAAACACTTGTTATGTTGCAAATTCATTAACCAAAAAAATAGCTTTTATATTCTTGTCTCTTCTCTTCACTTCTTTTATATATGTATGTAACAATTTTTATATTTTTGTATCTTCCACAGCTGCTGGCCTTGTGTTTGCCTGCCGTACTGCATGGACTCCTGTCAGAATGCCAATCATTACTGCCCCAACTGCAGCTCGTACATAGGCACCTACGACAATTAATTTACCATATACATATGTACACATGTACTCTTATTAAGTGCATATGTATTTAGATCCTAACTCTGAACGAATTATAAAATCGATGACTAAGCAAAACAAATACAAATTGTAAATATACAAGTATATCAAGTAAATTATTACGTATACGCATTGGTGTTTTTATGGGTAGAACAGGTGTACCTGATACGCTCGACTGTATAAGCCATATTTGGTAATTGATTTCGCAACAGCTTTTATCGGACAGTAATCCCTCGTAGAGAAGCTTGCAGAAATCATATTCTACATGTCATCCGAAATTTTTAATATTTTCCTCCATATAACCTTCACCCGCCATTTTCCAACTTTAAACTGGACTTTATAAAATTTGAAAATCATATTGATAATATTTTTTTACGTAAAACTTTGTAAAACAATTTGAATATAATCGGACGAAAATTTCATTTTCATCCATACAACTTTGACCCCTCCAATTTTCCACATATTTGGTATACAGTTCTTAATGAGTTTGTAAAATGATCTTTGAAAATAAGTTTGAACCCAATGGGATGATAAACAAAAAAGTTGCATACATTTCCCGAGTTTCTGTATAGAATATTCCAAAATCGCTTACGACTAAGACAATTGTGTAAATTTCAGCTCTCTAGCTCTAATGGTTTGGGCCAATAACCAATCTCCAATCGCTAATCAGGTGAAACTGTTTTATATATATATATATATATATAAAGATATGAATCACATATTATCTTTTATTAGTTAAGTTCACAAGATTATCTCCGCTCATGAGATAGTTAAAGAAGAAGCTGGGAATTCTGTTTCACAAGCTGTATCAAGCTAAAAGCAAAAATAAACTTGTTGATCTATAATAAATGAAACCTTTACCCTTTTTGAGTTCAGAAAGTTATCTCAAATTATAAGATCGTTTCTAAGAGTGGCATTCCTTTCAAGGGATTTATTAGACAGATGCCTATCTTAAATATTGTGGCTTAGAATAGATAGAGACTTTCTGATTTCAACTATCTAAAACACCTTTAACCCTTATTTATAAAATGATCAGATTGGCTTTAATACTTTTATTCCTTTTAGATGTTTTATCTACATAGAATTGAATCGCTTATAGCAAAAGTGGCTGAAAATGGATAGAAACTTTGTGATTTCCACTATCTTAACTCTGTACCCCTTATCAGCAGTTTCCAAAGTGTATCAACTTGAGAAATGAGTCATTTTTATAACAATGCAAGTCGTAAATGCCTAAAAACAGTTGTTTATAGACCAATTGAAATACTGAGTCAGCGTTATTGATAGCACTCAACGATCGATCCTTTAATAAAATACAATAATATCAATGTATAATAGAGAATTAGAATTATGTGCAAATTAGACAACCAATCGTTAAAAGTCCCCGTTTGTTTCAGTGTTCGCTCTCTATTTCTCTCCCTGCCTCTCTCTCTCTGGCTGATTGTGGCTGTTTTTATCAGTTATGGCCACACCTTGTAAGATAACGCAATACCATATCAAACTGGGAACTGAATTGGTTCTAGGGTAGCCAACTATATATGCTTCAGTATAAGGGAAACCTTCCAGCGACGCAGTCAACGGCAAACAAAAAGGATTATTAGCCAACATGAGTCAAGGATATACGCCAGCACAGACCTACCAGCCCGGAGGACCCCCGATCATCATACAGACAACAACCACATCAAATGTGGTGCCCATCGGAAGTCAACCATCGCGGGTTCAGTGCCCCTCCTGTCATGCCGATATCCTGACAAATGTGAAGCGTTCGCCCACAGGACGCACGCACTGCTGGGCCTTGATCCTGTGCCTCTTCCTGTAAGCTATCAAATCAGTAATGACTCATGAGTTATAGTTGACAACGGTGCAATTCGCACTCGTCTACTCACTCATGAATCATTCTTAATCACTTGTCACACTTTGCCGCTGTTTGCATTGCATTCCAAGTTCATTTCTAATTGGGTTTTCTTTCGCAGGTGCTGGCCTTGTGTTTGTGTGCCCTACTGCATGGACTCCTGCCAGAATGCCGAGCACTCCTGCCCCAATTGCGGCTGCTACATTGGCACATACGAGAACTAACCCTAGCAACTAACTATACTAAGTACGACTTGTTTATTTATGATTAGTTTACGCCTTAAAATAAAGCGCACAATCACCACTGTATCAATAATAGCATTCTTTTGCGTATTTCAATTTACTTTTTTTGATATTTTTTTTTTTAGTTTTTCTTATTTTTTGTTTATTTTAAAAAACATATAAAGAGCTTCAGCAGTTAGTCTTGAACAATATTTTTTACTGTTTACTGTGTTGTTTACTTGTATTGATATAAGGGGATTATTGGCTTATTGATTTTATGTTGGATTCCTGTTGGGGGCTCGAGAGCGTGAGAAAAAAGAAGCACACATTAAAAATGCTAAGCAAGCTACTTGCCAAATTTGCAAGTATAGAAATAAATTCTCTGACATAAATAAATATCAGATTCTAAAGCGTTTCTAAGCTACACATATATTTATTATACAATATATGGTATATGGGTTTTTATTCGAAATGAAACTCAGATTGCTGATCTTAAATCTGAATTATTCAATAAAACAAGGATCACACATTTGTTATAATAAGAAGTTAATGTGAATGATATGAATTGAAATCAAAATCTACAAGCCGAATAAAAATCTTAATAACCCAGGAAAAAAGGTTTCAATTGGACTATGAGTAGTACAAAAATGGATAGTTCAAACTATCTTCATAACTTTTTCGCCAGCAATACAATATTTCTAAGTCTTTCAGGATTAACAGAGCGTGTGTCAAAATAAACGATATCCTTATCTAACTTCAGTTGATACTTATCAAATACGAGATTGTACATTCTTTTTAAATGCCCACCTTTTGTGATTACAGAAATCTTTACAACTTTATTAAAACCATTCTGCCAATTTTCATGGGAAAAGGTTATTAAAGTGCCCTTTTGACTCTAAAAAAATCCCCCATTTCCTAGTTAATCGGCAACAGCTGGCCACCTAAAAAAGAGATAAGTTTCAATATCAGCAAATATATTTATGAGCTCTTTACTATTATCAATGTTAAGTTTCGGCATTCGGCTAATTCAGTAAAACAATAAACCGCGAACTGAACGGTTCAGTTGCGCAGGGCTAATATAGACATAAATAAGTACACTAACTGAACAATCATGGAAAAGAAGGAGCCGCCACCGTACACAGAGCAACCAATGCCACTGCCACAGGAGCAACCAATGCCACTGGCACAGGAGCAACCACAAGCACAGGCTCAATCGGCGCAGGCGCGGATTGTTTATACGCCCGCACATACTTATCAGCCGTATCCTGGCGGACCGACGCAGCCACCGCTATATCCGCCGATGGCACAGCATCCGGCACACAATCCACACTCCACAGTTGTCATACATACGACAACAACGAACCGTGTGCCCGTTGGCAAGGATCCGACATTCATACGTTGTCCATCCTGCCAAAACGATGTTGTGACCACAATTCAGATGACCCCCACAGGACGCACCCACCTGGCGGCCTTGATGCTATGCATAGTTGGGTAAGTCATAGCCCCCAGCACCCAGCCCCCATCCCCGTACCCTTTATCACTCTTATACCGATGTTAACTGGAATTGTAGTTGAGTCAAAGACTTCTTGGGAACTGTTAAATGTTATCTAGAAAATGATTATATAGACAAGCAATCATACATAAAGCCACACAAGTATTTGACCAATCGAAAAGCCAAAAAGGTATTTAAGCTCGCAATCTTAACGACTCCAAGCATAATGGCTATATATCCAATGTACACAATGCTTAATCTAATCGCAACCCGTTTCCCTTCCCCCCTCCCCCACAGCTGCTGGCCCTGCGTTTGTGTGCCCTACTGCATGGACTCCTGTAAGCAGACCAATCACTACTGTCCCGTCTGCAATTCCTTTGTGGGCAGACGCATGGTCTAATCGTATTACCAATGCAAATGTGTTTCACCAAAGGAACTGACCTAATGTGAAATATGATTACGTGCAGAATTTACCTTTTTTTTAGCTTTTATTAACTGATAGGAAGTAAAAATAAAAAAAAGTAGCTGAAACTAACTTAGTATTTTATTGATAAGGCGTATACATATCATTTATTTGATATCACAATACAAAGTTATCGTAATTCTTATTTATTAAACCTTTTTGATTTTCCATAAATAAGTTACAACTTTACCACATATGCAGAATAAGCCTAAGCATTGCTATTATCATTATTATTTTTATATATTGACTTTAAAGTATAAATAATAAATAAATAATTAATACATCATTATAATAACATTTTTTCCTGCATATTTTGTTTCCAAAGTTACGGCTGCTTTTAATAAAAGTCCAGCAGTTTTTCCACATTACTTTTATTTTTTGCTCTTATGACTTTTTACACTATGAAAAAAAAAATTAAATAAAAAAAATTTCTTTTAAAATTCGAAATTCGAAAATTGGGCATTATTATCAAAAAAACATTCAACAAATTTTTAAAACGGTTCAAACGATTTTACATCATTTTTTAAAAAAATCTCAAAAAAACGGCATCAAAAAATGCAGGCCAAAAATAAAATAATAAAATGTGGTGCATACTTTTACCTATAACAATGGTTTGTGTCTACGCTGCCCTAATGCAATGCCCAATCTGCGATTTTTGTTACACAATCGAACTTCCTATATGTATATATATAGAAACTACATATATTATTTTTGGAGATCTACTGCGTAATAGAAAAATGAGAGAGTTAAATTTTCAGCTGCAAAATCCATTCATTGAAGAGAAAAATACACTATAAGTTGAAATAATAAACTTCGATTTAATTTAATTTTGTTTTTAAATATGGTACAAAACATTTTCTTGATGTGGCAACCGTGCATATTTTGTATAGTCATCTCGCTCCCATACGAAGAGGGACTGAAACTTTACAGTTTTATCTTCTTCTTTCGGCGTGCGATTCTTTTGCGCTTTATTCAGTTCGTTTGCGTTATTAGAGGAAGTCGCCGGTCGCTTCGTTCGCTTTAATACTTTTATCAAACTTAGTTGGCTTAACTTGAGAAGGTGAATATTTCAGAAATACATATAAATATATGTATGTATATAGATATATTAACAACAGTTAAATAAATTATAAAAAAGTGCTGTACGTATGTGTATGTGTAGTTTACATATGTACATATGTATGCGTATGCATATGCATATATATATATATATACATATATGTATGTATGTGTATATGTACATATATACATGTGTACATTATGTATGTACATGTGAATATGTATATGCATGAGTATATGTATATTAAGGGGTTTCCCCGCAATTACGATAAACGCATTAAATTGATAATTATTGAAATTTGCAGACACGTGTAGATATGGAATACAGCAAGCTTCCTAATCAGCCGCCGGCATACTCCGATCTGCCGCAGGAGGGTAATGGGCCACCGAGTGCTCCGCCAACGGAGATGAATTATACGGGACCCATGTATGCACCACATCCACCGCCCCCCCAAGTCAACGTGGTCACCCATAGTACGGTTGTCATGAATGACGCCACCCAGGGCATGATCTGTCCCCATTGCAATGCACGTGTTCGGATGACCGTGAAGCACCATGCAACATGCTCCACTTATGTGTACTCAGCACTTCTGTGCCTCTTTCTGTAAGTATAAACAATTGTAAAGTTTTCTTCGAATTTGCCATATCTAATTGCATTCTCTCATTTTCCCCTCTTCCCCCACACAGATTCTGGCCGTGTGTCTGCTTGCCCTGCTGCTGCGACTGCGGCTATAGGACCACGCAGTCCTGCCCCAATTGTAAGGCCTGTCTGGGCAGATTCTAAAAAATTGTACGGCTTGGCCTCGCACAGAAACAATCAAATCATACATATACACATATATGTATGTACACACACTAACACTAACCCAGCGCATACATACAGACACATATATTCAGAAACTAACATAAAGATAAACAAAAGAACATACATAAACATACATAATGTATAACGACAGAAGATAAAGTCGCGACTCAGCAAACGATACTCTGGCTTCAAGCTTTAGGCTAAGCAAGCTCTTGTCAACAATTCGTTTCATGAAAAAAAAAAAAAACAACAACAAAATAATGAATCCAATCGGATGCACAGTTTCCTTTGCAGACATACATACATATATAGTCGTATATGTAAATACGAGTTTACTTAATAATTGTTTGCAAACAAATAATAAAACAAATAAATTATAAAAAATATGGTTTTAATTCTATTGCTACTGCTAATATGGGTATAAGAACTAAAAAAGTTATTGTAAATATAAGGGTTAAAGCTTTTGTTTAACTGTCGCAACATCGAAGTTCCTAGCCAGTGTTTCAGCAACATGTTGCCAAGCATTGCTTCGTGTTGTGAATATGCTTCGGCTGCCGTCGCACTGTGGGCTATGATAGATTTCTAATGTGGAAAATGGTGATATTATTTATTTATAACTGCGGATTGTCGGCTGACTTTTGTTGTTTACAAAGATTGGAGGTCAAATGTATTATTGGCAGCAGTGCAATAATAGCCCAGATTAAGTACCAGAAGATATGCCCGGCATGATAACTTTAACATAGACATAATAAACAGATACATAGAATGCAACAAATCAGAGACCTACACAATTTGATCCGCTAAATATGCTCACTGTGCCACTGTGCAACGTGTGAGGGTTAACATGACAGGAATCGGTTGACTCGGCGCTTCATCTGCGTTGTGAAGCTCAAAACGCTTTCGTTGCCACAACGTGCAACAAGTTCGCGACGGCAACGCTTGCTAAAAGATACAAAGATACCATCTGCAGAGTTTCTACTCGAGGTACATACATATATACACATATATATATATATATCTACTTATCGATGTGAGTATACAAATTGGCAGCTGCCAGCGATCAGATAATCTTATTGAAATGTTTACTTGAGCATTTAAGTTGCAATGTGAAAAATGCTGTAAAGTACTTTGTAATGTTTATGTTTTGTGTGTGTGTGTGTGTAAAGTGTAGACCGCGCCTAAAAGTAGGCAATAAGTCAGTGAGGCGTTACTTAAACACATTAGCATTGTCCACTGAGAGTTGATGGATAGATATAGCGAGACACGCCCAGAATATGGCGCCAACGCCCTGTTTACCATAACCATACTGGCTGGATCATAAGTAGTTCTTTTTTTAAGCTATTTATAGAACCTTTGCTGTTCACTTGTTTACTATAACAGACAAGTATGTATATGTATGTATGTATTCAGGCGTAGGCTCGCACTTCTTGTGAATGACGACATCGTGATGGCCACATGAGGCAGACACTTTCGCTGGCGCCACAACTGACATCATTGACAAGCGAACTGAAAGGCGTATGATATCAGAGGTCGCCGTCTAAAATATTAGGGTTATTGAAATTAATTTGCCTGCCACATGCCAAGCAATTACCAGAGTATCGGCGAGCAATTGTGCTAAGCTCCATATGCAATTAGCCATTGAGAGCCATGACTTTCGCATGGCTAGAAAACAAAAAATAAATAAAAATGTAATAAATAGCCCACTAGCAACGTGGTAATTATCTTGTTTTGTGCTTGCTTTCAAATGGGGTTTCCAGATGCCATTGCACTGATTGCAACCGTAAATGTCACGCGAAAGAGCAGCCAAGCTCAAGGTCGAAACTAACTGCAATCGATAACAAACTTACACTTTCATATACAGCAAAATGTCCACACCTGTCGGCGCGGAGCCCAGCAATGTGGTCTGCCCCAACTGCCATCAACAGGTGACCACTCGAACCGAGGCAAAGGCCACCACAAAGACGCATTTGATTGCACTTATCATGTGCCTCACCTGGTAAGCACCTCAAAGCTATATAACAGCTAAAAATAAACTAACTGTCAACTTGCCTCTTTTCCCTCAGTTGCTGGCCCTGCGCCTGCTGCTTGTATTGCACCGATTGTGCCCGCAGCATGGATCATTTCTGCCCCTCCTGCAACGCCCTTGTCGGCAGCTATGAGCGCTGAAGCAATGTTTGTCCAGGACCTGCCGGCTGCTATTTCCATCTATATAAGTATTTGCACAGCTAGCAACACTGTCTAAGAGCCGTATCCTGTTTATTTTATATACACACATTTGTTCGTAAACACAGTCGAACTACGCTATAACGAATATTGTAATGGCAATCGTTTTTTAAATTGTTTTAATAAAATCAGCCTCTAATATGTATGATGATAAATTGCCATAGATTTTTCAAGGTCATTTGATTTTTCAAATTTGAATATATATATATGTGAACGCTTTCGCTTTTTTTCTTGAAAGAGAAAAAAAAATATAGTAAAGAAAATATATTAAAGAAAGTTCAAGAAATATAATATTATTGAAATAAAATATTATAAATAAGTACAAAATTAAAGGATTTCTAAACTTTCTTTATTTTTAATAAAGTCTTATAACTTGAATCGACCAACAATTAAAGATTTAAAGTAACATTACGAAAACAATCAAAAAAGTAGAATAAAGCAAAAAAATTGATATTTTAATTTTATATAAACATTAAGATACAATACATATTTAAGCCCGAACAAAAATGTAATGTTATTTCTTATAGCGAAGTTCGACTGTACCCACCCACTGCATTTAATATTAACTCACATGCAATTAATTTGATGTTGGACAAAACTAATTGTTATGTGTTAGTTGAGTGTTTTTTTCGAACTTAATAAAGAAATTGAATGTTGAAACTAAATTGGCCTTTAACAATAATTGCTTGAAGTCAAATGCCAAAGTTTTCTATAAAAACTGCTGAATTTTGAGCTGCCTTTGTATAACTGAAAATGGAGACGAACCTTAATCAGACAAACTACGCCTATGTGACAGCTGCCACAACCCAAGCTGAACTTGCAACGGGCGTTGCAGCTTCAGCTCCTGTGGCGCCAGCTACTGTCCTGGTGATCAACTCGAACGGTAAGTGATTGGAGTAGCTTCTGGTGGTGCAGTAAGTAATTAACCACTGCTGCAGCTAAGCCACTGCTGGGACGTGGGCCGCAGCGCATGAGTTGCCCCAGTTGCAACAATATGATGCAGACGCGCCTGGAACGACGTGCGAATAAAAACACGCACATAATCGCCCTTGTACTCTGCCTAACTGGGTGAGTCAGCTAAGTAAAACAATATATATATAATATATATATATAATGCCAATGCCAATCCCAATCCCTTTCCCAATTCCTATTATTTTTAGGCTCGTTTGCCTGGTGCCGCTGCCCTATTGCCTAAAGAGCTGCCGCAGCTTGGATCATTATTGCAGCTGCTGTAATCAGTACCTGGGCAAAGCCGTCAATTAGTTACACATCGATGCAATTGGTATTACTACCTGCTCACATTAGAGCTGAACATTTAAGTTTTCAATCTACAAATTCAATAAAACATTTCATCAAAAACGTGATAATTGTTTTTACTTTTTTGTGGTCTAGCTAAGTTTAGATGCAGTTTGATTACCAAGAGTTAATCATATAAATTAAGTTGCTATAACAAGAAAGAATAACAAAGTGTTTTACACAACTCAATTGAGGAACTAGCTGAAAGATTGAGAGAAAAGTTTGCATAGAATCAGAAATTTACAAAAGCATTATGCATAGTTTATTTATATTTATACATATACTGAATTCTATGACTACACTTTTTAATGCTTTTGCTGTATTATAGTAATTCTAAGGCATTTTCCAATATTTCGATGAGCTCTCAACATATTTCTGGGAAAGCTTTTTAAGTCAATCATATTTAACAAGTAATTAGGTATAAGTACTTGGTTGAATTCGGCTAAAAACGAGAATCCCAGGACAGCTCTGATGGATAAGGCAAGAAATATAATTCAAGAAAGGTTTTCTGTGTTCAAACATAGAGCTGCATAGTATATATACATATATATATATATACAGTAGTACCAAAATTAAAAAAATCTACTTCAAGCATATACGAATACTTAGCTTTACCATTAACCAAATAAACATACAATAAAGAAATCAGAGTGCGTCTATATCGGAGTAATCTTATATGTTTGTTTTTATAGCTCTGATCCCAGCTGCAATCTGCTGCTGACGTTGCTGTCTTACAGTTGGAACATCCACAAAGCTGGACAGCGGTGACAAAATGGCCACACACACGCATGCAGACAAGCACACTCACTCACACACACACACGCACTCTAACTCACACTTACTGCTGTTGCTGTGCATGCCCAGCGGATACACATTTGCTCATGCCACATTTCTAATGGCCTGACCAGGCATGGGCCAAGCAACGGCATTTCATGCTTTTCAGTTTCGTGACGGGCCACAAGCGGAGCAGACCTCGGTACGGCAGAGCTGACAAGTAGTTGAGCAAATGGAATCGAAATCGAATCTTTATCCGCAAGCGCCAGACGCGCCACCGCAATATGGCGACCTGGGCGGACCATCGATGATACCAACGGAGACGCTGACGTCGGCGGCACCGGCGGCCGTAATTACGGTGCAACAGCCCAATGTTTACATGCAAGGTTAATGAGCAATGAAAGCTGCCCCAAAAGCAGGTACAAGTAAATACAACACTTAATTGTCACTGCCACAGGTGGGGCACAAAATCAATTGGGACGAGTACCGACCATGGCCACCTGTCCCTCGTGCCACGCGCGTCAGTTGACAACGGTTAAGCCGGAGCCCAGCACCAAGACGCATCTCTTTGCGCTGCTCATCTGCCTGGTGGGGTAAGTACCAATGATTCCTCCTCCCGTGCTTAATAACTGTTTGTCTGCCTTGCAGCGGCGTCTGCTGCTGTTGCATTCCCTACTGTGTGGACTCCTGCCAGAGTGCCTCACACACCTGCTCCAGCTGTGGCGCCTTCGTCGGCGCCTATCAGAACTGAAGCTCTTTGATCCGGTACGGATTACAAAACAATAGCAAAACAAGCGTAAAATACGTACTCTTAAAGTTATTCAACACAATCAATTAGCTGTTCAAACTCAAGTATTTTTCAAATTTGATCATAAATTCTTTCTTTGTTTGCCACAAGAACTTGCAGCCAGCTGAGCCACATGATGAATATTTACATAGATACAATAATACGATTTTGTATACCAAACACATCGACTTTTTGATGCACTTCTTTCGCTAATGTTTTAATAAATAGAATGCAATAAATGTGTGCTACATTTTCTATTCCACAAAAACAACAATACATTTGTATGTCTTGTTTAAATATCTGAACTATAGATTCTAAAAGAAATATGTTAGATACAAAAAATATTTAAATATTATAATATACAATAAAACACTCATGTTTAAACCATTATCTGCATAAATAAATAATTTTTGAATAAAAGATATATTTACTAAAATGACCCAAAATATGTTTTATAATGCTCCTAAGATTGCTTCTAGTTAAATTCAAATATAAAATACTTATTACTTAATTATATATTGCTCAAAAACATATATACATATATATGTATATGAGGACGATTATCATTATTGGTATGCGGATGCCTTATGCTTTTTTCGCAAAAATATTTGAAACAAGTAAGAGTGCTCTAGTCGAGAGTGCCCGACTAGGAGATACCCTGATCCAAGGTCTTACATTCATTGAAGTTATGTATCTGCATTCATACATATAAACACACACACACACATACATATACAAACAAAAGCTGCTTGCTACGCGCGTCATACATTTGCTTTGATTCTTCGCAAAAATATTTGAAAAAATTTAACTTTTAATAATGCATAAATTTGAAATGTAGAATGGATATATAGGACAAACCATGAACAAAATGGCCTCAAGTTTGACAATCGGTTCAGTTTTGACCAAGTTATGGGAGTTTGAAGTCTAGGAAGGGCATTTAGGGCGTTTACAGCCAATTTTTTTGTCATTTTGGCATGATTTTTGACAGAAAAATGAAACACCTCAGAATCACTTTTCCTTAAGTTTTTTATACTAATTTTGACACCCACAATCGATTAAAAAAAGAATTTCAAGAATCTATTTTTTGAAAAATCATTTTTTGTAAGGGTCCCCCCTTATGCTTTTTTCGCAAAAATATTTGAAAAAATTTAACTTTTAATAATGCATAAATTTGGAATGTAGAATGGATATATAGGACAAGCCATGAACAAAATGGCCTCAAGTTTGAAAATCGGTTCAGTTTTGACCAAGTTATGGGAGTTTGAAGTCTAGGAAGGGCATTTAGGGCGTTTACAAGCCATTTTTTTTTGTCATTTTGGCATGATTTTCGACCGAAAAATGAAACACCTCAGAATCACTTTTCCTTAAGTTTTTTATACTAATTTTGACACCCACAATCGATTAAAAAAAGAATTTCAAGAATCTATTTTTTGAAAAATCATTTTTGGTAAGGGTCCCCCCTTATGCTTTTTTTTGGAAAAATATTTGAAAAAATTTAACTTTAATAATGCATAAATTTGGAATGTAGAATGGATATATAGGACAAGCCATGAACAAAATGGCCTCAAGTTTGAAAATCGGTTCAGTTTTGACCAAGTTATGGGAGTTTGAAGTCTAGGAAGGGCATTTAGGGCGTTTACAAGCCATTTTTTTTGTCATTTTGGCATGATTTTTGACAGAAAAATGAAACACCTCAGAATCACTTTTCCTTAAGTTTTTTATACTAATTTTGACACCCACAATCGATTAAAAAAAGAATTTCAAGAATCTATTTTTTGAAAAATCATTTTTTGTAAGGGTCCCCCCTTATGCTTTTTTCGCAAAAATATTTGAAAAAATTTAACTTTTAATAATGCATAAATTTGGAATGTAGAATGGATATATAGGACAAGCCATGAACAAAATGGCCTCAAGTTTGAAAATCGGTTCAGTTTTGACCAAGTTATGGGAGTTTGAAGTCTAGGAAGGGCATTTAGGGCGTTTACAAGCCATTTTTTTTTGTCATTTTGGCATGATTTTCGACCGAAAAATGAAACACCTCAGAATCACTTTTCCTTAAGTTTTTTATACTAATTTTGACACCCACAATCGATTAAAAAAATAATTTCAAGAATCTATTTTTTGAAAAATCATTTTTTGTAAGGGTCCCCCCTTATGCTTTTGTCGCAAAAATATTTGAAAAAATTTAACTTTCAATAATGAATAAACCTGAAATGTAGAATTAATATATAGGACAAACCATGAACAAAATGGCCTCATGCTTGACAATCGGTTCAGTTTTGACCAAGTTATGGGAGTTTGAAGTCTAGGAAGGGCATTTAGGGCGTTTACAAGCCATTTTTTTTTGTCATTTTGGCATGATTTTTGACAAAAAAATGAAACACCACAGAATAATTTTTTTTATAGTTTTTTATACTAATTTTCACACCCACAATCGATTAAAAAAAGAATTTCAAGAATCTATTTTTTTAAAAATCAATTTTTGTAAGGGTCCCCCCTTATGCTTTTTTTGGAAAAATATTTGAAAAAATTTAACTTTTAATAATGCATAAATTTGAAATGTAGAATGGATATATAGGACAAACCATGAACAAAATGGCCTCAAGTTTGACAATCGGTTCAGTTTTGACCAAGTTATGGGAGTTTGAAGTCTAGGAAGGGCATTTAGGGCGTTAACAAGCCAATTTTTTTGTCATTTTGGCATGATTTTTGACAGAAAAATGAAACACCTCAGAATCACTTTTCCTTAAGTTTTTTATACTAATTTTGACACCCACAATCAATTAAAAAAAGAATTTCAAGAATCTATTTTTTGAAAAATCATTTTTTGTAAGGGTCCCCCCTTATGCATTTTTCGCAAAAATATTTGAAAAAATTTAACTTTTAATAATGCATAAATTTGGAATGTAGAATGGATATATAGGACAAGCCATGAACAAAATGGCCTCAAGTTTGAAAATCGGTTCAGTTTTGACCAAGTTATGGGAGTTTGAAGTCTAGGAAGGGCATTTAGGGCGTTTACAAGCCATTTTTTTTTGTCATTTTGGCATGATTTTTTACAGAAAAATGAAACACCACAGAATCATTTTTTTTATAGTTTTTTATACTAATTTTCACACCCACAATCGATTAAAAAAAAATTTCAAGAATCTATTTTTTGAAAAATCATTTTTGGTAAGGGTCCCCCCTTATGCTTTTTTCGCAAAAATATTTGAAAAAATTTAACTTTTAATAATGCATAAATTTGGAATGTAGAATGGATATATAGGACAAGCCATGAACAAAATGGCCTCAAGTTTGAAAATCGGTTCAGTTTTGACCAAGTTATGGGAGTTTGAAGTCTAGGAAGGGCATTTAGGGCGTTTACAAGCCATTTTTTTTTTGTCATTTTGGCATGATTTTTTACAGAAAAATGAAACACCACAGAATCATTTTTTTTATAGTTTTTTATACTAATTTTCACACCCACAATCGATTAAAAAAAGAATTTCAAGAATCTATTTTTTGAAAAATCATTTTTGGTAAGGGTCCCCCCTTATGCTTTTTTCGCAAAAATATTTGAAAAAATTTAACTTTTAATAATGCATAAATTTGGAATGTAGAATGGATATATAGGACAAGCCATGAACAAAATGGCCTCAAGTTTGAAAATCAGTTCAGTTTTGACCAAGTTATGGGAGTTTGAAGTCTAGGAAGGGCATTTAGGGCGTTTACAAGCCATTTTTTTTTGTCATTTTGGCATGATTTTTGACAGAAAAATAAAACACCTCAGAATCACTTTTCCTTAAGTTTTTTATACTAATTTTGACACCCACAATCGATTAAAAAAAGAATTTCAAGAATCTATTTTTTGAAAAATCAATTTTTGTAAGGGTCCCCCCTTATGCTTTTTTTGGAAAAATATTTGAAAAAATGTAACTTTCAATAATGCATAAACTTGAAATGTAGAATTGATATATAGGACAAACCATGAACAAAATGGCCTCATGCTTGACAATCGGTTCAGTTTTGACCAAGTTATGGGAGGATTTGGCACATTTGTATGCCATCTGTATGTCCAGCTAATTTCTTTAAGATTGGACAATAAACAAAAAAGTTACTTACCATTCATTATAACTTAGTTCGGGGCTAATTGAAGAAGAAGCAAAGAAATTGCATGAAGCGCGTAGCTAGCAGCGTGTGCTTGCATGTGTGTTTCTATGTATGAATGCAGATAAAGAATTATGAATGTAAGAACTGACTTCAGGGTATCTCCAAGGTAGATCCAAAATCAGATTTAGAGGAAACTACTGTGAAAATTTCAGCTCTCTAGCTCTTATGGTTCGGGCCCCGCGTTGATCACCAATTGTCAATCGCCAATCCCCAATAACCAATCGCCAATCGCCAATCAGGACAAACTGTTTTATATATATATACAAATATTTACAAATATTTGTTTATTACATTTTGCTGCAGTAAGAAACATCAAAGGCTTTAGCGACGTTAAATTGCATTAACATGTTGCATATGCAAATGTACATAAATATTTATTTATGTAAGAAAGTATATTGATTTTGCATGCGGGCAGATTATAAATATATATATTTACTTATAAAACAAGCATAATAAGCACTCATAATTCTGAATCAGTTACAGTATCGCCACGACAAGCAGCCGTCGCTAACCTAAGGCACTCCTAAGACACTACTGAAAAATAAAGAATCGTGGCAAGATGTCCGCACCCGTAGGTCCTGAATCCTGCCGAGCTGTCTGCCCCAATTGTCATCTGGAGATGCTGACCCGAACGGAGGGCAAGGCGACAACAAGAACGCATATTATAGCGCTGATCATGTGCCTGACTCTGTAAGTGAAAATGCGAGCAACTAAAGTTGCAATCATATTACTAATATATGTGGAGGAACTGCTTCCTAATCTTTCAGCTTGTGGCCCTGCGCCTGCTGTTTGTACTGCACGGACTGTGCTCGCAACGTGGATCACTATTGCTCCTCCTGCAATGCTTTTGTTGGTACCTACGATCGTTGAGCTGCATATATGTATATATGTAATTTTAATCAAAAGAAACTAATAAATAAAATATACATTTACCTAAAAGCCTCATTTATATAAATGCGTATTCTGGTTAATTAATATACTTATGTTTTAAATACTCCTATGATGGGAGTCATAAAACCACCCTTTATTCCTCAGCCACTACCCCTCTGATTGATTGCATATTGTATAAATAAATATATTAGCTAATAGAGCCCAACCCCTCCTCCGGTTGATTACATATTTTATTATTAATTTCTTTCCCTTCTTTGTTCTAATATACACTAAAGTAATTATATGATGAATCTATTGAAAGCCTTATCAGTGAGACCTTCCGCCCTTCGGCTTGAGCTCTCTTTCAGTTTATGGGGGTTTCCTAGGTTTTCACACTCGCAAAAAGTTTCAGTTACGCTACAAGCTGCAAGCACTTTAAACGCTTGCATTGCTCAAGATGGAGTCGAAGAATCCTTATTCAGAAGGTCCGCCTAGGTATGGCGACATCGGTACCAGCTCAACTCCCGATACGCACTTCATGAGGCAGGTGCCAGCGTCTGCTGCGGCAGACAGTAAGTAGAAGCAACCAAAGGATCGGTTCAATAAGCTAACGCTTACTTTACTTGCTAGCTGTGCTCCCGAATGTCCTGGGCAACGGCCCCTCGATGGCCACCTGTCCCGCTTGCCAAACACGTCAGCTAAGCGCAGTTACCTACGAGCCCAACTCCAAGACGCATTTAATTGCGCTGCTCATGTGCATGTTGGGGTAAGTAACCGTTGAATCCTTTGACTGACTGCACATTCTGAGAACGCTTCTCCTGCAGCTGTTTCTGCTGTTTCTGTATTCCCTACTGCACGAACTCCTGTCAGACTGCTGTGCATACTTGCATCAGATGTGGCTCCTACATTGGATCTTACAAGAACTGATTATGATATCATAATTTCATCAGCAAACTAAATACATATAATATAAATCTAACTAATATCAACAGCATTTCTTAAACTTGGAATGCAACTCTTGTGAATTTAAATAAGTTTTGTTTAACAATGTGTGATACAAATACTCTGTGCAATCGATTGAGTGCAACAAAAACGGTATATGCAGTATGTCAAAAATATTAAGTATACGTCTTAAAAAACAAAAGTTGACTTTGAAGCTTTAATTCTATTAGTATTAAAAAAATAGAAACAAAACAAATAAAATGCAAAAATATAAAAAAAAAAGTTTTTGTTTACCATCATTTTTTGAATATGAATATAAATATATCAAAGTTTGTTTTGGGCATGGACTTTAAGATAGGTCTATACATACTTGTGTATCTATGTTTGTTACTGAAATGTTCTTTATTAGGAGCGGCAAGCTCTTAGTTCATAAAATTGAGATTATTGTAGTATTGCCTAGTCACAATAGTTCTTATGAAACAGCATTTTCCACCACTAAGGCAAATTACTTCACAAAAGGAACCAAATTTGTTGCGGTTTATTAAATTGTTGCGGAATTTAGTTACACAAATCATTAACATAAGTGAATAACTGAGTAAAACACTTATGTAATTCTTACAACTTATCAGGCTTGTAACTCAACATGAGTTTGATCGAATAAGTGATTCCCTGTTAAGAGGTAGTAATGATCTGGAATCTAGATTTTGGACTATCACATATTATACACATATTGGTTACACATTTCTTCCTGTTACATACACTTGCAAAGCCGTACTATACCCTGTTTGTAAATTTTAGCGGATACAGGGTATACAAATGACTGCAACTTGTCCGATAAGCCTCGTTAATGTTGTTGTTTTCGTTGCATGCAAATAATTATTGATTCTTTTTGATCATTATCCCCGCCATTTGTATATATTAGTCATATTTCAAAAAGCAGGTGAAAAACCGCCCACGAAATGCAAACAAACCGAAATTAAAAGCGTTTAGCTGGCAAAAAGTGTGAACAGAGTTCTCAGAGCTTTTTCGTAGTGTTGCTGCAACATGTGCGCTGGCAACATTGCTGCCAGACACAAGCGTGATGGCGACGACTGTGAAATGAAAACTAGTTATCAACAGACCTGCAGGTGGATAAAGCTGATCATGCAGAAGAATTTCCAGCAAGCAAGTGCAGAGGGAGCGGGTGCGAGTGCGGGTGCGGGTGGGGGATGGAGCTACCAGTATCCACCTCAAGGTCAGGCGCAGGCGCACGCGCAACCACAGCCGCCTAGTTACGAGCAGGCGACACATTTCCAGGTGCCAGCTGCAGCTCAGGTGGTAATCATACAACGTAAGTGTGCCGAAGAAGATGCCACAAGTTGTTGCTACCTTCAATGGTACTTTGTCACTTACAGAACAGCCGTCGCCCGCTGTGGGACCGGATCCGTGCTTCATCAGCTGTCCCCACTGCCATGTCCAGAAGCTGACCCGCGTTGTGTATGCGCCCAGTGTGCGCACCCATTGCATGGCCGCCCTGCTCTGCATAGTGGGGTAAGATTCCCTTATCAGTTACCTCTATCTAGATTTTTATCTTATCTCTCTCTCTCTCTCTCTCTCTCTGTCTGTGCTTTGGTTTTCATTGCTGCGGATGCTAAATGCTTTGGGTGCAGGCTGTGGTGCTTCGCCTGTTTGCCCTACTGTGCCACCAGCTGCATGAATGCGAATCATTTCTGCGGCAATTGCAACAAATTTGTGGGCGTCTACAGCAGCGATTAATGACCGATATCAATGGATCCAGCTTTATGCCAAACAATAAACGTAAACAATTTGCCCCACACACACCATGCCAACACTTTTTGTTATGTGTTGAAAGAAACCCAAGCACACATATACACATACATATACACACAAAAAATGTATACAAACATACAGTGATAGCCAAGAAATCAGCATCATAATTTGAATCACATGGCATCTCACTCTTAATAAAAACATGAATCATATTTCACAGAGTAATATATTTTAATCATTATAGATTATTATATTGACTTACAGTGATCGCTCGGAAATTTGAGCTTACTGATATTTAAATTATGCACAAATAAAATCTTGAATTTTATTATTTTCATTTTTAAAAGATTTTCTATATTTTTTTCAAATTTTACTTTTAGAATAGCACTTTTCAATTTATATACAATACAAAATAGTTAAATATTAAAATATTAATATCTTATAGTCATTCGCTTTTAATAATTTATATAAAGTTCAGTTTTGGGTTTTTTTTCAAAATAAGCTCTGGAATCTATTCGCTCAAGTTATCGAGCGATCACTGTAGCTACAACGTAAACAAATAAAGCGCGCAATCAGCACAAAGCTTTCAACACTAATAACGAAGAAGAAGCAGAAGCAGCAGCAGCAGAAGTAGAAACCTACCACAGAGCTGTCCGAGCGGCTTTTATTGATAAGAGGCAAATGGGTGCGTCGAAGGTTTTCGTTTTTCATGGCTAGTGTGCATTGACAGGCGGCCGAAAATTCGTCATACTTCGTTCGGTCATCAGCCAGAAATATGGATAGTGTGTACCCCAAAGCGCCGCTGGAGATGCCCCACAATGATATGAGCGGACAGGTGCTCGAGCCGGAGCATCAGCAGCTGCTGTCAACACCAGCACCGCCCACCTATGATATGGCAACAGCCACGCCCGCACAGACAACGGGACCGGCAGCACCAGTAGGAGCCGGAACAGGAGCAGGAGAAGCAACAACAACCACACATCACACGGTTATCGTTGTGCCTTCGTCGCCATTCGGACCCGAACCCCAGGATATACAGTGTCCCTTCTGTCACAACTTTACACGCACCCGCGTCTCCTACAGACCCAATTCTCGTACGCACCTCATTGCGCTGGTGCTGTGCCTGCTGCAGTGAGTAATCGATATTGATAATAGCTTATCTAATACTGTGTTTATACCATACAACTCATGAACTCTTCACTTTGTGATATTCTAGATTGCATGCATTTAGAAATTCACAAAATTAAGTGCCAGACATATTTTAGGTAGACTTACCAACTTAAGAATTCCCACTTAATTCATAGATTGAGTTCTTGAGCTTATAAATTCAAAAACTCGGCATTTTTAAATTCTCAAAATTATATGATTGAAATAAATTAGCCAACGTCAAATAAATATGTGAATTGAGACTAAATATATCCTGCGCCTTTGCCTCACAATTCATGATACCTTCATTTTTAAATTCTAAAAATGTTCATGTTTACATAAAAATACAAAAATTCAGAAGAGAAAATTTGGCATAATAGTTTATGAATTTTCACTGTTTTTGTAAAATGAGTTTATAAATTAGTGTTGTTATTTAGTCAAGTTTTATACAAATTTCACAAGAAATTTTAGAATTTAGAACTAGCAGAAATGACAATTCAGTAAAATTAAGCTTAATGTTGATTTTTAATATAGAAAAAGTCGAGAATTTATACATATTCATAGAGTTCGTGGCATTTTGAGATAGATTCCTAAAATGAATTTATAATCCAAGCAAACATAAATAAGTGAGAATTTTCCAGAAATGAGAAACTTTGCTGTCTAATGCATAGCATCTAAAATTCTTACTTTAGATAACAATTTGAATTTTATCAACACTTTTGATTGCATTTAAAATAAAGTATAATCAATAATTTAGAATAGGAAAATTCGACTTGCTGAAATCAGAATCAGCTGTGGACCCGAAACGTTATATTTCTTGAGCGGAAACTATATAATCAATCATTCTTAATCTACAGACTCTATTGCTGCGTTTGCCTGCCCTACTGCATTTCCAGCTGCATGAACACCAATCACTACTGTGGCATGTGTGACCACTACCTGGGCACCTATTTGCGCAAATGAGGCATCCCCCCCCCCTCCCCATTACCACACACACACACACGCAGCCGGATGTCGGACTCCAAAAGTTAACGTTTATCTGCAGCAGCTTTTGGCTATAAATACATACCTATAGCCACTAATACAAACTTATAAGTGAGATGCATACATTTTGCATATATACTGTTAATTACATGCACAACTGTATTTCAAAGAGCAGGCGTTTTGTATACCTTAGATAAATTGTTCAAATACAATGTTAGTTAGTATATGTATATAAAAATTTCGTGTTTTCCACTTTTGCAATTGCCGCAAAAGATTGCCAAAAAGTTTCTTGTTTTTTATTCAACTTGTTTGTGCCAGCTTTTAAGCTCGCGCTCTCACCAGATCTCTGGCGGGCTGCTCATGCTGCTTGCCAGGCGCTCAACTGGAATTCAGTCGTGCGTTGAAAGTGAAACGCAAAAGTCGACGGCGAGAGAAGCAAGAAGCACAACACATAACAACCAAAGTCGCTGACGCAGCTGGCAAATTAGCAAAGCAAACACAAAGTTAAAAGCTTTTTGGACTGTGATTTGAGCTCTGCCGTAGAACCTGATTCGTTTAGTGTAGTTAAAGCTGAACTTCGTACTTGGAGCTTAGCTCGTACTCCCCCCCTCTTAGTCCCCCTTAGCCATGGATCAAAAGCGTGCCATGCTCTATCCACAAGTGGATTTCAACATGCCCAGCGCACCGCTGCCGACGCCGACGCCGATCAGCGAGCTGTCCGCACCGGAGCTGTCTGTGTCCATTGAGGCGCCGCCATCGTACGATGTGGCAATAGCAGCACAAATTCCCAACGCTCCAGCGACGATTGTGATTGCACAGCCACAACAGCAACCACAACAGCCCCATTTAGAGCCCACATTTGTGCAAACAGGTAAGGTAACTGTTAACAGCACTTACCACAAAAGACTGTCAACATCTTTAAAGCAGCTCCCACAAATCTGGGCCCGAATCCCAGCCGTGTGCTGTGTCCAGCCTGTGGCGTCCAGAAGACCACGCGCATGACGCACACAGCCAACTCTCGGACTCATCTGTCTGCAGCTCTCATCTGCCTAGTGGGGTAAGTTGGGGGAGTCGCAACAAGCAGTTATCTTTGGTGTGGCGAAATTCAAATACTCTTGCCGTTGGAGTGATACATATATAACTGATCTTGTTTGAGTAGTACATATATATAGTTGTCCGATTTGAGTAGTTGTTACTTTAATATTGGTAAATAGGTCAGTTTCATTTAAACTTTTGATTGATTGTTTCCTTGGAAACTATATGATATAGTAGTCCGATGTTGATTAGTCGTTGCTTTAATATTAGTATATATCTTCTTTTTTTTGTCAGTGTAGTTGGTATATCTTAAGAAAAAAGCCAAATGAACCAAAACTTGATGATATTTATTATATAGAAACCCGATGATGATTTTGCCAAAAGCAAATAAATAAAGCTAGTAATTATTAAAGGTCCAAAAAAGGTCAGCACAAAAAACTATATATATATCAAGAGTGTTATCTGGATTATACCTTGGCAAATTGTTTGAAAAGCACTGAAGCTTTTGGTGAAGATATCTTTAATAATAAAAAAGTTGCTTATTAAAAAAACTAAGTTATTGTCCAATAGTTCCTATGACCGCTATATAATACAGTGATACACTCGGACCACATTTATTCCGAGTTTCATCTAGATTCTAGATAATTAAAAAACTGGTAGACTATATATGTATATATATTGCCTCCTTTGTCACCAAATTATAAAACCCACTGCAAGGGTATACAAAAAAGGAGATACATTACTAATATTGCTACACCCATTTCTTTTTTTATGTAGCTGGTGTGTCTGCGCTTGCTTTGTGCCGTATTGCATGAACAGTTGCCGCACGGGAAATCACTATTGCCGCAAGTGCAACACCTTTCTGGGCGTGTACAATCCGAAGGGTGTTAAATGACGCGGGTTGCAGCAAAGTCGAAAGCTGATTAAGATAAGATAAGCTAAAGTTGATATATATTTACATAAGCCGTCGCCTATCACAGTCAAATTGTCACTGTAGCATCAGCTGTTTGTTTTATTTTTTAGCTATTTGTATAAGTTTATTATAATTATCTATGCACACATACATACTTTAAATATATACATGTGTGTGTAGAAAAAACAAGTTGCTCATTTGGCTTTTTTTGCTCTTGACGGCCTTTGCCTTCCATTTTGGCACACTACGTGGGTGCTATGCGGCAGCTATGATAGTGGGTTATTAACCAAAACCGTACACATTTCAAGTGTCAAAATCCACACATTAAAGATTTTAATATTTAAAATTAAGTGCGCATTTCTATTTGAATATTGAAGGCTGCCAGATAAAGAACAAATATTAAAGGCTGCCAGATGGTGAATGCGAGCGCGGTGGTTGGTCGATTAAACATTAGCAGTGTACAGCGCTACTTTAATTATCGATTATTGTGTGTGTTGCTCTTGTAGCGATTGTAAATAGAGTTTCGTCAGATATTTTTGTATTTTGTTTATAAAGTTAGTTAATTAATAGAAAAAAATGTTTGAAAAAAAGAAACAGGCTGAGCATAAGCCCAGGGACGATGGCGTCGAGCTGGAAAACCAGATTATAATAAGATTCCCAAAGGTAAATATTGAACATTTGCAGCAGTCAGCATTTCAATTGTTGTTGTTATTGTTATTGTTGTTTTTAGCATTTGGCACCTGTTGTACACGAGTCTATACAAGCTGGCAACATAAAAGAACGATTGAATATACAGTTGGATCAGGATTTGCGTTACGGTGAAGTTCGTTTCGATGATCAGATGCTCTACACGAAGATTGTAGACTTACCCACAGTAGTGGAGAGTTACAAGACAATCGACAACAAAAGCTTTTACAAATCGGCGGATATTTGCCAGCTGATGATATGCAAGGAGGAGCCGGAGGATGAGACGGAAAAGGAGTCGCCTAACAAGAATAAAAAAAAGGATCCCAACAAGGTGGATAAAAAGTATTTATTTCCGCATGGTATAACGCCGCCCTGTAAAAATGTACGCAAGCGACGATTCCGGAAAACTCTAAAAAAGAAGAACGTGGAGACGCCGGAAATTGAGAAGGAGGTGAAGCATCTGCTTCGCATTGATAACGAAGCCGTGCGCGTCGATTACGAGATCATCAATGAGGAGGATAAGCAGGGCGATGACATGGATCATGATCAATCGGATATTAAGCCGTACAACGACGCAGATGAGGATATGCAGGATGAGACGATGCATGCCAGCGATAAGACCATGAATGAAAGAGCCTCGCAGCGTGATATTAACGTCGAGTCGGACGATGATGAGACCAGCCATTTTGATACACATCGTCCACCGAATATGGGCGTGGCAGCTCATGACATCTTCGGCGAGGAGGTGTCCACAACTGATGACGAAGATGAGCCGAACATGCCGGGCAATGATTCGCGTGCAATGGAGGATTCCTCACGACTCTCCGCTGACGATTCACGCATGTCCGATTTCTTTGGTGGCAGCAGCGCAGCCAACGCCTCCGATATTAAAATCGAGAACACCGAGTTCAGCAAATCGATGTTTGGTCGGGAACCCAATAGCCCCAAACTCAGTGCAGCTGGTTCCAGTTCCAATTTGGCTGCGCCCAGTGGCTTTTATGACAACCAGATGCTGACGAAACGCGATGACTTTGATAATCTGGAGTTTATGGATGAGCCGCCGCCGCAGTATACACAGCAGCAGGTTCAGGAGAAGATCAATCAACTGACGCGCCAAATTAAAGAACTGAAGGCACAGCAAGCGCAAAAGTCCACCGAAATTGCATCCATACAGAATGCCACGCTGAAGCAGCGGATGCAGGAGACCCTCGATAATCTTTATACACAGCTCATAGAACGGGAGCTGGAGTTGAAGGACTTTGAAAATATGCTCGAGTCGTAAACAAATAATTAAGTAATAAGCTCAAAGTGAAATAAAATATGTTTAACAAACGTACAGATTTTTATTAATTTTGATGTTTACACCGTGAATACATTTAGTTGTAAAACCTTTTTTTGGTAAGAAGGACAAATATAAATATAAAAAAACTTGAAATTACAAACTTTTACATAAAATCAGGTAAAAAAACAAATTAGGAACCGTTAAAGGAAACTTTCAACTAACAGATTTTATTATTATTACTTTATTTATTTATTCGATGTTGAATAGAGACAAGCACATAACAAAAATTAAAAGCAAAATGTATTAAACAATAATATACATTAAATTAATTATAAATTTTAAAAGTTAAATATTCATATTAGAGATTTAAGATACATATATAAATTAAAAGCCAAAACTTATCGATATATCTTTCGCGATATTCGTAGCCGATATGTCGATATGCCTGCGGTAGTTCAGCAACATTTTGTGTTTATTCTCGCATCACATACGGCAACTCCGCAACAATTTTCTATTTGGCCAGAAGACAATTGCAGAAAGTTTTTCACAATACAAGAAAAAGCAGTTATCGCTTATATATTAATGGGGAGTGAAAAAAGAACAAAAAGTGTGCATATATTGTAAGCCAGTACGCTGCAGTCAGCGAACAGCAGCAGCCACAACAAAATAAGTGACAACAACAACAACCAATTGCAAAAAAAATTCAACCAGCTGCATTTTTTATTATGGACAAGAAATCATCGCCCGTGCGACGACAAAAGCGCCAAGCAAAAGTAATCGAGGAGAATTTTTGGGACTGCAGCGTTTGCACCTACAGGAATTCAGCGGAGGCCTTCAAGTGTCGCATGTGTGACGTGAGAAAAGGTGAGTGACCTCGATAGCGACTGCGACGCTGACGCCAACTGCGTTAACGTCGCCATTTGAAGGACGGCCGCAAATGGGTCGCGCTCTGAGTAATTACTCATTTGTCAGTTATGTGCACACTTTTAATTGCCAACTCTTCTCCCTTTCTGCACCTGTCTGAATTATATGTTTGTTTTTCTCTGTTTCTCTGTCAGGCACCTCGACGCGCAAACCGCGCCTGAACTCGGCGCTAGTCGCTCAGCAGGCGGCCACATTGCCGGGCGCCAGTGGCGGTAACATGCCCAATGGTAAGCCGGCGTCCAGTTCGCGACACGGTGGCGGTCACGACCGGCAACGACATAAAAGGTATCCGGCGCGCTTGAAGAACGTGGATCGCTCGACGGCGCAGACGCGCGAGGTGACCGTGAATTCGGTTACCGTTTTCATCACAGAGTACAAGGCCAAGCCGGTGAGCAGCCGGCGCGAGTCGAGTGAGCAGAGCTTCAGCGAGAGCAACGATAGCCGCAGTTAGGTTTCATTTTAAAAGCGCGCAAATTTTGTGTTCCAAAATGATTATATTTTTTTAAAATATATATGTATGTATACATATATATATTCTCTGTTGGCGTCCGGCCACAATTCCCTTTTTTTTTAACCACACAAAAATCCAATGTCGTCTAAGTGTACAACTAAAAATTGTAAATTCTAATATTAGGCCTAAGTACAATTGTAAATCTACATACAGTCTGTTCTTAAGTTAGCAAGTATTAAGCGATGTTTCACGTTACGTCAACAACAACAATAACAACAAACCAGCAGCCACAGCAGCATCTAATAATGAATCCCCATGCAAAATTACTTCCACTTGTAACTGGCTTTTAGTAGCTGATGACTGCATTTAAAAGACGCTGTGGTTTGGCTGCATTCTCGAAATAAATAGCGAGAAACATTGTAATTGAATGTGAAGTCGAGAACCTTGTATATATATATTTTCAAAAATCAACAAAAAACTGTCTCGTATTGTAATATTTGATTCCTAATTTATTGATATATACATATGTATACATATGTTTATAATATATATGTATATGTTTTAAAAAACTATTGTTTATAAGTGTCAAATGAAAATATAATTTGAGTAAGCAAAGCAAGCGATATGTTCAATGTTCACATCACGCCCATTAAATGGGCAGACAAAGCGACGGCGCTATATGTATGTAAACACAAATATGATTCTCAATTTCTACTGTATCTTGTATACTGTATACAACTGGATGTAGGTTGCAGCAGATCCAATAACCAAGTTCAAGTGTCCCCATTAAATGGTTTGTCTTTCATTATATAAGTACTTGTACTTCTTATGTATTATTTATTTACTAACCAAAACATTTGAGAATGCCAATTGTTGTCTTTGGTTTTTTGCCTAGTTAATGAGCTGCATGAACAACGAAGAAATATGCCGTAGTAGTATGTGAATAATAACACATACATATATAGTAAATGTTTGCTAATTTAATTATTTTTGTATACAAAGACTGATTAAGCAAATACCTAAAGACCATACTATAACGATAGCCCGCACATTCAGTTCTTTTTTATTAACCCTCAATAAGAACAAACAACAACCACAACAACAACAACAAACTTACAGACCCAATAGCAATACAATAGCTACAATTATTACAATAGTATAACAACAATTTTTGTACTTGGCAAAGCTTTCAAGCTTTGCTTTATAAAAACATATTTAGATGAATCAATGAATTTTTATATACTTTTTAGTAACGGATAAAACGGTTTAGATATGCATGTTATATGTAATTTTTTAGAGGATTCCTTCTCACACATACACACATACATACATATGTACTCGCACACACAAGCACACAGAGCTCTTCAGCAGTCGGTCGAGTCTTTAAGTTGATAAAAGCTTTGCATAAACAAAAGCTCATTCTAAAACTGCCGGACTGAGTAACATAGTCAAAAATAAAAAATATAATAAACTTCCAAATAAAACGACAAACAGCTAACAAATTTTCGTATAAGTATTTAAAGTTCATAGTTTATATACGTAGCAAACGAATATACATAAAATAAATCAAGGATAGCAAACTAATTAAAAAGCACACAAAAATATAATAATAATAAAACTCAAATTTCAAATTGTGTAAAGCATAAAGTTTTAAATAAATATATAAATTTCAAAAACTACACTTTAAACAGATTCAGTCTTTAACACACAAACCCCTAAAAAAATAAAATATATACATATATATCTATACAGCCCCCCACCCCACCACACGACAGCCCAAGCTCCGCAGGCCACCCACACGGCGCTAACAAAATGTGTGCTTTCCTATGTGCCTGCCTCAGAGTATAAGTGTGTGTGTGTGTGTGTGTGTGTTGGCATCATCTGTATCTGCTGCTCCTGCTGCTGTTGTCGCTGCTTACGCGTGTGGCATCGCTGCCGCTGCTGCTTGTGCTCCACGGTTGCGCCATCGCCATCGCCATCACCATCGCCATCTCTGGCTACGCCTTTGGCAGCTGCCTCAACTTTCGCACGCTTCGCAAATAAATTACAAATTGTTTCGTTCCAGCGTTGCCGCTGCTGCCTTGCACTGCTACTACTTACACACTGACACCACCCCCCCCCCTCCCCATCGTCACCCTCTCCACTGACGGTCCTACCATATCTATACTATACGCACGCCCAACTGCTGCCCCAACAATTCGTTTCAGTCGACGCTGACATTCGAAAATTTCGTTCGCTTTTCTCTAAAATGTTAAAATTCACAAGTCCTCCATGGCGCGCCTGTGTCTGTCTCTATGTCTGTCTGTCTATTGCTGCCTGCCTCGGGGCTCGAGGGGTGGGTTGGGCTGGCTGCTTTACAAGTCCTGGTGCCGGCTAGCAGAACTTGCGTTATCAGCGACGCTCTGTGCGCTTATCTTCTTCATGTACGCTGTACGTTGTACGTTCTATTCGTTCGTTTCGTTTCGTTTGTTTGCCTCGTTCATTCGTTCGTTCGTTCACTTGTGCGTCCTTCGCCTCTCTGCCTCCCCGCCTGCCAGCTCCTTTGCTTTCTTATCCGTTTGTTTGTCCGTGCTTCCGACTCGTCTGTGCGACCGTTCGCACATCCTGCTCCACCCTAACGGCTTGCCTCCCCCCCTTCCCCCTTTTACCCTTGTCGCTGCCTTTTGTTACACTTGCCGCTCCCTCTCTTCGTATGTGTGTCTGTGTCTGTATTTGTGTCGTAGTCAGCAACAAAAATGTGCAGCATTTGGAAAATGTTTGAGACTCCTTTGGCTGCCTGCCGATTGCCGCCTGCTGCTTGGTGTAAAGTTTTACATGACGCATACGCCGCATTGGCCCGCCGTCCACTCCTCATTGGCGATGACCAGCAGCAGCATCAGCAGCAGGACGAGCACTTCTAGCAGGCGCAGCGCGATCGTCAAAGTTATATGTATACAGTGAATACTCGCAATGTGGAACGCTTTGGTTTTAAATATGTTTCTAATCTACAAATAAATATAATTATAATTTTTTAAAAAAATACTAGAAAGTCTTCTTATTTATAAAATATAAAAACTGTGGAACTTCTTTCTAATTTCCAAATAATTCTAATTTCAGCAATTACAACTTTTCAATACGAAAAAACTAAATTTATAAACAGAGGATAATAATGAAATTTCACTCAAGAACTTAATAAATTTAATATTGTAGTATTTATTTTGCAGCTATTTACTTAAATACACCTACATAAATACTACATTTATAAATTTTTAAAATCAAAGATTAAAGGTCCTATCAGCAAGATTATAATGGTATTGAAAACTGCGATTATAATTTGTATACAAGTCTAATTTCTCAAAGTTCGAGTTTCCCAGTTACTTTTGTTTCATTTTCAATTAATTTCTCAAAGTTCAAAAAAAATATTAGTGGTGGGTTCCTAGAGATTCTAAGGAATTGAAAATAAGATAATAACTGCTGGACAATATTAACTGTTAGACCTTTCTAATTTCAGAGCAACCACTGTATATTGGTATTCCTCTTTTTTGTGCGAACCAAAAGTTTCTAGCCAAGGGGTGGGGAGAACTTTGGGGAGGGGGCATGTGTAATCCCGGCAAGTAACTTGAGCGCTTTATGGCACGTGTATGTAACTGTATCCAACTCTCAGGGTGTGTGTTTGTGCGATAGTACGAGTAGGGGTGTGAGTGGAATGGGCTGGAATGGGCCACCCACATATTAAAGCTCTGTCGCACTTTAAGCGCAGAGCTCGCGAGTCCGTGTTTTAAAGTTTTGTGCGTTTTAGGCATTATCTGTTTTAATTACATTAAAAGTTTTTGGCATTAAATAAATTGAAGCTGAGCCTGAGCCTGAGCGCTTGCTGAACTTATGTCACTTTGATCCCAGTTACAGAGTAAGAGTAACTTTTGCTGTTCATGCGAGAAATGCTCCAGCCCCAAACCCCTCCAAAGTCGATGGGGAGACAGGACACAAAGCTACCCTCTGCCGAGTCTCGATGCCACTAAACATCGCCTCTATCTCTTGGCAGTTGCTGCTCAGTGAGTCGCGTGTAATCAAGTTTAGTGTTTAGGGCTTTAAATTGAAATTCCGGCATTAGGCAAGGAATGCGACGGTTGTTCTGACTGCTAGCCGGGGGTTGCCAGCACTTTGCGAAAAGGGTTGAGAGGGTTGAGCCGCTCTGCGCTTATCCTGATGCCGCGTTGTGCGTTGCGCGTTGCGCGTTGTAGCTGCAACAAATGAGCAACAAATTGCAATCATTGAGCGCAACTCACGGCCCATA
Organism: Drosophila maculinotata; assembly: GCA_035045305.1. Classification (NCBI taxonomy): domain Eukaryota; kingdom Metazoa; phylum Arthropoda; class Insecta; order Diptera; family Drosophilidae; genus Drosophila; species Drosophila maculinotata. The sequence continues at coordinate 13,389,834 of JAWNPD010000387.1, forward strand.
AATCAATTATCAAGATGCTGGCGGGAGGGGTGCGAAAAGCAATCGCCAATGTTGGCGGACTGAATGGCGGCCCTAATTAAATCATTATCGACACGAGCAGACGTTGCATATTCAAAACTATAAACTGCCTTTCAGTTCGACACGGCAGAGACACCTTCAAGTGAACCAATGTCGCCCACCAATCCCCAATCCCCAACCCCCAACCCCCTGTCTCTTACCCTGCGTCACTGCTGGCGTCGCTGTCGCCGTCGCAGTCAACGTCATTGTATTTATTTCTCATGTTAAAATCAAATTCCCGCGTGTGCAATTTTTCATTTGGCCTGAAAATGAAAAGGAAGTGGAAAAATGTGTTAAGGTGCGTGTGAGAGTGTGTGTGTGTGTGTGTGTGTGTGTGCTTCTCGGGGGTTGCAGAAGCGGGCTTCCGGCGTGCTGTCCTTGTCCTGCCGTCAGCTAATGTCAGAGCCTTAAAGCAAGCTGCAAAGCTGCCAACTTTAAAGAGCTGCATTCAAAAATTGCCAAGCTATGTGGGCAGGCACACATGCCGACGCCGATGCCGACGCCGATGCCGACGCCGATGTCGACGCCAATGTCGACGTTGATGCCGACAGGTACCAAGAAACATGCCGCATGAGGCATGCTGCCTGTGCTGGAGCCCTGCACGGACGCCCACACACACAGAGAGAACTTGCGCTCTAAACAAAACAAAATGCGTTTACAGATGCGAAGGCGAAGACACTGGCGGAGGCAGCGGCTGCGGCAGCGGCAGAGTCAGAGACAGAGGCACTGGCAGAGGCAGCTGGCAGCAAAAGCAACGTCATTTTTATACCCTGCACAGGGCATTATAATGTTGTCATCAAATTTATAACGCTTTAATGTCTCTTTATGTTTCTCATATAGCATATTCTTATTCAGTATTAACAGCGTAGTCGGCATAGACCTATTTGATATATATATATATATATATCTATATATATGTCTATTCCTATTAGTTTACCGAAATAAAATCAATTTGGGACTATTCCCCAATCCAATTCTTATCCCATCTATGATTTCTATACAAACTACATGTTTTCTACGTTTGAGGTGTTTCTCGATCTCAAATATTTAAATCTATCTGTTTATGTTTTCTAACTACTGAAGTTCTTCTGTACATATTATTAAAATAAACAAAAACCAGATATGAAAAACAAATAACAAACATTATTTCTTTAGAACATAAAGGTATAGCTGAAAAGTAGAAATAAATACGATTTTGGGACTGTCGAATAAGGGCCAGCGGGTAGTTTTTATGACTGGATATTTTCCCACTCAAAGAAACGGTCGAAATATACTTGTTGTATGGAAATCTGGTGTGTTATTCAAGATATCTTCAGACAACTATATCATATATCTGTCATTGGCACCAAAGGTCGTGTTTTGGAATAGTAATTAAATTTAGATGTGAACTTCTTTCGCCATAGGTATTTGCTCTTCGGCGTGCCGAGTATAGGTTTTCTTTCTTGTTGTTGCTGCTACAGCTACAGCTACAACTAGAGCCTGGCTGCCTGTAAGGATACATGGACATGGGCGAGGACGCGCACAGAGGACGCGCAAGGGATAGGAAGCGGGAACGAGACGGGAATGCGAACGGGAAGACACGACACCAAGTGTACAATAGCTTTAAGCTTAAACTCTCGCACACTCACTGACACACACACACACACACAGACAGACAGCGACACAAAGTTGCACACACACACACACACACATACATACATATATATACTTATGCTCACAGTATATTTTACAAATACAGGGCCACAAGCATTTCGAAAATATGCGCTGCCTTCGAGTCAAGCTGACGGAGAGGCCTTGAAGTCTGTGTGGCTATTGGAACAGGTCGACCCTAAGAGAGCCTGAGAGGCTGTAGAATTCTTCTGCTTGAACTCGGTTTGGGGCATGCAGCAAATGGAACGCCCTGTATGCACGGGGAAAATTCACGGACGAACGCTATATGTCCAAGTCCAAGAAAGAAAAATACTTGCCATGCGACAACATAGCCAAAGACCAGGGCTGCACAATATTAATTCCATATGAGCATACACATATATTTAATAAAACCTACAAAACAGCTGTACCAACAGGAAAAGCTACGAAATTTTTTAGATCAGCTCATTATATCACAAATAAGTTTGTTGTTTTAGCCAAAAACTGCAAGTATTTTTAGTAACTGACAAAAACAAGCTGAAAGCGAAGAAAATAAAAAGAAATATATTTCAAGACCTCAAAGATCAATATCGAAACGTATACATGTCGAGTGTTTAATAAATTATAGTTATATCTGGTATATGGTAGAGCTATCGAAATCGAACTATTTTTAGACGGGCTTTTTAAACTACTATGACACAGTTTCAAGTCACAACAAATTGCGCTGAAAAAAACTCAACTTTCTTATCAAGAAACATAACTTAAATGATATTTTAGTTTGTACAGCTGACAAGCTGATAAGAATTATAAATGCACTGAGAAAAATAGACAAATTGGAGCTAAGAGGGGGAGTTTAATAAAGTGTATTTAATTTATTTGTAGATTTATAAAGTAATGGAAACTTAAGAGATTCGGATTATAATTTTATTATATTATAATATTATTTATTAAATTGTATTATTTTATTTTAAGTTTTTTAAACGAACTCAAACTGATTATTTAGGATATCATATCATTTATAAGTGTTGGGTGTATTATTAGCATATTTTAAAATTCTAAAAAGTAGCCGAATCTGTGGTAATAATCTAAGAAAAATGTAGAATTAGAGGAATGAATTTGTCTGGGATTTAGCTGAGCAAATATTTGAAGAATTTACTGATTTGTAATTTATTTAAACACATCTGAAACACATTTATTTAGAATCTTAAGATTGTCATTGGCAAATGAGTTTTATAAAAATTATATTTATTTAAACAGATAATAGGTAAACGTCCCATTGAAATATCCAAATCCATATCGTACAAAAAGAAAAATACTTTAAAGGGTCATAGTGTTGTTTAATGATGGAATTTTAAAGGCATTTTTATACTCATAAATAGCATACATTATATATATACTTTAAAGTGTACATATGTTATAGTTTGGTGGCTTAGTTTTTGTAGAAAACCACAAAGGAAACTGCAATATATGTGTATGGGGAACGGCAGCTCGACTCTTTCTAAGCAGTTTTCAGTTGCCATGACGTAGTAGCCCTGGCAACCAGGCAAGGCAAAGGCAAGGCAAGGCGACCAGGCAGCCAGTCAGCCAGCCAGCCAGCCAGCCAGCTCCAGCTCCAGCTACAGCTACAGCTACAGCAATGGCTACGACTGCGACGGCGACGGCGACGAGCTGGAGCTTGGGCAGCTTGGCGGGCAGCGTTGCGGGGCTGGCAGCGCCCATTTGAGGGAGCCATCAGTTAGAGCATTTGTCTGCACAGCGCACAGCGTTTGACATTTCCCAATACTTGATGGGGCGGCGCGCCAGCAAGTTTACAGAAATCAGCCAGCGCAAAATAAGATAAAAGTATCGGTTACTTTATGGCGCGTTCGCCACCAAAATGTATCCAGTAGATGGCCGCATGGCGTGTCGTTGTATTAAACTCGCTGCTTGCTGGCACGCATCGAGCCAGCAAGTGTTGGGTTTGTGGGTTGGGCATGTCGCGTGCTAAGCAATCGCATACTTGATGGCGCACACTGGCTGTGCCCCCAACCCGGGCGTCGTCGTTGCCGTCGTCGTCGTCGCTTGCCAGTGGTGGGTAGTCGTTGGCTTTGCCAGCGGTGTGGCGGTGCAGCGGGGCAGCAGCTCTCTCTCTCTCTCTCTCTCACCACTCTCGCTCTCTGGCTGTATCTGTGTGTGTGTGCGATTGTGTGAGAGCGCGTCTTGTATCTGTGTGCGCTGAATGTATCTGAGCGCTGAATGAGCAGCCGCCACATTTGAAATTCAACGGACTTTTCGACTCCGCAGACAATTTCGCATTGGGGCTGCAGCAACAATTACAAATGTGACATTTACAAAATGCCACAAAAAAACAACAACAATAGTTGCATACTCATTCACACACACACACACACTCACACACACACATATGTACATGCCGTTGTAATTTGTTGCGCTATTGTGTGATATTAAAAATTTATTGCCTACTTTGCAGCGCTTGAAGCTGCTGTGATAATCAAAACGCGGCAATTATCTATGCGCCGTATTGCGTATGCAATTTATACTCATATAATGCACATACACAGTCACACACACACACACACACAGAGAGAGTGAGTCGCATTTGCATGCATAACCAGAAACAGAAACGTTTCCCTTTAGCCCCCCCACATCTCGCACTGCTTTTCATGTTGCACATTTCATGCATTTCCTTTGTGCAGCCAACTTATCAAGCTTCCTGTCCGGCAACCCGCACTCGCATCCACATCCATTTCCACGCCCACGCCCACACCCGCACACCCAAACCCAAACCCACGCCCCTTTTTAACCACTGACCCGTCTCACACTCTGGCCAGACAGCATTAAGCATATACAATAATATATTTCCCATTTGGCCCAATGTATATGCATATATATTTGTATATATGACATGATTCTGCATTTTTGCAGCACGCACATAATTTTTGTGATTATTTTTGATTTTGTTGCAGCATTTTTTTTTTAAATACTCTTTTTTTTCATCAGCAGATATCTATTTCTGTGATGCGTGCCATTCCACAAAATATATATGTATATATGTACATTTTAAATATATGCAAGTAGTGTTTGTGTTTGGAAAATTAAATATATAATTTCCACAAAATATGTGTTTAAAATAGGTATGCAGCAGTGTTTTTGTTTGGAAAATTAAATATTATTCAATGCTTTTTTGTGGGAAATAATAAATAATTCACCAGAAACAAACAAATCATATGCTCGAAATATTAGATAGTAATTGAAAGCCTACTAATTGTTCCTGTATAAGAATTAATGACAAATATAGACTTACTATACATACATATGTATATGCATTTGTGTGAGTTTACTTGTTTTCGGATATTCCCACAACTATACAATTGCATTTCAAAACTATTTAAATCTTTGTATTGTTTTAATTTGCCTTGTTCTAAAAACTGCTTTGAAAACAATAGTGATCTCTGAGCACAAATGTAAATAATCCAACGAATCTAAATTCAAGGAAACTTATATATTTTAGATACATTTTTACTACTGAAAAATAGTTGTATTATTTATTTACTTATTTATTATTAGTTCCTATGTGATGTTAAATCTACATACGAACTAGGTAAAGCTTGAGGCCTTGAGCTGAGGAAGATTTGAAAACTAATGATATATTTATAAGATTATAATAATATTAACCGTATTAATTTGTTTAAAGTTGCTGGAAAATGGTGAAAACTTGCATAATAATGTCTATTTGCTAATCTAAAGCTGCTGCAAGTGTAATTTAGATGTCGGGCTTAGCTGATTAATAGTTGTCAGTAGTCCCCAGAATACTTATCATTATGCTGCGACGCCATTTTGTGTGGCAAACGGAAGTGCAGGCCATGTTGTTGCGGTTGCAAGCATTTTATTTATTTATTTATGCATTTTTCGCATTTATTGCGCACAATTTTAATATGCATTTCGGGCGTGGCAGCATATCCAACAAATGGCAATTAGGTTGCCGCAATTGCAGTTGCACTTAGCTCTTGCAGTTGCAGTTGTTGGTAACCGAAAAAGAAAAAGAAAAAGAAAAAAAAACGAAAACAAGTCTGGCAGACAAGAGATCCTAAGGCCATGTTAGCCATGATCGGGCAGGTGGCTGACGCTGACGCTGACACAGAAAACCAGACGAACGACAGCGGACAGTGAAGCCAAATAACAAGCAACAGGCCGTGGCAGCAACAATGAGATACTGCAGCAACAACAATTGCAAGACGCGTCTCTTGACATGCATATGCAAAGGTCTTTCCCAGCTTTTGTGTTGTCGCTGGCAAGCAATTTGTTTGGCTTTTAAAGAGTGTGCGAGAGAGAGAGGGAGAGCGTGTGTGTGAGAGAGGGTCAGCGCCGAAATGCAAATGATGGGAGAACATTTTGACGAAGCCTTTGATGTGCCACAGTGCAACAGCCACGCACGCGATGACCAAAATAATCGATAAGCTCTTTCAAGCCAAGCTGTCAACTCTTAAGCTAATGTCTAAAGGCCAAGACAGCTGCTGCCAGAGGGAGATGAAGAGAGACAGAGCGAACGAGCGGAAGTCGTTGTCACATCAAATGGCGACAATAAGCACTTCCGTTACGCACAAAGGATGTGCCAGCCAGCAGTCCTGCCAGACCAAAAACTTACATACGATATAACAAGTAAGAAAGTTTTATTCAAGATGACTAAGAGATACCCTTTACCCAGCCGGAACATACATTCAACCTACTGTGCTTTGCTGTTTTCCTTCTTCCCTTATCAGTTTTGACAAAGTAATGAGAGTTCAAGTTCTTGGAATGGACATTTCAATGTAATTCATAAGTCACTTTATAGTGCTGGGAACTTTACTTTTGTATACTAATTGTGACACCCACTATCAATTAAAAATATAATTTCAAGAATCTATTTTTTTTAAGAAAACAAATTATCTGAAATTGACATGATTTTTTCACCAAAAATATTTTTTAAAACAGCAAAAACTTTAAATGTGGAATTTAAATAGAGGCCAAGTATTGACCAATATGGCCTCGGGATTGAAAATTGGTTCAGTTTTGGCAAAGTTGTGGCTGTTTGAATTCTGGGAAGGTCATTTATAAGGAACTTTTTGTTGTTTGGGCACTTTACAAGTCAATTTTTTTGTCACTTTTGGCGTGATTTTTGACAGAAAAATGAAACACCACAAAATCACTTCGTGTATTGTTTTTTATACTAATTGAGACACCCACAATCAATTAAACGTAAAATTTCAATTTTCTATTTTTTGAAAAATCAAAATTGGTAAGGGTCCCCCCTTATGCTTTTTAGCAAAAAAAAACCGAAATTTTATTTTTTCAAAAATTCATAATCTTGAAATGTAGAATTAAACTAGATGCCAAATAATGATCAAAATGGCCTCGGGATTGACAATCGGTTCAGATTTGACAAAGTTGTGGCAGTTTGAAGTCTGGGAAGGTCATTTATAAGGAACTTTTCGTTGTTTGGGCGCTTTACAAGTCAATTTTTTTGGCACTTTTGGCGTGATTTTTGACAGAAAAATGAAACACCACAAAATCACTTTTCGTATAGTTTTTTATACTAATTGAGACACCCACAATCAATTAAACGTAAAATTTCAATTTTCTATTTTTTGAAAAATCAAAATTGGTAAGGGTCCCCCCTTATGCTTTTTTTGCAAAAAAAATTCGAAATTTTATTTTTTCAAAAATTCATAATCTTGAAATGTAGAATTAAACTAGATGCCAAATAATGATCAAAATGGCCTCGGGATTGACAATCGGTTCAGATTTGACGAAGTTGTGGCAGTTTGAAGTCTGGGAAGGTCATTTATATGGAACTTTTCGTCGTTTGGGCACTTTACAAGTCAATTTTTTTGTCACTTTTGGCGTGATTTTTGACAGAAAAATGAAACACCACAAAATCACTTTTCGTATAGTTTTTTATACTAATTGAGACACCCACAATCAATTAAACGTAAAATTTCAAAATTCTATTTTTTGAAAAATCAAAATTGGTAAGGGTCCCCCCTTATGCTTTTTTTGCAAAAAAAATCCGAAATTTTATTTTTTCAAAAATTCATAATCTTGAAATGTAGAATTAAACTAGATGCCAAATAATGATCAAAATGGCCTCGGGATTGACAATCGGTTCAGATTTGACAAAGTTGTGGCAGTTTGAAGTCTGGGAAGGTCATTTATAAGGAACTTTTCGTTGTTTGGGCACTTTACAAGTCAATTTTTTTGTCACTTTTGGCGTGATTTTTGACAGAAAAACGAAACACCACAAAATCACTTTTCGTATAGTTTTTTATACTAATTGAGACACCCACAATCAATTAAACGTAAAATTTCAATTTTCTATTTTTTGAAAAATCAAAATTGGTAAGGGTCCCCCCTTATGCTTTTTTCGCAAAAAAAATCCGAAATTATATTTTTCAAAAATTCATAATCTTGAAATTTAGAATTAAACTAGGTGCCAAATAATGATCAAAATGGCCTCGGGATTGACAATCGGTTCAGATTTGACAAAGTTGTGGCAGTTTGAAGTCTGGGAAGGTCATTTATAAGGAACTTTTCGTTGTTTGGGCACTTTACAAGTCAATTTTTTTGTCACTTTTGGCGTGATTTTTGACAGAAAAATGAAACACCACAAAATCACTTCGTGTATTTTTTTTTATACTAATTGAGACACCCACAATCAATTAAACGTAATATTTCAAGATTCAATTTTTTGAAAAATCAAAATTGGTAAGGGTCCCCCCTTATGCTTTTTTCGCCAAAAAAATTCGAAATTTTATTTTTTCAAAAATTCATAATCTTGAAATGTAGAATTAAACTAGGTGCCAAATAATGATCAAAATGACCTCGGGATTGACAATCGGTTCAGATTTGACAAAGTTGTGGCAGTTTGAAGTCTGGGAAGGTCATTTAAAACGAACTTTTCGTTGTTTGGGAACTTTACAAATCTTGTATAAATGATGCTCCTAAAAACAAAATGCAGTTAACTTTAATGCAGATAAGGATCGATATGAAGTTGGCGCATCTGTCTTGATACTACAAGAATTCCTTGGAAGACTTTTTAAAGACGATTATTATGATTATTACGACCAAAACAAACTTATGTATAACAATTTTCATTGCTGGTCAACAAGTTCTAAGATCCAGCGGAGATTGGGGGTTTCCTCGTTCGTCTTCCTAACGAAGGTTGAGCTGTTCTTGTTCCCAAAGGAACAAAAGACCGTCTTGTGTCGGAAATCTATATAAAACATATAAATACAATACTTATGTAAATCTAAATTACAAATTCCAGCTCTATAGCCCTTATACAATCTGAAATCGGCTCTTTCAAATAGAAGAACGAGCGTAACAGATGGACAGGCGAACAAAACTTGAGCAACCCGACAGTTAATGTTGATCAAGAATATATATGTACATATATACTTATATAGTTTACATACATTTTGCCTGCTGCCTGTGACAAACATTTGCACAACTTCATGATACACTTTTGACCCATTTTAAGTGGCTACAGGGTATACAATTAAAAAACTATTGAACTTCTAATCAAGTAGCGCACAGCAACAACTACAACAACGTCACATCTTGGGACCCCCTGCCTTTTAAATAAACCCCCCGCGAAGGGCTCAGCAATCGCAAACGAAACGAAGCGAAAAAAAAACGTGTAGAATTCCAAGCCCAAGAAGGAAGCTGACATTTGACAAGCTTTAAAGCACGCACACAGACTTGAGCATATATGTATGTATAATATGTATGTATGTATGCATATACCTGGCGATAAACCCTTATCTAAGGCAGCACTTTTGGAATGTGCATATGTGTATATATATATATATTTATATGTATATATATATATGTACATATGTGTCTGTTTGTACATATGTATATAAGGCAAGTTCCCATATTCCACCAACATTTCAACGCATGTCGCTGCTGCTGCTGCTGCTGTTGTTGTTGTTGCTGTTGTTGTTGTTGTGGCTGCTTCTCGCTCCTCTGCTTTGCTGATCGTCGTCTGCTCTTTGTGCATTCTTTCAGTTCGCTTTGCGCTCGCATTCGCCTGCTGTAGTACTAGGGGTCTGGGGTCTGGGGTCCGGGGTCTGGTCCGTCTCCGGTCCCGGTCTCCGGTCTCCAACGAGGCATGCAGTCATCGGCGCTGCGAGTTGTTGTCGCTGAATTTCAAGCAACGGTGATTCATCGAAATTAAAAATAAGTATCTGTATCTATAGCTGTATCTGTATCTGTATCTCAGCGCTTGTTTCGCATTGTTCTCATACACATTGTTGTTGTTGCCGCTGTTGTTATTGCTGTTGTCGTTACTGTTACTGTTCTTGTTGTTTTCGCTCGCATTTCCTGAGCTGTTGTATTAGATGATTTCGACCCTGAGCACGGATCGTTTCTGCGCATAAAAAGCACAGTTTACAGAACCATTTAGTTGCATTCCTGCAACGAATTGTAATTGTTTAATCAACAAAATTCAGTAATCAACTAAAATCACAATTATCACTTCCAGGAAAACACCCATTCACTATCTGATTTCCCCAGCTTTGCAGCTTTGAATCGCATAAATTAAGATAAACTCTTTTGAAAGCATTTCCCACCAACAATAGAAATTCGTTAGAAAACTTAGTATCTAGAATTTATTGCAGCACATTTTATATTACTTAAATTTCGTAATAGTCATATGACTACATATATTGTAATTATACTTTAAAAAAAGTTTAATAATAAAGACTATAAAAACATATAAATATTTTTTATATATTATATATATAGATTTTATACTAAGAATAACATTTAATCAACACCAAATTCCCGCAAGCCAGCTTCAAATTGCTTACAAATGAATTTCTCCCAGTGTATAATTCCTAGCACTACCTAGGTATAGGTATTTCAGCATGATACTCCACACACACACTGCCGCTCCCCTTAGCTGCTCTGACAGCGGAAACTATTTGTAATCTCAGAGCAATTTGGACACCTGTTTCAATATTGCAGCCAAGAAATCTTGACACTTCTGTCGCTGATCCTTGCCAGGATGCAACGCGTTGCTTGCATGGCTAGGGGAAAGTTTTGCATTGTGTGCCTGGGTATGTGTGTGTATGTGTGTGTGGAACATCCGGTCGCAGGGGCAGGTAAGACGACTGCCCCTTGACACTGACAAGGATGAGGATGTCTGATTCTGCTGCTGCTGCTGCTGCTGCTCCTGCTCCGCTGTGATAACCTTGCCGCGGTGGTGCTTTATCAAATTCTGGTCACAAAATGTGTATCCACTAACACACACGTGCACATACACACACACACACACAAAAGGCATATACGGAACCGCTTTGGATTAAAATTTCTTTCGTTTTTTATGTTAAATGCATTTCTCTGCGCCTGCGACATTAACAGCGCTTGGGCAGCAGCGGAGGGTGGGGGCACAGGGGTATAGCTGGGAATGGGAACGGGGCACAAGGGACAGAGGCAGTTATTTTCGGCATTTGAAGTTGGTCCTTTGGAAAACGGGGGTTCAAATTCAAAGCGCTAGACCGAACCAGCGTACGTGCGAAGGGTTGTTTGCTGTGTGTGTTCGTGTATGGGTGTGTGTGTGTGTATGGGTGTGTGTGTGTATGTGTGTGTGTGTGCTGGCAAGGAACACATTTGGATGCCAGACTGCGTCTCAGTTTCGACGACTCCCTGTGTGACATTATGCGCCGGCAGCAGCAAAAGCAGCAGCAAAAGCAAAAGCCAAAGCCAAAGCAAACTCAAAGTGTAAGCAGGGAATCGATTTTCGGAATTCGTCTCATGCGAATGTGTGGAAAATGCTGATAAATGGAGACAGTCGCTGCAGTCGAGCTGGTCAACGGGCAGGAGCAGTACCAGGAGCAGGAGTAGGCAACAGGATCAGTGCCAGGACCAGGACCAGGACCTGCTGTGCACTCGTTGCCATTGCCATGCTAATGAGGCAGCCCTCCTGCCCCCTGCAGTTGCAACTGCAACTCACACCCTTCTTGACCGATAAGGCCTTTCAGACCCAGAGGGCTGCTCTTTACCATCTATGTATGTATGTATGTATGTATGCATGCACGTTTGTCGCTCGGTTCTGTTTACCCACTTTGACGCTGTGATAAGATAAGGCAAAGCCGCTTTTACCTACACACACACACACATACACACATATACATATGTATCTATGTCCGTAGCATGGCCAGCTCGTGACGCGGCGACTTCTTTTGAGCGAGTTTCAGTAAATTCAAAATTCATAGAATGCAAATGTTGGTTAAACAACATTTTGCCAGCCAGGCATACGACCGCAGCCAGTTGCTATCGTCGTCGTCGTCGTCGCCGTCGACGTAGCTCAAAGACCACACAGAGCCTCAGCCAGGTCATAGCAACAACAACAACAACCTGAGGCAATTCTCAGAGAGCGCATTGGGGTTTCCATAGCTCTGAGTCGAGTCTATTTTTTGTAACTCTGGCTGAGCCGCTGCCTGTGTCTCAAATTTGTTACTGAAACTGGAGCTAGAAATTGTAAACAGAGCTAGACTGGATGGAGTATGAGCTTTTATAGCAACTGCAACTTTGACGGGGGCTTTTTGACCATAGGCCTTGGATTTGTTGTGTAAAAAGGGTTTCCATGGCTATGCTGGATTCTTACAGCAAAAGTCTTGTATAAGTTTGAGCATGTTTAGAGAAAACGGTTTATACATTTCCATAGGTTTGTTTTTAAAGAGATTTTACAGGTTTTGACCACATTTTGTTGCGAGCTATTTAGGCCATTGATAAATACCAAATAAAAGTAAATATTGTAGCATTAGAAACTCTTAAAATAAAAAAAATGTTACAAAAATTAAAAAAGTATTAAAATCTGAGTTTTAGTGATAATGTTTTGTTTTTAATGTAGTTTATATCAAAATAAAAAAATTTAAGAAAATGTTTCACAAAATAAATAAATATTTAAAAATTAAGCTGTCTTTCCAAACATTCAAAACTCAGTTCAGATACAAAAGCCGAAAAGCTCATTATCTAAAAGAAGTTATAGGATACCTGAAGCTAAAATTTCTATTAAAATTAAGCTTTAAGTAACTCAATTATCTTGATGAGCTTACCCGAACCAATTCTAACCTTGAGCTTTTGTAACAACAGCTGAATCAGCTGCAAAGCTTGACTTTTTAAACGTCTAAGAAGCTGCTTAAAGCTCGTTGTTCAATTTGTGGCTAGGCCTGCAATTGATTGCGCAGCATTAAGGCAACATTTCCAATTGGGTGGCTTCTATATATGTATGTCTATATACATACATCGTGTGGAGCACACACACACACACATACACACACGCACACAGACGCACGCATACGCACATTTAATGCAAATTTAAGCAGTTAGTAAGCAAGTAAAACCGTTATGCGTGCATGTGTGTGTGTGTGTGTGTGTGTGTTCAATATGTAGATGATTATATAAAGTGTATTTATTTGTGTGTGTGTGTGTGTGTGTTTATATATATGCTGCTGCTGCGCTGCGGATACATAATGCAGGGCAATATAAATAATTGCAATACATATAAATTGTGTATGTGTGTGTGTGAGTGTGTGTGCATTGCATAACCGCATTTACCGTTTACATATGCTACAGATACATAAGCATATCCTTATATGCACTCAATACATGCAACTGTCTGTCTGCATGTGTGTGTGTGTGTGTGTGTGTTTGTGTGTTTGTGTGTGTATATGTATTTAAATGTGCATCGATGCCTGCTGCACATTGCAATTGCATTAGTGTGGCGTCCTTTTGTTCATTACACGCACAATGCTTGCATAAAATAAATTTACAGCAAAATACTCGAATGCATTTGTTAAATGAGACACAAGAGGCAGCAAGGAGTTGGAGGAAGTGATGTTGAATACGTAACCCGAAACTCACCTTGCCCCGCCCCCCGTTGCATTCCTCAGCAACTCCGTCTGCTTACCCTTACTTATATATATACATACATATATAAAATATTCAAGCCCATCAATTCTTCAAGAACTTGCACAAGTTTTGTGTATTTTTTTTTTAATTTTTACATATTGAATTTTATTTCAGTTTCTTCATTGTATTTATGTTTGTGTGTTTGTGTTTTTGTTTTTGTTTTTATTCGCCTGAAACTACAACAAAAATATCAATAATCAAAAGATATCAACTTAATGCTATAAATTGTATACTTTCAAATAAACATTAAGAGTTCAACATAGTTACATATATCAGAATTATTTAGTTCTGTCATCAAATAAGGCATAATATGTATATAAATATTGCAGTCTAAACTGAAATCATACATATATACTATATAGTATATAGGTTCAACAAAACTGACAGATCTGGACTTTAGCTAAAAATGAAACAGAGCTGAAACTAGACTTAACATAGTAGCTACTAGTATATAACATAGTTTATCATTTTTCTTTATTTTTTTTTATAATTTGTCTTTGCTTAGTTAAAAATAAAATTACGTAATTCGTGTTTTTTTAGCGTTTTAATTTTTTGTTGTTTATACATATATTTTATATCACAATAGAAAAAAGAATTAATTCACATATTCTTTTCAATCGTTATAGTTTTTTTTTTTGTGTTTTTGTTTTCTCGTTTTTATTTTGCTTACTTATAAATTAAACAATAAAAAATGTACAGAATTTTCTTTAACGTTTCTTTTGTGTGTTTTGTTGTTGTTGTTGTTTTTTGCTAGTAAACCAAGTTGTTGTTGAGTTTGTTATTTGACTAATTGTTGTTTTGACCAATTTAAGAACTAAAACTAAAACTAAATGTAAATTTATTAATGTTCGTTAAGTGTCTACTATTAACATGTTTTTAAATTTAATCATCAACTAAATTAAACGGCATAACTAACGACGCTGCACTAAACAAATTCGAAACAAACGCAAACAAAACAAAAAATAAAAAAAAGTTCAACACAAAGAATCTCGTTGGGCCAAATACTAAAAACAAAAAAAAAAAACATTTCTAACAAAAGGCAGAGACAGAGACGGAGACGGAGAGCGCCAACAAAGAGCAAACTTTTTTGTAGTCGTCGTTGCTATTGCTGATGCTGTTGTTGTTGTTGCTGTTGCGGGCAAGCTTAAAGCGCTGCTCACGTCGCTGCTGGCTTCGCAGCTGCCGCCATTGCTGTTGTTGTTGTTGTTGCTGTGGCGTTGGAGGACGCTGGCTTTTGTTGTTTCTGCTTCTCTTTTTTCTGCTGTTGTTGCCGAAGCGTGAATTAAAATAAACTATTTAAATTTATTTGCATCTGTTTAACTGCGGCCTGCATTACACACACACACACACACGCATGCATATTTATGAACATGTGTGTGTCTGTCGCACTCTCTCTCTCTCTCTCTCTCTACTTCTCTTTTGCTATGCATATCGCGCGTCTCCATCGCCATGCACTTTGTTGTTGTTGCTGCCGTCGGCCATAGCTGCAGCCGTGTTTTATTTTTTTGTTTCTCTCGTTTCTTTTTTTTTGTCGCCACCGCCGCCGCTGCGTGCGTGTAAGCCCCCTCCGCACAACCCCCTCAGTGCAGCGTGGAGAGGCCCACAAGTGCGCCGCTGCCAGCCCCTTAGGAACCTGCGGCGGCAGCAACAGCAACAACAACACACAGCAGAGCGAGCTTCGTCGCCGTCGCTTGTGTGTGTGTTTTGTTCATTGTTTGCTTTTTGTTGTTGGCGTTTGTTGTTTTCTGCCTCTCCCGCTCGCGCGCTCTCTCTCTCTTTCTATCTCTGCTGCTGTTGTTGCTGGTTTTCTGTTTCTACTTGTTTCGTACGAAAAAATTTAGTACAGCGTGTGGTATGGCAAACGAAAGCTATGAGTTTTTCAGTGTATCTTGTTTTTTTTTTCTTTCTTATTTTCCTTAGTTGTCTGCCCAAGTATGCGTGTGTTGGTGTGTGTATGTGTGCTTGCTGGTGTGTGTAATTACGTGCCTTGCCTTCGCATCAGACATGCAACACGGCACGCAGGTAAGAAGGAGACGTGGAAGACTAAGTCAAAGTAGAAGACAAAAGTCACACGCACACACACAGACATAGACTGTCAGACAGAGAGGGATACATTTTTAAGCCAGCGCTGACGTTGACGGCGACGGCGACAGTGACGTCTCTGCCGACTTCTCAGCCTCGGCTGCGGCGCAGGCGTTGCAGTCATGGTGAACGCATCATCTGACCAGCCACAAGCCCAGATTGAGCTTCTGCAGCTTGGGCAGCTTCATAATGATATCGATGCCCTTGGAGCTGAGCTGTGTGCAGCCATAAAGATCGATGGTCTTTAGATTCGATAGATCCTCCGCCAGGGTCTGTAATCCCTTGTCTGTAATGCGACTGCATTGGCCAATGTTGAGATTCTCGAGCTCATGCAGAGATTTGGCAATCTTCAGCATGCCGTGATCCGTAATCTGGCACTGATTCAGGCTCAGCGATCGCAGGCGATATAAGCCCTGTGCAATGTGGGTTAAGGCCTGATCGCTGATCTTGTCGCAGAAGCTGACGTCGAGGCAATTGATGCCGCTGCCTCCTTCCGTTAGGTAGGCCATGCCAATGTCGGAGATGTTGTCGCAGGAGCGCAGATTGAGCTGTTCCAGTTTGGGCATGCGGGCCAGATGCTTTAGGCCGCTGTCCGTCACCGAGACGCAGAAGCTCAGATTGATGGACTTTAGTGAGGTTAGACCCTGTGCTATGTGACCCAGCGCCTCGTCGCTCAGTCGCTGGCAATCCTGCAGTCCCAGGAACTCCAGCTGCAGATTGCCCTCGGCCGTCTCCCGACTGAATCCGGCCAGGTGACCAATCCCCTGGTCACTGATGTGCCAGCAGCTGCGCAGATTCAAATGACGCAGTTTCTTCAATCCCCACGCAATAAGGAGCAGCCCTGTATTCGTTATGTTACAGCAGCCACCCAATTCTAGGGTCTCCAGGTTCTTCAGATGCTGTGCAATCCGTCCCAGACTCGTATCCGTGATCTGTTTGCAGAGCGACAAGTCCAGTGTCTTCAGATTGGGCAGATCGACGCTGAAGGCATGTCCCAGATTCATGTCTGCCACATTGAAGCAACCGCTGAGATTCAGGGATGTTAGCGCCGGCACGCCCAGCACCAGATCCTTGAGTGATCGGCGCAGCGAGAGGATCTGCACCTTCTTAATCCCACGACGCACGAGACAGTTGAATAGACTGGGACTGGAACGCTTCAGATGCAACTTGGCCTCGACTCCCTTCCACACGCTCTTCGCATAGGCGGCATCCCGCCAGGCGCTGCACACCTGTGACGCCCGCCCCAGGTCCCGCACCGGCAGATGCTCAAAGATCTGCTCGAGCAGCTCCGGGAACAGATTGCTGATGTGGGTGCCCTCCACGGGTGGCGGACTCGCCGGCGTCGCCGCCCTATGCTGATGATGATGATGGTGGTGATGATGATGCTGGGCATGTGCGGCTGCCGCTGCGTGTGCTGCTGCTGCTGCTGCGGCTGCTGCTGCTGCCGCATGTTGCAGATAGAGCGCGGGTGGCAGCGTTTGCAGCTGTGGGGGGCGATGATGCAGGGCGTAGGGGGTGAAGCGCAGCAGGTGGTGGGCACTGTTGTTGTTGCGTGTCAAACCGGGCAACTCAGTCTGTTGATACAGATCATCCAGATTCCAGCCGGAGCCAGATGCTCCCCCGCCATTGCTGATCCCGCCACCACCATGATAGCTAGTTAATGCAGCTGCTGTTTGCAGCGACATTGTTGTCTGATGATGGAACGGCAGCAGCTCCGTATTGGTCGCCATTCTATCCAGTTTACGGCGGAATCTTCTCTTTTTGTTTTTATTATTATTATTTGTATTTGTATTACTATGTATGTATGTATGTATGTATTTGTTGTTATTCGTTATTACACTGTTATACTTAAGATACTTTTATGCTCGCATTTTTTTATGACAAAACAGTTTATCTTTTAGAGGCGGACTAGTTGAGTAGTTGTTGTTGTTGTTGTTGTTTGGGGACAGCACTGCACTATGACTTGACTTTAGTCCACACAATTTGTATCTGTATTTTGTTCACTAGCGTACGAGCGTTTTAAACCGGACCGAGAAGAGAGATACGCAGCAAGACGTCCGAACGGTTCGATGGCGTAAAACAGAATGAGCCACTGAGCGACAAAGCGACAAATTAAATGAGCGGCGGCACTCACTCACCACCAATACAAACGCAATACGTACGCTCTCTTGCGGAGAGACGGCAATGGCAGGCAGCTAAAATTTAGCTAAATTCAGCAATAAGGCAAAGCAGGTAAATTCGTAGCACGCTCTCTCCTTCTCTCTCCTTCTCTCTCTCTCTCCCGCTCTCTCGCTCTTACGCTCCCTCAATAGGTATTTAGGCGCTGAGTCAATTTTGGCTGGTTTTTCACTACTTTTTAGCTTGACTTTTTGAAAGGCTGTTAGAAATGGCTTATTTTTGTAACAATATTATTGAAAAGTTTGTATTTCCTTAACAAAATAATTATTTTTCCCATTGATATTTAATATTATTTTTGCTTATGGCTTAGGCATTTTTAAACTAGCATAAATTATTTACTTGGAATACTCAAACGAACAAAATCAGTATAAAACACATTTCTATATTTTTTGGGCTTATTTTATTAACATTAGAAATAGACTATTACAAAATAAGTTAAAAACATTATTAAATACTATCTATGCTTCATGTTTAGACATTATTTAATAAAAACAATTTTTGTATAATAAAAACATAAATATTTCTTATGCTGCATTTCTAAACACTCTCAATGAAGACAGCTCATACGATACACATAAATTTATGTTTTCAATTAAATTAAAAAAGCACATAAATTTATGTTTCTCTCGTTTTGAATATGTAAGGAATGTATTTATTGAAATATACGTTATTTATGTTAGATTTAAACAAAATGCTTTATTGAAGAAGCTATTTAAAAAGAAAAGACTATATACATACATATGTATATTTCTTATATGAATGTAGCTTTTGTAGTATTAAAGATGAGCTATCTTTAAAGATTTTAAAGGTTTCTTTATACATTTATTTTTGATAGCCTGCGATAATTATTCTGTACTATATGTTATCTTAAAGAGCTGATTAATATAATAAGTGAGTGTAGTTAAAATAATAAATGTATAAGTACTTATATAAATATAAATAGTTTGGCGCGTTAAATGTCTTTTATTTTTTATAGTGTCAAAATAATAAGAAAATGTTGCGCATATTTTTCTACAAATTTTCAAATGGATTTTTCGAGATTTATGCTTGTTCTGGTTTATAGTTAGTTAAGATTACATTGTGTGCATTTTGTAGAACAGCTTTATGCAAAAACATAGTAAAATAATAATAAAACTCCAACGCATTTGTTGCTGCTGCTGCCGCTGCTGCAAATGCATTCCGAGCCCCGATCTACTGAGCAGGTACCTGTCTTGCCATGCCTCTCTCAGTATCTGTATCTTTATCTGCGCATATGTGTGCTTGTTTGTATGTATGTAAGTGCTGGTATGTGTGAGTGTGTATCTGCGATCGTTTCTTGTTGTTGCTGGTCGACTACCTGCAACGCACAACAATCCCGGTTTCCAAGAAAATATTAACGATATCTTCCAAAAACGTTGCCGCACACAAACACAAACTGAGCCGGAGGCAGCGACAGCGGCAGAGGCAGCTCGAGTTGCAGCAGAGCTGAAAACCCGCTGGGATGCACAAAAGCCGTGCCACAATAGCGTTCCACGCATTGTTATTGATACTAGGAAAGCAATGCACACACACACACACACACACAAACACACACACATGTGGACCCTTAAAAAAGGAAAGGAATATCGCCGCCGTTGCCGTCTTAAAAAGAAAAGGGACTAAAAGGCATTGGGAAAATCTGCGCCGCTACCTGGTGCCGAATAGACACCCGCATAGAGAGCGCACCCTCTTAAAAGATCGCTTGCCTGGTGAACGGTAAAAGGAAAATGCCTACGCTGATTTCATATGCCACATGAGGCACAGCGGCACTGAGGTACTGAGGCTGTGGCAAACAGTTGCCTCGTACAGTCACTGGGCATTATTATTATTATTATTATCCTTGCCAGAGAACAAGGCGTGCGGACCCGGAGTTGGCTTTCCTTCCATCTTTCCTTCTTTCGCTCTACCTGTCAAACCGGTTGGCAAAAACGAAAAAAGGGCCAGGGCCAGGGCCAATCTCTGGACTTGGACGTGTCAAGGCGTCGGCTGGCAAACGAAAAAAAATAATCTGTTCGCTGGAACTTTGCTGTATCTTTCGTATATCTGAAAAAGAAAAGAAATATATAGTGCGGCAGATAATAATCGATTGGTTTTTGGCTGCCTCTTTGTGCGTTTCGCACACTATGATCATCATTAGCTGCGATCGCTGCTGCTGCTGCCAACGCAGGTAGCATCGGAAAAGGTGCAACACGCAGTCTGAAGACGCAATAGAGACAAGATCCAAGACTGTGGGCGAGGAGCCCAAGGGGAGCCCACGCAACAAGTGCAAATCAGGCGACCGCGACCCCATTGCCAACTCTCTTCGGGGCGAGCCCAATAACTGGAAACCACAAGATACACATACGAATACACATACATATATGTACATATGTATATATGCTACCTGTACTTGTACTTGTCACGCATAATATACATATCTGTATATTATTATGCCATATTATGCAGAGAAGTTCGAGCTGATTACACACAGAAATTGCTTTATTGGGTCTAAAGACTGTGGTTAGTTTATGGGAGGTGATTTTGATTCCCGCACTTGACTGCCAAGAGTTTACAGATCATCAATTGAATATATTCCAAAAACTCTCAAATAATACCAGCTCTTGAGATATAGGTTGCTGACGATCCTATGCACGAATATGTTCGACAGATTCTCCACTACAGATATCGGTTCTATACTTGGATAGGTTAAGATCTTCAGATACATTCCGATCCAATACTTAGAAGAGCGTTAAGGAATATTAGATCTACAAAAGTTCTCGAGTTATATTATATTAATATGTATATTACAATATTGTAATACCCGCTGTTCATATACATATATGTATTTGTAAATTACAATCATCTTTACCATAAAAACTTATAACTTTTTACATATCTTGTGCTTCGGTAAAAGTTTAAAAATCATACAAATCATCTGTTTATATATTATATATATAAATAAGCCGTAAAAACAGCTCATTGAAGTATATGGAACCCTCTAAACACTGCTTCTCACAGTTAATTTTTATTTTACCCATTATAAAAACCTTTATTATGTCATATAATAGTTTAATTGATATCCAAGTTAATTCAGCTTTAAACACATGTACATGCATATAAACAAATTGCCCAAACAAGTAAATTACTGCGGGATCGTCAAACAAAGATGACGCTATTCAGTCTAATTGATGTAATCGAAATCTGGTTTCAATTTGTATTTTATATTTGCTTACCCGCATGTCGCACTAAGATCTCAAACTGTGAATATATGCCAGTCCTAGGGGTTAGCGGAGTTTGATAACAATTTGTACGACAACCCAGCAGCAGTCTCACAATAACTGTGACGGATCGTATTAAGATTTGAGTTGATGGCTATGGAATATGATAAGAGTAACTTTAGGATTTAGGCTGCTTGGCAAGTTAGATTTAGTTCCAGAGGTTTCAGCATGATCAATCACTAATTTTAATTTTAAGTTGAAATGCTTAAAAAAAATCCCTTAAAAGAGCCTTCCTGTTTTGCAGCTCAATTCTGCAGTGTCCAGTAAAATAAGACAAATACGTAAGCTATAAGAAGTTGTTATTAGGAACTGAGATCAATTCAAGAGCGGAACACTTGTCCACTTTTTGAAAGCACTTGGCGAACTCAGATTTACAGTTAAACTGAAAACTGAAACCGCATTCAGGCTGACAATACTTAACACTTGGCTCAAGTGCCAAGTTCCGCAGCTGAAAGGCATTTCTGGCGAAAGAAGGCGGAGCTGTAAGATTGAGCAGAATTTTTAAGATCGATGTAAGGCTGCCAAAACAATACTGAGAAAATCTCCCGCAGCTCAAAGTAATCAGCCCTCAAATCTAAGGGGCGAAGATACGAGGAAAAAACGATGACTACAAGATGTGTAAAAAAGTGTCCTACTATTAAGGAATCCCGGAACGGGATTGAAACTTCAAGAACTTCAATACAAAAACTTAGTTGAATGATCTTGAAATATAATAAATGATTCCAATGATAAAACATTAAGCTTTTTCAAAATTATATACATACAATAAAAGAGCCTAAAGATGATCAAGGACATGAAGAAATTTTGTATAGCAAAGATCTCAATTCTACCTGTTATATTAACATATTGCCAACATCTAGTTATCTGTGATAATTTATTCACATTTAGTAAATAGACTTTATTTATCCACATATATGTAAAATGTTCCTTTATTGTTTATGTAATTTAAATGCTATATGTATATATATATTTATATTATGTATAGTAAGTAGATTTATGTCAGTTGTTTTTGTTGTTTTGAAAAATGTCGTTTACATATGGCATACTATGCACTAAAAATTAATGTTGATTTTAGTTTTAAATCTTAAAATTCCGTTTACGCTATGACTTTAAAATACTCGTATGTACGTAGTTAATAACTAGATGCTAATTATTAAAACCCAAAAAGCCCAACTAGGCTTCATTATGCTACGGAAGGGCAGTTCAACTCAAGCTAGTTGGCTTTTATTAAGTATATGTATGTATATAGTATGTATTGTATGGCAGGGGGCATAAATATGTTGTGTAGTGTAGTGTCGTGTAGTGTATATGATCCTATATATGTACATGCATGAGCACCTCATCGATCTAGGGATATGGGGTGTAATGCAAGGAAGTGGTTTGTGTTTATGCTAAAGCATTCTTTTGATTTGTTATTTGATACATGCGCGATTCTATGTGCTATATGCTATATGTTATTATGTTTTAAATGTTATGTATTATGTATGCGTAGTATTGGTTTTTTTTCTTTTCTTTTTAAACATTTCAATTCGTTGAATTTAGTCCAAATGGATATACATATAGTCGTTAATCATTAGAGTCGCACACTTTGCCTAATAACCCGCTTCGGGAACTTAAGAATCCGAACACGATTCGAACAGTTTTGAGAAGTATGCGACCTCTTCGGCTGGCCGAAGTTTGGGCGTTTCACTGGTAATTTTTTGTTTGTTTTTTTTTTTTTTGGATGATGATATATTTTGCATTTCTAATGTCGTACGTGCCTAAGTTCTAAATTATGCTAGGTTTGTTCTTAAAACACCCAAAAATTTCGTTTGTGTGCGGTTTGTTTTCCAACAAACATTTCTCGTTGCTTGAAAACAAAAAGAGTGAAAAACATAAAACCAAACGAAAAATGGATAATAATAATATTATTAAAATACTTTAATGGGGTTATATATATCACAGGTACATTTTAGACTTTTTTCAAATGCAAGCTTGTAAAAATGTATGTACGTTATGGGGAGCCCCACACAAAGGCGAACGGTTGGAGGGAAAGGTGGGGAGTTTGCTAAACAGGTTAAAGATCGGACAAGCGCCTGGTGTGAGTGTTTGTGTGGGGGGCATGAAGTTGGCTTCGATGGCACCGAAGTGTTGGCTTTAGCTATTTATGTATATGCTGCCTATAAAGTAGTAATTATAGTTTAAGTTTTACTAAGCACTAGGTCAAGTCGTTATTTATGAAGAATTACTGTGTTTCTGTTTAGTTTTTTTTTTGTTTTTAAGTTTAAAGTTTTCATTTTATAGAAAAGCACTAACCATTAAACATTGCAACTGCCGTTCATTGTTCTCAACTAACCTCAACTTTGTTTTCGTTTTTAACTATTTTTCGATTTTTTTTTTTGTTTTTGTGTCTATATAGTATGTAAATGCAAATTCAGGGAACATAGGGTGATAAATGCTCGATTGTGATCGTAGATATGAAAGAGTTGTGAGTACATGTTACTAACGCCTATTCAAGCCTTTGACTAGGTGGCCAGCCAGTTTAGCCAAACAATGTATCTGTATACATTTTCTTTTGTATCTAACTAAATCTGCAGTTATCAAAAGTGTTATATATGTATTTTAGTACTTGCTATGGCCTGACTGTTGTTCTTTTTTGAGTTCTATCGTGTACGTATTTCGTATTTCGTATTTCATGTTTAGCGATTTATCAATTTGTTTGTTCTGGAAGCATATCATACAGCATTCACTTCTTAAGTACATTATTTTGGGCTGAGTTCTATCAAGTTCTTTTTAGTTTTTCTGTTTAATATCTAAAGCCCGCACAATTGTCCCAAATGTGCTAAGATTCTAATTACGAGCTGTGCACCTTGATTGTAGTTGTAGTTTTAGCTGTTGTTCTTCTGCTGCTGCTGTTATATAAGTGTGTACGTATTCGGTTCAGCACAGTTATAGTTCCATATATATATATATGCATTGTAGTATCCGTGTGCTAAGTTCGATATGAATGAAAAGTTAGACTAGATGCTATTTAATACTACGCAAGACCCAATCGGGATCAGGACCTCTTTCAAAATATGCTGGCAGCCAGTTTAAGTATTTTTAGCAGTCAATAGGCGAGCTGGCGCCACCGTGGGATCACCAGCCTCGGCATACAGGCAGGAGCCCTCGCTGCAGGAGCAGGTGTCACCTTCCCGGGAGCTATTACAGCAGTCGCTCGTGTAGTTGCGAGGATGTAGCTCATAGCTGGACAGCATGTTCTCGTTCTCGCTCTCCGCGCAGGAATTCTGTTGCTGCTGCTGTTGCTGGGCGAGATGTGCCGCTGCTCGACGATGCCCGGAACGTTTGCTGCTACTGTGCTCAGCGCTGCTGTCCGAATGAAGCTGTTGTTGCTGTTGTCTCTTGCTGTGTCCGTGGGAGGCACGCGAGTTGTCCGAGCACTCGGAGGAGCATTGATAGATTTGATGACTGGAGGCAGTGGGCTGCATCTGACTGCCGTGAGCATGCACGGGTTGATACCAGCCCTCCGCTGGTGGCGGCAACGGCGGCGGTGGCTGCATGGGCGAGGCCAAAGCGTCACAGCTGTTGCAAGCTCTGTGGTTGTTGCGCGTCGCATTCAAGCCCGCTTGATATTCGCTGGCGGCATGCCGCTGTGTGGGATAATGGATATGTATGTTGCGGGAGGCCATGTCGCCGGCGCCGCTGCTGGGGGTGGTGGCGAAATAGGGTGGCAAGGGTGGCGGATGCTGGCTGGTGGGCGTGATCTGATAGCGATTCTGTGTGCCGCCCACGGTACTTAGTGGATTGCTATACAGATTCTCCTGGGGACAGCCAACGGCGCACTGCGGCGAAACACCCCAAGCAGAGAAGCCACCCGACGAGCTGCTGTGTATGGAGGCATTTAGAATGCTGTTAGGGTGAGAAAAAGGGTATTAGGAATACGTGTTGAAATGTTTGTATTATTTGTATAGCATACCTTTGATTGGTGGAAATGCCGGAGCCGGCGCTTTTGGAGCTCTTACGAGACGATTCAGGCGAGCCCTGCGCATAGCCATAGTTGGAGGACAGTGGTGGCGGATGCTCTGGTGGTGGTGGCAAGAATTCCGACCAGTTAATCGTTTCTGTGGTATATTGCAGATAGTTCGATTTGTTGCTAGCTGCGGCCGCTGCAGCAGCAGCAGCTGCCGCGCTTTGTGCCGTAAATGCATCCGAGTAGGGGGAATGTGTGCCCGAATCCTTGTCAGCACTCAGCGAGGTGGCCTTTGTGCCAGACTCGCTGGAAGAGGTGCCAATTATCATGGTCGTGGCATAGGGCGTGGGATTATCGGGACTCTAAGAAAGATAAATCGATGTTAGTTGAAGATTTCGATATGTTTGCATCAGGACCCACCTTGCGACAGTTGTAGAAGGTGGTTAAATTGCGTGTGTCCACCTCGGCATAGTCGGTGCCGCCATCGGAATTATTGTAGTTGGACTGGCTGCTGTTTACATGGGAGAGCAGTTTGGATTCGCTCAGACCCGAGTCCTTGTCCGTGTCTGTGGTGCGCCAGCCGCGGTCAATCCAGAGGCTCTCCTTGCTGTTGATATTGAGTGCAGTTATCTCATTGGCGCTCACAACTGCAGAGGGGAGAAAACATTAGTTGGGTGCTGGGCAAGATTGGGTACACTCTACTTACCACTTAAATGTCCCAGCTCTTTGGCCATTTGATGACGCCGCCTAAAGTAAACCATTGCCGTTGCGGTGGACACCACCACTACCAGGAGTACAATAACAATCAGCACCATTATCCAGGTACCATGCGGAAGAACAGTTGTCTTGCGATGCGTCGTGGGATTTGAATTGTTGGGTTCCGTATTGACCATCCCATTGGTGTGGTAAGTGAAATCATTGCCAGACTCATGACGGCCGTCGTGGGTACCGCTCGGATGCGCGCGCGGCGGATGCACATGGTACGATGGATCCATATATAACGATTTCTGGAAAAAAGGACAGCAATTAGCAGAAGCAGTCACAAGAAGGAAAATCAATCTACGGCAAGCCGCACAGGAGACCAGCTAGGTCACGTGTAAATCTTTATTTAAGTTTACAAAGCTGAAGGATTGTTCAGCTATGCGATATAGTATTCGGATGTTAATCATTTCAAAACCTTACTGGTAGTTTTGGTTAAGATAATTTGGAAGTCAAAAGAGTTGTTCATACAAGAGCTCATCTTTCGACTGGAAGTTCTAATGACCGCTATATTACATAGTAGTTCGTAAGGTATATAGCCAAAGTTTTAACAAGACAGCTTCAAAACTGAGAGACTAGTTTGCATAGAGACGGACATGGTTATATCAACTCCGTTTGTGATGCTGATCAATAGACTTTATGGGGTATGAAATGTCTCATTCAGAGCGTAAGACATTTCGTGATATAATGGTAATAACCTCTGCAAGGGTTTAAAAGGAATAATTGTAAACACTTACGGGTTTGGAGTAGGGTCCATCGCCGGCTTTGGTGAAGGCATTGAGGCGGACGCTATAAGTGGCTGTGGTGGTTAGGTTGTTGAGAAGCACCGATGTGGTGGTCGCATTAAGCGTCATATTCGCCAGCACTTTCATGGTATTGCCAGCGCTGACTTCAATCTTGTAGCCATAGAGATTGCCATTGTGATGCTGCGCCGGTGGCGGTGTCCAGCGCACCCAACCAGCGGTCAAATTGTACATGCCAATTTGTATATTGTCCGGCGGTGCAGAGGGCACTAAAGTAAACACAGATTAAATATAGGTACTATTTTATATAAAGGTGTCACTGTTGCCTACCATCCTCATAGGTTGTGACCATTTTAGAGTTGCTGGGCTGCCCCTCAATGGTCTCGAAGAAGGGCGTCAAGAAGAATTCGTATTTCGTGTACTTGCGCAGATTGGCAACCACATGCGACTCAGTGGAGGCATCCAGCACGGTGATGATATTATATTGCGTCGAATGGGAGCTGGCATCCCGGTAGCGTATGTGTAGACCCTGAGCAATAGATTCAAATTAGTTTAAGGTTTGCATTTGCGCTGCACGGGAACTCACCTCAACAAATTTCTCATTGGCGCTGACATGAAGCATCCAATCCAAACGCACGGCGCTGGCATTGACAGCCGAGGCATCTATTAGCTCCACAACCTGGACACAAGTATAATCGTAAGTTAGTTTATAATGCGACATCCCCTGACTGCATTCAACTTACCTTGCCTGTCAGCAGCGTGCGAGCCGCTGATAGTTCATTTGACGGCGTCACATCAAAGTCCTCGCCCAGCGTTTTAATAGCATTCGAAAGGCCCGAAGGCACGGAAACGCCCTGCGTATTCTCCGCGCGCACCAGAAAAACATATGATGTGGCGGATGTCAAGTCTGAGATCTATTGAGAGGAAACATGAGATTAGTGGAATGCATGAATGTCTATGTCTATAGAGGGGCACTACTTACCGTTACTTGAGTGTCGGGCACACGATGAGCCGCCACGATCCAACCCGTCTGCAGATCGGGACTAAAGTACTCCACAGCATAACTATATTTAATGATTTAATTTATATAATGAATACAAAATAAACTTGATTGCAAAGTCGGTTATATAATCTATAGCCGTAACATGTTAGGCTTTATTAAGTGCCAGAAGTAATAATAACGTTCCTCAAAATGAAAATAAAGTTAGAATTGGAAAACTGGAGAGGTAAGTTAAAAAACATTGACAGCCTAAGCAGAAGATTTTTCGAAGTCTTCCTCTAAACGTATGATGAGCCAAATGTTTTTGAAATTTAGCTAAAATTTTAAGAATTTATGGCATTATTATATCAGAATCTGTCGGTAAACTTAAGAATTTATTGGAAATCCACAACGGACTGAAGAATTTGTTAGAACCATTTCGTAAATTTATATTATAATTAATAAAAAAAAGCTTTCGCTTACCCTATAATAGGTCCAACAGCGCCAGGTTTCTCTTGGCTCTTGGCCCAGCGTAGTGAGATGCTGGTGCGCGTGACATTAATCACTTTGGGCGTGCCAGGTGGTGCCGGATAGGTGCTGGGATCTGCAATACGGTGCAAAGTTGCCGAGCTGCTTTTCTCCACCTGTTAAAATTCGAATGTTATGAGAGAGATAACAACAAGCTTTATAAGGCCGAAGACTAACCATTAATGCAGCTGACCAGGAGGATTCGCCACGTTCCGAGGAGGCAGTGCACGTATATAGACCAGAATCACTTAGTTGAAGATCTGCAATTATTGAGCAAGTGTTAAATATAATATAATATTTATATGCATGTATTCTAAGTCTTACCATCTACTCTGAGGGAGCTGCCTTGGACGATGCTGTGCCGGTTGCCCGTTTGCACCGCATAGCCATCGTGGAACCATTTGACGTGAGGTGTAGGATTGCCCGTAGCACGACAAGGCATTGTGGCCACCGAACCTTTGGGCAGTGTTTGATTTGTGGGTCC
This sequence comes from Drosophila maculinotata, assembly GCA_035045305.1. Lineage (NCBI taxonomy): Eukaryota > Metazoa > Arthropoda > Insecta > Diptera > Drosophilidae > Drosophila > Drosophila maculinotata. The sequence goes on from JAWNPD010000387.1 coordinate 13,418,452, forward strand.
AATTTGTATAATGGGCGGTGGGCGCTCATCCACCGTGCTGACCTGCAGAAAGATGCGCACAGTGGAGGAGTCGACCACGCTGAAAGCGGAGCAAACATAGAAGCCCTCGTCATCCTGCTGAATATCGTTGATCTGCAGCGTGCCCTCCGCTGAGATATGCTGGCGTCCATGCGAGCTGTTTGGAAACATGAGCGTGGAGACGCCCTCCTTGGTCCAGAACACTGATGGTGGCGGATTACCAGTGGCGACGCAAGGCAGCTGCACTTGTCCATTGAGACCGACCTTCTTGTTGGTTGGCTTCTTGGAGAAATTCGGGGGCGCTGAAGATAAGAACAGAAAATAAACAATAAGGTAAGGGCTTGAAATAAATCTGAAACTGTCCTTCGCTTACCGTGCACGGTGAGTGTGGCTCTGGCGCTGATCTGACCCACATTGTTGTGCGCCTCGCAGGCATAGGTGCCCTCGTCGTTGGGAGTTATGGTCGTCAACTCGAGGCTCTTCCCGTCATGCAGGATGCGAGCACGCGAGACGGGAATGTTGCCCTCCTCCTTCTTCCAGAGCACCTTGGGCGGCGGATCTCCGCCGACCGAACAGTGGAATGTGGCCGTCTGGCCATGAACCATTGTCAAATCCTTGGGCTCCTTCATAAAGAATGGCTTGATCTGAACAATCAGTTTGGCATAGCTGGACTCGCGTGAGCCCAACAGATTCTGTGCAATGCACTTGTAGTTGCCCTCATCGATCGGTTCCACATTGCTGATCAGCAGATTGCCGCCATCCACAATGCGAACACGAGAGCTGGTGCCAAAAGGCTTTGAGCTCAGATCATCCAGCGGCACGCCATTCTAATCAGAGAGGCAGGCAAACGAAAAAGTTAAAATTGGGCACAAAAGTAAGTATTGCACAAGAGTTGCGTTAGCTTGCCTTCATCCAGATAATGGTTGGCTCTGGTATGCCTTTGGGCGGCCCACACTCGAGCAGCGCCGTCTCGCCTTTGGCCACGCGTGTGTCTTTTGGCTCCACGCGAAAATCGTCGCGCAAAACTGCAAGTAAGAGGTGTCAAACATGGTCCAAAAAACATATGTATAGAGTGTGGGAAAACAAGTTGTTGTTGCTGTTATATCTTACCCGCTATTTGGAGCGTGGCATGCCGACTGACGGCTTTGCCCACGTGGTTTTTGGCCACACACCAGTACTCGCCGCCGTCCTGCTCCTTCTTGCTCTGCATGGTGCGATAGAAGAATAGGGCGCCATCCTTAAACAGCACACGATGCGATTTCTTCTCATTCGTATTGACGGGTTCGCCATCCTGAGAGAAGATAAACCCAATTTATATATAAGCAAAAATATATACAAAAATATGTTCAATGTTGACATACCTTATACCACTCAATAGTGGGTTCCGGCTTGCCCTCCACCTTGCAATTGAGCGTTGCTGGCTCATTTTTCTTAACCACCAGATCCGTGGGATGCTCGATGATGCGTGGCGATTGATATTGCGCTGTGGAGGATTATAGGAGATACCCAGTTGCATATAGTCTATGATTTTAGTTATGAGCAGTTGATGGCTTTACCTTTGGCTGCTGGCAGCGCTGCCAGTGTGAAGACCAGCAGCAGTAGAAGCTGCTGCCGGGGCATATTGTTTATGGTTGATGCTGGATGATAGTTAGTGCTCCAGATGTATCGATGTCGATGTGGTGGATATATATACATGTAGATGTATATTCTTATATATATTTATATTGCGCAGTTGTGAGTGGTGGCTATCATTTTTAGCGTTTTCTTGGCTAATGCACAAATGGAAATGGCTGAGAATATGAAGGCAGCTGTTAGTCAATAAGAAGCATACAAATGATATCTGTAGGTACATATGTATATAAAGTAGTTGCTCGGAAATTGAATTTAAAGACACTATGATCTTATAATTGAATTTAAATAAAACTAAATAAAAAATTCTAAGCAATATGGAATTAGATCATAATACAATAGCGAAATTACTAAAATTATTTTGCAAAACTGTATTTTAGATTGTCTTTTATCTTTGTTAGGTTTAATATGGCATAAAACTTAATATACTAAAAGTAGTACATTAATAATAATAATATATATTTACTGAAAACATTATGATATAAATCCATTAAAAATCATCATTTAATATTAAGCATATTTTTGGCAGTATTTGTTATTATACAACAAGTATGGAAAAATAGTCGAACATTATTTTTATTATCTTTTGGCTTTAAAGTCTTTTGAATTTATATTTATTGAAAACCATATAAAACAAGTCTATAAAAATCATTAAATTTATGTAGATGAGTTTTTATTGACCCAGTCACATTTGAGCAACTAAACAAGATCCAGGACGGAATCCCAGACTAGTGTATGGTTAATGTTTAATGCCATAGCCGCAGGCCTTCTAATTGTATCTTAATAAAAATAATACTAATAGAAACATACATATATATTTCTTATTTACGAGCGACCACTAAATGATACATATATACATGTACATGGTAGTGTGACATTATTTTATCTGTATTATTATTTATTAATTTAATACAAAGAAGACTTTTGTTTTACAAACCTTATTTTTGTGGTTGTTTCAGTCGTTGTTTTCCCCCTCTTTTTGGTTTTATCTTTATTCTTCAAATGATTCCTCGGCTGCTCCAATTATGGTTAGATTTCCATGCAGCCAACAGACAGACAACAACAACTGAACAGAGACCCAAATCGAAGGCGACAATGACGACATATGCATATAGGCATGTAGATAAGCAGCAAACACTCGGCGCACAAACACCAATAAAATTATATATACTTTTCCATTAATTTTTTATTTCTGTATTTATCTCTCTTTATGTTTATCTCTGCCCCAAAAACAATTTACAATCCAAATTTTGATTTTGATGGGTTTTTTTCTTTTTTGTTTCTCACACTTTCTTTCCAATGATTTGGTATCTTTTATTTCCCTTTTATTTGTATGTGTCTTTTATTTTCGTTGTTTTATTAATCACAAAAACTAAAAGCGAAGCGATTTTCGTCTCTCGTTTCTTGTTGTTGCCCTTTTTAGTCTTATGTACATATTTCGTTTGCGTTTTCGGGGTTGTTTCTCTTTCTCAGCCTCATTTCCGCATTTTCCGAATGAAATTTCTTTTTGGGTAATTTTACAAGAACAAGAACACGCTCCTGCTGTTCACCATTCACCGTTCCCTTGCTCGTTCCCGTTCCAACTGTCAGCCTGCCTGCTACTGCTGGCTTGTTGTTGTATCTATAACAGTGCGTAGCGCACACACACACATACACTCACACACATGCACATGCACATACAGTTTGGATTCGGTAGATACACAGATATGCAGAGAGATGTAAAAAACACATCCGATTTTTACACCCCAAATGCGGGCTGGATTCGGTTTGTTATTCACTTGTACATGGCTTTTAATTTGTGCGCTTGCTTAAGCAGCACTTGCAGCTAACTTTTATTAATTAATCTAGAGCTATTCTTTGTGTTTAATATAATTTCTGCGTTAACGACTATTGGACGTGGGTTGTGTCTGTGGAAAACTGTGGAAACGATTTGAAAACGAAACACGTCCGCGAGCCACAACGAAAAACATACCAGTAAATATACTGAGCGCACTATTTCTGACTATCTGGCAGCCCTATAAAATTTAATGCAATCTGGCCATATTCAAAAGCGCGCAAAATTTTAATTTATTGCATATATTGTTTATTTTTTGTCCCGGATTATAAAACTAGTTTGTTTAGCATTTCAACGTACTTTCCTGCTGTTTAGAATATTTCTGTAATCGCCCAGCGACAACAATTGATTGGGTGGACTGGAAACTTTACACCTTGAGGAATTCAAAATGTTGGAATATGCGTCCACACAAACAATTCTCTTGCCGCCGTTGATGCAAAGCGGTTTTAAGCCGTAGCACTGCTTCAGCGGCATGCTCAGATAATCCCTTACGGTGCTGGACCTGTCGGGATTCTCCTTGAGACCACAGGTCGCCTTCAGCCATGTCATGTTTTTCAGACGCCGCCGCGTCATCAATGCCCGCCGTATATCTGCCAGGTGTTCCCTGCCGGAGGCAATCAGCTCGGTGTACAACTTGCGGCAGCTGGTCGCCAGATTAGCGTGGATACTGTTATCCACAGGATCCCCCAACGGCAGCTTACCAAACGCCGGCGGCGGACAGCGACTCTGCGCAAATCGTTTGATAATATTCCGGGATCTATGCATATTTATTATTTTATCTACATTGATTTGAACGAAATTCCAAAGGTGTATTTAATCAAGTCTGTAAAATTACAAATGTCTCATTACAAATGGCTTCTGATCTCAATCTTGGCCAACTGCGGCTTCCCTCTCTGTAGATTATGCGATCGCACCACATTCGAGATGCCCGCCTCACAGATGGGCACGTGACTCCCACTAGGACGAGGCAGCGGTCTCCGCCCCCCGCCCGCCGTTGCCATAGCGCTCCTCACCTGCTTCGGCTGCAGACGGAGCTGCGTCACCCGATCGACGGACATGCTCCTGGGTCGCCTGGACAGGTAGTCGTGTACGTGGCTATTGGAGCCGTGGCTTATGTTCAAATTAATCAGATACTCCTGCAGTTCGGCCTTGAGCCGAGCATTGGCCGCCTTCAGATTGCGTTTCTGCTGCTTCAGGCAGGCAACATCCACAGCCACGTTGTTGACACGCCTCCAGAATGTTTCCATCTGCGGCAAGGCGGCAACTTCCTCCTAAGGAAAACAAGTTTCATTTAAATACAGTAGTCGCTTGAAAACTAGAACTCTAATTCTAGTTTCTAAAACTACACTGAGAACAATATTGCATTTCAAAAATGATGATAGATTTATACATTTTTAAATATTTAAAAATATGTATTATATTTTGTTCTTCATTTAATTTTGGATTCTTCAAAGATATAATTTATATATTGTGTCGATTGTTACCAGTTCATATTAAAAAAAATAAAGTATTCTTGGTTTAAGGTTTTAAGTTTCAAGTCTTTAGCTTGAATTGCAAAAATTACGTATACGATCGTATGGTCGAACGGACATTTCTTTAATTGAGAACAGAGAATAAAACTACAATATTGATGATTGTATATTACATATTTGGATCTTCGTAGACCAATATGTTAAATGCATTTAAAAACAGACGACAATAATGATACTTTTTCTAATAAATAAAACGCTACTAAATACAGTTAACATTTATAAAAAAACGATTTAAATTGCTGGCAGTTCTAATAATCCGAGGGAACAATAAAAGCTGCCTACCTTGAGCGGGTCGCTGACTGCATCATCCGCCGCCGGCGTCTGGAGTTCACGGATCTCAATGATCTCGCGTGACAGCTGTGGAAGGAGAAACATCTTTTCACGCTGGGTTTCCATTTTGGAGCAGATGCGCGACAGCTGGCTCAAAGTTTCGCCCTTGGCCAGATGGCCCTTGAGCGTCTAAAGAGTGCAAGAAGTTATTTAGTATTTCGGTGGAATATTAGGCAGTGAAGCACCCACCTCGATGGCCTCGTAGCTGGCCACGGACATTTGCTTGAAGAGCCTGTGCTCATTCTCCAGCTCCTTGTCGACGCAGGAGCGCAGTTCCCGCAGCCGCTCGGTGAGCTGCTGTTTAATGCTCTGTCTGTGATCCAGCTGAGCCTGCTGCTTGATCTGCTGCTCCTCCGAGAGCAGTCGCAGATTGGACAGCTGCTCAATCAGATGATCGATCTCATAGCTCTGCTGGCTGATCTGTTGGCCGCTCTCCTCGTCCCGCTGCTTCAGATCCACATACTCCGCATAGAAGCCCTCAATGTGCTTGCCATAACCAGCGAGCACTGATTGATACTCCTGCCACAGCAGCTCCAGCTTGCCCTCGCCCCCGCCCGTAATTTGTTCCAGTTTCAATTGCATCTAAATAGGGTCAGATTTGTAAAATTGCATTCAGTTAATGTCACCATTGTGTGTCAGTCACTCAGTTTGTCAGTCTGCAACTATTAACCCATCAGTGCCAACTGCAGCTGGCTATAAATGCGGCTCGGAATCATCGTCTGTCAAACAGTTTTCCAGATGCGTCTACTGCTGATCATCTTACTTGGCTTTTGCGGCGGATTGCACAGCTTAAAGTGCCGCTCGCAGGATGGCGCCAGCGATGCCGAACTGAAGCGAATTGTGCGCAGTTGCATGCAACGCAGCAGCAGCAACAACAATAAACACAGCAACAACAACAACAACAACAATAATAATCAGGAAGACAATGACAGACGTTATGGCAATCAGAGATACAATTTTGATAGCTCCTATAATGGCCAGGACTATGGACAGGGATCAGGGCAGGGATCAGGACAGGGGCAGGGACAAGGACAGGGAATGGGGCAAGGACAAGGACAAGGTCAAGGACAACGCCAGCAGCAGCAATCCTATGATAATCGCTGGCAGCGCAGCACAAAGCAATCGGACAACAACAACAATAATAACAACAACAACAACAACAACAGCAACAACCGAGCCAACAACACGAGTGAATTGGGTGGCTGTGTGGCACAGTGTTTCTTCGAGGAGATGAACATGGTAGGTACAGCAAGCACCATACGAATATACCATTCCATTTAAAAATATATATTTTAGTTTTTTCAAATTTCAAATTTAAAAGAAATTTTTTTGAGAGAAAATTAAATGGAAAATGAAAAAGATTCTAGGATTATCTGTGAATATTAGTTTAAGCTTTAGATACCTACATATATGTAAAATATTTTTGTATATATAGTTTCCTAGACACACCCTAATCCACATCGAAACCTCTACTCTCCCATCCGCTGCAGGTTGATGGCAATGGACAGCCGGATCGTCGCAAGGTGAGTTATATGCTGACCAAGGATCTGCGTGATCGTGAGCTGCGCAATTTCTACATGGATACGGTGCAGCAATGCTTTCGCTACCTGGAGCACTCAGGATTCAGCAACAGCAAATGCAGCCAGTCGCGAGAGCTAATCAAATGCATGTCGGAGTATGCCAAGGCCCAGTGCGATGATTGGGATGAGAACGGCAATATGCTGTTCAATTAATAAATATTTAGCTGTGACTTACGCCGCTCTTCAGATCCTCGACACGATCGAGAAAACGCTCGTGATTATCCTTAACAACCCCATCTTTAGTCTCCTCCACCTGATAGAAGACACACTCCAGCTGCTGCTGTTGCTCCGACTGCATGTCCTTGAACACCGTCGAGTCCTGTTCCCATTCCCTGAGCACCGTCTGCTTGTCGTCCTCATAGATGCACATGAAGAACTCTATGCGGCTCTGGTGTATTCCTGGATTGGGTTTATAAATAGCATATCAATAAATATATATATATATATTTACTATATATAAATGAGTTTGAAGCTGATCGGATGGAACAAAAAAGTTTCATACAACGTTTTTTCTTCGGTATAGCATTTTCCAAAATCTTCTTAGTAAGCACTTTCAGACTAAGTGGAAACTACTGTGCAAATTTCAGCTCTCTAGCACTTATGGTTTGGGCCCTGCGTTGATCACCAATCGCCAATTGCCAATCGCCAATCAGAACTTTTATATATATATATATATACCAATGATGGCCGAAATGTTCTCCATGTGCGACTGTTGCAGATTTGCGTACATATCCTCGGTGGAATTAATGTCGCCAATGAGACGTTGTATGACTTGATCCTTGCGCTTCAGCGCATCCTTGAAGAACAGCTCTACGTCGATCATTTCACGTCGCAGATCCTGTATCTTCAACTGTCGCAATATCGAGCGCCACTCCTGGTTGATTTTGGCCATGTTCAAACGACAAAACGCATCCTCGCGTTTTAGTTTGTTCTGTGAATAAAACATCAATTGTGTAGCAATGTTAGGGTATCCACTTTGTCTATATGCGCACCTTCATGTAGAGCGCAATGAGCTGCATTTTGCGTCGCCTCGTTTCCTCCTCCACGTCGGCTCGCATTTGCAAATATCGAGCACGCTCCTCCTCGGACATTTTGGCCAGCTTGTTGCCCTTGCCTTTACCTTTTTTTCCCATGTTTTTTTTTGTTGAAGTGTTTCGATTGATTGGACCGCTTATTGGAAGCTGCTTATGAAATTTCAAAGGCCAGTAGTCGACTAATTAAGCAGCAACTTGCAGGCCAACAAAATAAATAAAAAATAACCGTCAACAACCCGTTTGGCAGCCGCCATGACAACCCTTGGCTTAAAGCACCCCTTAGCCCACCCCATGGCAACAGCTACAACACATACATTTGGTTGCCAAGCTTGGCCAACCGTCTGAATGGGCATTAAATTAACGTCCGTACATTTCAAAGCCCATTAAAGCTCTACAATTGATTTGGGTTATGACCGGGCTTAAACGGCTGCTGCTGCTGCGCTGCTGTTATATAAATAGGTTGCCGCAGAAATTCATGCGATAGTTGTCAGCATGCTGAAAGCAATTATTGTGGTTGTATCTGTACCTTTGACGCTGCTCCTCCTGGTGAGTCATCTCAACTATCTCTAGATAAATTACTGACTAACTGATTGACTAACTGCCTGATTCATTGGTGAACGCACAGTCTAAACGGTAAGAGAGGTAAGGTGACTAATTTGTCCAAGAATTGACAGAGTTTTGGTAAATTGGACTACTAAGTGAAGTAAAATTATGTAAAACTGTTGTGTAAAATTTTTATATTTTTAATGCTCTCCGCTTCAGATTCAAAGATCATTTTATAGAAACATTTTATGAGCCAAAGTTCAATATTTGTCAGATTGACCTCAAACTAATTTTTAAAGTTACAAAATGTTAAAAAAAAACATTTTTGCTGATTTGGGATGATCAACAAATGATGATGCAGTTTCAGTTTCATTTTAAAAATTGTACTCCTCAAAAAGAAAATGAGAACTAAAACTTACTGAAAAACATAAGCCACGAACTAAGTTGGGTAGTATCTTCTAGCATACTCCTTAAATATACCTTCCCCTCCACAGAGTCGACAGTCAGTTGGCATACGGGTGCACTGTCGTCAAATGGAGCGGATTCATGAGGATCATATACACTTCTGCTGCAAGCATCCGGATGGTCACAACGATGTCACTGAGATGTGCGCCCAGCAGACCAACTTTAAGCTGCCCTCCAAGAACGAGGAGGCCATGGAGGACATAACAGTGGATGAGGTGATGAGCGGCAACTGTTGGGCCAAGTGCGTCTTTGATCATTACAACCTGATGGTGAACGACACTCTCGATATGCTGGCCGTGCGTAGTCACTACAGGACCGTACATAAATTGGATCCGGAATATGAGACGGAGATGTTGGATGCATTCGAGAAATGCCATACCAAATGTATGCATTAACCAATAACTATTACAACATAGGTGCTATAATTCTGTATTAATTCCTGCAGCTGAGGAAGCCACCGCTGAGTTTCTCTCACTACCCATTGTACGAGCCTTTAGCACCTCGAAATACTGCAAGCCAATGTCCAGCATTATATTATCCTGTGTGATCAAGAACTTTTTCCACAACTGTCCCAGAAGTCGTTGGTCGAATACCACTGAGTGTGTGGAAACTTTGGCCTTCTCAAAGAAGTGCAAGGATGTGCTAACCACCATGTAAAAGTTGTCTATACATTTATCAATAAATCATTATGCAATTATACACTTAAGTTAATTAAATATATTTTGAGGTAGATAACTCTTATGCAAAATAATAATATTGAGAAAAGAGAATACATTTTGAGCAATATAACTAAAAAGTTGACTCAAGACAAGAACAAGTAAAGTAATGAATATATAATTAAGAAAACCTAAAGATGGGATCATAAATCATTTGAAAACTGGGTTGAGGGTTATTTGCGAGTTATGATCATGATTCACTTGGACAAATTTAGCTCTACCGATCAAGGAACAAATTTGCCTAAATAAATAAAGCAAAATTAATCAATCTGAGTTTAAATTTCTGCCGATAATAGAACAGATTATTATAGGGAAAATAATCTATTTGATAAACTAAAACTGGGCAAGGAATATGAGATTTTATTATTATTTTATATGGAAACTAAAACTGCGATCAAGTTATCTAAAGAATAAAGATCAAGCTTTGGCTAAGCAAAGAGCCTCAATAATAATAATAATAATAATAAATAGCAATAATAGATAATAATATTTGCATACTATATATTTTAGGTTATTTATTATGCTTTTGAAATTTTTGATAAATGTTTAATTTCTCACAATGTGGCTAAGGAATCGCGACAGTTCTGGCTAAATTGCAATACGTCCTCGCATTCCTGGGTCTTGGACCAGCGATCAGTGGGGCAATTATGAAAGAATTGTCTTATAACACAGGCCATGATCACAGCAGACTTGGGCTCGCAGAAATGATGTGACATCTGCATGAATATGTGATTGGACATGAACTTTGAAGTATTCTCCTCGGCTGCAAGGATATAATGTTATATAATGTATAGTGCGGCTACGGCTGCGGCTTACTCTTGCCATGGCAATGATCAAAGGCGTTGATCATTTCCTGTATATACTCGGGATCATCGGTGTGCTTTTCGGTTAGATACTGCTTCACCGCCTCCATGTCCAGATTGTTGTCCTTCATGATGTCTAGCTTGTCAAAGACGCACTTGGCAAAGCAGGTGCCGGCAATGGCGTGCCCAGCAGTCAGATCCACCATGGATTGCTCTTTCGGATTGGGCACCTTGAAGCCGGTTTCCTTGGCACAAGCTTCGATGATATCATTGTGTCCGTCGGGATGCTTGCAGCAGTGGTGGATATGATCCTCGTTTATGGTATCGGTTTTATCGCAGTCAATTTTAATGGTGCCGGCGAACTATAAAGAAGATTATGTAGAGTAATATTATTATGATATATTAAATATTATATACCCAGATTAAACAGGTGAATGTTATGAAAATTGCCAGTTTCATTTTGCTGTTGAGTTTTGATTAACTTCTGATCAACAATCAACCCTTTATATAGATGCTGTAGCTGTAATTTAGCAAATTAATGATATTTAATGAGCCATCACCATAATATGATATCTGCAGACTAATGGATTTGTTTTTGTTGCGATTCATTACACAAGTGGGCCTGCAAAATTGTAATTAATTTTTTTACATTTAATTAAGCAAACTAATTATAATTAATCGTCCCAACAATTGCTGGCAATCTTATAAAGTAGCGCCCAAAACTCAGCTCCATTTCATTCAACAAAATAATGTATAAACATATCTACATATATACTCTGATAACTCTGCTGGTTGGCTTCTTGCTGCTAGTCCAAGTCCTGGCCCAGGAAGAAGATGCAGCCGTGGAGCCGGATCCCGTAGACAGTCTTACTGAGGAGCAGTGTAACAAGAAGGTGAGCAGCTTTGCTTTTCTATAGCTAGATACAAAACTGATAAATAACGGTAATGATAGCGCAGTGGATGCTGCTCGGAACTGTTTCTGGGCGATGAGGAAACCCTAACGAAATGTTTCTCAATACACTCCAGCAAATTACCTCCCGATGGCGATACAGATATGGGCAAAACTCTCAAGTTTCTATCGGTGGGTATATATATAGGATAAGTTTCCTTTAGAGTGTAATTAAATGACTGATCTCTAGTGCTTCGTGGAGTGCCTTTATAAGCAGCGCAAGTATATAGGCAAAAGCGATACGATCAATATGAAAATGGTAAAACTCGATGCGGAGACCCTGTATGCGGATCGACCCAAGGAGCAGGAGTATCACATCAAGATGTTTGACTTTTGTCGCAAGGATGGTAGGTTTCTCTTAATAAGTAAATCAGTTTGTGCTGACTGTAAAATTTAATTTTAAGTTGGGTAGTTTTATCTAATTTAATATGCATACTGGATGATATTTGAAATCAAATTTCCCGCCACAGCTGTGGCCATATACAGTTTGCTGAAGTCCAGTCCGGGCGCCAAGGCGATGCTGAAGAACGCCTGTCGACCGTTTCTACTGATGGTGTATTTATGCCAATCGGACTATCACCAGAAGCACGAGTGCCCCTACTTTCGCTGGGAGGGGGACGACAAATCGGGCACCAAGCAAATGTGCATCGATGCAAAGGCCAAATGTTATGCAATCGATGGCATTGCACCCAAGGATTAGTCAATGAACACTTGAACGATTGTTTTTCGATTCATTAATCAAAGTTAACCTGAACACTGAATAAACCAAAATACAATTACATACATACATATATACATAGAAATACATCATACATCAGTTTTTATAGAAATGACACTTAGATACACAGTGCGCAGGGCCAATAAAAATGACGTGAAGGCGATCTCAAATCTTCTTTATGAGGAGAACACCAAATGGTTTGGCAACAAGCGGCCCAAGTACGAGACAAAGGAAATCTTTAATAAATACCAGACCCATCGCATGATCGTTGAGCACGAGGATGCCTTGGGGTGCATGGCTGTAGCATATGCCGAGTTCCGCAATTATCCTGCGATTGGTCCTTTGCCCAGCGACAGCTGGCTCGAGTGGCTGCATAACAAATATTGGTAAAATCAAATAGATACACATATATAAATATATTTGGCTGTGTAAACAAAGCCTGCTCCTTAGCATCACTGTCAAGATAAGCTGGCTGAATGCCATGTTCTTCAACTTTTGCATTTACCGCAGCGATCATCCTGACGCACTGCTCAGCATACTCCAAGAATTGTTTTACGTTGAGAATCGCGTTTGGTATTTGATAACAGTGAAGCCTCCAGTTCTGCCCGAAGATTTGCATTATGCTGAGAGCTTCGATGATTTGGAAAAGTATGCAATGATCTTTTACCCACGAGAGTTTAGCATCAGTTCCAATGCGAATACGCAATCGGTATATATAACGGATCGCTTCCGATTGCTGCCAAAGATCACATATCGCAAGGCACTGTAAGTGTGTTTGTCCAGTGCGTAGTCAATCTTTCAACAGTGTTCGCTTAGGGCCGAGGATAATGATGACATCATTGAGATACACGAACACGAACTGGCCGAGATGCGAGCCGAGCTGGGGGACTTTTATATAGCCGAGGAACTGATGCGTACGGATGAGAAGGCAAATAGCAACGTGCTGATTGTTGCCGAGCTGGAGATCGAAGGCCAGGAAGCGAATACATCAGGCTTTCTGTGGCTGGAGGCAGATCTCGATATACGTTACTATGTGCGCAACTATGAGATGGAAACGTTCGGCAATCTGGTCAAATTCACAACCACCAAGCCGTATGAATATGAACAAATAGATGTTTTGTAAGTGATAAATATCTTTAATACATATTAAGTTATAATACTAAGGTCAAGAATGTTTGTATATATATATTGATTAATAACCAACAAAAGACAACAAGGTATAAGCAAGCAAAAAGTGATCAAAATGATTTATTGATTGCAGCCAAGCAAGTTAAAGTTGTTCAGAATTCCAACTCTTCAAAAAATGAATAATATTGTAAATATATTAAAACGACAAACGTTTGTTAAATATTAATGAGTTAAGAAAAATATAGTGGTAGAAGTTAGGAAAATATAATCTAAAAGGAATAAAATAGGTAGAAATGAGGTAAGAGAAAGAGAGTGTAATTAGAAAAAGAAACAATTTCCGTACCATCCAAAATAAATAAAATTAAATCTGTCACTCAGATCGGTGGAGGCCAAACCAGAGGCGAATTTGTTCACTGCCGATGCCATGGATGACTTGGATGCAACTACGATTATTGGTGGCGTGCAACGCAATGATAGTGGCATCAGGTAGTATATATATCGCTTAGACCCCTTCCTAACTCCACTAAACATTGTATATACATACATGTATAGTGTGTTTAGTCTGAGCAAGTGGCGAGTAAGTTCGATTGAAGGCACAATTGTCGATTCGCAGGTGGCCAATCAGAATAAGTTCTATATGCGTGAAAATTTGTATCTGAAGTTCGCCTACATATTTCAGAGTAAGTTATTGCCACCGAAAATCAGAACTTGACTCATGTACTCCAAAATTACTTAGGGCTAGTCATGAATAGCTACTATATCAATGAGCAGACAAAGAAAATAACTCTATTTTACAATACGGACACAAAACATCCGCATTTGGATCCTGTTCAGGCTGCCTCCAATGTGTTTTCCTTGAAGTTCATTTGCGTGCACAAGGACTTTCCGCTGGAGCGTTTGTTTAATTGCCTGACAGCCATGTATTCAGCGTTTCCGGACCGTGACTATTGCATAATGACCATACCAAAGAGTGCCAAGTCACTGCGCAGTCACGTGGAGGCACTCAAATATTTTATGGCAAGTCACTAAAAGCCACCATACAAATTTTTTGGTTTTTTTTCCCCTCCCCCAATTTGTAAAGCTTTTTCTACGTTCTTTATAGCCCGTAGCGCAGCGTCCCAGCGAGGTAAGTAACTTGGAAGAGATCTACATAACGCACCGTAGCACTATTTTTGGGGAAATCAGGTAGATACATGTTACAATCATATATGTATTTCCAAGTATTACTAATTCTGTGACGGTGCAGTCTATATCGCTTGCAGCCTGAGGATGTGGTTACGGTGCTGGAATTGGCCAGGGGCAGTAAAACGATTTCAGACTATGAAATGCAATCACCGAGCGGTAGTTTCTCCTACAGCTCCAAGGTGAATGCATTCGTCAACATTGAGAATGAAGTTGAGGTCATCACTCTAATCATGACCGATGTGGTCGAAAATGAGAGCAGCGAATACGATGTGTTTACCATACGCTGCGGCGATTCCACTAAATCGGCCAAGGAGAACACTGCCATTGGATTTGTGATTCTACGAAGTTTCCAGCATCACCACGAGCTGCATTATCACTACCATCTGCCCAAAAACGATTATCATTTGAATAACGAGCGTGCTGAAATTATTAGTCTCAGATTGCATCCACTCTTCAATAATAGCAGCGATGTCATACTACGAAGTCTGGCGGCCAAGACCAACTATTTTGATTTCTATTTTATATGTGCACGTGAGGTGAGATATTATAGTACCGTTGGCTTTCTTTTTCAGTTACACACAACTGTTAAATCTTTCGTTTTATGCAAAACGATTTTTCATTTAAAAAACCTGAAAAAAATACAACTTCTTGACAAATTTTCCACCAAGTGGGGTCGGTTTTACAAACAATTTTCACAAAAAAATTACAAATTAGTTTCCAGCCAATAGAATGTAAAACACAAAGTATTCATAATGTTTTAATTCACTAAATTTATAATATCTGTACTTAATTTACAGAAATTTTTATTCTCCAACGATCTGAGGACGATGATGATGGTCATTGAGCCCAATCCAAGGAAGAAAATATTTTTCAGACAAAGAGATGAGAAAAAAAAGCTAAGTTCTAGGCTATCGTATTTGGGTCTTCCCGATCACGATTACTATAATGATCATTTGATCATCTTTCGCCACAAACTGAATCCCTCCAAATGGTTTGGCAAGGCCAATAAGCTGGTCATCATTGGCTTCACGCCGGTTGCAAAGGCATTCCTGCGCCAGTTGCTCTTCCAGTGGAACAGCAAGGAGTAAGTTGCCATTGTTTTTAATTGAATTCACACTCCTTTGACAAAGTTTCTCTGCAGTCACGCAAACTCGGATAGTTTTACCTGCCTGCCACGTTTGCAGGTGGTGGTTATTGCTGCTCCTGGCGTTGTGGAGGCGGATTACGACTGCATGTTCCGATGTCCCAAATGCGAGCACTCATGCACATGTTATCTGTCCTATCAAAGCAGCTGCTGCTATGTGCGTGATGTTACCTCACGCATGGATCTGCGTCTTTGGGTGCACTTTGTCAGCGGCCACGTGAATTACATAAATAGGTGAGGAACAGATGAGAAGTGAAAGCGAAATAGTCACTGATTTGTCTCGAATCGCTGCCACAGGGAGAAGAAGTATGTGAAGATCAATAAGAGCTGCGAAATCTATTACGATACCTTGCTGCTGATGAACTATGTCAACTACTGCCTAAAGAACGAGCAGGACCTGCATCATTCGGCACATTTGCCCTCTAATTTTGTGGAGGTCAACAATCGGCTCGATAAGTTTATGCTGTTCTATAAGCTGCGCGTGCTCATTGAGGAGCAGAGGCGAAACTATATGATACTCGTCTATGGCTCTAATCTGCAAACCTATGAGTGCATTTCCTTTCTAATCTCTCATGGCATCTCGCCCTGCCAAGTGATCCTTGTGCTGCCCTATCGCAAAATTGGCACCGAAGAGGAGCAGAAACTAAAGAATCCCCTAATTGACCAAAATCTGCAGTACGTACTCGAGGACATGCTAAAGGACTGCGATGTTCAGATTTATAAGGATCTCATTTTCTCACATTGGGTTCAACATGGTACGGCCAATTTCATACTAGAGGTTGTGTTTACAAAATTCCGAAAAAATGACGTTAAATTCGATTGCGACCTTTTCTTGTCGTTTGACGAGGGTTACATGGACAATAATACCGAGCAATGTAAGTGCATAAATGTCAACAATAACGGAATGTCAGTAATATAAATGTTGATTCATTTATTTTGCAGGGCTTATCCACTCGGATATTAAGCTAAGGGGTACAAACATTCTGGTTAACATGAACTTTCAGACAAACGATCCAGACATTTATGCGGCTGGCAAATTTATAGAAATGAATGAGCAACTCAACCATCAATATCAGCATGTGAACGAGAGGGAAACTGCCATAAAGGTGCGTAGAACTACAATGTATATATATTTATAGATTACTATATATTTATATATTTAAGATCTACACGCTCTTTTTAACTATCTTAACAGCTAATGCAAATACTGCAGCTGCGTTCTTATGACACACCACTGGAGTATAAATACTCACGGCCCACATTCGTCAAGATCATGTTGCCCCTCGGCTACTACATCATTAAGGTGACGATGCCTCGGCGCTATTTGGCTAGCCTGGTCGTCGGATGTACCAGCTGTTCCTTGACCACTTATGATAATAACACATTTTGCCGCATTGGACTCACGTCGAAAATGATTGTGGATGAGATTGTGATTGTCACCAAGGAGGTAAGCTCTCATATCTCATATCTCAATCGCTCACTCTCTGCAGAGATTTACTTCTCAAGGCGTTATTATTTTATTTAATATTATAGGCTAAATCTTTTGATTATATGGAACACTTTTGTGGCAAGCACGAATCCATGTTAAATAATCTAAAAGCGCGTTATAAGGAAGGCTCCATCAAGTGCTTTATGCAATTTCTACAGGAGCCCTGGACGGAGCTTTTGTTGCATGAGGATTTCAATGAACTTCAAGCCGAGAACCACAGAATGCTAATGCCCATAGTACAAACTATAGAAATGGTATATACATATAAACCTAAATAATACTATACAGAATTTAAAAATCCACTATCCCTTACAGAACAATAATTTCCGTGTGGTGCACCAACACATGCTGGAACAAAATCTGCTGGATTTTATACGTAAACGTCGTACTGACTTTCATCACGATTTTGCGCTGCCTGAGGACTATATACAGACGGACACCCTAAGCGGCACTTGTACCAGACATCGAAAATAATCTTAATTTGTAATGTTACAAAATAAGGAATATTGTAAAAACCAAGTAGTTAGTTCCCTGAAATCAAATTCATTACTACAAATATCTACTATATATACTCACATTAAATACTCACAAATACAAAAAATGGATTCCATTTATGAGATACGCACAGCCAGCATCAATGATGTTGGGCTAATTGAGAGTCTCTTCTCCTCGCACCTAGCGCAATACTTTGGCGAGAAGCGTGAGCCGCCACTCTCCCAGCTATTCTACGAGTACCAGACCCATCGTCTGGTCGTCTATCTGCCGAACGAACCCAAACGACTGCTGGCCTATTGCCATTTTTGCATATATCCCAATATACCGGTGCTCGCCAACGATTTATGGATACAGTGGTTAAATTGTCGTTTTTGGTAAGCTAAATTCGCAGACGGTTACAAAACAGAGGATGTATGAAGTTGTATTCCCCTTTAGCGTGGACTTGCCCATAACCCTGATGAATACAATATTCTTAAACTTTTTCATACATATACGGGAGCACGATCAGATCTTGAAACTGCTTTTAATGGAGGTCTTTTATCGCGAGCACAAAGTACATTTTTTGATTGTGACCAGACCACCCAACTATTCGCACAAGGATTATGAGATGCTGGAGAAATATGGTAAGATATATTATCCCATTGCCTTTGACATGTTCAGCTGCAGGAACTTGGCCACAATTATCGTTATGACACGCACCAGTTTTATGCCAATAATATCCTTTCGCAAGGCCTTGTAAGTCTGACTATACTATAGATATACATAAACACTAAGATAACAACAAACGTTGCAGAGCTGAGGATAACGATGATGTCATTGAAATGATTGATGTCGAAGAGCCGGAAATGCGTGAGGAGCAGGGCGATTACTTCATTGCCGAGTTACTCTTGGGCACAACAGGCGGCAGTCTGCAGAAGGATAAAATTATTGTTACAGAGGTACGATCCAGAAACTAGCTAAAGCAACATTTCAAGTTGACCAACTGACTTGCAGATAAAGTGTTCAAGTGTGGAATATAAGACGTAAAGTGTTTAATCCAACTTTTTCCGACTGTCTTAAATTTTCAATTTTGAAAGGTCTATGCACTAATTAATAATACAAATAGTTCCGGTTTGCCAAACCCATGTACACTACTATAATCATTCTACAATTGCCTTGAAACTTAGTCTTCGAACGAAAATTAAAATCAACGTCTGATCGATTTGAAAAAAAACACCGATTTAAAAAATCCACCTAAACGAGCGGAAAATGAGTGGATAAAATTGTATTTAAAATATTATGACTTGTTAAAAGTGATTCCTTTGTGTGCAGGAAGCCAGCTCTGCAACTGGTGGCAGCACGGGCATGATGTGGCTTTCGGAAGAGATGAACATCGAGGAGCTGGTTAGGAATTTTGATCTGGAGATCTTGGGCAACCTGGTGACGTGTACGCCGGATGTTCCACATGGCATCGTGCAGTTTGATGTCTTGTAAGCAATTCAATTAAATCAATCCATATAACATTGATCAGTTGATTACAAAGTATTAATTCAATTGTTACGCAGCACTGCTGAACAGCGACAATATTTTAATCTTAAGACAGCTGTGTCTCTTTCAAGGCGCCGCACAGTCACTTTGAACACCAGCCAGCGTCCAAGTACCGCTTCAAAAGATCTTGTGTTTACCAAGTTCAAATTTATAACGGATGGTATGTAAAAGCTGCATGTGAACTTTATTGTAAGATTCAAATGATTGCAGAGCTGAATAATAGAAGCAATTATCTGGACAAAGTATCGAAAACACTGAACATCGCCTTCGATCTGCCAGCGCGAAAGGGATTGGTTAGGAGCAAGAAATACTGCCTGAATAAAGCCTCGAGAGCGTTCATGTTGAAGAATTTCATACTGCATCCGAGTCTCAGATTGGAGTATACCTATTACTATCTGTGTGGCATGTTTAGCGCCTATCCGGATCTGGACTACTGCGTGGTGCCCATTCCACTCGGCACAAAGTGTTCCATTAGCCTGTGGGCGCTACTTAAGTTCTTCATAGTGAGTTCCTTAGCTCAAGCTGTGGTCCCTTTGTAATACCCTTAAGTCATTTCAATAGCGCGTGCAACATCGTCCCAGCTGCGAAATGTCTGATGAGTTATTTGTGGCACATCGCTCGTCCATAAGCACGGAGCTTTGTGTTTTCCCCATGCTAAAGGATGATATCGATGATGTTACCAAGCTGCTGAGTGAATCCAGCGAGCAAAGATCTACTTTTGAAAGCCAAACGGCTGAGCACCATCTGGAGGCAGAAACATGTAGCAACCAGTACTTAATTTTAAAACAAATAATTGCAGACTTTCTGTATAATCAGATGTCGGAGTTTAACTTCTGGGTTATACGTTGCGGCCACTTGGGGCGGGAGAAATCGACAGCCGTTGGATTTGTTATACTACGGTGAGTGGGTAACTGGGATGAAGTCCCAATGACTTTATTTACGTAAAAATATCATAATCATTGTGGAATGCCAATCGATACTTGCGATTCCAAAAAGGTATACCACTCAAAGATCTGAAAGATCTTGGAGAGACATATCTTTTAGGAATCGTGGAGGTCTTTAGAAACAATGGGAGTCCACATATTTAACAATCTGCTGTTGCAGCCCCTTCTCGAACTATGGATTGGTCTACAAGCAGTTCATGCTGCCTCCCGATGAGGACTACTTGACGTTTGATCGTGGCGAGATTGTGATGCTTCGACTGCATCCTTACTTTCACATGTGGGCAGATGAGATCTTGCGCACCGTGGCCATCAGATCGGGCTTTCGCGAACTCTTCTACTTTCAAGCTATTGGGGTGAGAACACACAGATAGAAATTAAGCATATGGCTAACATGGCTAGCCTAGGGTGAGGTGTTACCCAATGACTTGGCTGGCAAAATGATGCCAGTGGAGCCACGTCGTATGTCCAGAAACTGGTTCATCGATACAGAGAGCGCGCAGTGCTACAGGCGGCCATCGAAGACTGTGGAGATGCCAAGGATTAACTGCGTCAAGGATCAGTTTTATTTGTTTCGTCACAATCTATTTCCATCCAAATTCATTGGCAATCAAAATCCTTTGGTTATTGTGGGCTTCTCGGACATATGCAAAGCCTTTCTGCGTCTCATGGTGTTTGGCTGGAATACGACCGAGTAGGAGCTAGCCTCAGTTATCCGTTATCCTTAGACTTTTCTACATATTCTTCCTTTGCTTTAGCTACAAGTCTGTGAATGTTAACAATTGCCTGCCCATGGTGGACGTTACAGTGATTGTGAACTATGGCGAAATTGAGGCGGAGTATGATCCCAACGTCACCTGCCACTACTGCACCAACAAGGACGAATGCTATTTGAGCAACGCGAACAGCTGTCCCTTTGTGATGGACACAACGCAGCGCCTGGACATGCGCAATTGGATCAACTTTGTGGCTGGCAAAGTGGAGCATATCGATCGGTTTGTGATTTATTACTCAATCAGCTTATACTCGATATATGACGTATACGCCTCGTTTTGCAGCGCTGAAAAGTACATTGCTCTGGACAACAACTGCAAGATCCACTATGATAAACTGCTGCTGCTGTGCGACACCAAATTTGGACTGCCAGCAATGGAGGATACCAACACTAACAACTACCAGCTGCCATACAACTATGCACACATCAATGGGCGACTGGACAAGATTACGCTGTATCACAAATTAATGGAGCTGAACAATAGCGATTTACCCAAGAAACAGATTGTCATCTATGGCTATACCTTGGCCCTGTACGAGTGCATTGATTTCCTGATCAAGCATGACTGCCAGGCCAAGGATATTGTGTATGTGCAGCCGCATAAGGTGCAGGAGATGGAGTATGTGAATGATCCCACAAATGACAAGAATCTGGATAACATACTTGTTCAAATGGTCGCCGATCTGGGCATCCAATTATACGAATCCACAAATTATGTAAACTATACGCTTTATAAAAATGCCTATTTCATCAAGACTGTCAACTTCAAGCGCTTTCCAAGCGGAGCAGAACTTTCCCTAAAATGCGATATGTTTATTAATTTTATTCAGAATTATCTTAGCTTACCAATGGAGAAGCGTAAGTTCTTTATGAGATTTAAGTACATACATATATGATACATACTATTAAGTATTTTGTGTTCTTAGTGCTTATCGACAGCAAAGTTCGTGTGCAGAATAAAAAGATTCTAGTCGATGAGGCATATTGCACAAATGATCCGCATATTTATGCGGCTGGCAACCATGTGGCCTTCATCTGGGATGTATTCTATCAGTATATGAATGTCAATGAGCGCGAAATGGCACAAAAGGTGAGTGAATCTGCTCGTCAAGTTCAAGACTAATAGTTTCTGGCTTTTGCAGTTGATAGACATACTGCAATTGAGTCAAAGTCCGTGTACCAAGGAGCGAAGGTTCAGAAGTCCCTGTTTGTTTCACGCTCTGCTGCCGCTGGATTATATGATCATTAAGGTAACGATACCCAAGCGCTATGTGATGGGAAATCTCTCCAATGAGTTCAGTCATTTTATGACCACATACAGCAGCGATTTCTTTCGCATCCGCATGAGTCAGAAACTGATTGTGGAGGAGATTGTCTGCGTTACCCGTAAGGTAGGCAGTATCTGGCTTAATAACTATATTTATAATATAAGATATATATGCAGTTTTATAAGCCACTGTACTTTCTGGAATACTTTTGCGGCAAACACGATAAGTTGTTGAATAATGTGCGTAGTCGTTGGAAATTGGGGATGATCGAGAATTTCGTTAGCTTCTTTGAGGAGCCCTGGACGGAATATATGATGCACGATCGCTTCACTGATATGCAGGCTAAGAATCATGCAACACTCATCTCCCTAATGCATATGCACTGCGGTGTCCAGGGCATGAATATTGGGGATGCCGATTTCGCAGAGGCGAGCAAACATTTTCTGGAAGCGAATCTACTTAAATTTCTGCGCAAACATCGCAAAGAGTTTGTCAATAAGTTCCCATTGCCCGAGGATCGAGAGACGTTTCATCATATTTAACCAGAAGAAATATTTTTTTAAGTATTTCTTTTATTTTTTCAAATTTAGTTTTATGTTTTAATGTAGTATTTGTATAATCGCGTGTATTTGTATCGAATACTTTGTTACACATTTGGGTCATTTGTTTTGCAATAATAACATTGTATTACATAGGTATTATGTCTAGAACTATAAGAACAGAAAGCTATTTATCGTAGCGCCAAAGACTTTCTAGACTTATGGTAATCGATTCGTTTCGTTCGGCTTTAAAACTAGTTAGTTAGTACTCGTAACATATATACATATATAGTATATATGGTATGTATATAGTATATGTATATAAAATAGACGACCTTTGCGATCTGCATTGTTAGCTACATATGCATGCATGTATGTATGTATATACTCCACATATACACTACAAATATTGGATACATCCGCTAGAGCGGCACACAGGTGCCACGACGCTGTGCAGCCGCTGGCTGATAGCGTATGGGCGGGCTTAGGCCACTGGGGAAGACGATGATGGGATGGTTGATCTGGCCTCATATGCCCTGCAAGTACCTTCGTAACTCCTCCTCAGTGTCGAAGATCATGACGGGGAACGGCGAACCGGGCACAAACTCGCCAGCCCACTTCACCTCGACACGATAATCGCCCGGCTCCGTTGGATCGTACTGTGGAGAGGATGTAAACATTTTGAAAACAGTTCCACTTTAAATAAGCTTAGGTGCCTGGGTTACCTTGCATAGAATGGTGCGATCCTTTTGGCTCTCCCGCTGCATCTCCACGCGGAAGGCGCCTTTCGGTCCACGTACACGCACCGTCAACTGTCCGGCGCCAGCGCCACGTGTGTCGCATATGAAGCGCGACTGGAAGGTGGCCAGCACGCCGTGCTCTATGCCGGGGCCGTACACTCGAACCTGTTTGAGATTAAAGGCCAAAAATGTTGTAGATGTATAAAATAAAGAGAATATAGTTCGGTACTCACCTTACTGGCATCCGGTGCACCCGCCACTTTGAGGGCAAACGGCGAACCGGGCACATTCTGTCCGCCGTATTTAATAGTCAGCAGATGACGACCCGGCTCCTGGGGCTTAATGTTCAGCGTGAAGGTGGCATCGCCATGATCGTACAGCTCACAGTAGGCCACCTTGCGGGAGCCGGCGCAGTGAGCGGTCAGCTCGCCAGGACCAGCGCGTCGTGTGTCTATCCAGGACTTGATGTCCTTGCCAACGATGCCGTGACGCAGGCCCTCGCCGGAGGCAATCACCTTGGAGGCGTCCATGGAGGAACCGACGGCCACGGTCAGTGGGCAGCCCTTGACCAGGCGACCATTCCACTTGACCGATAGCGTCAATGTGCCAGTCATGGATTTTTGCGGCGTATACGAGGCCAGCCAGATATCCTCGCTGGGACGAGGCTGGGCAAGACTCACGGGCAGCGCTGTGTTGTCCTGGGTAATCAGTATGACCTCTGGTCGGCCGGCGGGCGCGTTGGTGGCATCGATGGTGAAGTGCGCCGCCTCGCCAGCTTGGGCGGCAGCCAGTCCGCGACCCATTAGCACCACCTTGTCGGCGGCCTGCTGACCGGTCACAAAGGCACTGCGCGGACATTGAGTGATGGCCAGGCCGCTCCAGGTCAGGTCCAGATCATGCTCCCCGGCAGCCAGATTGTCGCCGGTGATGTTGAGGCACATTTTGGCATCCGGCAGCTTATCGACGGGAATTTCGATGCCATCGATGCTGCAGACCAGCTTGCCGGGTCCGGCGTTCTCCACTTCGAAGATAATTCGCGCTGGGAGTATCAGCCGGCCATCGTGATCTACTAGGGTGCCCCAACCACCCACAGGTGTCACCTTGGTGGACTCCACGCAAGAGACACGCCACGGGGAGCCGGGCAGGCCGCCGCGATTGGGGCAGCTGGCACGGATCTCATAGGTGCCCACGGATAATATGATATACGAAATGCGCCACTCGTTGTTGCCCAGCGCCTTGATCTTGGGCTCGATGCGTTCGCCAAACTCATCGACGCGCTCGATCTGCACATTGGGCGCAATGGGGCAGTAGACAACAAAGGAGGCCTCCTTGTTGCGATGACACACCTCCAAACCGTGTCCGGCGGCACGTGCATCGTTCCGCACACCACTCGAAGAGGCACTGAAGTTGAGCGGGGAGCTGGGTATTGTCTCGCCACCATACATCAGAGTCAACTTGTAGTTGCCCGGCTGGGAGGGCACAAACTGAACGTTGTGAATGCCCTCGGACTGTTCGCTGATGAGCACGGGCAGACTTTGGTTGGTCGGCGAAATGGCAAAGGCTTCCAGCTCGGCGGTGCCGGCATTGTCCGTCCGCACGCTGAAGCTATTGGAGCTGTGCAGCGCCAGCGGCTCCTTGGTGACGCCCTGCACGCTCACCTTGCTGCTGTCGAAGGCCTCGCAGGTGAAGGGACTGCCGGGCAGCGGCTTCGACTGATGGAGCACCTCTGCAAAAGAATATGGAAAAGTGATTTTGTGGTGATTAGTTTTTCTGTCAAAAATCACGCCAAAAATGGCTTGTAAAGTTCCCGGACTTCAAACTGCCACAACTTTGTCAAATCTGAACCGATTGTCAATCCCGAGGCCATTATGATCATAATTTGGCATCTAGTTTAATTCTGTATCTCAAGCAAAGCAATTGCATATATGTATGAATGCAGGTGAAGAATTATGAATGTGTATCTCGTAGTCGGGCACTCTCGACTAGAGCACTCTTACTTGTTGGTTGCAATTAAATGTCTTGCTTATTCATTTGCAAGTGATTTTGTTTTATCCACTTACCGATAACGCATTGTCCTGGCTTGTTAATGCTGAACTCCGCCTGCAGGTGTCCATTCTTGGTCTGATAGCAGCGCACAGGCAGCGCCTGTCCACCGGGTCCGGAGACGACAACGTCGAACTCCCGTGCCGGCCGCTTGACGGTGTCAATGGCAAAGGATGTGGTCTTGCCCACACGAGCCTGATACAGCCCCAGGCCGCTGACGCTGATCTCTTTGCCAGCACTGGCAGGCAGTACATTAATCTCGAGGGGCTTCAACGAAATAGGCACATCATTGAATAGGATGCTAATCTTGTGTGGAGCAACGCGCGTTGGCTGATAGACAATCTCATAGACGCCGGATTTGCTGGGTCCACGGATGGTGTGCGGCACCTCGGTGACGCCACAACGCACCAGAGCGGATAGGTCGCCCTGTCCGGCTTCGTTGAGCGAGACGCTGATGCTGGCCGGACGATGACACAAGGCCTCGCCCACTTCGGTGATCTTCACGAGCATGGGATCGAAGGCGCACAGGGTGCGGGTTCCAATGTGCTGGCGAGTCTCGCGATCGATGAAGCGCAGCGTATAGTTCCCGGTCATGTGCGTACGGAACTCTGCCGTCTGGCGATTAATCGTATACGGCACGGACTTCTGATCCGGAGCGATTATCTCAACGATCTGATCGTCAGCAGGAAAATCAATGGCGGCCAAACTGCCAATTTGGATGTGCTGCGTGTGCTGTTGAATGTCCACCCGGAAGGGACTTCCATCCACGGCGACCTCATTAAAGGTAATATTAACATAATGAGGCTCGGTGCTCTGCGGCACAAATGTGACGTCATAGAGTCCACGTGCACATGCCACCACCTCCGCCTTGACGGTGCTGCTGTCCGTGGAGACGACCAGCTCGAGGGTGCCCTCCCCAGCGCCCGCTGCATCCACGCTGAAGGTAACAGGCACACCCAACGTGGCGGGTCCATATTGCTGCTCCAGTCCGCTGATGCTGACGCGGGAGACATCGAAAACATTGCAGCTGAAGGGAGAGCCGTTAATGTGCTGATCGTTGGCCAGCACGCTGATCAGATGGCGACCCACGGTGCTGGGCCGGAAGGAGGCGCTGTAGCTGCCGCCGTCGTGTTGGCTCAGCTGACAGTGCTCGTTGTCGCCGGCGGGCGAAGTGACGAATATCTGGGGCTCAATGCCGTCGAAGCCTTCCAGCTCGAAAGTGTTGTCCAGCTTAACGGCCGCCTGCTTCAGGCACTCGCCCACCGCTTGGGCGCGTGGCGATCCCAGCGAGCTGGCGGCAGCAGCTGCAATGTGGCAGCTGAAGGGTGATCCCGGCACTGGGTGTCCATTGAAGCGCACCGAGAGCGAGTGGGCGGCCGCTTCGGTGGGCTTGAAGTTCACCTTGAAGCGAGCATTGCCCTCGGATTGCACAAAGTTCGGCACATTCTTGCCGTTGACGGCGACAATGATCTCCAGATTGCCGGCGCCCGCCTGCGAGGCATTGATGCCAAAGCTGACGCTCTTGTTGACCACACCCGGCCTTATGTCCGTGACAATCACCTTCTCTGCGGAGTAGGCCTTCAGCAGGAAGGGACTGCCCTCCACATGACCGCCACCGGGCAGACGTACCTCCACCGAATGATCGCCCACCTCCATGGGCTCGAACTTGACGTTGTATCCCAGAGTGGCGCCGAGTGCATCGATCTTCACCGGCACACTGCGTCTGGCCGGACCGAGCACCTCCACCGTTGGCTTCGTGTCCGATTCCACAACGAACTCAAAGAGTCGACCCACACTGACCTTGTCCATGGTCTCCGGCGATTGTATGCGCGCCGCAGCCGCAACTCGGCACGTGAACGGAGAGCCGGGCACATCCTGACTATTGAAACGCAGCTCCACCGTGTGACTCTCGGCCTCGCGTGGAGTGAAACTTATTGCATATGTGTGCTGGCCCTGCGCCTGTGCCGAGGTGGGCACCCGACCGCCATTCACAGTGACCTCCAGATTGCCGGGACCCGCTTGGGATGTCTCCACCAGAAAGGTGACAGCTTTGCCCACCGTTCCGCTGCTCACATTCTTCACCTTGATGGCGCTAACGTCATAGACCTAAGTAAACGATAAAGATTTGTATTATTTATTTTGTGTAAATTGGTCAATTATAATTTCACGATGCGAAATGAGTTGCTACCGAGACTTTTTCCTATTATTACAATCCTGTATCCTCAGGTCCAGGATCATACGCTTTTTACCCTACTCCCACAGTAATCGTTTTGTATCCGGGATGCGGAATATGTTTTTGGTCTTGTTTTACCATGTAGATTCATATAGTTTTAGCCCTCGGGATTAAATTAAATATTTGTTAGGTACCACAAAATATCAACTCAGCAGGATAGGGTGTGCTTAGCTAAGATGTTAAGGATCATCGCAATTTTCTAATCTTATCAAAATTATAAAGAATCGATCAAGGAGTGCGAGTTTTAAGTCTAGGAAGAAGAGCTTTGAAGAGCTTATAAGACAAGACTATCGAAAATTGTTGAATTTTGAACAAGAGACTAACTCAGGATCAAATTTTAATAAAGTTTAAATTAGTTTTGATGACAGACGAAAAAAGGTCAGTTTACTAAGGATTGGACAAACGGAAAGTGTACTTACCTTGGCCGCATAGGGGCTGCCCGCTGTGGGCAAACCATTTACAGTTACATTGACGCGATGCTCGCCGACGACGCGAGGCACAAACTCCGCCTTGAAGACGCCCTCAGCGGACTGATGCACCTGGGCGGGCACAGATTGGCCAGCGGGACCTGAGTTGCCCCGATTTGCATAGTTCACACATTTATGCGTTTTATGTATATATTTTTGTTTAGTATTATTAAGTTTTTAAGTATTTTGATTTAGTTTTTCGATTGTGACGCGGCCGGAAACGAGTTTTGAAATGGTTTCGTTTGATTGTTTTGTTGAAATTCATATATTTGAACATGTTTGTTGTTGTTTTTTAATTGTATTTTTTGTTGTTGATTTTTTTTTTGTGTAGTGTGGTTAGTGATTTGTTTATGGTTTTTGTTTGGATTTTTTGTCACGCGAAAGTGGTAAAAAATTTGGAAAAATGTTTGCTTTTATTAGTAAAGGCATTAAATTGAATTTTTGTACAGAACAAAACTTATTATGAACGATGCCAACGGGTGGGGTTAGTGGTGTGTTTTTAGTGTTGTTGTAATCGTTAACTTGCAGTGTAGTTAGTTAGGTTTGGTTGTTTTATCTATGTTCAGTGTTCATAGTGATTTTATACGGAGAACGTGCCAGAAACGGTTAGTAAACTGAGATGTTGCATGTGTTTGTTTTTTAATTATTTGATAGACAGAGCAGCGAACAGATGAATTATTTACTAGATTTGGAGAGTTTATGTACAACAAACTGAGAGTCTGCCTGCCTGAGCACAAACAATACCAATACACAAATCCTATATGCATATATATATATATATATATCAAGTTTGTAAAACCATTATTTTATTGTTGCTTTTACTTTTGCCTGTTACAAAACATATTTCGAGGCGACATTAGTCAAAATCAATTGAACAAATTAGTAAACAATTGCCCTGGGCAGGGCAGGGACATTAGTAGATAAAAAGAGTACTTGTTGTTTAGTGTAGTTGTAGTGGGTGCTGTTTTCTTGTGGTTGTTGTTGCTGTTGTTTCACTCGTGGCTGATACAGTAGTACTTCACATGTTGGACACGCTGTTTGGTTATATTTTGTTTGCAATATCAACGGACTGTTAGGCGGAATATACATACATGTATAGAGTAGGTCTATATAAAGAGCTATTATATATGTACATATATATATATATATAGAGTGAGAGAGAGATAGAGAGAGCAATAGAGAGGCAGAAAGTACTCATATATATAGTGTTATATATAGGTAAGTATATGCATATTTATATAGAGTCTAGTACAAAAGATTTCGCCGTCCTGAAATATAATACAGATATAAAAGTGAGCAAATTATTACAATTAAAGGGCGGTAAGATTACAAAACATGAAACACAACTAGATACAAACATACATGCACATACACATACATACATACACCTTTAATATATACAAACGATTATAAAGTAATTACTATATCGAAATGTGCTGCAAATTCTAGAGTGAAATCGATTAAATACCATTCTACATACACATTCTAAAGTTTGTACACACACATACACACACACACGCCTACACGTTTGCGGTCCATGACATAATCCAGCAATTGAAAAGCCTAAGCACAGAGCTAATGCGTCAAAATGTAAGCGAGGCAATTGCCCAAAATGATAAATATAACGCATAATTACATATACTAAATGAGCTGCACATAAACACACTCAGGGTTAAGTTCGCCTCCTTGGGAGGGGGTAAAGCTATTGTCTAGTCTCCGGAGTTTGCTGCGTGTGAAGCAGATAGAGTTAAGAGCTGGGAGTTGCGAGTTTGGAGTTGGGAGTTGGGTGGGGCAGTTGTGGGTGCTATGTAAAGTATGTAAGGAGGGTGGGGCATGCTTGAGACTTTCAACAACAATTTCCGTATATTGTGTTGAACAAGTGTGAAAATGTGCGTGTGAAAAAGTTTCTGTGTTTTTTTTTTATATTTTCCTATTTGTTTTGTGCCGATGCGGATGCGGATACGGATAAAAGATAGTACTAGCCTAAAGATACAGACAGATGTGCAAAGCGATATGTGTATGTATGTATGTATGTGTGTGATGCCAGAATCGTATACTCACACACACACACACACAGAGAATTAACATTTAAGAAACGAGCTATTAAATTACAATTACGAATAACTTGAACCCAAAATCAAAATCAAATGCGAATGCAAATACAAATCAAACCACACACAAACAAAATGAAGGCGAATGGCGAAAGGGGGGCAATGGGGAGTGGGTGGTGAGAGTATCTGTTACTCTGTGTTAGTGAGAGAGAGCGCGTTTTGGGCCAGCCAGCTGTTGGCCCAAACTACATACCTTCCACGTTGACCTCAATGTCTTCCAAACGGCCGCCATTGTGATTGATAACAAAAGAATTGGTCTGATGCACCGGCCCGGGTCCGCCGAGCGACACCTGCGGCCCGGCCACGCCCCCGCTAATGCTGACCGTTATGGGGCAGCCGGGCACGGGCATTTTATTAAAGGACACATTAATTGTGTGCTCGCACGACTCCGTCGGCACAAACGAAACGGAGAATCTGCAAAAAAATGCAAATATTATGTATTAGTTTCAGTTGCGAAGAGCTGAGTTGTATGTACATTAGTGGCCATATAAATAGGGACAGTTTTGCAAAATTAACAACTTTGTGTTGGCCACGTTCTAAGGAACATTTGTCGTTTGCAAGAAAACTAAATGAGCTCAAGTCTACAAAATAAAATTATTTAATCAAATTTAAAAACTTGCTATCATTGTATAATAAAATTTTAGTTTGGAAAGTTATGGCACACTTATGGAAGTTTGAAGTCTTAAAAGGGTAATTTCAAGACCATTTATAAGTTACTTTACAAGATCATTTTTATTGTAATTTTTAAAATTTTTTTAAATAGAAAAATTAACAAAAATAAGAAGTGTCTCTAATTGGATGGCCAACACTGTACTTATATCCGCTTACCTTGCACTGCCCTGGGGATGCACCTGTGTGGGTATATTTTGACCCTTTGCCGATATGGTTATCTCTAGATTGCCCTCGCCAGCATCGCCCGCATCCACAGTGAATTGCACTGGGCGACCCATTGTGCCGCGAGAGACGCTACCAACGACCACCTTGCTGGCATCGTAGGACTTGGCCAGAAATGGTGTGCCCTGCACCGCAAAGCCGTTGTACTCCACATTGATCGAGTGCCCACCGACGCTGCTCGGCGTAAACTCGGCACTGAAGCCGGCGTGAATGTCGCCAGTGACGCGGACGGGCAGCTCTCCTTGTGGGCCGCGGACGCTGACTGCCAGTTCGGCGGCGCCGCCACCGCTCACCGTGATGTGAAAGGAGGAAGGCCGGTTGACGGGTATCAGCTCCAGATTGGATAGGTTGAGCAGGACGCGTGAGGTGTCCGCCACGGCGCAGACGAAGGGACAGCCGCGCACCGTTTCTCCGTTGAATTTGATGTCAATCAAATGGGATTTGGCCTGCTCCGGTGTGAAGGAGACGAGACAGCGGCCGCCGCCAACGACTTGGACATGATTGGGCACCTCGCCCTCATTGATGGATATCTCCAGCTGTCCCTCGCCCGCCGCACTGGCGTCCACACGAAACTGGCAGGGCTGTCCGACAACGCCACCGTTTACCTCGGTCACTTGGATCAGGCTGGCATCGTAGACCTTTGCTATTAAAGGACCGCCAGCGATCTTCGTGCCATTGATGGACGCATCAATGATGTGCGTGCCCACCTCCGTGGGCACGAACTCAATGCGTGCAGCACCATTTGCCGCCTCATGGGTGACTCTGGCATTCAGCTTTGACTTGCTTGGAGTCAAAACCGTTGCCACGCACTCGCCTTTACTCAGGCTTTGTCCAGGAGGCGGCAGTATCTCAAAAACCGCCGACGTATTGGCGGGCACAAGGCGTGTGGATTCGCCCAGAGCGGTTAGGCCTGGTGACGACATGATCTCAGCGTGCCACGGTGAACCTGCAACATTGAGATAATAGAACAACCGTTAGTCAAGAACATACAATAAAATGCAAATGATGCCTTCTTCGAGCTACCCTTTTCCTGCTGGGCAGGTTATCTGACCCACAAAAGTGTCTTTATGCTGGTAACTGAGAAGCTGCCCGCGTTGTTAAGACAAGAGACCTCATTTCTGATGCCAGCAGCAGCGAGAGTTGATTGATAACTAACGTTTATTATACATATTGTATGTCATGACATGCAAGATACAATTATATAAGGAATTTGTTTTTAGATCTCTAAAGAATCAAGCTTTGTACAATAACTATTTGATGTACGCTAAAAACATTAGAAAATCAAATGATATTCAGCTTCGACTGATAATATTATAATTTTATTGTTGGTAGACTAAACCAGAGACAATAATCCAAACTAAATTTACAGACTAGTTTTACTTTGTATCGAAATAATTGTGTAGTCCCGAGGATGTATAATATCTGTACTTGTGGGTATATATCAGATACACATTCTTCTTTTCACCAACTTTGAAAATGTACTGTAAAGCAATTTGGAAGCAACCCTCGCAAAACAAGTCAAGACTAGGTTTCCAGTTGGATTTCGCATTGTTTTCCGCTGCGTCTCATTATAATTGTCGCAATTGCTGCGGCACAATCGCAATCTGTGCCGCCTCGTTGCCAGCTGGATGAGTGCGAGTTACAAGTGCGTATCTTGAGCTGCCTATTTGTATCTGTATCCGCGAATGTATCTGCATGTGCAAATGTATCTATAGCTAAAGCTTATTGCTATGGCACTCGAAGTAGGCATGGCTAGTTGCTGTAAATGCTTAGACAATCAACTTGAGCCGATTATAACACATTAATTGGCCAAAGTTAGCTGAAGTAGTTGCTGTTGTTGCCGTTGTTGCTGTGACTGTTGGCTGGCTGGTTGGTTGGAGGAGCATTGCGAAATGCAACGAAACAAGCTCAAAGCCATTAAGGAATGAGGCTGAGATAGGCGGCTGGCAACAAGCGAATTGAACTTGCAATTGGCAATTACGAGCAGCTCGTTAAATGTTTGCTTATTTTTTATTGATTTACTCGATTGTTGTTGCAGTCGTTGCAGTTGTTGCAGTCGTTGCCGTTAAGTTGTTGTTTCTGTGTTGCAGCCTGGTGGAAAAATTTACTTTTGTTTGCAACTTTCCACACATTTCTCTTTCTCATCTGTTTTTTTTTTGTGTGTGTGTTCGCTGCTGCACTTTTCCTTTTAGCGCTCGTTTCGGTTGCAGCTGTAGTTACGGCTTTTTATGGCTTTCCATGAAAATTGCCACAGCAGCCATCGCGTCCCGTCGCTTCAGTTCATTGGAAAATCAAACTGTTGCGTTGTCGCTCAAAACTCGATTTGAGTTGGCACTTTTTGTGTTTTCTGTTTTTTCAGTTTTTTCAGTTGTTTTCTTTTTTGTTTTCTTGCGCAAATCGTTGAACGTTACATGGTTAAAACCTTTTTTGCTGTCATTCGCCTGGGAAACTACTGTGCGATGCGCGAACTGCAAATTGAAACCGAAAACTGACTGAAAACTTGAACTCAAACTCGGCCAAAAACGGTGTGGCAACCGCTCACAACCAACAGCTCAATTTGAATGATATTCTTCGAGCTTGTGGCACACTTTGAGACAACATTAATCACCTGTAGAGCTACACATACATGTAACTTTGTGCCAACAACAGTTAGCCGCTCATCTAAAAAAAACCGAGCCAGCATCAAGTAAAAGTTTCCCAAGCTCATAACTTAAAGTCTACCTGTGTCATTGCCACATTCTACGAAAGAGCCTGCAGCTCAAACTCGAATTTAGACTTATGTTGCATATGCGCAACTAACGGGTTTAGCTTAAGTAGGCATTTTGGTTGTTTTTTGTATCTGCTTAGCAGAGTATTACACACATATCGATTATGGCGTTTGTTAAAGCTTACGTGAGCAAAAATTCTTAGTTGAGTGAAAGATTGAATTTCAGTTGCTAGAAAATACTTGGTTGTGCAGAGTTTTAGATACACTCGCTATATAATTTTAAGTATATGACATGTGGCCGCAACAGAAATGAATTTCTTTAAAGATTTTAAATTGTTCACGACCTAATACTTTATTGGCTAAGATAATCTACTTCAACCTGTTTCTTTATGTATAAAAACAAATAACAAAATGTAGATAATTGTGTATATTATCTGACAGTTAACATAAATTTGGTATTGAACAAACATTTTTTAATATTGTTTTCGGATATTAATATATTATCTAGTATCGCTATATTCAGTAATGAATTTATGTACTAATTTTCATTCTAGCAAGTAGTTAGACCTGAATTTTAACAAAAGTATTTATGTCATATCATAAAGCTCTTCTTAACCAATTTATAATTAAATTGACAACATTTTTGCACATTTTGCTGCACTAAAAAAGCACATAAAAACAAAATTACAAATGTATTTCAAGATAATGATTGTAAATTCTTTGCAGTCTATTTATTATAATTTCTCATACGCTAGTAACTTCTAATCTGTCACTGAGTTTAACTGTGCTTTAAGTAAAATAAGGTTAAGTGGCCTGTCGAACGAGTGGGCTTTAAATTGTAATAAACTTAACTTTAAGCTGTCGCCATTTAAGTTTTTAGTAAAATTTGGCACACAACTTAACTATAACTATATAAGTCTAAATATATATTTATTTCTACACTAACTAAAACCTTTGAGTAGAGTATTAAGTATTCGCCGTGTCTACCTGTTGCTACTTCGCCGTACTGACCGTGGGCCGGTTTTGTCGGCGCGGCTTGTTAATCGGCGGGATTGCTGTCGCTGGCAGCAGCAGCCAACTTTTCCGGCATGCGGCCAGAGAACAAGTGCAGTTAAGAGCAGATAGCTGAATGCTGTTATTCAATATGCATATGCCTGAGTGTCTGTCTGTGAGTAGCCGACTGCCGACTGCTTCTCTGTGTGTGCGTATACGAAATCGGTTACGTGACTGCGGCATGCAAACCGTTAGATGGCCAGCAGCTGTCGCCAGCAGCCGCAGAAGCGCAGCGGCAACAGCAACAGAATTCAAAGTAAGAATATCTGACAGCGACCGTTACTACTTAAAATATATGTGTATCTATAAATCGAATTTTTTTGTTTCTGTTGGTATTTGTTAGATTGTAGATTTACGTTTTGTGGTGACTGTTGTGGTAGCTGCTGACGATGCTGGTGCGTTGGTAGCGAGGCTGTTGTAGTTGTTGCTGTTGGGCAGTGCAAGATGTTGTCTGAAAACGCGAGATTGGACCTTTTTTCTTTTGTATATCAATTCACAATTGTATTGAGGCGGGCGGCACGTCTGAACTTGAACCACACTTGAAAGCCAAGTTGTTCAACGCGCTGCGATTATGTCAGCGACTTGTTATTGCTTTATTTTATATATAGATATGAATTTATTTATATTAACAGCTTGTGTATTTTTTTTATGTATTATATTATGTATTTGTCGTGTTAAATATGCTGCACTGTGAATTTCAACAAAACAATTTTAGAATATTTTTTATTTGTGTTTTTTTTTGTCGTTGTTCTGCTTTCTTTATGCTTTCAACATTTCGTTGAGCACTGCACAAAAATGTTGTTGTTCCACGAATTCGCGAAATGCGCACGTTTTTATCGCGTTTTTCAAGATATACCGCGGCCGTCGCAAAAATAAAATAAGAAACCAAAACGATTTGTAATTTATCATTTGTTTTAATTGCGTATTTGGTATTTGTTTTGATGTTGAACGTCGTTTAAAAACCAGTTGCCTCTGTGCGCTGAGTGCGGGTTCAAAAATTTCACTTTGAGTGTGCCTCATAAAATCACAAAAAAAATGCAGAGATCGAGGAAGCGGGACGTAAGCGAGGGGGGGGGGGGCATGTATGCCAATATGTTGGACAGCGGAAATGGCCATAAGCAGCGGGGTAAAAGCTCAGCTCACCGCTGTTTACCGCTGTTGGCCAAAGAAAGAGGTGTGGCTACTTCTCATTATGCGAGTTAAAAAGAAAAAAAATCAAAATCAAAAACGAAACGAAAACGAAATGTCCGCTTAAATATTTGTGTTGTGTGAAGTCAGTGGGAAAGTAAGTGGCAGAGCCACGTTGTTGTCGCCAGGCAGAAGCAGAAGAAATTGCATTGCAGCAGTGGCTGCGACTGATCTCTCGCATACCTGTGGCACGCCCTTTTATATGTGGTATGTACCTGTAGCAAGGCAACAACGATAACAACAGGCTGACAACCTATCCCAACGGGTTTTGAGCTGCAGCCGCATTGAGTGGAAAGGCAAACAGAATGCGTATCTGTTGGATCTGTTGTATGTGGCTTTGTCATAGGGCGTGTGCGACTGCTTCCTGCAACGAGTAACAAAGGCAGGCATGCAACAAGTGCGCCTTGAACCACATATAAAAGCCAGCAACAACTTCAACAACTCCAACAACTCCAACAACGACGACGACAACAGATTGAAAACTGCAATGCAAACAGCAAAATATAAAAAAATGCAGACCACTTCCCGCCGCGGCTGCAACGTTGCAAGTGTGTGTGAGTGTGCTAGTGTGCGAGTCTGTCTGTGTGTGTGTGTGTGTGTGTATCTATGAGTTTGAGTTTGAACTATGCGCGCCTGTCGCTTGATTATCTGTGCTGCCAGCTATGCGGGGCCTTTAACTTGGCCAATAAACGAGCCAAATTGCGGCTGTGGCATGTTGCATACTCCAAACAAAACAAAATGGCTGCCACACACACACACACACACACACGCGCAGAACACAATTGTGTTCAATGAACATTGCGAATTGCAAGGCGACAGTTTCTTTTGGTTTTCAACGATTTGACGTTGATTTTTAGCCGATTTACAGCCTTTAAGCCAGCAGCGGCAGCAGCTGTCTAGTCCCATTGAACATATTTTTCAGCTTAAAGGTTCATTAAACTGGTTTTAGTTTTATTTTATTTCATTTATTTTATTTTTTTTCTGTCATAGCGCGCGCCCCACACACGCAACACACACACACACACGCACACACACACACACACATATACACAGACAACTACAACAAACAGAGACCCAAATGCGACGAGGGCAACTTAGTTTTTTTTGAGACGGCAACGGGAACGCGACGTCCGCATGGGACATATTAGCATATTTCTGTGCCATAGAAATCTCACGAACAGAAATCTTTTCGATTCGCTAAGCATTCCACAAAAAAAACTTTTCTTTGTTTTTGGGCGTTTGGAAATTCTTTAAACCGTTTGACAATGTTTTTGTTTGTTTGCTTTGATTACAAACAATTCTTTTCTTTTACGTTTTGCACAATCATACGGATTTCTTTTTTCTGCTTTTTCACAAAATTTTTTTTTCTTGGCTTTAACCGCTGCGATCCGCAATTGTCGGGACGCCGACGTGTCAGTTACGTTCGAAGCGCGAGCTATGACTGGCGTCTGCTGCCAACGCGACTCTGAGCAGAGGGCCAAAACAGCCAGAAACTCGTTCAGAGCAGCGGGCTGAGCGCGCCGGAGCGTAAAAGAGCGCATCAGATGCGGCAGGTGAGCACAGGTAAGCGCAGCAACAAGTGATCGCCAGCGATACAGAGAATGGGCATGGGTATGGGAATGAGAGTGTGAGGGAGAGCGCATTATTGGCTCTCTCAAGCGAATTCGCCGCACTGTGGTTTGATGTGTGATAGAAAGAGGCGAAATTGAGGCGGCTTTCTACTACCAAAAAAAAAAAACAGATATATGCATCTATATATCTGTAATATCGACTAAGCACATTTATTATAACAGGAAAAGAAAATAGCTGAACTGTGATATTTATATAATACCCATACAGGTAGATTGTTTCCGAAATTGAAACAGATACAGAAAAGCCTATGCAAAACCGTAGAAACCGATCCTCTTTAGCTGATCTGAAAATCTAAATAAATCTATATAATAAAAATCATCTTAAGAATATACCACGACAGTATCGCAAATATATAATTTTGACCAGATGTTTCTTTCAAAGTCATCTACTATTACACATTAAAATCATACTTATCGTTTTGATTAATAAATTCAGAAAACACTTCAACGATATCTACAACCCAACAAATATGCCAAATATAACAAGTAAGCATGCCCAATTTGGGTTCGGGTACAAAATGACTACAAAAGAATGCCGTACCTTATGATCTCGACTTATAAGCGCGTAACTCCCACACTATGCACTCTTATTACGTAATATGTGAACTTCCTGCTTGAGCGTAGCTTGGTTGTCAACTCACCTGGGACCGTTTCTCCGTTGAAAGTGATTTGCACGGTGTGTGTTCCATGTTCGTGTGGCGTAAAGCTGGCTATGAATCGTTGGCCGCCCAGCGATCGTACCGAGGATGTCACCCGGCCGCCATTCACAAGGATTTCCAGATTGCCGGAGCCGGCTTTGGAGCCATCGATCTCAAACTCAACGGGTCGTCCAATGGACCCATTGGGTATATTCTGTACGCGTATGGCTCGAGCACCTGTTGCATTGCTGTCTATGGGACGAAAGCGCGAGAGGGAGCTGTAACCGTATCCGGTGCCGGTGCCCGTATTGGTGCCAGTAACCGGACTGTGGCCATTGCTCTCGGTGACCACATGCTCGCTGGACTCCTTAACGGTCTTCGTATAGCCGCCAGATCTGTCCGTGTATGTGTTGTTCGAGTGTGACTTGACGGTGATGGCACTGGGTCTGCAGACAGAGACAGGAATTAATAATGGTTAAGAGGATTTTATATTATAGACAGATCCTACTTGTAGCGCTCCACGTTGTCGGGTGAGTCGCGTCGATAGTCCGACAGATGCTGCTGCTGTTGCTGCTGCTGCTGCAATTGTTGCTGCTGTTGCTGTTGTTGCTGCTTGTGCAATGCAAACTTATTGTACTGTGTATTACGCTGCGTCTCGTTGTCCAGATCGGGACGTGCATAGTTAAGCTCCGTGTTCAACTGCTTCTCGGTCATGTTCGCCAGCGATTCGAGCGAATTGTGCGAGAGCATATGCTTCGTCTTATTGATTACATCCCAGCTATCCCGACGCGCCGACGCCGGCTTCAGCGATGATACGCGCACATTCGACGAGTGATCGATGCGCGGCTCCGGCGACCCAGTGCGACGCAGTCGCTCCGCTGTTCCGTACAGCGATGGACTGGCGCGCACATTCGAGTCGGTCACATAGTTCGAGCTGGATTTATACGTGGAAGACTTTTCGACACGCGTCGATTCGTAGCCGTTCTGTAATTTAACACAGATATAAGAGTTGTTGAAGATTATAAATCTTTGGACATATAAATAGATGTCCGATAAATCGAATCTTATAAAAACTGAATCATACTGAAGTTCTTTGATATACTAGTTCAACCTGTATTATTGTGCCTAAAGAGAGCATAATAAAGCTTAAAATTAATGACTTATTTTAGGTTATCTTGAGAAACAAAAACATTTTCCCACACGAACTAATTTTTCCAAAGATTTTTTGAATGAAAGCTATCCTATGTACTAATCCGAGACTACAAAAGCTAGCGACTTCATATTTTACACATAAGTTTAAGTTATCGTATTGCGGGCTCAATACAAACTCATCAAACACCTGTTCTTAAGTTATCGATATGTTAAGATTCCAGACCAGTGTTTTTTAGGTACAGCTAAAAGGCTATTAGAACTTATTCTTTTTTCGCCAAAATATTTGAAAAAATTTAACTTTTAATAATGCATAAATTGGAATGTAGAATTGATATATAGGACAAGCCATGAACAAAATGACCTCAAGTTTGAAAATCGGTTCAGTTTTGACCAAGTTATGGCAGTTTGAAGTCTAGGAAGGGCATTTAGGGCGTTTACAAGCCATTTTTTTTTGTCATTTTGGCATGAATTTTGACAGAAAAATGAAACACCACAAAATCATTTTTTTTATAGTTTTTTATACTAATTTTCACACCCACAATCGATTAAAAAAAGAATTTCAAGAATCTATTTTTTGAAAAATCATTTTTTGTAAGGGTCCCCCCTTATGCTTTTTTTGGAAAAATATTTGAAAAAATTTAACTTTTAATAATGCATAAATTGGAATGTAGAATTGATATATAGGACAAGCCATGAACAAAATGACCTCAAGTTTGAAAATCGGTTCAGTTTTGACCAAGTTATGGCAGTTTGAAGTCTAGGAAGGGCATTTAGGGCGTTTACAAGCCATTTTTTTTGTCATTTTGGCATGATTTTTTACAGAAAAATGAAACACCACAAAATCATTTTTTTTAT
This sequence comes from Drosophila maculinotata, assembly GCA_035045305.1. NCBI lineage: Eukaryota > Metazoa > Arthropoda > Insecta > Diptera > Drosophilidae > Drosophila > Drosophila maculinotata. The sequence continues at coordinate 13,458,806 of JAWNPD010000387.1, forward strand.
AGTTTTTTATACTAATTTTCACACCCACAATCGATTAAAAAAAGAATTTCAAGAATCTATTTTTTGAAAAATCATTTTTTGTAAGGGTCCCCCCTTATGCTTTTTTTGGAAAAATATTCGAAAAAATTTATCTTTTAATAATGCATAAATTTGGAATGTAGAATGGATATATAGGACAAGCCATGAACAAAATGGCCTCAAGTTTGAAAATCGGTTCAGTTTTGACCAAGTTATGGGAGTTTGAAGTCTAGGAAGGGCATTTAGGGCGTTTACAAGCCAGTTTTTTTTTGTCATTTTGGCATGATTTTTGACAGAAAAATGAAACACCACTGAATCATTTTTTTTATAGTTTTTTATACTAATTTTCACACCCACAATCGATTAAAAAAAGAATTTTAAGAATCTATTTTTTGAAAAATCATTTTTGGTAAGGCTCCCCCCTTATGCTTTTTCGCAAAAATATTTGAAAAAATTTAACTTTTAATAATGCATAAATTTGGAATGTAGAATTGATATATAGGACAAGCCATGAACAAAATGACCTCAAGTTTGAAAATCGGTTCAGTTTTGACCAAGTTATGGCAGTTTGAAGTCTAGGAAGGGCATTTAGGGCGTTTACAAGCCATTTTTTTTTGTCATTTTGGCATGAATTTTGACAGAAAAATGAAACACCACAAAATCATTTTTTTTATAGTTTTTTATACTAATTTTCACACCCACAATCGATTAAAAAAAGAATTTCAAGAATCTATTTTTTGAAAAATCATTTTTTGTAAGGGTCCCCCCTTATGCTTTTTTTGGAAAAATATTTGAAAAAATTTAACTTTTAATAATGCATAAATTTGGAATGTAGAATGGATATATAGGACAAGCCATGAACAAAATGGCCTCAAGTTTGAAAATCGGTTCAGTTTTGACCAAGTTATGGGAGTTTGAAGTCTAGGAAGGGCATTTAGGGCGTTTACAAGCCATTTTTTTTGTCATTTTGTCATGATTTTTTACAGAAAAATGAAACACCACAAAATCATTTTTTTTATAGTTTTTTATACTAATTTTCACACCCACAATCGATTAAAAAAAGAATTTCAAGAATCTATTTTTTGAAAAATCATTTTTTGTAAGGGTCCCCCCTTATGCTTTTTTTGGAAAAATATTCGAAAAAATTTATCTTTTAATAATGCATAAATTTGGAATGTAGAATGGATATATAGGACAAGCCATGAACAAAATGGCCTCAAGTTTGAAAATCGGTTCAGTTTTGACCAAGTTATGGGAGTTTGAAGTCTAGGAAGGGCATTTAGGGCGTTTACAAGCCAGTTTTTTTTTGTCATTTTGGCATGATTTTTGACAGAAAAATGAAACACCACTGAATCATTTTTTTTATAGTTTTTTATACTAATTTTCACACCCACAATCGATTAAAAAAAGAATTTTAAGAATCTATTTTTTGAAAAATCATTTTTGGTAAGGCTCCCCCCTTATGCTTTTTCGCAAAAATATTTGAAAAAATTTAACTTTTAATAATGCATAAATTTGGAATGTAGAATTGATATATAGGACAAGCCATGAACAAAATGACCTCAAGTTTGAAAATCGGTTCAGTTTTGACCAAGTTATGGCAGTTTGAAGTCTAGGAAGGGCATTTAGGGCGTTTACAAGCCATTTTTTTTTGTCATTTTGGCATGAATTTTGACAGAAAAATGAAACACCACAAAATCATTTTTTTTATAGTTTTTTATACTAATTTTCACACCCACAATCGATTAAAAAAAGAATTTCAAGAATCTATTTTTTGAAAAATCATTTTTTGTAAGGGTCCCCCCTTATGCTTTTTTGGAAAAATATTTGAAAAAATTTAACTTTTAATAATGCATAAATTTGGAATGTAGAATGGATATATAGGACAAGCCATGAACAAAATGGCCTCAAGTTTGAAAATCGGTTCAGTTTTGACCAAGTTATGGGAGTTTGAAGTCTAGGAAGGGCATTTAGGGCGTTTACAAGCCATTTTTTTTGTCATTTTGGCATGATTTTTTACAGAAAAATGAAACACCACAAAATCATTTTTTTTATAGTTTTTTATACTAATTTTCACACCCACAATCGATTAAAAAAAGAATTTCAAGAATCTATTTTTTGAAAAATCATTTTTTGTAAGGGTCCCCCCTTATGCTTTTTTTGGAAAAATATTCGAAAAAATTTATCTTTTAATAATGCATAAATTTGGAATGTAGAATGGATATATAGGACAAGCCATGAACAAAATGGCCTCAAGTTTGAAAATCGGTTCAGTTTTGACCAAGTTATGGGAGTTTGAAGTCTAGGAAGGGCATTTAGGGCGTTTACAAGCCAGTTTTTTTTTGTCATTTTGGCATGATTTTTGACAGAAAAATGAAACACCACTGAATCATTTTTTTTATAGTTTTTTATACTAATTTTCACACCCACAATCGATTAAAAAAAGAATTTTAAGAATCTATTTTTTGAAAAATCATTTTTGGTAAGGCTCCCCCCTTATGCTTTTTCGCAAAAATATTTGAAAAAATTTAACTTTTAATAATGCATAAATTTGGAATGTAGAATTGATATATAGGACAAGCCATGAACAAAATGACCTCAAGTTTGAAAATCGGTTCAGTTTTGACCAAGTTATGGCAGTTTGAAGTCTAGGAAGGGCATTTAGGGCGTTTACAAGCCATTTTTTTTGTCATTTTGGCATGATTTTTGACAGAAAAATGAAACACCACAAAATCATTTTTTTTATAGTTTTTTATACTAATTTTCACACCCACAATCGATTAAAAAAAGAATTTCAAGAATCTATTTTTTGAAAAATCATTTTTTGTAAGGGTCCCCCCTTATGCTTTTTTTGGAAAAATATTCGAAAAAATTTAACTTTTAATAATGCACAAATTTGGAATGTAGAATGGATATATAGGACAAGCCATGAACAAAATGGCCTCAAGTTTGAAAATCGGTTCAGTTTTGACCAAGTTATGGGAGTTTGAAGTCTAGGAAGGGCATTGAGGGCGTTTACAAGCCATTTTTTTTTGTCATTTTGGCATGATTTTTGACAGAAAAATGAAACACCACAGAATCATTTTTTTTATAGTTTTTTATACTAATTTTCACACCCACAATCGATTAAAAAAAGAATTTTAAGAATCTATTTTTTGAAAAATCATTTTTGGTAAGGGTCCCCCCTTATGCTTTTTCGCAAAAATATTTGAAAAAATTTAACTTTTAATAATGCATAAATTTGGAATGTAGAATTGATAAATAGGACAAGCCATGAACAAAATGACCTCAAGTTTGAAAATCGGTTCAGTTTTGACCAAGTTATGGGAGTTTGAAGTCTAGGAAGGGCATTTAGGGCGTTTACAAGCCATTTATTTTTGTCATTTTGGCATGATTTTTGACAGAAAAATGAAACACCACAGAATCATTTTTTTTATAGTTTTTTATACTAATTTTCACACCCACAATTGATTAAAAAAAGAATTTTAAAAATCTATTTTTTGAAAAATCATTTTTTGTAAGGGTCCCCCCTTATGTTTTTTTTTGGGAAAAATATTCGAAAAAATTTAACTTTTAAAAATTAATAAATTTGGAATGTAGAATTGATATATAGGACAAGCCATGAACAAAATGACCTCAAGTTTGAAAATCGGTTCAGTTTTGACCAAGTTATGGGAGTTTGAAGTCTAGGAAGGGCATTTAGGGCGTTTACAAGCCATTTTTTTTTGTCATTTTGGCATGATTTTTGACAGAAAAATGAAACACCACAAAATCATTTTTTTTATAGTTTTTTATACTAATTTTCACACCCACAATCGATTAAAAAAAAAATTTCAAGAATCTATTTTTTGAAAAATCATTTTTTGTAAGGGTCCCCCCTTATGCTTTTTTTGGAAAAATATTTCAAAAAATTTAACTTTTAATAATGCATAAATTTGGAATGTAGAATGGATATATAGGACAAGCCATGAACAAAATGGCCTCAAGTTTGAAAATCGGTTCAGTTTTGACCAAGTTATGGGAGTTTGAAGTCTAGGAAGGGCATTTAGGGCGTTTACAAGCCATTTTTTTTTGTCATTTTGGCATGATTTTTGACAGAAAAATGAAACACCACAAAATCATTTTTTTTATAGTTTTTTATACTAATTTTCCCACCCACAATCGATTAAAAAAAGAATTTCAAGAATCTATTTTTTGAAAAATCATTTTTTGTAAGGGTCCCCCCTTATGCTTTTTTTGGAAAAATATTCGAAAAAATTTAACTTTTAATAATGCATAAATTTGGAATGTAGAATGGATATATAGGACAAGCCATGAACAAAATGGCCTCAAGTTTGAAAATCGGTTCAGTTTTGACCAAGTTATGGGAGTTTGAAGTCTAGGAAGGGCATTTAGGGCGTTTACAAGCCAGTTTTTTTGTCATTTTGGCATGATTTTTGACAGAAAAATGAAACACCACAGAATCATTTTTTTTATAGTTTTTTATACTAATTTTCACACCCACAATCGATTAAAAAAAGAATTTTAAGAATCTATTTTTTGAAAAATCATTTTTGGTAAGGGTCCCCCCTTATGCTTTTTCGCAAAAATATTTGAAAAAATTTAACTTTTAATAATGCATAAATTTGGAATGTAGAATTGATATATAGGACAAGCCATGAACAAAATGACCTCAAGTTTGAAAATCGGTTCAGTTTTGACCAAGTTATGGGAGTTTGAAGTCTAGGAAGGGCATTTAGGGCTTTTACAAGCCATTTTTTTTGTCATTTTGGCATGATTTTTGACAGAAAAATGAAACACCACAAAATCATTTTTTTTATAGTTTTTTATACTAATTTTCACACCCACAATCGATTAAAAAAAGAATTTCAAGAATCTATTTTTTGAAAAATCATTTTTTGTAAGGGTCCCCCCTTATGCTTTTTTTGGAAAAATATTTGAAAAAATTTAACTTTTAATAATGCATAAATTTGGAATGTAGAATGGATATATAGGACAAGCCATGAACAAAATGGCCTCAAGTTTGAAAATCGGTTCAGTTTTGACCAAGTTATGGGAGTTTGAAGTCTAGGAAGGGCATTTAGGGCTTTTACAAGCCATTTTTTTTGTCATTTTGGCATGATTTTTTACAGAAAAATGAAACACCACAAAATCATTTTTTTTATAGTTTTTTATACTAATTTTCACACCCACAATCGATTAAAAAAAGAATTTCAAGAATCTATTTTTTGAAAAATCATTTTTTGTAAGGGTCCCCCCTTATGCTTTTTTTGGAAAAATATTCGAAAAAATTTAACTTTTAATAATGCATAAATTTGGAATGTAGAATTAATATATAGGACAAACCATGAACAAAATGGCCTCAAGCTTGACAATCGGATTAGGTTTGACCAAGTTATGGGCGATTGAATTCTTGGAAGGGCATTTATAGAAGTTTGAATTCTTGGAAGGGCATTTGTATGGACTTAAATAACCAATTAGTGCGTTAGCAATCAAATGTTTTCGCCGTTTTGGCCAGATTTTTAACAGCAAAATGAATACTAGTTCCCAGGATTGCGATTGCTTACCTTATTCAGGGAGCTGGTCACCGGACTTCCAATGCGATGGGTGGCTGTGCTGATGTAGGCGTTGTTTGGTGAATAACGCTGCACCGGGGAGGCGGAGGCGTGGCGCGGACTGCTGTTTATATTGCGAGTGGAGCTCTCATACTGATTGGATGTCTTGATGGTCAACGGACTGTGCGAGTGCAGCTCGCTGGAGCGTGTCTAAAGTGGGGGCAAATAAGAACAGGGATTAGCAGTTTGTCAAAGTAAAAGTGAGACACATATATATATATATAGCACTAGTTTGTCTTGGGATTCGCAACAAGTTGAGCAAACGAAAATTTAGTTACATTTAGTGTGGGACTAGGTATTGGACTGAGCGAGCTTGTCAGCTGCTGATGCTGCTGATGTCGCTGGTAGCTGCTGCTGCTGCTGCTGTGCGTGTTGCTGTTGCCGTTGCCGTTGTTGTTGTTGTTGTTGGTCAGATCGCGTTCCTCGCGAGGCGCCGCAAGCTTGGGCTTGCTGATGACGCGCCGCTGGCTATAGAGCTCATTCTCCTTGTCGTAGTAGTAATCGTTCTTAGTCGAGCTGCTGTTGGATGTCTTCGAGTCGCGGCGAGCGCCGGCGGTTTCCGTATACAGATCGGTGGAGTTCAGATACTTCACCGTGGGTGAACCGCCAGTTGTGGGCGGCAGGGGAGGTGTGGGGGAGCCGTGGTTCTCCTGTCGAATGCAATTTTGAGTGTGTGTTCAGGGGGTACAGGGGGCTTTGGTGTGTGTGTGTGTGTTAGCCAAATATTCAATTTTGATGTGCATTGTGGGTGGAAAGCATTAACAAGGAGCCCGTGTGCCGCGTGCATATGATGAACTGAAGCTGAAACTGCTCCTGCTCCTGCTGAACTTACCTCACTCTCGCGCTTGTAGTACCTGGAGCTGGAGCTGTGATAGTCGGTTGTGTCCAGCTTGGGCGAATACTGCGGTGAGTAGCTGCTGGTCCGCTCCGCCGTATTGTGGCTGTGCAGATCCCGGCGGGAGAGCGACGCATTGCGATAGTCGTTGTGCCGCGCATTCGTTGTCGAGATGAAGTGCATCGAGGGACTCTCCGAGCGATGTTTGCTCTCATGCAGCGGACTGCTGCGCGTCTTGCCCGACCGTCCCTTAGTGCCCACACGCATGCTGTAAGGACGGGAAAGGCAGGAGGATTAGATCAAGGCATAAGTTTATAGTACAGTAATCGCTTGAGAATTGAGATTTGCCGATATTCGAATCTTCATTTTCAGCACATGCTAATTTAATTTATTAATTTTAAGAAATCCTTTAAGATGTATTCGCCTAAAAAGCATCAAGTTTAAACAATAGTAGAGTAGTATATTTAAAATCTTTAAGGATGTCGAGATGTTTCTATTTAGATTTGAAATTTATTAACTTTAATTTCCGACTGCTGTATCTTTAATTATAATACAATTTAATAACTATTAAAATCATGAATTTTTAAGTTATTAATTTTCAGCATTTAGAATTATTCTCGAATTGAATTTTACTCACATGAAGGGTGATCCCTTGACATCGTAGCCATTGAAGTAGATGTAGACGCGATATTTGCCGTTCTGGCGGGGCATGAAGCTCACGCGGTACTTGTTCTCGACGATCTTCTCGATGGAGCAGACCAGCGAGTGCTTGTCATGGACAATGTCCACATGCAGTTCACCGTTGACGCCGACGCCGCGGGCATCCACCTCGAAGGTGTGGGCACGCAGCGGCATGGCGCCATCGAGGCCATGGACAGAGACGCCGGAGGCATCGAAGACGGCACAGGTGAAGGGTCCGCCTTGAATGTGACGGCCCTGGTAGGTGATGGCTATCTCCCAGATGCCCGCCTCATCCGGCTTGAATATGGCACTGTGTCCCTCATCGATCTTCTTCAGCGGGCAATTGTGCGAGATGCCCGTGGGCGACACAGCCGTCACCAGGATATCCTCTGTCTTGGGTGCACCCGTTGCATTCACCAGCACCTCGACCAGGCTGCCCAAAGCGCAGGGTGCCATTCCAGGTGGCGCCACCTGCAGAAGGCGCGGCAGAACTCGGAAGAAATGCCCACCCAGGCTGTCCTCGCCAATCTCCACGACAATCTCGTGCATGCCATAGCGCTCCGGCACGTAGACGCCCTCTCCATGCGCATTCAAACGAACCGACTGCCCGGGAAGTCCGGATGGGGGCACCACGTGACAGCGCACCGAGCTCAAGCTGATGTCCCGCGACAGCACGTCAATGCGGAAATGCATCTGCGTGTGAAATGGGTATTAATCATTAATGTGTATGAATTTCTCAGCACTGTGCTGGAGCACCTACCGGTTCGCCCACACGGCCGGAAGTGCTCTCCAAGTAGACGTTGACCAGGTCGGAGAGTGGGGGTCGCGGCGTCACCCACTGCAGATTCGCTGCATATGCCATGATGCCCAGATGCTCCACTTCCGGATTCGCCATATCCTTGGCCGTCAATATGGGCTGCACGCCCAGCTTGGCGCCCGCATCCACCGCCTTGCGTATATTGTTCTCGTAGTGGAACGGATCGGTGCTGAGCTTATCGGGCGCTGGCGCCGACCCGCCCAGTCCCTTGATGATTTCACAGAACACCCGTCCATCGTTCCAGTCGCTCTACAATGCAATTAACAGATACAACAATTACAATTAAATACGCAATCAAAATTAAAGCCGTGCAGTGCACACAGTGTTGTACTGCTGTGAGTGCTGTGCGGGAATGACACTTTCTAGTTATGATGCCATTTCACCCATTGATGTGGTGGGTGTATCATAAAAAACACTTGTAAAATATATATTGAAAAAGGTTATAATGAGCACAATTAACTATTGGCATTGACAAAACTGAATGAATAATGCAATTGTACTGACAGCCAATAAATACGCAGCACATCAAAAGCTGTTAATATCTCAATTAGAAAGCTTTTGATTGTATATCATTTGTATTTTTAATGTTATAAGTACAATTAAACGCATTAGGCACAATTAAAAGAGACATTCCAGCTGCAGCACGCATGACGCATGTTATGACAATAGAATAATCAATATAGAAATATATATATAATACATATATATCAAAATAGAATGAGAAAAGGGACAAGTTTATTTTAAAAGTGTTGCCCAATGTAATACAAATATGACTCAAAGGAGATTCATGTTTAAAAGAAGTGTAAACTGTAACTTTAAATATTTTAAAAATATTCATAAAATGTAGATAATTTTTAAGTTTGATTATCTTTGAACTTTATTGAATTTTATATCTGAGTGCCTCTAGACGACATTAAATAAATAAATAAAAACAGTGAGAGAGTAAGAGGGAGCTGAAGGGCAGTTAAATATATACAATCTTACACTTTTCAAATATCAATATTATATATGAGCCTCAATTAAGAAACGACGATATCGGTACCCTAATTGAATTTATGAGAATCGCATAGAAAGGCGAGTTTTATTGTTAATGAGATTTCTTGTCTTTTTTGCACAATATATTACAACTGTAGTATTTAGTGATCAATTATATTTTATATATATTTAACACTCACCGTAAAGTTCTTCACGTGGTCCTTGACCTGCGTGTTGACCCAGCGCATGGTGGCGTTGTAGCCGGGTCCGCCGGGCTTCATGAAGTACGACAGATACGTCATGCCGGAGAGCTCGTCCAGCCAGGGCGAGGCAAGGTACTCCGGTTCCAGCACTTTGGGCACGTTGAATTCGCGCTGCGCCAGATTCATGGCATTGGTGCAGTTGCGCACACTCTGACTAGGATCGAGACTGCGCCAGTGGGGAAACAGACCCGGCTGGCAGTAGTCCAGCAGTGCGGCCAGATTGACGCCGCTATTCCAATCGGTGGTCAGATTGGTGATCTTGCAGTCCGGCAATGCCGCCTGCAGCCAGGCCAGCATCAGCTTGCGCGGCGGGAACTTGCTGCGTCCGATCTGGTAGCGCACAATCAGTGACCAGATCAGGCCCAGAATCAGCTTCACATTGCCATTGACAATGTCGACGTTGCCAATGTTCACCAGCTTAATGTGGTCCGCCTCGATGGACTTGAGAGCGGTCGTCGCATTCTCCAGATAATGATGCTGATTCGCCGGCCGGCGGTTCCAGGATGGCTTCAATGGACGCGTCTGCAGGTTCTCGACCAGCGCACACAAACAGGTGCCATCGCAAAAGTCCGTCGCCCAATCATGCACCTAAAAGAAATACATTTTTGATTTTGTAAATTGTTTTTGTGTTTGTTTTGTTTGTTCGAATCGAATTGCAACAAATTTGCTGGCGCGGGTCTTTCAATGGGCGCTAATTAGCATTGTGTGTTCGAAAGAAACTATGCATGTTTCCCCTAAAGTGGCTGCATACCTGTCTCTCTGCCAGCCAACTTTCATAATGGGCAATCAACGGCAAAGGCACAACAACAGCACAACAACCATAATAACAGCAACAACAATAATAATAATAAGTAGAGAAGCTAGCTAGTTGTGGCACACATTGGGCGTGTAGCTGCCTTCGCTGGGCGCCCAAGTGACTTGGCTGGAATACCAGCCAACTTGCCACTCACACGGCAAGCTCTAGCTGGAGCTGTTGCTGGAGCTGGAGCTGTTGCTAGAGCTGGAGCTGCTTCGGCTTCTGCTTTCTCCGCATGCGTCTTTGCAATTTTAGCATTTGACATAAAGCTTTTTATCTTTGAGCTGTCAGCAGCCGGCGAGACAATCGCGTGTCTGTTGCTGTTTGTTTTCTGTTCGTGCCCCCATACAAAATATTCAGTGGATGGCCATAAAAATCTCGCACATAGTTGCCAAACCCCAAACCCCAAACCACCGCTCCATCCTCTAACAAGCAGCGCCACTCTGACACGCTGCCTCCCGCCCATTGCGGGTGTTGTCTATTTGGCTGGTTGTTGTTTTTGCTTTCATCTGCGCATAACCTTTAAATTTGCAAGTCTTTTGACTTTTTACGATACAAGCATATACAGTATGTATGTATGTAGTATGTGTGCGAGGTTCTGCTAGAGTGGATGCTATCAACATGCGCTCATAAATTCCAATTGTCTGCTATGTGAAAAGTTTATCTCATATATCCTGGAGAAATATGTTTGTGCGCCAGCCAAGACGCGTGGAATCTTTTGTTTTGCATTTCAAGCAGTTGCTCTATTTATAATAGATTCTCTTCATCGATAACAGCTTAAGTATTGCTTAATACTAGATTTTCGATTTATAAACCTTATTTTTCATGCTTTTTATAGATTAAGCCACACTGTCTTTTTGCATCTTTTGCCTAGCTTCAACTTTTAGCAGTTCGTATTTTCTAGTTAGTTTTGTGTATAAAATATATATCCTCAATCGATAGTAACTATTATATATAACTGTTGCTCAAGTGCATCTACCACTATTGCCAATTTGTTTAATTTCAACAAAGTTAAGCATCATTTATTAAGACCAGAGTTGAGCAACGTTTTTCATTAACAATTCCCTCAACTTTACACTAATTCACACCGAATTCCATTAATTAAAAATGCATGCTTTTGACTTGTTACAAAATCAAATTGCGGAAAACGAAAAATTACAAAAAAAATTTTACATGCTGTTAATAACATTTATGCTGCATAAGAATAGTTTGCTCGTTTTATTGCTGAGTAGTGTTTTCGAAATGGAGCACAATTAAATGAATTCCAGAGTCAATGAAGTGCCATTGATAGTGTATCTAAACTGCGGCATGCCAAGCATAGCTTTCCTTACTTGTTTCTTCTTTTTTTTGTTTGTGTATGGAAAGCAATATGGCACACAGAGTTGATTGCAATTTCATTAGCCATATACACGCGCAAGCTAGAATATGAAATGCACACTTGACAGTCTCAATTTGGCACTTTTGACCTAAATGTAGCGGGCAGGTTTTTTGTTAAGGCTTATTGTCATTGGCTGGGTGCTCAATTAGCGCTGTTTACAAACTGACTCGCATGCGAACTCTGCCCATTTTGGAGGGCTGCGACCTTGCCCCAGCTCCCTAGCTGTTCGGTTCGTCTCAGCTCATCTCTCTCTCATCTCTCATTTTATTTGACTGTCGAAAATTTATGCACAAAACTGGAAAAATCTGTCGCTGACTTTTGTTTTGTAACTCGGTAATGAGCTTCAAGCGATGATATATATTTATATATATATTTTGGTGAGCTGCGGCCTTGGCATTCAAGCGCCCAAATATGGCCAGTTCATGTGTGAGAAACAGAAACCGAAAAGGCGATGCTGGCTTTCAAATCGACTAATGAAATGCATGCCACTTGAGTGCAAAAGCAGCGATTGCTTTTGTATGTAATTGTAATTACTGACCGACGCATTTAAAATGTCGCCTTCAAGTGTTCAGCTTACTCAAGTAAGTAACTTTTGCCATTGAAGTCGTCGCACTCGCTTTGAGTTGTGGGCGTTGCGTATACGCCGCGTGTTCACGTATTCGCTTGTGTGGGCGACACTGAGTCGAGAGATATGAGCTGACTGTTCATGACTGTACGGGGTGGTGTATGGGCCCATTTAAGGTTGACTTTTCAGCTTTGCGGAAGAGTTTAAAAATTGCAGCCACCTGTCCAAGCGTAAGTGCTAACCGTATGCAGGCCCTGCTCGAAGCGCTGATCTAATGTGTATAAGTAATCAGGTATTTATATATGCGTGTAATCGATAGTTCTATTGACTGTCCGACCCATTGACTGAGTAACCAAGCGTCGCATTGTTGCCTGTTGCGCTCGATCGAGCGCCAGCTGTTATATAAGCATGTATGGCCCAACCCTAGTCTATATATTCCCAGCAATACGCAGAAAAATGTATGCCTGGTAAACGTACTTCTCTGAGTTTTTGAATAGTTGCAAAGATTTTTTTTCAAATTTAGATAACGAATCCGAAAATTCCAGGGTATTTATGTACATATGTATAGTGAATTTATTAAATATTTGCAAAATCAAAGAAAGTTTCTAAATGTTTCAAGAAAATAAATATTTTTTATAAAAACATTTATTATTTCTGGATATTATAAAAAGCGCTGAAGCTTGAAAGATCACTTTAATAAAAGTACTTTGTTAATTTGGAAACTATTTAATAGAAAAAATATCTTTTATCTGCTTTTCAGTTTGATTTTCAACTTTCAGGCACATATTTGTCTGAGTGTATTTATTTGTAGACAGACTCACCTGCATGCCCGTCTCGCGCAAGTGCTCGTTGACCCAGTTGCGAAATGTGTTCGCCTGGATTTCCACCCATAGATCCTCATTGCCGCGTATATTCATGCCCTTGGCGGCGGTGCCCTCGGGACTGCGTGCCACCAATCCGGCATGCGTGATCTTTTGGGTCTCGGTGGTGCCATCTGTGTTATGCTTGAGCAGACCCGCGTGCGTCACCTTGGCGCCCTTGATATCTTTGACGTCCATTGTGGCGGCGCTCACTTTTCGTCACTTCACTTCACTTCACTTTCGTTGCGCTTTGGCTTGCCTCAGTTTCATGCAGCTTCGGCTGGCAATGGTTACATTGTCTTTGATTTAACTCTTAATGACTGCGTATAAGGAAAGACAAACAAAAATTCTATTAAGCTGTTAATTGGGAAACGCGATCCGTTGCGATTTGGATTTGGATTTCCGAACGCACGCGATCATTGCCCAATGCGAACTGAGTGGCTGCCACTTTGGGGCCACTTGCTTTGGGCCAAAACAAACAGCTCGCTGGCGAGTGCAAAAACAATGACGTCATGCACGAGCTTAAAGCTCGCTCAAATCACAACAGCAACAACAACAACAACAACAGCTACAAAAATGTGGGCATGCGAATCCGATTCCGAATCCGAATCTGGCTATAGAGAAACTGGTTTCCAGCGTTCGTTCCAAGCCAAACGCGAAGCGAGCCAAAAGGAAAATTGAAAAAAAGAGTCTGACAATAAAAAAAGAAGCAAACAAAAAAAAAGAAAAAATTCACTTAGTTTGGAATTTCGCCGCAAAAACACAAACTTTGCGATCTCAGTGCGGTGGGCAGAGTCTAAAAAAATACAAAAAATAATATAACAAAAACTAAAAAAAAAAGTAGAAATATAGTACAATGAAAACGTGTGTGGTTGTTGTTGGAGCAGCGTAGGAAACTGTAAGTCTTTCACAACAGCCACCGCGTCGAGCGAGTTTAGAAGGCCGTCAAGGTTTCTGCTTACAACCCATAGACATAGACGGCATAGACGACTGTTAGTTTCGTCCGGGTGGGTGTATCTGTTGTGACGCACTGTGCTGCAAATGTGGGAGCTGAAACTCACACACACACACATAGATACAGACACCGACACAGATACAATTGCAATTGTCTGCACGGCCCATTGATCGCATTGTGGACAAAATTTCACTCGCTTTTACCGCTGGCATTTTTGGCCAAATTGAAAGCTACTTGCAATGCGCTAATTGGCCACTTGATAAGTCGATTAGCAAGCGCTGCCAACAACAAGTTGCGGTTACTTTGCGGTCTTCCCCCACACCCAAAGACAACAAGGCGTCAGAAGTGCAAAGGCCTTAATTATCGGAAATCCGGTTTCACTATATCTACTAACTCGCATTTCCATTCATCATACATGCATATATCATCTGAGGGGCTCACATTGCAAAATACTAAAATAAGAAACAATTTTTGGTTGAACGTGTTTACTTTATTTTGATGATGACATCACGCATCTTCCATGGAAACGCGACAACTCGAGCTCTGAGCTCTGAGTTTTGTACAGAAAAAACAACTGATTGACAACAAGTAAGAATGATCTAGTCGAGAATGCTCAGCTGAGAAGTACCCTGTGCACAATTTGATTGATTAAAATTCGATTCATTCAAGTTGTATACTTAATATGTTAAAATGCATTACAGACTGTTTGCTAATTCAAACAATAACATTTTTGCGCTCTGTTAAGAATTTCTCTTTACAGTGTTGTACACAGCCTCTAACAGTGTAGTTTAAAAACTTGAATTTCATTGCTCATGCTATTGCTATATCAATGTTAACAGATTTGCACCCACACACATTTGATTGCATATATTCATAAAGGCTAGATCGTATCTATATATATGTATATAATTGAAAAGCTCGCCGATGTCTGCTTGCCAACTTAATGATACACTCTTTTTTGTTAACAATCTTATGGGTAGCTACAGGGTATAATTACATTGCGAATGGCGTTGCGCAAATTGCATAAATTTAGATAGACAGCAAATAGTTGGAAGTGAATTCCACATGTGTAAAAACGGTCAACAGGCAACTGGCAACAGGTAAGCGGTAAGCGGTAAGAGCGTTAAGGTCGCCAGCGAAATGAGTTATGGATTTATGTACTCGCACATGTGGAATGTACTTGTATATAGTACATACATATGTGTGACTAAACTGAACTGAACTTAACGCAACTGAACTGATGTCAATTGAGATCTGTTGCTGTTGCTGTTGCTACTGCTGCTGCTGCTGATGTCATGTTGTTGCAATTGACATTGACAATGAACCTGCTCGTAATTAGTTGTATTTAATAAGCACGCGTTCTAAATCGAGTCATTTACTGGGACAGCACCAGCACCAGTACCAGTACCAGCACTTTTCGCAAGGTCATGGGAATGGGCACAGCCTTAGCTTTAACTCCAACTCCAACTGCATAAAAACTACAACTGAGGCAATGCAAAGTTTACACAGTTGGTCAAGAGAGCAAACAGTCAACGAAAGTGTTTAGCTAGTTGCCTCATTTGTTTGCCGTTTTTTACGGCCCTCGTTGCTGTTGTGGCTGTTGTTGTTGTTGCCGTCGTTGTTGCTGTTGTTTGTTAACATCTTTAACGTGACTCAAGCGGCTTGTTTAAGCCGAACAATACATTTTTGTGTACACGCCCAGTTTTAGTTTTAGGGCCATGCCAGTTACATTACGTAAGCATTTCAAAATATTTTAGACTAAGCCTCTAAATCTGGCCACTCTGAGACTGGCCAAGTTTTTGTGTTTTTTTTTTATATATATATTTTTGCAACGATATCATGAATTGCATGTGTAGGTGTTTTTTCAGTTTTTATTTATGTTTTATTTATTTTTTTGTGTGTGGCATTTTTACACATTTTTCGATACGATTCGATTCGATATTGCTGTCCGAAATTCGCCTTGCCAGAACACCTACACACATATCACACACACACAGCCCGAGAGCAGAGTCGCAGTCGTCATCAGCAGAGGCACCCACATGAGAATGGAGCTGTTGTGTTGTGGTGGCTCTGGTGGTTATGGTGGTTCAACGCCTCGTTCTAAGCGTGGGCGAGGTTTCAAGTTTGATTTGTGCCAAAGTAAGCGACAAATGCGCATTGAATTGTGAATGACTTTAAAAGTGTGATACAAAGCAATGTAAGTTACGACACTTTTAAGCCAAACTGAGAAAATTGACTTGAACAATGATAATAAGGGGAGTTTCTAGTGTAGCAGAGAAGTAATTACTATGGTGTGGGCTAGTCATCAGTTATGGCTCAAAGTAATTATGCTCATGTGGCATAAAGAGCTTCAAGATGTACAGTTTTGGGAGCACTCATCGTAACAGAATTACTCTTTAAATAGTTCTTCTGCGTCAGCTGCAAACGTAGACCAAAACCTGCATACATTTTATATTAAAATGTTCATTTAAAAACATAAGCTCTACTTACATTGCTGAATAAATAGTCTCTATTTACATCTGTATTATCAGAATTATTGTCTCACTCTGTTAAGAGGCCATTAAATTATGTTAATGCGAGACGCTCAGTTTTTCATCTCTGTTACAAAACCTTCAGTACTAGCCTACTTGCTTATCTACTTGACCTGAAGTGAATCATACTTGTAGTTTGCATATTTTCCACATATTTAAGATTCATTCATAACATTGATAAAGACAACTTTTTACCTATAAAAGCAATTACATTAAGTAATCATATTGATTGAATAGATTTCTTTGATTCGACATTGAAGACAATAGAATCTTATTATTATTGGCTTCACACGATATCCATATAAATGTTAATTGCCTTGTATGCTTTCGGCTGTCATTGGCAAATGCTATGTCAGCCATATAGCCATTATTATTTATCTATAACCTGGCTATGGGACACGCCTTGAACTAACTGCTGGCAGCTCATTAACGTCGTGTTTCCTATGAATTGTTGTTGGCAAGCTAGCTTTTATTTTTGGCAGCATTTATTGCTGTTCATAAATAGCAGAAAACACACGCTTACACACACACACACACTCGCACACTCGCACACACATGCATACACACTTGAGGCGCGCTTCAAGTTTGTGTCTTCAGTCATTTGATTTATGCCGTTAGACGTCACCAAAGCGCAGCCGACTGTTCTATTGTTGCCTCTCTTTTTATATTATTTTTTTTTTAATTTTTGCTCATTACTTCACACACTCGACTTTGAGGCTTTTAAAAAAATAAAACTGTATGCCTCGCAGTTCATAACAGCCCAATTACCATTAACTAACTGCAACTAAAGCTGCGGGCCAGATTAACTAAGAGCCAAACTAAGAAACCAATCGAAAAACCAGATTCAGATAACAATTCCGATTCAAACAAAATATAACTTTCGGTTTTTTTGTGTTTGCTGTTTTCGCCTGCTCGTCGTATGCGGCATTACGTAATGGGCCAACAAAATGCAAATAGAGCTAAGAAATATTTCCGAGACAACGCCCGCGCTCTGGCGACTTTTGGTATTTGCACGCCCAACAAACTTGTTAGTTCTTATATTGTGATTATAATTCGTTATTTTATTATTATTATTTATGCCGTTGCTTTGTTCACACGGCCGCGTTTAGTTCACGTGTTTAACACAAATATCAAGCAAAAAAAAAAAAAAAAAAAAAATAAATATGTATATACTAGGCATATGTATAAATATCAAGAAGCAGGAGAATTAAGATAATATATGTCTGCCTAATTTGTGGTTGGAAATTAGAGCAGCACGCAACGCTCGAGATTCATGAAGCTGAATCTTGTGTGGAGGAAGAGCAGGTCAAAGCAAACGCCAGAGAATCACTTTGAGACTGAGAATGTGATTCTAACTTGGCTAAAAGAACAGCGCACAGCAAAACCGTCGAGACACACGTTTAAGTTATGCATAAATCTAAAATTATGCTTTAACGTTAGGCGCGCGAAGATAGACATCAGCGCAGCGGTAGGGGTAGGGGCCAGGGGGTAAGGGGAATGGGGGCAGGTTAGAACGTGATGCACTTGGATAGTTATTGTTAGTTTTATATAGAGTCAGTTAGAGCCGACATCTAAAACGCGGTTTATTTATTTTTATGGCATTTCTCGTTAGGTTTTTATTTGTATTTAGTTGCTGCTGTTGTTGTTGTTGTTTCTGTTTCTGTTGTTGTTAAGCACTTGTTGCTTTTTCGCCTCGTTTCTGCCTCTTACACTTTGCCTCGTTGTTTGTCTGGTTGCTGCGCTTGTTGATTGTTTCGGGGGCTTGTGGGGGGTTCGGCTTGGTTGCAGTTTGCAATTGCCCTTTTTATTTGTGTTGTTTTGTTTTGGGAAAAAACACGTCCAACGCGCACGAGTTGCTCACAACGACTGAAATACGTAGCGTGCTTTAAGCCAAGATTCAGTTACGACCAAAAAAAAATAAAAATAAAAATGTTTCCAGCCGCAAAAAAGCTTTTGGCCGCAACTGGAAGCCAAGTTACTACGTCATCGTTTCTACATTGCGATCTTAGCTTGTTTTGCTTACCAGCTTTGTTGCGCTTTTGTTTTGGGCTCTCCATTCGCTTTCGAACGCTCAGCTAAGCGACTTCACAGTTGATTTAGTTGTTGTAGTTGTCGGTGTTGTTGGAGTTGTTGGAGTTTAGTGGCGTTTCCGTTTACGAAACGCATTTAGGTTCTTGAGAGTTTTTTTGGATGTGGATTTTTTTAATGGACTGCACGTTAATTATCGATGACTCTGTGGTTTTTCTTTGATAATTGAACAATTTGTATTGGCGTCTGCGGCTTATTTCAAAAGTTATTGATTATAAAACGCAGCTTGAGCAATTACTGGCGCCCGCCCCTCTTAGTCACCTGTCCCTGGTCCAACCCTCAACATAGAAACAATGCGTTTTCTTTCATTTATCAAGAATTTTTTTGGTTTTGATTTTATTTGTATTTTGAGTGTGTTTTGTTCGATTTTTTCATAATTTCCTTGTTTTATTTTGTTCTGTTTCCTTGTTACCCTTTGTTTGCGCTGTAGCTGTCAGTTTTGTGTTTTGTGATTTGTGACTAAACACACACGGCTTTAAAATGCTCTCGCTTATGATCTTTGAACGATCATATACATATACATAAGTATTGGGGTATACAGGTGTATTATATAAGCTCGATTCACTTGCTGCAAATCGGCGCTGACTGCTCTGAATATTATCTTAAAAAATGCCATTAATGTTTTTTATATATGTCTTTTTTTTTGGTTTTTCTTTTTTACTGAACTTTTTCATTTCGTTTTGTTTTTATGTTTTCTTGTGAATGAAGTCATGCTGAATTAATTTATTGTATAATCTTATAAATTAATTAATTAATTTATAGTCACAAAATAAAGCTATAAATGTTGTTGGTTTTTCTCATAGTGCAATGCATTAAATTAATTATAAATCATTTACCACATTTTTCAAACCTTACACAAACTGTAAGTTTAACATACTGCAAAATCCTCTGCTCAACTTTCCACAAATTGCCAAAAATGTCTTCTACATTAGCAACAACACAACCAAATCGATGTAGTTCCTTGTCTTCTTCTTCTTCTTCTTTTCTTTTCAAACATTTCCTAACAAATCGAATAACGAAATACCTTGAGTCAAACTAAAGA
Source organism: Drosophila maculinotata (assembly GCA_035045305.1). Lineage (NCBI taxonomy): Eukaryota > Metazoa > Arthropoda > Insecta > Diptera > Drosophilidae > Drosophila > Drosophila maculinotata. Next base: position 13,478,225 of record JAWNPD010000387.1, read on the forward strand.
AAATCCAACAAACATTTTCAGATTGCACCGGGGTTGGTGTGAAAATTAACATACTCTGGTTTCATTCATCAGAACTTTCTCGTATGATCTTCTCTACCCTACCCCTAGCTTTTGTCTTCTCTGTATTATGCGATATCTATAAGCATGCTAAGAAGCAATAAAATTTAATTTTATTATTCAATAGTAACGTTTTTTTTTCTCACTTGACTAACTAAAAATGAAAAACCTTCAACAATTTTTAGTGTAATTTCTTTTGTTATCTTTTTTTCTGCTCATTCTCATTCTCATTTGCATTTTCATTTGTCGTCTTAGATGAAACCCCATTTTATGTTTATTGTAATTATTAATGTAGGCATATTAATGAATAAACTTCTTTTTTTAAATATTTTTCTTTGTTTATAATAATAAATTGCAATAATGTTTCGAAATACGAATACAATTAGGTATAAACTATGAAAAGGAATTATAATAATTGTAGTTGCTTTTTCCCAAAAAAGAAGAAAAATCTAAGAGAAAATGCTAACGAAATGTGTGTGAGTTTTCCTTATTATTGGCATCAGCATGAAGTGAATTAGTTTGATTTTAGTTTTTTTATTTTCTACATGGGATTGGCTCGCAGCTGGAGCTTGAATAGCACATTAACTAGCGGCTTATAGACACTCAATCAATCAATCAATCAATCAATCGCATACTCATTGATACACTTAAGTTAATAGCTTAGTTTTTCTCGTATATACTTGTAATTATTACTTTTGGATCTTATGTGTGTGAGTGTAGGTGTGTGTGTGTGTGTGTGTGTCAGTGTGTGTGTGTAAGTTTGAGTGTGTATATGTGTAAATGTGTTGACACAGAACAATTTCTGAATTATTATTTGGTCTTCTCTTGTACACATCTAATGGTAACTAATTAAGTAGTTTTTTATGCCTAGAGTTTACATCTAAATTCTTCGGTCTTCGATCACTTAAGCCTGCAGTGCGTTCCCATATTATGGGTTTACCAAAATCATCGCTTAGTTCTGCTACAGAACTTTCTCTATAGCGTTATTTTCGAATCTTATCTCAAATGTGGTTTCAGCATTCGTTTAGCTTGGCAAACTAACTAATTTTACAATACATTTAGATCTGTCAGTTGAGAGTTCCATATCATTATCGGGATTACATATATCAATATATGAATATATATACCCAATGCCATATTATATTAAATATACTAATATAGTAGTACAATATAATATTGCATTAAAAGTTGCTTGACAGTTTTTATGTTCTACCCATTTTTGTTGATTTTGTTTTCGTTTCCTTTTTGATGTAATTAATGTGTATAATGTACTTGTTAATTTATTTTTTTTTTTGTTTTCTTTTCAGTTTTTTAGTGTTTGTTGTATGCTGTGGCAGTTCTTTTCCAATAGTACAAATATTTTGCAAATATCGTTTGTTAGTTTATAATAAATTGTTTGTTTTTTTTTTAGGTAAATATTATTTTCAATTTTAAAGTAAATCGTTTCCCATATACACATCTAGTAAATTTTGTCAAATTACAATTACATATAGCAAATATTACAATATATTTATTATTCATTATTACTCGTAATTAGTTCATTTTAAATTAAATTATTATAGTTATTATTTTGGTTTTGTTGTTTTAGATAATCGTATTAGCTTTTGATATTTTCTAATTGAATCCTTAGACTGAAAATATTTACAATGCAAATTACATACAATGCGCGTAGTTATACATGGATTATTTATTAGTACAATTAATTAGCGAAGAAACTAATGCCTAATGATGCTACTTATATAACTATCTCTATGTCTATGTATATATATATGGTAGTATGGAAATTTTTTTAGACATATAGAGAGGGCATACATCTAGAGCTGTCAATCATCAGATTATGTGGTAACTCCATGAGCTGCTTGAGTTTGGTTTTTCAATGATTTCGGAATATCTATTAAAGCTTTTCCGATATTTCACTAATTTACCTACTCTGCAAATATATCAACGTTTAGTTTTAAAAAGTTACTCACAAGTCTTAAATAAGCTATAACTTTGTTTTTCGGGATCTGAAAATTGCAAACTAAACTAGCAAATGGTATGTTTTTGTTTTTTTTTTTTGGTTTTTATTATTATTTGTATTATTAGATATAGCTAAACTTTAGCGTTGTATAATATGTACATATTGCATTGGGCTATGCAAACCGTTCAGCTTTGCAGTTAGCTAAACAATTCTGGCAGTGCCTTTTTAGTGGGTGTGTGTGGAATATGAACTAGCACAAGCCGCATACGATCAATAAATCTATCAATAAATCTGGCTAGACCTGAAGCAATATGCATTAACTTTTCAATGCCCTCCTCCTTTTTGTCTCTCGTTTCGCTTTACTCTGTTGTCCTACAGTGAGCAGTATTTAGCACGGGTTCCTGTTTGCTGCTGTTGTTGTTGTGTTCTTGTTGTTTGTGTTGCATTGTTGCTGGCGCGTTGCATGCGTCGCTGTCGCTGTTTTAGATGTTGCTCCTGTTGCTGATCCTCCTGCGGCGCCGTGCTAGCAGCTGCTGCTCCTGTTCGCGTCGGGTTCATTCAGTTAGTAAGGCAAATTGGCAATTTGGCAATATTTCAACCGCATGCACAACAATCAAACACACACACACACAGACAAAAAGAGAGTGTGAAACACATTGAGATGTATAACAAGTTTTTGGGGGCGTGACACATACAGCGAAACAAAGACAGAGAGAGAGATAGACAGGGAGTGAGAAAGCAAGTGTGATGCAAATGTTTATGAGGCGATGTTTTCGCATTCGCATTTTCTTTCTTATTTCTTTTTCCGTTTTTCTGGTTAAATTTTGTAGTTGTTTGGTTGTCGAATGAATCATGGAAGTCATGAGGAACATGATATGTACACCATACCGATCGGCTGATGCTGATGGGGCAGCATGCTCCCGTGTTATATGATACTCTCGCGATTCCGCTCCAGCTCCTCGGCCTCATTATCGGGATCCACGCTCGAGGTCGATGAGACGCCGCAGATTTGCATCTCAATCTCGGCCAGACGATTCTCCAGATCCCATTGCTGCTGCGACAGTTTCGTGTTGAGCGCCTGATTCTCCGATTCAACCGTATGCAGACGCTCCCTCAACCGCTTAATCTCATCCTCCAGAGCCTCGTGAGAGCCGAGCAGCGGAGTGGTGCCGCCAACGCCAGCGCCATAGCAATCCGCCAGCTGCGAGCTCGAGTCGCAAATATGGCCTGTCAGAAAGAGAGAGAGAAAAAATTAAATTTTTAAAAATATGTCATTTTAAATATATCAATTTAGCCAGGAACCTCGGGCCACAAACAACAGATATATGTTTACAATTTGCCCCCTATTAAATCTGAATAAAAGCATGCAAACCTTTACAACAAATTATGAATTACAAATTGATTGGGGAATTGAATTCCAGAATTACTTTATTTTTTCCATGGGGAGAACTGAGAGTTTTAATACTTTACTCGCTGTGAATTTAAACTGAGAGAGCGACTACTCAAAATGTAGAGTGTGAGCATTTTAAGGCTTTGTTTTGTGTATAAAAATAATAATTAATTTAAATTATAGTCAATAAATAATACAAATAATTGTGGAATTGAATAGAATTTAATTACAAGAATATTCAAAAGGAATTTAATTAAAAACCAAATTCATTGAATTTGTAGAAAGTTGTGAAAAGGCAGCTGCCACTCACCTGTGTGGCTAGGCTGCGATTGTGGCCGCATGGAGTGATGCGAGGTGGCGCGACTGCGTGGCCGCTCCTCGGAGCCATGTGCACTGGGACTGACGGAATGTGGCGAGTCCGTGGCACGCACCAGATGATCCGTATAGCTGCGTGGACTGCATTTAGCATTTAGTTGGAAGCTCAACGAGCGGAAAGCCCAAAACTTACCTGTAGCCATGTGAATGTTGCTGCTGTTGCTGATGTTGCTGTTGTTGGTGTTGCTGTTGCATCTGCTGCTGGTGTTGTTGGTGTAACTGCTGTTGTTGCTGCTGCTGTTGCTGCTGATGATGCTGTTGCACCTGATGCAGCATGGAGATCGTTGCCGGTGGCAGCCACATGTCCTCGATCGTGGTGCGGCCGCAGCTCTCCACCAAACCCGGCGTCGACTGGCAGCGGCCCATGGCAACTACATTAAAGTATTTGACTGCGTTTAAAAATCAAAAACGTTCACAGTAAAACAATAGTGGGAAAAAACAAACCAACGAAAAACAAAACAATCGATTTGTGTTATTCAAAAGGGGGCAATTCTTATTCGTAATCGTAAACGCAATGATTCGTTACTATTTTTCATTTTTAGTTTAAGTTTTTGTGAAATTTCGAGTGGGTATCGTTGGTTGGGCGAGGCATAACAATGTCAACTTATTCACTTATTTACCTTTCTCCAGTGGCGCCTTCTTGTACTTCTCCAAACGCTTGACGGCTATCGACTCGAGGCGCACACGCGCCGCCGGATATTCCTTGAGCACGTCCCACATGTCCTTTTTGCTAAGCACGAACAGATCGCTGTAGCCGACGGAGCGAACGCTGGCGGTGCGTCTGTTTCCTGCACAGGTCGGCCAAACAGGTGGCATGTTGAAACGGTGGCATAAGTTGGCAAATGTGGCAGAGTTGCACGTTTGCAACAGAAGAGAATGACGACAAAAGTTTCATATTAATAACTTGACATGCTGTTGCTTTTCTTGTTGTTATTGTCTGTTGTTCTTATTGTTGACTGCACACACACAAACACATACGACACACACAGCTTAACATAAGGACATTAAAATTGCATGCCGAGCTCAGGTATGCAGTCAATTGGCGACGGGGCGAGTTGTTTGCAGTTGGAAATTGGAGTCGGGCTATTGGCTTGACTGTTTCACAGGGGCACTTATTGGATGCACAAGTGCAACGCACAAAAACAACAAGGCTATGCGTTTGTGTGCCAGGATGTCGAGCTCTGGGTCTGCCTGCCACTTGTGTTCTGGAATGCATTTGCTACAATCAAGCGCAAGCAGCTATAACAAGCAACAGTTTATTTCGCTCAGCAGCTGAAATTGTGCATGCATTTTTAATAGCATACTTTTTTGCGAGCAGCCGGGACACAATCAGTTGTGTCCTTGGTAGTTGCTATGTTGCAATTTCGACAATATTTCAAATTAAATTTCCTCACAATTTCACACATTTTTCGTTTTCTACCTATTTTATTCGTTTTGTTGGCCGAATTTTTAAAATGTTCCTTTCAGGATGAACAATCACTTTAGCAAGTTGTCAAACTTGAGAAAATTTAGAGAAATTTAACTATAGCTTAGCATGTAGCCCAATTTTACTTTTACTTTACTGTTACTCAACTTTTCTTGACATATATTTATTTATTTAATATTAATCTTTTTTTGGTATATCAAGCAAAATAAATTGTTGAGTGAATTTACACTAGCTTTACTTTATTCGAAAATTTTAGCATACTCCTAAAACACTGTGAAATTGTAGTGAAAATGTAAAACAGAATGGCTGTTGTACATTTTATCTTTTGCTCTACAAAGTATGCAGCATAAATTGTAGCAAATTATGATATCCATTTGGTGTAGTATCGGAAAGGGGCGAGGGATAAGTAAAATACATACATTTATGAAATGTTAGAGTGCAATTTGAATGCTTTTGAGTGTTAGTGTCTCTGTGTGTGTGTGTGTCTGAGGAACAACAAAATGTGTGTAAACTGTGGTAATAACGTGTCGTATACTTAATCGAAACACTGTAAACACAATTCAAACGTTTAAATTACGGCCAGGCAAAGCAATACAACAACGACTCACATAGAGAGACACGGAGAGAGAGAGAGAGAGAGAGACAGAGAGATAGAGACTAGAAAAATAAATTAATAAAGATTTTAATTATTGGATTCTCACACTTACACAACTACTTAAGGGGCCTAATTGGGCAATGGGTGGGCGAATGAATGGATCCAATGAATTCATGCAAGAAAATCACAGAATAAAGCGATAAACGATAAGCGATTGAAACAACAAAAAACTAAACGCTTCGATTTTGCTATCGAGTTGTGTGCAAGTTTTGCAGCGGCATCAAGGTGGCGGCAGCTTGACAGCAACTTGGTCAATTGTCTTGCCAAAGTCAGCGACTAATAGAGCCCGACGAGGCAAAAGTTTTTGGCAACGGCAAACGGCAACTTTTGCCAGCCATTCAAATAGAATTAAGTTGCCAGTTGCGAGTTGCTGCTGCTGCTGCTGCAAATTTAATTAAGCTGCAGCTGCAAGTGAAGCACCAGTGAAGTATGCAATGCCACACACACACACACAGACACTTTCACATTTACAGCCTTACACACACGCACTGAGATAAATTCGGGCATTGTTGTTAATTATGTGTAGCAAATAAGCACTAGATGTTTGTACACAACATGTGCTTGAGTTATCGCTGTTATTTACGGTCGAGTGGCGTTTAGTCGAGTTGAATGCCATACATTAAAGTGACATTTAAAAATAAACTAAAATTTGCTTTGACAGTGGCAATAAATTGACCATAATTATTGCTGATTTAAGCCGATTTTATTGTATTTTATTGCATTGTTTAATTGCGCAAAAGCATGTCCTTACAGCCATTCAATTGTGTATAACAAACACATGTCTATCTATATATGCATATACGTATATATATATATATATATATATGTAAATTTAACTGGGTGCATGCAGGTGTAATAATTGCATTTGGCATTCATTAATTGTGCTGAGTGCCAGGGAAATACGAGACCGCCATAGTCTATGAGAGAGACAGAGATAGAGATAGAGTAAGAGAGTGGGATTGTGTGTGTGTGTGTGTAACAAAAGTGCATTGTATACTTTTAGGGCGGGGCATAAAAACAATTTTGACCCCAAAAATGCAAAAATATTCGAAAAAAAAAAAAATTTTGTTGTGCGTTTGCAGCTGCCAGCAGAAAAAATAATAAAAACAGGATATGATGTTTATTTTCGGCATGCCGAAGTTTAAATACACTTGCAGAGACTTAACACAATTTTGATATATTTATCATATTTAAGAAGAGTTTAAAACGGTATTGAGCTGGATTTTAAGTTCTCAGTTAAAGCTAAATAGTATTAGTATTCAATCCAGCTAACTGCATATATATATATTTTCAAGAAATAGTACTGTTATATGCCAGATTACATGAATATAGCTATCAATATTCCAGACTAGTTCGCATTGAAACAATCAGACGGACAACCGAATAAGGCTAAAATATCTCAATACTGCGTTGTACTGTAGATAATATACCAAATTTGATTTAGTCGGAATTGACTGCATCACAGCAAGAGTATAATAATCAAACGTGATGCTGCAACAATTGAAAATTAAATAAAAGAAAATGAAATATAAATAAATATATCAAGTGATGCGATTTAAACGATTACGAGTGCGAATTTCAGCTGTTTTCTCTATTAAATATTATACAAAATTCGTAAAAGTAATCAATTAATGTGTGCGAAACAGGCTGACAATAAATTATAGACACAGTGATAAGTCGTGAATACTAAATAGATATGGCAACTATAAACAAACGCTTTAAGAGCGCTGACTAAATGTTTAGACTTTTAATAGAGACAAGTACAGAACACATAGTTAACATATATTTGAAGTGTTGGTTGAATATTTTCTGTTGTGGTGTAGTTTTTCTTTTGGCAAGTTGTTACTGTTGTTGTTGTAGTTACATTAATTTGTTGTTATTGTTATTGTTCCGCCTGTCGCACTAAAACGGGATATTTACCAAGTTCTTTACCTGCGGTGCCCATATTCAGTATACTAATCTCGCCGAAATAGGAACCTGCCTTTAACGAGGCCATCACCGTTTTGCCATTGTCAGCAACGACCTGCAATCGTCCACGATTCACAATATACATCTCCTTGCCCACCTCGCCTGCAAGAAGGGGACAGCCACAGAGAAAGAGAGAGATGGAGCGAGTTAGGGTGAGTTTACCGAGGTAATGTATATGTATATTCATATATATATATATATATTTAAATGTATGTATGTATAAAAGCTGGTCACTCACCTTTGCGGCAAATGTAGTCGCCCGGAGAGAAGAGCACGGGCCGGAGTCGTAGCACCAATTCGCAAAGGAAACCAGCTTCAGTATTTTGAAAAATCTCAACCCGCTTAAGTGTATCTAAATGGACGTTAATTGCTATTTCAGCCTGCAAAAAAAGGAGAACAGAGAACAGAGAGAAATGAGGCACAGCTGGACGGATGGAATTAAGCACAAACATGCTACAGAAATGGACAACTCATGTTGCCCAGCACAGTTGGGTGGGTTGGGTTTCTTTTTTTTTCATTTTTTTTTTTTTTGATTTGGTCATCTGTTTTTGTGTGGACTATTTACCTTTAATTTATCAGGAAGACAGGATACGGCGCGCTCCTCGTCCGAGCACTTTTGCGTGAGCCACAGGTAATCGAACCATTTGATGACCTTCACCTGCAGATGATTCGGTACACGCCGCATGCGCATGTACGTCTTAACGCCATCCAGCTTGGCTGCAAATAGCAATAGTACCAAATATATCTATATATTATATATGTATACATATACTTATTATATATGCAAGCTTGTTTGTTCTGTGGATTACACGCAAATCGAAATGCTGTCCGCATACAAATGCCCGCTGGCTAGTATCGGGTGCTCCTGATGCCATTCTCCCCTACCCCTCCATCCACCTCCTCTCCATCTTCAACCTAATCGCTGCGGCTTCAGACCCAATCAGCGTTGTGTCCTGCATAAATTTCAGTCCATATTCTATATATTCTATTTATAACGCTGATTAGCCAAAATTCTGGGAAGCAATAAATGCATGCCGTGAAACTCTGCGTATGCTTAATATAAAGCAATAATTAATTGGCGCTACTGAGAAATGTTTGATTGCAATTGAGTAATTGCTTAAGGTCAGCTGCTTAGCACAAGCCAGCTACACAGAAAAAAATTGATTTTTGCAGGGCATAATTATAATTATAATTGGTTGCGAAATGTTTTTCAATGCAATTGAGAAAATTCATCAGAACAGCTTCATAGCATTTCGTGGAAAAGCCGATCAGGTTAATTGCAAGTTTGATATTACAGTCAAGTGCAGTTCCGGTGAATACAAATCACGTCTTTGTTTTACTGGCTATACTTTTTCTCCCTCCCTGTGGGTGTGTGTGTGTGTGTGGGTTCGTGTGTTTGACTGGATAACCAAGCGGCGCTCGATGAGAGGAAATTAAATCTCTACTTGGCTCAACGTCACTGCCAGCAAATATTGACACAATTTGCCGATTGACAACTGCGGCTGGCTGTAGGTGTTGTTGTTGTTGTTCTTCATGTTGTTTTTGTTGTTGTTGGCGGTGCCACATTGACAGACAACGGCTGAGAGCTTTCGGCGGGGGCTGGGAAGGCGGTGCGGTGCGGGCGAAGTGTGTTTGCTCGTGTAAACATTAGCAAACCAACTGGCAAACAAGCAAACAGATTGAAAACAAATAAATAAAATTGCTTGTCGGCCCAGCAGGCAACTCCACAGCTCCATCCAACTCCTTTCAACTCCACAGCTCATCTATAATGCAAGTGACGCCGCTGCGTCGAAAGGCCAAAAACAATTGGGCCTCAGTTGCCTCAGTTGCCTCAGCTGCCTCAGTTGGCTTCGCTTTCATTTTTCACCACATTGCCACATTGTCACATTCATTTATCATTTAGCCATTTGTCAAGCAGTCATCAGCTGATCAAATTTCAATACCTTGCCGTCCAATCAGTCAGCCAAAGCCAAATGGTTGAAGCTATTCTATATACATATGTATATATAGCTATACTAACACTATTTGTGGTCGAATAATATATTTGGTTTTAATTATATTAGAGGCTTCTCATTTCTTTATTAATTAATTAAGTAACGCAAATAATGATATCATTTTTCGCTAAAATGTAATCATTATCAAGAAATCGTTCTCCGAGGCAGTTGATAGATAGTTGTATTTTCTCTGATATATATTACTGCTTTCTACGAACTTCAAAGGGAAGACTCATTGATAAGCAGCTATCTCTTCGCTAACCTTCAACAAGTTTTAATATAAATTAAATACTATTAAGCTTCGATTTTTTTTAATGTTTAAAAAATTAAATGGCAACTCTAAAGAAGTATGGCTGTTTTTCGAGTATTTAAAAGCAAAGGAAAAACGTACTCTCTAAAATTAAGAGCTGTGTTATTCTCTTTATATTTTTTTATCAAATATGTTGTTTGCGATTTCTGTTCTTATAAAAAGACTAGAAATTAAAATTAGCTTTGCAGCAATAGATAAAATATCGAACAGGCTGCTTACTCATATTTGAAAGAACCTATCTGATAAGCAATCCCCAACGTATATTTTGTCAATTATTTAATTACTTTCAAGACTTCCTCCACTTCTATTAATTGCTTATTAAAACTGTATTGTCGAGTAGTTCTGATGAACTCAACCGGTGATTTCTTTTGGTAAAGATAAGCGTAATTTATATTATTGGCAATCACAATTGAAACTAGCTTATCATATCGGCAACGTGATAAGTCTTTCAGGCTGTCCAGCACCTATATAAAGAGCCATCCCCAACTGACCATTTAGTTAGTTATTCTTTTCTTTACGTCTAAAAATGTTGTGGCATCAGTTGATTGGCTTCGCAATTATCAGCCTGGCGCTGACCCAGCTGCAAACTACCAACAGCCAAGCCGCTGTTAACAGCTGTAGCAAGAATTTCACCCTGGTGGCCGACAAGTGCCTCTTGGCGTCCACCAAGTGGCTGACCTGGTATGAGGCGGATCGCCACTGCCGCTCTTTGGGCGCCGGATTACTCAGCGTGCAGAATCAGACACAACTGCAGGTGATCAGTAAATGGGTGAATACCACAATCCCGTACACGGTGGAGTTCTGGACCTCGGGCAACAGTCTGGGCCAGAAGGGTACTTACTTCTGGCAAAACACTGGAGAGCAGGCGCGTTATCTACCTTGGGCGACGGGTCAGCCCCGAACAGCTGACGGCGATTGCCTCACGCTTTACACTACCATCAGCAACTGGGGCATTGTTGGCGACTATCGCCTGGCGGTCAGAAATGCCACCTTGTGGGCACCGCTCGTCTGCGAGCAGTCGGCACAGAAATATTCTACACGCACGTGCCTAAAACCGGATGCCTTCGAAGTTGCTCAGGTGTTAGTGAATTAAATAAAACATGATTTCTTATTGTGAATTGTTTGGCTTTTAAAATATGTAAAGTTGCTAAAATTATAAGTTCAAAACTTATATACAAAATTGTAGGTATCCGTTTATTATAACTATAAAGAATGGTACTGACAGCAAAATGTTGCTCGGGAAACACTCAAGAATATTTTTGGTATTACTGGAAAAAAGATAAAACTTACATATGGCAAATTGAAACCGCTAATTAATAAAACAGTTATAATACATACAAAATATTAAAATAAGAACTGTATAAAAGTAATATAAATAATACTTGAAGGCTCCCATAAATAGGTTTTCATGTGAAGAACTTTGCTTGGGGATTCCTTCACAAATATAATTGATTGTCATGGGCGGTGATAATTTATAGATATTCTTATCGCAGGTGTCTCCTATTCAATGCTGAAAATTGCTTATCAGATCGCTTATCATATCGGCTTAGAACCGGAATCAGATACTTTATAAAGGGCAGCCCCATCTAGCTTATTTATAATTTGATTAAATGTTGTAGCAACGATTGATTGTATTTGCTTCTGACAGATTGGCATTGGCTCAGCAGCATTCTGGGAGCAGCGAGAGCGCTTCTGAAGGATGTAGTCCGAACATTACGCGGTTGGATGATAAGTGCCTCTTGATGGTTCCGCAGTGGTCAGACTGGTTCCAGGCGAATCGCTAATGTCGTGCGATGAGAGCAGCATCAACTCAGGTGTAGGTGTTGGTCAATTGAATAACATTATATCTGTACAGTTGTAGATCTTAGAGATTTAGCTTGAAAAACTATGTTACTGTTTCATCAACTTCAACTTTAACGTTATTTTCCTTTTTCTGGCTCCTCTCACGTTAGGAAAATGTATTTTTGTGGCAAGAGATAAGAGTTGTTGTTGTTTAATGATATGCTAAGTTTTAAGCTGACTGCATTAAGGTCAATGTTAGTTATTTATTTATAAGTAAACAACAAAAGGCAGTCAAGTACAAACAATGGTCAGCGTTCACTTAAAGCCAACCTTCTGTAACGATACAATTTGGTTTAAGCTAAGAGGATTTCAGGTAATCAGAAAAACTTCTTTGAGTTCGCCTCCTATCCGTAAGTCTAGACTACATAGCCTGGTTGCTTAATTTTTCCGTGCTTCATCCCATAATATTACAAATTCCTAAAAAATCATGACTTGATTATCCTTTAAAATGGATGATTGAAGCAAGCTTTCGAGGTTCCTAAGTATAGATAATATAAGTGTCCAGGCATGCAGCAACTACTCGATTGACTTTCTACATTTAAATTTCAGCTCTGGCTCTGTTTTAGCTTCCAATTCATTGCATACTTTTGGGCTTATCCTTTTGCTGTTTGAAATACTTTGCATCGTTAGCCTCGAAGCGTGTTACTTTGTGGGTTTTATATTATTATTATTGTTGTAGAAAATATTGCGTAACTGATGCGGGCAACAGCAGCGGGTATCGAGTATCGAATATGCAGCATCCAGTATAGAGTATCGATTATCATTCGGTTTTCTTCTTTTGCCCCAAACAACTTGAAACGAACACATCCAAGGATTATTGCATGGTAACGCAGCAGCGTCTTGGCACCGCCACATAACCATTACATACAACGGATATGCTTGCTGATAGCAAAAACACACTCACACACACACACATATACACACATATACATGCACGCACACAGGACGACAGTATGCAAAATTACAGCGATTTTTATTGCGGTTCTGCTTGGCTGCATGACACTGCCAGCATTCCGGCAATGCTGCCAGAGAATTCTGGATAGAGAAGGTGGTGGTGTGGGGTCTGTAGTGGTGTGTTGGGGTATGGCTGGAGTTTTGGTTGTGCATGTCACGTTACGCTTGGAGGGTTCTTTTTTAACTATTGAAAATCAATCTAAATATTAATTGCATATGCCATGGCAGCGTTTTATTTGCATTGAAATTGCCAAAAATATATGTGCGTACACAGTAAAAAACTTTTGTTTAAATTGAATACCTCTTTTTGTCCATAAATAACAATTCTAAAAGTAAAGATAAATCAATACTGTATAGGGGGGGAAAAAAACAAGTGGAGTGGAACAAAAAAAGAATTTAACAACTTAAAGCTACACAGTCTTCAAACCCATGAAATATAATTATTATTATGAGAGATTGAGCATTTTAATACATATCTTGGTGAGTAAAAACTGGAGAAAAAAAAGAAACAATATAAATTAAGGGAGAATGAGCATTTTGCATTTGGGTTAGTAAAACAGAAAGATTTTAGTTAAATTTAATTATTATTTTCAATTCTCAATAATTAAAAATATATCAAAATTATTCGAGCGTACAACTAAATAAGTTTAAAGTCGAGTAAAATATAGAAATTAAATTGAATTTAAATAGCAATTTAATTGAAATTAAAATTTTGTACTGTGTAGATATGCACATTCTACAAAATATAGTATATTTTCAAGCGTGGTCTCGCTTGGTCTCGGCTCAATAATTGTGGTTGGGTCACTTTGTTTATGTAGCAATTATTCCAGATATAATTCCAGCTCTCTGTGGCTATGTGGCGCACAGTTTATGCTTAGGAGCCCGTCGTTTGCTTTCAACGCATTTTTCCATTCCGTTGCATTTTGCCGACACAAAATTTAATTTGCCATTTTGCCCCGAAGTTAGCAGCACAGCTGGGGAGCTGCTCAGCTCCGGGGTTGGGGTTGGGTTTGGGTTTTTGCAAACTGCATTTGGCTCGCATCTTGCCGCACATTTCCTTCAGATTTTCCGTTATTTTTCTACATCATATTTTTTTCTTTCTTATTTATTTTTCATTTAATGCTCTGCTTGGCCACAGTTGCCACAGGCGCATTTTGATCTGGTGCTGCTGCTGCTGTTGTTGCAGCAGTTTGTGGCCCACATTTTGTGGCGCCTGCCACCTTAAGCACTAATCTGCAACCATAATTGCATTTAGATATTGCACACGGCCGCTTTGTTCTGCTCGAGAGAGTTCAACTGACAACAAATCTGACCGCTGAACTGACAGTTCTAGCGTCTGACAGTCTGGCAATCAAGACAATTGTCGCTGTTGTTGTGGGGGTTGCAGGTTGGGGGATTAAGTGCGTATTACAAAAAACATAAAAGACTTGGCATCACGTGTGTGTGTGTGTGTGTGTAAGTTTTTGCCTTTTGTAGCGCAACAATAAAAAAATCTGGGGTGCAAAAGTTCAAACCATTGTCTAGCAAACAAACTGCTGCTGCAAGTTTTCCAGGATGCAGCAGGGCGGGTCGGGGCGGTGCAGGGCACTGGCTTGAGTTTATACAAACAGTAAATATGCGTGACAAAAACTTGCTCTTCCTGCCTTTTCATAAGCCCAAGACAAAAAGCACCGAGGCAAGCCAGGACGTGGAGAATGCAAAGGAAAGCTGAATGCATAGACGATGTGTGGGTAACTGGCCAAGTGAAAATTTCAAACTAACTAGAAACCACTTAAGAGCGACGCTGATGTGCATGTGCATGCAGCTGCCAGACAAAGGACAAAGAACTGCGCTGAAAAGCTGAATAAAAAACACCAGCTTAATATTGACTTGATATGTTTGGGGACTGTAAGCCAGCTCGAAAGTGGTATACAAATGATTTCAAAATGATGAAGGGCTTGCAGCCTAGCAATTATTTAAGGTTAGTTATCTTATGTACTTATATGAGGGATTACCATTCAAAACAAAAAGTTACTTCCTACATAGCTCAAGAAGTTTGTTATTTGAAGTACTTAAATTTCCCTTTATTTCTTTATAGAAATGCTAAACGATAAAATTAGTTTCCCTCTTCAAATAATATGTATACAGGGCATACTTTGACTTTTTCAAATAAAAAGTTTCCTCCATATAGCATCGAAAGCCTTTTTGTGACAATGACAAAATACAGTATGTGAATTAAAAGGGTACAAGTTAAGAACGTTATAAATGATATTGGCCTTGAAGACAAGAAGTTACATTTGTGTAACTCAAGAAGTTATTCTACACAAATTTAATATGTAACTAGTATAATACAGTTATTGACAAATGCAATGTAAGTATTCATAGATATATTTAGATGATTACCCACTCACAACTAGTTCTTGCAAAATGAGTAAATGTAGAATTCAAGTTTAGAAATGTAGAACCTCATATGCGCTTATTATAAAGAGAAAAATCCTGTACACGTCTTAAGAGCTAAGATAATTTAATATCGCAGTACGCTTGGCTGCACAGTTGCAGCTTCCGCTGAAAGGCTTGGTGGTTGAGTTTTCTTATGTGCTCGTTGAGTTTTGCAGAAAAACCAATTAGTATCATTAATTATGCATATGCGGTTGCTGCTGTGCTGTGCACTGTGCGCCCACTTGATGAAGTGCCTGATGATGATGTTGTATGCTGTATATTGTATGTTGTGTGTTGTATGTTGGGATGCTAGATGTTCTCTCATGGATTTGTTCGGGCGCGCAAGCGAAAATAAATACGCTCCGTTAGCCAGCATTGCAATAACAATAACAATAACAATAGCAATTGCAATAGCAATAACAATAACAATGAGCATGCCAGCTGCAGTTTCAAATGCAGCAGCAGCGGCAGCAGCACCGATGCCTGCACACAAAATCCTTGGCAAATTCGCTTTTCAAGGATAATGGAATATTTTGCCGTTAAAGAGCAGCTACATGCCATACAATGCCAGCAACAAAAAGCCATGTTCTAAAAATACGACGGTAAGTTGGCGTACATGCAGCTTAATGGACAAAAGCGGCCAACAGCGGCGACTGCGTCTACAATATTGATTGGAATACACAAAAACACACACAGCAACACAGACACACAGACACACAGGCACACAGGCACACATAGGGACGCACTCACGGTTACAGCTGTAGGGCATAAGCTGCACCAGCAAACATAAACACACACACACACTCACACACTAAGCGAGAAAGACACACACACGCAGCGCGACGAAGCATTGCTGTTACTGCTGTGGTTGTTGTTGTTCTTGTTGTTGTTGTAGCTGTGGCAAGCGAAGGCAAACAGCGAAACGAACAACAACAACAACAGCAGCAGCAAGCAAATTCATACAAACACACACACAGCAGCAGCGTACACACACACACACACACACACACCCACACTGTCAAAGGCGGGCCAGTTAAAGTGGATAATGGACGTTGCTGCCGCTGCTCGCCATGACTGAAGACAGCAAGGCAAAGTAAAAGTAAAAGCAATGGCAATGGCAAAGGCAAAAGCAACGGCAATGGCAAAAGGCAAAAGAGCGCACCGAATGTGAATTTTGTGCGTCTCGCAAACCCAAACCAGCCGTTTGCAACTTGTGCGTACGTCGCTCTGTGCTATTTTTAGACACGCGCTCATTGTGCGAGAGCAAAGGCAACAGCAACAACAAATGATCCAAGAAAAAAAAAGTAATAAAACCTCATACGCAGCGAGTGTGAGTGAGACAGTGAGATGAAATGGGTTGAAGTTAAAATGGCTGCAAGTTCCGCACGTAAAGCACTACAAATCTCAAAGAACTGAGCCAGTGGCCAGTGTATGTATATATGCGCATGTATATGTGCGGATTTGGTGTGTGTGCGTAAATTGAGCGCATAAATTGTTTTAATTGCAGTAAACAACTGCAGCAAAAGGCGTTGCAAGTTGACCGGCAAAAGCCGCAGCCGCTGCAGCAGAGCGATAAACTATACTCAAACACACACATACACATATACATATACACATACAAGTGTAGATACACAGACAAGTTGTGTGTACAGAAGAGCGCACATCAATCAAAAGCGTTGACAGAGCTGCTGACGCATAATTTGCATAAAAAACTATTTACAATAATAATTACATAAGAGGAGGCAGCAGCTAGCTGCCCGCAGGAAATTAACATAATTTTGAATGGCATATTTGTAAAGAGTGTTTCGTTTTAAAGGCCAACCGCAACAATAACTGTAGCAGCAACAACAAGCCGCATAGCGCTTAAAGTGTGAGCCTGTTTGGCGTTAACAAGACGCAGCCATTGCGTTAAACTAAGCGTGAATGTAACTTGTGTGTGCATGTGTGTGTGTGTGTGTGTGTGTGTGTGTATGCGCGTGTGTGTGGCAGCAACATTGTTGCTAAAATGATTTTGAAAAACCATCAATAACTCAAATATAATGACAGTTTTCCACTTGTTGTGTTGCCAGTCAGCCAGCCTGGCAGGCAGCTCGGCAGCTCGACAGTCAGCCGGGCCGTAAGTGGGGCTAAATGGATGAATAACTTAAACCAGCTGCTTGTATAAGTCCCCAGCGTGTGTGTGTGTGTGTGTGTGCGTGTGTGTGTTTGTTGCCTGTGCGCCTGATGTGATGTTATGTAATGTAATAACGTCAATCAAATTTGAAAAAAGGCAGGCCAACTATTTGAAAATCAATTTTCATGCGCCACAACCCCAGCAACACAAGCCAAAGGAGTAAGAAATATATAGTAAGATGAGCAAGGAGCAGAGAGAGAGAGAGAGACGGCGCGGGGCGGCAGTTACTAAGTAAATATATAAGTTTTTAAGTTGTTGGCCAGAGGGAGTTTGCTTAATGTAGCAGAAGGCCATCACTAAAGTGTTACGCTCTAAGCCATGACTAGCGGTATTTGCAATATTTCCCTGCAAACTGCGTGTAAAAGAAAATAATAAAAAAAATAAATGGAAAGAGAAGAGAAGAGCAACAGCATTGAAAGAGTTTCTAAATGCCATAGTTGGAAAAAAAATAACAGAAAAGGTTGAGATATCAAAGATCAGCGAGAAAATGTCAAGCTGTAGGGTTGATATTAATTCCTGTATAAGCTTAAAGCGGAATTTCGAAAAGAAATTGTCATTAATATAAGGATTATGTAGTAAAAACAGAAAAGAGCAAAGAAAGTTTAATGCAAATAAATTGCGCAAAGATATTTAAACTACTTTCCGTAACTTTAAGATTAATGACAGCTTTTTATATTATGTAAGTGTCAAACATAAGACCACACAAAAGATAAAGTTGTAAGACTATTGGAAGAAATTGTATTAAGCCTATGGAGCTTTTTGATTTGAAGTGAGATGGAGATTTAATGTGCTTTAAAGCTCTAACCTCATAAATTTGTATGTTGCTTGTTAATATTTTTAACCGCTCAAAAACGAAGAGAACTCTGATACATTTTAGATAGCTAAAATGATTTAAGCTTTTCATCGTATATTTAATATATTTAAACTAGCTTGAAAGCTTTTACATATCTGCTTTTTAATCTGAGATCTCAGCTGTTTGCAGTATGCAAATTATGTATGTGCGATGAAACATGACTGAGAAACACAATATCTTGGCGAGAATTGATAGTACACAGTACATATGGTTTATGTGTTGAATAACGCATGAAAATTGTAACTCTGCTGAGAATTGCATATATACCACATTCATAATATTTACAACCCACTTGCACTCTAGCATTCAGACGTTTCAAGTGTATTTTTGCTTAACCTTTCTCCTGTTGACACAATTTGATGCGGCCCACGCGCCGTATGAGTAATATATGACAATATATTACACATACACTCTCGATGGTCGCACTCGAAGAGCATTTGAGCGTCACCAAATGCTGCATTTGGTTTCGGTCATGTTTTTATTGCGATTTTTCGCTTG
The DNA here is from genome assembly GCA_035045305.1 of Drosophila maculinotata. Taxonomy (NCBI): domain Eukaryota; kingdom Metazoa; phylum Arthropoda; class Insecta; order Diptera; family Drosophilidae; genus Drosophila; species Drosophila maculinotata. Next base: position 13,497,098 of record JAWNPD010000387.1, read on the forward strand.
CTCACAGCTTGCTGCCGCCCTCTTCCCGCTAAGCGCCCCACATCAGCAAGCATCCAGCATCCAGCATTCAGCATCAAGCATCGTTTGCTTTCTTGTGGTCGCGCGGGCACTTGAAGCGGCAAGCGCTGAATTGACAAATTGATGGATGGTTCACTCGTTGCAAGTCCATGGTTATATGATGTATTATTATTGTTGTGTGTGTGTGTGTTGGGGTGTGGGCGGGGGGAGGCAAAAGTTTTTGCTAGCTACGTGAAAAAGTTGTCGACTCAGCGATGCGCAACGGTCACCTAAGTGTTTTATGAGCCCTCGCGTTCAAGTTTGGCGGCTGTGAGTTGATTGTCAGTTGGTTTTTCGTAATACACGTTATACGTTTCTCTTACACAGAGAAAAAGTTATTTTCATTTGTTTACTTTTTTGTATTACATTTATATTTATACACGGGTAGTTGTTGATTTCTTGGAAATGCCGAAGCATCTGTCGCAGGAGCTGGCTATGGAGCTGCGCGAGGCCTACGACAAATACGATGTGGATCAGGATGGCGAAATACAGGCCCGGGAACTGCGCCACATCATGCGTGCCGTGGGCCACGAGCCGACCGAAGCGGAGGTGTACGAGCAAATTGATTTGGCAGATCTCGATGGTGACCGCAACATCAACTTTACCGAGTTCCTGCTAATGATGGCACCTCGACTGCGTGACGTTGAGAGCGATGAGAATTTGCATAACGCATTCGAGGTGTTCGATCGCAAGGGCATCGGTTGCTTTGATGCCATAGATCTGCGCACCGTGATGAGCACCATGGGCGAGGAGATCAGCGACGAGGACTGCCAAATACTGATTTCCGAAATGGATACGCGCAGTGAGAATCGTGTGTATCTAAATGATTTTGTGTCATATATGCATTCGGGTGGACCGGGTGAAATACCCGTATGGCGTCCATAAACGCCGAAGATCACATGCTCTTGCAGAACAGAGTCCAGCTGCTCACATACAAACTTATATGGCAGCTATAGGATTTACAAGTCCGATGTTGATCTAGTTTTTGCCAAAATTTACTCCCAAATGGTGAGTTTTGTCGGGATGTCCTGCAAACTTAAAGGTTGTTCATAAGAAATCAAACTTTCACCTATTGAGAACTGAGAGACTAGAAAAAGATTAGATAACGTACTGATAACGTAAAAAGACATATGGCGTCGAATATTGATTAACTATATATATTCTATACAGCATCGGATCTGTCTCCCTACAGTGTGTTACACTTTTCATGAAAAAACTACATTTTCCTCTGCAAGAGTATACAAAATACGAGTAAATTTTCAGTGGTGCAATAAAATTTAAGATTTGCTTCAAGCAAATATAGGAAGAAAAAAAAGTTGTGAGTGCATAAAGCCAGAAATTAATGCAGCAGCACGTTTTGGCCATTAAGCCGCTGAGCTTTGCTTGCTGACTTTGTGCCTCCTGCTTTGGCTCTCCCTTGTGTGCAGGCAACACATGAAAAAGTGTTGTGTAAACATGTTGAAGGAGAGCTGCATCCTTGATGGGCGTCATCAATGAGCAGGAACAGGAGGAAAGAAGGACGAATTGCTTTGTTTGGCCCTAAGCTGCAGCTTGTCCAGTAGTATCCACTATCCGTTGTCCTTTGGGGCATTTTGCTTTGTGGCTCATTGCCGTTGAGTGGCCTTAATATTTTCAGCTGACGTCGCCTAATGAAACTTTTCTCGCAGCCGCCCACTTTTGTCCATTTTCTTGAATTGCTTGCTAGCAATTTGACTTGGGCGGTCTTTGAAATTAAAAGGACAGGACAGGAGGGGACGACGCGTCGGTAGGTTGTGACGTCGGTGCGACTGCAATGGCGACACTTGCATTTGCCCAGTTATTTATGGGGCCAAATAAACGAGTTCATTTAGCTAATGGCCGCATGGCCTACTGAGCTCACAAGTTGCTGGCACTGCACTGCTCAAGGAGCTTGTTCAAGAGCGTGCCCGAGTGGAGTCTTGTCTGCCACAAAAAGGAGCAACGTCTCTTAAGCTAGGCAGCATTCTGTACACAAGTATACATATATTTTGTATACAATTACATAAACACACACACACCCATACAACCATACACAGATAGATACACAGATACACAATTTTCCTCAATTTAAGCAGCTAAAATGCCAAAGCGAAAAAGTTTTGCATACTTTTGAGTGTGCCTCGCCTCATTGTTCTGCTTTTGTCAAATGTATCCTAAGCCCAAGGTTTCATTCCTGTATCCTGTATCTTGTCCTTCCCTTTGTCTCCTTTGGTTGCTTTCTCATCACGTTGCTGTGTTAGCGGCGGATTATTGCTCCCATATGTGTGCGTATTCAACCTAGCTCTGAGCAACAGTTTAATCAGACAGCTCGTAAATATTGAAGCCACAAGAAGAAGCAACAACAATTTATACATTCCGTCTTTGTAATTGTCTTGATAAGGATTGGCGAATAATGATTAAATTTCAAAATTGTTTTCTGTAATTTATGTTGCTCCCTCAAGCCTTACAACCAAACTCAACCTTAATTTATGCCCAATCTCATCCTTAACAGTTTCCGCTTTCTTACTCATGTCAAACCTATTCTTCAACCGAGATTTGCAGTGCTTAACTAATTCATTTTTGTTAAGCCACCACAATTTTAACGTCCATCTTAATATGTGTACTGGTTGCTTAATCGTTTTGAAATTGAAATTCTTACTGCATTGTTCGTATACTTCATATGATTCACCAGCACCTGTTTGGCTGCTTGAGTAGGAAACTATTTGCTGAAGGTTAAAAGACAAGGTATATCCGACCTAATCCTTGCTCGGTTTATCTGATCCCAGTTGTTCACCTACTTTCTGATTAACCTTTGGCGCTTTTCTCGCTTTAGCAGCATCCCGTTTATATTCGAAAACAAAAATTCATTGCTTGACCGTTTTTAAGAATTAATACAGTAGAAAGACATCTTTGACTTTTCATGAAATTATTGTAGTTTTGGTCACTCACCTTGAAACTCCTTGCGAGCCGCACTCACTGACGTCACAATGTTGGCCACGTGGCCGAGCACCGTGGCAAATAGCATCAGGCCGAATAGCAATTGCAATATCACAAACACGTACTCGCCCTTGGATCGCGGCTTGGGCAGATCCCCGATGGTGGTCAGGGCCAGAGTGCACCAGTAGTAGCTCTGCAGATACTGTTTGACCACATCGGCGGTCTCGGAATCGTGGTAGACCCAGTTGCGTGAGCCAAAGCCGTTGTTCTTGTGTATGATGTGGTAGAGGCAGCCGTTCCAGTGGAATATCACAAGCAGATAGTGTATGAGTGCCGTGGAGCGAAACAGATTCGGATAGTTTGTGTGCCGCTCGGTGCGATCCATGAAGGCCCAGAATCGATAGATCTTGACCAGCCGAAAGCTGCGCAGTATCGAATTGAAGCCAATGGATAGATAGAGAAAGTCCAGCGGCAGCAGGCACAGGCAGTCGATGTAGAAGATCGTCGAGTTCATGTAGTGTGTGCGTAGTTTCAGTGCATCCGTTTGGAGCACCCCATCCTCCAGATAGCCGGTGCGAAAGTGAAAGAATATGTCAACCAGATAGAGAAAATCGGACAGATAGTCCAAGCAGAACCAGACCGCTATCGTTCGTCGATTGATCTCCTGGAAGGCGAAGCGGTAGATTATCACCCAGAAGTTGTACAAAAAGGCCATCGAAACCACCATCGACCAATAGTAGCACAGCCGCCCCGCCGGATCGAACACAAAGTGCAGCTTGCGGGCGGCCGTTGCGGCGCGTATCCGCTGCGAGGCAGTGCGATGCGGTTTCTTGTGATGCGGCTGTGCCGCATGCCCACCACCCGCACCACCGCCACCAGCGCCGCCATGTGGTGACTGATGCGGATGGCCGCCATGTGGCGGACCGGGGCCGCCCTGCGTCGCCTGGCCATGCGCGTGCGGGTGGTGCGACACCGTTGAGGCAGAGTGCTGCAGCTGGTACGGGTGGTGCGACCCTTGTCCGGCATTGTGCTGCGAATGCTGCTGCGAACGCGAGCGCGGGTAGCTGCAATTGCGAATGGCCCAAAGTTAGATACGAAAGATAGTTGGCAACAATGAGAAACATAAGAAGAGTTATAATCGGTGTGCTGAACCTTTCAGCAGATAAATAATTATGAATGTAAGAACTGAGTTGAGGGTATCTCCAAGAAGGGCCCTCTCGACTAGAGCACTTATTTTTCTTTAAATTAAATATGTATTTCAAGTTTATGCATTATTAAAAATTTGATTTTCTCGATTTCTGGGCAGTTCTGACAAAGTTACATTCGATTTGCGTTGGTTAAAATATAATCATGTTTCTACATTTCCTTTATTGTCCGATCGTCATGAAATTTATATATGGTGGCTCTTATAGTCCCTGACATCCGCGTGCTTATACAGACGGACACGGCTGGATCGACTCAGCTATTTGATGCTGAATGAGAATATATATAGGAAGATAGATATGGTTAACTCACCGATCGGTGCCGTTGCAGTAGTTGCCGCCGTATTGGGTGTGGCCCATGAGGACGCTGGTGGCACCACCGCCGGCCAGCGTGTTATCCTGCGAGCCGCGGCCAGTGGATCGATTCCAGGTGCCCAGCAGCGGCTGATCGCCGCCGGTGGTTTTCAGACGGCCGCGCGATTTGTTGTTGTTGGTGCGTTGCTTGTTGTGCAATAAATCCATTTCGGAGGCAGTGCTTACGGTGGCCATATGCGAGTTCGATGCACGGGAGGCGCATGGTGTGGCCAGGCTGTCGTGCGACGTGAAGAAACCTTGTTGCGAGACGCTCTGGCCGAATTTCGGCTGGGACATGCCAAACTTGGGGCCTAGATCTGCAAGAATATATAAAAAGAAACAACATTTTATTAAAGGCCAAAAATGTACAGCAGCTAAAATGCAGTGAGGCGGCAAACAAACTTTTCTGTTGACAAAAATACTTTTGAAACAATTTGTATTTAAACTTTGTTTTTATTATTTTAACTTTATTCAAAGGTGAATTCGTATTTTTCAACATAACTTGCTCATGTCATAGGCGATCCAGGAAACCAAAGTCAAGAGAGAGGTAGATAATATCTGACATTTTTGACAAATATTAAAGCATATTTTAAATTTTGGAAACATGTATAGTATATAATTTTGACACTGAATTGATCAGAGAATGAGCCAAGATTTTTGACATAAAAATGAACCATCCCAGGACCAGTTATAAGGCGGCGTGTTTGAGTAACTGCGACAATGGAAATAAATATATATGAGAAAATTATGATATTTTATGATTAAACAAAATTAAAAGATATTCATACATTTTAGATTTATAATTAATTGGAGGACAAACCATAGACAAAATGGTCTTGCGTTAGACAATCGGTTCCTTTTTGGCAAAGAAGCTGGAAGTCTTGGAAGGTAATTTCTAGAGACAAGCACTTTTTATGTTCATATTTCTGGCATTATAAAAAAGTAGAAGAGTTTATCCGATAAGGGAAAGTATGGTACTGTTTACAGAAAATGTATCAACTGAAGCAAAAAAGTTTATTTGCATACATACTGCACAAAAAGTGTAATTTCGTAATAACTAACAGATCAGTCATAGATGGGAGGACAGCATGAGAATCACACATACACAAACGCGCGCACACACACACACACAATGACACACACCATGCGCTCCTTACCGAGAAAGCTCTGTCGATCGATTGAGAAGCGACGCAGGCTACCCAAATCAATAAACTGCTCATCAGCTGCCATTGTTGGTGTGATTGAGAGTTCGGTTGTGTGAAAGGCACCACCACCACCACCGCTGCCACCACCCAGCGCGGCAACACCACCACCACTTGCTGTCGCTGTGTTGGCACCACTAGCACCACCCGCTGTCAGGTTGGTGCACGTGGTCGCACCGCCGGCGCTGCCACCCATACCAGCACCCAAATAGGCCGCATTGCTGGCATAGAAGCTGCCATCCAGCTCGGCCATTTGCTGCTCGTACGCTGTCAGCGGATTGATCGACCTGGAGCTGTGATCCCTGTACAGCGGACGCGGCGAGGGCATCAGCGATGGATACGACGGGTTCAGCATGCCGTTGAGCGACAGGCGTGGCTGCATTATCTCCGGGAAGCTGGCGCGAGGCGCTAATCTTTGACTCGTTGTTGTTGTTGTTTTTGTTGTGTTTGTTGCGTTTGTTGTTTTATTTCTCTGGTTGTTTTGATGTATTGCTATTGTTGGTGTTGCTGTTGTTGTTTGGCCTGCATTCAGCGCACTTTTCCGCCATCGTTCGTCATCGTCAGCATCAGCATCTGCAGCAGCAGCAGCGGGATTGACGTCACAGCTTGCGTCAACGTCAACGTCGGCATCGCCATCGATAGCCGCAGCGCGGCAAAGGCGGCCAGTGGGCGTGGCCTTGCTATGCTCAGCTGCTGCTCAGTGGCAAGAATTGCAATTGTTTGTCGTTTGTTTTTCCATAATTGTATACAATTTGTAGCATTTTGCACGTTAATTCATGTCAGAGTGGTGATTATTTATATCGTTTCGTTTGTTTGTTCGTTGTTTTTGTGGAAAACAAGAGAAATGTGAGCAAATTTGTAAAATTAATTGCATATTGTCCATTAAAAACGTATTGTGTATGGGATCTGCTACATGACAGAGCTATACATATACATATATATATATATATATATATATATAGAGAGAGAGAGAAAGAGTGGGGCTGATAAAGTGACGGACAGTGGTGGTGTAGTGGTTGGTTGGTTGGTTATTTGGTTGGTTGGTGGTGGTTTATTTTTTATTGGTGGCTACAGGTGGCTGGGCCTTTAACAACAACTGCAATCAACAACAACATTCAACAACAATTAACAGCAACAAGAGTTCAACAAATTATATATGTATATATATATATATATCTATATATAGATATGTAGATATAATACTTGATAAAGCTAAACTAATTGTGTTTGTTTCCACTGACGTTTAAAAAAAGCGAACAAAAAGTGTAAAAAAGCAGTGAAAATATTTTAATAATGTTATTTTAAATTTAACTTTTAAATTGATTACAAATACAAAAAAGTTGAACCTATTCCACTTTTAATCAAAATAAATTATATTTTTCAATATACCAAAATCTATAGCAAACCAGAATGTCCGCTTGGTTGTTTAATATTATTTACTATTTATTTTGTACATTTATTATATTATATTTTATTCTAGTTCTATTATATACACAGATTTACTCAAAAACTCGAGTCAGTGAAACAATACTACAAAAAAAAATCGAGTGCTTTTTTGTTTGCATTCATGACATATTTAAGCAAAATTCATTGAGCAATTCACACAGGTTGACAATGGGGGTAGTTTCCTGCTTATTTTAGAGTGTGTGTGGCAATTCTTTTAATATTTCATTAGATGCTTTGGTGTGTTTGTAGTGGGGCACTTATGTGGGTCTTTGACAGCATGCAAAGAACGTAACACGTTGAAGTGAAATACGCTCACTTGAGCAAATGTGCTAATAAAGTTAGATTTAATTACGTGCGCAGAAAAACGAGAGGAGAAACCAAGTTAAAGTGCTCTATTCGAGAATGACCGACTAGGAGATACCTGACGCCTTTAAACTTTAACAATAAGTATATTCAAATTTATTAAGATTGGGGTAGGTATCAAAAACATTTTTATAAATGGCAGAGTTATCGAAAAGAAACAAATAAAATTGGTCTGCGTATATATATACACAAATTTTCATGCTAAATTTTCGCTCTTTAGCTATATGGTGTCGGAGACCGGCAAATATATAATATATATAATAAATGGGGTCGGAGATATAGACTACTTCCTGATACCCGTTTACCAAGTTTTAATGCAAACAGGGTATTAAAAAATGGACGCCAAAACACATAAAGGGATACGATAATACACACAAACACAAACATATAAACACACAGGCACGGAGACACACGCGAGCTGTCGCTTCATTAGCTATAAGCAGCTGCCTGGCACACCTGGCTCACTTGGCAATTCATGAGTTAAAGCACACACACAGATGCACACTCACACACACACACACACACTGGCAGAGTGATACAGATACACATAGAGCACAAGTACCACTTGACTTGGCCGTCGCAAGACAATCGCCAAGAAACTGTTGAGCTGCGTGCGGCGCCAATTTATTTCTATTACTCGAATGCTGCCAACTCGGTGGCTGCCGCCTGCCTGTTGGCTGTTTTCTGCTGCCAGTGCTGCCTGCCACTGTTGTTGCCGTTGCTTTGTCAACTGTCAGTTTGTTGTACCTGTCTCCAGCTGTGCTGCCAATTGATTATTGGCCGACTGCTTTTAATTATTGCCCGCTATCTTGGTGCGCCTTTAATTCAATTAGAGTGCTCCAAAAAGCAATGCATCAGTCGCGTCTGAGACTTAGCCACAGCTAACCTCTTGCTTTTCCCGCACCCACCCAGCAAACGCCCGCAACCCCACAGCCAATGCAAAACTGTTTAATTAATTTGCGCGGCAAACGCGGCGTATGAGCGACATGAGTTTGCACTTACAGCTAGCTCGAGTTGCGCAATAAATTCGAATTAATTTAGCTGCCACACACACACGCACACACAAGAACACAGACACACGCTCACACCGACAGTAAGGCACACAAATCAAGTGTATTAATTTATTAACTCAGGTGGTCTAAGCTGTATACATTTTTAATAAATGTGTCACAGCATCAGATTACTTCAGACCGTTGACCAAGTTGAGCGCTACACTTACAGCCAACAGTTACAGTTAAGCTCTCAGTTACAGGTACAGTTATAGTTACAGCTTACAGTTACAGTTGCCTGGCGGCCATGCTGGCCATCTTCGCCATTCTTTGCCCAAGTGGAAGTGCATTTTCATGTCATGTACACAAAATGGCGATGCATCACAAGTTTTTCTTTGACACCGCAGTGAATAGAGTATATTTTGTGCAACTCCTCGCTATAAAAATATTTTGTTGAGTTTCTTTCATTCGTCAGAAAATAAAACTTGTTACTATTTTTAGTATTTGTCGTATTATATGTTTTTAGAATTATTATTTTTATAACTATTAAATTCTAACTATTTGTAGTTTTCATATCTTTTCAAGAAATTTATATTTTTTACAGTATTTTTTATAAATAAATAATTTAATAAACATTCATCGAATGAGTTTTATTTTGCAATTAGCAAAATAAATCTGAAAAAATAGATTTTATTGCTGAGAAATGATTTATTTGAAGTTGCTATGAAGTTGGGACCAGAGTATTGCGACGCAAGTCACATACATTCCACACACATACTAATGCACTGTCATAAACTCACTTGTGCAGTTTTTTTTTGCCTGTTGCATGTCTAAAGTTGCTGTCAACGCTAATTGAGCCACAGTTTCGCGCTTTTCTAGCTCAATATCTGCAGTTAAAAACCACCCAAGCCCCCCATTTTAATTTACCACCACGGTTTTCAAGTTTGTAGACATAAACCGAGAGGCTTTTTAATTTTTGCTAATAGTTGATGGCCATTAATTTAAACTTTGTTGTCTCTGGGCCAGTTGCAGGCAGAGATTCAGCATCCTGCGTTGCTGCTGCGTGTTGAAAAATGAAAAAACTAAAGTAAAAGATGAAAAATGAAAAGTCGACGGCTTAATGGGCAGGCACTTTGTCATGGGCCGCCAGCCGGAAAGCGCAACTTGCGATGAAACTTTGGGCGCAAGTTCAACAAAAACGCTTGAACAGCTTTTGCGGCTGTTGAGTGGTAGGTGGTGGGTGGGTGGTTGTGGTGCGATGGTGGTGTTGCTGTTGCTGTTGGCGGTGATGCCATGAATTGTCAATAAATTTGCTTGCCACAAATCAGCGAAGCGGCCAGTCATGATGTGCTACTGTCCAAAAATAGGCCAACGGAAAAAGAGAAAAGGCAGAGAAACTGAGTGTGATGATGGAGATGAAGGAAGAAAGGAGGTGAGGCGCACCACAATTATTTGGTGCAGCTGGCGTAGCAAATGAAAATATTTGAGCTTTCGCTGTTGGCAAGAAATACTTTTGCCACAAAGTTTGTACGTAAACTTTGCTTAAAACATACTTGAGAGCATTGCTACATACATAGAACATAGAAATACATATAGATATATGTATATATATATTTATATACACACAGATATACAAAAGAGTTGGCAACTAGTAGCTAAAAGTGGCTGTACAATCGTAACGGACACAAAAAGGAAGTCACGCAATAAAAACTTCATGCAATCGCCCCGCTCCGCGCTCCCCGCACATGTCAGACACATTGGAAATTACAATAGTCAAGTGTTTAGCAGAACAGCTGTCAACTGAAGTGACATTGAGGCGGGTTGCCCGCTTGAGCAACTTCAACCCAAGCAGCCACATAACGATTCTCTAGAAGTCCACTAAAAGTATTTCAAAATCGTTGACTGACAATACCGAGAGCATAACTAACGGAGCCAACGAGGAGGACACATGGCAAAACTTTGTAAATTGTATGGCAGCAATCATTTAAAACGTAATCAAATTTCAGCATAAATAGAAATCCATGACAGCATGAAATCGAATGTGTGTTAACATAAGCGTACCATAAATTGAAATGAAATTTTGTGAATTCATTTCGAAATAATAACTGAATAATGATATATAGCAGGCTTATAGGTTTTATGGCATTAAGGTCACTGAACAATGGGATTGAAGGCTAGAATATTTATGCCGTAATGTCACAAGCAATGGAATTCTCTGATATTTTTAAAAATACTTAAAACAAGGTTGCTACTCTGAACTCTGAACTGAACGTTTATATTCTGGCCTTACATTCTGTTTTTAAATCCTTGCAAGATATATTTGAGCTTTTTGTATTTATACAATAAACAGAGACATAGTATTCTTGGAATTGGAATTGCTTCCTTTCCAATATCTTGGAATTGAACAAATTTTTAAGAATGCATTAAAGGTTCGATCATACCAACTTTAAATACACACAAAAATACTGATCAATTTGGAAAGATAACAATACAATTTTCAAACAATAGCTCTATGATCTAACTGTATTTCAATTTTGATATATAATTGTTTCAATTCGCGTATAATTATGTTAGTTAGCAAACGCCAAAGAATGGTGGTGGATGTAATGTGGTCAACAGTTCCACATTTTTCGATTCATCACTTTCTCAACATTTTCAAAACACTGTTGTGGAAATCTATGTAGCTTGAAATGAACTATCAAAATTGTGCAGTTAAGGAGACATTGCTGTTGTTGTTGCTATTGCTGCTGTCGCTGGACACTATTCTAGGTGACAATCGAGTGAAACGTCTTTCAACGCCCGACTATGACAAGGAGTTCACGTTGGAGCTGGCCAAGTATGTGGTGTCTATAAGATCGCGCACTCCTCGTCGTTATTATGGGGACAATCATTATTGTGGGGGCTCGATTATATCACACAATTTCGTGCTGACTGCGGCGCACTGCGTGATGAAGTGGGTAGATACGCATTTGTAGCCAGCTGATCTGCACTGATCTGATATATATATATATAAATTCCAAAATCGATCCAAAGCAAGAGCAAATTCAAGTATTCCAGCCGCACGATACTCGTTGTGGGCGGCACACCCAATCGCCTTAAGTTCGTTGACAATGTGTCTGTGAATTTGCCAGTTAAGGAAATCTATGTACCAATAAATTTCACTAGCAAAAACACAAACAATATTGCCCTGCTGAAGCTGACGGAATCGTGGCCCACGAACAATCCACGCATTGATATCATGAAATTGCCCGAATCGGAACCCATCTATAATGTCAGCTACATTGTGCTCGGCTGGGGTCGAATATACAGGGTGAGTTGTGGAACAGTCTTGGAACAGGGTCTTACAACTAAAAACCTACTGACAGGGTGGCCCGCTGGCCACCCACATTTTGCATATCAATGTGACCGTCCTGGATCGCAAGACATGCCAGTGCATGCTGATGACCCTCAAGGAGGAGATGCTGTGCGCCAAGCACGACAATGACACCGTCGACCAGAATCCCTGCGAGGGTGACGAGGGTGCGCCCCTAATGCAAAATAACACGGTATACGGTGTTGTCGCTTATCGCCTTGGATGCGGCGATAGCAGTCTGCCCTCGGTCTATACGGACGTGTGGTATCACATGGACTGGATCAATAGCATAATAAATGCTGCTCGGCACTCTGTGGTGCCACACATCTGTTTGCTCGCACTGACAGTGCTCAACATCTTAAGAGTCTAGCGAGTGAAATACATTTATATGTAACTTTAAGCCGACGTTTTTATTTCATATTTTTTTTTGGTTTTCCATTAAGTTGTGGGTTTTTATTCAACCGGTTGGAGTATTTGCAATCAATATAATTTATGGAAATTTTAATTTTATGCATAGTACTTAATATTTTTGTAGCAACTTTCAGTAAAAAAGAAGCTAAAACTGTGCCAATGTCATTAGGAATTCCTTTATTCTTATCTTTTCAAGTTTCTCTCTGCAGCTTTTAAAATGTTTGGCGCTTAATATGTACTTTAAAAATTTTAATTTAAAGCCAAGTAACGATCCTTCTTTAGTTCCTCAGACACTAGTTAAGTCGGGAAAAATGCATTCCCATCCTTCTAGGTTTCTCTCTGCAAGATTAACTCAATTCTTAAGACACTTTGGAAATATTTGTAGCATGGAATGAACTGTCAAAGTATATTTTTTGCTCGTATTTTGTTGTTGTATGTGTAATAGAAAATGAGAAAAAAACAGAGATTAAACCCGCTGCTGTAGGAATTTCCATGTCTGGAAATATGCAGTTCTTGCCGCAGCAATATCAAGCTCTCATCCATACACAAAACACTGTTGAAATATTTGTCAACTGAAATGAACTTTCGCAATCGTTTCAGTTCAGATTTGTATATGTTGCTGCTATATCTGCTGCTGAACACCAACACTCAGGCTGACAGTCGAATTTTGGAACGCACAAAGCGTCTAACGTCGCCGACTATGGATGAGCGCACAATGGATGTGGCCAAATATGTGGTCTCCATACGATCAATCAGGCCGCAGATTATGTTTGGCGATAATCATTTCTGTGTGGGTTCAATTGTAGCGCCTCGATTTGTGCTCACCGCTGCCAAGTGTACGATGAGGTGAGGTAAATGTAAGAGTTACGTCCACAACACATTAATATAACATGTCCAAAGCAAACGGAAAGTCAAGCATCTGACACGATCTATGGTCGTCGTGGGCGGCACACCTAACCGTCTCATATATGTCGCCGATACGGTGACGAAGCATGTGAAGAAGATCTTTGTGCCGGATAATTTTACACAGCACAGTAAAAACAATATTGCGCTGCTCCTGCTGCATGGATCATGGCCGACGGATAATCCAAGTATTGATATCATTCGATTGCCCGATGAGGAGCCCAACTTTGACATCAAATATCTGGTACTTGGCTGGGGGCGCATGTACAAGGTGAGCTTATCCAAGCACTCTTGCTATTCAACCACCCAATCTCCAACCACAGGGTGGTCCACTTACTGGCAATCTGGTGCATATCGAGATAAAGCTGCTCGATCGCAATATTTGCCTGTCCATGATGAATTATCTCTATCCCGAAATGCTCTGCGCTGGCAGCTTTGGCGAGGAGCTGGACTATAATCCCTGTGCGGGTGACACTGGTGCGCCCATGATCATCAATAATACGCTGATCGCCATTGTCTCCCACCGCGTGGGCTGCGGTACCAATAATGTGCCATCGCTCTACACGGATGTGTTTTATCATATGGACTGGATCAACCAGACCCTTAAAAACACTGCTTGTCAAATGGTGACACTTTTCCTGTTCTCATTGATTTCGTTGTCAGTCTTAGTGGCTTAAGCAGCTCAATCAAATCAAATAAACTCGACTTCAATCAGAAAAGATCAGTTTGTGTAAATTCGAATGGACAACAAACAGTACAGCAGTATAATGTGCCGAATAAATATTATAGATAAAGCGGATTTGGCAAATTTTGTCAACTTTAAAGTTCGTGTCAATTTTTATTTTAAACGCATAGAATATTTAAAGGATTTTATTCAGCGTATTTTAATCTCCAAGTTGACACATTTCATTTATACCCATTTAAAATTAACTTTTTGCCGGAGCTTACACTTTAAAGGGTTTATAGCAGCAGTGATTGATTTCTACAATATACATTATTATCAGAGTATTTTTAAATCATGATCAAATGTCTTACATTCATTCATAATTATGTATCTGTATTTATACATGGAAACACACACGCATGAGAACACACGCTGCGCGCGTCATGCAATTGCTTTGCCTCTTCTTCCATTCGCCTTAAACTATGTTGCATTGAATCGTAAATAACTTCTTTGTTTATTGCCCGATCGTAATGAAACCTAAGTAATACGCAAAGTGATTTTGTTTTTTTGTCACAAATCACGCCAAAAGTGACAAAAAAATGTACTTGTAAAGTGCTAAAACAACGAAAAGTTCCTTATAAATGACCTTCCCAGACTTCAAACTGCCACAACTTTGTCAAATCTGAACCGATTGTCAATCCCGAGGCCATTTTGATCATTATATGTCATCAACTTTAATTCTACATCTCAAATTTTTGAGTTTTTGAAAAAATAAAATTTAGGATTTTTTTGGCGAAAAAAGCATAAGGGGGGACCCTTACCAATTTTGATTTTTCAAAAAATAGAATCTTGAAATTTTACGCTTAATTGATTGTGGGTGTCTCAACTAGTATAAAAAACTATACGAAAAGTGATTTTGTGGTGTTTCATTTTTCTGTCAAAAATCACGCCAAAAGTGACAAAAAAATGGACTTGTAAAGTGCCCAAACAACGAAAAGTTCCTTATAAATGACCTTCCCACACTTCAAACTGCCACAACTTGGTCAAATCTGAACCGATTGTCAATCCCGAGGCCATTTTGATCATTATATGTCATCAACTTTAATTCAACATCTCAAATTTTTAAGTTTTTGAAAAAATAAAATTTAGGATTTTTTTGGCGAAAAAAGCATAAGGGGGGACCCTTACCAATTTTGATTTTTCAAAAAATAGAATCTTGAAATTTTATGCTTAATTGATTGTGGGTGTCTCAACTAGTATAAAAAACTATACGAAAAGTGATTTTGTGGTGTTTCATTTTTCTGTCAAAAATCACGCCAAAAGTGACAAAAAAATTGACTTGTAAAGTGCCCAAACAACGAAAAGTTCCTTATAAATGACCTTCCCACACTTCAAACTGCCACAACTTGGTCAAATCTGAACCGATTGTCAATCCCGAGGCCATTTTGATCATTATATGTCATCAACTTTAATTCAACATCTCAAATTTTTAAGTTTTTGAAAAAATAAAATTTAGGATTTTTTTGGCGAAAAAAGCATAAGGGGGGACCCTTACCAATTTTGATTTTTCAAAAAATAGAATCTTGAAATTTTATGCTTAATTGATTGTGGGTGTCTCAACTAGTATAAAAAACTATACGAAAAGTGATTTTGTGGTGTTTCATTTCTCTGTCAAAAATCACGCCAAAAGTGACAAAAAAATTGACTTGTAAAGTTCCCAAACAACGAAAAGTTCCTTATAAATGACCTTCCCAGACTTCAAACTGCCACAACTTTGTCAAATCTGAACCGATTGTCAATCCCGAGGCCATTTTGATCATTATATGGCATCAACTTTAATTCTACATCTCAAAATTATGAATTTTTTAAAAAAAAAATTTTTGAATTTTTTTGGCAAAAAAAGCATAAGGGGGGACCCTTACAAATTTTGATTTTTCAAAAAATAGAATCTTGAAATTTTACGTTTAATTGATTGTGGGTGTCTCAGCTAGTATAAAAAACTATACGAAAAGTGATTTTGTGGTGTTTCATTTTTCTGTCAAAAATCACGCCAAAAGTGACAAAAAAATGGACTTGTAAAGTGCCCAAACAACGAAAAGTTCCTTATAAATGACCTTCCCACACTTCAAACTGCCACAACTTTGTCAAATCTGAACCGATTGTCAATCCCGAGGCCGTTTTGATCATTATATGGCATCAACTTTAATTCTACATCTCAAGTTTATGAATTTTTGAAAAAAAAATTTTTTGAATTTTTTTGGCAAAAAAATCATAAGGGGGGACCCTTACAAATTTTGATTTTTCAAAAAATAGAATCTTGAAATTTTACGTTTAATTGATTGTGGGTGTGTCAACTAGTATAAAAAACTATACGAAAAGTGATTTTGTGGTGTTTCATTTTTCTGTCAAAAATCACGCCAAAAGTGACAAAAAAATTGACTTGTAAAGTGCCCAAACAACGAAAAGTTCCTTATAAATGACCTTCCCAGACTTCAAACTGCCACAACTTTGTCAAATCTGAACCGATTGTCAATCCCGAGGCCATTTTGATCATTATATGGCATCAACTTTAATTCTACATCTCAAATTTGTGAGTTTTTGAAAAAATAAAATTTAGGATTTTTTTGGCGAAAAAAGCATAAGGGGGGACCCTTACCAATTTTGATTTTTCAAAAAATAGAATCTTGAAATTTTACGTTTAATTGATTGTGGGTGTCTCAACTACTATAAAAAACTATACGAAAAGTGATTTTGTGGTGTTTCATTTTTCTGTCAAAAATCACGCCAAAAGTGACAAAAAAATTGACTTGTAAAGTGCCCAAACAACGAAAAGTTCCTTATAAATGACCTTCCCAGACTTCAAACTGCCACAACTTTGTCAAATCTGAACCGATTGTCAATCCCGAGGCCATTTTGATCATTATATGGCATCAACTTTAATTCTACATCTCAAATTTGTGAGTTTTTGAAAAAATAAAATTTAGGATTTTTTTGGCGAAAAAAGCATAAGGGGGGACGCTTTGTATTTCCAAATGTAACATAAAGTGATTTACTCCCCCTTTTAACAAATTTATATTATCCATAGGTATAGATTAGCAAAACTGAACTTAGCAACACGCTGCTTGGCAGCCACACTGCTCGGTGGTGCATAACAACTATTAAAACAACATTGCGGCGAAGTTGTGTGTTTCGCATATTTCCAACTTGCTCCAAACTTGCTTGCATACAGAAACTGTTTTCCATCGCCAAAAAGTATCGCGTAACTGAAATCGTTTGTGTAAAGGGCGATGCTGTGGCGGCCGTTTTGTTGCTATGGGTAGCTACCGCAGCTGAATAGCAGGGAAAAACACTGAGAAAAAAGATACTTAAGCCCCAAAATATATCATTGATTCAAAAATCTTAAATCATGATTTTAGTTTTATCATTTCTTAGTGTTCTCCAACTCAAAACGAACAAAAATATATCTGGAGTAACTATAAATTATTTATTTAATGGTGACTACTTACAGACAACGCAGGAAAATTATTGAAAATATTTTAGAAAAAAAAGTAAATGCAATTAAAAATTAAAAAAAGAGCAAAAATGCCAACTTTCATTATAGCCTGATTTAAACTTGCTTAAAATAAGATTGTTTATTCCTGGTTTCAAATTATATATCACCTCACAAATGATTAAAGTTCTTAAGAGAGTGCTTTTCTATTTTACGATTTTCCATTCCACAAGTAAAAGTTTTTGAATCAAGGTTATAGTAGGAAATTGTCCGTTTGGTCGCCAACTCGGGCGCTCCACTTCAATGACATAGTCACCGGCTCATGTGTCATATTCGTCCATGGTTCACTCAACGTCAATGTGACAACGTCTATGCTGATGTCTGTCAACTGGAGTAGAGTGGAGTGGAGATGTGACTGAATGTGAATTTTGGCGCGCTGGCCTATGTTGCAATTGCATCAGCTCGTGGGCGCTGAGATGTTGTCTTTGCACACGCTGATTGTTTGCCTGCCAAGCACAGCAATATTGGGGCACAAATCAAATCAAACACGGCTCCAAGCAGGAGCATGAACAGGAACAGCAAAAGCAACAGCCCAGCTAGCCGCCAATTCATCCACAAAAACGACCCCAAGTTGTCCGGCAACTAGGCGGGCCTGCTACCTGCTACCTGCCAACTGCCATCTGCCACCTCTGCCACTTGTGTCGATTGGTTTTTCATTCCTTTCGCACACACAAAATGTTGTTGGCTGCTGTTGCTGCTGTTGGTGCTGCTGCTGCTGCTGTTGACCTAGCAACATGGACAAGCAGCAAGATGTGGACAGACTGGTGACTGAGCCAAATGACTGACTGACGGCTCTGGCTATCCGTGTGCTTAATTACCACAAGCTCTGGCGAGCACTTTAATTGGCGTGCGCCCCCCAAAAAGAAGAGCAATAAAGAACTCAAATTTAGATTTAGCAGCTGCTGCCATGCAACAAAAGTGGCAACTAAAGCTTTAGCTCTCTTATGGCACTACTTGAACATTGGCGTACTCTGTTGACCCGACTGAACCGTCAAAGTGGAGTGAGTCTGCAAATAACTTCAGCTAACTAAGCAGATAAAATATACAGTAACTAAATTGAATGCACCACAAATGGTTGAGTTGTCATTTCAAAGAGCCTTCAGTTAACGTTTATTTACTATTATATCTCACTCCAGTGGCATGATTGTCCTAAGCTGAAAATAGATTCATCATCTTTGTCCTACAATAGAGCGTATTAAAATCATTTTGGTTTTCTAAGATAGCCCGCTCAAACTCATCAATTACGAGTGTTGTTTGTATTAATAATTATTACTATAATTTGTAAAATTGTTATTATAAGTAATTTTTGTTGTGGGCAGATGGACTGTGGTCTACAAGGGTATATCTCTTCTTTTTTGTTTAATTTTAATTAAAATCCATTTAACTTTCACAATCCGAATGGGAAATTATATTATTTTTATTTTATTCTTTGGAGAATCCGCTGGCTCTTTTTACGGTATAGAGCATATCCAAAGTATTGGATAATGCGCGGATAATGCTAGCAGATCAAATGTACATAATTTATTTATATTTCTGTTCTTCAATGTAACTTTAAGTGATAGAGTGTAATTGTAAAATCAACCACAATCAATCTAATTCCAGTAGTACAGTACATATATTTTAATCAATACCGCTATTTATGTCAGAGTATATAATTTCAAAATTGAATACTCCACAAGCACTTATCCTTTCTGACCTCTCGAACGGTTGGAGTCTACAGGTACAGGATACAGATACAGATACAGCAAGTTTAGCTGACTGGCTGGCAAGCTGCCACAATTGAAATCAATCGATGTATAAATGCAATTACGTAATGATTGCAATCAGCATTAAGTAGAAATTGTCTCCGAATTGAGACGACTGACTCGGTATCATATCCGATGCGAATTCATGAACCTAAACGCTGATATATACAAATTTGCTGTTGCGCATATGTCAGGACATGGACAATAGGCGGCACCTGTGCTCCATTTATGTAATGAATTTCGTGCGGCAGCTCCTTGCTGCCACTGCTGCTCCTTTTGCTACTTGACACTGCTGAGTTGCTTCTACTGCTGCTGATGCTGCTGCTGATGCTGCTGCTGCCGTAGGCAAATGCGTAATGACAACATTAATGCAAACGACTTCATTTAATTAAATGCCTGCAAAGGCAAAGCAACAGACAGATAGAGAGAGAGAGTAAAAGAAAACCCAAAAAGGCAGCAGAAAATGGCGTCCTTGTCATAGTCATCATCGAGGCAGATAACAGCAGATAGCTGGCAGATATCGCAGCACTCATACGCCTCTTTGTACGCATGAATGCGTATTAAGGTGCACACCATTGGGAAACGCTGAATTGGGCATTGACTGTGCGACAAGTGGGCGTGGTCGCTACCTGCTCCCTGGTGTAGTATGTAGTTGTTGTGCGCACGTGCGTATAAATACGCTTATATATATATATATATATGCGACAGGTGTACACAGATGTGTCAAAAGTCCACAGCAAAGGCAGCAAATTCAATTAGCAGACGCCGCAGCAGAAGCTGCAACAGAACCCAAAAGCAACATCAGACAATATTACATATATATGTAAAGGTACAGGTGTGTACTTTCATATTGACCAAATGGCCAAGCTTAGCCGAAATGTTACCCATAAGACTTTTCATTAGCAGTTTTAATAGCTTGCCCAAAGTGAGTTCACTTTTGTGTTTTTTTAATTAAACTTGCGTTGAAATAATTATATTCTTAGACAGGAATAAATGTGTAATTTATATGAATAATTTAACTAGTGATGATTTTCAGATCGTATCTATTTTCAATACACAGACATTAAAACTCTGTTCAGAGGCTAATGCTGCAGACAACTCTCATAAAGTAGAATCGGCAATTTAATTAAAAGTTAAATAATTTATTTTATTATGCACTTTTGTACTGCTACTATTACTAATACTTTTAAAGACTTATTATTATTTACTTTTAAATACGCAATCGAATTTGTTTTGTAATAAAGCAACAGCAAGAAAAGCTAAAAATATTTCCATTTTCTTGAGTTTTGACTTTCAAAGTGAGACTGTAGGCAAATTATACACAACTTATATTTTTTATTATTATATGTTATTTTATAAATAACGATTCATATTCTTATTTTTTTATATTTTTGCATTCTTGTTATAAGTTTTCGAGTTTAAAGAAATGTTTACATATTCAGTTTACCCTTCTCAAGCAAAACACTTTTGGCAACAACTCAGCATATAATTCTTTTCACAACAAAGTCTTCTGCTTAAGCGGCGTGGCATGAAGCCATCTGCAACATTGTGCACATGCCACGTCTAACCAAATTCTATGGTCATTCATTCTGCATGTCGAAAGCTGCTGGCCGTCAATGCGCTAAACACACTTTAAATTTTTCAACAATTTCAGCGCGTTTAAGTAACTGCACTCATTAGTGGCAGCAGCCGCTGATGAGTAGGGGGGAGAGGTGGAAGTTGGGAAAAGGGGTTAACTGAGTTCGTGTTAAGGAACAACGTTCACATGCAGCGCGCAAAAATGAAAAACAAAACCAAAAGAGTGAAAAAGGCCAAAGCCAAACTGTTCATTTGCATGCGCTGGCGCTCATTACATTAACATTAAACTTTTAATATGCGCGGACATGTGAAATAATGTATGTGTGTGTGTGTGTGTGAGTGTGTGTGTGTGAAAGTGTGATGCGGGCGCCATTTGCAGTCTGCAGCCAGTACAAACAGCTGCATGGGGCATGTGGCAAATGAACTTGCAGCGAACACGCCCGCAGCTGTCTGGCCAGGCAATTTCTTAATTTCCCTTGAAATATGCAGCTAATTACATTTGACCAGCTGCGATTTGCGGGGCAACACACACACACACACACACACAAGCACGCACACATTGGCATTTTTCGTTGTTCTTAAGCAGCAGAGCAACTGGAGACTGTTCATCACCTCAGTGCTCGCAAGAGGTAGCTGCTTTTGCCACATGGGGCAGTCGTATGAATGTTAGATACGCACCCGCCATTGAAAAGAAAGTGTGTGTGAGTTGGGTGTCACATTGAGGAACAAACACTGAGAAAAAATTATCTTTATTTATGTTTCTGTACCGTGATGTTTGACTTTTGAAATTGGACAAGTAAAACTCGAAACCCCATTTTGTTTAGCTTTCATTTTCATAGCCGAATTTAAAACGTTCTAAAATTTGTATAGCAATATAAGTTTTTAAAAATGTTTGTGACACCTTGGCTTTAATCACATGAGTGTGGTTCTCTCAGTGTTGACCTGAGCAGCTGCTCAGGCATTTGACACTCTAAAGCTGCCTGCATGCTTGAGGTATGGCTGACTCTGCGAGTGTGTGTGTGTGTGTGCGTGTGTGTGTGTGCGTTTGTCAAGTGTAAGTGCATTTCGTTATGAGCTTAGCAGTCTTATAAATGTTTGCGTATTTGTTTGCCAGCGTTATTTACCCCCAAGTGCAGTCGCCGTTTGCTATTTACTTGATGTTTCCTGCCGCTGAGCTGCTGAGCTCCCTCTGTATATATGCATGTGTGTATGTTTGTGTGACCTCTGTATCTATGCATCTGTGTCCCTGTATCTGTAACTGTGCATCTGTTGAGTGTTTCTTTCGCTGTGTATATCTGTAGTTATGTAGCTAACTGCGCACATCACATAAATATCTAAAGCGTTCTTGAGTAACTGCTCTAATGGATTTGGGTTAAAAATACACACTGTATGTGTGTGTGTGCTTGTGGGAGTGTTGTGCATGTTGCAAGGGCATGTTAAGGGCATACAACTGAGCCAAGTGCCTCAACCGAGTCTTTCAAACAGTACGTCTGCATGTGTGCCTAAGATTTAGAAATTAGTTTAATTCAAATTAGAATGCAAGAGAATGGAGGGAATGAAGAAGATTGCGTCTGAAACAAGCACTTAGCAGTCTGTTAAAATGCCAATTGCGAAGGATACAACTTTATATACCATAAATATACATACTAGTTTTATAGATATAGTAAAGTGTTTAGTTGCAATGTGAGCTGTTGCAGCGGCTGCTGCATAGTTAAATATTTTGTTGCCAAACTCAAACTCAATTTCCGTATGCAAACCATTTTTATAGCATACCTTTCAGCGCAGACATTTTGAAACTATTTTTATACTTTTCTTTAATGCTTAAAGAGCTTTTGCAAAAATATTGCTTTTGCTTGTATCTTTTATATGTTGATAAATTGGAAATATTTTATAAATAAAGTCTTCTTCCATATTTTAAAAACAATCAAAACGAAGCAGAGTAATAAACATACATATAAAATAAAAATATGTGCACATAACTCTTATCGAAATACATACAAATTTAAAGTTCTTTGTAGTAAAATAAATATAAAGGCTTTGCTTATATAAAGTGCACAATTTCATTAAAAACTCCTTTAATAAATAACATGTTGACTTAATTCCAAATAGAGAAAATTATATACGAACGCTGAATTAGGTGGGAGGAAAATTATTAAACAACAAATACTTTTTTTATGGAGTAGCAAGAAAGTTTAATATAAACTCTTGAATTATATAGACATTTGACTTAATTCCTAATAAATATAAAATATACGATTTCAGATTAAATTCGTTTTAATTCATATTATTGCCAGCTCTACTTAAAGAATAAGTCACAAAACCGTAATTTCATTAGCTCAATTAGTATTAACGGAAGTTCATAATAAAAGTTGCGTTGGCTAGCATTAAAGGCTGCCCAAATTGAAATTATAACCGTAATAACATAAGCCCCAGGAATATCAATACACCCACGCACAGTTATGAATGTTGGCAGGCAGTGAATGGCAGGCAGGACATGAGCAACAGGACAGTGCGGCATATTAAATAATTTTAAGCAAAAATTATATATGCCATAAAGACATTCCGGCGCACAACAAACACACACACACACACACACACAGTGACAAACACATGACATAAACGTCACCGTTTGCTGGGCACAAAGTAATAACCGTGTTGGGCCAACTTATTGTTTACGACGTGCTTAGTGGCAAACTTGGCTTTGATAATGAAACGAGCAAACACATACACACACATACATGCGCACCACACACGCACACAGACACGCGCTGACAGTTAACAGCAATTGCGACAAATACCACAGACTACCCAAAAGCACATGGCCAAAAAAAACGAGCACGTTTGCTTGAGTCGAGAATGAGCGACTGAGAGATACTCCGTACGCAACACTCACATACATTTGTAGCTATGTTTTATATAGATTTTTTAGTAACAACAAATTTTAATTTTTTCTTAGATTAATTGCTATGCTTTTTCTTCTCTGAGTCTTTCATTTCTTCATTTACACAAATCGATATACCCGTTTTACTGCTTTTTACTAGATGTGTCTATACTACACATTTTTCGGACCAGGCTAGTTGCATAAGCACAATCAGTGTATGTCTGTGTGTGTGTGTGTGTTTGTATTAGGTCCAAAACAACGCGCCGCACGTGATGTGATTAGCACAAAGCCGCCAATGTCGCCAACTTGTGCCCAACATCGGTGGGCTTAGATTCTAGTTTTTGGCTACGATTAAATTGAGGCAAACGCCGGCAATTGCCACGCCCACACGCCCCAAAAGTCAGTCAGTTTAATGTGTATTTGCTACGCTCTGTGTATGTCTTTCTGCCTGGTCACACAAGGCGTATGCGTAATATGTCAGCCTGTGCCTTTGCCTTGCAGATGTTTATTCTTTACAAATTTATCAAATTTTAACTAATTGCAAAAACTTCAAATGTTTGTGTGAGTGCTGGATAGAGCATTAATCTATCAAACGGTCAATCCATCAATCAGCAGGCACCTCACAATATGCTTTCGTCAGCCAGCACTGACGTCAATGGCTTAAGTTCAAGCTGATGTTTCTGCTGCTGCAAAAATGTTTTGTGTCAGAGGCAAACATTATGCTGGCCTCCTTTTTGGGGCCGTTTATTTTGCATGCCACAAATAATTTTGAGTTTTGGCAGCAACCTATGCAGCTGCAAGTTGCAAGTTGCCTCTTTGTTTCGTCGAGAGTTTTCGGTGCAATGCTAAAAATGCAAAAACAAGGCAGGCCAAGCGCAGCGCAGGCATATCCTGCACATCCTGCCAGCCTGCCAGCCTGCAATGTTGTGTTTACACAGTGTGTGTATGTGTGTGTGTGTGTGTGTATACACTAAGAAAAAGAAAATAACCTAGAAATTTACATCTTTAAGGAGAAAAATAAATTAAAAATAATTGTTTGCATTTTTACCAGACCGAAATATATTTCTTAATATTATAAAATGTTTCTGAAAAGCAGAATTAAATACTATATTTTTGGGATTGTCGATGCTTTTCTACACTTAAGAAAAGCACTTGGTAAATTAAGAATTTATTTGTTTTTTTTTCTGAGTGTACGCTGTGTGTATTTTGTAGCAACTCAAATTAAGCTAAAACCGCTTCAAGTTGCAATTTCCGACGCTGCAGCCAAAGAACAACAACGAAAATGCCTCAAGGAGATGAGTGGCAGGCAAGAACAACAACTACAACCACAAACTGTAACTATAATTAAAACTTTTGTATACAGACACGAGAGAGTTGAAGCTTGTGGCGTCATGCCCCCACTTCCCCTTCCAGCAGAAAATGCCCCTAACATGTGATGTGTAGCCAGAAATCCATGTAAACATGCAATCTCAGGCAGCCGCTTAAATGGAATTAATGCATTAATCGCTTTTTGGCCGTCAAGCCGCTTGCGGCGTTGCTAATTGACAAAATGCACAACAACAACAGCAACAAGAACAACAATAGCAGCAGCAGAGCAAACACGACCCTTGACCTTTGCATATTGGACGCCCCGCTGGCTAAAAGTTAAATTAATTTCTGACGACAGCTACGCAACTTTCAAATGAATTACATATTCCAAGCACGCAGCTAACTGGCTGGCGCAGTGTGCTCAGGATGGGGGGGGGGGGTTTACCCTGGCGTCTGTCTATGTTATTTTGTTGCTTTCACATCGCTTGCCAGCGTTTGCATAATTGTATTTGTTTTAAGCCCTTCACTTCAAGTGCGTTTGCAAACTTTTTGTTTTCGACTCGCTTTTTTTTTTCCTCTTAAATTGTTAAAAAATTACAAATAAATTGAATGAGCTGCCCGGAAAGGGCTGCCTTCTAACAACAGCAACAACCACAACAACAACAATAACAACAACTTACATTGTATTGACTTTTCAATTACATTTTGTGGCAACTTTTAAAGTGGACACCGGCAGATGAGAAATTGCTCAGCATTTGCAGCTATTTTCTTTAGGTTATTTTTATTTATTTTTCGGTAGCATGTTTGCTTTTGAATTGTTAGTGCTGGCTGTTACTCTGGCTTCCGCCATTATGCCATTAGCTCTGGGGTAGCGTATTTAGGTCACATGATTCCAATGCTTGTGCATTAATGGGCCCAACAGCAATGCGGCTAAGGCTTTTCGCCCTGCTACGACGACAAGCCGGACAAACGGCAAAAAGCCCAAACATAATAAGAGCCAACAAGAGCCACGCCTACTCTACAGATAGAGCAAAGGCAAGGGCGACGGGGGTGTGAGAGCGGGAGCGGGCTGCCGTGCGGCGGCAGTGTTGAGTGAATGTGAATGCCTCAAGTCGCAGTCAATTCGACCCAAGCATCAGCACTGGGCAAAGCGCACAAAGGATATCAAATTTAAGTGCACACACATCAGTGCGGGCCAGACAGGAAAAGACAGGAGAAGCGAGGAACGAGAGCTGTGCGAAAAGTTCTAAGAATTTTTAATATACAAGTTTTTAAAAAGTTACAAAATGCGAGTTTGTTAATTCAAGTCATCTTTATGTTATTTGAGCTTATTATTTTGATATTATTGCCATTGTAGCTCAACTTTTTGAATGACCCTCGCATTAAACTTATGGCTATATGTGTGTGACCTAATCGCATTGAATTTAATGTCAAGCAATTTCTGTTCCCATTCGCCTGCTGCCTGCCTGCTACTTTCTTTTCTCTCTCCTTTCTCCTTTCTCTTTGCTTTTCAGCTCAATCCTCAACTCAATTCGTTTGCTCGCATAAGTGTATGTGTGAGAGTGAGTGTGCTTGTGTGTGTATGTGTGTGTGCGTGGTAAATTCCTTTGAAAACATCATGAAAATAACATACTTTGAACTTTTTATTGTCAATTGCCGTCCGTCTGCTCACAATAAAAGCTGACTTCATTTGGTCATTTTCATTTCATAATTTGTCGCAGCATTTTCAATTCGATTTCTCCCTGGACGCGCTTTAATTTGATTATTATGTGTGCGTGTGTGTGTGAGTGTTTAAACATGCAGCAGCATATGTCACGCCCACCGCCCCACTGTGCACAGTGTGTTCGGTCTTCAGTGTTCAGGTTGTGATTGAATGGAGCTGCTGCTTTTGGCATCATCTGTCGCATTTGGTTATTTGATTGTGGTCATAATAGTTTACCGCAGGGGCCGCACTATCAATGCAGCACAGTCATAAGCGTTGGCGCACTGGAGTTGGGGGATGTGCGGATGGGGGTATTTATATTCACACATGGCCCAGGGACATCATGTCCTGGCCGCAACTCATCTGCTTTTAGCAGATTCATTCACATCTGGTTCGTTTTGCTGGCTGTCAGGAGAGCTGCTTTTGACGCTTGTGGTAACATTTTTATTGGCAAGCAAATGTGATTACAGCAACAAAGTTGCAGGCACCGCACCTTACCTGTTCCGCCCCCTACCAACAACTGATTCCCAGTACCCCAATGTTACCCCTATTTTAGTGCGAGTTGACTTTGCTATCAAAATTGTTTGCAGTTTTCGTTGCGCTTGGAGAAAGTTCTTTTATGTATTTGGACCAAAACGTGAGCGAACTGCAAACTGCAAACACATTGCTGCTAACTGTTTTGAGCCAACGGTATTCGACTGCTGCTGTTGCTGCCGTGGCTGCCGTTGCTACTTATAATTTTCTTGGCGCTGTAATTGCGCTTATCGCATTGTAAGAAGGCAAATTTGCCGCAACGCCACGTGCCCAATCAGCAGCAGCCAAAATATACATAATAAAAACAATAAAAAAAATATAAAGTAAGAGCATCAGAGCATCGGAAAACTGGCACACAGCATAAAATAAAGGAAGTGAAAAAAATTGTTTGTAATCCGCTTAGCTGCCATCGTCAGTTGCCAGTTTGCCAGTTTGGCAGTTTTTCTGGTTTTGGCCATTTGGCAAAGGGAGAGCAAAGCACCAAACTTAATTTGCTGCGTTGCAGGGTAATGAGAAGGGGAGCGGTGGGGGGGGGTTGGGTAATTACAACATAGATTTGCCAAATTGCTTCTTTAAAAACTTTGCACTCGCGGCTGCCGGGCATTTTAGTTAGCTGACATTTAATGCCGATGCAGCAGACCCAAACACACACTCCCCACCCGCCGACCCCGTGCAAATAAACCGTTGGCCTGGCAACGTCTGCGGTCTGGCTAGCTGTTAATCCCTACCAGCTAATCCCGGGTCAGCATATGTGAGCAATGCACACATGAACAAAAATATGCTGTACAACTTTGAAAATCACCACGACAAATAGTTGTTTTTCGTTTTTAGAAATTAGTGTCATTTTTTCTGCTTAATTTACAATCAAATAAATTTATACTTTATTTATTTCTATAAACTTTTTGGAAATACACCCTTGAATTCAGTCAAATTATTTCCAAATGTAAAAAAAAAAATATTTTAGGAATTAACTTTCTAGAATCATGATAAATAAGGCGAGCAGCCTTTGACGCATTTGTTTTTCCAAGTGTAGCAAGCAAGCAACTAACTGGCAAATTATCGCTGCCTGTTGCCCAAACGTGATAAGGCCGAACATGTGTAGCGCCAGCCAGGCTTAGCAATCTCTGCAATCTGGCCGTCTCTGTCACACACTCGCATAGAGAGAGACAGCTGGCTGCCAGACAGGCGTGTGGTCGAAAAGTAATAGGTTTATGCTCTGCAGGCATCGGTCATGTGATTGATATGCCAAAACTGTCGCCGTAACTGGAGCTGTAATTGTGGCCAAACAATGCCCAAAATGGCCAAAAGCGTATTTCATCTTTAATGTGCTTAATGTTTGATTTCTGCGTATGTGTGTGTGTTTGTATCTCCGACACTTGCATTTACTTAACGTGAACTTTTGATCAATCACTGGCAACCTTTTAAACCTCTTAGCAAACTTTATATTAAGAGGTAGAGGCTTATATATTAAGTTCAAGTAAATAATATTATTAAAAAGTTTTTCATTCACCTTTTGCTTTTGCCATTTTCGCATCAATTACCAGCGAATGGATAAGTCTACAGTTTAATTTCTTTTTTCTGCACTATTCACAGCAAAGATTAAACCTCTACTCATTTAGCAAAAAAGTTTTGATTTAATTCAATTTGCTAACGTTATGTTGATGGATTTTTTCTAATACGATAATTATACTTTCATTATTTCAGTTTTCATATCTTTTTGATTTAGTTTCAAATCATAGTAATCAGATTCTCGTGGACATTAAAGCTATTGATATTCTGATGCAACTCCCAATATATGTAAATTAAGATTTTTATTTTCGTACATATTATCAAAATTTGTTTACCAAACTATATGTCCTCTATGATATTTTGTTTGCAATATAGATAAATGCCTTTTTATCATAATTACAAATATAATCGAAAAAAATTATTATAACGGTGCAACTTATGGAAATAATGAACTCTATCTAATGCAGCCACAAATGTTTTTGTGTTAATCAATGGAACAAAATCTAAGTCAGTTGCAATTACATTTCATTTACAGTCACATTAACTAACCCACATGTCCTTCATGGTGACTTATCTCTGACTTATTCTTGCATTATCATTTGCTTAATGTAGAACAACGCGTAATTCCATTGCATCTGCTGTTCATCTGCTGCTGCATAGTTGATCATCGTTTGTGGCCTTTTGTGTATGCAGAAGGAGCAACACTCAGTGGCCGCAGTGCCGCTGGGTAATGTGCAAGGGAAAAAAAATAAAGGAAAGAACAAAAAGGCGAACAGCTTTGGTAATTTTTTTAATGCTGCACTTTAGTTGATAAGTCAAACACTTGAGCCCAGTGTAAAATCCATGGCTATCTCTGCTTTCTTTTATTCTAGCATCTTTCGCTATCTCCCTCTCTCTGTCTCGGTCACTATGTATCTAACTCTGTCTCTCTTGACTATTCTTGAGCGTTCTTTGGACAACACCTGCCAACTGGCTGGCCCGGCTGCTTGCCAGTCAACGCCCCACTGTTGGCATTTTGTAATTGCATTACGGGGGCCGACAAAGCAAAACCTTTTCAAAGCACTTGCCAGTGCATGTGTGTGTGTGTGTGTGTGTGTGTGTGTGTGTGTGTGTGTGTGCGTCGGTGTGTGTGTGTGCCAACTTTAAGTGCCCCTTTGTGATGCTCTATACCCTCTCACTCTCTCTCTCATTGTCATACTATGAACGCGAAAGAAAAAGAGTATATTGGATTTGCTTAAAGTCTGAACGTAATTTTACACTACACTCAGAAGCACGTTTGTCCTAAAATTAAGAACATCTGCTTAAAACTAAAATCGTATTTAAACCAGAAATTTAATTTATTTATTAGATTTAATTTTAAAAATATATTTTTCAATTCTAGGCATGTAAGGACTACTTGGACTATATTCTATCCGTAAAAACCAAATATTTCCCACAGAAATAACTGAAATAACAATATTTCTATTCAAAAAACAATATTTTAATCCACAAAAGAAGTCAGTTTTCCATATATTTCAGATGTTTATCCACTGAAGGCAGAGTATAACGCAGTCTTTCAAATTTGACTGCAACGTTGTTCTTACTGGCTTTGGCTTACGTTGTTTGTGTGCCGCATAGTTTTGTGCGACAAGCGACTAACGGCAACATTGTGGCCGGTAGATGTGGCGTATACGCAACAACATGGTCGTCAGGTCGCCAGGTCGTTTGGCACAAACGCGAACGCGCAATGACAATTAAAACGCAGCCGTAAGCCATGTTGCACACCGCCACACACCTCCCCCCGCCCTTACCCACCACCACAGCCCCCGATGCAACATTGTGGACAATCTGAGTACCTGAACTTTGTGTGAGCTCTGTGCTCGCATTGCATTACGTGGATTTCAATTGCTAACCGGCTGCAGTGCTGTTGTTCAACTGGGCTATCAAATTGGTAAACTAATATGGCCAACAATGTAAACGCTGGACAGCGAAAGTGTTTCGACAAACAGAGTGCAGATTGCTTCTATAATTGAAATGATCAAATTACTTATATAAACGCAATCTACCCTAAGCTTTGCTAAAGCAATCAAACTGTCTGCCCCCACCCATCCTAGGCCCGCCTCAGGTGTAAGTCAGGAGTCAGGATGGATTACAGTTAGCTGGAAAACAGCGAGTATACAGTACACAGTGTTTGCTTCTGTTGGCCAGTAAGGGCTTGTCAGCTGATATGGCCTGTTAGGCACAAATTCTAATTAAAATTTGTGTGCCAGGTGGTAAATAAAACTAATTATACATGCGCAAATCATCGACAGGGGGAGGCACCACCTTAAAAACGAGATGGAAAAACTTTTCCAACAGCTATGTCTGTTACTGAAGTTCTGGAGCCAAAGCTGACAACAACAAGCGCAACGGGCGTGCAATAATAACAGCAGTAACAACAACAGCCACAATAGCAAGAACACCTAAAAGCCGTAAAATAAAAAGACAAAAACTTTGCACAAAACTTTGACGTTGTGGTGTCCAGATCTCGAACGGAGAGTCGGGTGGGGGATGGGTGGCCAAATCAATGATGCAGCTGCCATAAGACCTCTAAGCTCAATTACGGCATGAACATAGGGCGAGTCAGAGGGAGAGAAGTGTGAATGAATACGAGACAAAAAAGAGAGCGAGAGACGCTAAGAGTAAAAAGCATAGACAGAAACATGCACTTGGCCATTGTTGATGGCACCATCAGCAACTTGGCACTCAATTTGCCTTAAAACGACTAAAGATACTGTATCTGATAGATACATGTATTAGCATCGCCCATTGCCTTTGATTTGCGTTGGCCAAAGTGCTATCCAAATAAGTAGGCAACAATAAATGTATTTTTGTGCGTTCGCTAAGGAAACAAATTGAATTTATGTACCCTGAAATAATGGGTGGCATTATGATTTTGTTAACGACATATGAATATAAAATGTAGGCAATAAACCGGAATACCCAACATTATACAAGGTTTATACATGTTCAATAAGGATTTATGAATACTTTATTATATACATTGATGTACATACATATATAAAAATAATGAAGTAAGCTGTCTTTTTATGGAATATTTACTTGACACAACTATGACTGCTTTTATTTAATTGAATATGTATATAAATTTGGCCAGAAAATATACATTTACTATTCCTTTCATTAAAGGAACTGTTGATTGTCAAATAATGATTGTGCACAAACTTTAAAGCACTGAAAATATGCACACAAAATCCAATAGATGTTATTAGCCCTCAGCTGTGCAATCGATTTGTATTATAAATGCTCTGCAATACATCAAACACAGACACAAGCCGTTCTATTACGGGTATTTAAGACGAAAATAGATTTTTGTCGCTCACAAATGGTAATGAAAATAGCTCCAAAAACAGAACACAGAAATTAGATTATTTCTATTTTGCACGTGCAGCTTTCTCCAAATTTCTGTTCTGCTCTTGTCGCCTTTTATTTGTGTATAAGTCAAATTCAATTTAGTGATGCCAGGGCCGAAGAAAAACTTTGATCAAAGCCACGGCCAAATTGCTATTGTCAACGACCACACACAAACACATACACACACATACAAAAACGCACAGATATTGAGCAAAAAAAGAGCAATGTACATGCTAAAAAATTGTCAACTTCATAGAACAAAAATATGCCAAAAGTTGAAAAGTTTCTTTTTATTTTTGGCTGCTGCTGCTGTTGTTGTGGCTGTGGCTGTGGCTAGAAATAAGAAATGTGCTTTTAACGGCTATACCCTGTAGAAGGGCAGGAGACAGTTGCTTAGCTATATGGTGAGTGTGAGTTCTAGCCTAGTTCTAGTTTTCTGGTGAAAAAAGTGGCACAAAAACGGACAATTCATAACTCATGTGCAGGGTATGCTTACAGTCCGCTTCGCTCAAAGTGTCAGAGTGTTTATGTGTGTGAGCGTTAAAGCGTACATTTGGACATAAACAACTTAACAGTCATTAAATCCAAGCCGCCAAGCGATAAATGTCAATAGCAGTGCCTGAAAAACTTTGCTGCACACACAAATGCAAGCTCAAATAAACACACACTCACACACACACACACACACACACACACTCACACATACACTTGCACTTATGCAGTGCAGAGTTGAGGTCATTGAAAGCATTGCGCATACGATACGTTAACGTTGCTTGTTGGTTGAACAAATTGCAGGCGTTTTGCCTGATGTTGCAAACAAATGGAATGCGACAGCAGATTTGTTGGAATAAATCTTGTTTGGCTGAGATACTTACTCGATGCTCAGCTCGTTAGATGCAAAAGTGGCAACGAAATACGGATTTATGGGCCACACAATGATAAATTGAATTTCACTCAAAATTAACTGTAAGCCACAGTAAACGTGCCACACCGCAATCAAGCAACAACAACTTTTACAACAACAGCGAGCAGAAGAAAAATGGTCGCAACATATGCGGCCTATAAAATGTGACAAGCAGCAGCCGCAGCAGGAAGCAACAACAAACTACGAATGTGGCTTGGCTAAGACAACTCGTGTGTGTGTGTGTCTGTGTGTGTGTTGTGTGCGACCGCAGCGTCAACTTTACTACTGCTACTGCAGACGGGCAATGAAATTAGGACACAAGCTGTAGGCTGAGCGCCTTGGCCTGGCAATTGTCTAAGCATATTTGTCATTTGATTGATTTATTTTGCCTTTGCCCTGCCACACAAAAGACACAAAGCGCCAGATTTGTTTGGGGCCAACAGAAACAACTGGCAACCGAACGGACAACTGACTTGTGGCTCAATTGTGACAGACAGGCGGAGCTGCCAACCAAATGCTGTATACCTATGTAGAATCCAAGCTAAGGCGCTTTGTCAAATCACAGCAGCCTTCGCACAAAACAAAAGGTGACAGGTCTACCGAGCATGGTCGAATAACATATACCCTTTACAGGGTAATTGTGTATTTTGAATTCACATAAGATGCCTAGATGGAGTATCTTTTAATCGCGGATAAACTAATTAAATTAATTAATTTGCTTTGAATTGGTTATAGTATTGGCTACATATTATCCAGATCTTTAAGTCGAGCTTTCGACAATGTGTGGCATTTTAAATTTAAAATTGTATTTTTTACGCTTTTAATCCTTATAAAACCTGGCAAATTAAATTAACTAGTGCCAAAAAATATATTATATAAAATATTACTGATTTATTAAAAATTGCACCTGTTATTCATCTATGTTGAGAACATCTTCAATTCAAAATTCATTTACAGTTCGAATGCTTACGTGTAATATAGCAGAAACATAATTTAAAATTTAATTTTACTAGCTCTTATAGTACCTGAAATCCGTTGTCATAACGATGCACAATTTTATAGTACGCTATTTACCCCATTTTTTATGGCTGCAAGGACGAAAGTTGAAAGGTGAAAGGTGACTGTCTAAACTGTTGCCATTTCAGATAGAGTGGGATTTTCATAACTTAATCCGTTAGGGCTTGAGCAAACTCGTGGAACTGATGACGGTATTAAAGTTGTGCCATTTGAAAGTCATTCAACTGCATTAAATATGCAAATGTGAAATGGCATCGTTTGGCACACCTTTGACTGCAGTTTCGCTTTGGCTTTGACTTTGGCTTTGTCTATTTTCGCTGGCATTATCCAAATGCCAATCAATGGCAAAAGTTGTTTGCGACTTCAAAACGTCGAATGGAATTCGCGCACCCTCCCCCAAAACTCAAAGAATATATTCAGTTTAAATTGCAGAAGAAAAAAAAAACGCTGATTGAGAATGTTGCAGCCAGCGACACAAACAAAGATAAAAGCAAATGACACAAAGATACCGAAAAACGAGGGTAGATGACATAGTGCAACATTTACACACTGCTACAAAACTCCAGAATTCTTTATGTTACAACCATTAAGAAAAGTCTTAATACAAATTAAAGTTGGCCACGATTCAACATTTTTAGTCAAAGTAGGCGATAGCGTTTTCTAAAGTAAATGTACAATATTTATTTAGCCTTTCGTTTTGGCAACACTAACAAATTAAAATACCGTAATTTTGAGCTAAAATTGTTCCAAGATGTCAGACACGGAAGATGCAGATTCAATTATGCAAGCAATCGAAGACGCAATGGCAACCACCGCTGCAAGTGCTGGGAGCTGCTTTCGATACAATGTTTGGGCCACATTAGTTGCGTTGACTGGTTTTTTGACTCAATCATTGTGGGGTAGCCCAATTTGGGCAAAGAGCGCACAAGGATGGCGGTGATATGATACTGAGGACTTCAACATGATCTGGACACCAATATTGGTTGCTGCTTACCTTGTAGATGCATAATTATGTGATGATTTTCTCATGAAAAGTTAAATTACTTTTGATATTGTTTCCAAAAGTATACAAATTATATAATGTGCAACAAAATTAAATTCAAGTATTTGTGGGCAAGGATGTACAAACTCTGCTAAAAATATGTGGATTTGATGATACAAAGCGGAGCAGTGGTACATAGGTGTAAAATTGTAGCTGTAGAAATAGATCCTAGATTTTATATTCATTGTATTTGCATTTGGCAAGATTAAGTATATCCTAGATTATGTGTTCATTATTTTTATACCCTCAAACCATTAAAAATGGGAAAAAGGGAACAATGGTTTTGTGCAAAAGTATATAACAGGCATAAGGAAGCATCTCCTACCCCATAAAGTATATATATTCTTAATCACTATCAAAAACCGAATTGGCCTGGCCATGATGATTGGATTTGGCATACTCACACATTTACATGTCATCTATTTGTCCAGCAAATTTCAGTAAAATTGGACAATAAACAAAAAAGTTACTTAATATTCAATGTAACATAGTATGGGTCCAATGGAAGGGAGAAGAAGCAAGAACTAGGTTCAGGATATCTCCTAGTCAGGCACTCTCGACTAGAGCACTCCTAATTGTTTTTTTTATACTATAGCTTTTATTGGTACTGAGATTTTTTAGTCCTTACCAATTATTTTCCTAGAATCTTAAATCCATTAAAAAAAGGAAGTGTGTGACTAAAAAATGTTCTGTAATCGCATCTCTACACAATTAAGTAATACTTTGTTACCATAGAACCAACGACTTGAATATTTATAATATAGTAAATTGATCCATAATAAAACTAAGATACTTAAAGCATTAGATACATATCCGTAAAAAAGATGCGGCAATGAGTTGTACACAATAATTGCAACAGCATGCAGATAGGGTGGGGCAGGTGGTGTGAGTGAGTTGGTTGGTGGTTGGTGGTAGTGGTGGTGGTGGGTCAGTTCACAAAGCTCAGATTGCCGATTGTGGGTTTTCGATTTGGTGGTATTGCTGCTTTGTGCATTAGTATGGATATGACTACAAAAAGTACTTAAACATTCTCGATTCTGGTGGGGCTGGGAGCTGCAGATGGGTGGGGTAATTGTGTTATGTGGCTATGTGTGTTGGTGTTGCCACCTTGCCTACCTGTTGAATAACGGGCCACAGACGCGGCGGCGCTGCTGGCGTCGTTGTTGTTGCCAATGCAGCCGCCATAGGTGAAATTATGGCCAGTCGAGCCGGTGCCGGAGACAACGGCTATTTCGTCCAGCTCATGTCCCGGCGAGGTGCCAGCGGATACCAGCCGCGTTGAAGATGTAGCCGAATTGCCCTGCGAGTTCTTGCGTCCACGTAGCGAGAGCACCAGTCTTTTGGCTGTGGACATGCCCACAGCACCGGATGCTTACCGCCGCCTCCTTCTACTACCTGTCCTTGTCAGCGTCGTCGTCGTTATCGTTGTCGTTTCTGAGGTTCCTCCGGCTGCCCGCTGAGCTGCAATGAGAAATTGAAATGGAAATGAGAAACTTTTTTTCAATATTTGCAAAAGCGAAACTCAAGGACAAAAGAACTGCAACAAATAAAAAAGTTTTTGTGTTGAAAATGCTCGACTAGCCAATACTCTGTAGCCAGCAGCTACATTTTGTTTGAGTACTTTTTAACTCAACTTGTCAATAAATGTAGGATATCGCTCCACAAATGTAGGCTTACATTTTTAAAATTAGTATTTTAAATCTTTTTCACATTAATAAATTCTGAAAAATTGGTTTTAATCAAATTTTGACTACTATAATTACATCTGAATTAATCTAGATCTGCTTTAGGTATAAGAAAGAGGCTACACATCAAATTTGGTATCTGTTGATTTTTTTTTAATCTATGAGATCACACATATCACGTAAATCAGTATCAGTATATTGTGGGTTGGAATACATCTTGTACATTGGTATTAAGTATCTCCATTATACTCATTTAATGGGTACTTGGTATAATAATACTGGCAGGCAATGCTGCTATTTATATCCTTAATAATTTAGCAGTGCTTCAAAGAAATATGTTAATCTGGAACGAGAGCGTCGACTGAGCTTGGAATTTTCATTTTAATGCGCCGCCAGAGCGGACTGGGACAATGCTGAAATTCTGTATTGGTGTTGGTGTTGGTGGTGCTGTGTGTGTGTGTGTGTTTGTGTGTGTCGAGTGGCAGTGAACAGAACAATCTTAAATTATGCAAATGCTTGCAATCAACGCTTAAGCAATGCCAGCAGCAGCAACAACAACAACAACATCATCAGCAGCAGCAATGAAAAATATACAAAAAAAAGTAGAGACAAAAAAAAATGCCACACAAAATGATTGCGACATGAAAAATATGCCCGCAATATTAGCATACAAGAACATTGTATCGGTGTGTGGGGCATAGGGAGGGGGAGGGCGTTTTACACTGAAATGCGGGCCGAAAGCCGCTTAGGCAAAAACACAAAACGGCAAGAACAAGAAAAATAGGCAACAAATGCTACTTATAGATACCAATACCCTAAAAACCTCCCGCAAATACAAAAAGAAAAGAGAGGGGAAAAAAACTGTGACAACTCCGTTGCTTGCACGGGTGCCGCTGCCGTATCAATTTAATATTTAATAAGCCATGCCAGGCATAACGAAATGTCGAGAACAAATACCCCAAATACCCCAAATTTATATATTCAGTTGAGTGTAAAGTTGATAACCTCTAGCAAATGTGGGCTGTGCACACAACGCTCTCGATTTCAATTCCGATAGCGATTACTATTGCCGATTACTTCCATAAGCATAAACAAGCCCCAAGTCAGACGCTCTACGCATTATATAATATTAAAATGTGTATATAGCATAGAAATGTGTATATACTAACATTAATATATTAGCTTTTAGGCTCGCCGACTTTAAAGTCCCATACTAATGAAAAACAAACACATACACACGCACACGCATACACATACACATACACGCACGTACACATACACGACTTGACACTTGTACGTGACGAATAACAAATTTGAGGGATTTGCTGCACTTTGATTGAATGCTCGTCGGCGCCGCAAAGCTAAATATGATTTATGAGCCCCGCACATGTGACGCCCAGCTAATTTGTGGGCATGGCCAGCTGCATAGCTGGGAATACTCGCCGGAATAGAACTTGTGCCCAAAACTTATTGCATATCCGATTTTTACTGATTACGCAAAGGGGACAAAAATAAAAGGAATAAAATTCGGTTGCGAAAATTGTGTAGACTGGCTGCCAGCTGGGTTGTAAGCCAGGTTGACTGCGTCCTGGCCAAAGCCAAAAGGCAATCAAGTGTTGCCAAAACTATGCAAACATGAAAATTGCCAAAAACGCCATCGAATGCTGCAGCAGCAGCCAGCTTTCAAATACAAACCCAAGCAAAGCCAAAATGGATAAAATTGCAGCTATATACGCATATCTGTGAGTGAGTGAGAAGTCGAGCGTTAGAGAGAGACAGAGCGAGCTAGTTGCAAGGTGAGAGAGCAGCAGACTGCGGACAATTGTTTGCGTTGTGCAAGTGTCAACAGCATTTGCAATTCCGTTAAATTTTTACCTCTTTGGGGTTTCGTCAACGCTTCGCTGGCTGCTCTCTCTGCTGTTGTTGTTATACCCTATAATTGCAAGCAGGCTATTATAGCATTTTGCGATTTTTTTAATAATAGTTGATTAGTACCTAGCTGCATTTGGCCTTAAATCTATAGGTAC
Source organism: Drosophila maculinotata (assembly GCA_035045305.1). Taxonomy (NCBI): domain Eukaryota; kingdom Metazoa; phylum Arthropoda; class Insecta; order Diptera; family Drosophilidae; genus Drosophila; species Drosophila maculinotata. The sequence continues at coordinate 13,535,850 of JAWNPD010000387.1, forward strand.
ATTTAATCTAAAGTATTTTTTCCTTTTTTTTGTATGCAAAAATTCCTGATTTCAGTTTTTATGTTATAATTTTTTAACTACCCTAAGTTAAACTGTTCAAAGTTAATCGTAGCAACTGAGTTCCAAATCGAGAAAATTTCTTATATTACTTTTATGCGTTTAAAATCAAATGATGTAGTCCCAACTATAAATTTATCATTTAATAATTTGTATATACTCATCCATATCAGTGAATTTAAAATATGACAAAGAAAAAGTTGATATTAAAGGTTTAAATCTATACAATGTTGACTCGCTTTGGTAGCACTGGGTATTATGTAGTCTATCATGAGCTGTCACACATGTTGTAACACGTTGTGGGAAAATATGGTAATTGCTATTTTTGTTGTTAGGCAGCTACGTTTTTGTATGAGCGCCAATGGCTGCTTGAATATATAAAATATACAACAAGAAAACGCTCATATTTATTTCAATATGCATTTCAATTGAAGGTGTAGTCAATATTATTACAATCGCATCGCTTATGCGGCGGCCGCCCACGGGCTACCCTAGCAGAGGCGCGTGAAGCGTGGAGTTGTTGCAGCTATGGAAATTGGTAAATGCAACAAATGCAATTTAATTTCACAATTTGTCGCTGACAATATTTGAATTTGTGCTCTACGCTCGACACTCTGTGGCAGCCATGGTTTTCATTTAACGCCACTTGGCTAATTAAAGCTTATGTATACGCAATTTGACTCCGGCTGCGAGTCAGCTCAAAATGATGGTCAGCATTTGTCCATCTCGCATGGCAGCGGTGACTAAAAAATGAATCGCCATCAATCTCGCGCTGACATTAGCAGCGACAGTGGCAGAGCCCGACGGCGCTGGTGACCATGGAGCGCAAAAACAAAACAAAAAAAGGCAACTAATTACAAAGCTGTTGACAGTAGCGTTGCCAGTGGAAGGGTTTCGGGTACGCAACGGGCTCGGTTTCGCCTTGCTTGCCACATTAGGGTTCTGATATCCTAGCCCGGGCAAAAGCTACAAAAACAAGGGTATAAGTACATATAAGCAAGCATACCCTCTAAGTTAATCCAGGTGACTTGCTGCAGAATAAGTTATTTGATGATCTTCTTCTTTGGGAAAGTCTATTTCTTATAAGTCTAACATTTGGACTGCTTTCGACTTTTCTGATAACTTTTCTAAAATTTCTACTGAGGTCCTAAATAAGTATGATGATGCTCGACATGATCTGAAACGCACTGGCTATAAAAAGAAAGTAGCTTCTATAGAAACATATTCTATGGAACGCCAGTAAGTATGCTCTTCTTTTTTTTGCTGCTTACTGAAGCAGGATGTCGTTATTTCAGCTATACAAACTGCTCGTTTTTTGTTTGCTTAAACCTGCTTTTTGGTTTTTTAATAATAAGCTATCTAGCATAGTATTATAAGTTTAATATACCGCATATATATATTATATTAAATGTGCACAGGGTATACATATAAAAAAAGGACCAGCTACGCCTCGCATCCGATTATGCCAAGCGCGCATTTGTCAGACCGAATGTGATGGCATCAATGGGTCCGACAACTTGCCCGGCTGATGGACTGCCAACATCTCAGCGAAAAAGTGACCACAAATGTGGCAACTAATTGCATTTCGCATCAATTTGGCCAAATGAACTGATTAAAAGGATGCTTCAGTTGCTTTTAAATCGTGACGAGAAACTGAGCTCAGAAATCGTATTGATTTAAGTAATGGCATATTTCAAGCAGCGTTCTTATTACATTTCTGGCAAAACGAATTTGTATAATAAATGTGTTGAGGCCATGATTTATAGCCTGCCAAAAACTTGATGATAAATGAATACTTTAAGGCTGACACATAAATTTATTATGTATTCAATAAAATACGCATTTAACAGATTAATAAATATCTCCTTCAATGAAAACATTTGCATTTTCATCAAATTGTCAGCATTTTGAGAATGAGCTTGCGCCATGCTAATTTATGTTTTGTTTTTGTGTACTGATTCAAATGAGAATATTTTATGTCATATCTTAATAAAAATTATAGCTAGTAAGATTTTGCTTTTTGTGTATGCACTGCAGGAAAATTTAAGTTCTCAAATTAAAATCGAGGCTAGTCCTTCTTTTTATATTAATACCCTTGTAGAGGGTATTACAATTTTGACCAGAATTTTGCAACGCATAGAAGAAAACAAGACGATATAGCTATGAGTCTGTTTCTACTCAAACTACTCTCGATGAAACTTAGAACAGATGCCTCTTTTAATATGTCGGAACAAGCCGGATCTGTCCACTATAGTATATATACTTTTGTCAACAACTCTTGATGATTTCAGTAGATTTCAAATCGATTAATGTTTGTATTTAAGTTTATATTCAAACTATGTTTAAACTCGTTTAAGAATTAAAATCAAAAACGTTCTGTTCTGTTCAGCCAACAACTGTCTGACAACTTTCCAACAAGTATTCTGGACGATTGTCGATGCGGGTGCTGTGAATGTATTATATATACTTACTGAAAGGCTTTCCAGTAGAGCTCGTCTTTTACCTCTTTGGGGTAAATAAAAATCAAATTAAGAGCACTTTAGTTTTTTTTATGTTCCCGCATTGTTTTGCCCACGTTGAGTGTTATTTATTGAAGCGATTCATATTGAGCGGCAGTGGGCTGAAATTGCTGCCACGCCCACCTGCGAAATGCAAATGCACAATGGAAAATGCAAATAAACATAAATGCAGCGAACCGCAGCTGCAATTTGGTTACACTCGTTATATTACAAATGGGTTAAATTCGCAAATGTTGCAATAGCGTGCTGTTGCACGTTGATGCTAGTTTATGCGCCGGTGCCGATATGATTGTGCAGTGTAAGTTGCGTTTTAGCAAATTTCAATTGCAGCAGCAGCAGCAGCAACAACAACTACAACAAAAGCTGCCACATTGTTGGCATGACTGGCCGCGCAAATATTTAATTGTGCCCAGCTTTTATTTTATTTTGTTAATTCTATTATAGTAACTATTTTCCGCCCCTTGCACGCCACGTCACACACACACAGACACACACACACACGCACATGCTTAGACAGCCGCAAATGCATCACCTGCAGCTCGACCTCGTTGCCCGCTTGCCTGTGGCTTTGGCATACAACACACAACACACAGCACACAGCACAACTAACCCAGCTAACCCAACTAACCAACTAACCCAACTAACCAACCCCCAAAACTATTCTTAGCTAAAGCTGTGCTCTCTTTTTGACGCCATCTCGGTTTGCCGATTCGCTCAGCTCAGTTCTGACTGGCAAACGTTGCGCACGAGTTGCAATTTATAACTGCACATACGTGCAATCTTCAGCCCCTTGTTTATCCCACTCTGTGCACCAGCCGGCAGCACATAAACATTTTTGTTAGCTGCGCTTGCTTCGCCTTTGTGCCGAGGTGCCTGAGTCCGCGTTCACGTCTACGTCCAATGTTTTATGTCCTGCGTCCTGCGTCCTCTGTATGTCCTACGTCCTGGCCCGGACTGCTGCTATTACAGTTTTTGTGATCCGGCGGAGCGCAAATAAACAAAAGGTTCGCCTCGTGCAAAAAGCAAAACAAAATGATATACAACTACGACGTCAAGAACAATAAAAAATAACAACAAAAATAAGTAAAAAACATGAAAATCATCTTGAAAGAGTATGCGCGACTTGGGATACCCAGGGTTGCAGTATAATTCACTGGTTATTAACTAATGTTTGTTCTAAACATTTCTTTACACATAATGTACGTATACTTAATATTATATTATTATAAATTTTTTTCGAGCTTAAGAAATGACTGTATCAATACTATTTTGTTATTAGTGAGAAATGTTTTATGGAACGATATATCGCGGACGAGAAAATCATAAATGTGAGCTTGATTAACTGATTAATTATAATCTACAAATTGAGCATTCATTCAGAAAAATTAATGCAGTCAGTTGATGAACGAGATATAGTATAGCATTGAACATAATTCAAAAATATACATCCAATACTATTATTTTTTATTTCGTTATTTATTTTGTTACAGATATTTTATAGTTTATTCCGTAACTTACAACTCTATGGCAAGTATTTAACAGGGTATGACACAATGAAATAAGCGTTCAGTTGCAGCTATAAAAAAAGCTTGGCGGAGAGGAGAAGGGTGCCACTTGCAGCTGTAGCTGGCAACAAATTTGCTGGCACAGGCGAAATATGTGCTATCCTGGCAGCTTTAGGCATAGGCAGGCAGGATGTGGAATGCAGCTATGCAACAGCAGCAGCAGAGGCAGAAAATCGTCGACTTTGGCTTTTGCCGAGATTATTAATCAATGGTTGGAGTTTTTCAAAGCAGTCAACTAAAGAGATTTGCTAGATGCTAAGTGGCTTGATCAAGCAGCGCTCTCAGCCGCATGCCACACGCTGCAAATTTAAGTGGCTAAGCGGTGGTTGTGCCAGTGGGCGGTGCTGTTGGTTAGCTTGCTGCCTGTGGGCTTGTCTTGCGCTGACTTTAGCTTAATTGAATGCGAAATTAACTATTAAGGCATTTAGCAAGCGTGCAACGTGCTTGCGTGGCGACCACGAGCACACAAACACACACACACAAACACGTACACACACACACACAATTGTACAGCATAATTGAAATTTGTTGCAAGTTTGCCTAATGAAGTTGCATTTCAACGCAAACGCAACGCACAACGCAAGAAAATAATTTTCACATAAATTCTACGACAATGGCACAGCATGAAAAATTCAATTTGCCTGGCTGTATGTTTGCTAGCCATGAATTTTATCAGCGTGTATACTCATAGACTGTGGTTACTGCCTCTGTGTGTGTGTGTGTGTGCCCGTGTCCTGGCAGCTGTTGTCTGCTTTTGACAGCTGCCAACCCCGCCCCTTTCACCACCACTTCCCCTGATCGTACCCAGCAATCGCCAGCTGTCTGGCGTGTCAAAACAATTGTCATTCATTCCCCAGCTTGTCTCTAGCTCACATCGCACTCCATCTACGATGTATGCCTCGCAATTATGGCCCCAGTGACATGTGTTAACAGCCCAGTCAGCCTGGTAGCCTGGCAGCCTGGCAGCCTCTCAGCCTCGTAGCTCTATCAACATTTCCGCACAGATATTTTGCCCATTTCCTGTAGCCTTTCGGTGCCGTTCAGCTCGCTTACACTTTGGATGTTACGTATACGACGCGTTTTACCGCGCCTGAAATCAATATCAATAGCTAGGCGGGGCGGGGGCAGAAGAGTTGGGTTTCGCTGTCGCCCTGATTACTACTGTCATATTATTTTCACACTTGAAATGCTCCATATCGATCTGCAGTGTTGGTCATTATCAATGCTGGCTATTGTATCTATGTGTGTGTGTGCGTCTGTGTGTGTGTCTATTTCATTTGGCTGTCACTTTACATGTTTCTGCTCGGCCGTGTGGTTTTTCTAATATCCTAGTTTCCGCTGTCGCTGTCATTGTACATAGATATACCCTGTAACCATTAAAAAAATGTGTATAAAAGGGGGTATCATAAAGTTGGGCAAGAGTAGGTAACAGACAGAAGAAAGTATCTGCTAGTACATAAAGTATGCAATCAGATTGATAAGGTGAGTATTTATTACATTTTTCGTTTACCCCGTAATCGATACAAATTCAACATCAAATTTTGTACGTTTAGCACGTATATTAAGAGAATTATAGCAGCAATTTATAATAAATTTGGTAATTTTGCTCTTTGTAGAATCTTGTAGGTCATACTCATATTAAGTTTGTTCATATTTTTTGATAATTTAGAAGTTAAGTAGAAATCTACGCTAAAATGCGCAAATTATATAGATGGTTACAACTTTTATGCTTTTAAATTAAAGTTTTCAAATTTTTTACGTTTTTTGTAATTTTGTCGGAAAACTTTTTTCGGTCGGAAAATGTATTTTAATGTTGTAGGCAAAGTTCTGATTTTTGTACACGAAAAATTAAATATTAATCACCACAGATAAGTATTCTTAAGAATATGTGCATTTTAATGTATATATGCATCAGAATTACAGGGTATATGTTAGTCTACAACTTCAGCGACGTTCTAGCTTATTTTAGTTCACTTCATGCCTCAGCCTCGAGTCTCCAAGCGCCTCTGTTTGACCACATGGCGTGGGTAATTGATGCTGTATCGAGTTATGTGTGTGTGTGTGTGTGTGTGTGTGTGTGTGTGTTTCAGTGTGCGTGTGAAAACAGTTGGGCGACTGGTTATCAATTTTCGCATGCCGCACATGTTGGCCATAATTTGCAAGTGTGCTCGCATTTTATGGAGCAATCGTTTGGCTTGGCGAAAACGAACTTTATTCGACTTTAGAAGCACATGATAAAGCTAAACTTAGTATACTGTTACTCCCCACTCCACAACACACACAAAAAATACATACAAATATCTTCAAATATATACACATACAAGAAAATGCATTTTCCACTTAAATTGCTGCTCTATATGGCTGGCACATGCATTGCGTTGGTAAGCAAAATTATTTCAAGCATGTTTCTTCTGTTTTTAACCAGCATCCCTAACAGAGTTCATTGCCTGTCAGCTGGGCCAGATCTGTAGCACCGCCAAAGTCCGAGTCATCGGTGAATGCAGTTTCATTTGGTCTAACGGATGCCAGTGATTCGACCTCATCCAGCAGCGCTGGAGCAGTTAGTGTGCACATCAAGCGACGCAGGCAGACTTTTTGCCCGCCGGAACCGGTTGATTTCAATGATCTACATTCTCCCTGTGATTTGGATATGCCGGAGCTGGGCAAATACATTGATTCAATGCCCCGCCAATGCGTCTGCGCTTACAATATTCGCCACGATAACGAACAACAATTTATTGTTTTCAAGACTCTACAGTTGGAGGGTTTTTTCTTTGGTCAATATGCGGAGCGGCTCAAGCGTTTCGAGATTGATCCGCATGAATTTGATTATGGAAATAAAAGTTAGAAGTCATTACCAACAAGATACTGGTGTTCCCCGGCGAGATGTGTCAGTAAATAATAAATATAATTTCTTGACTCTGATCTTCAAATTGACGGAGAAATAACTTTTTTCTAATTTGCAGTTGCACCTCTGTGCCGATTCAACTCCACCTGCTCCAACTGCTTAACAATTTTCAAGAACTCTTGCATGCTCACCCGCGACATAGACCCACTGGCTTGGATAATATTGGCTAGGAAACCGGGACCACAGTTCTCTCCGGCTCCTTTGCCTCCGGCAATATGGCACGCAAGTCCTGGCAGCAATTCATTTTCTTTTAATACCGACACTCACCAGTTTTCAATATAATATTTTCGATTTGTTGATGATAAGAATAAACAACAAAAGTCACGTGCAAAATAATACTTTCGTACAAATATATAGAAATACAATTTTAGCCATTTATTTTTTGAGGGAGCTCGGAGCTCGATGTGAACAGCCAGTAGTTAGTGCTGCCATAGGAACTTATTATAAAATTATTGCAATTTAATAGCTTGTTAATAACGATCTCAACTATTCGTCAAGTGTTTAGTCAAGATCATATCAATATATATATATATATATATATATTGTTATGTATGCTTATAGCTCCCATGGGAGCAATATTTTAAATGAAATGAAAGGGAATCATCTCTTTTGTGTTGAGCGGGGGTTGGGTGCGGGGGACACCTTCACATGTATATTGTTGATGGCAACAATCAATCAAATTTATATTGGGCACATTCATTTAGCAGCGGAGGTTGGGGCAAAGCAAATAAGGTGTTACGCTTAAGTGATTCGGTGAGCGGCAGTTTCTCGATTTTTATCTGCCAATTCGCATAACATTTGTGTAATTTGTAATTTCGTGGATCATCAATCAGCTGTCGATGCGGCTTGCGATTTCTGCCCAGAGTCGTGGAACTTAACGCATTGATTTATCGATGAGTTGCCAAAAAAGAAAAAGAAGAAAAATCGAGTCATAAAAATACGAAAAGTTTTTCTCGCCCAATCTAATTAGAGAGCATTTTGCGGCCACGCCCAATTGCAGACTGCACACGTTTGCATTTGAGGTTCTGCCAGCCATGAAAAATGTTGGGCTTTATGGCGTCTTCCTGCTTCCGGTTTCCGTTCAACTCCAGTCAGCTCCGACTGCGACTATAATTGTGTGTTGCTCGGTGCTTTTGGCTTTGTCGCTAGCTACATAAATTAAACCGCGTCGTTCAGGTTCCTTGCCAACATTACTCCTGCGGCCTTCGCCCTTTGAGCCTTGTCCAGCATATTTAATTGTGCATTGCGATAACTATAAAACTGATTTATGCATGCCGGGTTTTACATTTTTTCCCCATACAACATTTTGAGAAATTATTATTAAAATTCTTGGGCAAAGAAAAGTGCGTACATCAAAAAAGTACATATTGCATTTCAGCTTTAGAATCGGGCAAACAAAATTCTTATAGCTAAGCGAACAAATGTTAACCAAAATGACAAACTGAATTAGAAAGCTAACTGAGTTTCCAAGCATATACCCTGTAACACAAAATGATCAGCTCGAGAGTAAAGATGTCAATGAAATTCAGAAATTATGCAAATCCATTTAATTTATGCGCAGTTCTCCTCAATTTAACGCTGACATATCGAAACTATTCGACAAATTGTAGATTTATCTCTGCATCCTATAATAAATAACAATTTTACAGCCTTTAATTTAAGCCACATGTATTCAAATATTTTCTAAGAAAACAAGTGATATTTGTGGTAATGGAATTAGGTAAATGACTGGCTTCCTTATCAAAACCAATTAAATATTATGCTAAACAAATAAATTAAAATTCTTTGCAAGTAATTTGTTAAATCTTATGAGGTTTCCTCCCACTGGGCATACCTGCATACAAATTTAGTATAGGGCATAATGATTGTCTCTCTAGGTATTTTTTTTATTTATTTTTTTTTTTGGCCTCAGACTTGAGGCTGCTGGCAACTTTTCCACATGAACAGAGTGAAAAGTTGAAATTGAGTTTTGTTAATGCAGACATACACATACACATATATAAGCACACACACACACACACACAAACATACGCACACATACTCCGAGAATTTTGCGTGTGGTGATAGCACAAAGGCAGCAGAAGCAGCGACGTCGTAAAAGCCGAGCAAATGCCGAGATGCCCGGCAAAAACTCCCAGAGGCAAAGTTTTTGGCGCAGTCAACAACAGCAAGAGGAGTACGGGTAAAGAGGAAAGGGAGGAGGGGGGGGGGGGTGCCAAGGGACTTGAAGCAGCAACAACAGAAAATGCCGCATGGCTGTTGACGACGCAAAATCCACAGGCGCAAAGTTGCCGCAGGCGAAGAGGTGCGCTAGACAGACACACTTTGAATGGAATGAAGAATGAAGAATTGAAGAAAGCGAAAGAGAGAGAGAGAGAGAGAGACAGATTGAGAGAGATTAAGAGAGAAAGGCAAAGAGCAGAAGCAGGGGGTCCACATTTAAAATATTAATGTCTTTGCAATACAATTATTGACTCAACTCGGTTCGTTGACTTGGACAGCAGCAACCTCAACTTATCATTAGCTGCTGCATATTGAGCAGCTGAGAGGGGGGGGGGAGTATTTAAAAACTATGCAGGTTGCCCCAAAAGTTGGAAAAAAAGGCCAAAATGAAGATGCGGCTCCTCCTGCTACGTTATAATTAATATTAAATTATAAATCAAGTGCATGCAGCTGTGAAAAGAGAAAGCAGCAGAGTGAAAGAGAGAGCGAGATAGAAAGAAAGAGCGAGAGAGAGAGAGACTAAAATGTATTTGTGGCAGCAGCATTTGTGGATGCTTCATTCAGTTGCCAAAAAATAATTTTGTATCATTAAAATTTTACGGGAATTTATGTTTGCCTGCTGCTGCTGCTGCTGTTATCCTTGTTGCCTTTTTTGGTCTGACACGTCAATTTCTATGCAAAGCTCGTTTGTTTGCCTTTTATGTTATTTGTGTTGCTTTTCGAAAGGAAACCCGCCACCCTCTGCCCTCTGCCCTTGCTCAAAAAGTAGGCAGCCTGGTCAGCGCCTCGTTTTGGATCCTCTTTTGGATTTTATTTATTTATTTCCGGAAACGTGCTCTGGAGATTTTCTAAGCATACTTGAGCGCCAGCAAACAAACTCCCAATGGCGCAGCGCTTAGTTAGCATACACACACACAAATACACACACACACACGCACACAGATACACAGAGAAAGCATGGCAACAATCAGCCGCGTCCGCTTCTCATGTAGTTCATTAAGTTTTTCGCGTGTTCGTCCGTTCGGCTGTTTAATGCGGAGCGTGTTTTGGGGCTGTTTGGCACCGCTCATACCCTCTAGAGTCAGCATCCAATTGGGTATATTAAAACAATATGTGCTTGATTGCTATAAACTCGCACAAACTTATTACAGCTTTCATTCAACTTATTTCTTAAAAATATTCTTTTTCTTGGCTGTTTTATACCCTACAAGCTAAGTGAAGAAAAAAGTATATTGACAGTTTATATATATATTAGATTGATTGCAACAAACTAAGCCTAAATCACTTTAAGTTGGGTTAAATTTATATTGAATTTATATAATTTCTAATGCATCATTTTAATTTATAGCAATCACAGATTTGTTTGATCTCTTTACTTTTTCTTATTCTCAATTTCTAGCACAACTCTCAGGTCCTGCACAAATTTCTATCTTTTTGTCCCTCATTGCCAAAGAGTCCCTAAAGAGTCCCCCAGCAACGGCCCCTGCCCCTGCCACTGCCCCACCCTCACGGCTCTTAGCTGAGCTGTTTGCGTGTGTCCCAGGCGTCAATTGCCCGGCTACGCTTTTCTACGCTTTTTGGCCTTGTTCAACTTGTGAACATTGACCAGGCTCGGGGCAGGACCAAGACACGAGTGGAGACGCCACCGACAACGCCTAATGAAAAAACAATAAAAATTTTGCGCTTTTCTGCCTTCCCAAGTGGCTGTGAAATTTTGATGACTTTGTCAGCTAACGGGAATGGCCAAAACTCATAGTCCAAATGGACACGCAGCATTCTCGCTCTCTTTATACTTACATAACGCATAAAAAGCGCCTTCAAGTGGTTCGTTCCCCAAGATGTCGTCGAAGGCTCTCGACTTTAGTTTACAGTAATTACGTTCACAGTTCTTGAACAATAGCCAAAATGTTTGGACAATTTAAAGCAGCTTCTAATTATTTTCTTGGGCATAATCATGAATTGAGCAATTACGTATTTAGCTTAAGGCATTTCAAGGTATAAATCATATAGATATATCATCTGCTAACATTATAGCCAAATAGTTTTGATGAGTAAGCGGTTTAAAATTTGACTACCAAAAAAAATAGTTTAGGAGTATTTGCGAGTTATGAAAGAATTTAATTAAGAAAATTTTCATTATCCAAATAGAGTTATTAGCTGGAGGCCCCTTTCAATTTTACTTTTAAAGAAATCTTTAGTAAATGTTTGGTTTTAAGCAATCTATAAAATAAAATATACTCTGTTAGAAAGGGCTTTAAAAGTACTCGTAGATAAATTTGTTTCAAAAGAAAGTTATGCTTAATTAGTATTCCAGACAGTCTTATCAGGCAAACTTTGAGCATTAGTTATTGATGATATAACGGTTATTAATGATGCTATTTGCCAAGTACTTGAACTAGTTAACAATTAAGCAAGTAATAAAAACTGATTGCAGACATTTACAGACTCAAGATCAAAAAGTTGCAAGTTCACAATTTAACTTAAAATTCAGTCACCAACTGTTTGTTTATTTTTTTATTTGTTTGACTACTTTGTGGTTTTGCATATTGTGGTGTGTTTGTGTGTGTGTGTGTGTTGCTGTCCCTTTGCGACCACAAAGGTGCCGCTCTCGCCCCCCCCTTCCCTTCTCAGCTGCCACTGCCACTGGCACTGGATGTCCAAATTCCCACGTACTTATTTGGAAACTGACACGACGCATACTCGGAGGCGCAAATCTCATTTCCCCTGTGGCAGCATGCAGCAGCAGCCAGAAAAAAAAGAAAAAAAAAACATGAAAAAAAGAAAACCCAAGCACAAAATAAACCATCCTCGCGTATAAACCATATACATATATTTTTTGCTGTTTTCGTTTTATACCCTGTTGCCATAAAAATGGGCGAAAAGGGCATCATAAAGTTAAGAATCCTATAAAGTATATTATATATATATTCTTTTGCTCTTTTGCAAAAGTTTGTGATATTTTCATTTGTTCAAACCCGAAGCTGTAAATCTTAGCGACTACAGCAGCTAGTGATGCCAAATTTAATATGAGAGTTTTCCTATGGCATTTTAAAATAATATTTCTTGAAATTAATTATACAACACACTGGACTTAAAAATTGCAATAATTTCTTAATTGCTAATTTGAAGTTATTGCCTTGGTATTCGTCTTTAGCAAGGTAGTAATAATAAATGCCAACTCTAATGTGGACTGAAGCTGGTCTCTGACTATGACACAACTAAAATCCATATTCTACTATTACTATATTTTAGAATGTCATTTAAACCATAAAAATTAACTCTAGCCTGTTAAAAATATTTCTCAATTTCATTCTTTCAATTAAAATGCTATTCAGGAATTGTTTATTTTGTAAAGTAAACTGTAAGGTATCTGCTGCTAGACTAGTTTGCGAATATCAAATTTTTTTTTAATTTTGCTAACTTAAAAAAATAAAATATACGGTGAAAATTAAATTTAGTAGAGTTCTAGTATTTTAGCCAAGCACAAAATCATTGTCTGGTTTGGATAAGTATATATGTATATGCTCTTCAAAATAACATATATATTGTCCCTAGAGATTTAGTACAGGATATCTCCTAGTCGCGTACTCCATCTACACTAGCGCATTTTTGGTTCGCTTTTTTGCGTTTTTGGTGATAACCCAATTTAATGGTCGCTGCTGCTGCCGCTTACGTCACATTTTCGCACCTCGCACACAGGCTGCTTTCTGTGTCACACACACACACATACATATGCATATATATATATATATATATAGGTATAGGTATACTGACACGCCAACAACAAGAGCAAAACATAACAAAACAGTAACAGAGTGAAATACGTCAGGGACGCAACAGCGGCATAAACCAAAAAAAAAAAAAAAGCTAAAGGAAAAATATGAAAACGGTAACAAAATTACATACATCAAAGGTGTTTTTTATGAATATGCGAGTCGCAAGCATCGACGTTGTTTAAGGGCTGCTATGAACAACTTCCTGCGGCTTGTTGTTGTTTTAGTTGTTGCTGTTGCTGTTGCTGACCAATGGGCCATGTAATTTTTTGGCAAGCAGCCTTATATCAGAGCAACGACCCTTTTCGGACCTGAAGCTCTAGATGGCCCCGTAAATGGTGGTAGAAGGAGGGGGTGGTTGACCCAGGGACAGACTGGTTATGAAATATGCGCACATTTTGTATGTGCGATTGCTTTTCCGTGTCGGCTCCTCCAACTCGCATGTGGCAGCTACACATTTTATGATGAATATGCGGGCCGCCGCTGGTCAAATAAACTCGGCCAAAATATGCGGGCTGGTTTGGTTGCGTACTTTAAAGCACAGGCAAACACACATAGACAGGCAGATTGACATCATTAGTCGGGGGTCAGTTGGTGGATAGTATATATGTATATATGTAAGGTAGGCGCGTTGCCGGCACTAAATCAACTCTACACACAAAATATGTATGAAAAGAATGCACAAAATGAATGGCACACGTGGGAAAAAGTCTGTAGCACAAAATAAAAATAAAAAGAAAGACGAAAAAGTTGTGCATATAGTTTTGATTTATGCAAATAGCTGGGCACACTTTAAGCTGAAATAATAAAAATCAAAAAAAAAACACTCTTTATATATTGCATATAAATATCTCAAGCTTATCAGCCTTCAATTTCCAGCTGCATTCTTGGCAACAACAATTGGCCATAAATATGCTGATAACTGCAGAAATTTTGATGCCACTCGGCATCTGCCAGTTACCAACTGCGGCTTTCTCTTATGAGCATTCTTTAGCCTTCATTCTGCCATTCAACCTTTTGTACGCTGTCCAAGTCGTTTTCTCTGTTCGCATTGTTTGCACTTGGGTTATTGATAGCACTTCAATCAGCAGAAATAATAAATAAATGAGCCTAACGTACATACATGCCTCAATGGCAGACTCTCAGCACAACTCAACTCAACTCAAATCAAACCGACTTCTCTTTCCTGGCCAATACGTCGCACACACTTATGACATTTTTTGCTTTGACTCTGCACATTCACATTTTGTATCCGGTACAACTCCCTTTTGTATTGCATAAAATTACTTTGGGTAGTCGACTATGAAAGTGTGTGTAAGTGCTCTTAAGAATGTTATTATACGAGTCCCATTTCGAAGACTTTTTCACAGAAAGATGCATTTGATCGAAATATTTTAGATTTCACCATTACTGGCACATGTAATGTAAATGTAAATGTGAGCAAATAACAAGTATGACAAGAGTTGTGAAATTTTTAATGCTATATTATTTTGTAAGGTTTGGTTATGAGTATAAGACGGTATATTCTAGAAAAGTTTTTTTTTCAAGTATATAAAATAAATATACATATTTGTTATTTCTGAGACATGTTTTGATAAATATATTATTTTGACTCGTCTAATATAAAAGTCAGTTCAATAGGATCGTCTTTTAAATTAAAATAATATATATTGATAGTTATAACAGGTAAATAATGAGTAAAATGCGTTTAAGTGAAGTGAAGATAAAAATAACTAAAATTTTGATTTTAACTATTACATGTATTATATAAAAAAAAAAGTGTTTAAATAAAATCAGATGCGATTAATATTAGTATAAGCAGTTATTTGTAAAAACTAATATTTTAATGATAAAAAAAGGTGTTTTTATAATAATTCTAATAATAATCATTATATGATATTTCTGAAAATATCAGTTGTTTCATCCCAAAGATTTAGAATTGTTGAACCAACTAAGGCAACTTTTTATGCACTCGAAACCCATATTAATAAGAAAGAAGACATGAAGTTCCTATTACAATTTAAGCTATGCAAAGCTTAGATCTGCTAGAGAGGCTTTTACATAATCTAGTGACCTAGTGTAAGTGTATCTCGAGTTCGTTGCATCATTATAAATTGCGCAGTCTCTACTTTCTTGCAGCGCCTTCATTTGTTGGTGCTTGCTGTGCGTGACGTATACGCAACGTGTGTCATATTTTTACATGTCCGCCGGGCAGCAGCATCAGCAACAACAGAAGCAGCAGCAGACAACAGCAACTTGGCCGCTGCAGCTGACAGGAAGTCAGAGTGCCGATGACGATGGCTCCGGCCCAGTCCAGCCTGAGTTGGCTGCATATCAATGATATCAGTGGGTTTATTTAGCGCGCCACGCAGAAGGCGCCACACAGCTGCCACGTCGTCACACTCAGAGTGCTCCACACACACACACACACACATACACCCCCCCCCCTCCTCTTTTTCTCCCTTCAGCTGTGTATACAACTGGATTGGTTTACAAAGGGCATGAATAAACAGTTGTTTTTTTCCCTATGTTGTTGTTGTTGTCTGCGGGCTTACAAGTTTCTTATTGCACTGCACACACACAAATGCGGTATATACATATATATTTATATACATATACATATATATTTATATATATTTATCGCACAAATTAACATATACACGCTTGGTATAAAATGCCATTAACATTACGCATACGCCCCTTTGGCCAGCACTCTTTCGCAGCCGCCACTGTCATTAAGTAATCTGCCGCTGATGCTGCGGTTGCTACCATCTGTAAAATGCATTAATCAACTTATTTGGCAATTTACTCCCTGCGAAAGTATGCAAAAATTCCAATTGATATGGCGCTTATATAAAGCTTTTTCCATTCATATAAACATATTTGTATACAAATAAAAAATGTATATATGCAGTTTGCACATACTTATGCACCGCAGCTCAGCTTGTGCCCGGCTTTCGTTGAAATAACACATATATTCTGGCATATATAAATATGCCAAAAAGCGAAAAATTTAAGTATATATATAAAGAGAGAGGGAATGTAAAGATATTTCTGACATTTTTATTGAGTTAATAAAAAAAGGAAAATAATTAAAAGATTTAAGTGTTTATTAAATATGAAATTGCCAGGAATTAAAACAGGACCGATAAATACAATTAGTGTAAGCGGATTTTAAACAGTTCATATGGGTCCTTCAACTATGCTTATAATTATACGGGTTTTAATTTTGTTTATAAAATAGTTTGCTACTTGTCAGAGTTGTAGATTATAAAAATTATTGTAATGGATTTTAGCTTGCACCTAAAAACATTATTACTGCTTCAACATGAACTAAAAAATATATTATTTATAAATGCAATTTACACTATTTTTATGCACTGCAGCTCAGCTTGTGCCTGGCCAAATTGTTAATAACATACATATGAAAAATACATGTACATATATGAGGAAAATTGAAAAAAAATATACATATATATTCATACATATATTTGTGACATTTTTATGCTGCTCTTTATTGTATTCAAACAAAAAGGAGCGTTGCCTGCGATGCTTTTTAAAAATGAATTTTAGACATCTGAATCGACTTCATATGCACCCTTATTCCCCAAAGACACCCCTACCCCTACCACCACTCGCAGCTGTCGTTTGCTTTTTAAAAGTTTATGACACTGCCGTTTTTGGCATTTTCATGCAAATATATGAATTACAAAACGCATTTCGACTGACAGGCAGCCCCAAAAACAACAAGTGGGGTGGGCAACATGTGTAACACAGACGAGGGGCAGGTCAAGTTGGTTGGCTGCCAATCACAGCTGTATATCTGTGCGTTGCCATCTAGTCCCTATACATACATATATACATATGTATATCTGTGTCTGTGTCTGTTTGTGTGCGTGAGTGCCTCGCCCACATTAGGTGGCGGGGCCTTTTATGCGCTGCGTCGCATTGCACATAAAACATTTTTATTGCTCATTTAGATATTTATGCGCTGTTTTATTATAATGAAAATTGTGCGTATGCGTGCGGTTTTTATTGTGATTGCACTGGACCCAAGCGACAGCTGACAGAGCGAGACCGAGAGCGTGAAAAAGAGAGAGGGAATGCTTGTTCTTCTCCTTGTCTGTCATTTGTTTGCTGCTTATCTGCATCTGAAGCGTGACCAAGTTTTAAGCGCACGTGTTTTGATTGCTATCGCCATCGACACCGCTGCCAGAGTTCAATTTTACGCAGCTTTACGCATTTGCTTTTGCATTTTATGAGCCACCAAACCAACAAACACAAGCGAATTGCCCCATTCGTAATGTCGAATGTGGCGCTTTAAGTGCCCGCAAAAGTAGGCAACGCTTTTTTCATGCCCATTTTTATGACACCATTTTGCGGCTGTTTTAATTATGATCGCATCGGGATCGCATTCATAAATGTGTACAACTAAAATGGTCAGCATTCACGTGGAAAATGCAACTGGACTAATGCAAATGCGGGTGCTTAACAATTTTCTGATCCATTTGCAAATACTCATTTCATATGCACACCAAATTGTCGACTACTTATCCATCAGCAGCTATGTCTGTGTGTGTGTGAGTGTGTGTGTGTGTGTGTGCTTTGTTGGTTTTGTTTGTTTGCATGCAATTCAATTATGAGCTTTGGTTTTATGTTGAGCTAAAATGCATTTAATGTAGTAATTTTTAAGCAAATATAAAATGTTGCAACAACAACACCAGCAGCAAGAATAACACCGCAACAATAATAATTACAAACCAATTAAAAACATATATATGTATATATGTATATACAGATACATATTGTGCTTGCCAATATAATGCACTCGACCACACTTTTTACATACATAAATTGATACACAAACATGTAGTAGACATACATACATTATACATGTAGGAATATACATATTTGCATTATATTTATACTACCCATTTATGTTTGCTCTATCTGAGCTCTCGCCCATATGGCTTATATATGCTTATATATGCGCTGGCAAACATTTTGCGGCTTCGACGACGTCTGTCATTGATTGACAGCGGATTGGCAATAACCCAAGCACACACACACACAGAGACAGCACACCACACACGCAAAGTACACACAAGTAATTTTGCGTTAAATTACATTTTTCACGCTGTCGCATTTACATAATTTGCATTAAGTTCACCAGAGAAATTTCAACTAGTTCATTTGTAACGACAGCTGAAGAAGCTCTCGGAGCTACTTCAGTTGAACAAGTACTTACTTCATCATCAAAATTAACTATAACTAGTTCCTTTTCAGCGTTAGCATGACATTTATTTTTGAGCCACTTTATGCCTAATTCAAGCTTTTTATAATTTATCTGCAGTTGAGCACGGAAATATGAATTTGCATTACTAATTTGCATTAGTTATTCATCATTAGCGTGCAATTAACCATAGTATAATAAAAATACTAATTTGCTTAAAAATTAGCATTTTGCATATTGAGCTAGAATTATGCAACTTAAACAACTTTAAATTAGTCCTAGTAATACTAAACAGTTTATTTGCATCGTAAACAGTTTTATACAAATTTTTCTATGTTAGTTGTTGAGAATTTGCTGAGAATTTCTTTAGTGACATGGAACTTATTCATTTGCTGCCAGTAGTCAAACATGTTCGTCATTTATTCATAACTAAAGTAGCTCTAATTTCATGTCACTTAATTCTTGAACTTAAACACTTTTAAAATAGCTTTTTAAACTATTTATTGAGTTGCAAAGAGTCTTTTAAGTTCCCAACTGCAGCATGGATTAAATAAACATTTGCATGCAGAAGTGTTTGAAATGTGTGTGCTTGCAATATAAATCTTAACTAGTTTTCTAGCATTTGAAAACTCCGGCTGCCAAGGGAAAAGTGCCAGTACGTAACTCTTTCTAATAACATCAAAGCAACATGCAACTGCAACAGCAACAGCAACAGCAACAACAACAACAACAGCTGCCAGCGTAACAGCAACACCAATTTACATCAGCATCGGTCACAGCATTTAATTGCAAATGCTTTGCAAGTGTCTCTCTGGCAATGTTGCATGATATTGCACCTGTTACATGTTGCACAGCATATCCAGCAGCATATTTGCCAACGTCATCAACTTAACTCTCCCTCTCTCTCTATCTCTATCTCTGTCTCTCTCTCTTGTGACGCAACCCGCAGCGCGCCTATTAAATGCCAATTGCAGCTACACGCACTGAGCTCCAAAGCTAATGACCGGGAGGAGATGAGGAGGAAAGTACACAGCAAAAAATTGCTGCAAAAAATTAAGTATTTCTCATTTTAGTTAAGTATTATCTTAAATCAGTTCCAAAACAACGATAATAAGTCTTACATTTTATATTTTTTTGTGTATCCTAGAACAAACATGTGTTAAACTATTTGCCTAATCAATAAATGCTAGTATATAAATAAAATAATAGGATCCAACAAAATTACATCGCTTTAATACTTAAATATGATTTGTAAGTAGAGTCTAAGAGCAATATAAAATATGAGAGAGTAGCGCAATTTCCTCTCTTGACTTTGATTCCATAATATATAATAAATCAAGGAATCACAGATTTTTTTTTCTGTTTTTTTCAGTGTAAGTGGCAAATGGCAACTGCAACCAGGGGCAATGCAAATTTTGCACATGCCTCCCACTCTGCCGCAGACCGTATCCTAACTCTTACGTCTGTCTGGCTGCTCTATTAGACGGATTCAGTTCAGTTGGCCTGGCCAGTTGACAGGACCTGTTCGCTGCTAATGCGCCCACTGGCCACTGGTCAAGAGCGCTCCCTCTCGCTCTCCCCCACTGTCTCCCTCTCTCTCTCTCGGTCTCTATGTTGCTGTGCCTGTGTACAGTACATAGTTTTGTTGATTTTGCCCTTTGGCTGACACAGAACGCTGTTGACTTTGCATATTAAAACAAAATGAATGCAGACAAACAACAACAACAACAACAATAGCAACAGCAACAATAACAGCGGCAACAAGCAGCTTGAGCGACCTTTGCTCAAGTGTAACAGTAGGAGGCTGTACTGTACTTGTATGGCTACTTTTTAATTTATAATTTCATGCCCCCAGAGTTTCCCACTGCCGTTACTTGCCCCAGTTTTCGCTTTAGCTTAACTTTAATTAATTATATACGGTTTGTTTGGCAAATTAAAAACTGTTGACTCTGGCACAAATGAAGGCACAACCGAAAACGTGAAAATGTGTGTGGCAACGTGGCAAATGTGACAAAACGTGGCAACTCTTGCTTTCTTGCTTTCTTCCTTTCTCCATTTATTTTTTTATTTTTATACTAACCCATAACTTTGCGCTTTCAATTAGCGGCACAGCAAATATTTTAAGGGAAAAGTCTACATTCATATATATGTAAATATGTACAGTGAAAGCCCTGCGGAACGGAAATATCCTTTAGCCAAACAGTTGGCCTAATCTGAACATTTATTTATATATTTGAACTTAAAAACTAACGAGGCATTAAATATAATATGAAAGAAAATATTTAATCTGGAGAGATTCCATTGTTGAAAAAACTAGCTTAGTATATTTGAATGATAAAGTATTAACATGTATTAAATATTAAAAGATTTTTTTAAAATTGACTAATTTGTTAACATTGAATAATGTGGTTAGAATAATGTTCGATTTTTAATTGAACCCATATAGAATAAGTAGTTTGAAAACATCAAATGTCATACATTTTTATCAACTTCAGTAGTTGTTGAAATAGATTTTCCAGTTAACCTGTTTTGGTTGATGTTTGCTCAAGGGAGCTTTCCCTGTATGCTGTATACAAAGTTATGTAATTATTTTACGACTGAGTGGCTGACAGTCTTATAGCGTTCATCATTGCGGGCAACATTTCATACGCCTTTGTCAGCCGCTTAATGTCCAAATGGAAAGCTGACAAAATGGGAAAATGTGGCAAGGCTGTTGAGTGTGGCATGCAATGAGAATTAGTAGCCGACAAAGGCATCAAAAGAATGTCACAGTTCCTGCTGCTGTTGCTGCTGTTGCTGTTGCCATTGATTGACACGCACGTTGCCCCAATGCTGTTGGACACACTGCCACATACATGCTAATTGGAGCACGTAGCGGACTTGGGGACAGCCGGTCAGGTGGCAGGAGCAAAGTACGCAAAATGGTTGCTCCAAACGAAGAAATGCACTTAATTGGACCTGGCCAAGTGGGTGTAGTTCGTCCTGCGATTCGTGGTTGCCATATGATTAATTAGTGAAACGCAAAGAGGCGAGCAATAGACAGACAGAGCAAGCAAGCCACATAGAGCGAGACAGAGTTAGAGAGAGCAGGCATGATATGCGCGATTTGTTTGTGCATAAGCTGCTGCCATCAGGAATTGCATTTAATGGCATTATAATTTTGCAATCAAGTTGTAAATTTCTATGCAAATTCAATTGGTTTCATAAACCGAAAAGCTTATGGAATTTTTGGCGTAAGTGAAATTGATATTTGAGGCAAGAGAACTTTATTATTACCTACAAAATGAAATACTTAAGAATTTGCTAGTCTAAGCAATTTAAAAGCTGAATATAAAAGTGGTTTTAGGTTTCTATATTATTATATTTATAAGTTATGCATATTTGTTTGATTCATTGCTGAACTGAAGAAGAAGATTTAGGGTTCGAATTCCAGTCTGAATAATTATTATTTTATTAAATTGATAATTTAAGATATCTTGCTATAAATAATAAATATATTTTAAAATGACAGCAGATATGCGCTTTTACTGTGCGGCTTTGCCAGCTTAATTTATTTTTAAAAAGAAAACCCAGCTGCACAATTGGTTGACATTTCTGGAAAACTACTCAACTGAAAGGCGGCGCTTATCCTTAAAAAGGGACTCGCTGCCAGTTGACATTTTACACATTAATGCAGCCTTGCCAGTTACAAATTAACATTTCTGTTGTCACTCTCAGTCTGTCTGCCTAAGCCTCTTACGTGATATGCATAAGTTAGTAGTAGCCTCCCTCCCAGCCCCAGCCCCTCCCACATGCCACTCCCACTAATTAGCGCTGGAAAATGTTAAGTTCTTAAGCTGCAGTTAAAAGGCATAAAACTCATGCGCGTCGTTTGGCGATATGTTAAATTCATAATTTCAATTTCAAATTGTTATTATAGCCAACATTGCCGGCTGTCAGTTAGTTGCAGCCGAACCCCCCTAGCCCCGCCCGTAGTTGGCCAAAGCAAAACCCCCTTTGGTCGCGCACATGCCTGATTATTATTGACAGTTGCCGCCGTCAGAGATTGTTGCTCTTGTAATTGTTGTTGCTCTGGCTGTTGCTGTTGCTGTTATGGCTCTCATTTTAGTCTCATAAATATGCAAATTAATCATTTGCGGAAATTTGCATACTTAATAAGTTGCTTTAATTAAATGTTCACGCACGCATGCCTCACAATCTTTCCCCCAGGAATCGCGAATCCTTTGCGCCCAAATGCCATTTTAAAGCGCCAACTTGTTAATTGCGTGAAATCCGCTCCCTCCCCCCCCCGCCGACAAGCAGCACCCAGCCCGCTGCAAACAAAAATAGATAAATACAAAAAGAAAGTATATAAATAAATAATTGGCATTTGAAGCATTCTAACGCTGTCAGTTTCAATGGAAATATCTTTAAAATTTGTAGCTAGCCGATTTTTTATTTTCTCATATTTAGTGGCACAGTCACGTAGCAAACCGCCGCAGCGCCCCAAACAACAACAGCAACAACAACAACAAAAAGAAAACAGTTTTTATCTGCATGACGCTGGCAATTTTTATTATTTTCTACTTGTATTATTTTGTTTGTATGTGTGTACAACATTTGCGAAAATGAACAGCCCAAAAAGAATTTACACATAGTATATATGTATATATATTTTATATAGTATATCTATATATATGTATATGTATATGTATATGTATGCAAAGTGCGAGGCGCAGGCAACATAAATTAACATTTTTATGCGCCGCTGCAATGGACGAGAAGCACGCCAAGAAGGAGCCCAGAACAGACACAGAAACAGACACAGAAACAGAAACAAACACAGACACAGAAACTGGAGCTAAAGCTACAGCTACAGAATCACAGTCAAAGCATAAGCTTCAAAATGGGCGCCTCTCTCGCTCTAAGGCTCCGTATTATTTACGATGGGGCTGACACTGCCAAAAGTGGGCGTTTGATGAGTGGGCGTGCGTATATTTGTCTGTGTGTGTGTGTGTGTGTGTTTGTGTGTGTTTGCTGCGTAGCCATTCACATTTCTTCATTACATTTCATTTTATTTCAGTTCACAACATTGCCAGCCACGTTTATTTATTTGCCATTCGGCAGCGCCTTTGCCCTTTGCCTGGCTGGCAAATAATTTTAATTGGTTTTCACCCCCTTCCAACCCCCCACTCAATAGATGGGGGGGGGGGGGTGATTTCATCTGCAGTATTATATATATACAAATATTTATTTGTACATCTCTTGCAATGTTTGTTCATCTTATTATAAAAGTTGTAGTTCTTCCTCATAAGTTGTGCGTGTGTGTGTGTGAGTGTGTGTGTTTTTTGCAGCCACAATTGCAAAATCAATTTGCTCATAATTTGCATAAATGTGTGCATTTGTCTGTCTGTGTGTATGTGTCCCTGTTTGATTTTGGCATGGATGTTGTCTAGCTCATTTATTCACAGATAATATGCTAGTATTCCAAAAGTTATAAGTAAACTTTTAAGTTCATTGCTTCAAAGTGTATAATAGATAAATGCAATAAGCATCTGAATTGCTAATTTGTGAATATTTGGCGACATATTTTCTTTCGATTTGAGTTAAATTCTATATTTATTTATTTAGTCTCTAAATGCATTCATTTATAATGCATATATTTATAGAGGCATTCATTTATCACTATAAAAAAAGAAATTAAATCATACAAAATCTATTGATTAAATAATTTTAGTAGCTTTAACTTTAAGTATTGTTGAACTGCATATTTAACATTGAATAAATCAAAAAATTTATATTTTGTAGTTTCAGCTTCGTTTTAAATGTGAAAAGTGTGTGTATAAATAAGTTTTATTAACATTTTCAGTTGCCTTAATATATGTTTTTAATGTAATTTACTTATCAATTCTACCTGAATCAGAACCCTTAATATGAAACAACATATCCTTCGTGTACTTTTTATAGTGTCCAATTAACCTTTTAAACGTAACAAATTTCGTTCACGTGAAGTATAGAAAAAAACAACATGCCCAATTATTTGTGCTATGGTTTTTTAAACTTTTATCTTACCCAAACTAATAACATTTTAATATGTTAATACCAACAAAAAAACATATAACTAGTGACGAAGATTAAAAAAAAGTAATAAACTAAAGTATATAGTTTCTTAAAAATAAAAAATTAAAAGTTCTTCTAGGAGTATTTAACATGTACATATGTACCACATTTTGTTTGTTGTAAGTTATAAAAAAAGACCCAGAAAATACCCAATCAAATTATTATACATTTTGTGAAATTTGTGACCAAAATTAACCAATTTTAGAGTATTTTAATCTCGAATTTTCAGTAGATCTATAAATAGATAAAATGTTCTGTTACATAAATAAAAAAAAAACTCAATTACCTCAGTTAAATGTTGATTGCAATCGATGGCGCCAGGTGGCGCTTTGTCAACTGATCCTTTTCGTACTGATTTTGGATTTTTTCACTTCGTTTCGCTACGTTTCGTTCTGATACACTTTTTGTGCTCTACTTATGAGCTTCGCTTCTGCCTCGTTTCACTTTCAGCTGCTTCTTCTTCTACTTCTTCTAGTTGCTGTTGTTGTTTGTTAACACGCCATTGTTTTTAGTATGCACCGTTCATCATTTAGAAGAAGTCAGCGTCACACACACATACAACAACACTACACACGTTGTTGTTGCTGCTTCTGCTGCTTGGCACATTTTGCAGAGAGCGAGAAATTCATTAGGCATGCGGGAATTTTAATTTCACTTGCTCACACACGCGCACATATGTGGCGACATATTTCTCAAACATTTTCGCAGCGTGCGGCGACGGCGAAGGCGAATCGGCGACGTCAGTTCCTAATGCTGCTGCTGCGACGGCGACTGCGGCGGCTGCTGCTGCTATTGTGGTTGCTGCCTGCTGCTGCTGCTGCTGCCTCTGCTCCTGCTGCTTTGTTTTTGCTTACAATTTGCATGACGGCTGCTGCTGCGCTGCTGCTGACCTTGCTGTCAAGTGGAAAAAACTATGCCGCACACACACACATATGTACATACATATACAACTACAGGCAACGGTAAAACAAAGGCGCGAGCAACGACCGCACCAACAACAAAAGTTGACAGCTGTCAAAAATGTTTTTTGGGGCGAGCAAAAGTGTGAGAGGGGGAGAGAGAGCGAGCGAGCGAGCAAGCGAGAGAGCGCGCTTTACAAACGCATAACACAAATCGCGATAATCTGCGGCGGCCGGTTTGGCAGCATCGCAATCAGAAACAGAATAAAGTAAGCTTCAAGTATTTCCATTGCGCGAGAGAGAGAGGAGGGGATAGGGGGGTCCCTTACACGTTTAATGTTCAAGTCAAGTGCGAAGCTTATGCGCGTGAGTGTGTGTGTGTGTGTGTGAGTCTCTGTCGCTGTATTGGTATTCTTTTTTTTTGGGATGCTTGCTGCCTTGGAACGTTTGCTCGGCGGGGGTGTTGCCAGGCTTGATGACAAATTTTGTTGTTGTTGTTTTTGTGGTTGCTTTTCTTGTTGCAAAGACAAACACTAACTTCCAGTTTTTTTAAGTGATGATTTCTTGCTTTCCCTTTTCTTTGGCCTGCACTTTGTAACGGTTGCTTTTTTGGAGATTGGATGTTTTGCTATTGTGCTTTGTCTTGCGTTTCTTTGTGTCTGGCTTTTTATTTGAAATAATTGCCAACTGCTACGGTTGCTGTTAATGTCAATGCGACTGTTAATGTTACTGTTAATGGTAATTGGTATTCTTTTGCTGCTGCAGTTCACTGTTGTTGCTCTTGTTGCTCTTGTTGCAATCGCTTTTACTTTGTTTGCATAATTTGATGCGCTTTAATCCTTTCCCTTTTTTTTGGTGTCACTTTTACTTTATTTTATATTTTTTGTCATTTTACTGGCATGCTGAAATGATGGATGCCATTAGCACGTGGCAATCCACGATTTGGTTTGTCGAGCAGCGGCGGGCTGAGTTTTAAAGCTTTAATTTAACAGCTGCTGAAAAGTATGCTTTAAAACATTTTTGTAGATTTATTTTTATTGCTGCCCGATATTTTTAAATACCTTGCGGCACTTTGTTTTTGCCGCTATGCGCTTTTCAGTTCTCTTTTTTTCATTATATATTTTTTCACTCAGTTCTCATGCTCAAATTTTGTATATTTTTTTAATTCTTTCTTTGCCTGTATTTTATCTCCGCGTTGCGTTCACCGCACAAACTCCGACTTGGGACTGACCGAGTGCTCGGATGCCTCTACAATTTAGTACTGAAATTCCTTGGCGTTAAACTCGCGCGCGCACACAGCATCCGCTCATTTGTGTAGAGTTTCGCAGGATGCTGGCGCACGCTCTTTCTCTCTCTCTCGCTCTCTCGTCTTTCGGCTTTCCAGCCCAAAACCCCCTGCCGAAACAACACGGCAAAAGTCTACACAAATAACATACCGCTAAGCAATGTTGTCTGTTAAGCTGGTGGAGCCAACTGTTATGCGGAGGAGCAATTACTGTGAGCAGCTGACATAATTTAGCCAGCGATATGCTCTGCACAGTCGCAATAGCGCTTATCGATAGTATCGATGGCACTTTTCGCGTACCTCTGGGCACACAGACGTGCAGCGAACGTGAGCCGAACGGCAACCATCTTTGTGAAAAATACCTACGAGTCTGGAGAGGAGTCGGTGTAGGATTTAAATATTTCTGCGGCTTATTTAAAGTTAAAAATCTAAAAAAAACTAACGATGATTTCTGCTCGTTTGGCATCGTCGGTCGCTCGCAGCTTGCCCAAGGCGGCCGCACAGGTATAAAAAAAGAACAGCAGTAAAAAAAAGTTGCAAAAGAAAAGAATAAAAATTGCCAATTAAGTAAATCCAATTGGCAAATAAATTGCAAGTTAAATAATGTACAGAAAAAGTACAACTGGATTAAAATTACAGCTACATACGTCTATTATACCTGTTAATTTACATTTTAACAAAAGTTTGAGTTTTTTTGGTTACGCAATGAAAATTTCTGTTATTACATAACAATTACTTAAGCGTACCTTATAATAATAGAATAATTTGCAATTCTTTTATATTGAAAAATTAATAAAATTGTGTTTTGTAAGTAAACTGTGTGTTCGGCAAAGGTTACATAATTTGTCAACTTGAACTCAGTTTGAGGTTATGTTCGCGCATTCTTAAAATCAATGTTGCAAGTGAAAAAAATAGCAAAAAACTGGATTAAATTAAATAAATTGCAAAATGAGACAATTATCAATTGCCAAGTGATATGCTCTTTAAATTGTAATAATTCATTATCAATTTTGGCCGGCGCTGTGGGTTAGAGCGAGATAGCAGCTGTTCTGCTCATGTGGTTATTCAATTCCCCTCCCCGCCTCCACCAACCCACTTGTTCCTTACATAAGTGCTGTGACGAGAGCAACAAAATGCCACCTTTTATGTTTTAGTTTTCACGCACAAAATTATATTTTATTCACATCTATATTCCCTGATCGACGGATCTGGAGTTGTAATGTTATTAACAGCTGCAGCAGCTGTGAAGTATGCTAACAGCCAATTGTGTTATAACAGTTTTTAACTGATGTTAATAACATAAGTCGAAACGACAGTTAATATTCAAATTGATGAATATGTAATGCAATAATACAGGTTTTATTAGGCTTTCTGCTCCAAACAATAAGCTAATACGAAAAGTTTTTTTAAAATTCAGGTTGCCTGCAAGGCTGCATATCCTGCTGCCACTCTTGCTGCCCGCAAATTCCATGTTGCAAGCACACAGCGCAGCGCGGAGATCTCCAGCATTCTGGAGGAGAGAATTCTGGGAGTTGCACCCAAGGCTGATCTGGAGGAGACTGGCCGTGTGCTCAGCATTGGTGATGGTATCGCTCGTGTCTATGGCCTGAACAACATCCAGGCCGATGAGATGGTGGAGTTCTCCTCCGGCCTCAAGGGCATGGCCCTCAATTTGGAGCCCGACAACGTTGGTGTCGTCGTCTTCGGTAACGACAAGCTCATCAAGCAGGGCGATATTGTCAAGCGTACTGGCGCCATTGTCGACGTCCCAGTCGGTGATGAGCTGCTCGGTCGCGTTGTCGATGCTCTGGGCAATGCCATCGATGGCAAGGGTGCCATCAACACCAAGGATCGATTCCGTGTCGGCATCAAGGCACCCGGCATCATTCCCCGTGTCTCTGTCCGCGAGCCCATGCAGACTGGCATCAAGGCCGTCGATTCTCTGGTGCCCATCGGCCGTGGTCAGCGTGAGCTGATCATCGGCGACAGACAGACTGGGTGAGTGTGTAAATCATCCATTACCATCCCAACCGAATCATAATAGAGTGGCATACAGTAGGAGACAAACTTTCAAGCATAAAATCCCAATTATTTTAGAATAACTTTTATGTTGTCTTTTGTTTTTAAACCATTTTGATTATTATTATTTTAAGTGATTATTATTATCACTTAATCTTTACTACCATATCCATTGACATCATCACATTTCACTTGCTCCCACTAATGTGTCCCGCTTTAAATCTTGCAGTAAGACCGCTCTGGCCATTGATACCATCATCAACCAGAAGCGCTTCAACGAAGGTCAGGATGACTCCAAGAAACTGTTCTGCATCTACGTTGCCATTGGTCAGAAGCGTTCCACTGTCGCCCAGATTGTGAAGCGTTTGACCGACTCCGGTGCCATTGGTTACTCCGTTATTGTTTCGGCCACCGCCTCCGATGCCGCACCCCTGCAGTATTTGGCTCCGTACTCTGGCTGCGCCATGGGCGAGTACTTCCGCGACAAGGGCCAGCACGCCCTGATCATCTATGATGATTTGTCCAAGCAGGCTGTTGCCTACCGTCAGATGTCTCTGCTGCTGCGTCGTCCCCCTGGCCGTGAGGCCTACCCTGGTGATGTGTTCTATCTGCATTCGCGTCTGCTGGAGCGTGCCGCCAAGATGTCCCCAGCTATGGGTGGCGGTTCACTGACCGCTCTGCCCGTGATTGAGACGCAGGCCGGTGATGTGTCCGCCTACATTCCAACCAACGTCATTTCGATCACTGACGGTCAGATCTTCTTGGAAACTGAGCTCTTCTACAAGGGTATCCGGCCCGCCATTAACGTCGGTCTCTCCGTCTCCCGTGTCGGTTCCGCTGCCCAGACCAAGGCCATGAAGCAGGTCGCCGGTTCCATGAAGCTGGAGTTGGCCCAGTACCGTGAGGTCGCTGCCTTCGCCCAGTTCGGTTCCGATCTGGATGCTGCCACCCAGCAGCTGCTGAACCGTGGTGTGCGCCTGACTGAGCTGCTCAAGCAGGGCCAGTATGTGCCCATGTCCATTGAGGATCAGGTAAACCAGCATAGGCTTAATTTTTAGATCTATAGAATCCATGCTAACTTCTCTTTTCCCAATTTAGGTTGCTGTCATCTACTGCGGTGTGCGCGGTCACTTGGACAAGATGGATCCCGCTAAGATCACCAAGTTCGAGAAGGAGTTCTTGCAGCACATCAAGACCTCCCATCAGACTCTGCTCGACTCCATTGCCAAGGAGGGCCAGATCTCGCCCGATGTTGATGCCAAGCTGAAGGACGTTGTCCTCAAGTTCATGTCCACCTTCCAGGGTTAAAGAGCTGCAACAACAACAGCAGCAGTCGCCGCCGCGTGCAGTTATAATCGTAGATATCCAGGCAGAACTTAACTTGCTAGCCAACAAATAATTTAATGTCTAAGCCGACAGTCGTCACGTTAATAATTGTTCAATGCTGCCAAACTGCGCGTAGATGATAAACACCACCATCAACAACAACAACAGCAATATCATCTAATTGAGAAAAGAATAACACAACCTACACCATAAGAAAATACAGACAAAAAAATTATAAAACTGAAGAAACAAACCTTTGCGTATTCATGTTTTCCTTTGCTGCGTGATTCGCGTGTCGTCCTTTGCCACACACACACACAATCTGGGAGAGAGAGAGTGAGCGAGAAAGAGCGGGACGCACGTGCAGCACGCAGCCCGGAGCGAACTTCGAATTTCAGCATTAGCCCGAGTCGTCAATGAAACCCTATGTTGTTTTAGCTATACTAAAATATAATCAATATTTCAAATATTGTAATCGAGAATTATAGTCGAAATACCGTTTGTGGATGATTGTGAAACGATGAAAATAAAAACGATACTAAATTATACGCTTTAAAGTGGATTTTTTAAACTAATTTACAGAAACTAGAATTCCTAATATAACTTCCATTTGGGCTTAAGCTGAATGGATGGATTCTCTTTTAAATGCTATAACATCTATTGTTATTAAATATATACAGTTCAAATATATGGCTCACAGTGTTTCCTTCCGGGTATACTATCCAATATGAAATATTGTAATCTGAGGCAATTCGAATTTGGCTAGTTACAAACAATACAATTTGAAAAACCTAGACAAATACTACTGCGATTAGGAAACGGATATTAGTTTTTGAAAACTAAAATTTCTGCAAAATACATTTGCAAATTTAATTCAGTTTTATTGTCAGAATGATTTTTAAAAAATTATGTGCAATCTGAAACTTAGTCTCATATCTCAAATCTATTAGTAGTGACGAAATAACAGATAGGCAAATGTTGATTATTAATGTTATAGCAGTTCAGAGATCCTGAAAAGGCCTCAACAATATCGAATTAATGGAAATAAATGCTTTTATCGTACTGAATTCAAAAACTGAACTGTTTTCTTTAACCAGAAATAAAAAGTTGAAAACTTATGGTAAAGAACTGTAAAGATTACACAATTTGTATAAGAAGCGGCTTATGACAACTTAAGGATCTCCATCTCGAATTTCTTGTAGATATTCCAAATTCAAAAACCATTCAAGATTCCCCTTATGTAAACATTGCCCAAGAACTGCTAATGGTAAATTACTAATTAAAATCCTGTCACAGGCAGACAGACGAAAGAAAGAAAGAAAGACACAATGTCCTTTCAACAAATCTGTGCAAAGTCCTCTCAGCTGATCCGCCAGCAGCAGCAGCTGTCGTCCTTCTCTTCTCACAACCTTCTGCAGTGACCTTGCTGCCCCTCAGCGGGTAGCGGAATCCGTAGCCGCCGTAGCTACTACCTGACTAGCCTGCCACTGTCAGGACGACAGACACTCTGCGATGGCGGCGCCACAGTTCAATGTTCTTCGTTAAGGTTGCTTCACGCTCTGCATATTTCGTTAACAGTCACCCAGAAAAAGCCGCAAGGGAGCCGAAAATGCTAGCTAGAAACCGAACCCAATGACTGTGTGGCAAAAATGCCCATTACCAATATATGTATATATATATATATATGTGTGTGTGTGTGTGTGCCCTGGCAGGATACAAAGGACTGTGAAAAATGACTGCGATTTTTCCTAGGCCTCCGCTTGGAGGCAGCTCCCTGAATTTTGTTATTGCTCGCTGGCTTTCTGGCTGCTTTCTTTTTATTGCGTTTGTTTGCTCGTAAAAGTGTCGAAATTAATGAGAGCCATAAAACCGTCAAACTTAAATTTCGAACAGGCGCACAGCGGCAGCAGCAAGCTGAGCGAGAAACCGTCGACAGTCGCCAGTTGAGCTCGCACTCACACAAAGAGACACCTACACACGCATACATATATATTTACATACACGTGCGCGTGCAGAGACAGCGACGACTGCGACGCGACTGCGGGCCAATGCTGCCCACAAAAGAAACAAGAACAGAAAGCATACACTTACACTCACTTACACACACACACACACACACACACACACATGCCCATGCAGCCAATGAAGCTGAAACATAAGGGAGGGAAAAACTGACCTGCGATCAAACAAGAGGCAAAAGCAAAAGCAAAGGCAGCCAGCTGTGTGTGTGTGTGCATATGTACATATCTGGTAGTTGATAAGGAGCAGCGGGAAGGGGTCGTCTTTTTTTTGTGTGCCTTTTTGTTACGTTCCGGTTTTCAATTTTCTCAGACTTCATCAGCTGCTCACTTTTAGACGGTCAAAAAAATATGTATAAAATAAATATATGTATTTATAAAATAAAATACATATATACATATAATAAATATAATATATATACCAAATAAATCTAAAATATCCAGTACGCACAATTTTATTTGCAATGTTTATTAACATAATATTTATGCACACAATTTGTTTAAAATATTTTAAATCAAGTTAAGCTGCAAATTAAATTGTCTTTTTTGTTTTTTATTTTATCATGGGGCGAGTTAAATATTTTTAAATACATATAAAAATTTATTTAATACATAGAGCACAATTTCCAAAAATCAATTGCTTAAGCTAATTTACAATATAAATATATGCATAAAATGACAAACTTTTGCGTTTGTTTGTTTTGTTTTTTGTATTTGTTTTTTGTTTTGGGAAAGTAACTTTTAGAGGCAACGCCGATATGTTTAGCCAGCAAATGCGCTCGTTGCTCACCGTTTGTTTAGCTGCTTGGTGCTCTGTGTCCAAGCCACATTTCATCATAATTAAATAGAATTACATACAAACATACATAGATATATATAATATACATACATATATAGCAGCAGTAGGTAGAAATCGAAGGGAGAGAACCGGCCAATAACAAACTCGGAACAACTTGTGCCGAATAATGCAAAGTTGCCGAGTCCTCGTTCTGGCTCGATCTTGACATATTGTAGGGGGGATAACTGCCTTTGCTGGTGATCGCCTTAAAAACGGCGACAACACAAAAAGGGAGACGCGTACAGAGGACGAATTGTACATCATATGATGATTATTACACACACAATGAAATTGAACGAAAAATACACAAATTTAAATAGAAAACAAATTGAACTAAACTTAAATTGCAGTCAGCATAACGAAAACTGCATGCGCTAAAAGGGTCCAGTGGGGCTTGGGGCTG
Source organism: Drosophila maculinotata (assembly GCA_035045305.1). Taxonomy (NCBI): domain Eukaryota; kingdom Metazoa; phylum Arthropoda; class Insecta; order Diptera; family Drosophilidae; genus Drosophila; species Drosophila maculinotata. The sequence goes on from JAWNPD010000387.1 coordinate 13,569,015, forward strand.
TTCCATCTACTTCTTGCCCACAATTGAGTCCATGAGCGGACCACTCAGTTCGGCACGCAGCGCAATCTTCTGGAACTTGTTGGCCTGATACTTGTTGTAAATGGCCCGCAATTTGGCAGTCGGCGCATCGCGCGCCAATTTCGCAATCTGTCGCGTAATGGGTCGCAAATGGGCGGCCGTATAGCGCGAGTAATGCACTAGCGTCGGAGTCCAGTGTCTGTCATTGAAGCCAGTGGCAGCGCGAGCGTTGCCATTGAGCAAGTGCAACGATAGAAACAGCGAGGAAGCCGCAATCTGTAAATTTCAAACGAGTTGAAATAACAATAGTTGTATTGGGAAATATTGCACTCACCTCGGAGGGCTTATAGCTAGCCAGATTGTAGTCCATGCCAGCTAGTTCCAAGAAGTACTTGGACATGGCATGATGCTGATCCTCAGCGCTGGCCGCCTTTGAGTAGCGCCGCAAGAAATGTATGGGCAATGGACGCGATAGATTGTTATCAATAGCCTTGAGTATCTGCATCTCCATTTGGCGGATCTCGCGACCCGTATATGTGTCGTCCGTAATGAATACAAAATCACCAATGGCCGGAGGAAAGAGCTCCTCGTACTTGGTGGCTATAAACAGAGAAGTGACGCCCACCAGCTGCAGATATTTGCGTTTGGTGTTCTTGACCACCTGCAGATAGCGATCGATAATGGCGACGGCCAGATGGAAAGTTTCGGCTGTCAAGTGGAACTGCAAATGCACCTCGTTGATCCAATCGATGAGCACGGCGCGCATCTTATAGGATACCTCCAGCTGATTGGCCAAATGATCGGCATAGATGGGCTGCTGCTCCTCAACTTCATACAGATAGTCGTAAATGTCATTCACATATTCCGAGACCAAGATCAGATTCTCACGGTCATCGGCGTCAATGTCCTCCACATCCGCCAGACGTTGGCTGGACAGGGCAACAGTCTTTGTTGTTGTTGTTGTCACCTGTGTGCTGGTTACTGTTGGTACGGTGCGCAGCTTGGGCAGCCTGGCCAGATCAACAGCAGATTCCATCTTTGCCTGCACGGGAGCCGTAACCACATCTTTCTTGAGTGCCTGCTTGGGCTGTGCGCGCGTTTCCAGCGGCTCCTTCCTGACCGCCACGGGGGCAGCAGCAGCATCTTTCTTGAGTGCCGGCTTGGGCTGTGCGCGCGCCTCTAGCGGCTCCTTCTTGACTGCCAACGGTACGGCAGATACATTGGGTTTGGCCAGGGCGGCACGGAGCTTGGTCAGGGATTTGCGGGACAGGTTGCTGTCCTCGCGGCGCAGCGTGTTCAGCTTCTCTTCGGGTATGGAATTTGGTTTGGCTGCAGCTGCTGCACCTGAACGTTGGGATTGGAGGGATGTGACAGGAGGCTTGGAGGGCTGGGCAAAGGCTTTCAACTTACGCTTGCTGTTCGCATCGGCGGCCACTTTTGCATTGGCCGTTGTCGTCGCTGCAGCCGGCCGGCTAGAGATCTGGCGCGTCATCACCGCAGAAGAAGCAATGCCGGAGATGCCAGTACGCATCGAATTGGAGCGTAGCAGCGGAGCTGCTGCCTTGACTGCACCATTAGCTCCGCCATTTACTGCACCCAGCGGCTGCTTCTTCCAGTGTGTGTCCACACGCGCCTTGGTCAATTTCACATCTTTCAGTCTGTGAAATTACCACAATTATTATTATTAGAGATGAGTTTACAAAAACTAAATCTAACTTGGGTGTAGATTATCACTGGCCTGGGCTGTGTTTAAGTGTAGGGTATGTATATGTCCATGTGTTTTATTAATTTATAAATATGGGGTTTGTGGGGGATTGTCAATAGCAAATTTGGTATTATAGCTTTAATTTTTCGCAGGATGTATTAAACAAATAATATAAATGTGCAACAGTTATCGAGCTATTTTTGAATAAATCAATACTAATATAGTTTTTATTTATTCAAATGCAACTGTATATGCGTGTTTTATTTAATTTTATTATTAATATAGTATTGTCATACCATACCATAAAAATATTTATACATATAAAGGGTATGTAATCTGCGGCGTGAAGAGATTTACTGTTCTTGCGTTTTTTATTATACCCCAGCAGTAACTAAATATATTATTACTATATCATCTAGTCAGCATAGAAATAATATTTCAAATATATCCCACTTCTTACATTGTAAGTGTATGTAAGGGTATTACATATTCGGTACACCAAATATTTTTTTTTTATTTTGTAATTTTTAAAAACTTACTCTTTTTGTGCCACATCCTTGGCGGCGACGTCACGGCCTAGTCCACGATTCTGCAAGTCGCCCAAAGCGGCGCGTTTTGTGGTTGCCTCGTTTGAAGGCACTGTCAATTTCTTCACTTGGACTTGATTGTATTTCTCTGATGCATTCTGCAAGTGATCGAAAGCAAAACGGTGGATCAGCGCCATTTTGTGTGCAGAGCAAAGAGAGAATGCAATTAGCGGTGAAAGTACCGCAAGATTGCCAAAAGTGTAGAAAAAAGGCGCCAAGCGCAATTACCGCTGCTGCAAAAGCAACGCTAGACAAAACGGAATTTTTTTTAACCACTGCTGCTGCGCCGACGCTGACGCAGCAATGGCGGCGGCGCCGATGCTAACGCAATGCGTTTGCTGCTGCTGCCTAATACAAGAAAATTGTGATATTGGATAGAATATTCTTACCTCGTCCATGATATCCATTTTCATGATTGTGCCCACCATGTTTATAATTTATTTTTGAACACAAAAAATATAATCAACGAGAATTGGTATTTTTTTTATTTGAGCGCGTCGCTTGACTTTTTTCAGATATTTGATAAAATTTAGAATGTTTCACTGGTTGTAGCTTGCTTAAGATTGCACAAATATAGTTTTAGAATATATATACTTATGTATATTTCAACGATTGCTACTTTAAAATGAATTTCGTTTGAGTTAATCGAGCCTTACGCACGATGCGAACGCAAGCCGCTGCCGTTTAGATTTAAAAAGCACGCCAAGTGATGAAAATGATGTGACCAAGTTGGGCAACGCAGAAAACGCGCCGAATTGTGTGACCAGATGTGTATAAAAGCAATAATTTTACATGCAACCTTGCATTGGTCAGGTGAGTGCTGTAAGACAGTGCCATAGCATTGAGCTTCTGAGTGCCAGTAAAAGTGCTGCCCATCAACATATTTGAATTTAATAAACGTTAAATAATTATGAACTTTAAACTGTTTATTGTTCAAGTTTTTATTGAATGTTATTAAGAGATACTGAAATAGATATGGGCAGCTACTTGGTGATTTATCATTGTCTCTTTCACTGATTGCATCAATTAAAAGTTGATCACTTCAATTGGCTGGCGTTTTTTTTTTGTTGTTTTTTGCTGCTTGATGAAAAATGTACTTCAACAATTTAGCGCTTGTTTTGCATTTGCATTGCTGATTTAAGATTTCCTTCATTGTATTGTTGTTGTTGCTGTTGCTGTTGCTGCTGTTGTTGTTACATTAAACGGCAAACGGAAATGCAGCATAATTCTTAGTTTGTTTTTTTACTCGACTGTGATGATCAGTGTCAAGTTTTCGTCTGGGCTACCGGCTACCCACCCCATCATTTTCAGGCACTTGACCACAAAAAAAACAAGAAGAAAAACAAGAATAGCAACGGCAGCAGCAACAACAACAATCGCACCGTTTGGGTTCTCTGCACTTTTTTTGTTGCTAATTTTTCGGCTGCTTTACTTAACGGTGCCATTCTATTGTTCCTTCCGTCCGACGCTGCCTCATTAGCATATGTGTGAGTATATATGTATGTGTATGTATGTGTATGTGTGTGTATATGTATGTATGCCAGGCAGCTCCATCTTCAACTCACGAACTTCGTTCGCTGCGAGAGCCGATGGCGTTTTGGCGTTGATCGTGCGCCTCGCGGCTTGAATAAAGTTTTCCGCAGTCGTGATTTTTTCGTCATTCGCGAATGTGGCGCTGTCGTGAAAAGATCTCTTGCGCAAAACGCGCGCGTGGTTTAAATTGACAAAAAATAAAAAAGAAGTTCTATTAAACTATCTGATTCTTGGATCTGTTTAATTAGCTTTGGCAATCGATTGAGCTGACCTCCAAATATATATATAAATCCAACTGAAACGGTCTGCGCGCAGCGTGATTTATATATAGTGAAATATAGTTTATTTGCGGCTAAAGTGTAATAAAAATCATAAATTGTACTCCAAAAGCGTTATGCTTGAGAGCGGCTGTTGATTTGTGTATGCGGCGGTGGCGCTTAAATAAAAATAAATGCGTATAAATATGAAAACAAAAGCAAGCATTATGCACACTGAGCGCTCAAAGAATAACGCATTTGTTTAAAAGCTGTTACACTTGGCGAATTTAAATTGGCCCTTGTTATTTTGAAAGTGCGATAGACGATAGGCGTTATCTGTGAGAGTGTAACAAGGAAGCGCAGATAAATTATCGTCACTTGAGCTGATAAGTGCAGCCAATTTGAAGTAGGCATCGATTAATGTGCGCTGTTGTAATCGATACCACAAAGAACTTAAGCAACAAACTTGCGCTCGCTGTTCAAATCACAAAAAATAAAAAGTGGCACGGCAGAAAAAGTAAAGCGAGGCGCTGCAAACAGCAACAGAAAAAGCAACAGCAACAGCCGCAATTAATTAGTGCATAAACAGTTAAATTAACTGCAGCAGTAGCAGCAACTGCGTGCATTCACTTTTCTCTCTGCCCTGTTGCTTCTGTTTCTGCTGCAATCGAAAAAATTAAGTGAAATACATATGTACATATGTATTTACTATATAGTCTACCCATTTTTTGTCTGTTTGCAGAAAATGTAACACAAGTAAAAATTATGACGCAAATACGCAAGTTAAATTAGCTTGCGCAGCAGAATCAAAAGGCAATCAAAACAGCACTACAGAAATAACCACAATAATAGCATATTTATTTTGCAACAAATGCAATTTGTTCGCGTGGTAGCTGCAACAATAACAGCAATAACAACAATAACACAAAGCAGCGTTTGGGCAACAACAAATGTAAATAAGTAGTATTACAAGGCGCAACACAAATCGCTTAATTGTTGTCAACTTCAAAGAGTCGTTATGTCTGCGATTGCAGCTAATCAGCATCAGCAACAGAGTCAGCGTTATCGTCATCGTCATCGTCATCGCTTGTGCCTAATTGTTTTGGCTGCCTTATGGCTGGATACATTTTCTGCTGCTGCCGCCGCTGCTGCCGCTGCTGCCGCTGCTGACGTCGACGTCGACGCCAACGCAGTGCATATTGAGCTGCGGCGTAGGAGAAGCGTCAGCTGGAATGGCATTGAGGTAATTTGATATATTTGATTGCAATTTGAACGATTCAATTATTAATAGCATTTCTCACATGGCCAATCCAATGCATTGTTTGTCATAATTGCTGCCACCTGAGATCATCCGTCGATCAGTTTAACCCACAAAAATCCGACTCCAAATGAATCAGGTGATTTCTGGGCATATCAGTAAAGTGCAGCCAATGCAATTACATGATTCATTTCGAAAGAATGAGGTTATGGTCTGAGCAAGAAAGGATAACAATTAAATTTAGAAATAAACAGGTGTTTTTTTGTCGGTTATCAGAGAAATCTTCAGCCTTTTTAAAGTTAACAAACGCGTGAGAATTAAAAAGAAACAGATGTTTTACATACTTGCACAACTTCATGGTAGCAACTTTAAATAGGTTCGAGGGAATACAGGTACAGCAAATTTGGACTTCTAAAGTACCGAATTTGGCATGATAAGGCCTCCTAAAACCCTTTCTTTGACTTAAAACTCACATAACTTTGATAATACTGGCCTCTAATTTTATTCCTTATGCAATTATAAAATTTATTTTTTATAAATTTCTGAAAATGTGTATTTATGTGTAGAAGAAGAAAATTGCTTGAGTATTGTTTTTTAATATTTACACATAAAATACTCTCAAATTGGGAAATGTAATTTCTAAATGAAAAAAAAACTTCCTTCTTTCTTATAATACAAATTTTGAGTTTAAGAAATTCACTTGTTTTGAAAATAAAGCAATCTGCTTTCGACACCAAATGTGAGGCAGTTTTAGATTCTATGTCATATTTTTTCTGAGTGTATGCGAAATATGAAAACGCGTGATGTACTTGGAAAAAGAAAGGTGATGAGCCAGAAAAACAGCAGCCTATGCAAAATATACAATCGTGTGATTCATAAGGAAATAAATAAATAAGGTGATGGATGGTCTGAGCCAGCAAAGGAAATCTGCAGCCTATGCAAAATATGAAAATATGAAAACGCGTGATTCATTAAGCATTGTCAGCATATATGTACATATATGTAAGACTTGGCAGTGAACCAATTTGTACAACGGCAACTGAAACGTGAGGCGTTTAATGACCCCTCCGTACTGGTTGTGATTTTGTAATTGGATGCCAGCGCGCCTATTAAAAAGCTTAACATACTGTGCAACAAACAAAGAACAACGTTTGTCGAACAAGTCCACAGCTTGTCATATTACATGATGACGTTCTGAGAATACTTTCCGCCACTGACTGCAAATATTTGGAAGCCCGAAGGCGTCAAACCGTCTCCAACAAGCCAAACATCCATCTCAGCTGATGGGCTGCTCATTAGTAAGGGTAGCTTCATAAGATTCGCCGATACTAGCTTGGAAACTTATTTGCTTTGGCAATTTAAATGAATATGAAATGAAATGTGTCAAACTTTAAAAAGGTTTGGAATTTTATAAGTCTAGGAAATTAAATGCAACAGGTTACTCGTTAAAATTGTAAATAAGTTTTTCCCAAGAATGAAACAAAATAGTTAGAATATGTAATAGAAACCAATAGTCAAAACCCCAAGAAGTTACACATTTTAAATGCTTATCATAAGTAGGCAACTTTAACTTTAAGGCATCATTTGTTATTCAAAAACTAAAAATAAGAACGGAAGTTCTTAGTCAGGCCTAAAAATTGTATTTTGCAATATTGCCCAACACTTCTAGTAGTTACAGAACCACCCTCGTAGGTTATCCAAAGACAAACTGTCGGAATGCATCGCACGATTTGTCAGACGTGGAAAGACCCGCGTCCGCAGCGGGGCAATAAGTGTGGCTCCACTTTTTGGCAGCTGCGAAATTTACAGCTGAGCGCGTCGCGGGTATTCGCCAAGTTATTGACCCAACTGGAAATTAGCTGGGAATACTTATAGAAGTTGAGAACCCAAAGTTGCTTACATGCTTGTTGGTTCCGCTATTGTTATGCGATTCTTCTTGGACCTCCAATTGGGTTTACGTTTACTCCTTCTGCGGACCATTTTCAGTGACTTAATTTCAGCGCTTTGTCGCTGAGTTTTCTTTGTTTTTTTTTAATTTGCTATCCACGGGTCACGCAAAATTTCATCACATAATCAGCCGGCGGGGCGATTACCTGCGAGTGCGAATACGATTACGAATCGGGTACTCGAAATGTTGTTGCAGGCAGTTTCCACTTCCATTTCCACACTTGTTGGTTTTTGTTTGTTGTTGCCATGCTTTTCCGGCACTCGCCGTGCGTTGATGGAGCCGGCCTTTTATGCCGTTGCCCTTGCCGCCAATTAGTGTCGTTTTAACGAACATTGTTTGAATGCACTCACACACTCACACAAAGATAATGAGTGGATGAGATGATTAATGGCTGCCTGAATGTATAGAGTGTGTACCCAGGTCATGATTGTGAATGTGTAATGAGAATCAGGTGATGATAGAATAGTTATCGATTGGTTATCGTTTTAGTATTGAATATGTGACAAGAGTATTACCGTTTATATGAGGAAACATAATAGTATGAATGTGAGTGTGTAATATATAAGGGTGGGCAGCAAAAGTAAGAAATGCGTTTATCGAATACTTATCGATTTATTATCGAATACTTATCGAAATTTGGGGGAGTGTATATGTTTTATTTTTAATTTAATTTATTCGTAGTAAATTAATTACCAAATAACTATCGAACTTTTATTATATCATCGATTGGTTGTAGAGCTTTTCTTTTGAAATTAAAATGGGATTCTAAATCAAGCTTTATTCTTATGCAACACCAGTTTGATCTAACTTTTCTTAACCTCATCAATATCTAATCTTGCTTCAATTGTAAAAACCTGCCACGCCCAATTTCAGCAGCTTTGTTTTGTTTACCATACCAAAACGCCCACAGCAATTTGTGCAACACCTTTGCTCTGTAAGTATTTTAGAGGCGGTGGGGGCGTGTTTAACCGCCCATTGGAGCCCAGCGAAGCGATCTTCACGCATCGCTGCCCCTCGACGCGCTTTTCCAAAATGTAACAACAAATTAAATTAAATAATAGCACAAACGGGCACACGCACTGACTCTATACCATACGAAGGTTTGTAGCTGCTGACCGATATACGATTACGATAACCGATATTCGAATGCGTTCAATGCAGCTTGCGGTTATTTGCCTGGACTGTGTTTGCTGACTCCATTACAGAAAAGTATAAAACAAAAACTTAATGGAGATTTTCCGAAACTAATTTTCTATTGTTGCGTGCAGTGAAAGTGTTATTTGGTATTTGGTTTCTGGTTTCTGGCTTTTAAGACAACCCTTTTGGGCCATGGCTCTGCTCTTTTTACGCTTTGTTGAACTGCGCTTGTTAAAAGTTCGTTATTCGTTTGCATAGCATTTAAACAGCAGATCTCTCGTTTCCCTTTCTCTTGCAGCTGGACGAGAACGCACTGCTGGAGCAGCTGGCGAGGCACGAACGAGCGCTGATCTTTGGCACGGCGGCAGGTAAGTTCTTGGGGCGCAACAGATTGGAAAGATTAGCTAAACTACAAAAGCTAAGCTACCTAAGTATGTACAGTGAAAGCTCCGTAGAGCGGTCACCTACGAGCTTAGTTTTTTCGAGAGAGATGTCTCAGAAGTAATCAAAAATAAACATAGAAATCTCTGTTCCCAAATGTAATAAATGCAAATGCTATATATGGTGCTATTATAGTTAGGATCAACCAACTCGCGAATTGTATCAATGCAATCTTTTTCCGCTCGCATTTATTTTTAATAGAATTTCCACCAACTATAAGTGTGAAGGCAATTCCACGAAAATAAACAAACATTCGCCCACACAGCCTTGACCATTCACCATATTCCATCCAGGAGGTACATTTTAAAAAATATACAGTTTTCATTTGATCTTTAAAAATAAGTTTTAACCCGATCGGATGCAAAACGAAAAAGTTTCATACAACAGTTTTCAAGCCATTTTTATTTAGATATAAATATATAGACAATAAAATTATAATGAAATATTTCTGACGAACGAACAAAGGCAGTTATATATACAAAGACGTTCATTTATTTACCTAATCGCATTAGATTTATTTTTTTTCGATTTTATAATTATAAAGTCAATTTCATAAAACTTTTTTAAATGTAAAATAATTAAAATAAAATTACCTCATCTAAGACGTAGCTTACTTAATTTCTTTTACATGCAGTTTCTGTGTTATCAGTACTTATGAAACGTTACATACTCGTATAATTTTGTAAATTATAAAAAATAATACAATATTTTTATTATGCTAAAAAAGATGTCCACAAAAGGTAGCTGTCCGTTAGTAAAGCTTTCAAAATATTATTATACTAAGTACAAATCGTATATAAGTAAATGTTTGGGTTGTGGAAAGTTTATTTTGTGGGCCAGCGCTAAAAATCAATGCCAAGTGCTGACAGGCAAATGAGCGGCCGAAACGAACAGCAACATGCTATTACCAAGAACGAAAGATGGTCAGAAGCGGGGTTAGTTATCGCCAAAGGGATGGGGGCTATTTGCGGGGGCGTGGAAATATGCGCAGTTGTTTTTTGGCTGAACATTATTATTATCGATTCATGGAATGCACATTTCGCATTTGTTTTTGTTTTTACCTGTTCGCTTGTTTACCTTGCAGCGCCTGAATTCAAATTGGTTCAGCTGGAGCGACGCAGCGCAGCGCAGCAGGAGAAGCATCAACAGCGGCGGCGTCGCAGTGCGGCACAAGGTAAGTTTAAATGCATGCAACAGATGCACAAAAAAACAACACGCAGAGAACAAATATGTGTGCAGCTCGTGCTGCTCCAGTTGCGTCTGCTAGCGGTCATTATGCGAATAGTTTAATTAATTCAAATGCATTTGGCAGCCGGCAATGTGGAGGCAGAACTGCAACTGAAGCTGCAGCAAACACCGCAACTGATTGACGACGCCTTCATCTTCATTCGACGCAACGCGAACAGCACGCAATTTGTGGAGCATTCGCCGCAGCTGCTGCAGCGTCTGGAGCGTTGCATCTATCGCAGTCCATGGGCGGCGCTCGACTTGTGTGACGCTCAAAGTGTGGTGAGTATTAGAACATCCCATCAGATGGTCACCCGAGGAGTACAAACCATTCTCTGACAGCATGTGAATAGTCTGACTGACGCTATAGATTTTAAGGCGCAGAGCTTCCTTGCTCATTTCCATCATTCCATATTTCTTTTGCAATGCTTTTATGATCCATTTTCACTATTTGTTAAGTGCTCCACTGCATTAACCAATCCATGCACCACTTGATTGTATTTATGTTCAATTGGTCCATTTCCACTGTTCCTACCTTCGTTTTCCACTTTTCTAAACAGCACAATTGGCTTTTCAGCAATCTCGCCTGCACAGCATGCCATATAAGTATACATTTGGTCTCATGTGTTTCATTTCCACTGTTCCATGTTAAATATTCAATGTAATGTGTTCTAATTCAACTAGTTGCCTCATAAAATATAGTGACTCCTTTTGATGTTTTGTGTTCCATTTCCATTGTTCCATATCTACGTGTTCTAGTTAAACCAGTACCATTTCCGCTGTGCCACTTGTAACGCTTCTATATTCCATTTACGACGTACCACTTTAAATTTCCGCTGTTTCAATGTTCCATTTTCACCATTCTAAGCAGTACAAGCAACATCTGAGTGATCTAGCCCTAAAACCTAACCTATATTCATTAATCACATCTGCAACTTGTCAATACCTTGTAGCGCGGCGTATTCCATCAGAATGCCAGCAATTTTGTCATCCAACCGCTGCCGGCGCGCTTTGGTGCAGCGGCTCATGTGCTTTACCAGGCGCGCTTAGATAAGAGCGACGACAGCAGCGGCAGTCAGACGACACCGTTAGATAGTCAGCTGCAGTTTGAGCCCGATGCAGCCGAATTCAACGAACCGCATCACCAACAGCCACAGCAACAGCAACAGCAGCAGCAACAACAACAACAATCACAACAACAGCGCCAGCAGCTGCGTCGCAAATTGCAATCACAGCTGCGACTGCGCTATCAGCCGCGTCATCATCATCATCATCCACAACAACAACATCACGATCACGATCATCATCATGGCACTGGCATTGCCAGCGGCAGTGACTCTGCGACGCCGCGTCATCGGCGGCACATTGGAGGAGCACCACGTCGCTGGACGGTGCCGCATGAGCTGCACATTGAGACGGCGATCTTTGTGGACAGCGATCTGTACCGGCACATGGAGAAGAACTATCCTAAGGATACGGAAAGTCAGCTGATACGCTTTGTTCTCGCCATGATCAATGGTGTGCAGCTGCTCTATCATCATCCCACCCTTGGTAGGCGCATAAATTTTGTGCTCAAGCGCCTCGAGATCTTCCGAAAGGATCCGCCCGATCTGCACCGCTCCAGCGACATTGACGACTATTTGAGCAACTTTTGCCAGTGGCAGAAAAGTCTGAATCCCGTCTCGGATGCAGACACCCTGCACTATGATCATGCTGTCATTTTAACTGGACTGGATCTGTATGTGATGGGCAAGAATGGCAAGGTGATTAGCCAAGTGGTGGGTCTAGCCCCCGTTGGTGGCATGTGTACGCCCACCTCCTCCTGCACCATCAACGAGGGCAAGCACTTCGAGAGCGTCTTTGTGGTGGCACATGAAATTGGACACAAGTGAGTTTCTTAAAATAAAATGCGTATAATTAAAGTCATTATGGAACTGAGATTTACCTGATCCTTGAGTAGTAGAATTAAACTAGATGCCAAATAATAACCAAAATGGCCCCGGGATTGACAATCGGTTTAGATTTGACAAAGTTGTGGCAGTTTGAAGTCCGGGAAGGTCATTTATAAGGAACTTTTCCTTGTTTGGGCACTTTACAAGTCAATTTTTTTGTCACTTTTGGCGTGATTTTTGACAGAAAAATGAAAAACCCCAAAATCACTTTTCGTATAGTTTTTTATACTAATTGAGACACCCACAATCAATTAAGCGTAAAATTTCAAGATTCTATTTTTTGAAAAATCAAAATTGGTAAGGGTCCCCCCTTATGCTTTTTTCGCAAAAAAAATCCGAAATTTTATTTTTTCAAAAATTCATAATCTTGAAATGTAGAATTAAACTAAATGCCAAATAATAATCAAAATGGCCTCGGGATTGACAATCGGTTCAGATTTGACAAAGTTGTGGCAGTTTGAAGTCTGGGAAGGTCGCTTTTGGGCACTTTACAAGTCAATTTTTTTGTCACTTTTGGCGTGATTTTTGACAGAAAAATGAAAAACCCCAAAATCACTTTTCGTATAGTTTTTTATACTAATTGAGACACCCACAATCAATTAAACGTAAAATTTCAAGATTCTATTTTTTGAAAAATCAAAATTGGTAAGGGTCCCGCCTTATGCTTTTTTCGCAAAAAAAATCCGAAATTTTATTTTTTCAAAAATTCATAATCTTGAAATGTAGAATTAAACTCGATGCCAAATAATGATCAAAATGGCCTCGGGATTGACAATCGGCTCAGATTTGACAAAGTTGTGGCAGTTTGAAGTCTGGGAAGGTCGCTTTTGGGCACTTTACAAGTCAATTTTTTTGTCACTTTTGGCGTGATTTTTGACAGAAAAATGAAAAACCCCAAAATCACTTTTCGTATAGTTTTTCATACTAATTGAGACACCCACAATCAATTAAACGTAAAATTTCAAGATTCTATTTTTTGAAAAATCAAAATTTGTAAGGGTCCCCCCTTATGCTTTTTCGCAAAAAAAATCCGAAATTTTATTTTTTCAAAAATTCATAATCTTGAAATGTAGAATTGAACTTGATGCCAAATAATGATCAAAATGGCCTCGGGATTGACAATCGGTTCAGATTTGACAAAGTTGTGGCAGTTTGAAGTCTGGGAAGGTCGCTTTTGGGCACTTTACAAGTCAATTTTTTTGTCACTTTTGGCGTGATTTTTGACAGAAAAATGAAAAACCCCAAAATCACTTTTCGTATAGTTTTTTATACTAATTGAGACAACCACAATCAATTAAACGTAAAATTTCAAGATTCTATTTTTTGAAAAATCAAAATTGGTAAGGGTCCCCCCTTATGCTTTTTTCGCAAAAAAAATCCGAAATTTTATTTTTTCAAAAATTCATAATCTTGAAATGTAGAATTGAACTTGATGCCAAATAATGATCAAAATGGCCTCGGGATTGACAATCGGTTCAGATTTGACAAAGTTGTGGCAGTTTGAAGTCTGGGAAGGTCGCTTTTGGGCACTTTACAAGTCAATTTTTTTGTCACTTTTGGCGTGATTTTTGACAGAAAAATGAAAAACCCCAAAATCACTTTTCGTAAAGTTTTTTATACTAATTGAGACACCCACAATCAATTAAACGTAAAATTTCAAGATTCTATTTTTTGAAAAATCAAAATTGGTAAGGGTCCCCCCTTATGCTTTTTTCGCAAAAAAAATCTGAAATTTTATTTTTTCAAAAATTCATAATCTTGAAATGTAGAATTGAACTTGATGCCAAATAATGATCAAAATGGCCTCGGGATTGACAATCGGTTCAGATTTGACAAAGTTGTGGCAGTTTGAAGTCTGGGAAGGTCGCTTTTGGGCACTTTACAAGTCAATTTTTTTGTCACTTTTGGCGTGATTTTTGACAGAAAAATGAAAAACCCCAAAATCACTTTTCGTATAGTTTTTTATACTAATTGAGACAACCACAATCAATTAAACGTAAAATTTCAAGATTCTATTTTTTGAAAAATCAAAATTGGTAAGGGTCCCCCCTTATGCTTTTTTCGCAAAAAAAAATCCGAAATTTTATTTTTTCAAAAATTCATAATCTTAAAATGTAGAATTGAACTTGATGCCAAATAATGATCAAAATGGCCTCGGGATTGACAATCGGTTCAGATTTGACAAAGTTGTGGCAGTTTGAAGTCTGGGAAGGTCGCTTTTGGGCACTTTACAAGTCAATTTTTTTGTCACTTTTGGCGTGATTTTTGACAGAAAAATGAAAAACCCCAAAATCACTTTTCGTATAGTTTTTTATACTAATTGAGACACCCACAATCAATTAAGCGTAAAATTTCAAGATTCTATTTTTTGAAAAATCAAAATTGGTAAGGGTCCCCCCTTATGCTTTTTTCGCAAAAAAAATCCGAAATTTTATTTTTTCAAAAATTCATAATCTTGAAATGTAGAATTAAACTCGATGCCAAATAATGATCAAAATGGCCTCGGGATTGACAATCGGTTCAGATTTGACAAAGTTGTGGCAGTTTGAAGTCTGGGAAGGTCATTTATAAGGAACTTTTCGTTGTTTGGGCACTTTACAAGTCAATTTTTTGTCACTTTTGGCGTGATTTTTGACAGAAAAATGAAAAACCCCAAAATCACTTTTCGTATAGTTTTTTATACTAATTGAGACACCCACAATCAATTAAACGTAAAATTTCAAGATTCTATTTTTTGAAAAATCAAAATTTGTAAGGGTCCCCCCTTATGCTTTTTTCAGAAAAAAATTCGAAATTTTACTTTATCAAATTTTCATAATCTTGAGATGTAGAATTAAACTAAATGCCAAATAATAATCAAAATGGCCTCGGGATTGACAATCGGTTCAGATTTGACAAAGTTGTGGCAGTTTGAAGTCTGGGAAGGTCGCTTTTGGGCACTTTACAAGTCAATTTTTTGTCACTTTTGGCGTGATTTTTGACAGAAAAATTAAAAACCCCAAAATCACTTTTCGTATATTTTTTTATACTAATTGAGACACCCACAATCAATTAAACGTAAAATTTCAAGATTCTATTTTTTGAAAAATCAAAATTGGTAAGGGTCCCCCCTTATGCTTTTTCGCATTTCGAAATTTTTTTTTTCAATAATTCCTAATCTTGAGATGTAGAGTTAAACTAGATGCCAAATAATAATCAAAATGGCCTCGGGATTGACAATCGGTTCAGATTTGACAAAGTTGTGGCAGTTTGAAGTCTGGGAAGGTCATAAGATATGACCTTCGGATTAGACATAGTCTCACGTTTACGTGCTATCTTTTTTTTTATTTTTCCCTTTTATAATATTCTTTTTAATTATTTAATTGTATTAATCTAACTACTCCTTGCAGCTTGGGCATGCGTCATGATACCAAGGACAACAGCTGCGATCCCAGTCTGCACATAATGTCACCCACTTTGGGCAGCGGCAAAATCAATTGGTCCAAATGCTCTCGCACCTACTTGGATGAGTTCCTTGCGTAAGTAAACGCATTTACTCAATGCAAATCTTGTGCATCAAAAACCGTTCCAATTGCAGTCAATCGCAGGCCGAGTGCCTCTTTGATCGGGGCCAGTTCAAGGCGCATCTGGACCACTCGGCTGAGGGAATGCTACCCGGCGAACGCTTCGATGCCAACCAGCAGTGCATGCTCAAGTACGGCCGTAGTGCGGTGCGTGCGAATAGTCAGAGCAAGTCGGAGATCTGTCACGATTTGCACTGCCAGCAGGAGCGGCTCACATGGACCTCGCATCCGGCGCTGGAGGGCACCGAGTGTGGCGACAGAATGGTAAATATTTTCCAATATGTTTTCTTACCGATTATCTTACTAATTGTGTGAATTTTGCAGTGGTGTCGCGGTGGCTACTGCGTAATGCGCCCCACACAGGAGACGGCGACGAGTTCGCTGAAGCAGGTAAGCGGATTCTCCAAGCCCAGCTATGAGAAGAGCAGCAGCAGCTTTGCCGAGTCCAGCAAGATGATGGGTCAGCTGCTGCAGGAGTACAAGACAAGTGGCAACGAGCTGCCCGCTGTTGGCGCCTGGAGCGACTGGGGCGATTGGGGCGAGGCCAGCGCCTGTGACTCCGGCTGTCTCTACGGACCCTCGAACCGTTTGCGCGAGGGCAGCACCGGACTGCGCATCTACAGTCGCAGCTGCCGGAACTATCGCCAGCGTTGCATGGGCCGGGATCGCAAGTTCGAGACGTGCATCGCCAAGCAGTGCTACAGTGTGCCCCTGCAGACAATCGAGGACTTTGCCACGCAGGTGTGCAAGCAGGCCCGCAAATCGGATAATGAGCTGACCGGCGAGGGGCAGCAGCTCAGTGCTTCCATTGGTGTGTGTGTGTGTGTGTGGCAGCTGTCCATTAAAGTTGCCTTCTAAGACTCTGCTTTATTTCTCTTAGAGGACTCCTGCAAGGTGTTCTGCCGCACCAGAGGCAATGGCACCAAATCACGCCGCTGGACTTTTCCGGACGGCACCACCTGCCGCTCTAAGCATCAGAGTGCGGATGACATTGCCTACTGCATTGCCGGGCGATGTGAGCAGTTCTCCTGCGACAATGCCACCAGCAACTTCTTCAAAATGGACAACACCTTCTGTGCGTATCGCACGCCACGTCCACAGCGCGACTCCACGGAACTGGAGAGCAAACAGCAACCCAGCTATCACAACAATGTCAGCTACAAGCGCTATGCGGACCGTCTGGATGCCGTGAACCAACGGAATCGCTATGAGAATGGTATGACGTGACTTTCCTTTCTCTCTTCTATGACTTCCAGTAATTATAACCGTAGTTTTTAATGTTCAAGATGACCTAGAACTAAAACCAATATTTGTGACAATTGTTTAATTGAGTAACATCTTTTTATACCCTGAACCCATTAAAATTTGTTTGAACGCAGATAAATAATTATAAATGAATGTAAGGGCAATTAAGTATACGCACATTAGAATAAATTCTATAGACAAAATAATTATATTTCCAGTTTTAAGTTAGTAAGTTTCAGGCTCTATCGCTATAGCTCAATTATGTTAAATTTATAATGGTTTCGGAGGATCTGGTAGTAATATTAAGTAAAATTTATGAAAATAGCAATAATAAAAGTAATTGAATATTTATGTTTCTCTGTTTTCAGAGGTGGCAGTGCGCAGCTATTATGGCCAGGAGAATCATATAGCGCCACAGCAGCAGCAGCAACATCAGCAGCAGCAGCAGCAGCCGTACAAGCGGAAGAACCCAACGAATGAGTACAAATACAATAACAATGTGCAGGAATCCTTTGGCAAGTCGCCGCGTCCGCCCGCCTCCGCTTCGCTGGTGGTCGAGTCGGAAATGTCGTCGTTGGACTGGCAGGTGAAGTCGGGCTGTCACTCCAATTGCATGACTGAGTCAAAGGGCGTGCAGGTGGTCCGGTCACGGCAAACGGGCGAGCACAATATACAGTTATGCACGCACAAGGTGAAACCCTGCGAGCGACTGCTGACGCCGGCAGAGTATGCGGAGCAAACGTGCGCCAGGTATAAGCTAAAGGTGCGCGGCCTCTCCGGCCATGGGGCACAGATCTCGGCCAGCATTGAGGAGCCGGATCGCAGCTGTCGCGTCGGCTGCCAGGACGAGGTGATCAAGTATCGCTATTATCTTGTGAACGGCAACAACGGACACTTCCCAATTGGCACACGCTGCTCGCAGGTGGGCAGGCGCTACTGTGTCAATGGCAAGTGTCTGGAGTTCGGCGCCGACAATCTTCCGCTGCAGCAGTCACACATCAGTCTGGCACTGTTCCGGAGCAAACGTGCAGCGGTGCAGCGCCAGAAGCGCAGCTACCTCTACTACGATCCGGTGAATATTACCGAAACCATTACTCAGGACTTTCTCAACAGTATTGTGAGCAGCATCATTGACTTTGAGCGGCAACATTTGGGTAGGTAATCGGTCGATGTACAATAGTATATCCATAATCTCTATATTTGTTAATTAATTAATTTATTTATCTACCTATCTTTTCATTTATTGCATATTTATTTAGTAAATATGTGTCTATACTTTTATTAATTAAATTACTTAATTAGTTTATTCACTTATATACTTATCTATAACCGAAACTGTTTCTTTTCTTGCAGACGTCGCCGCCGACAACGTCGAATTATCCAATCCTATACACGTCTCTGAGGATGAACTGAGCAATAACTGAATATTAGCCTTTAATTTTTGTACTTATATAATTGTATGTATTTTGTATGTAGTTTAAATAGCTTTTGTGGCACTCTGCTCAGACTGTCCCCAACCGCTCGAGGCATTCGCAATTAACCCCATAGTGCTTTAAGTCTATATAGTTCTAAATCTTAAGCTGCAAATTGTGCGAAAATTAGCTGAAATATACGTGTGAATGTGACTGAAGCTGCTTGCCGATAAATCTTGGGAATCTTTTCTGCCTCTCACATAAATATTAAAACTAACTCAGTACTCATGAACTCTGACACGCTTCTGACAGAAATCAATATAGCTTGATTTCACATACCAACCAATAATTATTATATACAATATATAACATATAATATGTGGTAAATTTAAATATAATTAATTTAAAGCATATTTTTCTGTAAAGAAAAAATCAAAATATTACACAAATCTCAGCTCTGTTAACCTTTAACTACACAAATTATTCAGGTGACCCCAAAAGAAAATTCCACTTTATAGAGCCTTAAAATAACGAATGACTCTTCAAATTGTGTGGCATACTTTTAGGCAACCAGCGAAACGCTGCACAGCACGCATTACATTGACAACTAAGAATACACACACACGCATGTACATATATAGAATTGAGTGCCACGCCCACACACGGCGCACGCCTCGACACTCGTCGTGCTCATCAGTTGTGTTACCATTTTTGGCGTTTGCATGCAAACACTAACAGCCATTACCAATATTCGATACCAAAAGGATAACAACAACAATTACACACAGACACACACCCACGAGCGATAGATTGTCTGTGTGTGCGTGCGCCAGAAATTAGATAAAAACACCTACCAAATGCTGAATATGCCGCAGTCGACAACTAAAGCGCGCACCGTGCAAACCTTAACATAGAAAAGTGAAAGAAAAACCGCTGACGAAAATTGAGGGAAAACTTCAAATGTTTGCTAGTGTCT
Source organism: Drosophila maculinotata (assembly GCA_035045305.1). Classification (NCBI taxonomy): domain Eukaryota; kingdom Metazoa; phylum Arthropoda; class Insecta; order Diptera; family Drosophilidae; genus Drosophila; species Drosophila maculinotata. Next base: position 13,588,274 of record JAWNPD010000387.1, read on the forward strand.
AGTGGTTAGTGTCTAATGTCTGGTGTTTTGTGTGTTAGTGTTAGCCTTTGGCCTTTGCATTGCAAACTTGACCATCTGGCGGGTCGTTCACGTTGCAAGTTCAATGCACCTGCTGCAAGCGCCACAATTTCATGCATTATTAATGCCAGAAAAGTGATTAAATCAAATTCAGTGCTATTCAGCTGCTGTGTCCATTAAGTGCCTGTCTAAGTGCTCGAAATTAGCGGTTAATTAGTTTTCTAATTGCTGGTCATTTGGCATTGACATTTTGATGTGTCCACCCGAGTCCCCGGGGACTCATTAAATTGGGTCACATGCCTACGAAATTGACTAACCTTAAGGTCTTTCCGTAATTTGCAGCTACGTCATAAACACGCAGCTCAAGAGGACAATTCCCAAAAGTGTGTCAATTGTTTTTTATAATTGTCGCTTTTTTTTTTTCTATTTGGCCACTCAACACGCAATGAATGTCCAGTTGGCCGGCTCCCAATTAGTCATTCACAATTCCCAATTCTCAATTGCTTTATTCGCAATTTGCAATACATTTTTCATTTCGTTTGTGTTTGTCTTCGCGCTGCAGTTGTTGTCCTCAATGAAAGTTCTCATCGCGTTTTTGCCACGTGCTATAATTGCCACCTACGCAGGACCTTGAAGTCCTTTCATAAATTGTAAGCTGCTGCTGCTGCTATTGCTTCGTTGTTGTAGTTGTTGTGGCTGTGCTACTTTCAACATTTTCGAAATCGAAATATCGATTTGTGTTAATTGGTTTGTTTTCGTTGTCGTCCACACTCGGCGGTTAATTCAATTCTGTAGTTATTTCATTAGCAGCCTTGCCCGCAAAAGTACGCAATGGGTTTCCCATGTGACGGTCAGCTGTAATATTTGCTCCAATGTGTATGCTATGGTTTTTTATATTAACTTTCACATGCAATGCACGTGTGCTGGGGCACCAGCTTTAAAAGCGAGTTAAATTGATTGCTACGTCAAGAGCCGGATGAGGCATACGTGAAGTTTATATTAAAACCTACTTTTACCCTGAGTTATTTAATGAATATTTAACTGAGTAATCTAATTGTAAAATAAATGAAATTATTTATTTTATATTTGTTACTTGGAAATAATCGTGAAAATAAATGAAATATTTACTCGTGAACAATAATAGGCTTGTAATAAATTCTTTGGAATTAATCGTATTTTTTATTTAGATATATGTTCTTTATTGCTTACAATTTCTGGTTGGCATATGTGTACATAAATTTATAAAAAGCTTCATCACAGACATAGACAGCAAAATAAAATTACTAATAATAAAAAAATCAGTTTAATTCAAATTAAAATAGCAAATATAAAAAAATACCTTACAAATTCCCTTTTAAATACTAAAAGCCCTTAGTAATATTCTTTAATGAATGGAGATTTAAACTATGATAAATATCTAGATAAAATCAGACATTTCACAAAAAAAGGAAAAATATTTCTTACGCATTAATATTATTTCCCTAAGCAATTACATATTTTTGACTATATACGTATACCTATGACAATCATGACCAGTGAAAAATATTGATTTTTGAAAGCTTTGAATCGTGTGGAACATGTGCATTAATGATAGATTAGGCTAACACACCCTGTTCAAATTAGACGTGCTCTGTTTTTATTAAAATTGAGGGTGACCATGTTTACATATAGTATCTCTATATGCAGTTGGCTCATTTTTAATGCAGATACACGCGAGCCGCCCTGCTGCAATTGGTCAACTGTGGCACAACGACAGCTGAGCATTGGCGATTGTCGAGTGACCAGAAAATGCGTTAAAGTCGTCAATGTCTGTCAGACGTATGTGAACTCACAAAGGCAACGGACGACTCAAACGGGAGAAATAAACAAAATAAAATACAAGTGATACGAGAAAAAAACAAAATAATAAAAATATGTGCAGATTAAATGGCGACTGGAGCAATGTGCAGAGCCGAGGACTCTAAAAGGACACTTTAGTAGCGCAACGTAACAGAAACTGTTTGGAGGCATGCCACCAAAGCGAAGACGCAGATTTCATGGACTCTATTACCATTCATCGCCGCCAAAGGGTGAGTCTACAGAATGATGAATACATCCATTGAGAGCAATTCATATTCATTAGTTGCGCTTAATTGAGTCAATTACCATTTATGTGTGGGGCAACCAATTAAGTAAGGAGTCACAGGAGTGAAGAGCATGCGTGACAAAGCACAGACATGGCCAAAATTTGCATATTGCGTGCGTCCCAAATGGGAGCACAGGCTCAACAAGTAACCCCCTGTCGCCCCCTGCCACCGATAAGCAACTAGCGACGACATTAAGTGGCACTCGCTAATGCGCTATTTCCGTGGCAATTGTTGCCTTTTTATTGCCAACAACTTTGTTTGCCACACTCCAACTTCATTTACATATGTACATTGTACATTGGACATTGTACATATAAAGTCAGGCTGAATGTTACATGTTCTCTTCACAAGCAAACCAAAGACTAAAAATAAAATCGTGTTCAAGCTAAATATTTACATATGTAGCTAATTAATGCGCTGTTCACCAAAGCCTGTATACCCTACAAGCCTTCAACAGATATTTTAGCCTTGATTTAGATGAAAGTTGGCAGAAATATTCAAATAAAATACTTTTGGTATCGCTTTCTATTCTGCCAAGCGAGCATTTTGCGACAGCAAGCGAAACAATACAAGTATCGCAAATTTGTCTTTTAGGTGATATATATTATTACATTATATAAATGTTGAAGAAATATAATTTTTGTTATTTCTTTTAATCCAATATATTTCGAACTGCGTCGGAATTTGTCTTCAGGGATTTTGACACAGCATATACTTATTATATTATAGGCGAAACACCTTGTATATCCTCCATTCGAAACGCTTTTCCATCACCCCAAATGTAGATGGCAGATTAGAAAGCTATAATATGAAAAAAATGCTTGCAGGGTATATATAGGTAGTTCGCATACACAAAACGTTCTTATTTACTCAGAACACATAAAAGAGAGCGTACAGGACGCAATTACCTACCGCCCACATTGGCCACCATGGCAAATGGCACAACAAAAGCAAAAAAAAGAAAGGAAAATGGAAAAAAATAGGAAAAACTGAGAAATAACACATTGAGTTGTCCTAAATTCAACACCTTGCTTTGGTCAGCAACGTTAGTTGCCCAACGTGGCTCAAACTTGCCACACGCAATAAGACGTAGAACTGCTCCAAGGGAGTCCTTCAAGTTACATACATTAAGTAGGCGGTTTGTTTAAAGGCACTTGTATAATTAATCAGCACAGTACATCCCATATGTACATCAATATATACTATATACATGTATTTTATTTATATTTAAAATGTCTGATACACTTGAAGTCATGCCAATGAATGGACAGGCAACCGGCCAGAATGGACGCAAGCGGCGTGAAAATGACGGTGCGTATGAGTAATGTGTTTTTTGATTTTTTGGCAAAGTACTTTTGGGGTATGATTAAATGTGTGGGAGTGGTAGCTGTTAGCTTTCAGCTGTCGCTTTCTCAAAAGCTGGGGCTTGCATTTCAAATGCAGCGACCTTCAAGGCGTTTGCCAAGTTTGCCAAAAAGTCGCTAGGAAAAACTTGTGAAAACTCCCCAGTGAAAGTCGTGAAAGTTGTTGAGACTTTTAGCTGAGCATTTGCTCGCGAATTTCAGCTTTTAATTTCGATTTTACTTGCAAATTGCATGCAAACACGAACATCCAAAATTGTAAATGAAATTGAAACCTGAGAATTGGGTGTGGGTTGAGCTTGGAGGTTGGGGCTGAACATCTACAAAATTGCTGTCTTAAATTATTTCCTTTGCACTTTCACTTGGAATTTCTTTTTTCGGCTGATAGATTTTTCCGTGAAGCTATCGACCATACGTATCTGGATGCATGAAAAGGACATTGGCAAACTGACACGCATATTGTGGGCGGGCCAAGGACAGCGCCTCTGTCAGCAGGCCAGCAACAATGGGCGTGTCAAGCGCTTTCTAGCCGCCGTGCCGCATGTGATGGTAAGTTACCGATATATCAGTTAATATTAGCCGAGTCTTGAGTCTTGGTCTTTGGTATGCCACACAGAATGCCACCAAGGATCTGCATCAGGCGGTGATCGATAACAATTTGGAGACGCTGCAAATGCAACTGGAGCCGCCGGTGCCACCGGCTCTGGTCACCGCCAAGGACAACAACGGCCTGAATATCATACACAAGGCCGCCGGTTTGGGCCACACCAAGATACTCGAGTATCTCATTGGCCTGTGGCCGGAGGGCGCACACGAGATCGATATAACGGGCAAGACGCCGCTCCATTGGGCCGCCAGCGCCAAGAACAATATGCGCTGCTATACGCTGCTCACCCAGGCCGGCTGCGATGAGGAGGCGCAGGATTACGTGAGTGTATTTTCCGGCACAATTAAAACTACCTTCATGTTTGGTTTGGTTTGGCAGAAAAAGAAGACGCCCTCATACTATCGCCATAAGCCGCATGAAATCGAGCGGGCCTACTTGGTCTATGTGCCGGATGCGCCACGCATCTCCCCGGATAGCGTCACCGACTGGGAGGCACTTAGCGATGATGCCGACGGAGCCGGCGGCGACGCTAGCCAAAGCAGCAACAAACTGCCCAAGGTAAGTGGGTGGTTTTCAGTTGGGCTAATTGAAAAGCTTCTTACCTGCTTTTTTATGTTGGGCCAGAAATTGGACATTACACCAGCGGCCGCTGTAAATGGTCGTAAATCGTTGGACGATAGCGCTGAGAACACCTCCGAACTGGACACGAATGATGGGTAAGTATTTTGTGGCCAAATGACATTGACTTGGCCTTTAGCATGGCCAGCTTTTGCTGGTGGGGGTCGCTTGCGTTTAGTTACTTTTTTGGCATGGCTTTGAGAGTTTTTTGCATTTTGAAAATAAAAAAAAAAACCCCAAAAAACATCCACACGCAGTACCAGCGTCAATGAGGATGATGATTTGTCCAAGGCGGATGCGGAAGTGGAGGTGCAATTGGAAGCCTCGCCCCAAAAGCGTCGGCCGGAAACACCGGCGGCCTTTGCTGCTGGTGATGCCAGTGACACAGCCGGCGACACCGAAAGCGAAGCTGAGGTAAGTCCTTAAAGCAGCCCAGGCTGACGATCTGAGCTCCTTTTTTCTTTAGTTTGCTGTTAGCCGCTTTGCACCATGCGCTTTTGCTGTACAGTTTTATTGGCCCAATTAGCTAAGTGAAGAGCTGCAGTTTGTTTTTTCTCTTTTGTTCGTTGGCGCTGTCAAAGTAAGCTATTGTCGGAAATGATGCGGCTTTCTTTTTGCCTCGGCCACAACATACTCCACACACACACATACACATATAGAAAATAATTTCCTGCAATCATTCCGAAGTATTTCTGATCAAAATCGACAGGAAGATAGTGTGTCAATACTTGGAGAGCGAAGGTTTTTGATTGTTGATGATTAATGTTGGTTACTATCTGAACTGTTTCTCAAAGGCGATACATCTTTCCAAAGCTTATATAACATAATTGTACTCTCTTTGATCTTCCTACCTTCCAGTCGCAACTATTTCTGTCCCTCAGGCCTACAAATTTCCTATCTACCGAGAATTACGCCTTATTATTCCTTAGGAATCAGAGACCGATAATAAACCAAAAAAAACCGACATGGTTTTTACTCGTTCCAATCAATCGCGATTTAAATGTTTGCAGGGTTTTATATAATAACTCCACACAATCATTTTGATGTGAAGTATCGTCAGAAAGTTAGTTATGCGATATATTCAAAGATATTACATCTTTTTGTGTATCTGTCAAGCTATACACTTTCTTATTCACAACAGCTTTCTTTTGAAAAAGAAACCGAGAAAAAAACGAAATGAGAAATTTGATGAGTTGAAAAATGTTTGCAGGGTTGTATATAAGAACTTCACTCACACACACACACACACACACACTCACACACACAATGACACCTACACACACACTCTGGCATTTAACGCTTTGTCAGCTCGACTGATAAATGTAGAAACATGTACATTTTTTAAACACAAATTAGAAGTTCACAAGGAAAGCAATCAGACGACAATTGTTTACTTTTACAGAATATTGCAAGAGCTGTAAGCGACGATGATGCTGTAAAGGTTGAGCCACAGGCAGAGCAGCAAGCGGAGGATGCGGATGCGAATGAAGCGGAGGCGGAAGCGAAGACAAATGTTGAGCTGGCTGAGAATGGCGATTTAGATGCTGAGAGTGAGCAAAATGCAACTGAAAAGACTGAAGCAATTGAGAATGGAACCGAAGTGGAAACACAGCAGGAGCATGAAACAGCGAGCGATGCCAATGCTGAGACAGAAGAGCATGAAGAGCAAGTGGAGAAAGTGGAGAAAGTTGAAGCTGCAGAAGAGGCAACTGAAGACAAGGGCGAAGAGAAAGCTGCTGCTTCAGGTGATGCTGTTGCTGCTGTTGCTGCTGATGAGGATGAGGTGGAAGAGGATGACGACGAGGTACAGATTGGCTTGCTTTAAATGCCAATTCATGTGCAGTCGACAATTGTTTAGTAGATTGTTTGATTGATCGATTGATTGATGTTTTGTGCCGTTTTGATAATTGTGAACTGTATAAATCGAAAATCAGCTGCTGGCACTCAAATTTTAACTATTCCTCAATATTGTAAATCAACGTAGCCGCCACAACAAACCCGCAACAATAACAACAATATCCACACAGCTATACAATTACAACCATTACAACTGCTTAGAATTTGCTAAACCTAACTGATTTCGTGTATCCGTACAGACTTATCATTGAATATTTTATACTACTATATAAACATACATATATATATATATCGATATCTACTTAATTTAATCAATAACAAATTAAAAGAAAACGAAAACCAGCAATAAAATAACAGCAACTCGTGTTTTGTTTACGTTTCGCACTCGTATTTCCGTGTTACTTTCTACTTTCTACTTGTATTTGTTTATGTATTTCGGTCTCTCTCTTTCTTTCTCTCATTCTCTCTCTCTCTGTCTCTCATGCTCTATCTATCTGTATGTGTTTCTATATATTAGATCTAACCAATGCCAGTGTCTGAAATTGTGAATTTGTTTTTGCGCATATCGATTGGCCAAAATCAGCAGCTGTTCTGCTGCAGATAGAATTTGTATAATATAAATACAGAATACAGTACTCTATAAATACTCATATATGAATGCAAATTCGATACTCGTATGTGTCCTGGCATTTCACTTTCATTTGCCATGTCCTTCGCTGACTTCCTGCCTGGCTGCCTGGCTGTCTGACTGTCGGATTGGCTGCCTGACGTTTGCCCGACTTGCCTCAGCTGTCAGCCAGTCATCCAAATGGCAACTGAGCATGCAAACGTCAGGAACAGTTGTAAACGTTAGATATTGTATGATATATGGCGAATATACTATGTTTTCAAACTTACATTCAAATTGCTGCGGCTAAAACTCGCATTTATTGCGCTTTATTTGCTATAAGCATTATGTGGGCGTTGGACCACACAATTTAATGACTACTGCTCTGATCATATCTCAATTCCACAAGGTAATCAAGTTAACAAGTTTGCGGTCATGCGGCGTATGCGCAATATTACGTATACGACACAGTGCAACAACTAATATGGGAAAAGCCCATATTTAAATGTATGGTTTAAATGACACTATCCGAAATGCAATTAGAACTGGCAATTGCACCAACTACTTAGCAACCACATTTTGTCGTAGTATTTAGTCCTGTGTTTCCGTATACTTGTGTGCACCTTTAGCTGATTAAGCTGGGCATTCAAATAAATGCGCAATTCTCTGCAGGATGTGATAGCGGCATCACCAGGCAAGCGAAAAGAGGAACCACCGCCGCGGCTGGAAACGGAACAGGATCTGGTGCAGGATAATGATGGCGGCGATTCGCTAACCTCATCGATGGCCATTGAGGGCTTTGTGCAGGGTGCCTCCGAGGATTATACAGTTCAGTCTCAAACTGCAGCTTATGAAGTCGATGAAGTATAAGCGGCTAATCCCTTTTCTATCTCCATCTATCTCTCGCTCGCTATCCCTCTATCTCTCTCTCTCTCTCTCTCTCTCTCTCTCTCTCTCGCTCTCTCTCTCTGTGTTTCACTCATCGTTTGTTTTCCATTGTTTGTCCCTTTTACTTGATTTTGGTTTATTGATTTGGCACCTTCTTTTCCCGCTTTCACTCCATACGCACAAATTGTCGTCCTCGCTGCTCTGAGCCAAACAAAGTTTATCTCATGCCTTTTCACAGGATGTGCGCCTGCAGCAGATCATCGAGTCGGGTGATATGGAGCAGCTGGCCGAGATTGTGCTGAATGGCGAGGGAGCACGGCTGCTGGGTCTGAGGTCCAAGGAGCCAGAGATACAAGCCTTTCTTAACAATGTGCCCAGCTATATGGTCTGTATCCCCACCTCTCTCTCTCTCTCTTATTCTTTACCATATTGTCCACTAATTGCTGCACTTGCTCGCCCTGCAGGAGAAAATCCATCGCGTGCATGACGCGGCACGTGACGGCAGTTTGTTGGAGCTGCAGCAGGCGCTGGATCGCCGGAAGTTTGCCATTGCAAAGGACGACATATCGCCAAATGGCTCCACAGCGCTGCACGTTGCCGTTCTCTTTGGCCACAGCGGTAAGTTCACTGGCCGAGGGAGGGCAGGGGCTTTCAACACGACTGTGTCACAGTTTTGTACCTCCTGCTTTGCTGTTTTGCCTTTTTTACTCCATCCGCCCCATCCGCAGATATTGTACGCTATTTGGCTTCCCGCTTTCCGGAGACCATGGCAATTACGGATAATGACGGACGCACGGCGCTGCACTATGCGGCCACAATTAAGGACAACGGCCATTTCTACAATGTCCTGTCGCAACTGGGCGCCAATCCAAAGGCGCTGGACAAGGTAAATAATTGTATTATGTAGAACGCTCGGCATTCACATAATTTATAGCACTCACACACATTTGTGTTATTTAATACGGCATTGAAGGTCCTTAATACCCTTTATCAAACAGTTTTATACATTTTGTATTTTACTAAAACTAGTTAGTACCGCAGTTAAAAGTTTTTATATTAGAGCTTTGCTTAGTATAGCTTTTTTTCTTGACAACCATTTCGGGTTATAAATGCTCATGCTGACAGAATTGGATCAGACAGTGGTACTTTATATGTTTCTTACAATTTATTATAATATATAGTCAATAAAATCGTAAAAAACAATAAATTTATCATAAATTAAAATAAACTTTTTCATTGTTCCGGAAATGATTATTAAATTATTAAATCAATCTGTTGAGTATATAAATTATTTAATTCATTCTTAAAAGCACAGAATAAAGTATATCTCATGTCCTACAATGAGGCAGTTAATCCGTCAGGGCTTTAAAAATCAATTATCATATACTGAAAGTGATTATATGTTTCATATAATAATATTATATCTGCTGCGCCCTGAAATAACAGTTTATTCCTTTTTTTAGCCTTTAATGGCTTAATTTGCTGGCTTAGAATAGTTGTTGTAAATGCGGCCGAAGCAGAGATACTTTGTGTATGCCTGGGAGCAGCTGCAGCTGTTATTCAATTGTAATTAATAAGAGCATTTATAAGGCCAAGAAAAGACTTGAAATTACATGTCTGCATCAGGCTAAAATGGGCCAAGGTGGACAGCGGTGACTTTGAAGTGTCAGTAGCATATAGGCCGAACCTCGAACTTGTTTTCCAACTGAAATCAATATGATATGAATAAGAAATGAAGTGGAAAACATTTAAATTTCTAACGCAGCTGGGCCACACGCCCGAATTCTATGTGGATATGGAGAAATCGAAAGATGTCCTTACCTACACCGAGCTGCTGAGCATATTCGGTGCCGAGGAGCTGGAGAACCAAATGCTCAGCGATCAAGGTTGGTTCTCATTTCTCCAGTTCACTGATTGAATTGAATTTTGTTTTGCTTTGCTGTTTGGCTTTAGTGTCGTTTTGTTGTTACACGCAGTTGCGCCGCACAACCAGCCACATACACACACACACACACACACACACACACATACACACAAACACACACACACGCATATAAAACCACTCAACCACTCATCTAAGCACCCGCAGTGAAAATAATTAAATAGGTTTTTTGTTTGCTAACCCAAACTTCCGGACATGATTGGCTGGCTCGCTGACTCTGCCCCACCAAACATCGATTTTTAGTCGCACATGCTGCACACACCCACACACACACCCACACCCACACCCACACACACATTCAACACGCGTCCTTCGCTGGTTGTGTGCTCTCATATTCATACCTCCATTCCGTACAGTTAGTCAACTTTTGGTGGCTAATACGCGCAGTTGGTCTCGCATTTAGCAGCGGACACTCAAAGGCCCAACAAAATGGCGGCAAATCGGGAATTCTTCAATGAGATTATCAATAATATTGATGATATATTCGGTATGTAATAAATAGTCCAATGCATTATGAGATGAACATATTGAGTGTGAAAGTTGAGTAGTGTGATTTAGTTTAAGTTTAGTATAGATGATATTCTTTGTTGTTAGTTCGCTGCTCTAACTGTGACCTGATGTATTATGCATAAGTCTGTTATTGCTGGCCGTTAGTCATCATTTATTTTAAAGAGTTGAGCCATTTGATTTCAGTAATAATTCACAAAATAAATACGAGTACACAGTTGGTAAAATCGGTTAGTCAAATAAGTCTCAGAAAGTATTTAGATATGAAGAATGTGTAGTAAAAACTAGCTCTGCTCAACGTTATTTATTATATGATAAATGTTAAATAATTTTAAAAAAGCTTTAATTTAGTTGCCTTTAGAGGTGATGAAGAAATTTGAAATAGAGCCCAGTTTTGGCCCATAACGTTTTTTTAATTATATATATATATATAGTACAGTTCGCATAAGTTGGGAAAAAGGTCAGATCCATTGAGTGTAGGCACTTTTTAAAAAGAATTTATAATTGATTTAACTTTCATTTAAACAAATACTGACCAGTTGGGGCCTATGTAGAATAATAAATAATTGACTATAATAAATTTTTCATTTGAATCCATACAATATATAGTATAAATCTATATGTTTTTGGTTTTCTTTAGTTTTGCATTTATTATTCATCGAAAACTCATCGACTACATTCGTCATTTTAATTACTTTTGCACCTGGTTCAGCACACGCGCCTATTCTTTGCAAACCACAATCACAACAAGTCTTTGTGTCACTCAGTGTTCGTGTCCATGTGGTGTCCATGTGTTCGTGTGTTCGTGTGTTGGTGTTCAAACTAGCCCGCTGTGCTGTACTGATAATCATCAACAATTACACCCAACGCTGCCCAACAACAACTACAACAACTACAACATCATTGAGCAGTACCCGACGATCTGCACAGCGCACGCCGCGAGCTGCAGGATGGCGAAATCGCAAGGACTCTCGAGCGTTGCTTCAGCGTCATCACGGAATCGGGCAAGCTGCTGAGTGGTACAACAGCATCGGCACTGTCACACCGGAAGCCATTGAGCGCCTCCTCGCTGCAGCTGTCGGTGACCAGTTATCTGAGTCGCTTCCTCAAGCGCGCCGTCTACGACAGGATCAAGCGGCGACAGACGCGACTCGATCACAATCTCTTTGATGTCCTGTGGCCGGCAATGCGAAAGACTTCCAAGTTGCGTCACCTAGAGGAGGATATCAATTGTGGGATTATTGCGCCCGACTTTGATGTGTTTGTGGTGTTCCAGGAGTTTCTCGTGCCGTTCCTCAAGGACATGCACTGCCTGAGCATCGATATGGACTTCAAGCCGCAGCCGCGACTCGCCTACTTTCCCATGGACAACGGCGAGCGCCTCAACACCGCCGCCTTTGTCTTCGATGATGAGTCGCAGCTGGTCACGCGCTGCGTTGTGGAGGCCTCACGGAATCTGGATCAGCTGGAGCTGCCGCTCAACCTGACCATTGGCCAGATCGAGCAAGCCGAGCGCGTCATGATGGGCAAAATCTTTACGGCCAACTTTGCGGAGGCCATTGGCGAAACGGAATCCGGCAGCTACTATACGCTGACAGAGCTGCTCGAGCCGGACTCCGAGGTGGCGCATATGCTGAGCAATCTGGGCCTGATGATACCGCTGCTCGATACCAAAGATCTGGTGCAGGCGGCTGAATCGACCGCTTTTAATGGCGCCCTGTGGCCCTATGGGCGTGGCGTCTACGTTAATTCGGCACATAATATGACCGTGTGGCTCAATTGCCAGGAGCACTTGCGCATCATCTCGTCCACTAGTAGCAAGGATCCGGCGGACATGGGTGCCGCCTATACGCGCGTTGGACGCGCTGTTTCCTATCTGGAGACACACCTGCACTTCAAGGAGAGCTATCTGCTCGGCTATCTGCAATCGCGTCCAGCTTACCTGGGCACAGGACTCAAGATGACCACGATTGTCAAGTTGCCCAATCTGATGAAGGAGCTGGACAATCTGCGTCATCTGTGCTCCGTGCGTGGTCTCAGCATGGTCACCAATCGTCTGTCAAAGCTAACTGTGCGTCTGATTAACATGCAGAGCATGGGCATTGTGGAGTATGTCCTGTTCCAGGACTACTGCACGGCTGTAACGAATATTTTATCGCTGGAGAAGGACATGTCGCTGACAAACTCCAAGCACATAGCCACCATGCTGGTAAAGATCTTCAAGCGCAAGAAGAACAGCATTGTCGATCGCAACTGAGTGCAGCTGACAATGAACGGAAAAAAGATACAAACCACAAGATACAAATGAAAAGCACAACTCATACATTTCTAATGCAATTGTATTGTAAATACAACAAAGAACAACACACAAAATTATTATAATGTAATATATATAATATATATATACAGTTACTCGATCGACCGATATTTTTTAGCAATTATTAAGCTTCAAAGCAAGAGCCAAACGTAAAAAAACCACCAAAAAATAAATCCACATTCTCAGCTTCGGCCGCAAAAGTTTCATGAGATACACGTACGTACCTAATGCTCCTACCTCCCTCTTCCCACCCCCTTTCCAATTAGCAATGTGTCTTGTACCAAACATTTAATATGATTTGCTAAGTATGTCTTCGGTTTTATCATAGACTCATTTGGTTTCAAAACATATCTCTCGCTTTGTGTACATAATATAGACAAAACTCATGACTGTGTTTTTTGATCCTTGATTCTTCGTTTGTAACTAATTGGGGTTTTCTGCATTCACAGGTCAGTCGCAGCCGGTTAGCTTTCAGGCCAATCCCATCTTCAAAACGGAACAAGGCAAATATTTGGCTGATAGTAAGTGGACAATTTACATATCGATATAATTAATACTGACTGACTGTCTCACTGAGCAAAGGCTATGAAACAGGCTAGAAAGGCTAGAAAACTCAGACCTATCGACTTTGCTAAGATCTATGTGAAAATTCATTGAAGATGTGTTGAGCATGTACTTTTCAGGAGTCAAGGTCATATAGGCCAACGTTAAATTAACTTTTGATTAACTTTCTTAATTCTTAGAGCTCTATTAAAATAGTTTTTATCAATATTGGAAAATGTGGGAAAATAGTTGTAGCTTACTTTTTAGACCACTATATATCCTACTGACAGTATACATATAAAGACAGTATATGTATAAAGTTAGTTTTCTCTAAGATCTAGAGTCTAGAATAAAAGTAAACAGCTGCTCAAACTTTTGCCTCTTCTCTGCTTAGCCTTGGCCGATCCTTTGATCAAGGCTCTGACAGAGATCGCCAATAAGCGACCGAAGGATCCCGTTGCCTATCTGACTGGCTATCTGCAGCAGCTTATGGGTCAACGCAAGCCCATCACCGAAGCCATTGTCCATTCGGGCAGCAGCAAGACTAGCACCAACTCTACGGCGCCTGCCAGCTCCAACTCCAAGCTGACGAGCAGTCGCTTTAGCAAAAACCGTGCGGACATCATTGAACTGGACGCACGCTCGCTGGCCGAGCAGCAGGAGGATGATGAGGATGCCGCGTTGGCTATGCAGCACTTGGAGGAGCGCGACGAGCATGGCCAGAGCATGCTGCACTTCGCCTGCGCCCGATCCCATCGTCGTGGTGCCCTCTACACACTCATCGAGGAGTCTCGCATCGATGTCACCTACAGGGATGAGCTCTATCGCACGGCACGAGATGTGGCTATGCAGGCTAATCAGCCCAGCAATGCAGCCGAAATCGACCGCTATGTGCTCGCCCAGGCTGTGATGGGTAAGCAGATCCTTGGGGACAATATGTCATTGAAGTTGGAAAATATCAAAATTTCGTTTGATTTACAAAAACGAGTTTGACTTTCTTAAAAATATTAAAACAAAAAAAAAAAATAAAATTACAGGGCAGGCTTAACTAATTCCATGATATTTTGTGCATATATTTCGAAATTCAAAAATATGATTCTTAAAAAGAGTTTTTCTAGAAATTAATATAAACAAACAAAATTCCTAACTTTCCGATTTAAATTTTGATTCGATTTTCTAATTACAATACTTTATCCTTTACTCAGGTGATGTGGAACCCCTTGAGCAGTTGGCGCTGCAAGGGTATGATCACATCTTGGATGCGGAAGATGAGAACAGCAAGACCCTAATGGATGTGGCCACAGAGCGTCAGCATGAGGCACTCATTGGCTTTTTGAATAGCTTGCGGATGCTGGAAGAGACACGCGAGGAGCTGCATCAAATGATACGGGATAAGAATATGGAACGGCTCAAAGAGCTGACAGCAATGCCCAATGCCAAGTGGTTTATCAGGACCAAAAACTATTACGGTATGGAGTTTAAATCTATTTGGTATTTTTAAAGAATTTGCAATAATCCAACTTACTTATTTATTAGGTCGCACCGCACTGCACATAGCCGTGCTCAAGGAATCCGAGGAAATGGTGCAGCACCTGGTGGAGATTTGTCCCGAGTCACTCAAGGTGACGGATAATGTAAGTTGAATGTTTGTTCAGTCTATAAAGAAAGAGTTAACCTTTCTTTTCTACTGCTCTCTTTCCTTCTTCAGCTGGAACGCACCGTTTTGCACTATGCTTTGGGCACCAATTTCTGTGAGAGCGTCAGTCGAATACTTATTCAAAATGGTGCCAAGCGCACGGCGAAGGATCTCAAGGGTAGACAGCCGAGCTACTACTTCATCAATAAGGCAGACATATTGCGGCTGCAGGAGGAGGAGGAGGAAAGTCGCTGAGCAATATTTATGTATAGAAATCATCTAACTTTAAGTTGTTCTAGTTAAATAAAAAAAACGTTTGGAAACCATTTGAAGGATCCTGTTATTACATACCTTCCAGCTTACCTTAGTTAATGGAACTTTCAACAATAATGCGACTTTAGGTATATTCTCACTGTGTCGTTTGAAGTAGACCCCCATTGAGATAGCGTTCCGGCATTCATCCGTGATTTGTTAAAAGTGTCTTGCAGAACTGCTTGATAATGCCATTCATTGATGTGAAGTGCTCAATGATAAGCGCCGTGTAACTGAATTTGAGAACTGTTATGTTCGGAGATAAGATTACGACTAAATCCATGCCCTTGTTGTTCAATTAGTGGGATTCCAATACTGCCTAAGTGGACATGTTGACATTTGTCTGCTTTTTGTGACTCTCAATAGAAACAGGTTTGAAATTACTGTAACAGTCCCAACTCTGTACCAATGTGGTCCCCATGTGTCGCTATGTGGACGTTTGAGTACAAATGTTTAAGCAAATTAAATAAATAAATGCAACAAAATGTTCGATATGAAAAGCTACCGGTAAAACTTTCAAAACGTTTGTTCAGTATTCACTACTAAAAATTTCATTTCGCTATGTTGATTTTCCACATGTGGTTTTTCTTGCTCAGAATAGGGTATTTCATTTTCGTCACAGTTTTGTTTTCTTCCTCAGTAATGCATCTACTGAGCTAATGCCCAAACTGGATTAGGTCTTCCCTCTGTCTTATCTAGGCAAATAAATGTCCAACATCCGAAATTATATATTATTCACACACATATAGAAACTGAGTGGGTGTGTATTTTGTGTGTGCTACTTTTGCTGGTTGCTGGTTGCTTGTTACTGATATGCTGTCAATGGCCTATCGATCGGGTCTGTGCGCATGTCGCCCATGCTTACTATCAGAACTCTTTGTGTATATGTATGTGTGTATATATATATGAAGTAAGTTTATGTGTGTGTTGTTAGTGAAGTGCGCTGATTTGAGTCTAACGCCAAGTGGAAAACGATTAACATGCAGGTGGTTAGGTGTAAAGCCAGTTGAGAACAAATGCCATTTCGAGTTGCTTGCCAGAGTGGAGAGTGCCCGGTTCAACTACAAATCGAGCGCAAAATGACATCGGAAACAAATAAGGGTAAAAGTTGAAGTGTTTACCAAAAATATAGTTGGTACTCGTGTGAAAATGCCAGTGTGTGATAAATATGTATTGCTGCTTTAACCAGTTATACATTCTTTGCAAAAAAAGTCATAAAAACAAAGCGAGTTGAATATATTATTTATGAACGCTGCTTTGGAAATTCCAAATAACTTGAGTTTTTATGAAGAAATGACTTGAAGAAAAGTGTTATAAAATGAGTTTCAAAAAGAGATTTATAACAGTGGATCGATACTTGAAAGATTTGAATCTTGGCAGTTTGGTAATAAGTCAACATTTTCTGCCCACAGGTCCCATGCTGGGTCAGCGACATGTGCAGACTTTTCTCCTATTTCTCTCCATTGTTGTCAACTATATGGCCAAGTTTAACGCTGGCGTTGCTGTTGTTGCCATGACCAATGCCGAGAGCACAAATCCCGATTTCGAAGTGAGTTTCCAACAATTCAGCTCAGTTTTCAACTTGTTTTACCCACTCATATAATCTATAGGAATACGACTGGAATGAAATGGAACGCTCCTATATATTGTCCAGTTTCTTTTGGGGCTACATTATGACACAGTTTCTGGGCGGCTGGCTTTGTCGTCGCTATGGCGCCAGACTCACCATGTTTGTGTCCACCATCGGGTCGGCACTGCTGGTGCTACTGGTGCCCTTCTGTGTTCCATGGGGCGGCTGGCAGGCCTTCTGTACGATACGTGTCTGCATGGGCCTCTTTCAGGGCTTGATGTTTCCTTGTGTGCATGCACATTTGGCCAGCTGGTGTCCGGTCTCGGAGCGCAACAGGCTGGGCGCCTTGGCCAATACGGGCCTCGACTGCGGCACACTGTTGGCTATGTTCGTGAGCGGCCAGGTGGCCGCCTCCAGCTTGGGCTGGCCGGGCATCTTCTATATCTCCTGCGCCGTGGGCTTGCTCTGGTGCATTGGCTGGATGATCTTTGGTGCCGATTCGCCTAGTCAATCTAGATTTATTAGCAAGGAGGAGCTGCATTACATTGAATCGTCGATCAGTGCTAACAATAAAGAGGAGGAAACAAAGGAGGCGCGTCAGATTCCGGTGCCCTGGAAAGCCATCCTCACATCGATGCCCTTCTGGTCGCTGTTTCTGGTGCGCTGCACCCAATCCTGGGGCTACTCCACGCTGCAGGCCGAGATTCCAGCCTACATGAATGGTGTGCTGCTGATGGAGATGAAGAGCAATGCTTTGTTCTCGGCCCTGCCCTATTTGGCCTCCTGGATCATGGCGTTTGTCTATCTGATTGTGGCGGATATTTTGCTTACAGGCGGTACTCTGACCATCACTGGCATTAGGAAGACCTTCAGCTCATTGGCCTCCTGGCTGCCTGCGCTCAGTTTGATAGGTCTCAGTTTTCTAGACAGCAATCAAAAGACCCTTGCCATCATTCTGATGACCGCCAGTGTAGGTATTAATGCTGGCGCCACCATTGGCAGCGCCCTCAACACTATAGATCTGTCCCCCAATCATGCGGGCATCCTGATGGGCATTGTCAATACGGGCGCAAATATTATCCCCATTCTGACGCCGTTGCTGGTGGGAATTATAGTCAAGAATGAGGTAAGTCAAAAAAATAAAGTGAGAAAACGAAAACGTATAAACTTTAATGATTTAATTCAAAAGAACAAAATAATAAAATATAGGAAATATCAGAATGAAGCGAAAAGTAAAAGCAAAGGGACAGTGCACTATAAATAATAACTAAATGAAACCAAAGAAAAAAAGAATCATCACATTGAATGAGGGAAGTCTCTGTCCCGAGATAGATTTAATTTGTCTGTCTGACAATCTATTCTCCTATTCACAGATTTTTGTATGACACCCTCAAAGTGAGGTTTTTAATTATGGGGTAGAGAGAGAATTCCATGGGACTCGAAAATACAAAATTCTTACTTTATATATTTACATGTATATATATTTTCTTTAATTTCGCAGCATGATCGAGTGGAATGGCAAGTGGTTTTCATAATATCCGCCGTCATATTCTTTGTGGGCAATCTGTTTTACATTTGGTTTGGCCAAATGGTGAATCAGCCCTGGAATGCCGCTGACTTTCTGGAGCAGCATCAGGAGGCCCACAATCAAGAGTCTGGAAAAACAACAGGGGCGAATGCCAAAGCATTGGAGGCGCTGCAAACAGAGAAGCAAGATGGGGCCGAGGGAAGAGACAACATAACATAATATTGTAAAGTTAAATCAATTTAACGATAATTTGAAACTCAGTGCTTGACAAGTGGAACTAATCTGAGCAGACCATGGAATCGTGGAAAAGTGATAACAAGAACTATGGAATAGCAATGCTTATAGTACTTAGTATACCAATTAAGAATTACTCACGCTGGGTCGTTGATAGATAAACATAGAAAAACTTTAGCTAATAAATATTCTAAAGTGTCCTTCAATGATAAGTGGCATAATGAGTGGAAATGGATTTGGTGGGGAGTGTCTTTAACTTTCTTGGCACTCAATAATATAAAAAGTGCTTGGTGCCAATCTTTTCATCATTGTTGCATTACAGGTTAGCACTTGATTTTAATTATATTTTTTATTATCTTCTCTGACGTTGCTAAACGCTTAAGAAAGTTCAGACACATGTAAGAACGAGATTAAACTATACCGCTTGTTTACGTCTGGTATGCAGGTTTAATAGGTGCCAGATGTTTTGTTATTGACTTAACTTTTACAAATGTACAAATCAATTGGAATCTCGTATTGTCGCATGCATTCGGACTCATTTTTGCTTACTAACATCTGGGAGTCAATAGTCCAATTTCGATGACTCAGCTTCTTATCAGTCTGTGAATGCAACGAGTTAACATGGGCAATCGATAGACTCAACTACTAATAAAGCAGATGCTATGAAGTCACTATCATAGCTCAAAATATAAGGCAGGAATATATATATATTGCCAATATGTCATAACATCTGTATGCCAGCCCTGGAACGCCAAGTCTAAACCATTAACCAACACACGGTCTACTTTTAGGCACAGTTATCGATGTACATAGCTCGAATATAAATTCGTTGCATACTTTTCTGGATTCATCAAAGGGATTGATAATCTTGTCATTTCAACTCGCTATTGATAATTGTAGCGAATATTTGAGATTATGAATTGATATAAGTAAAGCTATTTATCTTTTGATACGGGCTAATGATATGCCGTGCTTGATTAGCCTTGATCTGTAATAATCGATTTGCTATTTATATTTTGCTACTAAAAATAGCACAACACTGGCTGTTGGCATAGGTCAGCAAACAATACTCATCGCCAGGGTAATTGCTATTGAGGCCAAATATTGAATTTTATAGTTGTATTGCTTGGAATTTCATGAATTGTGGTTTGATGTTTCTTGGTATTTTTTGATTCGTGTTCTGTCTTATCGTTGGATAATCAATGTTGATAAGGTCACCCAAAATGCTATTTAATCAGTCCAGATACGATCGGACCATAGTGCCATGAGCTTTACTAACATTCTCTGAAATTATTCAGTTTTGGTCAGTAGTGCAGGTAGAACGTGGCTAAAACAGATTTCTCTTGCCGAATTAACTTTTTCAAATCTAATTGGATCAACCACTTTTGCAGGAAAAATGACCGCTGAAGTGGCCAAGGGTGAGTACTAGTTATTTAAAAATATATAAATAAATTATATATTATTCGCATTCCGCAATAACCAGTTAACATATAACAACTGGTTACCAAAAAAAAAAGAAAATCTGTCAGATTTATATTAGGTAATGTTTTTTTTTTCGAATTGAGAATGTAAACGGAAGAATAAATTATCTTTCAAAATAAATTAAAAGCTTTTCCAACATTTCTTATCAACCTGCCAATCAGAAAAATTTCTTGATATATTTTGTTTGGGGTTTCCTGAACGATCCTCAGTTTACAAAATGTTATTTAATATGAATAAATTCATAAAAAATTAGTAAATATCCCCAGAAGCGCACCTTTGAATCGTCTGTTTTGTCATAAATATTATAATCTATTTATAATCTACCCATACGCAATCGTAAATCAACCATAAATATTAGCTAGGTATACATATAACCTAGATTGTTGGCCAACTGACTGATAAACGACAAGGCACACGACTGCTTTATACTAAGTTCAGATGCAAAAGTTGGACTTTGTTCATATAGAGTACTCTCAAGTCTCGTATTATTTCAGAGGAAGTGCTGAAGACATCATATCTTTTAATAAATCATATTTGATTGTACGAATTTGTTTATTTCCAGGTCCCACTTTGGGCATACGACATCTGCAGGCGCTGCTTATATTCGTTATCATAACCGCTGTGTATATTGGACGTCTCAATGTGGGCGTTTCTGTGGTGGCCATGACCAATGCGGAGTCTACAAATCCCGATTTTCCGGTAAGTAACACAGATCTATCCCTTTTATGTTATTTTATTACGTGATTCTTTATGAATTTATATAAATTAATTTTTAATATTTTTATAGTATTTAACATTTGTATTTATGATTATTATTTTACCTAATTCCACAAAATATAAATATATCTAATATATCGCAGTTATTATATTATTATTTAGAATTTGTATTTATATATTTTTCTCAGGAATATGACTGGACAACGGCGGAAAAATCATATATATTGTCTAGCTTCTACTGGGGTTACGTTATTACCCAGTTTCTGGGTGGCTATTTGTGCAAGCGGTTCGGAGCAAAGAACGTCATCCTCTGGGCCACCTTCGGCTCGGGCGTCTGCAGCGGGATCACGCCCTTGTTCATCGGATGGGGCGGCTGGGGCACCTATTGCGCCATTCGCGTGCTAATGGGCTGCGCTCAGGGCCTGATCTTTCCCTGCATACATCAGCATTTGGCTCGCTGGTCGCCGCCGGAGGAGCGCAATCGCTTGGGCGCCTTAAGTCACACGGGCATCGAGTGCGGAAATGTGTTGTCCATGTTTGTGAGTGGCATGATTGCCAAGGGTCCCATGGGCTGGCCGGGTATCTCCTACATATCCGCCGCAGTGGCATTTGCCAGCTGCGTCTTGTGGTTTATCCTGGCGGCAAATAATTCCACCGAGTCCCGATATATCAGTGAAGCGGAGCGGAACTATATTGAGTCATCTCTAAAGCATGGCACCAATTATCATCAGGCTGTTATTCCCATACCTTGGAGAGCTATTTTCACTTCGGTGCCATTCCTGGCGCTTATGGTTGCACGCTGCGCCGAGTCCTGGGGCCTGAGTACTCTGCAGGCTGAGATACCTGCCTATATGAATGGAGTGCTGCTAATGGATATTAAGGATAATGCGCTATACTCCGCGCTGCCCTTCATGGCCATGTGGGTTATGTCCTATGTGTATCTGGTCTTGGCGGATATCCTTCTCACAGGCAAATGGCTTTCGCTGACGGCTCTTCGCAAGACCATTAACTCGATGGCATTTTGGATACCAGCCGCAACGCTCCTCGGCATTGGCTTCCTCGATGTGGACCAGAAGACCACGGCCATTGTGCTGATGACCCTCAGTGTGGGCTTCAACAGCGGCGCCACCATTGGCAGCTCCCTCAACTCCATCGATCTGTCGCCCAACCACGCTAGCATCCTCATGGGAATTGTCAATACGGCGGCGAATGTGGTGCCCATTGTAACCCCACTCGCTGTGGGTCTGATTGTCCGCGATGAAGTGAGTTTGGATTCACACAAAAGAGATTATTTGTTTCTTCAATGTCCGTAGTGCTGTCCCTATTTATGACATCGTTTTTTCTTGGATCTTTTGAAGCAAAAGACCTGAAAGTTTCAATAGTTACTCGTATATATCCGCGTCAGATAAGGTACTACGATTTGTTCAGACCACAGCTTAAAGAGGTAAAGTAGATTGCAGCAATCTTTTTTACAAAGTGTAAAGTTTCCCGGCCACGCCTCCGCCCCCGCGAATCTATAGTCAACCAATTGAGGAGGCATATTACCAATGACCTGCTTCAAACCAAAAATAGCCACTCTCTTTCCCATTCCGGCCCCGCCAATCGCGAAGCGCGTTCGGTTATAATTGGCTGCAGCTTTCTTTCTTCTGATGTGTTTTAATTATTTTTTTCTCTTATCTCTTCTCAGAGCGTTCGCAGCCAGTGGCAAATTGTGTTTATTATCTCGTCCGTTGTGTTCTTTGTGGGAAATTGCATTTACCTGGCCTTTGGAACGGCCGTGTCGCAGCCCTGGGATGCCGATGATTTTCTACTGCGTCCCCAACTCGAGCGGGCAACACCTGAAGCGTTGTGTGAAAAACCCGAATCGAAGAAAACGATCAGCAGTTAACCGGAACCGATAGTCCGCAATCAGCTAGCAATTGACTTTAAGGAGTATTATTTTAAATCACACCATAAACAAATAAACTATGGCTGCGTATTTAAAAGGCAGTTGACGAAAGCGATAAGCCAAGCAGCCAAGAAATAATATTATTTATACTCAACAATTTGTATGTTTATTGAATGCTGTCCATTTTGCTTGTGAGCAATATCTACAAGTAGATAAGAATTATATAGAAATAAAGCATAGGCCAAGAAGTTTTTCACAATTTATGATGTTTTTATAGCAAATATGTAGGTTATAGTAACATTCCATTAATATAACATATTAAGTACATTGCGACACATATAGAGAATAGCTCAAGAATAAAATCCAATATTCAATATATATATACAATATATTAAACAAAATGTTTATCATAATGAACTCAGATTCTCAATTTAATTGGATTTTATGAGTGGTTGGCTTTTTTTTTAGCATAGAGCATATTATCTGCAAAAAAGTGTTCTTGTCTTGCTGAACGGAAATATGATTCATTAATCATCTTTCTCTTTTGAGTACAATATTATAGTAACGTGTCTGTTCTTCCTTCAGTCACATACTGTAATCACACGACTTACGGTCTGGTGATAACTCATTTTAGCTTTACTTTATTTAAAGCGAGTCAATACAATGTTATAAATAATATACCTCGGCTGTTGCTATTGTTTTTCCCCTGTAAGACGGAATTTCTTTATGGTTATATACTGAGAGAAAACATTTCGTAGATTGATAGGTGGAAGATAAGGTAAACGGCATTAAAATTTGATAACGTGTATTTAATAATAATATAAAATCATCTTAGCCAAACTAATTAAATGCAAAGAAGAAGAAAACAATTAGGTATATTAAATGAATGTAGACTGAAATTGTTGTCAGTGTATGCCACTCAAAAGCTGATTGATTTTCAGCAATACTTATTTTGAAAGCTTATCGATTATATTTATTATTTATTTAGCTTTAGCTAAGAGCATCGCTTATCATCGCAATTTCGTTTGCTGGACAATTTGATTAAAATCATAAAGAATATTCAAAAAGATTCATTCACTCGCCGGCAGAATTTGAGTATCAACATATGCCTGCTGCTGGCGGCAACAGCTGTTGGCAACACGTGAACCGCATTCAGTAATAAATCTTGGGAGGCAAATAAACAACTCGCTTCCAAATGAGACGTCATATGGTGACAATAATATCGCTTTACTTCTATAATTTACCTTATATATTTTTACCTCTTTTTGTGTGAATTCAGTTGAGTAAAACCTGGCTGAATTAAGTTGAATAAAGTAAGTTAAACACAATTCCATCACAATTGAGTCCACGAGCGTCATATAACAGGTAGATTCAAGTATTTACGTCAAGAGCGTCGTATTTATTTAAGAAGAGTTTATCATACAAACAGAAATAAATATGGCACAGAATTAAGAAAATATTTCTTTTCTATAAATGCTTGTGATTTCTCTTTTTTGTATCTTGTGATTGTGGATTTTTACAAGACACTGCTTTATAATGATAATTTGCAAGGTACAAGTTAATACAATTTATAAATAAAATTCCTAAACTTCCAGAAATTCAATCATACATAAATACTATTTTTAAATTAATAAAAATATGTTTGCTGACAAAAGGATTTCTGCCAATTATAAATATTTTGAATTGTCGATTAAGGACAATGTATTCCATTTCAAAAATGTTTTCGTACATTTACAAATTATTTATATAATAAATCAAATATTTTGCATTTTTAGCGAGGTATATATTTTTTTTAATATTAGCACATACTTTTTTGCGAGTACAAGCAAATTGTGAATGATTTGCGGTGCACAGCTAGCCGATAAATCCAGCCCAGTTGTGCAGTTGTATAAAAGTAGCCGTTACAGCTGCGACAGGCCCCAGAACCATTCCGCACAACAACTAGTGTGCAAACGGAGCGCAACTACAAAAAGCGGAGAGCGAAAAGAAAATTAGAAAGTAAGCAGTAAGCAGTAAGCAAATGAACGCCATGGGCAGCCAGAGCAAAGTCTCCAAAGGGCCACGCATTGGGGTGCGTCACCTGCAGTCACTGCTACTCTTTTTGGGTCTCACAGTCATGCACATTGCACGTTTGAATGTCAGTGTTGCAATTGTGGCCATGACCAATGCGGCATCCACCAATCCCAACTTTCCGGTAAGTTCAAGGTGCGCAATTGAAACTTCTGCATAGCTGACGTGTTCTGATTTTGTAGGAATATAACTGGACGGAGCGCCACAAGTCGTATATACTCTCCAGCTTCTACTGGGGCTACATACTCACGCTGTGCCCGGGCAGCTTTCTGTGTCGTCGCTTTGGCGCCAAAATTGTGCTGTTCATCGCCAGCTGTGGCACTGCGATCTTTAGTGTGATGACGCCCTGGTGCATCTCCTGGGGCGGCTGGCAGGTCTTCTGCGCCATACGCATACTGCAGGGTCTCTTCCAGGGAGTCATCTTTCCCTGCGTCAACGAGCATCTTGCTATGTGGTCGCCGCCAGAGGAGCGCAATCGCTTGGGCGCCTTCAGCTATACGGGCACCGACTGCGGCACAGTGCTGGCCATGTTCATCAGCGGCATGATCGCCAATAGCGCAATGGGCTGGCCGGGCATCTCGTATGTGTCGGGCGCTCTTTGTGCCGCCTGGTGCATCCTGTGGCTCATCTGTGGCGCGAACAATGCGCCCGAGGCGCGCTTCATCAGCGAGGCGGAGTGCAAGTATATTGAGTCGTCGCTGCAGCATACCGAAGACTTCCACGAGCGCAGCATACCCATACCCTGGCGGGCAATCTGCTGCTCCGTGCCATTTCTGGCGCTGCTCGTCGCCCGCTGCTCCGAGACCTGGGGCCTCAGCACGCTGCAGGCGGAGATACCCTCCTATATGAATGGTGTGCTGCAAATGGACATACAGAGCAATGCGGTGTTCTCTTCGCTGCCATTCCTGGCCATGTGGCTGCTCTCATATGTCTATCTGATTGTGGCGGATGTGCTGCTCAAGCGGAAGTGGCTGTCGCTCACCGCGGTGAGGAAGCTCTTCAATACGCTCTCCTTTTGGATACCCGCTGCGGCGCTGATTGTTATCGGGTTTCTGGGCGATGATCATGCGAATGTGGCCATTGCACTGATGACGGTCAGCGTGGGCGTCAATAGTGGCGCCACCATTGGCAGCTCCCTGAACACCATCGATCTGTCGCCCAACCATGCGGGCATCCTGATTGGCCTCAGTAATACGGTAGCGAATGTGATACCCATAGTCACGCCCCTCATTGCCGGCGTCATTGTTGTGGACAAGGTGAGTTCTAGTCCTTGTGATGTCCCGATCAGTCATTTCAATAGCTTATTCTCCTTCTGCCCCTCTCACAGCACGATCGGGGCCAGTGGCAAATTGTTTTTGGCATTGCCGCCATCATTTTCTTTGTGGGCAACTGTGTGTTTCTCATTTGGGGCACCGCTAAGGCGCAGCCTTGGGATGCGGATGATTACCTAACGCCCAAGGATGCAGAAACGTGCAGCGTGGAGAAGCGTGCTCCGCCACCGGAAATGGCGCCAGCCATTGATTCCGTGCTGGAGCAGCAAATAAGCTGGCCGGAGAGATATACGGCAAAGGCGACGGACTGAGCGCTGTGGAACAATTAGTTTTATTAATCAGTATTAACGAATAAGCAGGTTGTAATTTATTTTATTTATAAGGCAATAAAAATGTGAGCTTAGGTAAATTATATAAATAGCTTTTCAATTTTCAAATCAATTTGTTTCTGTTGCCACGAATCAATGGGACGGATTTCGACACTCGACACTCGACACAGTCAACACTCGAGATTCCTTTGCCCTCGTACTATCTAATCTGTCCATTTCATTAAATATATTGGACATTTATATGTATTTATATTAATACAAAGCACTTTAGCTTAAGCTTCTATGCCTCGATACAGATACAGATACAGATACAGCTATAGATAGAGACATAAAGAGAGAGTGCAAGCTTTTGAAGCAGTTGGGAAAAACATTTGTCACAGCTGTTGGGACCACAACAAATATTCTGATACTGACTAATACTTTGCTATAAATATATACTATATGCTATATACGGCAGATTATTGTTGCTATTGTTGCTGTTTATGTGCACAGTACCAGGTTTTATTTGCACAACAGGCACGCGGCTAATGGAGCTAAGTTCAGTGGCATGGACAGAAGGCCTGTGTGTGTATCAGGGACAGATCTTGAGTCACCGCACGCGACTAGCTTAAAAAGGGGCAGGTCTGGCTCTCTGGCTATCTTATCAGTCACTAACCCAAGTTCAATTGAATCAAACGTTTTACAATCGCTTTGGCCATCTGATAAAATTCAATCAGATCGTAATTGGCTAAAGCTATTGATATAATACTACTGTGCATAAGGTAGTGTTTGCAGTTTGATAAGAATTGTCATTGCATGCTACCGGTTCAATAAATATTGATCCCCAGTCTAGTAGTGTATATAGATTGTTTGTTTACCCACAACTTTTATTAAGTAATTATCATTATCTGCTTTGCCTTGTCATTAACCAACTGAAAATATCAAGACAATTACTATAAGCACTAAAATAAGCTGTGCTCCATTCACATTCCATTTAAGAGTGGGTTTCTTCATTGAGCACCAATCCAACTTACAACTAATAAGTAAATATAACAACTTATTACTAATGTGTACACATGTATTTATTTATTTGCAATAACGCAAAAACTAATTAGCTTTCCAGCTAATTGTGTGTTATCAATATTGTTGCAGCATTTCACACTTGTCAGAAATATTAACACAGCTAGTCGTTAGTTGTTCTCCTTAGTTTTCAGTTATTTTATAATATTTATATGGTATAAATCAATAAAATATAATTATACTCCTGATTTAAGACAATATGCTGTATGTTTAGCTTTCTTTATATATGTATGTCTTTTTCTTTATTTTCTCTTTTTCTGGTGCATGTGTTCTGAAGATTCTGTTAGAGTAATACAATGAACAGCCTAAAGGTATGCTACACTTTAAAGTACATACACTCAAACAAACGATAACTCTGTTCTCTGATTGGTTATTTTATTTTATGCTCGAAGCATTTGATTGGAAGGAGATAATATAATATTTCTTGCGCGTTACGGACTACAAATTTTTTCAGCGCATTCGAACGACTCACTTAAAGTATTTATCATGGTAGAGGTATAGAAAAAAAGTATATGTTTATTTTTGTTATATTTATTTTATCAAGAAAACACATTTAGTCAATGTTAATTGTATTAACTGGTTGCTTTTAACTTCAATTGTATAATTCAAAATCATTTAACAGCTCTTTAGCATATACTTAACATAGACGGCTGAAGTTTGTTGCCTAAGTCTTTTGTTTTACAGCAAGCCATTTCACTAATCGACCTATGCATAAAAGTTTATAACTCTTTCTACTTTTTGTTGTCGTTAATTTCAACTTTTATTCTTATAAAATAAAGTAAAAAGTTGGAGTTACAGTTACAAATCAACATCGTGCATAATTGTTTTATTTCAATATGACAATCACTTTCATTAAGTATGTTGTTTATATTTATAAAAATGCAGGTAAAATACTAAAGTGCATAATAAATAATAATATATCTATAGTTTTAAAACACAGCCTTATAGTATACTATATAAAACGATCTGTTCACACATTATATTAACACCTTTCTCACCTGATCGACGCCAGCTCGCATATCTAAAATTTTATTGCTGTTAATTTTCTTATTCGTCGCAAACTTTAACATATTAAATGTAATTATCGTTCACATATTTCAAATGCCTTTGTTCAATTATAGATAGTTCCTTTTATAGAGCAACTGTGAGTCCATTAAAATCTATCAAACTTGCCTTGTCTCGTCTCCATTTCATCTTATCGTGACAATTCTAAGTTCTAACGAACTTCGGTTTGTTGTTTTCCGAATATGCGTTGGTTCATATATATTGTTAAGCCGATGACGAACTGATAGGAACGAGTGTTTTACGACTTTACGTTCGCTGATGGGCTTATAATGAAATTTCGTCGATTAGATTATAAGACATGAAATTTATAGAGTATAATATAAATATAGTTTTTGTTTATGGGCATAACCTATACAATTAGACTTTGATTTCTTAGTTTTAATTGTAAATAGTGTATTTAGTCTTCGATTTGAAGAATATATATTGTTTCTTTGTTTTAAGGTCAAAACTGTTGGTGCTTGTTTATTGATTTCATTCTGGACTCGAAAGTATTGAATAGGCGAAAATATTAGCGGGATCTTATCAATAAAAATTGTACTTACCAACCAATTAACGCAACTCGCGCGTCATAAGCTTTAACATTTTTTGATATCTCATGAAACATTTTAACATGTACTTGATACTTATTATTGTGCGTATCATAAGGTCAACCAATCCATGTGAAATTTGTGAGATGATTTGCTCTAGTTTGAGGTAATAAAAATCAGTGAATCAGTGGATTAATAACACAAAGAAAATCAAAGTCTGGCATACAAAAATTCTAAGCCTCAAAATCGTAATCCGTTTTTAAAGTATATATTAAAAGATATAACAAAACAGAAATTTAAAGCGTATCCCCTTGAGTAAATTGATAGCAAACTAAAATGTAATAAATTCTATTTGAAATCGGCCAAATAACAATAAAAAACCGTTTTATAAATGCATTCTATTTGCATACAATTATTTAGAAAATCCAGAGAATAACATATTACTATGTTTATTAACGAGCATATATTAAATGCTAAATCCAATTTCCCCACTCAATGTACGTAAATACGTAATGAGGTTCGGTTGAAAGACCGCACAATAGCAAAATGTAATCGCTGTCTGAATAGTTAAGCTAAATTTGGCCTAGGTCCGATTCAGAGGGCAATACGAAGGGGGCATAATCAATGTCATCGAGTGCCACTCGACTGTGGAGTGTTTGGCGCACAGTTTAGTTGGCCAAAATCGGCGATCACGTGGTAATTAACATGCGTAACTTTGTGCTCACAATACCGAATAATACCGAATAATACCGATACCGATACCGATTGAGCGGGTGGCTAAACGGGGGGGACTTGACCTTGAATTTACGAGTGTCCGATGAGCAAATGCACGTAACGAAAATTTAAGGAACTGAATTTGCTGGCCGACTTTGGCAATGATCAAGATCAGACAACGGCACGCTTAGCATATTATAATAATAAAAGGTAACAGTGTGTGATTGACTTGGACATACCCTGTATTTGGTTAAGAAATACACAAAATCACTTATGTATTTTCATTATTTTAGATTTTAGAAACCAAGCAACATTCTAAAATTGTATTTTAATTTAAATATTCCTGTGTTTATAAATTAATTCTCTTGAAATCTTTAAGTTGTTTTAAATATATGAAGTAACACACATCAACTGAACATCGAGGCTATACCTACATAATTTTTATTGTATTGGGATTATTTTGAATAGAGGAAAGTGACAGGAAAAGTTCCATAACCAAACATGCCCTTCCTATCTGTAACAGATTCAAGTTTTTTCAAAGTACAGGGTATCTGAATAATATTGACAAAATGCGATGAGCTGGTTCGGGCTATTGCACAATGTGATGCGGGACACACGGCGTAAAATAAATAAATGAATTGCATTGCAACTGTTTATTTAGTTGTTGTATAAAATATGTCAATAGTGTAATTGCAGCTGCCGCTCCAGTACCCGTCAGTCTATCCGAACGTGAACAGGGGGCAATTTGAAATGCCATTGCAGTGCACGGTAATTATATTCGAACTAAATCGCCCCTAAACATTACGGCTGACAAAACAAAAAGAATCTAAGCACACGGCTCGTGCAATTCACATTTTCATCATCATTATTATGTACCTCAACTTGTCCAGATGCATATTTACGAAACACAGATACAGATACAAGTACAAGTACTAAAACATAGCGTGGCTGGGTTTTCAAGTTCAGGAAACTGCTGCATCATTTGGTAACGAGCATTCACGAAATGTTTATGAAATCGATTATATAACTAATCTTATTTTTTCAATTGGTCTACGATTTATGGTTGTTAGCATCTTTGCGAGATTTTTTGTTATTTACATTTTTACTTTTAGTGAAAAGCTTGTGTGCCTGACACAAGTCTCATAAATCTTTAATCTACTTTTTAAATTACGCTGCCGGAAAAGAAGCACCTTAACAACTGTTTTTTATACCATATAGTGCAATGCAAAAGTCTAAAACTTGGAGATTTATTACTAAAATTGATTTGAATCATACACTTATAGATACACTATTGATAAGTGCAGCTATTGAATTTGGTCTAATTGTATGACTATAACTTATAGCTGTCATAAAAAAAATTAATTTTTAGAGGTAGCATTGTCATTTTTTTTTTGTATAAGCAAGAGTGTTTTAATATATTAAGCTTTACTTTCTCGGTTTTTTTTATCAACATCTTATTTTTTAAAGAAATTTGTTGGTATCTTATGCATAAAGGTAATATGCATTTTATTAATTTTAAACATTTGTTATTATTTATATGAGTACTGTGTGATAATTGTACTTACTGACAAAAAATCTCTGTGGATTTTAAATATCGGGGCCCAACCGAGCTCAACTATTATAGCCCGCATTGCATTGCTACCAATGTCACTAGTTGATCAAATAGGTTGACATGGAAATGCTGTTTTAACTGACAAAAAAATCAATTGGCACCTGTGAACGAGCAATAAAATTCAGTTATTGTCTAAAATAAAATACCAACGTCCAGCGTCATCAACATGACGACAATAAAAAAAGGCACACTCTCTGTGCAAAACTCACATAACAATGTGAATTCCATTAGTTCAGCGAGGCATGAACTATGCATGGCTAAGAATTTGTAATCATTATTTTACCAACTATTGCTGTGGCTAATACACAAGCTGTGAAAAGTTCCGTCTAAACTGAAGCTTAGTGATTCCGTTCTAATTCCAATTGAAAAAGAAAGTGAAAGTCTGCTATTGCGTAGAATGTCAAGTGCTGAATATGCGGCATCTCAGGAATGTGCGTCAAGTGTTGGCCAAGTGCTTTGGGCCAAGGCGCCACTGAGTTTGGGCCAACCAGTTTGAAGCTTTTGATCTTATTGCGCGGCAGTTTAAGCAGCTTGTTTCTGATTATCGAAAGGGGACTTACCTTAGCTAAGTTCATGTCTAGCTATTTATACTCATACTTTGTTTGGTTTTCCCAAAATTAAATCGCAAAAGCATCAACATTGTAAAACTTTCCATAGAGTCGTTCCGGTTGCCCTGTGTCGCTAGCAGGTAGGGCGACCTGAATGGGTACATTTAGATAGCAGCCATAGAGAGACCTATCTCTGGTACATATCTGTACCTGATATCAATGTGTAACATACTTGTTTTAAATTATGCCCCTAGGTTTATGAGTAGCATCCGCAGCTTTATATATTGATTGGCCACACTTGATAACAGGGCCAGGCGGAACATTGTCCCTGGCGGCTGACAAGCTCGTGGTTCACCTAATCTTGAGAAGATTCCGATAAGATTCGATTCGATTCGATTCGATTCGAGTTGTCTTTTGTCCCTAACGGCGCAGCTCAGCTGTCCACGGGCCTGAAGTGTGATGAGAGTTTACACGACGCTCAAGTACCGCTCACGCCGAGGCGACGCGTCGCGACGTCGCTGCCAAGCGCCGGGAGCGTGTTCGAGTGGCCGAGCGTAGAAAGCGCCGAATGCCATTGGAATATAAATGGAGTAGCCAGAGTCGGCTCAGTGTTCAGTCGGTCTGTAAATTGCAAGCGCGACGCGTCCACCTCATATAGTATATATATAGTACTATATCATCTATAGCATAACAATCTATCAAAACAATCGGTTTGCTTTGCATTCGGAGCAGTTAAAATGCAAACATTCGCATTACCAGCCATCGATTCACAGCCAATTTCTGGGCAGTAGTGTGAGGAGTACGAAAAACAACTCAATTGTTACGGCACATTAAATAAATAAGAACCTGAAAAAAATAAATAGTGATTTTAATGAGCAACGCTCGTAACTAAAGGAAAAGTGCTTTAAAATAATTACAAAAAAAAAAACAAAATAAATAAATTATAATCAGCAATCTGTCAACGCAAAAAATAAAAAATAAATTGTAACTACGTGTGGTATTTTATATAATTAAATTAACAAAATAAACATGAAGTTCCTTTGCTGTGGCAATAAAGGCACTATGGCGGTAAATGATAATGGCAGCCCAATGGAAAGCAAAAAGGAAGCGGAAGCGGAGGGGGCAAGTAAGTTGCTGGTTCAGGATATTCGTGCCAAAAGTTGATTATACTGTTACTTATATAACAGTTGTCTCAAGTTCTTAAAAGTGAAAGCATTGAAAATGTTTTATTAGCTGTAGCATTCTGAACTACAGGGACAATGTATTCTTTCTAAAGTTTTAAAAAAATAGGGACCAAATTGAATATATTGTAAATACTTAAAGACACAATATTGTGCTAAAATACTGTATATATAAAAACTAAAGATTTTGTTAAAATGTTCTATTGTATATGGCTTTCCCAAAAAATTTTGCCCTAAAACTGTGAACAATTATTTATATAAGCTCTTTTTTTAATCATCTTAATAAGCACCTCAAGGTGCTTTCTTTCGAAATGAAAATCATGCTCTACCAATTCAGTTCTAACCGCTAATAAATTCGCAAATAGAGCTCTAATTGATATTCTTATTTGGCAGAACCATGCGTGCTTATGACTTAATTTGAAAACAAGTAAAAAAATTTTCGTCTTCTATTCCCAAAAGCATTTAGAGTATGCACAAATATTTTTTTTAGCGTTTTTGTATTTGTTTATTTTTAACTGTTTGTTTATTGTATGGCAAGTAAAGTGAAATTTTGACAAAAGCCGATTTGAAACTGTCATTAAATTGTAAAGTGAAATTGTTTGTAAGTTGGGCACTTTACTTACGCAATTTCTTAAGAGCTTAAAGAAGTGTTCAGCTAGATGCGTAAATGATTTAGCTTTCGAATCATGACTGTGGTTTTTTGACGTCTTAATTATTTGATATGATATTATGATTAGCCGCTGCTAATTGGCTAATCAATTTGCATGGGCATAAACCTGGGCTGACTTGGCTTTGTGTTGACCTGGAAAGGCACCTCCAAAGCATGACCAGAGACAGGAAGCTGACAGCAGCAACAATTGTAAACATTTGTACTGCTTCTGGCCGTAAATCGTCAAAGTTTGCTATGCAAATTTGTACAGCAATTACAGCTAGAGCAAACAGTTTTGTTTGTCTGGCTGTCTGCCTGTCTGGCTTTCTGACTGGCTGTCTGTTTGTCTGTTTGGCTAGGCTCATAAGCATACAACATACATCCGAGAGTGCGAGAATGCGAACAATGAAAAGCAGGTTGAACTGAAGCGCAGATATAGACAGGCAGTCTGTCAAGACTTTCGAGAGAATCTGTAGCCAGATTCCAGTTTAGCACGGATCACTTAATGAGCGACAGCAGTTGACAGCAATAGCACTGGAACAGATTCAAGATTAAAGATTCGAGCTACGAGATACGAGATACGACGAGCTAGTCAGCGGCGATCAACGCGCTGCCAACTAGAGATACTTTCTTTGAACAATTAGCTACGTATATGGCTAAAACATAAATCTCGCATATGTGCTAAACTTAATTTATGTTCCGGTTTTGACTTAACGGCAACGCGTGCAGCTGCTGCCGCAAAGATACAATTAAAAGGGATCCAGCCGCTAATTACAGGAAGGTGTCACCAGGCACCAGCCTCCTACTTCCAGTCCAGCTAAATGTAAATATGTTAATTTTACGCGCTTGAGTTTTTTTTAGCACTTGACAAAATACGCAAAATTCCTTCCGTAAAGACATAAATTATATATTTAAAACGATGCCGACTTTTGATTATGTAGCTGTAATGAACTCAAAAAAACATGTACAAATTATTCAAAGCGGCAAGGTAGGCGCCTGGCGCCCCAACAGGCGCCGCGGCAAGGCGTTAGGTTTATGTTTATATTGACAAGCACAGCACAGCACGCACCAAGTTCAGTGTTGTCTAGCCTCACATTGAGATACAAATACACATGCAGATACAGCAACAGAAACAGCTATTTAAAACACGATTAGCGGGTTTCGTGCTTGCCAAAAAGAAAACCACATATATTTATATTTATTCAAAAAAAAAGATGATTGAGCATGAGCAAAGAGCATGATAGACCCTCGCAGATTCCTAAATGTGGCTGACATACATTTGAAACTAATCAGATTTTTCCAGCTTATTGATAAGTGACACGGAGTGAATTGCCGCCTTTATCTGTCGTTTGTTCTTCGGCATTATCATTAGCTCTACCTGATGGACATTTCAAAGTCGTTGGGCTTAGCCTGTTCGCTCGCAGGCAAAAACAAAAAAACCAACTTTTTATGAGGTCAGAAGTACCAGCCATGCTTATCGTGAACACTTGAGGATATTCCCTAGGCGTATACGCAATATTTGCACAAGCGAGCTATCAGCGAAGACCTCAATTGTTTAACTTTCGAGCCCATGATACAATTGTATATATTATTAACATTAACGGCTTTTTGTTGAATCACAGTGACTTTGGCATAAGCGTGCCCGTAAGACCCCAAACCGATACCCATTTATCATTTCGCACGAAGTCACAGTTCGTGCCACGCTTCCAGATGTGTGAGAAAAACCTAATAATTGGAATTACAATTACAATAACAATTACAATTGCATTCAATCTAACCGAGATCACTCAACTTTAACGAATGCCACCGCTAAAACAGCTTTTCAGAGATACATATAAAAAAAAAGTATAATGTACTTCATTTAAAAGCTTGCTATTAACTCGGTTCGTCAAGAGTCAAGAGTATTCACAGTTGTAAATAATAACAAAGGAGCTTTTGACGGTTATCAAAGCTTTGTGCTGTAATAAACTGTGCTTGAAAGCTTTTCCGTTCAAGCACACATTGCCAGCATTGCCAGCTGCAAATATTTATGAGCAGCAGCTAACGGCTAATTTGAAACATTTTGAATTTCTACATAGCTTTTAATCTACAATTTAATAGCTCAAAATTGGTTTCAAGTTTACAGCTAGGGTAGATTTTTGATAAAAATACAATTTTTTTTAAGTTATGTTTTATTTACAATTTATGTTTACTTTATGAAAGAAAGTTGATGTGTAGATTATTTAATTGAAAGCGACTTGTGAGTTGCATACAATTTATGACAGAACATTATTTGAAGTGTATTCAGAGGTGGGAGCAGTCAGATAAGCCTGCGCTACATAAAACTCGGCTGAGATTAGCTTGATTAGGTCTTAGCTATTTAAAAATATATTTATGACTACAGATTTACAACTACACTACCCTATGTTATAATATGCGCATCTACTGAAGCAAGTGTCGGAATTATTAGAACGTTTTTGTGTCTACACGTCAGATGCTCTATAAAGCATCAATCAGTTAGTTATTGAACAGGCTCCGTGGCGTACGGTGGTGCAACACAGAGCAATTTTCAAAAGTATCAAACATATCTCTGAATTCAATAAGAAATCCTACAAGTATGGTGAAGAATCGTCGCTTCGAGGAAGAAGGTTTGTGACGATTGCAAACTTATTGATTTTAGCCAACTATCGCGGCAATAAGTCAAGGGTTTTTGTTTCCAGTGAATTCGATTCGGGTTAATATTGATTAATTAATACAATAGTATATATTTACACAGCTCTTATACTTGTGTGGCTGCCGAGATATTTATTAGATCCGCTTCAGTGGAGCTTGGCCATTTCGATGGCAACTAACGAGTTTTGTGTGCTGATCTTTACCAAGGCATTAGCTCATACAGTTGAACAAATGTTAAACCAATTGATAAGAAACTATAATAAAAGACGAGCCCCCGACTTCATAACTATAGCTGCTTCAAGTGCTGGAACTGTCAAAATGTAGTCCAAAGCAGTTATATCTTAATTGGCTTTACTCATACTTTCCACTTAAAACGTCTACAGATGACAAGCGTAAATAGCAGCTGAGGGGGTGGTGATAGGAGGAGTGACTATGACGACAAGGCAGCTGCCAAATCGGCGCCTGCTTTAGGAGCGAAAGCCACATAAACAACACTCAGTGTGAATGGAATATTTATTTTTTGGGATTCGTGCTTAGAACCCGGTCATTAAACACTGGAAGCTCGTTTTCGGTAGCGCACACATAGTTTTATCTGGCCAGACGCCAGCGCCAGATAAGGGATGATAAATCTGAAACAAATTACGATTGTGATATGTGCTAACAGTAAGGTGGTAAAAAACTTCCGTTGATATACGATAATTCGCTAATAGATGCACAGCCACGTGCTAATACGTGGCTCAGGGGCTTGTTGGGGTAATTCCATTTGAGAGATACGCAACACCATTCAGCTTAAAGACTGTCAACAGGCTAATGACCTTCAGGCGACCTACAGGCTGACAGCTGATAGCACTAACCGACAGCGTCTCGTCAATCACTCATTGATTAATGAACGGCATGTATATATATACCATATATATATATATATATATATATAGATGTGCTTGTACTTAACTGAATCAAGTTGAAGTTCAATATTACGTATGTTTTGATTATGCGAACTTCCGTCTAATCGCAATCTATTTTCAGAATATGGACTTGGTGTTCGACACTTTCAAACCTTCCTCTTCTTCTTCGCCCTAACCGTGGCCTATGCACAGCGCGTCAACTTATCCGTGGCCGTTGTGGCCATGACAGATGCAGCAGCGGTTAATCCTAATTTTCCGGTAAGCGTTCAACTTTCACAAATCCAGAGTTGATTTAAATCTAATTCATAAATGTCACCTTTATGGGGTTACTCAACTTTTAATAAAGAAAATAAAATAAATCAGCTTAATCATTTTTCGGTAATATACAAAATATTATCCAGTCAGTCAACAGAAAAAGTTTTCCTTAAACCTACTTAATTGGATTATACACATTAAATTAAGCTGGCATGATTTTTGTAGTATTGTGCGTTTTAAGTATTAAAAAGTAATATTTTTGTTGATTATAAAATTCTATTAATAAGCTGCTCATTAACAAGGCAGCTAAACTGCTAAAAAAACATTAAAATTAAAAATTGTTGATTATAATGTACTTAATTTTAAACTTTTTACATATAACATAAATTGTTTCCATAACTAAAACGTAAATGAATTTAAATTGAAAGTCATTGAAAATAACGATTCTTATTTGTGGACATTTTAGACGAAAGCTCTAATATTATATTTTTATTGTAGGAATACAAATGGCCGGAGAAGACCAAATCCTTGCTGCTGAGCAGTTTCTTTTGGGGCTATGTGCTGACACAGGTGCCTTCCGGTCAGCTTGCTCGCAAATTTGGTGGCAAGATCACTCTGCTCGTCGGCCTGGCCATCTGCTCCGTGCTGAACCTGCTGACGCCTCTGTTTGCCAAGTGGGGTGGCTGGCAACTGGTCTGCGCACTGCGCGTAATGGAGGGTTTGTGCCAGGGTGTGGTTTTCCCATCCGTTCACACGCTGATCTCGGCATGGGTGCCGCCCAATGAGCGACCTGTGCTGGGCACCTGTGCCTATGCGGGCAACCAGTTCGGAACCATCGTCATGCTGGCGACGAGTGGACTGCTCGCCTCCTCCTCTGCTGGCTGGCCGAGCATCTTCTACATTTCCGGCGGTGTCGGATGCATTTGGTCCGTTCTATATTTTTTTTGGGGCGCCAGCACGCCGGCTGATTACAAGAAGATCTCTGTGGAGGAGCGCAAAATGATAGAGATGGCACGGGCAAGCGAATCGGTCTCAGAGCAGCCCAAGGACCAGTTACACACACCTTGGCTCAGTTTCTTCACCTCCCCGGCCTTTTTGGCACTCATTGCGGCGCACAGTGCGAACAATTGGGGCTTCTGGACGCTGCTCACCGAGATACCCAGCTATATGAAGAATGTCCTCGGCAAGGATATCAAGTCGAATGCGCTGCTCTCGGCATTGCCATACTTTGCCATGTTCTGCATGTCCTTTATCTTCTCCGCCATCGCTATGCAGCTGAACAAGCGCAACTGCATCTCAACGGTGACCAGCCGCAAGCTCTTCAACTCCATCGGCCTGTGGGTGCCGATGTGTGCTCTAATCGGCCTGGCCTATGTGGACAGCGATCAGAGCAATCTGGCTGTGATATTGCTGACGATAACCGTTGGCTTCAACGGCTCCTGCTATCTGGGCTTCCAGATCAATCACATCGATCTGTCGCCCAACTTTGCGGGCATCCTGATGGGCATCACCAATTGTGTTGGTAATATCATGAGCATCATTGCGCCGCTCCTGGTCGGATTCATTGTTACCAATGAGGTGAGTTATTTATTCAATAGCTCTCTTTCCGGCATTCTCGTAACTTTCAATCTCTTTATCTACAGCACGATGTGGAACAGTGGCGCATTGTCTTCTTCATTGCCGCCGCCATTTATCTGGTGGGCAATGGTCTCTTCATCCTATTCGGTCGTGCCAATGTGCAGCCGTGGAACGATCCGCCTGCAAAGCCGCGTCGCAACTCCACGCCACAAGTGGAGTCTCAGCATTAGGTGCGAACTCCAGATAGTGAGAGTGAGAGAGATAGAGAATCACTAGTCATCTAGTTCACATTTCACAGAGAGTGGATCGTTCATTGATCTGTAACTGAAACTGAAACTAAAACTAAAACTGACAATCTAACTGCAAGTCGAGGCAATGTATTCTCACATTGACCCATCGAATTTGCGCTTGTTTTGTATTTGTATATTGTACTATATATGATATATATATTTTATTTGAATTTGTCGTGTTAAGTCTTAAGTTTAGTTCGTAGCGAATAGTTAAGGCCTTGTTGCATAATGTGTATAAAGATCAAATGACGAAGAGAAGAAAATAACACAAATTACAATAACAATAAAATGTTAAGAAACGAAAACAAAGTGTTTTATCTCAATGTACTTCTAATCAAATTTTACTCCAATTGTATCTATAAGATACAGTTTAAGGGAAATGGTGGGCATTTCATTTGTGTGGTCTTATAAAACAAGGTCGTGTGCATTTTGTTGCATTAGTCGCACCTTTTAGCTATCTAATCATTAGATATATTTACATATGTCAAGCTGGGGGCGTCAGTGAAGTGACTGTCACCTCAAATGTGACAAGGAGGCAGTCCAAATCTACGGACTTGAATAACTACCCAGATGCTGTACTCCATATTTATCGTCTAGTCAGTTAACAGGCTTCGTAGCGAGTGGAAAGGCATCCAAGTGTACTCATCCTGATTATAGTAACCAAATGTCAAAGTCAGGCAGCATCAGCATGGTAAAGAATCGTCGTTTTGAAGATGAAGGTAGGTTGCCTGATATGCCGATAGATTTTGGAGAGTGATATCTTGTGAACAAAATATAGAACTGTGTAAATTATTTCATTTTAACCAGCGTTCAAATCCTTAATCGCATAATACAAAGTCGAATGCAGTTCTATGAAGAAAAGTGTTTATGCAAATTCCTATTAAATCCGTTTAGTTA
Source organism: Drosophila maculinotata (assembly GCA_035045305.1). NCBI lineage: Eukaryota > Metazoa > Arthropoda > Insecta > Diptera > Drosophilidae > Drosophila > Drosophila maculinotata. The sequence continues at coordinate 13,628,634 of JAWNPD010000387.1, forward strand.
CTGTGCTTAAAGGTGAACTGAAAGTTACTGGCCTTAAACTATTAGGCAGTTGTCATATAATAGATTAGCAGTGGTACTCTTAATAAAGATAATACATTTTGGAATATTTGTATTTTTTATGAATATAACTTTTTATTTTCAGTAGGGGCTCGCCCCTTTCTAAGAACTATATGCGTCACTTTGTGAGCAGTTTAAAATTGAGATTACATAGGATAAATATATTATTTTGTCTAATTAAATTCAGTAGATTTAATACAATGGGAATGCAGATCGTAGAACTGTTTCGGGAGCGATCTCGTTATACTGTGAGTGATGGAACAAGTTGAGAATTATATGCTCAGACACCACAAAAGTGGATGTTGATGTTGCCTTTTACTATCATGGTTAATGTTATAGGTTTTATTTTAACACCATTTTAAGTGCATTCGCAATCCATAGGTTTATAGACTTGGATTTCCACTCCAAAGAGTTCCTTATCCATACCAATATACATATGTTTTTGAATTATATTATAGGCTCAGGATTTGGGGAACGTCATGTGCAAATGTCTCTGCTCTTTTGCGGTTTAATGGTTGCATTTGCCATGCGAGTCAATCTCTCCGTGGCAATTGTGGCAATGACTGAGCTGCCTGTAAGTAAACCGGATTTCAAGTCCTTGCCAGACTAACTAACTTTTATACTCTGCATCCAATTTAGGAGTACAACTGGTCGGAGCAGACAAAATCACTGGTGTTGAGCAGCTTCTTTTGGGGCTATGTGATAACCCAGGTGCCCGCTGGACTCTTGGCCCGCAAGTTTGGAGCGAAGATTACAATTGTAGCGGGTTTGTCCATCTGTTCCGTGCTAAATGTTTTAACGCCACTCTGCGCGAAGATGGGAGGCTGGCAGCTGCTCTGCGCCGTGCGTTTGGTGGAGGGGATATGTCAGGGCGTGCTTTATCCATCCTACCATACGCTAATCTCCTCGTGGGTGCAACCCAGTGAGCGAGCCTCGTTGGGCACATATGCCTACATGGGTGCCATGTTTGGAACTATCCTTATGTTGGCCACAAGTGGCATGCTTGCCTCCATTGCTGGCTGGCCGAGTGTCTTCTACATATCTGGCGGAGTGGGCTGTGTTTGGGTGGTGGGCTACTTCCTCAGAGGATCCAGTTCGCCGAGGGATTCAAAGAACATCTCAGACGAAGAGAAGCAGCTGATTGAGCTGGCACAGGCCAGCGAGGTCGCAACCAAGTCAGAGCAGCCCAAGCAGAGCGTTCCTACACCCTGGATGAGTTTCTTCACATCGCCGGCATTCCTGGCGCTTACTGCAACGCATTGTGCATCCACGTGGGGTTTCTGGACGCTACTGACACAGATTCCCAGCTATATGAAGAATGTCCTGGGCAAGGATATCAAGGCGAATGCTTTGCTCTCCTCGCTCCCTTACACGGTGATGCTGCTGCTCAGCTTTTTCTTTGTCTGGCTGTCCAAGATTTTGCAGAGGAAGGAATCAGTCTCGCTGTCCTTTAGCCGTAAATTGTTCAACACAATTGGCCAGTTTACTCCCATGTTGCTGCTGGTTGCATTGGGCTATGTGCCTAAAGGAAATGATACCCTCGCTGTGGTGATACTCTCTCTCACTGTGGGCATCAGCTCGGCCAGTAATCTGGGCTTTGTAATAAACCACATCGATCTCTCCCCAAATTTTGCTGGCGTCCTGATGGGCATCAGTAATGGAATTGCCAATGTGATGAGCATTATTGGTCCTCTCCTAGTGGGCATTATCGTCACCGATCAGGTGGGTTTATAGCAGTTCTTTTAACCCTTGATCATCCATATAATTCTTTATTCTGATTCTCTGCAGCACGATGTAATTCAGTGGCGCATTGTTTTCTTTATTGCTGCTGGCTTCTATCTGGTAGGCAATGGTCTCTTCCTGCTCTTTGGTCGCGCTAATATCCAGGAGTGGAACGATCCTACGGCTAAGACGAGTCGCTGCTCTACGCCACAGTTGGAGTCACAGAAGAAAGCGGAAGACTGCTAGTCAAGCAACTGACGTCTATGTTTTTAGGCTTAGTTTTTGTTTATTATTTAATAAAAAACTAATTTAGATATGAAACATCTAATTGTCTTAATTATATGTCTTAAGGGGGTCTGGGTTTTATTAACATTGTAGCGTGATAAGGAAAAAAGAAGGTTTTATTCTTATTATTGTTATCTATGTGAGCCTAAGTTGCCAGAAAGGAAGTGTGAAATAACCCATTTCGATATTGTCAATCAAGTGGAAACAATCTTAAGTCTGTATCACCGTAAATTATCGAGGGCACATAAACCTAAATGACAACTTGCTTATAAATAACCCCCGCAGTTTGTCGTCACTTCCTGTTATTTACCAACGCCGAATTATTGGGTAAATACTACAACAATTATATTCTTATTATATGTACCTACCAGTTTTACGCACGCCCCGTTGCTATCTTATCAAAATGTAAACTTATCTACAGCCTCCTCACTTTGATAATCTAATGCAAATCTGACGATCCGAACTTGTGGATAAAGCACTTACATATAAGACACTCGGCGAAATACTAATCAGTTAGTTAGCGAAAGGTTTCGTGGCAGGCGGTGATGCACCACAGATAACTCTTCCTTAAAGACATCATGGTGAAGAATCGTCGTTTTGAAGATGAAGGTAGGCATTTGTTACAGGGATGTTCTTCTAGTATTTTAACTGATCCTTTCTCTCGATTTACACATATAAAGTTCTCACACTTTTATAAGTTATCTTTTGACCTTGACCGATACACTTAAGTTCTCCAAGTTTATACACATCAAGGGGATTCATTTTAAATTTATCATACTGCTTAGAATGCAGATAAGGAACTATATTTGCTGCAGTTGTTATTTAGCTCAATTTCACAAGCGAAATTTCACAAATTTTAAATTCGTTGCTATAACTTGTAGTCTACATATGGGAACTTTTTAAAGACCTATCGGAACAGGGTTCATAAGAAATAATTTTTGGATACCTACTGAGTTTCTGCTTGATTTTCCAGGCACTGGACTTGCACCTGGACTTGGAGTGCGTCACTGGCAGATGTTTCTGCTTTTCTGCGGCTTAACAGTTGGCTTTGCCATGCGAGTCAATCTATCCGTGGCTGTTGTGGCAATGACCGATGCGGCCTCAATTAATCCCAACTTTCCGGTAAGTAAACCACATAAAACAAACACTTAAGCCACTAATAATATCCTATTCTATCAGGAATACCCATTGTCTGAGAAGACAAAATCGTGGGTGCTAAGCAGTTTCTTTTGGGGCTATGTGACCACCCAGGTGCCCGCCGGCCACTTGGCCCGCCGGTTTGGTGGCAAGGTAACGCTCCTCACGGGCATCTCCATCTGCTCATTGCTGAATCTCCTGACACCACTGTGCGCCAAGTTGGGTGGCTGGCCGCTGCTCATCGGACTGCGCTTGGTTGAAGGCTTATGCCAGGGCGTATTTTTCCCATCCTGCCATACGATAGTCGCAGCTTGGATACCGCCCAAGGAGCGCGCTGCCTTGGCGACTTGCGCGTATTCTGGCGGTCAATTTGGAACTATCCTCATGCTGGCCGGGAGTGGATGGCTTGCCTCCTCGGCGGGTGGCTGGCCCAGCATCTTTTACGTATCCGGCGCTTGTGCCTTCTTGTGGATCGCGGCTTACTACATTTTCGGCGCCAGTTCGCCAAAGGACTCCAAAAGCATCTCACCGGAGGAATTCAAGTTGATCGAGTTGTCGCAAGTCAGCGAGAAATCTACGAGCTCAGTGCCCCAAAATCGTCAATCTACGCCCTGGCTGAGCTTCTTTAGTTCGGGTCCCTTTCTGGCACTCACCGTTGTGCATAGCGCCTCCGCCTGGGGCTACTGGACCCTGCTAACCCAAATACCCAGCTACATGAACAGCGTCCTTGGCAAGGATATCAAGGCCAATGCGCTGCTCTCTTCATTGCCCTACATCGCGAATCTTGTGCTCAGCTTTTTCTTCATCTGGCTGTCCAAATTGATAGAGAAGAAAAAGTCTCTATCTCTGGCCTTCAATCGCAAGTTCTTCAATACGATTGGCCAATATATTCCCATGGTCCTGCTCGTCGCCCTGGGCTATGTGCCCAAGGAGCATGACTCTCTGGCCGTGGCGCTGCTCACCTTTACCGTGGGCGTCAATGCTGCCTGCCACCTCGGCTTTCAAGTGAACCACATCGATCTGTCGCCCAACTATGCCGGCACCCTGATGGGCATCAGCAACGGCCTGGCCAGCATAATGAGTCTCAGTGCACCGCTCCTCGTGGGCGTCGTCGTTACTGATAAGGTGCGTTACACTTAACTTAAATAGTTTCCCATTCCAGTTTAGTCTAACCTATTTATGTCCTCCTGCAGCACGATGCGACGCAGTGGCGCATTGTCTTCTTTGTCGCCGCCGCGGTTTACCTTGTGGGTAATGGTGTCTTTATTCTTTTCGGTCGTGCTGATGTCCAGGAGTGGAACGATCCACCTGACAAAGTGCGTCACACATCCATACCCCAATTGGAGTCGCAAAAATCGGAGTGCTCTGATAAATGACAGTGCTCGAATGAAAGATACACAACAGTTGATTGGCTGCCAAGTGGGGATAGTAAATGACTTCAAGTCTTGATCTTTTCAACTGCTCTTTGATCATCTTAATTCATGGAGTATATATTAACATATCATTTATATAGTTTTTTACATATGCCTGATATTCACATACATATATACATATATATCTTTAGTTAAGAAACAATTAAAAAGTAATAATAAGTAAATATTGAGAAACTTCATGGTTTTTTTAATTGAATTTGAAGTATAAGCGCAAGGACCTGAACGATTGCATTATACTCTTGATACCGGCACCGGGCAGAGGCGTTAGTAGGTTTACCCTTGAAAAAAGGATATCAGTAATCGACCTTCCAAATATGTCGACAGTAGCTCTGAAACTGTGGAAAATATGCTATAATATAAAACTACCTGCAGTAATATTGTCAAATTGTGTAGTTATTAATTTTTAATAATATTTGGTATCATAGCCTAGTTTTCCATCCTATATTTAAACTCTCAGAAATAATTGATTAAATGCATTATTTGAACATTTGTAAGACCTTTACTTTTTTATTCTGATATGCATATTCCTTGCTCTTGATCTTTCTAACCTACATTTGGTATAAATACGCACTGAGAATAGTAGCTCATAAAAGTAACTGGCCTCTAAACAATATACGTCTAGTCATCGCAGTACAATAATTTTTGGTAAATGTTATCTAATCAAAATATAAATAAACATATTTACATTAGTCGTGCCGACTTCAAGCGATTTATACAATAACAAACACAGAAGCTGTCAGCATTTACTTTACCAAAGAACTATCTGAAAACCATCAGCTAGTTAGTTAAAAGATCTTGTAGTGCACGCACGGAAGTCTCAGCATTAACATAATCCAGTGACAAACACGGATAGCATCAACATGATGAAGAATCGTCGCTTTGAAGATGAAGGTGGGAAACTGTTAAAATTACATTGAAGGATTAGGCATAAGCTAGCAGGAGAGATGGTTTCCTAAAAGTCAGTCTATTAAATGAATGATTAGTTTCAAGTATACAGAAGTGGGTCAATAAAAAAGAATTGAAGAACACTTATATACAATAGCCTCAAAGTTTGTAAATCATCATAAAGAGTAGTTAAGGGAATATAATTAAAACCATAAGTCAAGATTATTCATTATAAATAACTTTTAGCTTCTGGATTTGGAGAAAGACACCTGCAAATATTTCTGCTCTTTTGCGCTCTGACCGTGGGCTTTGCCATGAGGGTTAACCTTTCCGTTGCTGTTGTGGCCATGGCCGAATTTCCAGTAAGGATACACATAATTTTAATTCGGGATATACCAACTAACAGCTGGCTCTTCCTATTCAGGAATACAACTGGTCGGAGCAAATCAAATCGCTAGTGTTGAGCAGCTTCTTTTGGGGCTATGTGATTACCCAGGTGCCCGCTGGTCCTTTGGCTCGTCGGTTTGGCGGTAAAGTAACGATTCTGACGGGTCTATTCATCTGCTCCGTGCTGACTGTATTAACGCCACTCTGCGCCAGGTTGGGAGGTTGGCAGCTTCTCTGTGCGATGCGTTTGCTCGAGGGCGTGTGTCAAGGATTACTCTTTCCCTCGTGCCACACGGTGATTTCGGCGTGGGTGCCACCCAAAGAGCGAGCCTCCTTGGGTAACTTTACGTATGCAGGTTATCAGTTTGGCACCATCATTATGCTGGCCACGAGTGGGTTACTTGCCTCCTTCGGCGGTTGGCCGACTATCTTCTACGCCTCTGGCGCATTTGGCTGCATTTGGTCCGTGATCTATTTTATGTGGGGCTCCAGCTCACCAGCGTCGTCCAAGAGTATTTCAGCGGAGGAACGAGAGCTTATAGAGGTGGGACAGGCCAGCGAGCGGAGTGCCAATTCGGAGCAGCCCAGTCATCAACAGATTACCCCCTGGCTGAGTATCCTCAGATCACCTGCTGTCCTGGCGCTCGTTGCCGTGCAATCGGCGTATGCCTATGGATTTTGGACCTTGTTGACTCAGATTCCCAGCTACATGATGAATGTCCTGGGCAAGGACATAAAGGCCAACGCACTGCTATCCGCGCTGCCTTACACCGCAATGCTGACGCTCAGCTTCCTCTTTGCCTGGCTCTCAAAGCTGATGCAGAAGAAGGATTCAATTTCGCTGTCATTCAATCGAAAGTTCTTCAACACAATTGGCACCTGGGGTCCCATGTGCCTGCTGATTGCACTGGGCTATGTGCCGCAGGATAAGGACACTCTGGCCGTGGTGCTGCTCACCCTGACCGTGGGCATCAGCTCCGCTTGCCACGTGGGCTTTTTAATTAATCACATCGATCTGTCGCCCAACTTTGCTGGCATCATAATGGGCATCTGCAATGGCATCGCCAACTGCATGAGTCTCACTGCTCCGCTCCTAGTGGGCATCATTGTCACCGATAAGGTGGGTCACATCTGATTTTTATCCTAATCGATTGATGAATGATTTTTCTTTTTTATTTTCTAGCACGATGCAAATCAGTGGCGCCTTGTCTTCTTTCTGGCTGCTGGCATCTATTTGCTGGGTAATGGTCTTTTCCTAATCTTCGGTCGCACCAATGTCCAGCCGTGGAACGATCCACCTGCAAAGCAGCGAAGCAATTCCATGCCACAGGTAGAGTCACAGACTAAGTGAAAGTTGATGAAATGTTACATTAAGCTCATCGTTTAAAGTTGAGCTTTTTATAGCTAATTGTATATATGTACTATATACGATATTGTTGTAAATGTATCTCAAATATAAACATATAGCAAAGAATTTGTACACGAAAAACTGTTTTATTTTATTTCAAGTACATGTCCTTAAAAAGGACCCCGCTTAGTCGAACGTCCCTAATATCTGGCTTACAACTGGTTTTTATAAAATGCTATATTTCTAGAATTCTCTCTTTAATTCCTAAACTTACTCCTGACACAGATGTCATTTGCGAACGTGGCAAGCATTGTTGGCTCCGGCATGTTGCAACTGTACAGGCAGTACAGCAGGGGGCCCAAGATATTTTACTTATTTTATTTTAGGCTAGACGGCGCGCCCAACTGGGCTGAACCAAGGTCGCCAAGCCTACCCCGTATGCCTTAATAAAAATAAAAAAACATACAAAAATTTTAATTTTAAGTGTAGTATACTTTTAGGCCTTAAAAGAAAATACACCAAGTTGCTTGTGAATGAAAAAGGAAGGGGGTATACCCGATTGGTTAGACGATTTAGATATTAAAATTAGATAACATACGAATTGTTACTGTAGTATTTGCTGTATTTATTTATTTAAGAATTCGAAACAATGGGGAAGATACAAATATTTTAAATATACTAAAAGTACTATCAAATTCAATTAAATAATAACTTTCACATTAAAAAAGTATTGAATTTCTATATTTATAAATCATGTTCAGGCAAGTCATTTATTATTGGCAATTTTGTGTGTCAAATTATTCTTATATAAGCCTTATACTATGTGTTCATCCAGTTTGGCGACTAAAAAAATGCGTTAAATGTTCCACAGCTTTTTGGGGCTTTGGGTCGTTAAGCCAATTTTCTACACGCCTTTGATAAAACTAAAATGTTTGTGCACATTTTATGGCAACTAATTTGCCCGCATATGAAGCGCATGGTTCAAGTGGAAGTTGTGGTCGTGATCGTGATCGTGTGAGGCGAACCTCTTGATAAGCGGAATTTGAATACACGCACGCGATATGGACCGTATGTTTACTTGAACACATACATACATACATACATACATACATGTACGCATGTATGCATATATTAGGTGCTACGACAAAGTATTTGCGATTACGAAATACTTCCATGAAGCAAACATATTTGTCAAAATATTACAAAATTGAACATTTTGAAACGAATCTTGAGGCAGCAAAGTGGTGAGCTCTGTAAAGATAGAGTAGGATATAAATTAAAAAATAAGTCCAAAAGGATTTCGAAGAATTTTACAACTGAGTGACAACAACTGGTTTGCATTTGGGCTCTTTCCATTCAGTTTGGAGGCACGTGTTCAAAAGATGAAACAGTAAACGGCGGGGCGGGCAGGCGGGGAGGGCTGGCAGATAGCGTGAGGCGTGCTCGTTTGCCTTTGTTGGAGCAGCCGAAAACAAAAATCCCGAAATTAAAAGATAATGAAATCCATTAAATACGGATTTTAAAGCAGTTATTTATACGATTTCCAGCGTCGAGTCGAGGCGATTCGAGTCGCGTCGCCAGATCTTATCAACTCCACAGTGCAAATAATAAGACACTTGTCATATCAGCTGACGCCCCGGGCGCCACCAGCACCACCAGAACGTGAACTAGAACCCGCACCACCAATCGAGTAGCTGCTATAGAATTGAGTTCTTCACGCTTGCTTGTAGTTTCAGCCGGTTGGGATATGGTGGGCGGAGGGGGGAGGGGCGCAACAATGGGCCAAAATGGAACGTTATCTGAATCTGAAGTACATACTTATTGTCTGCCAACTCGGCATGAATCAAGGTTTATGAGCGCCAACCTCAGTGGTGAAATCGTATATGGACAGAGGCGCCTCCACCTCTCTCCCTCTCCCTCTCTCTCTCTCTTTCTGTGTCATATTTGATCTCTCAGTTTGTATATATTTCAGTTTGTTAGGCTTATGTTTACGTCATTCCAAAGGCGTTGTACTCCATTTCAATATCGAATTTTGCAAATCATTTTGTCATGCGAGCAAAGAGCAGCAAATGGCACGAAATACAACCACAAAGCTCTCCTGTGCTGTGGTCGCAAGGGGAGGGAGGGGCGCGGGGGCGCATTGTCAGCGTCAAGCGTCAGCCGAGAGCCGATTGCTTTTGTACACTTGCAAATCACGTGAACGTGGAAGTCGTCGGCTGTGTGCCGAGCCGAACGTGTGAGAAACGTGATCAAAGATCAGACAGAGAGCGAATGCGAGAGAGCCCACACACACACGCACACACGTACAGTAATTAAAGAGAGCGGGAGAGTGGGTGCGCCGCAACAGTGGGTGTGTATTGAATGTCGATGCATGTGTGTGTGTGTGTGTGTGTGTATTTATATACATACATATGTATATGCAAATGTGTGTGCATAAAAATGGCAACAAATTAACACAACGCGGCGCCAAAGCTGTTGTTGTTGCCGGCAAAACGTTAGCGCTTTTGACTTTGACTCTCTCTCGATACCACTCTCTCTCTTTCTCTCCCTCCCTCTCTCTCTTGCGCGCACTCTCGCTCGCTCTCTCAGTTTGTCGCTAAGGTTATCGCGAATTATTGTGCAAAAATTCAATGTTATTTTGCTCGTTTCGTTGTTTTAAACAATATTATAAAATGTATTAATTATTTCGATTTTTTTTTGCAAATCTCCCTGATAATGCACTTATAGGTTTAACACCAAGGCATTTCACAACAAATGACAAATACTAGAAATCACAACCAACACCAACAACATGGTTATTTTTTTATCAATTTATGCATCGTCATGATGCCTGCCTTTTTTATGAATTAAGTTCCCTTGTGACAAAACTAAGTTTAGGAACTTTTGTTTACGCCCGAGTGCAAATAGAATAAATATAATATGCAAATATACATGTATGTTTATAGCTGTATACAGCTATATAATTCGCTGCTCTTTCAGTTGGTGCCGTGTCGCATGATGTCACAGAGATAAGTCAGATAGATGCGTGGCTGTCGCAGTGCCCTCCAAAACCCCCAAAAACACCATTCCCATTCCCATTTCCATTTCCATTCGCAGGTACAAAGCGCAGACGCATTGATAAGATTTACGTACCTGGAATTGCTGTCATAATTGGAGGAGGGATTGTCAGCGGCAGGGCCTTAAGATAAGACTGCACCAGCGACTGTTAATCACGGCATTTGCGGAGTGACTAAGTTTCCACCGTGTATCCATGGAAAAGGGTGGCGGAACTAGCGTTAAAGTTCTTAGCCAAGATCACGAGTATTTGTCTTAATTTTGAGTGTGTTTGCTTTTGCCGCTTTTGTCTTTTCAACTCGCATATTTTATTGTTTATACGCTAGCTGTCCCATCTTGGCTCATTTTTCAAGAAAAATAAAATTGGAATAGACAGTCTGATGTGGATATAGTAAACCGATGCCTCTATACTCTCTAGTATATTGGATTGATGGTTATGATAATCTTTTACTGAGCTGCAATGACGATTGTTATATCTAAGAATGGAATCAAATTGTTTATGGATAACACGGAACAAGTATTTTAAAGAAACTCTATGTTGCTGATAAGAGCTTTATATTTATCTACACTGATCGAAAAATACGTTCTAAAATTAAGAAAGAGCGAACTCATCTTTTGAGGAACACAGGTACTGCCTAAAAAGATAACATAATATCTTTAAATGAGAATATACATATTACCATATGTACCATAATAATGCAAACTGCGATTTTAAAAAGGAATTTTATCAATTGCATATTTTTCCGAGATTGATGTAAAAAAACTATTGTAAAAATTAAAAAAAGGGAAATATTTAAATAGTATATATGTATACAATTTGTAGCACTAAAAAAACCTTTTAAAAATTGCCTCTTTTTGTATACAGGACACAATTAATTTATCCAGTAATAAATCCATTTCCTTTGTATATCGAACGAAAGACTTATAATATTGCTTATTGTTAGTGTATTGAAATTTAAAAAAAAATCAAGTGGCTGCACGAGCAATGAAAACTTAAATCTTCTATTTATAGCAACTATGTGCCGCGTGAGCCGTTCAACACTAGGACGCCCACACAACGCTGCCGTCCGCTGCTGCTGAAGATGTCGCTCAGAGGAGGCCGAGACAGCAAGGGGAACAGGAGCAATGGAAAATACTGCGAACGGGTGGGGTGAGGCAGGTACATTGGCAATTAAAATGATTTTCTATTTTCCTAATGCAATTGCGGAAAATCAAAATAAATTCGCGTCTTTGACAAGCTGCCAGCTGTGGAGGGCAACGATGGATGCGTCGAGCAGTCGAGACAGAAGTCAAACAGCGCAAAGTGTCCATCAATAGGGTGGATAATTAATTGGGCGCGTCGGGGCTTTTGTGACCAGGTTAACACCTGATGGAATCTATGGAGAGAAGCATGGCGATCTAAGTAATAGCGAAAAGTTTCCATGAACATTGTGAACGCTAATTCGTGTCAATTGAGCCATCTCAATTGATTGCATACAATTCAATTAGGCCTGACAGATATGTATATGATATGGGCAAACACACAGCTAGATTGGCAAATATATGCAATAGAAATTTATGTGAAATTTCACACAAATAATTCAGGCGCGAGTCTGCGAAAGCTATGGACATAAACCCTTAAGGCATTGTCCAACCAGTTGACACAAGTCATCTAACTGGCGACATAGTTCCCACCATCTGGCTCCTGCCACCCTTTAGCCTGATTAACACCTGCAATTTGGGGGCATGGAAAAACACCACCGATCCGCAACGAACTTGACATGTTAATTTAACGTCGCTGACACATTTGACATTTATTATACCCTGTAGCCTTTGAAAATGAATAAATAGGGTATTATGAAGAGTATGTTATACCCACAAGGAGAGTGAATGCTGATATTTTGAATGTAGAATTGTGTTTATCAAACTCTGAATAAGATTCTTTTTTTATGTTGATAAATCACCCAGATCAAAAAGAAGCAAATTATTGAATATGTAAACGGAAGTAAGGCGTATGTAAGCCTATTGTATATGTACATATATAACAATTATTTCATTTTTATGACATCTCTCAAAATGGCAAATAACTCATTTATTAGAGGTATTTTACATTGGAAGCACATTTTTCGCTATGCTCTAAAAATAGTTGAAACATTTATGAATATATTTTCTATAGTTTTGTATGTATGCACAATTATGTTTTGGCATGGGTACAGGGCATTTTCAAGCTTAGAATCTTCGACAAATGCGTTTCGGATTTTTCGCCTGGGCCTTGTTTAGCTAGACAATTTGTTACACATGGCGTATGCGCAATTTGCCCTAAGTGAGTGACTTGGGTTTGTGTATATTTTGTATCATTATCGCATTTCAATTGGCAGCGCATGAAATGTCGCTGTAAAATTCCACTGTTGCTTGAGTATCTGTATCTGAGAGTATGCATCTGTATCTACAGACTTGTATCTATTCTTAAGTGTAAAGAGCTAATTTCCATATCAATGTCAAGCTAACAAGCTGCCTTTTAATGGCTGGCCGTCTGGCCCAGTGCAAATTTGTGCAACCTGTTCCAGCCGCGTCGGCTGCCCACATCCGCTCCTGACGTCAAGCGTCGAGCGTCGAGCGTCGCTCTGTTTGCTGTTTACCATTTGTCAAATGTCGCGCTTTTTGATAAGAGCTTTTGATAGTGCAGCGAACAGATTTATAATTTTTGCCCCGGCCGGGAATTCGGGGCACTTTTGGGGGCAGAAGGTGGGCGTGACGCATCCGAAACGCGATAAGATCGCATGATTAGATTGATTGCCAGTCAGTCACACTACCTGAGGCCGCTGCGGCTTGTGACTTAATGGGACTACAAATGACAGATTGAAGTACCTTACTCAATTCAACTCGAATCGAACTCAAATCAAACTCAAGCATTTGATATATGGCAACTATTTTTAGCTATTTTGCTTCCAAAATAATTCACTCAACGTGTCCCTTTTTAACTGACAGTTAATTCTTTACACAATATTTGAAGTGGCCAACGATAAGTGTTTTTTATGGATTTAGTCAAATGCCCTGCCTTTTTTTTTGTAATCATAGCCCAATTAAAAGCCACTGAGATCCACTGTAAGTCCACTGGTACTGAAAGCCACATTAACTGATAAAGCTGCCTCCAATCACGGCGAACGTGCCGAAAAACGTGTCGCTTTTTTTGGGAAACGCTTATCAGCGAAAACAAAAGCTCCTCTGCACCCCACCCCTTAAAATATGTATGCCCAAAATGGAAAGTATAGCGATTAATACAAATGAAACGTTCGCTTTTCAGAACTATATTTGATGGCATCATAATGAATTTTGCCAGCGATAAGACTTGGGTTTGTTTTTGCTTGCAAATCAAAGTCTTGATTGATAAGCATAAATAATTAATTGATAGCTGAAACTTGAGTTTCAGGTTCTTAATGAACTAATTCAGCGAGAATCTGTGATCTATAGGGTTTTTCGATTGATGTCACTCTGAAACTGAAATTGCATTCATCAGGGCTAGTTCAACATGCTGACAACTAGTGAGTTATGGATTGTGTAAGGCAATTTTGAAAGCGATCAAATTATGCGATTGTTACATTAGATGACAACAGTCCAAGTCCGTCCAAGTCTGAGTTATGTCATCTACAAGCTGTTTTTGAAGAGAGGCAGAGAGGAGCTTCATATTTACTATATTGAAAATGTGAAACTGTAGAGTAGAGGAGAGTATGAGTGTGCGTAGTTTATCAGCAGCGCTTGAGACTTGACCTCGACGGCGGCTCAAAGCTTATCAGCGGACACTGAAAACTTAGCACTGTCCATATGCAAATGAGCCAAGTGGAAAGTTGTATAATGAAATGTATCTAACGGATACCAGCTGTAACTGGGCACAAAGAGTCCAAATGGGATGTGACTAATTTCGTGTATACAAATTTTATAAGAAGAACAAACCCATTACGCTGAAAAGGCTGAGAGAGGTAGTTGGTAAAGAGAGGGCGAGGCAGAAGAGTGCAAGACTGATTGCTCGCTGTTTGTTGCTGTGTTGGTGTTGTTTACATATTGGCCGGCAAATTCGAGAGCGGCGAGAGCAGGCAACACATACACCCGAAACACACACACACATACACACACATACGCATACACTCTGTCGACTGCCTGCCAGCGTGTTCGGGTTTTACTGATAGCAAACGGCAACAACTAAATGGAAATGGAATTCACGCGATACACATGTGTGTGCCACAACAACAACAACAACAACAACAACAACAACAGCAACAAAGTGACAGATACTTCGACGGCAACGGCGACAGCGACAGCGAACTCTCTCGACGTCGTCGTCCAACACGAGCGGGCCGCGAGCGAGCAGCGATCATATTTATAAAAGAATCGCCACGCCAAGTATTTCAAGCAGTCGCAGTCGCTCGCTAGAACAAACCAAAACCAAAAATTAAATAAAAATACGCGTAGTACGCTTTAGTGGCCGCAAAGTATCTGTATCTGTATCTGTAGCTGTAGCCGTAGCCGAGTCAGAGCATTCTGCAGTAACTCATTGTATCTGTAGCTGAAAGCAAAACGCGTGCTCGCATCCGACACAAAATCAACTCACATCCGTATCCGTGAAATATAAATTTAAATACGCTAATATAGCAATACTCGATTCAGAGAACAAGACATTTATTTTTTTGTCTCCGTGTCGCGTTGTGCACATGTGCTCCAGCTAAATGTCACAACACGTTGTATGATAATCGAAATCAACAAAAATTTCCACTGCTAACTCCAAAAGTGAGTGAGAGAGAGAGAGAGAAGGCGGTAGAGCGAACGAGCGACAGAGAGATCTCGAATTGTGCATCAAAGTCAACCCGCGCCGCACACATGACCACCACTTTGAATATGGTGAAAACTGGTAAATACGCCAATGGTATGTACCAAAAATGGAATTTCGAAACTCTCCACAGCCCTTATCGCTGCTCTACTACAATATTTGCCTCCACGTGCACGTGTCTTTCTGTGTTTATATAAGTGAATCTTGCGCCAAGTGCAATTCTCAATTGTCAGTAACAAAAGAAAAAAATACACACAGAACTCAGCTTGTTGCCGGAAACAACATAGTTGAACTACAATTCGCTGCTGCTCAACCCCCTCCTGCTGCACACCAAGTGGCGCCTTCAAAGCTGCGGCTTTTTGCATATAGTATATGTAGCTGTATCTACACTTCATTTCATGCATTTATAAATGCCTTATAAAGCAAATGAAGCGAACGTTAATTGCATTTGAAGTTCGTAACAGTTCGAAATATGGCTAAAAGCGTCAATAATTTTGTGATTTACGAACGTGCTCAGATACTATATAAAAATGTATTTATATGTGTGTGTGTGTGTGTGTGTGTATCTATAAGTTACATGGACGACCTCCACTGCAGCTCATCCAAAAATATTTCTCAACTGCAATTGCAACTCTTTGCCGCAAAAACTCTAGACAGAATTCTTCAAGTTAATATCACGACAATAAAAACTAAAAAATCAAATTCAATTTTACTCGTTTTGGCTGACAAATAAATTTTTAGCACGCTCAACAAAAATGATAAAAATAAACAAAAAAAAAAAATGTTTGTTGGTTGATAGAGGGGGCTAAGTGGGGCCCGGCAAGCAGCAGAATCAGACGCAGTATTTTGCTTTTTCTTTGCTGCTTTTTTATATTATTTATTTTGCGGTTGGTGAAATTAAGCGAGTGCCAATGAAACTGAAAATTCAAATTAGCAACGAAAGATATTGTAAAAAAAACTTGGACTATGATCAAGTGACGCGTCTGTAACGAAGCTTATCTAACAACCAAAGAGAGGGAGAGAGGTCGAAACTGACCTTAAGCAGAACCCATAAAAACAACATACAGAAAACAAATATTGTAATAAAAATTACAGCTGATATTTCGAGAGTTACGACTTGGACAGAAGCCCCAGTTGTAAGCGGGTTTTATGATGTCTGGGGTTACACGTACGCCCCGAGTGCTAGCCATCTACATAGTGTGTACTAGGTAGAGTCTGCTGCTTCGATGAGTCGCCGTAATAATTATCTAATCTGATAGACTGACATACTATTATATATATAACACTTAGTATGTATGTTGAATGTATGTTTGTGTATATACTATATGGTATGTATATTGCAAAAGATTTCTTTTTATTATTGTTCCAATTTATCGTGCTCATTATTGGGGTACAGTTATTTGTGCTGTTATCGGTTATCAGCACTTGGGGGTAGGTGATTTGTTAGTGTTATACGCCATGTCCTTCGCTCACCACCCAATTATCGCATGACCATGAGCTGCAGCCGAATATATATACTCTACGTATGTTTGTGTGTTGGTATATTTACCTCCATGGGAGGACTGTACCTAAGATTGGCGATCAATCAAAAATCAACTTTCATAGCAGCTCATAAATGTTTTATTGATGATATTATTGGCTGGAAATTTGTTGCAATTCCATTTATGGAACAGCACAAATTTAATTGCTCGTGTTGCTGCCCCGCCCCGCCCCACGCTGCCCCTCATATTCCCACTCCCTGCCTGCCTATCTTTTATTATACAAGAGTGTATAAATTAACATTTAAATAGACACAAGATAGGCGACTAAAAAACCACGAACAATTCACCAGTATCTGTATCTGGATCATAAATTGTTGCGGCTACGCCTCGCACCAAAGAGGGTCTAAGAGAGAAGGCAAGACATGAAGAGGAAGAGGAAGAGATACAATCATTGCGCAAATAAATCGAAAAACGTGTCGCATAAAAAAAAAAGAGTTTCAAAGCTCCACAAAATGATTCAGCTCAATAAACAGAGACACAGACAGAGAGAGAAAGAGAGAGAGAGAGAGAGAGAGAGTTTGTGACTCTGCAAATTGGCAGTCACAAAGTTCAACTGAGGCGTCGCTTTGCGTCATCGCATTTTTGGCTCAACAATTGTTAATTATTGAGTCGAATTTATAATTATTAATAAACGCCTCAACTTCGTGGCATTGGTTGGGCTTTTGAGAAAACGCTATGGGGCAGTTCAATATACGCAATTACCTTGTAAGGCCACCGCCTCGCAAGGTTGCAACTTCCAAGTGGCTTTTATTGTGCAACATTTTCTCAAACAGCTGCAACAAGAACTAAGTCTAAGCCCATTTATGGCAAGTCCGAGTCTAAAAATAAAGACGAGATCGAGTTCGAGCCACAAAATAAAATTAAACAAGTAAGAACGTTGCCGTCGCACGTCACCGACTGCCTAATACTCTGTTCGCAGCTGAAAACAGCTGGAAGAATGAAGAAGGTCATCAGTAATCCACCTTTAAATTCGATGACTGCAGCTAAAAAGCTGTTGAAGATTTACGGAATTTTCCGTGAGCGTTGGCAGGAAATGGTTTACTGCTTTTAAGGAGGCTACAAATAATCTATTTAAAAAAAGAACAGATTGTGGACTTTCTATAGATATGGTAAGTTGATATGATACATATGGTTTATAGGCCTGACAAAATGATTAGCACTTTGTCAGACGGAAACGAATCCAATATACTCCGTATGCCATTGGGATCAGTGTATATGAAAAATTCCCCGTTTTAAAAAAGCCAACAGCTGTGTCGGTGGCCAATAAACTGACATCTGCACATGGCTTTCGGCTGCGTCCGAGAGAGATCGTCACGTGCGGCTGCTTTGGGTCGTACCATCGACGAACGACGCGCTTTCAGGTAGGGCGGACGGGAGGACCGTCCGACGGGCGGGCGGAAGGTCGGCCGGACGGGTGAGGAGGCAGCGCCGGTGTTTGGTATGTCGCGTGTGGCTGGCTGGTAGTTGGTAGCTGGTAGCTGGTTTTTGCTACGGTGGGTACAGCACCGTCTGCTGATGTGTTGCACTTCATTGAGGCGCAGGTCTCACGAGTAATTCACATTTACGAGTGGGCGTTGCGACTGTGTGTGTGTATGTGTGTGTGTGTGTGTGTGTGTGCAGCCACAACAAGATTTTGACACAGTGTTTTATAAATAAACGCGCCCCACATACAAGCGAGAGAAAGACATTCAGAGAGGTAGCTAACAAACGCGAGAGAGAGAGGAAGAGAAAGAGAGAGACAGAGAGCGAATGTTTGACATTGATAAGAGCGCCGCACGTTTCTCAAGTTGCGCTCCGGAGAGAGCAAATAATTACATATATTTTGTCCAGCCATTTGCAAACTCAGCTCGACTGCAAATTTATGCCTTTTTGAATATTTCTTTCGAATGGAACTCCGAATTCTGAAAAAGAAAGCAGATTAAAGGCGGAAAATAATGACATCTATATAAAGAATTCAAAAATGTTTGCGATTCGATTTTAGTGGTGATTCCAAATTACTAATAATTCTTGTTTTCTATGAAAATATGGAAAATTGATAATATCTATTTATGGAATTATATTATTTATGTATTTAGTCTGCAATCAGAATGCAGAAATCTCCTTTATCCGGGTAATGATTTCTGTATAAGAATTTAAAAGTGTTTTCGATCTCAAAACGGAGAATTTAAGATTTATTATTTTTAGATAGTATAATAGATAATATCAGTAACCTAACTGTATTTTCACTTATGTTGCAGATAAAATCATTGGCGTGCGGCATGTTCAGTGCATCCTGTGCTTCTTCTGCCTCTCCCTGGCCTATGCGTGGCGCGTCAACCTCAGCGTCGCCCTGGTGGCAATGGCCGAGCCGCCAAACGGAACGCTGGCAGAGAACTCAACCGACAGCAGTGTGGAGGAGGCGCTCGACGATGTGGAGGTAAGTGTGCCCCTAGAGAAAGAGAGAGAGAGAGAGAGAGAGAGAGAGTAGGTTTAATCCATTTCCTTATTCTCTTCTGCAGTATTATCCCTTTACGGAAGGTGAGAAATCGTACATGCTGAGCAGCTTCTTCTGGGGCTATATAGTGACCCAGGTGCCTGGTGGATACATTGCTCAGCGCTATGGTGCCAAGATGCTGCTAATGGTGGGACTCACCGCCTGCGCATTTCTGACCCTGCTCACCCCGCTCTCCCTCAAAATGGGCGGCTGGCAGGCGCTTTGTGTGCTGCGCTTCTTGGAGGGTCTGACGCAGGGCGCAGTGCATCCGGCAACGCATTCGCTGCTGTCCAAGTGGGCACCGGCTAGTGAGCGCGGCATGCTGGCCACCATTTGCTATTCGGGCGCACAGTTCGGCACGATCATAACGCTGGCCACGAGTGGCTTCATAGCGGACTCCTTTGCCGGCTGGCCGGCCATCTTCTACTGCGGCGGCGCCTGCGGCTTTGTTTGGGTACTCTGCTGGTGGATATTTGCGGCGAGTACGCCGGAGGAGCATCGCAGCATCACCCGTGAGGAGCTGAAGTTCATTGAGGAGTCGCGATCCGTGGGCAAGATGCAGGATGCCAGGAAAATGGCACCGACACCTTGGGGCAGCATCTTCACCTCGATGCCGTTTCTATCGCTGCTCATCGTTCACTGCACGCACATGTGGGGCTTCTGGACGCTGCTCACACAGATTCCCAGCTACATGAAGAACATCTATGGCATCGACATCAAGTCCAGTGCGCTGCTCTCCTCCCTGCCCTACACCGTCATGATGCTACTCAGCTTCTTCTTCGTCTGGCTGTCCAAGGTGCTGCAGAACCAGAAGTCCCTGTCGCTCTCCTTCAATCGCAAGTTCTTCAACACAGTCGGACACTGGATTCCCATGCTCTCCCTGATTGGTCTGGGCTATGTGCCCCGAGAGAATGAGACCCTGGCTGTGGTGCTCCTAACCCTCACCGTGGGCATCAGCGCTGCCACCTACCTCGGCTTCCAGGTCAACCACATTGATCTGTCACCCAACTATGCGGGCACGCTGATGGGCATCACAAATGCGGCGGCTAATATTATGAGTGGCTTGGCACCACTCGCTGTGGGTCAGATCGTCCAGAATCCGGTAAGTTGACGTTTAAGCGTTTAAACAACTGGGTACAAACAAACAGAATAAAGGGGTCTTTAGTTTTGCTTGCTTGCTTGTTGTAATTCTCAACGGGTTAAAGCCTTGGATACATGAAAGCGTTTGCAAGTCTGAACACACAACCTTATCACCCTTTGTTTGTTTACACCTTGTTGTTTGTTAGCTATACATATATAAATAAATAGGCAACTTAATTAACTCTATTTTCAATTCGATTTTGCAGCGAAATGTTAACGAATGGCGTACTGTATTTTTTGTGGCGGCCTTCTTCTATTTCATTGGCAATCTGCTGTTTGTGGTGTTTGGACGCACCGACATTCAGGCGTGGGATACGCCGGAGCCTGTGGATGAGGAGAGCGTGGAGGCGGGCGTGCCCCTAGCCCAAAATGCAGTTGCAAAACCTTGAGCCACCCACTTAAGCGCCAGACTTGAGACATTCTCATGCTTGTTGACTAAAATGATTCCTGTTTTCTGAAACTATCAATTTTATGAAAAGCGAAGAAAAAGCATGAGTTTGTCAAAGTTGTTGTTTTCTTGAACTAAGTGCTAAATATATAAGACAATAGCCGTAAATTAGTTATTAAAAATGACAAGAGCTGAAATTGCCATAATGACGATCGCGTGCTTCCATTAGCGATATTAATAACAACATATGATAATTGTTTAGTTTATAGGCAGCATAAATTATTATTTGCAGTATTTTTCCATAATGTACATACATTAAATATATAAACTAATGTAAAAAACAAAAAATAAAAAACATAAAAACTAGTTGACAATGTAAATAGCATAAGTAACTAATAACGCTGCTCTATTAATTGTTATGTTTTAAAGTGAAACTATACCTTAACTATCCTAGTTATTATTCATTAGTATATTAGTTAATTAGTAATAAACAAACAACCAACATGTGATGTACGAAAAAAATGAACTAAAAAAAGGCAGAAAAGAAGACATACATACTTATATATATATATATATATATATATAAAGCCGGTTATTAAACTAGCAGAAGATTTGCAAACAAATCAAAGCAAAACAAAAATAACGTTGGTGTTTTTATTTCGAGTACTTTTTGAATTTGAGTACGCTAGCGTACCAGCATGCCAATCGATAGACAGCTACAACTATCGGTCAGCAAACACAGCTGCACAAACAACCGGGCTGTGTTTGCTGACCGATAGTTGTAGGTGTCGATAGTTGCGTCTATCGTATTAGCACAGCTGCAGGCTGCAGCAACAGCTGAGCTGTGTTTGCTGACCACAACAAAGCAGCACAAAAACAAAACGCAACGTAAGCAGCGACGTTCATATTCAATTTGTTGTTAGCAGCGTCACCTTATCAGTTTAGTGAAATGCTTAGACGTGCAAGCGACGCCACTGCGTACACAACAAAGCAACGGCATTGATTTCAAGCGAACGCCAGCAGCAGACATGGTTCTCGGCTGCTCTGATTGCTGCAGTCGCTCAGGCTATGACAGCATTGGAAACACAGGTGAGCTGGATACACACGTAACACGATACGTGACACCTTTGTTGTTGTTGCTGTTCTTCGATCAGCCTCAACTCCGTTGCAGTGATTATTGGATACAATTTTATTTATATCTTCTGTTACCAAACTTTAAGAGTCTATTTTGGTCCGCTGTCTGCCCATATGCTCAAGATTCCAAAATATATTCTCGTGTTAGATAATATTTTCAAATAGTGTTCTACTCCCACTAACGCCCCCCAAATGTCAAAAATATATCTATGTCTTCATCAAATTTGATATCTTAATTTACTTAGAAATTCCCTCAATAAACCAGTCCTAACGGTTCAGAATTCTCATAGTTGAAACCTTGTAATATTCCCCCATCTCAACATTGTTAAATTATTATTAATCCGAAAATACTTTTTGCTACAATCTTACGCAAATTGTAAATATATTTATGTTTCACAGTTTTAGAGCTACAATTTTGATTTCACCTTTTTAGGGTCACAAACTTGGGTTTGTTGTGGGTCAGATTTATTTATTTAATGTCGACTTTATTTATTTATTGTGACCCGGAAGTAAATTCCATATCACAACTTATATATATATATATATATATATATATATATATATATATATTTATATAGCCAGAGCAACAACAGAGCTGTTTAACAATATATATATATACTATAAAATACAAAAAAAAGGTTAAAATTACCTAGTCATCTAGAGTATTTTTGGGTTCAAAGATTCCGATTGCAACGTTCTTTATTCTTGTTTTTTAGGACCCCGTTTCGGAGTTCGTCATCTGCAATGTATTTTGGTATTTTTTGGCCTGGCGGTGTCCTATGGAATGCGCGTGAATTTATCGGTGGCCATTGTGGCGATGACGGACAAGAATGCTACTAATCCGGATTTTCCCGAGTTTGACTGGGACGAGAGCATCAAGTCGTATCTGCTGAGCAGCTTCTTCTGGGGCTATGTGGTAACCCAAGTGCCGGGAGGCTATCTATCGGCCATATTCGGTGCGAAATATATGCTATTCTTTGGCGTCCTCATCTGTTCCTGCTTGGCGCTGCTGACGCCCTTCTGTGCGCTCACAGGTGGCTGGAAGATGGTGATTGTCCTGCGCGCCATACAGGGCCTATGCCAGGGCGTCATCTTTCCCTCCACACACACATTCCTATCGAAGTGGGCGCCAGCGGAGGAGCGCGGCAGACTCGTCGGCTATTGCTATTCGGGGTCACAGTTTGGAACTGTGGTAATGCTCTCCGTGAGTGGTTATATTGCCTCCTCACCGCTGGGCTGGCCAAGCATATTTTACATTTCCGGCTGTGCGGGCATTGTATGGGCCCTGTTCTGGTTTTTCTTCTGCGCCAGCACGCCGGCACAGCATGCCACAATTACGCCCAGTGAGCGACGCTACATTGAGACTTCTGGTCAGCTGCGTCGGGCGTCGGATGCGGGTCGGGAGGAGTTTGAGCCAAGTCAGAATCTGCGCACTCCTTGGCTGCGCATCTTCACATCGCCTGCATTCCTGTCGCTGCTGCTGGCGCACTGCGCCAACAACTGGGGCTTCTGGACGCTGCTCACCCAGATTCCAACTTTCATGAAGAACGTCCTGGGCATGGACATAAAGCACAATGGACCGCTGTCGGCGCTGCCTTACTTCGCCATGATCATTCTCACCTGCGGTTTCATCTGGCTGTCGGATGCACTGAAGCGTAGTGGGACAACCATGTCCCTTAACTTCTCCCGCAAGCTCTTCAACTCGCTGGGCCTGTGGCTGCCCATGGTAGCGCTGCTCGGACTGGGTTTCATCACGCAAGGGAAAGCGGATGCCCAGCTTGCGATTGGACTGCTCAGCTTGGCGGTGGCTACCAATTCGGCCAGCTACCTAGGCTTCCATGTAAATCACATCGATCTGTCACCCAATTTTGCTGGCACGCTGATGGGCATCACGAACTGTGCCGCAAATGTGATGAGTATTTTAGCGCCGCTGATTGTGGGACTGATTGTCAAGGACGAGGTAAGTTGGCCACATCAATAAGTTGACTCAACTAATCCTAATCTCGCTTTACAGACGAATGCCGCGCAGTGGCGTATTGTTTTTTACTTCACCGCCTTCGTCTACTTCATTGGCAACTTGGTGTTTATCGTCTTTGGACGCGTTAGTGTCCAGCCCTGGAATAGTCCTAATTCACAGCATTCTCGCACGGATAGGGAAGAAGATGGGGATGAGCAGGTGGAGCGTGCGCCTCTAATTGATTCCTAAACATTCGAATTTAGCATATTTGCCGTGAGCATCTGAGAGCATGATACTGATGTACCTTATTGTAGGGTATTATATGGAATTGATCGTCGCTATTTTATGTTACTATATTGAAACAACTAATATAACTAGTTATACATGACAAATTATTATACACATATTTAATAAACATAAAACGCTTTTTGTGTGCTTATCGTATACATCGAACGGACATTTACTATATACTATATAGGAAATTGGTAATGTTAGCTATCTTATCGCGGTTCTGGTTCCTTTTCAATAACTTGTTTTATCTTTAAAGATAAACATATTCATACATATGTATGTGTATATGGAGCTCTCAATTTATTATATGACCTATTATAATAAAGTTATACTATCCCATTTCTGTGGCTCATAACTATCTTCAACTTTAAGATTTTTAGTTACAATTACTATGAAATCTATCCGTTTATTTTGCTTTTGCACAAAATTAGTTGTTACAGTTTAAATAGTTTCTATTATCGCATTTCCGTTCCCCATTAACATTTATTCTTATCTTTAGAGCTTGAGTAGCATACCTACTGGGGAAGTGACCTTCATAAGTACTATGTCTTTAATCTATTAATTTTATGAACTGCATTAGTTTTTATTGGTTGCTGAGAGCCTGAACTATATTTCTCAGTTCAGTTCCTACAGTTTTGATAGGGTCTATTATCTCATTTCTGTTTCTCTTCTAGAACTACTTTTATCTTTACTGGGTGTCTACATATACATATAACTTGAACTCAATTTATTTTATGAGTTTCTATAGGATGGGTTCTATTATCTCAGTTTTGTTTATTCTCTTCAAAACTTATTTTGTACGTATGTATATATAGATCTTCAAATCAATAATTTTTATAGGCTGAAATTAGTTTCTGCAGGAACAATAGTTATGTCGATGATTAGTATAAATGAGTACAACTTACAGGTTTTGGTTTCCCTGGAAGATTAAATTGTGGCTGCTGACTGTATTGCCGGCAATGTGTATACAGTAATTATTATATAATTAGCCAAAACTCAAATTGATTGTATTATGTAACGATTTCGATTCTTTATTTGTTAGTTCTCATTATTATATTGTACAAAACTTATGCTGCCTATGTGGTATTATGTATTAAGTACGAGTATTCTAAACTACTACATATACATATGTATTTTAACTACTACATTTACTACAAATTTCGAATACATATAGAATACGATATTTAAGAATATTATATATGTAATGTACTCTTTTCGCCTACTCTTTACAACATATTCGAGGTTAAAGCTAAGTAATTAATTACAAGCGAAGATGTGGGAATGAGGAGTGGAAACTTCGGAGATCGCTCCGTGTCCTGGGCTGACCACGCGTTTTAGCCAAAATGCAGGCGCTGTCTGGCACAGGATACTGAATCCGGAATCCTCTGCCCACGTCTCGATGTCCTTATGTATTTACATGCGGAGCTTGTGTGCTCCGTCGTCGCTCAGTGCAGCTTGTGATTGGCGGGCAGATCCTCGGAGCGTATGCAGCGGCCGCGATAGCAGATCTCCGTCTCGGAGGTAACTTTGGTTGAGGTGGACGTCGCATACACCACATGCTCCATCAGATCCTTGTGGAAGTTGTCCTGTGTCGCAACTGTGCTCGCCGGCGACTCCTTTGCCGCCAGCGTGCTGCTCTCCGTGCTTGTCGCCGGCTTCGTCCGCTTTATGTTCGTGTACTCCTGCCGACGCTTGCCGACAGCAGCGAGAGCAGCTGTGACCGCCTCATCCTCGCTCTCCTCGATGGCGAATAGATCGTGCAGCTGCTGTCGCACCTCGGAGAAGATGCTCGGCTGCGTCTCCAGATCATCCACATCCGCTGCGGTGTCCATGCGCCGAGTGGCACTCTCCTCGCTTATCGCCAGCGTTGTCGCTAGCGTTGTCAGATCTGGAGTCTTGGCGGTGGTCACCTCGTACTCCTCCGGTGTGCTGGGAGCTGCTACTGTGGTGGTTATCAGCTCGACGGCGGCGGCAGCAGTTGTTGGCGTCTCGGTGGCTGGCGGCATTGGTGTTGTTGTCTTCTGCTCCTCCTCCTCCTCCTCCTCTACTGTCTTCGTGCTGGTGGAGTACAGCGAATTATAGAGCTGTGGCCCCAGATTCTGCGACTCAGCGGTTTCGAAATTCTCGCCATTATCTGCGCCGCCCGAGACGCGGGTCTTCTTCCACTTGCCACGCCTGTTGAGGCGTCCAATGGTGCTGCTGGTGGGCAGCTCCGTGGCCAGCTCCTCGGGCGCCTTGCCCATGACCTCCTCCAGTAG
Source organism: Drosophila maculinotata (assembly GCA_035045305.1). Taxonomy (NCBI): domain Eukaryota; kingdom Metazoa; phylum Arthropoda; class Insecta; order Diptera; family Drosophilidae; genus Drosophila; species Drosophila maculinotata. The sequence goes on from JAWNPD010000387.1 coordinate 13,654,925, forward strand.
CTCCGCAAACGACTTTTCAGGTCTAAAATTAAATCAAAGGAATCCGTTTCGTAAATTTCTTATGCCAAAAAAAGTATCTGTGTATAAGTTACATTAAAATTAATTTAAATTTTATTCAGTATAAATTTCAAATACCACTATAATAATAAAGACCATAAATTTTGAATAATAATGTTTTAATATGTGGGCAGCCCCAATACGGAATGTTGGGTTTTCTTTTTTGGAAGAAATTATTGAGAGATAAAGAGTATCAAACTGCTACAAAAATTGTATAGAAATAAATATAAAATTGATATAACCGAGCATCAAATTACTACTATAATTTTAATTGAAATATCTAACGAATTAATAATTTGAAATATTTATACCCTGAGCCCATTTAAAATTGTGAAAAATTGTATAGTGAATTTGTGCAAAAGTATGTAACAGCCAAAAAGAAACATCTCCGACCCCATAAAGTATATATATTCTTGATCACTATCAAAAGCCGAGTCGATGTAGCCATGTCCGTTTGTCCGTCTGTATGAACGCACGTTTCTCAGAGACCACAAAAGCTAGAGACATCATATTTGAAATATAAGTTCTCGTAGGGGCGGGACAATAAAAAAGTTTAAAAAAATTCATAATCTTGAAATGTAGAATTAAACTAAATGCCAAATTATGATCAGAATGGCCTCGGGATTGACAATCGGTTCAGATTTGACAAAGTTGTGGCAGTTTGAAGTCTGGGAAGGTCATTTATAAGGAACTTTTCGTTGTTTGGGCACTTTAAAAGTCCATTTTTTTGTCACTTTTGGCGTGATTTTTGACAGAAAAATGAAAGACCACAAAATCACTTTTCGTATAGTTTTTTATACTAATTGAGACACCCACAATCAATTAAACCTAAAATTTCAAGATTCTATTTTTTGAAAAATCAAAATTTGTAAGGGTCCCCCCTTATGCTTTTTTCGTAAAAAAAATCCTAAATTTTATTTTTTCAAAAACTCATAATCTTGAAATGTAGAATTAAACTAGATGCCAAATATTGATCAAAATGGCCTCGGGATTGACAATCGGTTCAGATTTGACAAAGTTGTGGCAGTTTGAAGTCTGGGAAGGTCATTTATAAGGAACTTTTCATTGTTTGGGCACTTTACAAGTCAATTTTTTTTTGTCACTTTTGGCGTGATTTTTGACAGAAAAATGAAAGACCACAAAATCACTTTTCGTATAGTTTTTTATACTAATTGAGACACCCACAATCAATTAAACGTAAAATTTCAAGATTCTATTTTTTGAAAAATCAAAATTTGTAAGGGTCCCCCCTTATGCTTTTTTCGCAAAAAAAATCCTAAATTTTATTTTTTCAAAAACTCATAATCTTGAAATGTAGAATTAAACTAGATGCAAAATATTGATCAAAATGGCCTCGGGATTGACAATCGGTTCAGATTTGACAAAGTTGTGGCAGTTTGAAGTCTGGGAAGGTCATTTATAAGGAACTTTTCATTGTTTGGGCACTTTACAAGTCAATTTTTTTGTCACTTTTGGCGTGATTTTTGACAGAAAAATGAAAGACCACAAAATCACTTTTCGTATAGTTTTTTATACTAATTGAGACACCCACAATCAATTAAACGTAAAATTTCAAGATTCTATTTTTTGAAAAATCAAAATTTGTAAGGGTCCCCCCTTATGCTTTTTTCGTAAAAAAAATCCTAAATTTTATTTTTTCAAAAACTCATAATCTTGAAATGTAGAATTAAACTAGATGCCAAATATTGATCAAAATGGCCTCGGGATTGACAATCGGTTCAGATTTGACAAAGTTGTGGCAGTTTGAAGTCTGGGAAGGTCATTTATAAGGAACTTTTCATTGTTTGGGCACTTTACAAGTCAATTTTTTTGTCACTTTTGGCGTGATTTTTGACAGAAAAATGAAACACCACAAAATCACTTTTCGTATAGTTTTTTGTACTAATTGAGACACCCACAATCAATTAAACGTAAAATTTCAAGATTCTATTTTTTGAAAAATCAAAATTTGTAAGGGTCCCCCCTTATGCTTTTTTCGTCAAAAAAATCCTAAATTTTATTTTTTCAAAAATTCATAATCTTGAAATGTAGAATTAAAATAGATGCCAAATAATGATCAAAATGGCCTCGGGATTGACAATCGGTTCAGATTTGACAAAGTTGTGGCAGTTTGAAGTCTGGGAAGGTCATTTATAAGGAACTTTTCGTTGTTTGGGCACTTTACAAGTCAATTTTTTTGTCACTTTTGGCGTGATTTTTGACAGAAAAATGAAACACCACAAAATCACTTTTCGTATAGTTTTTTGTACTAATTGAGACACCCACAATCAATTAAACGTAAAATTTCAAGATTCTATTTTTTGAAAAATCAAAATTTGTAAGGGTCCCCCCTTATGCTTTTTTCGTCAAAAAAATCCTAAATTTTATTTTTTCAAAAATTCATAATCTTGAAATGTAGAATTAAACTAGATGCCAAATAATGATCAAAATGGCCTAGGGATTGACAATCGGTTCAGATTTGACAAAGTTGTGGCAGTTTGAAGTCTGGGAAGGTCATTTATAAGGAACTTTTCGTTGTTTGGGCACTTTACAAGTCCATTTTTTTGTCACTTTTGGCGTGATTTTTGACAGAAAAATGAAACACCACAGAATCACTTTTCGTATAGTTTTTTATACTAATTGAGACACCCACAATCAATTAAACGTAAAATTTCAAGATTCTATTTTTTGAAAAATCAATATTGGTAAGGGTCCCCCCTTATGCTTTTTTCGTCAAAAAAATCCGAAATTTTATTTTTTGAAAAATTTATAATCTTGAAATGTAGAATTAAACTAGATGCCAAATAATGATCAAAATGGCCTCGGGATTGACAATCGGTTCAGATTTGACAAAGTTGTGGCAGTTTGAAGTCTGGGAAGGTCATTTATAAGGAACTTTTCGTTGTTTGGGCACTTTACAAGTCAATTTTTTTGTCACTTTTGGCGTGATTTTTGACAGAAAAATGAAACACCACCAAATCACTTTTCGTATAGTTTTTTGTACTAATTGAGACACCCACAATCAATTAAACGTAAAATTTCAAGATTCTATTTTTTGAAAAATCAAAATTTGTAAGGGTCCCCCCTTATGCTTTTTTCGTCAAAAAAATCCTAAATTTTATTTTTTCAAAAATTCATAATCTTGAAATGTAGAATTAAACTAGATGCCAAATAATGATCAAAATGGCCTCGGGATTGACAATCGGTTCAGATTTGACAAAGTTGTGGCAGTTTGAAGTCTGGGAAGGTCATTTATAAGGAACTTTTCGTTGTTTGGGCACTTTACAAGTCAATTTTTTTGTCACTTTTGGCGTGATTTTTGACAGAAAAATGAAACACCACAGAATCACTTTTCGTATAGTTTTTTATACTAATTGAGACACCCACAATCAATTAAACGTAAAATTTGAAGATTCTATTTTTTGAAAAATCAATATTGGTAAGGGTCCCCCCTTATGCTTTTTTCGTCAAAAAAATCCGAAATTTTATTTTTTCAAAAATTTATAATCTTGAAATGTAGAATTAAACTAGATGCCAAATAATGATCAAAATGGCCTCGGGATTGACAATCGGTTCAGATTTGACAAAGTTGTGGCAGTTTGAAGCCTGGGAAGGTCATTTATAAGGAACTTTTCGTTGTTTGGGCACTTTACAAGTCAATTTTTTTGTCACTTTTGGCGTGATTTTTGACAGAAAAATGAAACACCACAGAATCACTTTTCGTATAGTTTTTTATACTAATTGAGACACCCACAATCAATTAAACGTAAAATTTCAAGATTCTATTTTTTGAAAAATCAATATTGGTAAGGGTCCCCCCTTATGCTTTTTTCGTCAAAAAAATCCGAAATTTTATTTTTTCAAAAATTTATAATCTTGAAATGTAGAATTAAACTAGATGCCAAATAATGATCAAAATGGCCTCGGGATTGACAATCGGTTCAGATTTGACAAAGTTGTGGCAGTTTGAAGTCTGGGAAGGTCATTTATAAGGAACTTTTCGTTGTTTGGGCACTTTACAAGTCAATTTTTTTGTCACTTTTGGCGTGATTTTTGACAGAAAAATGAAACACCACAGAATCACTTTTCGTATAGTTTTTTATACTAATTGAGACACCCACAATCAATTAAACGTAAAATTTCAAGATTATATTTTTTGAAAAATCAATATTGGTAAGGGTCCCCCCTTATGCTTTTTTCGTCAAAAAAATCCGAAATTTTATTTTTTCAAAAATTTATAATCTTGAAATGTAGAATTAAACTAGATGCCAAATAATGATCAAAATGGCCTCGGGATTGACAATCGGTTCAGATTTGACAAAGTTGTGGCAGTTTGAAGTCTGGGAAGGTCATTTATAAGGAACTTTTCGTTGTTTGGGCACTTTACAAGTCAATTTTTTTGTCACTTTTGGCGTGATTTTTGACAGAAAAATGAAACACCACAAAATCACTTTTCGTATAGTTTTTTGTACTAATTGAGACACCCACAATCAATTAAACGTAAAATTTGAAGATTCTATTTTTTGAAAAATCAAAATTTGTAAGGGTCCCCCCTTATGCTTTTTTCGTCAAAAAAATCCTAAATTTTATTTTTTCAAAAATTCATAATCTTGAAATGTAGAATTAAACTAGATGCCAAATAATGATCAAAATGGCCTCGGGATTGACAATCGGTTCAGATTTGACAAAGTTGTGGCAGTTTGAAGTCTGGGAAGGTCATTTATAAGGAACTTTTCGTTGTTTGGGCACTTTACAAGTCAATTTTTTGTCACTTTTGGCGTGATTTTTGACAGAAAAATGAAACACCACAAAATCACTTTTCGTATAGTTTTTTATACTAATTGAGACACCCACAATCAATTAAGCGTAAAATTTCAAGATTTAATTTTTTGAAAAATCAAAATTGGTAAGGGTCCCCCCTTATGCTTTTTTTGCCAAAAAAATCATAAATTTTATTTTTTCAAAAATTCATAATTTTGAGATGTAGAATTAAAGTTTATGCCATAAAATGATCAAAATGGCCTCGGGATTGACAATCGGTTCAGATTTGGCAAAGTTGTGGCAGTTTGAAGTCTGGGAAGGTCATTTATAAGGAACTTTTCGTTGTTTGGGCACTTTACAAGTCAATTTTTTGTCACTTTTGGCGTGATTTTTGACAGAAAAATGAAACACCACAAAATCACTTTTCGTATAGTTTTTTATACTAATTGAGACACCCACAATCAATTAAGCGTAAAATTTCAAGATTTAATTTTTTGAAAAATCAAAATTGGTAAGGGTCCCCCCTTATGCTTTTTTTGCCAAAAAAATCATAAATTTTATTTTTTCAAAAATTCATAATTTTGAGATGTAGAATTAAAGTTTATGCCATAAAATGATCAAAATGGCCTCGGGATTGACAATCGGTTCAGATTTGGCAAAGTTGTGGCAGTTTGAAGTCTGGGAAGGTCATTTCTTTCTTTCTCTTGTTTTATATACATAGTAAAGCTCTAAAACTCACTTCAAGTTGGGCTCCTTTAGAGCGGGTGTCGTGCGCTGTCCAGCGGATCCACCAAGATTAGCAGCTACGTTGAACTCGTAGGTTTCCGGTTGATCCGTGGGTCCTGCCGTCACTATCTCCGGCTCATTGTCGAAGTTGTGCGATTCGCTCTTGGAGCCATACTTGGGATTGAGAGGCTTGAAACTGTTATTGTTTGTGTTGCCCTGGCTATTGCTGTTGCCCGTCTCTGTAGCTGGTGACCACTGAGATTCCTGTCCCTCCAACTGGAAGGGCTGCTTATAACGACGACGTGGTGTCAGTGGTGCCTGCAATAAATTCACTGTAAGTCGATCAACTCCCAAAAGCAGCTGCTCACTTACCTTCTCCTCCTTCTCGGGCTGCTCCTGATTGTAGCGACTCAGCTTGCGCAGATGCTGCCTCTGGGTAACGGGCTCCGCTTCCTCTTCAGGCGCGGCAGTCGACGAGGCCGGATGTGCCGGACGACGCTGACGTTGACGCACCTTGACCACGCGACGTGGTGGCAGACGAGCGCGAATCTGCAATGAGGAGCAGTAGTTAGAATTTGATTTCATTGTTATTGTGAGAGCGGGGGAAGTTATCTTCCTGTCTTTTGGTAGGCAAACCGAAAGATAGACAGACATTTGTAATCTATAAATTGAACAACTGCCACTTACGGATGGACGCTCCTCTGATGGTAGCGCGGTGGTGGTCACAGACGGCTCCGTCGTTGTGGTGGTGCGCACCCGGGGATAATTGCGGCGTATAAAGGGTGAACGACGGGTGGTTGTCGTCACAGGCGCCTCAGTGGTTGTCCTGATGGTGGTGGTTGTAGTGGTGGTTGTGGATGAGGGTGTGGTTGTGGCCAGTGTGGTGTAGATGGGGCTCACTTCGTTGCGCACAATGGCCTCGGTGGGATTCAGATCCTCCTGGTTGGGAAAGTAGCCGGGTCCATAGTTATCCTTGGAGAACTCGTTGTAGTGCTGTGCAATTTGCATGGGTTCCAGCAGGCTGGGCTGATAGACGGTTCCCTGATCGCCCTGGTCAATGTTGTTGCTAGGCGTGACCGTGTACACCTGCTGGGACTCCGAGGCGGGTCCCTCGGTGCTGCCCACATCATAGGCGCCGGGGATGGCTGTGGGGCTAGTGGGACGACGAGAGGGCGCCTTGAACACGGGGTAGTTCTGATTCAGCACATCGCGCTGATATTCCAAATCCTGATCCTCACTGGGCTTGCCGTTCTTGGAGCCCTTGTAGTGCTTCTTCTTGGTCTTGAGTGTCTGACGCTCCTCCGTTGTCGGCTGATAGCGAATGCGATTCGGATTGCGAAGCAGTGGATTCCGAGAGCTGGCCGGACGTCTTGTGGTGCTTGGCGACTCCTCGACATTATCGGTGTTGACTCTGTTGCCATAGGGACGACGAATGCGATGCGTGGGCAGCTTGGAGCTGCTGTCCGACTCCGAGTAGGACACCGAGGAGGTCGTCACCACCTTGGAGATCGCTGGCTTGCGGGTGCGCAGAATTGGACGTCGTGTGGGTCGCGTTTCCGGCTCGGGTTCACTGAGTGGTGTCGTTGTTCCCGCCGGTTTGTCCTTCTCCTGCAGATTGTTGACCAGGCCGGGAATGTCTGGTGTCAGCGATGGGAGCTCTGAGGGCACATGATAAGGATTCGGTTCGTACTCCACGTTGCTGCTGTCGATGACCTCGTTCTGATTGTAGCTGGGTCGGTGGTTCAGTGGTGCCTGTGGCTCCACATTGTAGCCCACATCGGAGGTGGTCACGGCCGTATAGATACTCGGCCGGTGCTTGGTCTTCTGTGTCGTTGTGGGCTGTGGTACATCGTAGTCCGGAGAAGAGACCGTGTACTGTGGCTGCTCGAGGGGAGGATTTGTGGTTAGTGGACGCTGACGGAAGGCATCCTGCTGGCGGAAGTACTGCTTCATGCGGTGCTCCTCCTGCTGCACAGTGGTTGCCGTGGGCGGGCGCGTCGTAAGGCGTGGCAGCTGCTCCTGTGGTTGCTGCTGCAGCTGTGGTGCAGGCTCGAACTGCGGATAGAGCTGGCCATTGGAGCTGGGGAACTCCACCTGTGGTCGGGAGCCGTAGGTGAACAGTGTCTGAGGTGTAGCGGTAGTTGAGGTGGTTGAAGTGCTTGAGGTTGTGGAGCTGCTAGTTGAGGTGCTGCTGCTGGTTGAGGTGCTGCTTGGCCTTGTGCTGAGCGTGCTGAAGAAGTCATCGCCACCGATCTGATTGAGCGTATCGAAGGGATTGGGTGTCTTGGCGGGTGCACGATAAACGGGCTGCTCCACGGCGACATGCTGGGGCCGCTTTTTCTTGTGGCGCTCCTGCTTGACAGGCTGCTTCGGCGGCGGGGATCCGGCGGCCGCCTGGTTGCCATCCTGCACATAGTAGTAGCTGAACTTGTTACCTCGAGTGGGGGCTGGTCCCGCTTGAGTAGTGGTCTCGAAGGGATTGCGTGTGCTACCGGCTGGCGTGGTATAAGGACGTTGAGTGCGCAGGGGCTCCTGAGTGGTCGCAATGTCCTTGGCGCGATTGATCACAATGGAGCCGACATGCGGCTCGGGCAGTAGAATCTTATTGAAGCCATTCGGCGTGCGGTAGCTGAGCGGTGCGACAAAGAAGGAGACGTCACCAAGGTCGCGAGAGTGAGCCAGCTGCGAGAGGTAGGGCAGATCGAACTTCACATAGCCATCCGGTATGGGCATGCCGGCGGGGCCGACAAAAATATCTGGAGTCTGCTTTGTAGGAGCATCAATGACCGATATGGAGCGAGCATTGCGCAGTGCAGCAACCACATCCGATTGTGTGGGTCGAGCATTGGTACGCAGCATGAACATGGCCAGGGGTGGCTGATGTGCCTTGGGCTTGGGCTTGGCCGTGGTGTACTGGGATTGAGCTTGAGCCTGTGGCTGCTGCCGCTGCTGCTGCTGCTGCTGCTGCTGCTGCTGCTGAACGAAGCTTTGGAAGATGTGCTGCGGCTGAGAGGTGGTAGTGCTGCTACTGCTGGGTCGTGAGGTGGTGCCGCCACCAAAGTAATCGTTGGCCGAGCTCGGATCCTGCGTGTAGAACTGATTGATCTGATAGGGATTGACAGCGGGCAGGCCGGCGTTCAGATTGAACTTGTTCACCTCAAAGTTGCTGCTCGAGCCGAGACTCGAGGAGCCCTGAGGCTGCTGTCGCTGCTGATTGTAGAGCGTATCGTAGGGCACATAGAGCAGTTGCACCTCTTGATCCTGCTGATTGTTGCCGGAGGGTGCCGATGACGGCGCTGATTGCTTGTTCAAGCCAAACAACGTTTCTGGTTCGGGATTCACGGGGAATACTTGGGGGGTAACGCTCTGCAAGGAGGCCTGTGTGGGAATGGGTTTGCCATGTGATTTCAGTGGCTGTATATCATGTATATAGTTCTGCTGGTGATGTGGTTTGCTCAGCGGTTTCTGCGGCAGCGTTTGGAAGTCGGAGAAATGCTGCTGCTGTTGCTGCTGGCCGTACAGTGGGGGTGGACTGAACAGCGAGGAGGGTGCGGGCAGGCCACCGCCGCCACCAAAGGAATGCTGAATCTGATATCCCGTTTGCAGCGTGGGTGGTGCATTTGGCTGGTTGGCATCGTTGTGGAAGGGCATCTCGAACTTGAAGAACGACTGCGAGGTGGGCTCCTGTCCAACGCCGCTGCTCTTCAGCTGTGGCGGTGGTCCTTGGTGGCGCAGCGGCAGTGCCTGTGGTGCACCATTCGCAAAACGCTGGAACTGATAGGGAAAATCAAATTGAGAGCCAGTCGGCTTGCTCAGATCACCGAAACGTCCGCTGGGCGGAAAGGATTGGGAGTAGGTCAGAACGCGCCCGTTGCCCGAACGATCCTTGCCGCTCTCATCCAGCGGCTGCGCCAGCGGGACCCAGTCCAGCGAATCCGTATCGACACCACCAACTGATTCCAGCTGTCGCGACCACTTCGCTTCGGATTCCTGCTGCGTCTGTGCGTACGTGACTGTGGCCAACAGGCCCAGCCAGACGGCGAAGAGTTGCATGCGTCGCTTCATAGCCAAAGTGCCTGCAAGAAAGCAACAGAAGAAAATGAAGAAAATTAGATTGCTGTTGCCAAACCCGAAGATAAAGAGATAAATTATATAAGCCTGCTACTCAAATCATAGTCGGTGTTAGTCAGTTATAGTCCAGTCTTGTATATTGTAGAAAACCAAGAGATCAGCTCTGGTTTCTAAACACAAAAGATCGATCATAATGATAATAGACTGCTGCAATCGAATTAAGATTGCAGTCGGAACACGTGCAAAACTTGGCATCAAGGTCAGTTGGGCATTCTGACCATTCTATTGATTTGCATTTGATGGAATGTGAAACCAGTTGGCCAAGCCGGTGCTGGTGCAGGTGAAAGGTTGCTCAAACCACAACAAGTGAATAATTGCCGGCAGGCGGCAGCAGCCGGTCTTGGACTTGGCCAAATGCTGTCTGCTAGTCAGCAACGGTAACTGGTCGGCCCAACTAACGGTCCATAAATGCCACCAAATTGCCATAATCGTGCATTTGCTTGCATTTGGTCATTGCGAGAAATTGCATTTAGTATAAACAGTGTCTATAATTACAATTGCCATGATGATCATTGGACAGTGATCAGTGATCGGTGATCGGCGAACCGCTGAACTGTCAAATGATTTCCTTATTGCAGCTGACTGAATTTGCATATCGGTAATATTATATATATATATATACATATATATAATTTGTCTTGGCTGGGCTGACATAATTGCATCATCATTATCATATAGACAAGATGCCAAAACGAAAGTCAACTGACCACTGCATGGGTTCACCATGTGGGCAACTAAGCAACTGAGCAAGTGAGCAACTGAGCAAGTGATCAACTAACTGGATAACTGCAGCTCTGATCACTTTCGTTTTCACTTTTCCACTGAATTAAATGCGCACATGTCTTCTTATATACATACTCATATATATATATATATATATATATATACATATATGTGTATGTACTGTTATTGTTACCGTTGCTAAAATGAGAAATGCACATGCTTATAACGGATGCCATAAGCTTGGCCAGACCAGACAACAGACCTAACCAGACCTGGCCCGGCCTGGCCCCACATTAAATGGGTTAAACGAAAGCAAAAGCTGCAAAAAACAAGTAAGAGTGCTCTAGTCGGGAGTGCCCGACTAGGGTATGCCCTGTGACCCTGTGGAAATAAATCATAAATAATAAATCATCATCAATAAGTCAGACATTTGTATATGCTTTATGAGGTTTTTCTGTTCATTGCATACATTTCTATGATGCCATAGATGATACCCTTTTTGAAATATATTGATGGGTACAGGGTATTGTATTAAAAATAATGCGAAATATCATAATAGCAGCGAAAACGGAACTCAAAACGCTGAGCAGGAGCAAGAGTGAGCGAGATTCGTGCAGGTCTACAGGTGGCACAGTGAAAGAAGAAAGTTCATCGATGAACATAAAGAGAGCGGTAGAAAGAGATAGCAAACAAATAATAGAAATTAGACACACTTGCGGTCAGCTTTGTTTTGTCAGCAGGAAGGAGGAGCAGAAGGAGGGTAGGGTGGGGAGTTTGCTGGCCAAACCCGTTGTCACGCCCGAGTAATTCCAGAGAGACATTGGCCTGCACTTGAAATGATGTATATATATGCATTTATTGTATCGTCGCTCGTATCTGTATCTGTGTATCTTTGTATCTGTATCTTTCAATGAAAGTGAAATGTGACAATGCCCTCAGTCTGTCGTAACTTTTGGTTAACTACAAGTGAATTTCCCTTTCATTTACTAGCACACATCTGGTATAATCTCAATGAAAGTTAACAACGTCATTTGTGGGCGTCTCGAAAGATCTTGTGGTTTATGTTTAGCCTTGAATTAATTGCAGCGCAGCACCGCTGACCAGCTGCGGTTGGCCAGCGGCTCAGCCAGCCAGACCAGCCGGATGTGCGATGCCTTTTTGGCCTAACCTTAACGAGTTTTCAGGCATGCTCCCAAAAAAACAAACTTAAGCGGCTTACAAATCCGTTCCAGCCTTAAGACCCTGTTCAATTACGCCGCAATAACAGTTTTCAATTTGTGCGTAATGGGATCAACTCTTCTGGCATTGACATTGCTTCATCGGCTGTCTTGATTGCCTGGGTGTGCGTTCAATTCAATCTGCGACACGCCCACACCAGCAACATGGTCGCGCCCATAAAAAAAACATTAAACACAAAAATTACTCACCATAAACAGCGGCAACAACAATGCAAATTCAAGTGTTCAAATGAGTTTCGTTTTGTTTCTTAATGCTGTTTGTTGCTTGAGGAAACTGAAAAGAGAAATATGCAAATAATGTCGAATTAGTGTTGAAAACATTACAAAATAATAGGCAAAATAAATAGCAAACGAAAATGCTGAAATTGAAATACTCTTATATATTTTGCAATAAATTTCTGATAGTTTTTCAGAATATTTCTGTAGGGTTATTGAATATAATTCTTCACTGAGCCTTTATTAGATTTGATAAAGATTAAATATGATCAAACTCTACCGATTGGAAAATCATTCTGGCTTGGGTTTGACATCTATAAAAACTTGAAATTTAATTTAAAAACTTAACTGATTTCGTGTTTGTTTAAATTTAATCCAAACCTCATCTTATGAACCTAGTTTTGAGATGCTTTGAAATTTATTCAGTTTATTCCTGATTTCTTATCATAAACATTACTTTCTAGTTGTTGAATACTTAATTTTGTATTTCTATTTTAAATCACATATATAGAAGCGAGATATATTTTAGCTTTTAAATTATTATCTAGATACAATTTTAGTTTAATTAATTTGATTAATGTAGAATATAAACATTATTTTGCATAGTGCAATTTGAATAATATTTATTCCTTTATTTGTATTATATATCATTATTCTAGTACTCAATTCTTACATTCGTTTATTGAGTGCTTGATAAACTTGAAGTACCTGAGCCTTTGTTAGAGTATAAATTATTTGCATTTCTACTACACATATGTTTGTACATAATGATAGACTTCAACGGTTAATGCCCAAAAGTAGTTAGCTGAAGCCCTCTCTGTTATGTTGTCATGTTGTAATTCAGCAAACAATATAAATACAGATACGAATGCAAATATAAACACAGATACAGATGCAGATGCAGATACAGATGCAGATACAAGTACAAAACGCAAATGCGAGCTAAGTTTTTAATTGCATTTGGCCAACAAAATCAACGCCTAGCTGTGAATATTTCATGTCTCAATGTTTGCCACGCTTTGTTGGCTTCAACACTAACTGTGACTCGACTTGGGTGTGGGACTGGCTCAGATACTTGTGGCAACGCCTGCAGATTAAGATACGTACGTACCTACAAGATGTAAGCCCGAAAAGTGCAGCACAAATAGCACTGAAATAATCAGAGCAAATCAAACGCATTGCGCCTTCGGAGGCTGCACGTTTGGCAATGGGCTCAAAAATATGCGTCTGTTTTGGGGGCAGGCTGCAACTGATCTGAGTGCTTAAATTTATGAGTCAACAGCTGCCAATTTCCAATTGCCAAATTGACGGCTAACTAATTGAAATGCTACGCAGTCGATTGCAACACACAACAACAATTTGTTTCCAGCAAAAAATATAAAAAATTGAGTACAAAAATAAGACTAACGAATATTTAATACCCTTTCTATCAGGCCTTTTATAATTGGTTAGCTTGATCAAGAATGTATCAACTATTTGCAGTTGTAAGTGTTACTTGACATGAGATATATGAATATTTCGTGACAAAATCACATTACTCTCGGCAAGTGTATCACAAAAGAAACATGTTCGTTATTTTAATGAAGTTTTTCCAAGTAGTTTGCACAATCGCACATTAACTATTTGCTGTGAGCCACACGTGTGACTAACAAACTGACTGACTATCTGTATGTCTGTCTGTCTGTCTGATTGTCTGTCGGTCTGGTTTATTATGAACGTACATATCTCAGCTGGAGCTAACATTCACAACATAAGCAACCATTAATGTCGTTACACATTTGGGTTCACGTAGATCAAAGATATTTTATTGGGCTCACCAGTTTTGAGTGGCCAAAAAAAAAACAAACTGCAATTCACAATTGGAAATCCGCAATCTGTGTCTGTTTCAGTTTAGCCAATTACTCAGCTGGAGTTGTCTCGAAGTAAGGAGTAGTCAAATTCATGGCAATATTATTGGGCTAGTCAACCCGTCAACCCGTCACCCCGCCGCTCCATCGCTCCGTCTGGGGGCCAAAAGGGGCAACGACAATGCTAAATTTATGCACAGCGTGGTCGGGACATTGAACTCCAATGAAAACGAAAGCGACAATGAAATGCATTTTATGGCTTTGAGTGCCACTCAAAACACGAAAAAAAATTACTGGCCAGTGCCCCAAGCAGCTCCGGCTGGCGGCAGCTAGTTTGACTGCCGGAAAATTCAATGCATTTGAAATTTTCATGTCGTTGTTGTTATTTGGGGGGCGTGCCGAAGTCATGGGTAAAGGCAGGCCCAATTTAGGCGCCAAAAAATGATTTGGTGTCTGGTTGGGTTTTCTTGTTTAGACTAATTCCTCAAATTTTATGCCGCAACGCACATGAGAAACGTGAAATGCTTGAAATTATTAAACGAAATGTAAATTTCATGCCGCTTGGGGGCAAAACTTTCATTTTTGTTTGCTTTCCCAAATACGACAGGTATACCTATAGGCACCTGCTCAGAAACCAAATATGCCGCCTCGTTAAGCAGGCGGATCTTACGCAATCCCAAGAATTTATGGCCCACGAGGGTTACGCATTAGGCAAGCGTTTTAGAAAGTCGAAGTATTATGTATTTGAAAACGCTGCATTTACAGCTTATTATGTTTTTAGTATATTATAATTTTTAATTCGTTTTTAATTATCGTAAAACAAAGCAAAGAATTCAATTGTGTATTTATTTGTTTTGTTTATAGTAAGTCATATTTTGTTTGAGATTCGAGTCAAAATATAAATTAGAAATATATTTACATTTGAAATAGTTTATTTTTCAGAGTTTAAGCAGGAATACATATTAATTAAAAATGTATTTCATTTATGTAAATTAAAACGAAATAGTATACGAAAATATCAAAACTAATTTCACAAATATTTTTGTCTTCATCCATAGATGGTTGCCCATTGAACCCACCTTAAAAAATTAATCACGTTTTATTCAATTCAATTCCTAATAAATAATTTTATCATTCCATAGATCGTTTCATATTGCATCCACTTAAATATTTAGTTGCTGACTCATTCAAGCGCTTTGCATTTGAAAGCGAAAGTGCTTGGGCGTAAACGGAAAGTGCGTGTAAATATTTCTACAGTAGCACAAAATCCCACCTTTGCCTTCCCCCTTGCCATGTGGCAAGAAAAAGGAAAAAAAGACAAGGGTACAAGCTCACGTTTGTGCAAAACAAACAGCTTGGACAAGCGCAGGTATTGACAAAGCGGATGCACGAAGCTTAATGACTGAAAATACACCGTTAAATTGGTAAATTGTTTAATTGTTTTTATTTTTATTTTTCGGTTTTATCGGGTGGCCTGATTGATTTCGCCGCAATTGCGTAAAGATGCGCAACGCTAATTACACAGCTTGCGGCTATGGGTTGCCAAACTGGGCCCAAAACAATGTGACAATTGCAAAAGTGAGCAACAAACTGCTTCGTACTAACGAGTATATGAAAAACCATAAAGTAAAGCTGACAAAACAAAAGCGCCAACCAGCCGAGCTATACATAACCCAATTGCGGGCCAAGTCAAGTGGAGCAGCCCGCTGAAGAAAGCAAAAGTTGAGTTGCCTCTCTGTGTGTGTGTGTGTGCGAATGAGCCATTCTGGCTCATGGCTTATGCAATAATAGCCGTACACAAATCTACATAAACGGCTGCATTTGGACACCATTTAGATTCAGATGCAGCTTTAGATGCACATTGGCAATCAATCCACATCCACATCCACATCCACATGAGCGAAAAAGATCGCGACACGCCGGTGTGACTGTGAGAAAATATTGCACGGCCAGCAAAAAAATAAAGATACAACAAAAAAAACTGGCCAACAAATAGTGATTCCAATAGCTGGGCCAAGCAGCCTTAACTTGTTTTGTGTGGCCCAGACTCTAGGCACCGGTCTAGAAACTAAATTGGCCGCCTTGTGACACGGCATTTGCTGACTAATCAAATGTCGCAGCGTCGATCTGTTGCACTGTTGCACTGTCGCACTGTCTATAAATGCACCCAGGGGCCAACTGCAACTGCAACTGCAGCAGCAGCAGCAGCAATCACGATTTATGCGCTGCTACAGCAACAATTACAACAGCCGTCGGGCATTTGTTGTTGCTTTTGTTTGCTTTTGGCGCTGCCAATTGAATTTATTTTTCGTTTGATCTGAGCGGTATTTATGTAGTATTTTTAATGTACCTATGTATATTTGTCTAAGCGATGCGTCAAATTTTAAGTGTATGTACTCAACTCTTTAGTTGATGTCTATTGTAATTTGGCTTTGGGCTTGCTGAGCAAGTTTGTGTCTTAAGTCTTTTGTTTAGCTAGGTATTTATCATATGTGTGAATAATTTATGACTGCATATTTGCTTAAGCTGAAAGTCTGACAACAAGATTAAAATTAGCTGATAATAAGAAGGAGAGAGTGAAGAAAATACAGGTAAATTTCAGGCGGAGCTAATCAGTGAAAACTACCTGAAAATGTTGAAAACATTAAACAAATTTCAGACCCTAGTAGATAGGTTATCTAAGTGACCAAGTGATTAAAGCAGAAGCGAAACAATGAGGCTTTATGTTCAACATAAAGGTCATTGAAGTCAGCGCTATATACTTAAAAGTTAGGCTAATAGAATAATAATTATAATAACCAAAATGTGAATATATTACAAATATAATCGCTGGGAGACAATATCTTGTTGATTGCTCCACAGCAAACTTTTAAGTAGCATCTATTAGTATTATTATAGTTTCGGATTATGCAATACTCAAAGAAAACGAATGTCTTTTGTTTTATTAACGGGTGACGGCATAAAAATCAATTGGAAACTCTTTCTTTGTTAGATTTTTGGAATTAAAGTTGAACTTAAGTCTGTTGAAATTATTGAGAGAGCCACGAATACAACGGCTTTTAAAATTGTTTCTTCAACAGAAAGATATGCAACATTTTTGTTGGTTTGAGGACTTGTCTAGGACACTCTGCATACTAAAATTGAATCCTTTGTTTCTATATCGATGATGAAGCAATTAAGTTAAAAATAATTAAAAATCGTATGTGTGATTTCTTTCAATTAAAGTTAATTCTATATAGATACAGCTCGCAGCTTGACGTATAGTTTATTATTATTTTTTCTGTGGTTTAGAGTCAATAAAACTAATAACGATGGTAAAGAGAAGTCGAGTTTTATGGCTTCCGTTGCGATAACTAACGAACTTCATTATAAAGTTGTAATATCTAAGACTGAGTAGTAAAATTCCCAATAAAAAGTGAATAATTCAAATAAATTGGCCAACAAATTGCAGCTGTTTGCGGCTGTCGAAGTTTCTGGCAACCGAGAGACCACACCAACTGACCACGACTGGCACGTGCAGAGGAGTAGCTTCTGGCATTGAGAAATGTGTGTGTGTAATGGACAATGGACAATGGACAATGGACAATGTGTAATGGGTAAGGTCTGTGGCTATGCGAAGGTATTTGCACGTTTCACTTTCGTTTCGGAAACTCTTTAGGCAAAACAAATATTGCGGCACGCGACGTGCTGCTTGTGGGTTAGGGGGCAAAAGGGGTTGTGGTTCAGTTATGGATTGGATTCGCACAGTGTCTGTCAATAAATTGCGTCTCAGTGCCAAATAAACACATCAAGCGCCACATAAATTATGACAATAAAGAAAAAGTGAGTCTGAGTTTTGTTTTTTTTCTTGACACTTTCGCGGCTTTGTTGTTGTTTAGCTTTTTGCTTTTTTTTATTATTTTTTTATTGGCATTGGCAGACGCGTCGGCTACGTGATTTCAGTCGCTGCCAAAGGCTAAAAACGTTGGACGGACATTGCCTGCGTTTATTGTAATTAGAAAGTATTTAATTTCGAATACGACGCATGGCAAACAAAAAGAAAAGAGCAAGCAAGCAAGCAAAAAAAAAAACAGACAAAAACAAAATGAATTATATATAGAAAAAATAAATTCCATATAAATAAGTAAGTAAACAAAAATAGTGTGAACATAAAATGTGAGGCGAGCGCAAGTTTCGCTTTTAATTTCATGTTTTTTTGCTGCTTGCTTATAGCCAGGTAAAAGCCGAAAATGACAACAAATGCCGCACATTAGTTTCATTATGGGCATGCCACACATGTTGATGGATAGCTGGCCATGATGATGGCCCATTGAAAGCGAAAAGCAGTTGCCGTCGCCACATTGCTGTCATTCGGTCGCATATCTATGTCTATGTAAATTGCCAGATAAACAAACAAGATTTTTCTTTCTTTCGTTTTTCCCCCGAAAATTTCACTGCAGTGAAAATTGGGTTAAAGAAGAAGGCACCACTCAACTGATGACTATCTTTATGACTCTTTGTGTCATTGGGTCGCTGGAGGAGCTCCACATGGATCGGAGCCCATTATTGACAGAGCGTCTGTCTGTTGCCACAAAAAATTGCATGCCACTTGGCGAGTGGTGAAGATGCAAACAAAAATCAGATTTCCAAATAATTAGAGCATGAAAATAAACAGCAAATTGCCTCAGCGAAGAGTCAATTGGACGCTAATGTGTGTACATTGTGTGTGTGTGTGTGTGTGTGTTAGCTGATAAATTTCTATTTGCCTTTTTTGGCAGCTTCCTCGGCGGCAGCTACTACTTACCGCTTCAGTTTCAGCTGCTGCAAGTGGGCAGCGCTTTATATATATATATATTATTTTCTTCTCTTTCACCGCTTAGCTCTGTTAATGTTTTAATTTTGTTTAATTTGCGGAATTAGCAGACGCGACGCGCAGTCAACTCGCATTCGAGCGGGGCGGGACGGGTCGGGACGGGACGGGTCGAGAAATCCGTGGTGCAATGAACGCGTTGAACAAAATTTCACTTGCTGCTCAGTTTTAATATATCTCCCCTCTTGAAGACACTTCAACTACAACAACAGCAGCAACAACAAACAACATACAAACAACAACTCGTTCAGGAAGCGCACGCACTTTCAATCAAGCTAAATAAACCACTTGGTACCACTGTGCACTAGTTATATAGATATACAGTTATACAGTTATACAGAGCTGAATTACGGTTACAGTTACAGTTACAGTTACAGTTGGTTTACTCGGAGTTGATTTTAGCCGGAGCTAACGCGTCTGAATCGCTGGCGTGCCGTTAACAGACTGAAGAAATGAAAAGCGTCTGTGGCCAAAAGTAAGTAAGAGTGGTTTGTGGCTTGTGGCTTGTGGTTTTCTTCAAGCGACAACCGCAGCTTGGAGCTGGCAGCGCTGCCAGCAGCGACGCAGCGTCGACCGCGTCTAAAGTGGCTTTTAAATTTGTAGCTGCAGCTTTTGGCCGGGCTACAGAAATCTGTAGCAACGGCTAGTAGCACACATGTGGTTTAACGGTTGTTTGTTGCAGCGCCAAACAAAAGACTTAGGCAACAAACTTGATGGCTATTGTAAGTATGTAATGTGTTCTTCTGCTGCCACAGGAATGTTTCGTTTTGCAAATTAGTTCAATGCAATAAATGTCGCTTAGCTTTGGCTAATACTTGTGACCAAGTTTTAAGCGTGTTTTGCAATTGTCACAGTGCTATTTATGCCGCACAAATCGATTAATGCATTTGGCTTAAGCTCTCGACTGCAGCTTTGCCAGTCATGAATCATGAGACAACACCCCGCACCCCACACCCCCCACCCCACTCCCCACCTACTCCCCTGCTCCGCTGCTGCTCTGATCACATTTATAATATTGACTCATTGCCATTCCATAGATCCGAATATCAAGCTTTAATGGGCTTTAACTGGCATGTGGTACTCAAGGCCGCCTTCGCTTTTTGAGCCGATTCTCTGTTACATAAATTCCATTGAAGTTAATTAAAATGTTTGTTATGCCTCTTTTTAGTGGCCTGTTGACTATGAAATTGACTGCGGCTTTAATTCAGTTATTGTTTAGAACATTATCTAAAAAACAAGTACATAAGATGTTTTGAAGGTGAAATTCAAATATAAAAGAGTAAATATTTTAATAATATTTTGTATTTTTAAGTTTCTCTTGCATTTTTCTACAATTGATGCTGAATTAGAGATAACGACTATCACTTGTTTATAAGGGAATTTCGAAATGTTTCTATAAGTAATCTAAAACAAAGAAAATTCATAAAAATCTAAAAATTATTTCCGCTATAGTGCTCAACTCCTACCAGAACACGGAAAAGGTGTTGAATATAATATATTATAAGCAACCCTATAAAATGAGATTGATTTTACTTATAAACAATGGAACTTTAGGAACCCTTAACAGCCTTCATTTAAATCGCCTTAGCGTTGCTTTGTCTTGTCAAGAATTGGCCTTAAATGTTTGTTTGTTTTTGCGTCTTTTATGAAGATTTTCTATAAAGCAATTAAAATATTCTCAGAGCCAAAACTTGGCTACGGTTTTGTCTTAATTTCCGCTATAAGGCCGCTGCAATTGTTTTGCTAGAGACTTTTATGGATCGTGGAAATTAAGTTAATTACCATATACTAGACACACGCTGGCTAACTATGCAAATTAGTTGGCCAAACTGTGTGTATACCCATATTAGATAATGGCCAGACTTGTCTCTCAACTTGTCAAAGTTGCCAGCCAAAGGAAAAGTGCATTGACGAAGTCATAAAGTCAGCAAGTGGCAAATTCCATCAACGAAAACATCAGAGTTAAGAGTTATGAGTGGTGGCATGTGGCATGTGGCATTTCGCATGTGGCAGCTGACTACTACTTGTCGCTATTCAGCTAACTTATGCGTTATGCAAGTGATTAATTTTTGGTAATGGACATGATCTACAGGCCGCTGTGCGCATTCAAGCGTTAAGCTACTTCCGGTGTCCATTCGAGACATTCGAGTCATTCGAGTCATTGTCTAGAAGCAGAACGAAACACTTTCGCTTTCGTTATATACTCTGGCAGAGGGTATAAGAATGTTGTCATCAAATGTATTATATTAAAGGAGATATCGTCGACACATACATACATATGAACAATCGATAGATGAGTTCCTCGATGAACAACTATCTGGATTATCCCGACCAATCTAGCCAGTTACGATTTACGAGTTATGCTCCTCACATTTTCCCACCAAAATGATTAATATCTGACACCACATCATTTACCTCGTATATCCATAAATCGATCAATGTTTCATATTATTTTTTAATTTTCAGATGTGATCAGCTGGACCATGATCTGCAAGGGTATGTAATCTTCGGCATGTCGTAGATATCGGTTCGTTCTTGTTTCAGCTCAACTGTGCATCGATCGCAGGCAGCAATTATATCAAATTGCGAGCCAAGTTGACCTTTTCCCAGGTGTCGTTGTTGGTGTTGGTGTTGGTGTCTGGGACTTGGTCTCAGTCTCAGTTGTAGTCGCAATTGGTGCATGTACAGAGCATTTTGCCGAGCTCACACGCCCAAGGCGATGCCAAATGCCACAGCAGCAACAACGACAGCCACAACAACAACAACAATAGCAACAACTGCAACAACTATAACAATGACAACAACGTCAAGTGTCTGCCAAAGCGACCTTCAGCCTCGTTTATATATTTCAGTTTTGTATTTGTTTTTTTCACAAGCTGCGCAGTTTTTCCAAACGTATGCGGAAAAGATTAACGAGATTTGCATAAAATGCGAGCAATTTTTTTCACTTTTGCCCAAGTTTTCCCACAGTTAATTAAGTTATGTGTCGCAGTTTTGGCTTTTGGCGTTTGTTTAACCAATTTAATTAGTTGTAGAATTAAGTTAAAACATTTTGCATAAGTAGAAAACTCTGGAGATGGCTGATGTAACATTGACAAGCTGTCTATCGGCCAGTTGCCGACATAAATCGGCCAGCATTATGCAATCTGGCCAACTGGCCCCACCAGATTTGGCCAGGAGACGCATCGACGCATCGAGGCATTGCCAGCAAATTTTATTTTTGGTGCCCGAAACTAAAACAGCTTTTTGTGCTGCTCCCCTGCCTGCCTCCCGCTCCCTCTCTGGTGCCAAAATGCCTTACGATTGCCATATACTTATATGGGACTCTTAAAAACACTTCCTGCTGCCGCTGTGGATTGGTCAACTGTGGTCGAAATCTACCCATAAACTGGATTACAAGTGCGCCCCAGAGACACCACTGGAGTTCAGTGTGGTGCCGTGGTTTCCTTCCTTATGTTTCGGATTTGGGTTAGCTAAACATTTATTTAACTATCTTGCTAGCCAGTCTACTCTAATATGGGGTATATGTTTGGCTACAGTGGTTGCCTGGCAACTGGTTTCTGTTAAATTGGGTTAAATTTGTTTTATAATATATTATTTTTGCAATACATTTTTAATGTTTAATTTAATTTATTGTCGTACATTATTTGGCTAATGTAACTTTTATTTTGTTTTTATTTTTTTTATAAATTGTAATGGATTGTGTCAATATTGGTTTGTCATTATGCAAATTAGTGCAACAAAGTTTCCGGAACACCTAATAAAATACAACAAATTTTTAGATGGCTAAAATACTATATTAGTTTAAATATAAATATTATTACATAGATTATTTCTATAAGTTATTATATGTTTTTCTAAGAGATTCAAAGATAATCAGATAAAATTTTCATTGCCTTAAAAAAATGCATAAGTAATCCAACATATATCTGACAGTATCTTAGAAGGGTATATCTTTTCCACAACCACCCATTTCTGGTCATTTTTCACTCAGCGTGCTGCAATTAAAATTTTGTAATATGGCAACTATCAAAAAAAAAAATTGTAATAAAAAATAAAACTGTGGCAAAACATTTGCTTTGAGCGTAAACGGTGGCATGGAATGTCTGTTTTGTCGGGCAACAAATAATTGAAGCGCTTTCAAAATGATTTTCAATTTCACTGCATAATACAAGAGTCTGGTATAGTATAGCATAGGCCTTGCCGCCAATTTGTGAATTTTAATGTGTGTGTATGTGTGTGTGTGTGTGCGCGCACATAATAATTATGCATGTGGCGTATTAAAAAGTCTTAGAAAAATTCAAGCAAACCAAATGAAATTGAAAACAAATTGAAAACCCATCAGCAACCGAGGGGGTTAAATTATAAAAATTACATATATATATATTTGTATATATATATATCTGTTTAATTTCACTTTCCTTTCCCTAGTTGGTGCAGCGACGGACTGCATTGCATTTCAATTTTGTACAGTTTTATTTGGTTTTTCATTTTTGGAGTGGTCTTCAATCCATAGACACGTTAATTGTTAGTAGGTTCCACAAGGTGTGAATCAAGTGGGCTGCCAAGTGGAAATGGAACTGCAACTGGAAACTGTTAACTGTTAACTGTTAACTGTGAACTGTTAACTTTTGATTGTTACCTGTAAGCTGTCTGTTAACTGAATGTCACTTGCAGGCGAAAGCTAATAATTGTGTGCGTGTGTGTTTCTTCTGGTTTGTTTGCAATTAAAACTCGATGAGAAGCATTAACGCTACCGAAAATTTCACTGCCAAAAAAAAAAGCAAAATGTAATTTGGAAATACGTGCCTGCCGGAAATCGAAATCCGCAATCCACAATCAAAAATGACAATTGCCCGTCCATCGAATAGCCTCAATCGGTATATGCTAACTTACTTACTTAGTTGCATAGATCAACGTTACGGCATGTAGAGAGAAAAAGTCACGCAAATTCATTAACATGAATGCGATAAAATTCGTGATCGGGTCAAGAAACTGTTTACTCTGCACACGATCTGGGCTTGGCTTACACCCGTCCCACATTTTGAGTCTAATCCCCATATATTAAGTAATGCCATGTTTGTTGGCAAATAAAACTCCATAATTTCAATTTGCATTTCAATTTCAAGCTATCCACATCAACTCTTCAAACTCCTTGTCGCTGTCAATCTCAAGTGCATTGTGCTGTGCTTTGTGATTTTTTTCTTTCAGTTTTTGTTTTAGTGTTGTGGGTGCGTTGCGGTTGCTGCCAGCAGCTATCGAGTGAAATTTTATTTTGCTGTACTGTAAGCTTGTTTCGAGTGCGCATCTATTTTGACATTACTTTGCATGGAAATTAGTAACAACAACAACTACACAAGTAGTTGTAACACTAACAAGCCACAGCGTAGACGCGCCTAATGAGCAGCGTATAACACGGCGTATACTCGATGCGATCTGATGCGAAGCACAGCGCCTGTCCAAGCGCACCTTTCTGGTCATATGGCGCACTTCATGCTCATAGGTTTTGCGCTTTAATGCGTAGCCTTTGTTAAAATATACCCAGCAAACGATTTGGCAAGGGGTATATGCGACGATGCGATTGCATAGAAGCAACGATTTATACGATTATTCTCAGATTCTCCTTAAATACTTAGATTATAAAGTAGAAGCTTATACAATTTATTTTAAATTTTTATTTAATAAATTTAGGGAAACTGTGTAGTAATCCCGATCTTAATAAATTACTTTGAGATTGATATGTTAGTTATTGAATTATTATAAAATTAAAGAAATTTTTAAGCAATTTAAATAGTTTAATAATTTTTAAAGGGTAGCCGCTAGTCAGTATGTGCCTTTTGTACCCGTTCTTAATTGTTGCTGTTTGTTTGGTGTAAATTGTTTAAAAACGCGCTCTCACTCTGTCATTTGTTGTTGTATTCGATGTTGTTGCTGTTAATGTTAATCATACGCTGAATTGCACTTTATACACATATGTATGTACATATGTATATGTATGTTAGATAAGAAGGTGTTGTTGCCGTTGATGTTGTTGTTGTTGTTGGTGTTGCTGTTACTGTCCGGTGTCAAGCTGACAAGTTGCCAAGTGCTTTGCGCTGATTATGTAAAGTGATGTGATTTTATAAATATTTCAATGATGACTTTTGCGGTAGGGAGTTGCAGAAGTCCTCGTTTGTGGTAAATGTTAATGTTGTAGCTGAAACACTCCTCAACTGTATTGCACTTGTGGGCATCTGTCGAGGCGAGCTACCCACACTGGGGAGCTGCAGACGCGCTGACACAGATATCACAAAATACTGCGAGCATAATGACAAAATCATGTCGGTAGACAAGCAGCTAGATCGCCACAAATCTGCCCCAATCTGCGGGCGCTGGCGGCTGTGCAGCGGAGCAGGTTCTCTCGCTGGCGAAATCGTGTTGCTGGCTTTTTGATAAAGCATAACGAGGCGACTCGAGGCGATGCGACGCGACGCTGGCGCAGGCGCCGGCAGCGACGTTGACGTTGACGGTGGCGTTGGCGTTGCATAACGCGACACGTAAAGTGACCGAAATTTGCGAAACGCAGCCCCAGTTGCAATTTCATGCATGCCGACTTTATGCCTGGGCACAAGCAACAACAAAACCATTAACAATAATAACAATAACAACAACAATAACCATAACCAAATCATCAACAGCTTCAAACTCGATATTTACAATTTTGGCGCATCTGGTGGGAAAGTTTATTCAAACGGAATACGATAAAAATAGCAAAAGAAATTATATATATGTACATGCAATTGTATTTTTTATTGTAATTTTAAGTATTGGGCAAAGCTTGAAGGGCAAATATTGTTAACGAGTACGAGGTACAATAGCCGATTTAGGTTTTTGCAAACATTTGGAAATTGCGCGTGCGATTTAAGTTATGCACGATATTTGGCGCAATTTTGTGAATCACAAACAAAACTGCACAGAAAACAGAGAAAAGTCAAGGAATATAGCTAAAATAAAGTTTAAGGGTTAAAGAATATTATTAAAAGTAAAAGAAATAAAATTTTAAGGTTATAAATAGCTAGCATTATTATGTAATATGTAAATGCAAACAGTAAAGAAAGGCAAATTAGTTCAAGTTCAATCGATAAAGATAATAATACGCATACGCTCCATAAATAGTTTCAAAACAATGGAATAAACCGCTGATATGAGCAGAAGCTTCTTCAAGCAAAAGCTGCACAGTTTGACAAGCGCTGGCTGCGCAGCTTTTGCTAGACGATATACACACACACGCCCCCTTTTGCCGTGCCCACTTCACAGTTCCAGCATCAGCCGATGCCTGCCAGCTAAAAGATAAGTTGCCGCGCGTGTTGTTCAATTAGAATATAAATCAAACAAGAAATCGACTTCCAGTCGAAGCTTTTATCACTGGAAGTCGCACGCTCTGAGAGCGCGTTCCGATCTGACAGAGTTGCCGGCGCGCCAAAAGCTGCGGTCCGCAAAACAAGCAACAAGTTTCGCTACGCACTTGTGCAGCTCGCTGGCAAGCCTGTTGGAAATGGCGTGAGCACAGGCCTGGAAGGCAGCCGCATTACGTGACACTTAACGTTGCCCGTTGTGCTGGCTGTGAGCTCAGTGTGCTTTTGGCCGTCCGACAGCATAGAACCTTTTCGCTTGCTGTTATTTTTTCAAACGTTCCTACAGGTGGGTGTGTTCTTTTGCCTCTAGAACAGCCATTATATAACATGATCTTTAATTAATTTTTATATTATTTGCATTTTTTCATTTTAGTTAACATGTCGCTACGCATTGCATCGCAGTCGCTGCTGAACGCCTGGAGCCAGACTCTGGTGCGTGGCATGTCCACCCAGGGTGGCTCCAAGAACATTGGCTTCGTCGGCCTGGGCAACATGGGCGGCTTTATGGCCAGCAATCTGATCAAGGCTGGCCACAAGCTGCATGTCTTCGATATCTCCAAGCCCGCCTGCGATAGTCTGAAGGCCAAGGGCGCCACAGTTTACACAAAGACCGCTGAGCTCGCCCAGAATTCGGATTTCGTTATCACGATGCTGCCGAATAATGATATTGTGGATGCCTCGTATGAGGAGATGACTGCCAATGGCGTCAACAAGAACACCATCTTCATTGACTCCTCCACCATTGATCCGGTGCTGGTCAAATCCCTGCAGAAGCGCATCAGCGCCAAAGGAGCTCGCTTCATTGATGCTCCCGTTTCCGGCGGTGTTCCCGGCGCCGAGCAGGCCACGTTGACCTTCATGGTCGGCGGCACAGATGCAGAGTACAATGCCGTCAAGGCGGTGCTCGAATGCATGGGCAAGCGTATTACCCACTGCGGAGATTATGGCATGGGCCAGGCCGCCAAGTTGGCCAACAATATGATGCTGGCCATCTCCATGATTGGCGTCTCCGAGGCCATGAATCTGGCCATCCGTCTGGGCCTTAATCCTCAGACCTTCGCCGAGATCATCAACTCGTCCACTGGTCGCTGCTGGGCCTCCGAGGTATACAACCCGGTTCCCGGTGTCTCGCCCACTGCCCCAGCCAATAACTCCTACAAGGGCGGCTTCTCCACCGATCTGATCACCAAGGATTTGGGTCTGGCATCGGGCGTGGCCACCTCCTCCAACACGCCCATTCCCATGGGCGCTTTGGCTCACCAGATCTATCGCACACTCAAATCCCAAGGACTGGGCAGCAAGGACTTCTCCGTTGTCTACGATTTCATGAAGAACGAAAAGAACTAAGCAACTGCCGAAAAGAGGCCTTTGGAAGGCTTCCTCCACACCAGTTTTGCATTTATAGCGCACTAAGTTAAGCAATCCCAACTGGGAACTGACTTTTAAGGCTTCATCTGTTTCGATTTTGACTTACAATTTCTATTTATATATATATGTGCATTTTCTATGTTTAATATATGTATATTAAAGATCTATTTACTTCACTAAATACTCGTATATCTCTTTTTAACAAATTGTAAGGAAAAGTTTCCGATTGCATAACAGCTAGAAAATTAATCGCTGCTAATAAGTGGAACTTGTCTCTGATAAGCAAGTTAAAACAGCTGTTTGGATTCTTGTTGGTTTCTTTTGGGGGGCCACTAGCAGTGCGCAAATTTATGATCGACAGATAATTTCCAGCACGAGTCGAGAGCTTTGAGAGCGCTTCAAATTGGAAGCATGTGGCATTAATTTGTAAACGAAAACAATTGTAAGCTTTTCCAAGTAAACAAGAAATTTGAGCACAACAAACAGGCAATAAAGCAATAATAAAAGCGCACAGAACGCTATGTAAATGAAAAACAACAGTTTGAGAGTCAGCATGTTGACAGTTTGAAAAGGTGTAGAAAAAAGAGCTTTTTGATTTAAGATTTGAGCGAAATCCAAAAATAATTTGTATTTTATTTGGTTGTCATATTTTGAAAAATAACAAACTTAACTTAGGTGCTAGTAGTTAATATTAATTAATTGGGCTTTTTCTTTTATTAATTATAATTATATATGATAGTATGTATGTATGTATATAAAAACTTTGTTGCGGGAGTATATAGTTATACTATCTAATTGTTTGTCATGCATGCATTTGTCGGAGTTTGGATTACAATTGCAAATTCATGGCATCCTCCTATATTGAGTAGGTATTCGAAAATGTTTTTGAACCATTTGTTGCAGATGAAATAAGTATAATAAATATATTAAAAATACATCTATCATATGGATAAATATAGATATATATAAGTATGTATATAAAAAGCCTTAAATAATCGAGGGCAATGAATTTATAAGTACATAAATACATTCATATCATATCGTAGGGTAACTTCAGAAGTAAAGGTAAATATATATTTGTATGTATGTATGTGTGTATGTATGTATGTATGTTTTGTAAGTAGATTTTGGATAAGCCACATAGTACGACTAGTTGCAATTCTTTGAAAAATATCACAAATTGAAATATACAATAAATAATTAATCATACTCATATGGTACGATACGATTGCAAAGGAATTGCTCGGTTAGCATTTTGGTAGATTGTTGGTAAATACAAATAGATGTTCAAAAATAACTTTAGGTACACGCACTGGATCAATATATATACATATATATTTACATATATATATATATGTATTATATGTGTAAGTATAAAGTACAATATGCTGTTGTTGGTGTATTTACAGTACTGAATCCATTGATGGTATTCAGTGTATCAAGTGTAAATAGTTTGATTCGCTTTCTTACTTTCTTACTGAGAGAGTTAAATATATCCTGAAATACTTTTGAAGTTCTTAAGTTAAGCAAAACTTTGGTGCATAAGTTGAGTTACGTTTTCTCATGGAACTTGCCCTGGTGCCGAAAATTGCATCTCTAATTCTATATATATGGACTATATGGACTAATCGCCTTGGCTCAGACTGAGGCTCTTCGCCTGCCCGAACTTCTGCTTCAGCTGATTTGTATTGGCGCGGAAGCGTGTCGTCATCTGATGCATCAGATGCTGTGGACCAGTAGATGCGCTGTACTGCAGCGACCCCAACGCCGCATCAGCGCTGCTTATGGACTATGAGCCTTTCATTTTCTTTTTCGGATTGCTGCGTGCCTGATCCGCCGGCGCTGACGGCGGCAACTCTCTGAATTGGTTCTGTAGAAGCAAAAACAAAAATCAGTTTTGATAGAAAAGAGAAAGGGAAAATAGTTATCTTCGGTTTGCCGAATACACAATATTATAATGTAATATTATCAACACACTTGTTCATTTTTAATTTAAAACCTATTGTTCCAGTGGCATCTATATGATATAACAGGGGTCATATTTGGTAAGCTTAAAATTGAAATTTGAAATTTTTGACCGATTGTATCTATTGGATATATTTGGCAGACAGGCAAATGGACTAAATTGAGTCAGCTTCTAATGCTGACCAGCAATACATATTCACATCCCCTGCAAGGACTTAAGTATTTAAGAAGTGGTTCACTCACAATCTCCTCGTTGTCGGGCACACGCGACAGGAAGTCGAGCAGCTCGTTGTTCGGTATGGTATTGGGGCGGATAATGCGTCGCGAGAACTTCATCAAGCCCCAGAAGAGCAGCAGCCAGCGCAGCGGCACAAAGTGCAGCACAAATATTGCGCCCAGCAGCAGCACCACCGCCAGCCAGGTTAATTCAGGGACGGAAAAGTTAAATGTGCTGTTGAAGAAAATAATAGAATAATATTGCGCTGGCTTTGATCTGATAAGTTCTAAATTGATCCTTACTTGATGGTGCTCTCGGCTAGCGAGGCCAAATAGCCGATGGTATTTTGTACGGTCTGTGAGACCTCCTGTATCGCCTGCAGGCGCTCTTTAATTGACTTCTTCTCCTCCTTCTCCTTGTCGTCATCATCATCCTCATCGTACTCGTAGTCATAGTGGCCAGCATTCGCATCTGTGGTGCCTGTGATCCATCTAATGAGCCACTTTCTGCCAGAGTAAATATATTAGTAAGGATAAAGACACAGACAATATAGTAGTCGCTGGATAAATTCTAAGATTATCTAAATTCCTTCTGTACATACTTAAGTATGATGAGCAGCAGCACCAGCGGCACTGTCTCCAGATCGCCATAGACGCAGGCAACGATCCACAGCACAAAGGCAATGCCCGAGCGCACCGGGGACTCCCACTCAAAGCAGCTCCTAGAAGCGGGGGAGACAGCGAGAGATAGTGAGAGTAAGCAACTATCCATCACAATCCAGGGATTATTACTCACTGCACATAACGCGCCGCCTCCAATATGTCCATAATAATCTCCTTGAGGCGATTGACATTGCGCAGGAAGAGCTGTCGCTTAAATTTGGCCTCCTGCTGAATGAGTTTCTCCTCCTTGGGCTGCAGGGCGCGACAGACAGCACGCAGCTCATTCCAGACTACAGTGAGTTCCAGTTGGATTTGTGGCGAGTTGCCTTTGGCTCTAACGCACAGATTCTTGTCCTTAAGGGTGTACCAGCGCTTGACGCCGGACTTGATGCGTAGTAGCGGAATGACCAGTTTGCCGAGGAATTCCACACGATGATCGCGATCCTCATCATAGACGGTAACCTCCAGCACCTGCGTGATGTCCTTGACATTGCTGTGAAGCAATTTGAAATGAGCTATGAGACGATAGGAGTGATTGGTTTTACACCTACAATGTAAAGATCTTGTTCCAGCTGGGCGTCAGCGTCTTGTACTCGGTCTGCGTCTGCAGGCGGGCATTGCCCAGTTCCAGCACGCAGAAGGGATCCGATTTGCCGCCAATATCAGCGGCAGCGAGTCCTGTGGCGCCAAAGACCTTAACTGTCAGATGACCCACATCCCGCAGATTCTGCAGGCTGCGCAGGAAGCGATAGCGATCTCGGAGCATCTGCGTCTCGCGCGGATCCTCCTTGAAGGCCTTCAGATCGCTGATTGTCTCCAGTGCCGTGGTGCCACTAATGGTGAGCATGAGGAACACCTCACCGGAGCAATCCTCCAGTGGCTTCCAGATGCCATGCGTTGTCTCCCGCTGAAATACGCTCAAATCAATGTTGGCCTTGCCATAGAGCGTATTGCGATTCCAGAGTGCCAGCTCCAGATTCTGATCCTCATCAAACAGATGCAAATCGAATTGTTCCAGCCAGCGCTCCGTCCAGGAAGACTTGCTTTTGTACTTCTCATTGCCCAGTCTGCAAGAATATCAGATGAAGTCAATTGCTCAATTAAATCGGATGAAAAACAAACGAATTTAAATTTCGAAAATTATTCACCCATTTTATAAAGAGCTTTTAAAATGTGCATGAATCGGCAAAAAAATTATCTTTGGTTGATTTAGTTTTAACCGCCAATTTTTATGGGATTTTATCAAAAAAGTGAAATGTATAGTCTATAAATTTTCATTTAGATCTTTGCAAATAAGTTTAAAACCGGTTGGGTCAAAATAAGAATTATTACTCCCACTTGGTGTTGAAGTCCCAAAACTCCGTCTTAGTCCCAAAAAGAAGCTTCAGTCCAAATATCAAGCTGTCAGTCAGTCAGTCAAACTGTTTTACTTATTTGCATAAATATTTCAATTGTTAACTCACCTGAATTTGAGGTGTGTGTCACCCAGTTTGTTGCCATCTTCGGCTAGGGGCAGCTCTTTGGCCTTGACCAGCAGTATTGTCACCACGGAGCTCCAGATCTGTGATTTGAGACGCTTCGATGACTCGGCCAATTTGGAATTACGTTGAAAGTGCTGCAACACAAAATACAAAAATATCACTTTATTTTCCGCTCGCTTACAAAATGAAAGTCGGGAGTTGACCTCCTTTAACTCCTCACAGCCCTGCTCCAAATGCTCCCGCAGCTCGCTGTGCTGCTGGCGCAGCCGCTTGAGCAACATCCGCGGCGCGACCCGGTAAATTGGACCAGGCCAATCCATAATCCGCTCAAGCAGCACAAATCAAAGTCCCCACCTCGCATACGAAGTGCCTCACAATGACTAAAGCTAATTCATTTGCGCTGCGCTCTCATAGCTAATGAGTATGGTAACCTTGAGTTGGGCATATACACTACTACATTCAGTTTGCTACGCTCTCTACCAGTTGGTGTACTAGCTCAAGCTGAGACTGTAGCAGGAGAACTGATAAGCAGTTGCCTTCAATCGGTGCCACACAGCACAAAGCTCACACTTTGAACAGTGAACTCGATTGTCGGTAAGCGAGACCACAACTAGGTAACTATATGCAAATTTATATGAGGGTACTGTAATCAGCAAATATATACATATGTGAAAATCTTTATACTTTTATAACTTCATAGCAAGCTGAAGCCGCACGTTCTCAATAAAGCAATCCATATATAGTTGATTTTAAAAAGAGAGCATCACAGCATATTAAATATTTTTTAAGATTATGAAAATTGATTAGAAAAGCGATTAATTTGTGAGGGAGTGAGTAACACAAAGTAGGAGTGAGAGAGCAGAAAGACATCTTATTATAAAAATATTATACAAAACTTAACACATGCCAGCAATAAATATTAAAACCAGATTCATATATGCAATCGTGAAAATCGCATAGAAAGGCGCTATTTAAAAATTAGTTTTTTTTTATTATCTTCTATAATAATATAAATATTAATTATCATTATATTAATTATACTGAGACGTAGGCATACCCTATTTCAACTCAATACACAACAAGTACTTGTAAGAGTATACAACAATTGATTTGCTGCAATTAACAAGCTTCCTATTTCATTGTTGCTGTTTACTTTGTAATTCGGGGTATTTTCCCTATGTCATTGCTAGTTTTTGCCGTATTGTTGCCTAAGTTGAGCGCTTTACATGTAATGGCAGAGCAGCGATCAAAGCAACACCGCAATTGTAGGGGGATGGGGAGAGGGGCCAAGCTCAACTGAGTTAATATGCGGATGTGTGGGGCAGGTCGGTGGGGGGTTGAGGCAGTGGCTTGAGTTGCTTGTTGCTTGAGTCGCTTACACATAGAGTTATTGTGTCTGTAGCTAATTGAGCGAGAGGCGCCAGGTCGCTCAAGAGCCGAAAGGTTGAGTCATAAATCTGCACGCAATCGAAAGAGACTTCAGACTGTCAAATGTTGTAACCATTAAGAATGACAGAACAAAGCAACACGACGCTTATGTAAAACGATTGTGGCAAAAGGGAAAGGTCGCACAGCCGGAAATTGACTGACTAACAGTAGCTAAAGTTGGGCACATCTAAAGGTTGTAATGTATCTGTATCAGTATATGAGTATCTGTGAGATACGCTGGCATCTGGCATTCAACTTCCGCTTGTGGCTCTTCCCATTTAACGTCGCCTAATAAATTGCACATTGCATTTATTGTGACAGGGCACCAACTATGTAGCTATACATCTATACATATCTATATATATGAATACATACCATTTCCTTATCCTCCTGGCTGCGCGGCCACAGAGTCAGATTGATGAGTATCTCGCCCATGCTGAGGCCCGGTTCACCGTTAGTCGTATCGCTCAGCTGCAGATTGATATCTTCCGCCTTGCCCAGCTCCAGTTGAGTAAGATCGATTTTCGCCGAACCCATGAAATCATCCTGCAGTCCCCAATCGTAGTCAAAGACCTAAAGGGAATTGCAATTGCGATGCCAACAAACGGAAATTGAATTCGGTTAGCTGTTTTTGTATTTTGTATTTTGTATTTGTCTGAATGTGTAACAATTTCACAAATTGCACGTCATGCTGGCAATTATTGCTGCTGCTGTTGCCGCTGCTGTTTTTGATGTTGTTGTTTTCGTTCCTATTGGGAAATTAATTTTCACTTCAGGTAGCGAGGTGCGACTTTTCAAGTCAATCATTATTATCTACCAAATTGTAGCTTATTCTTCCATTTACCAGCATTTCACTTAGTACCACTTAAGCTTATTAAGCTTTAAAGTTTAAGCGAACATCATTTCTTTTTGGCTTAACAATTATTCTTAATTAAAACTTAAAGGTTAATTTAATATTTTGAAAAACTCTTCTGATTTCAAGCATAAGTCAAGCATCATTACATAGTTCTGTTTTTTTTCCATTTTAATCACACTTTAATATTAAAACGGACGATATTCTGTAATGATTTTCTTTCAATATATATATACAGCACAGATAATTATTTAAATGTATTAATAAACTTATTTAAACTGAACTGAACTAAACTGAAGTCATTAATCGAACTGTAAACTTAAAGCTCAGCAAAATTCAGCAACTATATGTTATTTCACTTACAGTAATTTTAACTCTAATAGTTTCTCATTTTTAATTATTTTATAACCATCACACGCCTTTATATCATATAATATTATTCTACGAGATATAGCTTGGTGCAATGGCTTACCTTGACAATAATCGTCTGAAATGGGTCCTCCACGGGCACAATGAACACCTCGTCCCACACAGGATTGAGGTCTCGGTGTATGGTTCGGGACTTGTGCAGCAAGCGTCCACCCACCTTGAATTTGACGTAAGGATCACTTAGTCCTGGCGCAGAGGAAAACACAACAAAGAAACATAAGTGAGCGCCAGGCAGGCAGGCAGGCAGTTCTGACAGGTCGTGTCATAACGGAGGGCGGGGCGGGGGCGGGGGAGTATCTGTTGTGTGTGTAAGTCCTTTGGCTTACCATTCTTGTCCATGGCCACCAGGTCGCAACCGGATTTGAGATGGACGCGCAGCTGAAAGAAGACGAATTGTCGTAATTGTGTCTCCCGCTTGCGACGCAGCTCTTCGGCCTGCAGTTTTGGCGTTAGTGATGTGGCAATGCAATGTTATAGTTATCGTTATCGTTATCGATATATCGATAGTTTTGCCGTTGCGTGCGCGTCAATATTTTGCAGAAAGAAGCGTAAAATAAATTTCGAAATTTTTGTTTAGTTGCGCAGCAAAATAATCCAATTGATTCAGGCAAATAAAAATCAAGAAAGAAAAGCTTTCTTCGGCATACCGAAGATTATATACCCTTGCAGACCAGGGTCAATATGTTTACGCTAACATTTATTTATTCATATAACAAATGTTTTCTTATGGGAGCTATATATAGAAGTTCCGGGTAACTTAAATAATAACAAAAATTTTTCATATTGAATGGGATATATGATATACATACATCCCAAGTGCCTTATGAAATAGCTTCAAGTTACCCTAATAAGACTTCAAACTCAAATAACTTTGTCAAATCTGAACCGATTGTCAGTGGTCAGAATAAAAGTAGTTTGGTTTCACATTAAATGCTAACTCATCAAAAAAAGCATGAGCACTGGTGTCCAAGATATTATTCAAATAAATTGTGCTAATATTATTTAAAATTAATTGTGCGTATACTTAATGCCTATAGTTAAATTAGCTTTAGAAAAAACCACTGGCAAGATAATTTGAATTATTTTGAATGTGAAGAAAACATGTGCAGCTGAACTCACCTGCAGGGCATCCAGTTGCTGCTGTGGGGTGGTTATAGCGGTGACATTGCCATTCTCGGGCTGCTCATCTATGCGACCCTCCATGGAGCCGCCGAAGCGTTGAATGACCTGTGCCATTTTGGCTGTGGCGCGGAAATCACGTGCCAGTGGTGAGCCAATTGTGGTGGCTCTGTGCCGTGGAGACTGAGTTACGGAGCTGCTCTCGGAGCTGTAGTCGGCGGCATAGTCGGTGCTCTCCTCGAGGAAATCGCTGGGAGACTTGCGGCCGATGCGATCTTTGCTTTTGGTGCGACTCCAGCGATGCCGCAGATTATTGAAGAAGCCGTGCGTCTTCTGCAGCACGCCCACACCGCTGGCCACGCCCACAACGCCTGTGCCGCTGCCACCGCCACCCACAAGCTGATGCGAGGCGGCACTTTTGGCCCGCTTCGGCGATATGTGCGGCGAGTCTGTGTTGCTATGGCAATCGTGACCGTTCAGCTCCGAGGCGGACTTGCTCAGATGCTTGCCCAAACGCTGCTGCAGCTGCGGCGAACCGTGCGGCGAGATGCCAACTCCACTCGGCGGCGATCCACTGGCGCTGGCGTCAGCGCTGTCCGCGGTGGTCAAGCGGCTGCAGCCAGGACGCGGCTCCTCACGGTCCAAATAATGAATGCGAGCTGCCACAGCCGAAGGAGAAAGACAGAGAGGGAGAGAAGGAGAGAAGGGGAGAAGGGGGTTGTTAAAATGAGTGCGTAGCAACTCGATAATCGATTTAACAAAATTAATTGACGTGTTGTGATCCAGCGCACGAACCACTTAAGACTGTGCACCACTTCTGACTGTGCAACACACAGCCGCCGCATGACATCATTTTGGGAGGCACTTGTGAGAGAGAAAGCAGAATCAACACTCTTTCGCTGACAAGCAGCTGGCACATTTCACAGATGCTGAACCACAGTGGTGGGTCAACTTGAGCACCATTGAAATGTTTTTATTATCAGCGGCCACAAGGTCATACATATTAGCTTTGTGCGCTGCTCGGTTCTTCACACAAATTTCAATCAGCTTAAAATCTAACATTTAAATTCTCTACAGTTTTTGAGGGCTACTGTTAGAATTACAGCTTTAGAGTTTGATTATCTTATTTAAATATTAAACCACAACTACATTTGTAGTGTCTCCGTCTTAAAGTCACAAAGTCAGAACTATCATGGGTTGTATAATCTCTTTTTGCACACATTTTGAAACTTTATATCTCAAGAAGTTTTAGAGTTACCCTTTTCATGTAACTGTTTTGGAGTATCACTACTAAAGTCACTGTTTAAGGGACACTGTTTTAGATTTAACAATTTTGGATTGTTGGTCACTTTTTTTCAAAGATCAAAGTCAAATACATGTTATACAGCATACGTTTAACCACGAAAAACTATATAACAAAGTTTCAGGCTCAACAATATAAGTACTTCTTCAAAGATCGAGAAGCATATATATATATTAAAGTATATATGCTTATACACAATCATGGCCACGTTCATAAATAAAGAAAATATCTTTCCATTTATTTTTCAACCTTTGGCTGCACTTAGACAGCACATAATATTGCGCAGTCGGTAAATTCCGACTGAAATGTTTTCATTTGTTTTCGCTCTACCTGCAACTGGAAAGATTTTGTTCAACTTGTGGCACAGCGCAAATGTGGCTTGCTGCTGCTTCTTGTGCAACTTTGATTGCATGGCAATCAGTCGCCGCCTTAATAATTAAACACATTCAGTGGGGCAGCATCTGCAGTAAGGCAGCATCCCATAACACAATAGATTTGCATTTGTACCAAGTAAATTTAATCAACTTTCACTAGGCACTAGCACCAAATATATATATAGAGAGTGTTTTTTGCATAACTCTGGGAGCAGCAAAAAAACAAAAAGTGAAAGGATGTAGAGTTAAGCGCGCCACGAACTGCACAGGAGCAGTGCTCCTAAAAGACTGCTATAGAGGTTTTTCGTGTTAGCTATGAAACTTGGCTTTTGTTATTGTTAGCGCCATCTATAGGTCACACAAATACAAACATTGTATCAAGTGCTGCTGCTGTGTGTGCGTGTGGGGGTGTGTGGGTGTGTGTATGTGTGCTTGTTGTTTTACCATTGAATATGAGCAGCTAGCCGCGACTGTGAATACTCTTGTATGTGTGTGTATTGTGCTTGTACAGCTGTGTGTGTGTAGTGGGTGTGTATGTGTGTGTGTGTGTGTACACTGTGGTGTCATTGTGGTTGTTGGCTATTGCATTATTAATGCTTTATGCTGCGCGGCTGTTGCTGCAACACAAATTGGAAGGAAAGGCGCCATAAAATGCAAATGGAGGCGCAACCAAACTTACAGCATGCCACTAGTACGTGTGTGTGTGTGTGAGTTTGCGTGGCGAGCTTTACGCACTCGAAATAAAAGCTTTAAAAAACACAGCTGCCCCCGTTGTCAACCCCTGCGGCAATTGCTGTTATGAATGAAATTATTTTAAAAATCAGACGTAGCAGTTTTTATATACATAAGTGTACATATATAAGAACATCTACATACATATACATACCATAATATATGTATATATTTATTTTTTTTGGCATTTGCATATGTGCTTTAAGCGACAAGCAATGGGCAGAGATTAAGCACAGATTTTGCATAAGCCAAGAAAATTGCGACCAAAATCGCAACATCAAGGACACCATATAATCACATTTAAGCTTGTGTCCTAACAACCACAACAATAACAACAACAACAACAGCAACAACAACAACAATGTCAAAAAACAATTGCAAAACAACAAGCAACTTTTTTCTTTTTGGCTCAGCATTTTAATTAATTTAATGCAGGGGGCGGGCAACCAATGTGTGTGTGGTTGTATGGCTGTGGGTGTGTGTGTGTGTACACACTTATAGCAATAATTATTTTAATTCCCTCTGCCATCAAATGCTCCCTGTCGAGCGCTTGTTCATTTGGGTGTTATTTTCAGCTGACTTCGAGCATTTATACGACATAAATATTTTATCAGACGACAATTGGAGGAAACATGTTTCACAGCTTTAGACACATGTCTCAATATTTACGATGTTAGTGTAAATAGTTTGCGATGTTTGCTGCATACTTTCAGGCGCTTCATTAAACTTTAATTTATTAGAGATGGGCGTGTTTCGTATTTTTATTAGAGCAATGTCTATGCACGAACAATTCAATTTGGTTTTTCAAGCATTCTTGCAATGTAGGACGAATCCTTTTACAAATTTACATATTTAATGTAGTTGTTTGCATATTTTCAAATAATTTACTACTATAAATTCCAATATATTTTGTATGTATGTATTCGGTATTTATATACCCTTGCACAGGGTTTTATTATTTTGGTCAGAAGCTTGCAACGCATAGAAGGAAACATATCCGACCCCATTAAGTATATATATAATTGATCAGGACGACAAGACGAGTCGATGTAGCTTTCTCTGTTTGTCCGTCTGTCGGTCTTGAAACTTGATACAGATGCTTATTTCTGCTGCACGCAGATCGTCGGAATCAGCCGGATCGGACCACTATAGCATATAGCTGCCATAGGAACGATCGGTCGAAAATGGAAATTGGAACATTATATTACGCAACTGCAAGGCTATACTACCTTGAGAGCCCTTCTTTTATTGTGTATCAGCAATTTATACCTAATACCTAAATAAATCTGGCTTATATACATTGCAGAATAGATAGTCAACACTTCTAGGTATCTTCTGCAGTCGTAAACATACTCGTTAGGCCAATCTAAAAGACATAAAACTCAGAAACTAAAAAGGTACAGCACCCAAATTAAATATGTACTCTAAAAAAATTAAAGCAAACAAGCAGACAAATAGTAAACTATAATAAAACTTCTGGTTAGGCACTCAGCGTTGTAACCTTTTTTTTAAGTCTGCAGCTTTTGACTGCAATTAGCCAACTTTAAACATTTTACGAGAAAGTTTTGCTCACGATTCGGCTCTGCTGACCGTTAAAACTTTTGCCTGGCCAGGCGAGATTTTGCGATTAGCACACATACGCAATGTGAACAGGATGAAATGGCAAAATGGCAATTTGGCAACTGGCAAATGGCAAATTGGCAAACTGACCAGAGGCGTCGCACAATTTTATGACCGTCAGCCAAATTATGTCAATACGGAGCAGCATTTTGGCCATTTTAATGACTTCCCTTTTTACGGTTTTGTATTTGATTTCAGCTGCAAGCTGGACAAGTGATTGTCAGGGTGATATCCTGTAGAAAATATATGTAATTATATACATACAAATATATTTCCCCAAATATCCAGAAAGAATTACGAGAGAAAATGTAATGAACAAAAAGTATATTAGCATAACGTTTTCTTTCGTGTTTGTTTAATCTGGGAGGGGGTAGGGAAAGTTTAAATAAACGGAAAGTATTTCATATATGTAGGACCCAGAATAATAAATTAAATATATTTAGGTACAAGGATCGACATATCTACAAAACTTAACAGCGATTGCTGATCAGGAAAAAAAAATATTTAAGATTATGGTCGAAATTTCTTTGCATGTATACAAATTGAATATACCCTTTCACTTTTGACGGCTACAGGGTATGAATGAAATTGCCATTAGCATTTTTATTGCCTGGGAAATGCGTATGTAGCATGTCGCTTTATGCTAAGTCCTTTTCGAAACGTAAAGGACATTATCATTATTTGGCTGTCCACAACGAGCGGGGCTCATATCTAAATCGAAAATTTGTGGAAGCAATCAAGTAATGCAACCGCAAGCGGCATTTAATGCCACAAATGACCCCTCCACACACATTCAAGGGGGGATATCAATTATGAATTTGATTGGAGACATGTGCAGTATGGCATTTTTTTTATTATATTTGATGTTGTTGTTGCTTTGTGGGTTATTAGTGTTGGTTTAGCCAATAAATCAAGCTCGAGGTCAATAATCAATTATTTAGTAACTGATACTCTAGGCGAT
This sequence comes from Drosophila maculinotata, assembly GCA_035045305.1. NCBI lineage: Eukaryota > Metazoa > Arthropoda > Insecta > Diptera > Drosophilidae > Drosophila > Drosophila maculinotata. The sequence goes on from JAWNPD010000387.1 coordinate 13,695,379, forward strand.
ATGAATGAGTTGGTGTGTGTTGCAAGTGTGTGTGTGTGTGTGGCATGTGTTGTACATAAGCCAAAAATACTTTTTCCCATTTATTATTATTATTTTTGTATGTTGCTGTTGCTGCTCACCTGTTGAGGCAAACATTCTGTTGTTGCTATTGCAAGTTGCTTGTAAGGGTAAAGGGGGCTGGTGCGGGGTGGTGCCCTTTATGTTCAGTTTGTCGCTTAGCTTCTGGCTGTTTATACTATGCCCCTTTGCTTCCAGTTTGTTTGCATTTGCTTTTTCACTTGCGCGTTTTTAACGTTGTTGTTGCTGTTGCTTGACTTTGTTATTGTTGTTGCTGAGGCAGCAGATGACGTCATCTGGTGGCGCTGCCTGGCTGTGATTGTTGTTGCCCCAAACTGGCGTCATGTGGCTGTCTAGCAACGCACAAAGCTCGTAGCGATGGCAGTTAATGATGTCGTTGTCGTCGTCGTTGCTGTTGCTGTTGCTGATGTTGTTGTTGTTGTTGTTGTTGCTAATGATTCTTGTTATACCCTAGACACACAGGCACGGTGGAAGGGGAGGTATAACAAGCATGACTAGAATATACCTACTTTACTGCAACATAGCCAACTATTTTCTTCTATCTACACAACTTTGACATAAACTTATGAACTGTTCACAATATTCTTTAGCATAACTTAAGATACTAAACGCATACGCCATTTTTAGCTGATTATGGAAAATAATATTAATATTATGATATAATAGTTTTCTATAGATAAAATATTAATCTATAGAAAACTATTTCCCTCCTATGGCTTGAACACTTTTTAGTCCGTATGTAGGTGCATTAACTTTATATTGTTTTTTTTCGATCAATTTTCTCATTTTAAGATTGAAAAATCTTTGTTTTTCTCAGTGCACTCAATTACAGATGTTGCTTCAATAGTTTAAATGCAAATGGCATGGAATATATTCGAAATTACAGAAATATACGTAATATACTTTATATCATGAATTGTTTTAACTATTTAGAAAACATTTTGAACTTCTGAACCATTTACCAGATTAATAACAAGTATACAAATAACACATATAATAGGTGGGAACACAAGTATTTCATTCTTTTTAAATAGTGGATATCTATTGGACTTAATCAAATTCTGAATGCCCCACTAAAATCATTCTGTATACACTTTAGGCACTTTTGTTATGGTTGTTTCCAGTGGCTTGTTATTGTTATTGTTTGGTGTTTTAATTCGCATGTTTGGCCAGCACGCAACCCATTTTATGGCGCTTATCAGACGAACATTTATAGCAACGAATATCGCGTCCCATTTCCACAGAAATTTGTGCAGCTCTTTTTTGTGGTTTTTGAATAAATTGGAGTAGCGTATTTATAATGACATTTCTTTTTTGAATTGTTCACAAATAATGATAAAACCCGCTTTAGATATGTGTTTCTATTAGATTTGAAAATCACTTTTGCAAACAATTGTTTTAGCTTTTTCATTGAGATGTCTGCCATATGGCAGCTGGCAGACTGCTATTCATATTTATGATGCTATCCTATAGATATTAGCACATTTCATGTGGCACTCATGTATTTGCCAACTTTTGGCTTAAACAAACAAACAGTCAGTCGAGAAAAGTTACCAGAATTTAGGGCTCAGTTTGGATAAAAGTGAATTTCGTTACTTTCCACTTTTGCTGCGTAAATGAGTTTTACTTCTGCCTCACAGAGTCCTGAATAATTCATTGAAATTTTGTTGAGGACTCTGCAGATGCTTCCCTTGAAAAACTCGCAAGGAAACGAGACACTTTATTGTTTCTTTGCCCACAGCTCACTAAACTATGCAAAAATTATTTAGACCCAAATTGCTTTGAATTTTGAGAGCAGAAAAAGAAGCAGAGATCACACTTTGAAATGCATATGAGGCGCTGCACCTAGTAGGAGGTGGGCGTGGCAGCATAGAAAACATGGCATGCCGAGGGTAATTAAACATCAACTGCAAAGGCAACGCGGAATGTGGGGCGAGCTGATGGGCTTCATGGGGCGTATACGTAATGTGAATTTTCTCTGCAGTCTGTTCTGCTCAAATGGGCAACTATTCACACGGCGATAGAACTGCGCCGTTCGAAATGTCGAAAAACGAGTTTAACAAAAGGCAATCGGCCAAAGCTAATGAAATAAATCAACTACAACTGTGCTGCATTTGTATAAAGCGTATAGTCAAACTCGATTTAGTTATCAAATCGATTTTTGCGAGTGAGAATTAGAAAGGGGAAGCTTTCATGGGCGATAATTGACTTAATAAGTTTGTACTGTATTTAATGCATGAGGCAAATAACAATAAAGCTTTTAAAGCACATGGAAGCTTTAAAGACAGCTTCAAAAATATATAATATATACATTAAAGCAAATTATTGTGATATCTGTATATCATCAAAAATGTTATTAAAATTACTAAATCGTTATTAAAGATTAATTTATGAAAATGAAATTTTAAGATTAAGTAATTGAAAGAAAATACTCAATTCAATGTTAAAGACATTTTCCTCATAAATGCACAGCTTTGAAAGCACATTAAAGCTTGGTAAGATATCAAATCAAGCAAGCAGAGCTTTTTACTTTAGGTACATTATCTACACTTTTATATGCACATTACAGATAATAGCTTTTAAAACTCATATCCGTCCAAACTCAAGTTTATTGAATGTTGTGCATGGATATAATTAAATGTTAAGCTTAAAAGTCCTGCTACTTATGCTGAGCTCTAGAACTAATTTAATGTGTTGTGCCTGAAAGACCACATTAATCTTTTGTATTAAGGCAGATTTGGCAACTCATCGCCTGTTTCGCCAAGTGTAGCTGTGCGTGCCGCAATCACTCATCAAAGTTTGTCGTTTATGACAAAGACACACACATTATGCTTAAGCCCTGCTATAAAATCTTGTCACATGGAATACGAAATCATAATCACTGCATTGTTGATCCACTGCAGGCGTTAATTAACTTGGTCAGCACAAAGTAAGCCATGGAAAATCCTGCAGCTAAACCGCTCGACACTCGAGGGTCGCGTGCCAGTCAGAAAACCACACTCAAAGCTCAAGGTTAAGCATTAATGGCTTAATTAGGTGCTAGTGGACAGGATAATGACGCGACTTGTGTGCACATATATAAAGCAATATATTTAACGATCTGAGTGCAGTCAAGTTTATGGATTTCAGTGGGGGCTTGACAGATGCGTGTGCTCCAAGCTAATGGACCCTGCTGGCTAGAGTGGCTCTCATTTTAATTAACTCTTTGAAAGACACTTTGACCGAAATGTCACGAAAAGTAATTACAAGTTTTCAACACAAAACAGCTGCCAGAGAGCGCTGCCACAAGCCAGTGGCAAGTGGCATGCGATAAGTGGCAAGCTGCAAGTTGAAAGCTGTTTGCAAGCTGAAGCGTATGTCAGCAAAAAGCGTCAACGAACGCAAAAATGGGCATCAAACATTTTGCGGCACTGCTTCGGTTTGTGGCAGCTACGCAGGAGTCTTGCTTGCAACTGCCTCCTGGCAAATTGTGCAACAATTCGATTGTCACTCGAAATTTAGAACCATACACTGAAATTAGAATCTCTCTCTCTTGGTATATATAAGGAAATTATTATAGTATCTTTTAATTAAAATTTAATCATAAATTTATCATTCAATAATCAAATTATTTCCACAGAAGCAGCACCGCTGGAACCAAAGTATTTAAGTTTTCAAGCAACCATTGCAATACGAATTTCTTGTCTATTTTATGTCACCATTTTAGCCATTTACATTTAAAATTTCGAATTTCATGTAGCCAATTTGTGAGGATGGGTTGCAATTTCAATCACGAGGCAGCAGCAGCGGCAGCATCGACGGCAGCAGACGACGCCAAGTTCATGGGGTCTGGCTGTGTGGCAGGAGACATGCTGTGCAGCATAAGCAGCGGGGGGCAGCCACAGCGGGACAGTGGGGCAGCTAGACAGACACACACACCTCGAGGTCACAGCTGCTTGCCCCACTCGACCGCTAAGGGAACACCAAGATGCTGACAAGTCAAATGGGCGCATAAGTAGGGAAGCAAAAATGGAAACAAATAAAGAAAACAAGTCGCCAAACTAATGCCGCAATTTATCTGCGCACTGCGCCACATGCGACAAATGGGCGCAAATAATTAAAAAATATCAAGTCAAACGACACGCGACAACTATGAGTGCCGAGGGGGAAAGGGCATTTTATACATGTGTTGCATATGCATGTATTTTAGGCATAGCTAGTGATGTCCATCATCCTCCTCCTCCTTCTACTTTCACTCTCCCGTTCGGTGTGTGTTAGTGTGAAGCGGAAGCGCAGCGGCATGCAAAGGCGCCATAGCCCCATGACGAACAACATCCGTGTGGCCGTGCGTGGAATCGCCACTCGGCTAACCCCATCGCGACGACTGGCGCCAAAACAACAGCGAGGGGCACTTTAATCACTTTAATCAATATATCAAAAATATAAATAAATTCAAAATAAAAGCAATATATAATTTTAATCCTTTTTTGATTTTACAAAAAATTTGAACCCAAATCAGAAAATTGAACTTAACTATGGGAGCTTAAAGCCTAGAAGGTGTATGGATTTTTGGCACGTCTCTAACTCAACTTGTTATCATTTTGTTATCAAATCAATTATTTGTTAAATGGTGTAATAATAAATAGCAATTAAAATTCATTATATATGTTTATAGACCCATGAAAAATCCGCTTCGCTGGCTGCTCCACATATGTAATTTTGCAACTCTATGAACCCCCCTCGTGCCGCAAATTTATGCGCAAACTAATTTTGCCAAGGCAGCGCATAAAAATAGCCCACCATAATGGTGGCAGCATGCTAAACAGCCGCCACTCAAGTGCGGCTCAAAGTTTAGAGCCAGGCCAAAACACAGAGCCAAGTCAAGTGTTCCCGGCTGTGGCCTGAAGCATAAAGCATAAGGGATAAAGGATAACGGATTACAACGTGCGAACCCTGCGACGGCCCTATCTAAGTAAGCTGCTTAAAAATATACACAGAGCAGCATCACAGGACAACCTATGAACCCGTTACTTTTTTTTTTGCCAGGCTCCGCTGTGTCAACATACATTTCATAGTGAGAGAAAGTGGGACGGAGAAAGTCGGGAGCCGTTTATCAAATTTTGGAAAACATATATTTATTTGTTTTTATATAGTATATATTATATGTGTGTGAATTTTTGTTCATTACTTACGCATGTTTAGTAGCCGCTTGTGCCTGTGCGTGTGTGTGTGAGTGTGAGTGTGTGAGCGTATGTGTGTGCTCAGAGGCACGCGAGCAAGCACCAATACTAATGAACTACGATTTTTGGAGGCATATGCGGTGGAGTCTACCCCGCTACCCGCTCAGTTGTTGTTGCTCGTTTATTGCTGGTTACATCGACACATTTCTTCCGCTCGTGTGCCCCTCCTCCGCCCCTTCTACCACCGCTGCTACAACTTCTTTTTTGGCTTTTTGCACTGCTGAAGATGCTGGCTTTGATTTTTCTGCCAGTAACACACACACACACGAACACACACACAAACACACACGCAGGCTGAAATATTTGCCACTAATTGCACTGTTGCAGCGGCTGTCCCGTTATCCTGCAGCTTGGGGACACACGCGAGATAAATGGCGCTTTCTCTGAATCGCTTCACACTGCCTAAGTCGCCTGTATAGCAAAACGCGCGCTCTTCGCTTCGCTTCGCTTTGCTTGGCTTTGCTTGGTTGACTACGTTTCGATTTTCGCCGCGTCCGCTGCGTCCGCTAACGTGGAGAGTTTTTGAGCAACTAAATTTTCATTAAGAGCTTTCTGGCGCTGGCACAAGTCGAAAGCTCTCGACATTTGTTTGCTTGCTGAGAGCGAACTGACAATTGAGTGCGGCTGCGAATGCTTTGAGTAGTTTGCTGGGCGGCTCCTGTAAACAGGATATTAATTGGCGGCACAACAGGATGAGTTAAAGCTTATGTCCTTGACTAGCTTGACAAATAGCAAATGCCTTGGCAGTTGAATTATTGTCACAGCTAAATAAATTGCTTGATGAACCCAAGACAGAGAGAGTTAGAAAGTTAAAGTATGACTTTTATGACTTTACTAGTCTTTATCTAACTTGTGGTTAACTCTGCGTATAATCTCAAGCATCCTCTCGAGCTTTCCACTCAGTCCAAGGGCTCCGCTTTGACAACGCTCTACTGAGTGCTAAAAACGACTCCAAGGTAACAAGCTAATGAGCATGCTTTTTTTTTGAGTGACACCCGAAAATGGCAATGCGGAGCACAGCTCTATGCTGAGTATTTAGTCACTGCCAATGGTGAGCGCAGTTTAATTCGCCGCTTTGTGCTCTTCGATAACAGCTGATAACGGCAATCAGCTTCGCCGATCGCTGGACACCCGGTTCCAGGGCTTTCGGCACGCGTTGCCTTGGTCAGTCACTCGGGAGTTGTGCAGCCGTTCGTTGGTCTGTTTGCCAGTCTGGTTTGGTGCTTACCTACAAAAATCATTTAATTTCTATAAAAAATAAACTACAAGTATTCTATAAATAATTCGGCTGGTTCGCAAGTCGCATACTTAAAAAAATAAAGGGCAACAAACTGCATAAAAGAATACCAAAAACTTCAGATCGGCAAAGTGCAAGAGTGCAGTAGAGAGAGAGACCGGTAAGTCATGCTTTAGTCGGCTGTGCGCTTTGTTCGTCTGCTTCTCGTGCGCCATTTAATCTGTAGCGACCGTTATCTCAATGTGTAGGCGGAGGATCCCTTCCGCGGACAGGGGGGGGAGGAAAGTTCAACGTCGCAGTTAGTTTTTGCGCCTTGCACTTTTTACTTTCGCTATGCAGTTGCTCTTTCTCTTTCTCGCTTTGCAATTTCTTCATTACCCACACTTAATGTATGTGTTCTTCTCTGTGTCTGTATCTGGTTCTGTATGTGTGCGTGTGTGTGTGTGTGTGTGCAGTCGTTTCTTTTGCATACAGTTTTCGATACACTTTGATCCCAATAATAAATCTTTGATAATTTCATTATTTTTGTTATTTAATTTTTCGTTTTTCATTCACTTTTTTCGTGTATTTTGTTTTGTTGATTTTTTTTTCTTTTTTTTCTTTGGCGATGCAATAAGCGCTATAAATATCAAATTAAATGCCAATGCATATGTAAATGTTTATAATAATTGTTTTTGTAAAATGTTCTCAAATTATTAATATATATATATATATATATATATACATATATAATAGAGATCAGTAACATTATTCACACTATTAAAATATCAGTTTTGAGTTTGCTTTAATAGATTTGCTCTTGTCGAAGGTAATAAGTTTTGTTACAAAATTTTATAAAAAAAAACTATCAGATATTTTGACAAAACTTTACAATCGTCATATAAAGCTATTATATTGGTAAAATCTTATCAATCAATTTAACATTCTAGTTTGTCTCTAAAATCAAAAATTATTTAAATAATTCATCTTTATGCTGTTTGACATGTAAGGGTATTACATATTTCGACATCCAAAAAGAACATGTTGCTCTTCCCAGTTTTACTTATCTCCAAGCTGAGAATCATATAAAACTATTCAGAATAATCCCTGATCTAGAGCAAAGTACACAAATTGAAAATATTAGCTAATTTGTTTTGAAATTTGTTGTTAGTCACTGCTCCGGCAAGCAACAAAGTTTTGATTAGTTTTGCCAGACAGCCGCCAAATGCAAAAAATAAAAGCGGCAGCAAAAACAGCAACAAAATTAAGTTTGAGTGTATAAAAAGTGCGATGCGATGAAGCCAACTGATAATCCGAATAATAGAATAGGTGGCAATGAGATGCCTCGATGTCAGACGGTGTCAGGCTCTACTTATAGTAAGTACTTCTACTTATAAGTAGTACGGGTCGTTTTTGGGGTTGTCAGCGCCTAATCACGCCGCGAATGCTGTCACAGCTCGAATTGTACCTTTACGATCAGCCAGCAATTTGTGATAATCTCAAAATACAAACATACATGTATATGTGCCAACAAAAATTAATAAACACAAATACAGTAAACGCTTCGGAAAGAGAACGGCTCTCAAAATGTTACAGTCATTTATTTATTATTTTTCTTTTAAATTGCCATTAAAAAAAGAAATGAGAAACGTGGTTTTTTATTTAAAATTCATTTTTTTGAGCACATGTTTTTTTTGTTATTATCTTCAGTTTTAGAAAATGTTGAAAATCACTGAAAACACATGCGATTTATTTATAGTCTAAAATAAATAGATTATTCTTGAAATATGACTTTCAGAAATTCGAATTATTTGCTAGTAAAAAAAGTGAACGTTTAGATTATCGAGCGATTACTGTATTGTTTATAAAATTGCCATAAAAACGCCTATTAATCAAGTGCAGTTAATTGTCATAGCAGCAGCAGCAGCATCCACAGCATCGACAGCATCATCATCAACAGCATGGCACTGCAAGAGACCGAGACGGGGGCCAAAGATCATCATACGCAGCGAGATCATATCGACGATGATGAAGTCAGCGAACTGCAGCGCTCCTCCAGCTTCTACCAGAATGTGCGTGAGCAGGCGGAACGCTTCGCCAGCACCCGATTGGGTCAGTTCGTCATCGAGCGTTTCGATCGTGGCCTGAAACTGATCGAGGATACAACCAAATGGAGTCTGCCCCAAGGTATATACTATTCGTATTATTATTTTTTACTACAATATGAATGCTAAGGTCTTGGTCATTGTACTCGGGAAAAATTAATGTGATGTCGCAGATATCCTTCATATTTGTTCTTTTTTTTTGCATCCACAGAGAAAAACTCGAGTGCCGTCGCGCTGGAGCGCCCCTTGCCTTGGGGTCCTTTCCTGCTGCTGATCATCCTGCTGCGCCTGGCGCGCATTTGGGTCTCCATAGGCGCCCTGATGATTGGCAACGGACCTGTGTCGCCAACGGACATGATTTACTTTATACAGACGCGTCGCCGCAAGCTGCGCGCCATCCGGGTGCATGGCTTGAGGGTGATGCGGCATCGCCAGCAGGAGGCATCCGGCATGTCGGGCAATAGCTTTACCCAGCAGTTGAGTCACTGGCTCAATCGCGCCATCTGTCGGCCGGGCGTGCAGCGGGCAAACAGCGGACGGGCATTCAATGTGTCTATCCCGGAATCTCAACAGCAACAACAGGTGGGTGCATTGAAAAAGCGTTTTCGTAATGCTTAAAATAAAGTATTTCTGAAAAGGAACCAGAATAATCGACAGGATTAAGAAGAAGCGTTTCGGCTTTTAAAAACTGAATGTCGTAAATTAAGAAATTATATAAAATAAAAATAAAATAAATTATATTTAACACTTTGATTTAAATTGTAGTATGACTTGCGTATACTTATTATTATTATACAATCTAGACCATATATTTTCCTATGTATTTTCCCAAATGTAGATATTAAGAAAATTATATATAATTAAAAAGTCTATTTAGATTGAGAAAACTAGACTAGAAATGATAACTAAACTTGGTGAAAATTTATAGAGCAAGCAAATGAATCAGAGCGTAGCGAAGCGTCCGCGTGATGAGGACTCGACTGTGGATCAGAACCTAACCATTGATCAGATGCTGGCCAAATATGCCAATGAGAACTCCGAGGATGATTCCGACTTTGTGCCCAATGAGGAGAACGGAAGCGCGGTCAACAGCAGCAGCAGTAGCAGCAGCAGCAGCGACGGCGAAAGCGAAACTCACACCAGCGAGCAGATCAGCAGCAATGAGGAGCAGGAAAATGTCGAGCAGGTGAGTAACAGTAAAGGTAATTCTATATCCGATATTATTAAATGTCAACTCAACTGCAATTACAGCAAAAGGTGTTGCAGACATTTAAGATTCATAATTATAATCCGGCCAAGAATCAGGCGACTGCCAATGGCACCAACGGCAGCAGCGAGCAGACGGAAGTTGGTAATGGACATTGAACTGTTAGAAACACATCCCCCCTCTCTCTTTTTCACTATCTCTATGCACACACAAACACACACAACCACACACATTTTATAGAGACACACCTAGGTGCTAAGTCTAGTTTAACTGAAAGTATCGAATATCGATTAAGATTTGAATTTTTTTTTGATAGTTGGAACGAAATGCGATAAACTGAAATACATAATTAATTATTCCCAAAAAACAGTTAGTAATTAATTTGTACTTTTTGCGCCCCATAAAAAACAAATTCCTATGTATATTCCATAATCCAAAAAAAATGTTGTAAGTGACTTTTTGGCCAAAACCCTGCCCTGACGTCGTCTCTCTCTCTCTCTTTCTCTCTCTCTCTCTCTTTCTTTCCGTCTCGTTCCCGCTCTTTTGCCATTTCTATCATAGCAGAAAAGCAGCGAGCATTGGAATTGAAGCAGGAGCAGTGGAAATCATCGCCGGGACATCTAAGCGCCGCCCTGATGAATACACGATTGTGCAACAATACAGCTGCCGCAGGTAACTCGATAGTGTTGCATATGCCTCAATTGATCACACCTGGATTGAGCTCAATCTAGGATTTATTATCAGCATTTTAACATAAGTATTTTGTCTTTGTTTCTGTTACTCTGTGCATGTGTTCAAACGCAACAGCTAATGCTGAACCAACAACAAATCCTGCTCCACCCACCTCCCAGCCCGATAACGATCCTGATCCCGATAACGATGACGATAACGATAATGACTCTGACTGCGACACGGACAGCAGCAGCACGGACACTATCTGTCAGCAGCAGCTGCCCGTTGAAGGCAGCACTGCAACTGCAACTACAACTACAACTATGATATCGAATCCTGACCTAGATCATCCCACTGTTGAGACCCTAACGCCTGCTACATCCTCTGAAGATATTTTTTATAGTCCCATCGGTTCGTTCACGTTCTTAACTAATGCTTGCTCAACTTCTCTTTACTCTCAACGTTTTTATACCCTTGCAGATTGTGTTATAAATTTTCTAGTATTTTATTATGACCTTATAGAGTATTTAAAACCCGTTTAGGTTCATATATTTTCGGCATGCTGCAACTATGCTGAAGTCTATATCATACAAATATGAACACTAGCTTAAAAATGTATTTGTATGGAAAACTTTGATGTTCTTCAAGATATCTTAACTCGGGTCACTCATTACAAGTGATGTTGTCCTCTTAACATTTCGGCTCATATAGAAACAAATCAAATACATCTTTATCAAAGTCAAAAACTACTTGCTTTATGCTGCTCTCAACAATGGAAAAATGTATATGCCACATGTCTGCAAGGGTATTCAATCTTTGGCATCCCAAAGATGACTTTTCTATTTGTTTCATTGTTTACTGAAAGTATTAACTATTCTCTTCAGGTTCGCCCAACTGCTTCAACAGCTCCCTTGGCACCCAGGCCCTGCTGAAGCACGCTTCCATCAGTGCGGTGCCCAGTGAGTAGCTACAGTCTCATTCCAAGTCCTCTCAAAGTATATGGCTTCCTCTCTTGCCGCTCCACAGCTCATTCCACGCCCAACACTGATCTGGATGATGTACATTCGACAGGCTCCGAACTGGAAGAAGCAACTAGAGAGAGCATCTTACTGGCCCATCAGACCGGGCAACAGGACACGCCTCCAGCGACCAAGCCCTTTAAGCAACAGCAACAACAGCAGCGGCAATTCAATCATTCCCATCAGCGGTTCCGTGGGCGCAACCGACGTTAAGTCTGTTCCCAGAGGAGTGCATTTTCTTCTATTAATTTTATACCCTTCTTTCCTTCCGTTATATACTTTTTACAATCCCACTATTGTTAGTAATACATTGAGTAAATATTTTGAACTTAAACAGCTGTTTCTACTTGAGCCTAATATTTGTTTACAATGTGGTACAGTGATCACTCGCCAAACAGAACGTGAGGTTTGCTGTTTCTAATTCGAAGATAATACTCATTTTAAAAAGGCTTATAAATATTTTTGCAACATCGGGGATTCGAACACAGATTTGTTTACTCCTTTGTAGACTGCATAATTGTTCTATTAGTTTAGGTTTATTTAGATACAAATATTTGATTAATTTAAAGTTAGCCTTTTAATGGCGCACGGTCGTGAACTCACTCTAAGTTTATAATTAAATGATTAGGTTAATTTATAAGAGTTTTTGAACATTATTTATTTTTTTGATTATTCAATGGGTGCATTAAAAAATCAAAATGGTTATTAATAGCTTAATAATCTTTTTTCGACCACTGCATCAGGAGGTATCAGGAGCTTTAAGGAATTATGAGGAATTATTAAGAATTGTCAGCAATTGGCTCAAATTTAAAGCTTATGTCGCCATGTGGTGAAAGGATTATGGTGCTCTCGTACTGCAACGGAGTCTTGGCCAGCCAGCTGACCTGGTAGCATCGCAGCAGTCTTGCCAGCAGCGTCTCCAGCTCCAGTTCGGCAATGCGCTTGCCAATACACGTTCGTGGCCCAAAGCCAAAGGGCAGGTAAACGAACGGATTGCGGGAGCGTGCCTCCGGGCAGGCCTTAATCTCCGCATCCGCATCCGAGTCCGGTTTTAGCCAACGTTCGGGCATAAATTGGGCACTCTCTGAGAAATACTGATCGCTATTCGAGAGCTCCAATACGCCCATAAGGACACCCGTGCCGCGTGGCACTCGATAGCCGGAGAGCACCAGATCCTTGGTGGTAATGCGAAAGTTGCCCGGCGTTATGGAGGTAATCCGCAAACCCTCCTTAATGCAGGCACGCAGATAAGGCATATTCTTGGTATTCTCAGCCGTAAGGCAATCATCCGACCTGGGCAGAATGCGCATCAGTTCGCGACGCAGCAGCGTTTGCTTTGAGGGATTACGGGCGAGATGATACAGAATGGTCACAAATGCCGAGGAGGTCTGTAAGTGGGTAGAAATATTATAATATAATATGGATTGATAGCAGCGAGTATTCTTTTACCGTATCCAAGCCAGCCATTAGCATATCCATGGCCATAACCACAGCAACCTTTTTATTCAAAGCCAACAGCTGCTCCAGGACGCACTTGTTGCCTGAACGCTCCTCCTGATCAAAGCGCCCAATGGCTGCCTCAATATACTCGGTTGTAATCTCCGTAATGTGATCGTAGGTCTGCAGAAACCGCTTAAAGCCAGGCGTCTTGTAATACGGCCAAATTGAGGGTTGTACATCGTATTTGAAGCTATAGTTGAAGAACTCCGACATATGTTGGGCGAGACGAGCGGCATTCGGATCTGGTTGATCAGTGAGCAAACCCATGCGAGTGTTAAGCGCCACAAAGGCAATGGATTCAAAAGCCCACATCTTGAGCTGCTCGTGAAAGTCGGCCTTGAGAGTGTGTGACACCGGATCACGCAGGGATTCCAATCTATTGACAAAATATGGAAAAAAGGTGATATAATAGGAGTGTGGTAAGGTATTCTGAATGGTATGGGGTAAGTTATGCTTGGGTTTCTTACTTGTCAATAAACTCCTTGGAAATCTGATCGATTTGCGGAAGATTTTGTCTGACATTCTGCACCTTCATCAGCACCGGATTAACCTTGTTGCGTATGTCCGCCCAGGATTTGCCTTGTCTGTATTGTTAAGCAAACTTTTATTAGATAAATATGTGTAGAGTGTGTTTTCCGTTAAATTTTAAATAATATGTTTAAAATAAAGCTATAGAAATCAGCTTAAATCCGTTTTAATTTTTTCATTGTCATAGAAAAGTTTTCGACTATCTCTTACAATTGTGGATGGTGTTTTCCAAACAGCTTAAGCCATTTCACATACTCGCATGTATATAGAATAAAATCGGTTTAAACTTACTCTGAGACCAGTCCGCCAATGCCGCCAAAGACGTCCGGACGATGCACCTTGCGATAGTAGGTAAAACTCTCCAGACCGATGCGTATGGGCCAAACACCCTCGTTTCTATAGGTGAGCTCGAAATCCTTTGGATTGTAGGTGAAGACAACATCATTTTTGCCCATCATACCCGGAAAGCGATATATATCGCCATACCACTCACGCATGCGACGATTCATGTCAATCAGATTCGTATTATATAGTTTGCCTATTGGAAAAAACCCATATGATACATTATTTAAGTTTTTGTGTTAAATTAAAGCTTAAATCTTACCGCCTGGCAGAAAGTAGGATAAGACGCGCCAAATTGCAGGTCCTGGCACTGCTGCATAGGGCTTTGCCTGCAGCCATTCCTCGTCGGAGCGCGTCGGTGTTGTCTCCAATAGTTGCAAGTGAGTCTGTGTGTAATCAAATTGCCCAGCGGGTCTGATTGTTTGTAAACAAAGCTCCCTCGCTCTCACGCTCTCTCTCTCTCTCACGCTCTCTTGCGCTCAGCTGTCATTCACTCACCTGCTGCCTAAGCTCCCTGCCCGTTGAGAACTGTCGCCCAGCGAACAGCTGATGCCTGGAAGCCAAATGTTTGTAACGCTCTATGAATTTCCACATCGTTTGCTGTGCGTTCGACATCAATCAAGTTATGAGCTAATTTTCCCTATAATTTATACTTTTCTATAGTATATAATTAACGCGCTTGTTGTCAAAGCTCCCGCATAAAACAAACCGAGCCCGAGAGAGTGCCAACTGTAACTAAATTTGTTAATTTAGCTGTCTGTTCATATTAGTCAACGTAAATTTCAGTTAGATGAGCTTTTCGCTGAAAAGCTTTGAAAATGGTTTGTGACTTGTCAGACAAACCGATAGAGTAAGCTTTAAAGCTAAAAACATTAACCCTTGGCAATGCAACGTGCATATAAATGGCATCCTAAAGAACTGAATTAAATTAACTCATCAGAAAAGTGTTCAGAAATAAATAATAAAAGTTTAAGTTTGTAGAGTTTGTTTTTAATACATTTATTCATTGCATGCGTAAAATTGTTTTTAAATTTTAAAATGTTGATTTTTCTTTGGTTTCATACAATTTATTGAATTTATTGAATGATCATTTGTTTCATTGGTTTCATTTGTTTGTTGTTGGTATGTAATCGTATCGTTATGTCATGTACATTGAAAATTTGAATAAGAGTCAAGAGTTGAGATTTAAAGAAATATACATAGTTTGTTTTGTTAAGGTACATTATAGATTAGCAAGTTGTATGCTTATGCATGATATGTATGTATGTTTGTAAGTATGTGGTTTTTTAAAATATGCACACACACATTTAAAATTTAAGTAGACAATACATCAATATATCAATGTCAATGGAGGCGTTAGAGTTGAGTTAAACACTTGATATGTATTTTTATGTACTATGTATTTTATTGGCGTAGTTAAAAGGATAAAGGTAACTACCCATCGTTATCCAACTATATATAATATATACGACTAAATTCAGCACACAAAAACAAACTCGGTATTTTTGGTATTATTTTGTTTTTCTTTTCTCGGTTTCATTGTATAAAAATATAACAAATTATAAACGTTCGTTGTCTCTGCACAAATATATCTCATGCTACTTATATATGGTTGATTGGTTTTAGTTTTTGGTATTTCCTTTTCGGTTTTTCTTTTTCTTTTTTCTTTTGAAACGAAAAATTATTGAGAAAACATTCTGCGGAGGACCTTCAGTCTTGTTTTTGTTTTTTTTTTTGTTCTTGATATTGCTTTCGTGGTTCATTTGTCATCATTTTGCATTTAATTCAACTGGAAATTGTTAGAAATTATTAGTTTAGTATGTGATATTCAAGGTGATAGAATCACATGGATTGTGGATTGTTAACAATTGTATTTCTATTTAAAGTTAAGCGCTTATTGAGTTCTGTGCTGAAGATCCCTAAGAACTAGTACACATAAGAACCAAAACAATATGTAGAACTAACAAAGTTAAGTTAAGTTTTGAAACGTTGGGGTCATCATATATGATTATTAGGTATTACACACATTTATGGATAGTTTTTCAATTGTTCTTCTTCATCTTCTTGTTTTTTTTCGGATTTTTAGCCTAAGTTAAATTGCTCACATTGAGTTGATATGCATTTAGTATTTTGTTTGGTATTTCTTCACAATTAGTTTCGAAAGTACATGAAATGTATAAGTAATATAGCTAAATCTTAGTTAAACTGCTCTTGATATGTATACACGGTTATTTTACCTAGCATTTTATGTTTTGTTTAGTTTTTCATTTTTTATTTCTAGGAATTAAAAATAATTGTTGCTAAAAAATGCTTTAAAAAACTTACTCTTTATAATATATGTGCACAATAAATATTTGATATGTTTTTCAGGCAGTGCATTTAACTAGTAATTTGTCTAAGGACTTGGTATTTTTTTTTAATACTAGAAACTAGTTTTAATTTATAAATTAGACTCAAGTGCAATTGTTGCTAAATTATATTAAACATAATAATTAACAAATTGAATATAAACTTAGCATTTCATTTCTTTACCGCATATAACATGTAATTGTATATCATATAATAATATATTGTATATATAGTTACTTAATGTATATAGTATATTTAAGCATTTTGCTGATATGTTTTGAGTTCATGGCTGGTTTTTTCATTCCTTTTATTTTGATATGTTACGTTTAGCCTCGATCGGGCGCTAAAACTTGAATAGTTTTCCGTTTTTCTTATGTACTAAGGTTGAGTAGCTCAGATATGTATGCGATTTTGGTATATACTTAGCTAAATGTATGAATATATTTAAGTACGTTTAGGTGTTGTTTTTATGCACACTTTTCATTCAGCCGACAATCTGTTTTGTAGTTTGTCTAAATACATTTCCTTGCCCCAAAAATTAATTGCATGGAGACGCCCTGCAAATCGCAATTAGCTTCAATTTGTTTATCGCTTATTTGCTATAAAATCACATTTAGTTGCTTAATTAAATTGTATGCTGTCTCTCTCACTCACACGCACATACACACAATCAAGCACACTCTCTCACACACACTCTCATACACACACGAACAATGCATCGCAACCTTCGTACATCATGTATGTAGATATTGCTTTTAATTTTTATATTCATGTTTCCACTTATTTGTTTTATTTTTTTCGGATATTCGATATTTTTCCAAATATTTCCATGGCCTGCTGCTGTTGCACACAAAAATGTACGTTGCTTACTTTTTTCGGTATTTATTTTTACAGTTTTTATTTGGTTTTTCATTTTACTGCTCGGTGCAGTGGAAATCTGCGTTTTGTAGGTTTGGGGGTTAAAAGGATTTTTGTGGGCGCCAAAGTTCGCATAATTGAACTGTCAGCCAACTGGCAGACAGGCAGAGAAATATGGCGCCCTGCTGTGGCGCGAATGTAATTCCAGCATCCCACCTCCTGCGTCCTGCGTCCTACATCCTACATCCTGCGTCCTGGGTACTGCGTGCTGCAATCCTGCACGCAGGGCTTTCCATCGATTGTTTGTTATTCTTGCCTTTAATTAAATGCGTTAAAGTGCAGCGTGACGTGAGTGGAAAATTATGTTTGAATTGGGGGTTGTTGTTATATGTAGCCTTTCAGTCAATGTTTCTCAATTGCGTCTACTCCTCGGGCCAGCCGAGATCCTCGCCAACCAGCTCATAGAAGCGTTGATTATATTCGGCAAAGAATTTGCGCAGACGTGAGACAACGACTGGATCCACATGTGGATGCTTGCGTCCCTTGGTCTCCCGTAGACAGCGATCACCATTGTCATAGCGCAGGCAATAGAATCCTTTGGTTTCATTGAAATAGAAATGCTCGCTGCGCACACGATGCTCTATGCCTGCAAGTTGAAAGAGAATTAGATAATGGTTTAGTATATTATCTATTCATTGTAATACAATGCCTGTTCCAAATTTATCCATACATTTGATAAAGTTATAGATCTTAAGCTAAAAAATTTGGTGTGTATATTCTCGTTTTGCATACAGAAGTAAAAGTGACAAAAATTTGGCTTGTAAAGTGCCCAAACAACGAAAAGTTCCTTACAAATTACCTTCCCAGCCTTCAAACTGCCACAACTTTGTCAAATCTGAACCGATTGTCAATACCGAGGCCATTTTGATCATTATTTGGCATCTAGTATAATTATACATCTCAAGATTATGAATTTTTGATAAAGTAAAATTTCGGATTTTTTTGGTGAAAAAAGCATAAGGGGGGACCCTTACCAATTGTGATAGAATCTTGTCAAATAGAATCTTGAAATTTTACGTTTAATTGATTGTGGGTGTCTCAATTAGTATAAAAAACTATACGAAAAGTGATTTTGTGGTGTTTCATTTTGCTGTCAAAAATCACGCCAAAAGTGACAAAAAAATGGACTTGTAAAGTGCCCAAACAACGAAAAGTTCCATATAAATGACCTTCCCAGACTTCAAACTGCCACAACTTTGTCAAATCTGAACCGATTGTCAATACCGAGGCCATTTTGATCATTATGTGGCATCTAGTATAATTATACATCTCAAGATTATGAATTTTTGATAATGTAAAATTTCGGATTTTTTTGGTGAAAAAAGCATAAGGGGGGACCCTTACCAATTTTGATTTTTAAAAAAATAGAATTTTAAAATTTTACGTTTAATTGATTGTGGGTGTCTCAATTAGTATAAAAAACTATACGAAAAAAGATTTTGTGGTACTTCATTTTTCTGTCAAAAATCACGCCAAAAGTGACAAAAAAATTGACTTGTGAAGTGCCCAAACAACGAAAAGTTCCATATAAATGACCTTCCCGGAATTCAAACTGCCACAACTTTGTCAAATCTGAACCGATTGTCAATCCCGAGGCCATTTTGATCATTATTTGGCATCTAGTGTGATTCTACATTTCAAGATTATGAATTTTTGAAAAAATAAAATTTCGGATTTTTTTTGCGAAAAAAGCATAAGGGGGGACCCTTACCAATTGTGATTTTTCAAAAAATAGAATCTTGAAATTTTACGTTTAATTGATTGTGGGTGTCTCAATTAGTATAAAAAACTATACGAAAAGTGATTTTGTGGTGTTTCATTTTTCTGTCAAAAATCACGCCAAAAGTGACAAAAAAATTGACTTGTAAAGTGCCCAAACAACGAAAAGTTCCATATAAATGACCTTCCCAGACTTCAAACTGCCACAACTTTGTCAAATCTGAACCGATTGTCAATCCCGAGGCCATTTTGATCATTATTTGGCATCTAGTGTGATTCTACATTTCAAGATTATGAATTTTTGAAAAAATAAAATTTCGGATTTTTTTTGCGAAAAAAGGATAAGGGGGGACCCTTACCAATTGTGATTTTTCAAAAAATAGAATCTTGAAATTTTACGTTTAATTGATTGTGGGTGTCTCAATTAGTATAAAAAACTATACGAAAAGTGATTTTGTGGTGTTTCATTTTTCTGTCAAAAATCACGCCAAAAGTGACAAAAAAATTGACTTGTAAAGTGCCCAAACAACGAAAAGTTCCATATAAATGACCTTCCCAGACTTCAAACTGCCACAACTTTGTCAAATCTGAACCGATTGTCAATCCCGAGGCCATTTTGATCATTATTTGGCATCTAGTGTGATTCTACATTTCAAGATTATGAATTTTTGAAAAAATAAAATTTCGGATTTTTTTTGCGAAAAAAGCATAAGGGGGGACCCTTACCAATTGTGATAGAATCTTGTCAAATAGAATCTTGAAATTTTACGTTTAATTGATTGTGGGTGTCTCAATTAGTATAAAAAACTATACGAAAAGTGATTTTGTGGTGTTTCATTTTTCTGTCAAAAATCACGCCAAAAGTGACAAAAAAATTGACTTGTAAAGTGCCCAAACAACGAAAAGTTCCTTATAAATGACCTTCCCAGACTTCAAACTGCCACAACTTTGTCAAATCTGAACCGATTGTCAATCCCGAGGCCATTTTGATCATTATTTGGCATCTAGTGTGATTCTACATTTCAAGATTATGAATTTTTGAAAAAATAAAATTTCGGATTTTTTTTGCGAAAAAAGCATAAGGGGGGACCCTTACCAATTGTGATTTTTCAAAAAATAGAATCTTGAAATTTTACGTTTAATTGATTGTGGGTGTCTCAATTAGTATAAAAAACTATACGAAAAGTGATTTTGTGGTGTTTCATTTTTCTGTCAAAAATCACGCCAAAAGTGACAAAAAAATGGACTTGTAAAGTGCCCAAACAACGAAAAGTTCCATATAAATGACCTTCCCAGACTTCAAACTGCCACAACTTTGTCAAATCTGAACCGATTGTCAATCCCGAGGCCATTTTGATCATTATTTGGCATCTAGTGTGATTCTACATTTCAAGATTATGAATTTTTGAAAAAATAAAATTTCGGATTTTTTTTGCGAAAAAAGCATAAGGGGGGACCCTTACCAATTGTGATTTTTCAAAAAATAGAATCTTGAAATTTTACGTTTAATTGATTGTGGGTGTCTCAATTAGTATAAAAAACTATACGAAAAGTGATTTTGTGGTGTTTCATTTTTCTGTCAAAAATCACGCCAAAAGTGACAAAAAAATGGACTTGTAAAGTGCCCAAACAACGAAAAGTTCCATATAAATGACCTTCCCAGACTTCAAACTGCCACAACTTTGTCAAATCTGAACCGATTGTCAATCCCGAGGCCATTTTGATCATTATTTGGCATCTAGTGTGATTCTACATTTCAAGATTATGAATTTTTGAAAAAATAAAATTTTGGATTTTTTTTGCGAAAAAAACATCTTAGGTGTCTTGCATGTAAAGTGTTTGTAGTTGTGTTTTTTGAAATCTTACCCAGAAAGGCCTCGATGCGCTTTAGCTGTGAGAGTGGATCCTCGATTAGCCGATCGCCATTAACAACCAGCAGCTGTTCGCGGGGAAAGACCTCCAGCCAGCGATGCAGGTGCACATGATACATGGATATGCTGAGTGGACGATAAGCCTCATTCACGGTGCCATTGGGAAATATAGCGAGCTCCTCGAAGGATCTGCAGCAAGTGAACAGAAGTAAACATAAGTATGGTTGAATTCAAGAATGCAAAATGAAATGCCGCAGCTTCATTTGGCTAACACTTACTTGGCTGCCAATTGGGCGGCGCTGGGCGTGGGTGTGGGCGTGGTTGTTGTGGTTCCCGCACGTCTCGAAGCGGCTCCAGCTGCTCTGCTGCCCGTGGATGTCTCCTTGGCGCCCGCACCACTGCCCAGCGCATTGTCAAAGCCGTGTGCCGCCTGCAGCTTGGCATACAGTGAGATTGGCGTTGACATCTTGGCTCCGTAGCCGGAACCGGATGCACTGCTCTCGGCCAGCGGCAGTATCGCTGTTGCCGCATGGCTACGCAACTGTGTATAGTCCGATATCGCTCGGGTCACGGGCTCACGCACAATCAGAAGCAATTTAATGCTGGCATTCATGGCACGCACACGTTCCGGCACCTGCAAACGCACGGATAAAGAGTATTCTCAAAAATAATGGCAAGTTATGTTGTAAGCAGCTAATGAATTTACAGTCAGCCAGAGCAGTATGCCAGACCCGCCCCTTGCAGCCGCTCTTGTTGCAGCCACTGTGCAGCAAACAATTTAATTTAACCGGAAAATATGGCCGTACAATGGCGTCGTCGCCGAGCTGTGGCATGCAGGCTGATAACTTGAGAGTCTCGTTGAACTATAAAATACCCTTTGCTCAGTTATTAGTACTACACATCAAATGAAACTAACAAATAAAACAAACAAATTTGTTGCTGCAAATATGTCGATATTAGTCGATAGTTGCCAAAAATCGATGACAAGCTTAAACTTTTAATTTCAAAAATTTAAAAATATAACTTTTTTATAATAATAAATATGTATAAATAACATTATTAAGAACTTTCGATCGTGTTCATGTTTTTAAGTACAAACTTATCAATTTTGAATAGATCTTTAAAAATTTGTTTCTTTAACTAGCTTTTAAAGTATTTCTAGCATTATTATATAATTAAAGTTTTTTCTGTAAATGTTTTATAAAATTGAAACCAAAAGTTGCCAGAAATCTAAAAAATGTATGTTCTATTTGTTAAACTTAAAGCCTTACACCCATATAGAATATATTTTAAACATCAAAGACTTGCAAATATCCCCTAGTGCCTGTTCTATCAATGGAATATACCCCTTGGCAACAAGCTTGATTGTGTATAGGGCATCGAAAAAAGCCAACGAGGCGAGCTAAATAAAGTTAATCAATTTGAATGGGGGCGCCGTAAAGTATGCAACAAGTGCAGGCGACTGGCAAAGTTTCATCTTGATGAACCAGAAAAACCAGAAGCGTCGGCCTTTTGTTTAAACTGTGCCAACAGACGCACTGAATAAACGTTGCTATATGCACACTATATGCAAACATAGTATATATATGCAATGTATATACTAGTAGCCATGGTAAATATTAGCGCATTCATGACTACATGACTTCCAACTTCCAGCTCCGAACTCCGAGCTGCCTCCCCCCCATCACCACAGCACATCCCTGGGTGCAGCTGGAGGCGCAAGCACACCGTGGGGATCTCTACATTATTTACGGGCACTAGGCTAATTTTAAACTGCAAATGCGCCTCGAGCGCGCTCGCATTAAATGTGCGCAAATTTAAATAAAATACGATTATATAAAGAGACAGAGAGAGCTTTGTTCGGACAGTGAGTGCTCCCCGAGGGAGCAAAGCGACAGTCAGGTTTATGTTTATGGCCAGCTCTGTCTCCCTCTCTCTCTCTCTCTCTCTCGAGCGCTTTCTCGCTCCCCGAGCGTGTGTCAATAAATATTAATCATAGCATAAATGAAGATTTAACAAGTGCAACGAAATGGAATGAAACTCATGTTGAAAACTGCAGTTCGGCTTCAAATTGAATGCATAAACTGCATGAATTATTGCATTGCCATCACACCCAAAGGCAAGCACCCGCTTCGAGCTCCAAACTTTCAGCTTCTCACTTCCCTGTTTCCCAGCTGATGGCTTCCATTTCACTGACACATGCAACTTCCGGCTCGACCAGCAAATTGCATCAGCAGCAGAGCCACTCTGCGGGCAACAGGCGGCAAAAAAAATAAAAAGAAATGCACCCAAAAAAGGTAAAATTCTCTAGCTCAAGGTGTGCTCGACTTGGAAGTAATCCTATAAATTTACCATTGACCTATGTTTTATTTGATTTTTAATTGCTTTACCCAAAATACTTGAAGCAAAGATATTTGGGGTTTCTATACTGATGCAACTACCTCAAAGTTTGTTTATCCGAATAAAAAAAAATATATTAAAGGAACTTTATTCATTTCAAATTCAGAAAGAACTTGCTTAATTTCTGATTATCAATATAAAAATAAAAGTGAATAAATAAATGGCATTAATAAATAAATAGACTATGTTTGAAATATTCAAATCAAAAACTAAAAACTAACTTTATTAACATTCAAAACACTAGGTTAATATAAGGGAATAATAATAATAATAATCTCAATCTTTTAGTATTAACGTTAAATTTTAAGATGGAATTTAAGTGCCTTCTGTTCATATGCAAATTTTTATGATACCTCTGTTATACAGCGGTACGGGGTATTAAAAACAATAATAAAACTGACTGCAGCCATAAAAACTGAACAAGTGGGCGTGGCAAAAGGGGCGCAAGTGGCAGCAGGAACGATGTGTGTTAGATGACGCCGTTTGGCAAATGAATTTGCAAACATTTCCGCTGGCAAAATTGGTTGGAAACGGACACGGACACGAGCCTGGAACACGGAAATTGGCAAAGAGGCAGACAGAGAGAGAGATGGATGGATGAATGTAGAGGAGAGGAGAGGAAGAGCATTGAGCATCGAGAACGTTTCGGTTTAATTTGATAGATGTCGATGCAGTCTATGTATATATATAGAAATGCTGGCAGTGGCTAGTTAATTAATAATTAGGGTCGGTCATGTGCAGCGGACAAGCCTAATTGCCAATTACAACATCAAAGTGAGTGCAAATTGTGAAATAGGGGCGATGATGTTGGGTGGTAGAGGAGTAGGGGAGGAGGCTCACTCACCTCTGGCGAGACAAAGTAGCTGGGACTCTTCTCGATGGTAATTTGGCCACGAAACGAGTGGGGCATCTTCTTGCGATACCAGTCGAGGCCCTTCAGGTAATTCTCATCGCGGTCAAAGAAGTGCACCTCGCCACCGGCCTTCTGGATGCGCGGATGCAGATACAGCATCTCCAGCAGCGCTCGAGTGCCGCACTTGCGTACGCCAATTATCAGCGCCTGAAATTGAAGTGCAAATCCAAATTGCAGCAATTATAAATGTGTTGGGGTTGCGATTGCGTAATTCGAAACTGAATTTGCCCATTACTCACCTGGGGCAGGCGTCTGCTCGTCTTGGGGAAGTGGACGCGACTGGAGGGAAAGACCATGGGATGACTTAGCTGATTCGAGCTAGCCACCGGCTTAACAAAAACCGGTAAATGATTGGCGTTCAAGTTGGCAGCTGCCCTGGCTCCGGCTCCGGCTCCGGCTCCTGCTGATGATGATGCTAATGATGATGCCGCCGAGGCGGATGCGGCCAAGGAGAGGCGATGACGTTCGTGCACCGCCTGCGCTGCTTGAATGTTGTAAACGGCGCTGTCGTAGAGCACGTGAAAGGTGAGAAATAGCGAGATCAGCATGACCGTTAGAAAGACAACGGCCAGCTTTGGACGGGAGACGCCAACAACCAGGATGCAATCCGTGTGCGAAGCATCAGCCCCAACAGGACGCATCGCCGACTTGGGCAGCCAGCTGAAATAGAGAGGGAAATAGCATTAGGGATGCAGTAGTCATTTGTTAATTATAACTTTACAATATAGCAAAATTGATCTGAAGCAATTTACTTTTCAACCAATGCTCAACTCAGTTTTCTGGTAAACTTTTATGTATATTAAATGAGCTGATAATAATTGTTGATAACAGAAAAGTCATAAATAATAAATGAGAAATTCTAGGCAGTCAATAGCTCCAACAATTAATTAACTTCTGCTGCTTTTTTAACACTGCTTATATTCAAATATATTAAAGTAACGTTTAAATTTAATGAAATAAGAAAGATAAGAAAAGAAATACCTAACTAATTAAAATCAATGAAAACAGTGGTCGTAAAACACTAAATAATTCTCAATTTCCTAAGTAAATTGTGCATAGAAATCAATAAGCTTAAGATAGAGTTTACTCATAATTAATGAATAAATATGTCTATCTTTGATAGATAATTAGTACTTGCACAAATTAGAACTATTTACGAATAAGAATCAACTGCTTTGCAAGCGACCAGTGCAGTGAGTGAAAGGTCAGACGTATAAGTATAGCTTCAACTTGGTTTGTGCTGGTGCTCGTCCTGTGCCCAATTAATCTAATGGACGACCACTTTCAATAGGAGATGGCTTGAGCTAAGCTAATTAGATTGCCCGTTTCAACTGCTGCTGAGTAATTAAAGTGGCGGCCCAAACGACAACGCAAAGCGGACAACTTGAAGCCGACGACTCAATGGCGCCTAAAAAAACGGTTGCAGAAATTACCGCGGAGACACCTGGCTGGGAAGGTATAAGCTGCCCAACTTCTGAGGTGCTGGCTGATTCTGCTTGTGCCGTTCGTTGCCTTGTCAGCGCTTAAGCGAATTCCATTATAAACGTTTCCGCTTAGACCGCAGCGAACGCGGCCGTCGCATTATGAGCGAAACTAACTGGAGTGCCGCAAACGCGGCGTATACGTAACGTAACATAGACGTCGTCGCGACGTCGTCTAATGGATGACTTCATTTGCAGCATGCCGCAGCAGCAGGAGCAGGAGCAGAAGCAGGAGCAGAAGCAGACGCCGCTAGTCAGACGGCGTCTAAGTGCATTTATATATAGAGCAAGCGTAAAAGGTATAGACGGGATGGTATGCGGAAGGAGGGGGGGGGGGGTGAAAGGGGCAACAGGCTGTTGGCAGCTCGCAGGCTAGCAGCTGGCGTTTCATCCTGTTGGCCGAGTTTCGCCTGCGACACCTCGTTAAAAGTAACGACACAGCTGCAGCTCAGAGCCCAGAGCCCAGCGCCACAAGGAGTCGCCACAAGGAGTCGCACACACTTTACACATTTCAAAACTCCACCACCCAGGCCCCGCCGTCTCTTGACGAAAGACGTGCCGCGACTCTCGCTGTGGCATGCTTTAAGTTTTCTATTTGCAGCACACACACACACACACACACACAGACATCCTCGACTGGCCTCGTTTCACGCCCCTTTTTTGCCCACTTGACTTGGCATCTGCATAAACGCAACGCTTCCCTTTGACGGTGATGTTATTGTTGTTCCTGTCGCTGTTATTATAGTGCTTGCTGTTCTTCATGTTGTTGTTGTTGTTGCTGCTGCTGTCACGCATTTGAGTTGACAGGCCACCCCTTTTCCCTGCCCCTTAAACGTAGGTTGGCATGCCGGCCCCGCAGGCAGATTAAACAGCTTAAATCCTGGCCAAAGTTGACTCCCTTTTTTTGTAAAAGGGCCCAGCAATCGCAACAGTTCGCTGGCAAGCGGCTTAAAGACTTAGCCAAAACTCTCAACACGGACTCAGTGCTTAACAATTAATATGACCAACTTCCTACATTTATCTCACTCGACTTACTTGTCTGCCCTTAACGTATGATTTGTGGCGCCTCTAAAATAATACTGAAAAATGTTTTCTTTAGAGTTGGAACCAATTAAATTTGAACAATTTGCTGTGCTTTTTTGGCTATTAAAATGTTGGCTATAAATCTAAGTTACTTGCTAAAATCTTTATGACTGGTATATTATTTTATAAATTCTATTATTTCGATCTATATAATATATTGCAACTTTTCAGAGACCTAGCCTATTTAAATCAATAAGTCTTCCTTTATCAGTAAAAACATATTACCAAATACGAAAATCATTTCATAGACTTTAAACTTTCATAACTGGGCCAAAAGTGTCTTCTTGAAGAAATATTTATTTCAAGCATTAACTTAACCATTTAGTATTATACGAATCTGGAAATTATCTGTCTGAAAGTTAATTGGCAGACAAGGAAATGTTTATATAAATGAAAGTATATGCACTGCGACTGGAATTGCCGGAAAAAATTGTTGTCCAGCCATTTACATGAATGCAATTTTTATTTGAGTCGTTCAAATGTAAATTTTATGAAAGCATGTAACGTGAGCACATTGACTTTTCATTTTCCTTGTGCCTTTGCTAAATCTAAAACACTAGGTGCAAGCACTACAACGACTAATGTATACCCTGCTTTAAGCAATGTGTTTTGTAGACTATAATAAGAATGGAAGAATAAGCTCTAGAAACCTAAATTTGTATTCTTATCGTTAAGTATCTTTCGAGATTATTATACGAACTTTTTAAAATGTACACTAAATAAATAACTGTACATTTTGAAATTAAAAGAATTCACAGTTTAAACTTGTAGTAGTTTTTATATTTGATAAATTGAATATGTCTTTAATTCTTAAGTAACCTTTGTATTTAATTAACTATCTTAATCTAACTTGCAGTATGTAAAAGAGTTAAGCAATTTATCTTTGAACTTGCAGTTCAATCTATTTATTGAATAACGTTTTTAATAGATGGTCGTAAAATTGAATGTGAATTTTTAAGAATTTGTATTTCTTAAAATTTGATTATCTACCCCTTTATTTGCATACAACTTTTACAGAATATAAGGTATTTAACAAGTCAAATGGGTTGGCGAGTGGAAGCCTTAGCTAATGCCCAGGGGGAATTTTCAAGCACTAATCTAGACTAGAGACCCCACTCAGACACATTAATGGCTGCGGAGTTTTTTGCAATACTCACAGGATGTCCAGCGGCAATTTGACAGAACAATCGCGCAATGTCGCCGTTGCTGATGTTGCAGATGCCTGATGCTGTTGATGTTGCTGTTGCTGATGTTGTTGCTGATGCTGCTGTGGGGCCGCATGTTGCTGCTGTCTCTGGTGGTATTGCTGTGGATGGTGGTGCGACGGGTGCGGATGGTGTTGATGCTGCAGCAGCTGCTGGTACTCGTGTGCCTGCTGATCCGCATCCTGATGGTGATGCTGATGGTGGAAATGGTGTTGCACTTGATGCTGATGCGGATTCTGCTGCTGCTGCTGATGCTGCTGCTGCAATGGCTGCTGCTCGTTGTTGTTGCTGATGCTGCTGCTGCTGCTGCTGCCGCCAGTTGCTGCACGTCTCTTGGCGGCAGTCATCAGTGTGGCAGCAGAGTGGACGCTCAATGGGAACCAAAATTATTACCGCTGGCTGTTAAAGGCGGCGACTAATTGGCCAGTGCCAGCTAGCCGGCCAGCCAGCCGCACGTGCTGCTGCACCCACCTACAACCCGCTTTGGGGTCGATGTTCGCCGGCTTTTTGCTGCGAAAATGAACTGAAAGGAATGGCAACCAAGCTGCTGCTACTGCAGCTGATTTATGGCCACTGCCGGGTGGGCCTTCCCCTTACCCACTTGTGCAATGGAATCTGAGGCCCACTCTTTTGTGCGCTTAATTAAGTTCTCAGCAGCTGCTGTCGTTGCCGTTGCTGTTGCCGTTGCTGTTGCGTTTGTTGTTGCTTCGTTTGGCAGCTCTTTAATGTGTAATCTTTAAGCTAAAGATAAGGTAAGTTCTCGAAATCATATTCATTTGTTCAGCACAATTTGTCGATCATTTTCGGGCTGGCCAAAACAAGGAAGCTCATCATAATCATCATCATCATCATCATCACCATCAGGCAAACCGTTGTAATTAGATCTGTGGCTGCTGCTCCTGCGTTCGATCATAAACTTGGTCGCTTTGTGTCAGGTCCTTGCCACATTGTGTGCCGCTTAAGTTGGCAGCAGCTGTTGCTGCTTCTGCTGTTGCTGTTGTTGTTGCTGTTGCTGCTGCTGCTGTTGACAAGGCCACAAAGTCCAATGTCGCATTTTATTGTTGTTGTTTAGTTGGTTAATGCTTTTGCTGAGTGACCTTCGTTGGCTGCTTCTTTCACCGTCTGAAATTAGTGCAAATCAAATACAATATACAATAAACACTGCAGGCAAATAATGTAATCAAATGATTTCATAACGTCAACCTCAAACAAGCAAGAGTGCTCTAGTCGAGAGTGCCCGACTAGGAGATACCCTGAACCCAGTTCTTACATTCATAATTCTTTATCTGCATTCATACATAGAAACATACACACACACATACAAACACACCCTGCTGCTGCGAACGTCATGCAATTGCTTTGCTTCTTCTTCTTCCATTGGCCTAAAACTATGTTACATTTAATCGTAAATAACTTCTTTGTTTATTGTCCGATCGTTATGAAATTTGTAGGACACAAAGATGGTATATAAATGTGTGAGTATGCTGAATTCGAAGGTCATAAAACATACGTATTTTTCGATTTATGGAGGATCGGAGGAAGGTATAAAAAAAAACAAAACATATGGCTTTCAAGTTATACCCAAAAAATACGTCTGGAATCTTAATTTATCGATAACTTTTGAATGGGAAGAGATATAAAAAAAAAACTTGTATTG
The DNA here is from genome assembly GCA_035045305.1 of Drosophila maculinotata. Classification (NCBI taxonomy): domain Eukaryota; kingdom Metazoa; phylum Arthropoda; class Insecta; order Diptera; family Drosophilidae; genus Drosophila; species Drosophila maculinotata. The sequence goes on from JAWNPD010000387.1 coordinate 13,724,861, forward strand.
ACCCGGCACTAGGAGAACCTATATTCCAAATATGAAGTCTCTAGCCTTTGTAGTCTCTGAGAACGCGTGTTCATACAGACGGACAGCCAGACGGACATGGCTAGATCGACTCGACTATTGATAGTGATCAATAATTTATGTACTTTATGGGGTCTGAGATGTTTCCTTATCTCTGTTACATACTTTTGCACAAAACCATTATACCCTTTTTCCCATTTTTAATGGAATCAGGGTATAAAAAGCTAGAAGCCAGAAGTTCATGCATTTTTAGAAAAACACATTTCCTACACTCTTATAGACACACACACACACATTCACACACACGAGCTTGTCTACACAGACAGAAACATTCGGCAAATTTATTAAATTTTCACGTGTCCGAGTCATTTTCGTGTATTCATCTAATCGGTTGCCTCAGTCGCATTTCGTGAGGAACAGTGATTGGATGACTGCCAACTTTGCGATAATGAACTTGACAGTTTTTGAATTTTTCGAAATTCCGATCGCAGGTAAAAGCGCCTGAAACGTATTCCTTATCGCAAGTATGCTAAATAGTTCTCCAACTCAGATCCATGGACGAAGCAAGTACCGTTGTTGAGCTCACCATGGCCTGTCACAATGATCATTGTCGGCTATGCGCTATTCGTGTTGAAATTTGGAAGAATGTTTATGGAGCACCGAAAGCCGTACAATGTGAAAAACATCATACTCGTCTATAATATCTTTCAGGTTATCTACAATGCGCTTATGTTTGGTGTTGTAAGCATTAAGTCTATACAAATTCACTAAATTCACTACTAAAAACGTTTCTTTTATCCAAAGGGTTGTTATTACTTCATCATCAGACCGGTGTACGACTTTAATTGCATGGAAAACCTTCAGCTAGACGATCCGCGAAAGGATAAGGAACGCTGGATAACATATGCATACTATATCAATAAGGCGTTCGATCTGCTGGATACCGTGTTCTTTGTGCTGCGGAAGAGCTACAAACAAATAACGGTGCTTCACGTCTATCATCATATCATAATGTTCTACGGCATGTATTGGCTGGTGCGGGTCTACGGTGTCGGTGGCCAATACGCACTGATGGGTTTTTTCAACTCTTTTGTGCATACCATCATGTATCTATACTACTTTATTTCGGCGCTATATCCGGATCTTAAGCAAAGCCTCTGGTGGAAGAAGTACATCACCCGCATACAATTAGGTCAATTTGTTTTATTGTTCATGCAATCATTATGTGTGTTATTATTCAATCCTAAATGCGGTTTTCCGATCTGGATGCAGTACTTTCAGCTGTTCCAGTCGACTACTATGATGATGATGTTTGGCAACTTCTACTACAATTCATACATTAAGCCCCAACGTCAGAAACTAGAATAAAATTATAGACCAAATCAAATCTCAATTCTATTATTTTAACACGTTCTCCAAGACTATTTCCAGTCTTCCTAAATTCAAATGAATGAATATTCTCTGTGGCAATAGACTATGATTAACCTTAACGGGCCTAATTATACGAAGTCTAGTGCGCAAGAAATAGAAACAAAACCGAATTACACCGACTTCAAAATAGAATACATTAACGCAATACTGTAAGACAACGTTTCCTGGACAACAAAAAGTTTCCCAAAAATAAATAGTCAATACTAAATACATGCCTTGTTTATTTTGTAAGGGCACAATAGAAGTGTGTTTCGGGTGTATAGGGTACATTCTAGTCGATCCGTCTGGGCTAGAGCGTTCTTTCTTTTTAACATATGCACTTTGGTGCGGTTGAATTTCGTTTCTTAGTTTAATGATGCACTTACAGAGAGTATTATAATTTTGTCACCAAATGTGTAATGCATTGATTAAGTATAAGAATTAATAGCATTGCTACAATATAAGAGTATAGTTGAAGAGAGCCATCAGCTTAGTCAATCGATTGAGCCAAAGACAACTAGTCTCTCAGTAGACTGAATCGTATAGTTATATATTACAGTATTGGAACGATCTGCCGAAAATATCATTGCCATATTCCACTTCTGTTGCATTTAACAGCATCCACATGTTTTTACACTATGAACATATATTGTTAAATTCTTACATCTAAACATGTCTGGAAGGGTATTCAATCTTCAGCGCACTGAAGATAGTTTCCTGTTCGTATATGTTTTCGAACTATTTTGGAACCAAATGAAATACACTGTAGCAGTTTTAGTTTACAAGTGTCCGACAACAGTTGTTTCTTTACCCAAAATGAATTTAAGTGTGTTTGAAATTTTCTTCCGTGAACCAGCAGGTACAATATTGAATAGTCAATATGTCAGGAATTTAACTTAATTTACTAATGCTGATCGTTCCTTTCAGATCCTGTGATTGCCAGGAACATGCCAGCGACATCATCGGCAATTCCTGTAACGCTCATCTTGGCGGTCTATTTGCTGTTCGTACTCAAACTTGGAAAGAAGTTTATGGAGAACCGACAGCCATACAATTTGACAAACATAATGCTTGTGTATAATTTCTTTCAGATGATCTTCAACTCAATCTTCTTTTATTTTGTATGTATTACAACTTTTAGTTATCACATCATTTACAATTAAGTAAAATCGAATCTTTTTGTTCTAGGCTTTCTATTATTTCTTCATCAAACCGGCATACAATATACGTTGCATAGTAAATTTGCCTTTCGATCACCCGCTGAAGAATACTGAGCGAGTCATGGCATATGCCTACTATTGCAACAAGATGGTTGATCTGATTGACACCATGTTCTTTGTGCTGCGCAAGAGCTACAAACAGATCACATTTCTGCATGTTTATCATCATGTGATGATGGTTTATACATCATTTTGGGTGCTGCGACTTCACGGTGGCCCTGGTCAATATTGTACAATGGGAACTCTCAACTCTCTTGTGCACGCCGTTATGTACTTTTACTACCTGATTTCCGTAAAGTATCCTCAACTCAAGGGCAGCCTCTGGTGGAAGAAGTATATTACCAAAATGCAGATATTGCAGTTCCTCATATTGATATTTCAAGCGCTATGGGTATTGATATTCAATCCGAGCTGCACATTTCCGATCTTTATGCAATACTTGCAGCTCTTCCAGGCAATCACCATGGTTTTTATGTTTGTTAGGTTTTATATTAAGGCCTATGTCAACCCGAAATCTATGAAACAAGAATAATAGTCATAATGTTTAGATAATAAGACTTAGTTTTAATTGATTTTGTAAAGGACTCTTATAAAGTACTTTACTTCGGATAATTTATAAGTAATGTACCGGGTTACGGTGTGATTAAAACAAGCTGGATATGGAATTGATCTTCAGCTCAAAGAAACGTTTGTTCACGACTGATCTATATATACATATGTATGAACTACTTCTAAGTGTTTTCCCAACCAATCAATATTGAAGTATGTTTAATAAATAGTAGATCAGCAAAATTTGTTTGCATTATTTGTTTTGGTGATTTTACGCTATGATATTAGTTCACATACTAACATATCACTGTGTTTATACTGTGTATACAGGAAGTATACTTATACTATGCTGGTAATTTATATAAATCATACAATTCAAACGATTGGAGCTGGTCCCATCAGTAGTTGTGGCCTTTTGGGAATTATTTTATGCATATAATAATTTGTGTCTCAAATACGCGTCAAAAGGTACCTCAACTATAACCTCAATCCGATAACCTCTGCAAAAGTTATTGGAATATTAAATTTTTAGTGGCCTTCTTAAAATTGGAAATCACATTTCTTGGTGCGACCAAAAACTTTGAGATAGCTTTATAAATCTTTGTGGGCTTATGAGTATGACCCGAGAAATACCACTAGTTAAGCGGGAAAATGCTAAAATCCGCTAAAATTGACAGCCCCATAGTTTCCAAACCACAGAAGATACATATATGCTCTACACAATGTTTTAAACGTATTTTTGAGAGCTGTTTGAACCTTGTGTGGTTTTAATTTCTTAAAAAGTATTTGGGCTTTCGGCATATCGCAAATATTTATTGTTAGAATAACTTTTATTATTTCAAAATTTTCATATATTTAATTGAATATCCTTCGTCACAAAATTTTGAAGCTTTAATATGCTTTCGTCACTAGTCACCTATTTGCTACCTCGTGTATGTATCATGTACATTTATAAACCAAAATGCATAGAGCTTTCATTACTGATTTTAATACAACTTTGAAAGCTTACGATGTATCGAGTATACTACAAAATAGACTCTCGCTTTCAATTCTTTTGCATTGAGCCTTCTCTTCTGTTTCTCTCTTTCTTTTTCTCTTCGTCTCTCATGCTCACATTCTAAACTCTATATGATTTTACTAATCACTCAATCAATTCAAAGTTTACGCAATATAGAGAGCGTGTATTTGATCTAGACTCTCAAAAAATAATGGCAGACTAAGTAATAGAAATTAAAATAATTAAACTCATTTCAAACTGTAGATTTTGCGACTAGACATTGCAGCAGATTGATAATCGCGTTCATTCCCAAAGTATATTCCGACCTAAACTGATCGAAAGTTTAAGCTTGTGGCGCGAAGCGATGTTTCATATTTTTGATATACCGCATCCGGGTAGGCTATATACATATATATATATATATATATATATATATATATATATATATATATATATACATATATATATCGAGTTTATCTTAATAAACATGGTTAAACGAGTGCTGTTCTTTATACAGATCCTAGCCCGATGCCATTGACGAATTCGCCATGGCCGCTTTTCTGGATAATTTTAATATATTTAATATTTGTGCTGAAACTTGGCAAGATCTTTATGAGGAACCGGAAACCATACGAGATGAGCAAAGTGTTACGCTTCTACAATCTCGGCCAGGTGGCATACAATGGAATATTCTTCGGTGTTGTCAGTACATATTATGTTAACTCGATTGAAAGTGAACCCCATTAGCAAAGTTTTATACTCTTTTTCAGACATTTTATTATTTAATTATACGGCGCATATGCAATGTGAGGTGCATGGAAACCTTTCCCGTTGGCCACGAACACAAGAATCTGGAACGATATGTGCATTTTGCGTACTTCATCAACAAGATCCTTGATCTGCTGGACACAGTATTCTTTGTGCTGCGCAAAAGTTATAAACAGATCAGTTTTCTGCACGTGTATCACCATGTGATGATGGCTGCCGTCTGCTATTTTATAATGCGCTTCTATGGAACCGGCGGTCATTTCAATGTGATTGGAATGGTCAACGCTTTGGTGCATACCGTCATGTATTTCTATTATTTCCTATCGGCCTTCTATCCTGGCGTCAAGGCGAACATTTGGTGGAAGAAGTATATTACAATCGCGCAACTAACTCAGTTTGTATTTCTATTCATTTATGCGTCATACGTATTGATTATACCCAAGCACTGCCACTTTCCCGGATGTCTGCTTGTGATGCAGATTATCCAAAGTATCATTATGATGTATATGTTTGGCAATTTCTATGTGAAGACCTATGTGCAAACAAAGCCGCAGCTCAAGTGCCACAAATTAGGCTAAGAGTTATACCGCACAGCACAAATGACTTTGCCTGCCTTTTGTAATGGTGTAAATAAAATGTAATTCAAATATCAACGACTTATTGCTGGGCTAATTACCTAACGAGCAAAGGGCTGCCACGTGAGCCACTTTTATATCGACATTTAAAATTGATTTGCAATTCCTACTCAACTCGATGGCATTTTCATTATGTGTGCTGCATTGGGGTCTCGTTTTTTGTTTTATGGGTTTTGTTTCTTTGCTTTAATTCATGGAGGGCAATCGAAGGGTCAAATTACCTCAAATATAATCCCACTAATGTGATTTGGCATTAGCTGCAAATAGCACCAGAAATAATACTAGAAATGGCAACGAAATTGTAAATCGTTAGCCCGAAAAACAGCTGTAGGCAATCACAGGGAGTTGATGAGCTTGTTTGCAGTTGCGCGGGGGAATCCACAAAGTAACGATGTGCAACGAGCGAGTGCACACATAACAAGCTGACAGTTTCCGCTGCAATCCCCACCACCCCCCACCTTACTTGCATCACTTCAAAAAAAGTTGCTCCCGACTGGGAAAATGTCTGTTTTCAGTGTAGGAACCGCCAGAAAAAAAAACTAGGCAACACTTCGTTAAGAAATTAGGCGTGGCAAATATATAGTTGGCTGATTTTAAAATCATATAAATAATTTAAAAATATATTTTTAATTTTATAAATTTGTCAAGCTTAATAAATGTCTTTAAAGCTAGGACTGTGTTAAGAAAATAAATCTTATTTATCTATCAGTCTTTGAAAATATGCAATTATAAAAGTTTTTACTTTATATGTGGAGGCGACACAGGAGTTGGGACCAATATTATTTCTACTCACAGAAAATTAATTAAACATTGATATAAAATACAAAGTTACAGATATGTACATACAAAACTTATTTATGAACTTCTTTTTTTGTTCAGTAAGTAATATATTGTTTGGTCCTTTTCATTGGGCAAATCTAACAATATTTTTTTACAGGATATGCAGTATCTACCATTTTCATATTCTAAAACTTTAACAAATTACGAATCTCAAGCTACAGTAAACTTCCTGCAAAAAGTAGTATACCAAGCTAATATATCCCTTTTGGCTATGGGAACAGGGTACAAATACCGACTGATAAGACAGCCGGCAGCATAATAACTGTAGCTATAGCTACAGTCTGTTGTTGCCAACACCAAGCCGAAGTGTTGCCCAACTTAAGCCGGAAATTTGGAGAACATTTGTGTTGCCGACACCAACGACAGCTGCAACCATTGCTGCCAAGCGGGAGAGCGAAACAATTGCCACAAATGCGGCAAATAGCAATTGAAAAACAAAAGTCTCTCGGGATTGCCGGAAAAATCCTTTTCCATGTACTTTCACACTTTATGCGCTTAACAAAGACACGATGACAAGAACAAGAAGAAGCAAATGCAGAAGATGGACAAAGCAAGGAGGGTGGAGAGAGCAGAGAGGAGAGAGGAGAGAGGAGAATAACCGCATCGAGGTCAGGAGCAATGCACAAGAATAAATACGTGGACAGGGGGCTGTTAAATGGAGCGGGGGTTGCGGAGGTGCAAAATTGGCTGTGAAATGAACGACGCATTGGGGCGCGACAAGGAGGGGTTTGAGTTTTATCTTTTGTGTGTGCACATTTGAGACAAAGTCAAATGGAAATCTGCATGAAAACCCTTCAAGTTGCATTGATACAAAGCGAGGGGAGGAGATGCGGGACGCACAGCTGAAGGGTTGGGACTTGTGTGAGATCTAAGGCAAAACCATAGAAAAGTTTTCTTTCAATTGCACAAGTAAAACAGCAAATCCAAAGTAACTGTGTATACGTGTATATATAAATATAAGGATTTAACTATATACAGCTGTAGATAGACAAGATTTGCTTTTTAGCTCTTTAAACTTAATAGGATTTTGGCATTGAAATGCTTTAACAAATAAACCCTAAAAGAAAGTAAACATTTACAGTGGCAGAGACGGATTGAGAAAGGGGATGAGAAAGGCTATGCAATAGAGTAATTGGAATAAATATGCGCATATAAATTCCATTTAGAAACCAACTAGCTGGCCTAATTAAGCTTTTTCTCTTTATATGCTGGAATATACAAATACATATACACTAAGAGAAATAGGATCACGTATGTTTATGAAATCTCAAATTGATGTATTTAAGATTCAATTTTGCATTGCCATTCTCAAATAAATCACTCTTGATTAATATTTCTGTGTGTCCAAAGTTCTCACGTTCGATTCCCAGCAATAACACCAACCAAATCAATACTATTAACATTAAGTTATTTAAATTTATAAGATTTAAGCTTTGTACTATATTAGTTTCATAAAAAGCCAAGAAAACCTAGGGTGTAGTAAACACTGCCTCAAATTTAATTTAAATTCATAATATTATATTAATAAGTCAAAAACAACTTTTTAGATTTGTAGATGCTTGTTCCTAAATATAAAATGCACTTAGAAAAATCGTATTTAGTTTGGCAACTAATGTTTCGAGTGCAAAACTAGGTCGTTAAATGGTATTTGTTGTTTATTAGTTTCAAAAATGCTGTTTTCTCAGTGCAAAAATAAGCACCGTTGGCCTTTTCTGTGCCACACTTGCAACAGCGCTGGCAACTGTGCCATAATTTACACTCTATCGAACGATAACAAACAACCTGCATAATGTATGGCGTTTTATAAGGCTATAACCACCTGAAATCTCGCTCGAGCGTGGGTCAGGGGGTGAAGGAGGAGGAGGAAGAGGATCATTGGCTATTGAAGCACAATGTTGTTCTTCACCGATGGGGTCGCAAAGTGGCACAAACAAACGCTGCAAAATGTGCGTATGTTTGTTGCAAACTGCAAAATACTCGTAGAGTTGCTGCCGTCGCTGCATTATCCTTGAATGCCAGCCAAAAGTGCATGAAAAACGCTGTCACAAGCAGTATGAATGGGTTTTTGTTGCAAGGACGAACTGGCAATAAAATTTGGTAGCGTTGAGCGACTACCAAATGACTGCCCATTCCAGGCCAACCATCTTTTGCAGCTTACACTGTTGCTAAAAGGGCCTTGGGGCAAATTTGAAGCTGGGGTTGGCTCCTAACTGTTTGCTGCAGTTAATTGAAGCATTCATGCGCCATTTAACGGTTAATGACAGCCTCGACACGCTGCTTGGCTCAAGTTCAGCACCACCATCTGATTTTCATGCTGATGGCAAAAGCATTTGCATTTAAATGTTCATTGCTGAATATGCCAAAAACCGTTCTTGAAGCACAAATATACACATATATATTTATAACGACACACAGGGCGTATGTGTAACGTAATGCGTATTATGTATACGCACCCGTATGCAAGCAGCAGACCTTAATGCTGCTTCGCTGGGCATATGGCGTAATCAAATTTTAATTCCCAACGATTGATGGGCTGCACACGCATCAATGGCTGCTCCTAAATCCAACACTCGTTGACAACAACAAGCAGAGGAACAGCAGCAGCAGCAGCAGCATGCAGAAAAGAGAGAGAGAGAGAGAGAAAAGTCTGAGGCAACACATTAAATTTTATATGGCATCCATCGCTTATTTGCATATATGCACACACACACACACACACACACACAGATACATTCGATATGTGGCTGTCTGCAACATTGATTGGATTTGTTTGAGTATTAGAGCTGAACAGCCCAAGTGCTGGTTGGGAGGGGAGGGGAGGGGGTGTTATGGGGTGCTGGGTTAAGCCTAAGTGCCTGGCATTTGGCAAATGGCAAATGGCAAAGAGCCAGCCTGTGGCTTACACTCTTGGTAATATTTTCTCATTTACTCGACCGAAATTGCGGCTGCATCGTTTAATTTAATGCCGCTTAATTATGCCTCTGTATCTATCCCAATATACCTCCTCCTCTTGCTCCCTCTCTTTTCTTCTCTCACTCCCTGACATATATGCCTAATGAAATGGAATTGAGTATTAAGCTGACCCCTCTGCCAAACCGAAGCCCAAGTGCTTTGAACCAAAGAAACTCGTTGGTATACTATTACTATTATTAAAGTTTGGTAAATTATAAATAAATTATTATGGTAATTGCTGTTGCAACTGTAAGCAGCATAAACTTCACTTCAATGATTCGCTGCATTGTTACTAATTAAAGCTATAATGCTCAGTGACCTTAAGGCATGACCCTTAAAACTTATATTTTCAAATGCAAAACATACAAGAAACTATTTACTCGTTCTCTAAAATAATGAACGAAGAACTCCCTGACCTTTACACACCTGTGAAAACTTTTTAAATATCACGGTTAAATAAAATATATCTACGTCACTTCACATTTCAATTTAAAGTGAGCTCTTTAAATAATATATGAGATTTTATGTAAGCCATAGTAACTAGTGCCATAAATATAACTACATCTTGCAGCACTTGGAATTATAAATAAATAAACTAATATAATTTATGAAAAACGAACTCGTAAAAATCGCATAGAAAGCTGAGCTGCATTTAACTATAAATTAAGTACAACTATGTAACAAAAATCTTTACACTGGAATACACATAAACTTACACATACAAATAACCCTTAACCCTTCTTCACCACCACCCCCTTCCCCCTACAGACCAACTAATCAACGCAACAGTTTTTGCATGTTTTATGCTATAGACATGTGACTAAACAATGTTCTTGCCTGCCTATTTATGAATCGTTAATAATAATAGCAAATAAACAAATAGACAACAATTACGACTGTCCTGTGTCTATGGTGCTCAACTAGAAAATACCCTGTAGAGTTGTGTTAGGTATTTTAAAAAACATATTCATATATCTCGATTATAACTTATATAAAAACGAACGATTATGAAACAACTTTAGTGCTTTACATTCAAAATCTCTGATATTTGTAGAATACAAAGTAGACACTCGGAAATATATATGCTCTATATGCATTGTCTGTACTTTATTATATCCCAATAACCCATTTTATAGCTACAGGGCATAATAACAATGGGCAATCTATGCAAATATACACATACGATAACATATACAATACATATACACCGCGGGGATTCAGCGCTCATTATGCTTATTAAAATGATACACACACACACGCACACACACAAGCACAAAGACTAAGTAAATTGTAATTAATTAGCATTTATAAAAGCACTGACTGCTGGAGTAATAATATAAATTTAAGCACATTATTTAAATGCCATAAATGTCCACAATAAAACTGAATCCCTTGCTGCGCTGACTCTTGAAATGGATCTTGGCAAAGTTGGACAGTGGACCGCCAGCGAGAAGTCGGGCAAAGCCGCCGTTGCCATTCCTGATTTGATCGGTGACCACAATTTGAGTGATGCGACGCTGGAAGCCCTATCAAGTCAAAAGAAATCACATAAGACACCAACTAATTGTGTGGGAGTGGGGAAAACGCACAATTTGCTGAAAGTTATAATCACGTGTGACGACGCGCAAAAGTCTGGACTTCTCGGTGATGATGACACGCTCCAGATGCATGTCCCGGAACAAGCGGCCGCCCCACGTAACGCTGTGACTCTGATTTGTGCCAGCGCTGTGGCCAAAAGCGGCCAGCGAGAGTAGCAGCAAAGTGGACAGGAAATAGACTTGCATATTGTACGCGATTGATTACCGCATCGAAAAATGCAAGCCCCATTTATATATGGCTGGAAAACAATGGCTCAAAGACGGCGAGGTCTTACAAGCCAGGCGTTATACGAAAATCTTTTGTTTCTCTAGCTGTGATCATTGTGTATATTGTGTGGTCTCTGGTCTGGCATTCCAATCAAAAATACGCAGCTGTTTCTATAAATAATCGACTGTATATATGCATATGCAATTTCAAGCTATTTCACAAAAAAATAAATAAACAACAAATAATTACATATATCTGAAAAGCAATGCATGCGCCAAAGTCAAGGAGAATGTCAGGGTTGTTAGCTAAATTTCTAGTCAGCTCAAATCAAGCAAAAATAATAGGAGTCCAACAAAAATGTGCAGAAAAGTAGGTAAAATGAGGAGAAACCGAATTCCTCACAGCACATTAAACATGCAAATTTCGAAATGGATTACACATGAATACCTAAAATGTTTTGCTGGGGTTCGGGGGCCAGCTCGGGATCAGGGCAGACGCACTCGCAGAGGGTGCGAAAGAGAGAGAGATGGGAGACAGACATATAAGTCCTTGCCACATTGCTAGAGCTGTGGGCGTTGCTTTAAACTTGCTTTAAGCCAAATATTTATTTAATTTTTGTTAACTCCGCTCCCTGCTGCTCATGCCCCGCTGCACAGATCCAATTTACTCAAGTACAAAGACCTTGTCGCGTATATTGTTGAAATTTTATTGTGCAAACATGAGAGTGTACCATATTTATGTGTGGGTGTGTGTCTCAGTTTCTGTGTGTGTGTGCGGTTGAGCTTTATGGTTGCCACGTTGCTTGTGTTTCGCATTTGTGCACAAACAAAGTCTAAGCTTGCGACCCGTTGTTAAGTGTCTGTTGGGGCTCTGTATGTGTATGTGTGTGTGTGTGTGTGTGTACCGCAAAATAAAAACCGATTTTTGGCAAACAAATCAACTAGACAACAACCACAACAAAATCACAGATACAAATTCGTTAAATATGACAAGTATGAAATACCCTTCACAAAATATTTAACATAGTTTAATTACATTTTATAATTAAATAAAATGTAATTTTGTAATGGGTTCATTAGCCGGGCTAAATGATGCCTACATGTTGACTCAAAAGCTGTAGCTAGAACAAAACTGAAGTTGTTTATTGACTCAGCTGTTTTTGCGCTCAGCTCACCTTTAGCTAAAACAAGTTGCGAATTATAAGTAAAAATTTACATTGTGTGTCACAAAGTATATTTGCCCAAAACCAATTGAAAACCGGCTATGACAATGTATAGTCCCAAGTATTAAAATGTATGTGCAACTTTACAAGCTTGTTAACATAGTCGTTGTACCCGACCCCGCCGGCGGGGTAGCAACAATTTTGTGCATTGGTGGATAATAAAATGTCAGCGACATAACAAGCAACGACAAAAAAGGGATAAATATTATTGTTGTTCACTTTAAGTATCATTTTCATTTCACAATGGATACGAGATATTTTCCCATTTCCATATATTTTTAATCAAATGATGCATTTGGCAAATGGGCTATAAATACATACATATATATTTATTTTTTGCATATTTATTTTATCTTGTGAGATTTCTTGTGTCTCCGACTACTCTTTTTCACACTTTTTTCTCTCCACTCAGTTCTCAGTGCTGAACAGTTTCCTTGCTAAAACGCTTTAAATAAATTTTAATTAAAACAAATGGGACTTGACACAAAACACGCACTGCCAACACATAGACAGAGACAGCAAACTGTAATTACTGATTGAAATCGAGAGAGAGAGAGATGGTTGAAGTGTGAGAAGGAGAAAGAGAGAGAGCAGCGTCTGAGTTACGTGTTGTTTGTGCATGAAATCAAGTGCTCTTGCTACTGTTGTTTCTGCTGTTGCAAAACTAAGCTCACACACAACACACACATAAATTAACAGCAGCTGCACCTACACACACACACACACACAGTGTGTGTGTTCGTGACAAGTTGAGACAAAACAAACAACACGAGAGACGCGCAAACACAACTTCATTTGATTATGTTAGCAACAGGCAGACAGGAGCAACAGCAGACAGACAGAGACAAAAAGAGAGAGCGAGAGAGAGAGAGAGAGAGACAAAAAGAGAGAGAACGATAAGCACCCGCGGCAGTTTTCGCGCTAGAAAATTGGCTATATATGTATACACAAGCACTTAAATGGGGAAACAAAGAGCGGGAGGCAGAGAACAAAGTCGATTTGACAACGAGACACTGGACAAATGCAAAGTCGCTTTCACAGAATTGTAATTAGATAGCACACCCTCCCACCACTAGAGGAAAAAAAAAAACGGTCTGCATTAATAACAGTTATTAGCCACATTTGAGCAGCTAAGCAGCAGGAAAATTAGATGGCTTTTGCCCTGTAATCTGTGGCGTTTGTCATATTTATGCTTTTCGAATGTGTCTTGCCACATGCCGGAGGACGTCGGCTTACACATAAATAGAACTCGAGGCATTTGGATGAAATCCACTTGGTTAAGGCGATTCATCCCCCAACCACAAACGGCGACCCCTGCCACAATGCCATTAGGCGTCATTGTGTTTAACTGTGGGTGGGCAGCGAGCCACTTTGGCTTGCCCCACGTCTTTGACAATATCAAACTTGAGCGACGTTTGCCACACACACAGAGAAAGAGAGAGAGAAAGAGAGAGAGAAAGAGCGAGAGAGCGAGGGGGGAATGTGAGCTGCAAATAAATGCCATTTAAGGCCTTAGTATGCTAAACGACATTAACGTGGCACCCAAGTGTCAGTTAACGCCTGTCACACACAACAAAAAACACAACAACGCAACAATCACAACAACAACTACAACAACAGCACACAGCAGACGCGGCAGGCGTTGACTTCGATGCGCCAAGTTTTCCCATTTCACAGCATTACGCATACGCCACATGGGCAGCAGCCAAAAAGCAGCTTCAACAACAATTACGCTACACATTTGTTAGATTTATAAAATTACACAGGTGTGCGACTAGCAGATGCCCTGTAAAGAGAATTTTATACGTAACTTTTACATATAAAGTATTATAAATTTGAATACATTTATCGAGTATTTTATAGATATCTTAAAAATTAGAGATGCAGCTGAAAAGTACACAGCTTTCCAAAAATACACTTAACGATTAATAGCTTCATTTATTGAAGAAAACTTTCTACAGAAATTTAAAATTATGACAAACCTAAGATTTGTTTGCTTTAAATTAACCAGTACACATTTGATTATATTATTTGGACTAATGAAACCCAAAAAAAACAGCTAAAATTATTCTAGTCATTCTTTTATTTAGCATTTTTCTGCATCTAATGCAAGTTTCAAGATTTCTAGTGGCATGCCAGTTGAATAATAATAACTAACCCGAATTCATTTAATATTTGTCACATTTTGTCTCAGTCCCCCCAGGATGTCGTGTTTGGGGCATTGTGTTAGTTGTGCAGTTTTTTGTGACTTTGGGAGGGTTTCTGGTTGTCCGAGCTGATTCTGGCCAGCTGCGACGACTTCAGAGTCCTCTTAGCATGCAGCACTGTCATTGTGCATACAAATTGCAACAAATGCCGCACCCTGCACCGCAGCGCAGCTCAGTGTGGCAAGTTGCGGTTGACAGCGCCCCCCTTCGCAGTTGCAGTCGCTGTCGCTGTCGCAGTTGCAGTCGCAGTCGGTGGCCGCGACGAGTGACAGTTTCAATGAATGCGAAATTGGCTCAGCAAATCACAGTTTGCCACAAAATGTTGACTCGGCGCTGCTGCTGCTGCTGCTGCTGCTTGCTTGGCATGCAAATTGGCCTTTTGGCTTTGGCCCTTTAAGCAAAACTTCAACTCGACTTGGAATGTCCTGCAGCTGATAAGGCATAAAGTAAGCTGCCGCCACTCTAGACAATTGCAACGTGCTTGAGTGGCACGTTTGGCATTTTCTTGCTAAAAGAAACTTGGTCAGCAAACAATGAAAATTACTTTTCATATTTAATTGCCTGGCAAGTTTGCAACGTAGCTGGTGCAACAGTGCAAAAGAATGCAAACAAAGTGTCACATGAAATTAAACAAAACTAAAAGTTGAAATGGCAATTGAAATTACCTGCCACATGCCACATGCCAACTGCCTGGCTGCAACACAAACACGAAAGGCGCCAGGACTTCAGGTGCTTGACAAAACTTGGCCAAAAATTAGACGTGCTAGGCCAAGTAATGGAGACAAGCAAATGCTTATTATTTGCATAAATTGTTTGGCACACGCACACACACACACAAACACACAAGGTAAGCAAAGACACCGACTTTGGGGGAGTAAAAATGCAAATTGCGTAGCAAATTTAAATGTCAGCTAACAATTCAGTTGTTAAACTCACATTAAGAATACCGAATGCTTGCCAGGACAGCAGCAGCCGAGCAGAGCAGCGTACATGCCACATGCCACATGCAGCAACAGCAGCAGCTGCACACATGAAATGAAAGACAACAAAAGCGAACGCTAAATTGCGTTACACATGCGCCACGTGGTACGCGCCCAAAAGTAATCGCAATTTGCGGCGGCAGCTTTGCTTTTGTTTCCACTGCGGCTTTGAATCGAAGAAATTGCCAGAAAATAAGTCTAGAAGATACCCCATGAAACAAAAGGAACAGAAACAATATAAATACATATTTATACAAATTCTTAACATAAGAGTATATATATATTTTGCAATTGCCTTTCTTAAATGAACCTAATGCATGCCTTTATACGATAAACCACACATTATTGTAAAAAACTAAGTCACTAATGACTAAAATATATAATAATATGGAAATCACACACTTAGCTTCAAAACTCTTCATCTGTCTTGGCAAAAATATATATAATTATATCCAAAATAAAAACAAATATAAAAAAAAATCATTTAAAAATATATAAGCCCTAATTTTGATTTTTAGACTATTGGCATAAATATTAAAAACTTTAAATAAACATACTTTACGTATAATAAAGAAAAATATATTACATTAAAGTCCTACATATTAAAAACACTAATGGAAAAGATTGAGAGTATCAGATATTCAGAGAACAAAAGAAATCATGACCCGAAAATTCAGGCTATAAGCATTACAAAATGCATTTTAATAGTACTTTAAAAGTAGTATGGAATCAAAGTTTATTTTATTAAATACTTGTACACAACTTTAAGATACCTCTGATAAAAAACTTTTAAGCATACAGGGTATTTAAAAAAGTAAAGCCTCAGCAGCAGCTTATCATTTTTGGGTAATTCTTAAGCGACCGACAAAACTTGAAGCACAAAACTTTTCACTTTGTCGTTCTGAATGCGAATGTGGTTCCTAAAGCAGTTGTTGCTGTTGTTAGTGGTGCTGGTGGTGGTGGTGGTGGTGGGGTGACATGCGTAGCTGCTTTGGTATTGCCATTCGATGTCAATTTAAAGTTTTTATTTTTATTTAGTTCTTTTCTTTTTTGTTATTCTTGTTGTTGTTGGCTTGGATAAAGTTTCAGCACAAAAGTTTTGCGCATTGTTCGGGTCGGAGCTGAGTTGGCTGCCTGGGCTAAGGCTGAGGCTGAGTCTGAGGCAAAGGCTAAGGCTAAGCTCGGCATAATCGATTTGCTTTTGCTTTTGCCTTTTCATTTTAATAACTTTTTGCACCGGGCCAACAAAAGGAGCTCTGCAACAAAGTGCGGCTACAATTACGTGCGGCAAGCAAGCCAACTGCAATCGACAATGGCAACAACGACGTGCTGCAAAGTGCTGAAAAAGGGACTTGGTTGGGGGACTGGGGCAGCAAGGATTGCAGGTTGGAATGCCAAACTGGGTTAAAGGGTTCGTCTTCGTTTGCGCCACTTCCCTTGACATTTGGCGCTTGCTGCAGCAACTTTTTGTGGCAGGTGCATTCGCGTGAATGCTGCCCCATAATAGAGGCACGCGCCAAGCTGAGCGCAGCGCAAAACAAATGCTGAGAACAGCAGCAAACAATGCGCACAGATTTCTTGCCACATTCTTTTTATTGGTGGGTGGTGTGGGTGGCGTGAGGCGGTGCAAACAAAGCCACAGACAGAGAGATGCAGCATGCAGTTTGCCGCTTGTGCTACGTGCCGCACAAAGCTCACAGCTATAATTTATAATACGCATTTACTGGTTAAAATTGCATGCAGCTAATTTATTTATGTATACTCGTGCATTATATTAAACCGCAGATGCAACCTGGGGGTCTGCAGCAAGTGGGTCAAACCACCAAAAATACGCACAATTTAATTTTATATATACACATTTACTATTTTCAGCTCGTGCTGCTGTCGATTCAGTTTAATTCAATTGAAGTTGATTAAAAATTAATTTCAAATTAAATGTGCGCTCAATGATTTTGCACTTTCAATTGGTGTTATGTTGGAATACTGGAGGGACGATGCGAGAGGGGGTGTGCGGTGTCATTTCCTGATATGAAATGTCAGAGCTTAGCGAGGTAGTTAAAATCTGTCAGCTAACGTGAAAACTCGAAACGTTTTCTCCATCCAGCCAAGGAACACACACACACACTTCCACACATGTGGCAAATGGCAAAAGTTGTTACACACACACACACTCACACACATATTACACAATGCTGACTAATAAGTACACGAGCAACTGAAGCGGAAACGGAAGTTGTTGCAAAGTCCGTTGAAATCAATTTTAAAGGTAAACTTGTTACAAGTTACAGAAATACTGAAACGGCAAGCAAAAGCAAAACTAATTGCAATCCTCATTATACCCTATAGCAAACATACAGGTGTGTGTGTGTCTGTGTATATCTATACCTTGCCTAACGGTACCTTCTTTTATGGCATATTCACTTAACGATCAAGCTATAAAGAATGACAAGTTTTACTTAGCGGCTATTTTTTCCATAAAGGTCTTAAAAAAACACAAAATAAATAAATTTTCTCATAAATATATAATATTTGTAAGGTTTTGCAGACCTTATTGCATTTCTAATCTGAAAGTGATTCTGCCTTGTCAATTTTTATATTTATGAGCCGATTTATAACACAGCTTTTAAAAAACTAAATGATCAAATATCCAACTAGTTAAAACCTATAGTATTTTTATTTTTTTTAAATCACAAATAATCAATATATTTATTTACTAACACAGTTATTTACTGTTTGACAAACGCTGATGGAAATTGAAACATTTTATAATTCATACACAATATCATATGTACATAAATCTCTAAAGGAGTTCTTCAGGAAACAATAATTAAAAAGTTTCATAATCTTCAATTTCTGTGCACTTTCCTTAAACACTTTAAAGAAATACTGAAAAACGCTTGATCAAAAGGGATTTCCTCAAAAGTCATAACGTGTTCTCTATATTTAGAATAAGTAAAATAATAATAAAATGAAATGAGCAATAATTATTCACAGGGCATTAGCTAGTCATGCTTAGCACAACTTAAATATACTAAATGTTTTTGTTGTTAATGGGCCTGCAAACAAAGTTATTGTTGCAATTGAAGTTGCCGTTGCTGTTAATGTTGCTGTTACTGTAACTGTGGCTGTTATCGATTGTTACACACACACACACACAAAACACACACTTACATATGTAGCATAAATATATATGTACGTGCTCCAGATGTGCCCCATTAGCGTTTCGCATGCCCCAGCAAAAGTTTCAAAATTTATTTGCCTCATTTTGTGCACATTGTTTGGCTGGCTGGTGGAATCTGCGTGTTGTGGCACGGTAAAGTTGCAACGCTGCCAGCTGCAATTAAAAGTGAAGCAATGCCCAAACCCCCGACCCCCTCCTATTCGTACGCACAGCACTTTAATGAAGTAGCCCGCCCGAAAACAAAACTTAGTTTCGAGCTGCAGCTAATGGCAATTTATGTGCGTTAATAATCGCTGAAAGTACAAAAAAATACATCGCCAAACAACAAAAACAACAAAAAGGTATGAAAGGCTCGCATTACCCTCAATTTCCAGTCAACGTCTGCAATCAGCGTTATCAAAGCAATTTAATTCTCATAAATCTGGCGAAAGTTGTTAAAAACCCATTTAAAACTGTCACCATAATGAACGCTCAACATCTCCAGCACTTTGATTCCATCCCTCTAACCCCAAACCACTCTGGCAACTCTTTCGTCTCCTCATCATCCCCTCCGCCGCTGCGGTGCAACGTGCAACTGGAAAATGGCAGCTGCAACTTGGCAGCCTTTCACTGGGGATGTTAATTAGAAAACTCTTGAAAATTATTAAAAACTTTGGTGGCTGTCAGGCGGCCAAAAGAGTTGCCAACTTTTGCTTCCTGCTGTAACAGGCTCTCCGCCTGGCAGTGCTGCCAGATACTTAAAAACTTTGACAAAACAATGTTCCCAGCCGCACTTAGAGAATACGTCTAAAGATTTCTTTAATCATAAAACAGTGCTCTCAGGCACCTTTTCTGCCAGTGCTACCAGATAGTTTCATATTTTTTGAGAATATAACGATACTTGCTCTGAGAGAATCATTCTCATTATTACAAAATAGGAGCATAGTTATAAACTATCACAAGCTGTTTCATAGATCTGTATACATAGCTTAAAGTTCAATATACATTTATAATAAAAAGGATATTTAAAGCGTGCTTAAATCTCGTTTAAACTTTTTTATAGTTCACTCTTTGTTCATTGTCTAAAGTTTCATGATTTATTTATTAACTTATGCTGGCCAACGAGCTGCATTCCTGTCAGTGCCACCAGTTAATTTGCCCAACTACGGAGAATTGTGGGAAAATACAATTAAAATGTATTTATAGCCTTTGAAATATAACGACATTTTCAATTGTGAAATGTTAGACTTTCAACGATTTTTCATTATTTTATGAAACACAATTTCATTATGTCAAGTTTCAATGTCAAGCAAAGATTGATTTACAACGGTTCACTCCCAACCCCCCCTCGTACATTGTCTTATGTTTCAACAGTTTAAGCTGACAATAAACATATGAATTCTAATGAACAGATGCCAACCAATTTGCACATCTCTCATCTTAGTAACAGACGCAGTGACCCCAGATTCCCCACTGCAATTCACTTAGCATATTTTATTAGTGCCAATTAAGCGAAATGCTACAAATAGACGTCTAGATAAAGATAAACAGCGTACACCGCTTCGAACCAGATAAGACGGAAAAACAATTTCAAAATGCGAGAACTGTCACTAGAGAAATCTCAGCGGTTGCGGTTATTCACTTGGTGGGGTTGTCAATGAAACATCAGTTGACAACGCGACCTCCAAGTGTGCAGTTCAAGTGATCATCCACAAGATGCCGCAGATTCAGATAGTCTCCCAGGAGCAGTCGAACCCGCAGAAGGAGCAGTGGGGCAATGGTCTGGAGTTCCTATTCTCCTGCATCTCATTGTCCGTCGGCTTGGGCAACATCTGGCGCTTTCCCTACATTGCCTTTCAGAATGGCGGCGGCACTTTTGTGATACCCTATCTAATAGCACTGCTGGTGATTGGACGACCCGTCTACTACTTGGAGATCTCATTGGGTCAGTTTCGTGGCGGCGGCGTGCTGCGCGCCTTCGATCTGGCGCCCATTCTCAAGGGCGTGGCTGCCGGACAGGTGCTGGCCACAGCTGCCTCCATTACCTACTATTCGAGCATTATGGCGCTGACGCTACGCTTCCTGCTTGCCTCGTTCAGCACGGTGCTGCCGTGGAGCAACTGCCGCGAGAGCTGGGGCAGCGATTGCCATGATGGCAGCAGCGCCATTAATGCCACCGGCAAAATGTCACCAGCGCAGCTCTACTTTGAGTAAGTTACGACTAGCCTCTAGTCCCTAGAGATTAGTCACGATTGGTCAATTTTCTATGTTATTTGAGTGACGTAACTTATCTAGATTTCAGATTAGTATCAATCTGAAAAAAAACTTAGTATAAACAACTAAAAAACATTATTGCCAACATAACTAATGACAGCTAAAATTTATGTAGTTTTCTCTGATGAATTGTTATTTTGCTGACATGACTTTAAATATTTCTTACATATGTACAAAGCTCAAAAGAACTTTCAATAGATTAATTATTTTTAGGTTTTTTTATTATTTATTCATTGATTTGAAAACATGTGTTTCACTTAAGAAAACGCCACTAAAAACAGTGACTCACTAGTAATTTTTTAATTGTATGTCAAAACAGGCGTGAAATACTGCATGAGCTGCCCAACATCGACAATGGCCTGGGCCTGCCCAGTTGGCAGCTAGTTGCCTGCCTGGCCGTATCCTGGCTGATCATTGGAGGTGTTTTGATACGCGGCATTAAGAGCAGTGGCAAGGCCGCCTACTTTCTGGGCGTGTTTCCGTATGTGGTGTTGTTGGTGCTGCTGCTGCGCGCTGTGACGCTGCCAGGTGCCTGGGATGGGATTGTGTACTTCTTTAAGCCACAGTGGAAGGAGCTGCTGAATCCACTGGTTTGGTATGCAGCTGTTACCCAGGTCTTCTTCTCGCTGGCCATTTGCTTTGGCACGGTGATAACCTATGCGTCCTACAACAACATTAACAGGAATGTGTACAAGTAGGTGCTGCTCCAAACCCCACAGCACAACTTTCTGTATCTAGTTTAATTTTCATTCGCTAGCGATATTGTTATCATCACCACAATGGACTCGTGCTCATCGATAATTGCCGGCTGCATTACATTTGGCATTTTGGGAAATTTGGCCAAAGAGACGGGCATTACGGACATTGGCAGCGTGGTGCAGGGCGGCACCGGTTTGGCCTTCATTTCGTATCCGGATGCGATAGCCAAGTTCGAATATGTGCCACAGGTAAGCTATTGAGAACGGCGAGCGCTGCGTGCGCCCTAAAGCACAACTACCTAAAGATGTTTGCGGTCCTTTTCTTCCTGATGCTCTTCGTCCTAGGCATTGGCAGCACCGTCGGCATGGGCTCCTGCATCCTGCGCGTCATCCGCGACCAATTTGGACAGCGTGCGGGTCCCAGTTGGGCACTCGCCGGCGGCCTGGCTACCCTGGGCTTTGGTGTGAGCATCGTTTATGTCACGCCCGGTGGACAATTCATTGTCAATCTGGTCGATTTCTATGGTGTGTCCTTTACGGCACTGATCCTAGCTATTGGCGAAATGCTGGCCGTTGCCTGGTTCTATGGTGGGTTGTCAATTGTTACTTCCCCTTCCCCTTCTTATTCTTGCCTTTAACGGTTTTATTTCTTCCTTTTTTTTGGACAGGCGTGCGACGCTTTTGCGCCGATATCAAATTCATGATGGGCATTGAGACGGGCTGGTACTGGCGATTGTGTTGGGCCTACATTACGCCCGGACTCATGACCGCTGTGCTGCTCTATATGCTGATAAACATAAATGAACTGACGTACAAGGGCGTGGCATATCCACATATTGCACACGGTAAGAGATTCAAATTGATTGAGGCAGAACTTTTCTAACTAAAAACTAAATATTTAATGAAAGCAGTCTCAGCGTAAGCGCTAGAACTACTTGGGAATTATAGGCTAATTTATAAAAATTACATTGTATATGCACAGGCAACTTTGAGAATTTTTGCATTCATAGGATTTGCAGTATATTATTTAATTTCTGTGCGTAAAATATCTAACTCTACAAAGCATTTGTTTCAACCTCTTGAAAATATTATTTAAAATGATGAAAATAAGGCGCATTGTTTCTCAAAATTAGAATGTTTCCGCTATTTTGCAACACCCTCGACTCACGTATCCTTTTCTAGTTGGTCCAATATCAGATTAAAATGTGATAGTAAGGCGGCTTAGGAATTCATTTTTAATATATTCTTTTAATTTCATAATATTTAAGATATAAGTACGAAGATCGAAGATATATTTTATGTAAAGAGAAATAGACCAAAGTATAGAGCTAAACATATTTTTCACAATTCCTCAGACAATATGAAAGCATATATATATATAGCTGAATACAGTTCTATTAATCCCATAATTATATAGGAATATAAATTTAAATTCTCATACTTTCAGTCTTCGGCTATTACTTGGCTTCATTCGGCCTGTTGCAGCTGCCTGGCTGGGCTTTGTATGCTTTCTACAAGCAGCGCAAAACACGTGGCAGTTTCTGGATGGTAGGTGTTTAAATCTATATTGATATATGTATATCCAATATAACATACACTCTGTGTTTCAGCGTCTACGCGCTGCCTGCAGACCAGCCGAGTCATGGGGACCCGCTTGCGTGCAGATGCCACAGGAGTGAGAGCAAATAGAAAATTGCCGTTGGCTGACGCAGCGTATACGTGATGTGTTCAGATCATGTGTCAAGTGCATGTGCAAGTGCTTAAATGTGTGTATATATAAAGTACGAATAAAACAATCTTTTGACATTGGCTATAAAAACTAACAAAGGAGTTTATTTTGTTCGGGACAAACACAGCCAGCAAATTCACTCCGAAAGCAATAAAAAAACAATGTTATAAATAACTGGGGCTCCGTGTTTTTAGTACCCTTAAAAAAACTATATATATTTTTTAAATTTTTCATAAAATAAATATGGATGATGACAGTTGTTAGAATTTGCAAAATTTAATTACAAAAAAATGAATGAATAAACAAATTTAGAATAATTAGAAATGAGTACATATATATTATAGCAATACTTAAACAGTTTCTTTAATCAAGAAGTAGTATATAATAAATGTTACATATTTCTTGACCAAATATGAGTACCCTACGCAAGGGCATTAAAAACACAGCTGCCTGCCAACAACAGTCAACTAGCATAACAACTAAGAACAACTCGAACAACAACTTGAACAACAACTCGAACAACAACAATGAGTTAACTGAGGGAGCAGCCAACTGCAAGCGCTTTTAATTACCCCAGGGCGTGCCTTGTGCCATGTCGACAGCAAGCAGCAGTCGCTTCCATGTGACGGCATGAAGGATGCAGCAGGATGTCAATGTGGGTGGGTGGGCTGAAAGGAGGCGTTGAAGCAGTTGCTGCAGATGAAGCTGCAGCTGCAGCTGCAGATGGAAATGGAAATGAAAATGGGAGTGGGAGTGGAAATGGAAATGAAACTAGCTGCGCTTTGTGCTCGCTTGAAATGCCAGACATGTCGGCAATGCGGAAATGCGCAAATATCAAATGAAAACAAGCGGCTAAAATGAACGGAACGGTAAATAAAGCATTTTCCACGCTCTGCTGTTCGACGTACTCATTTAAGGACAGAGAGACTGAGGCAGAGGCAGAGATAGATTGAGTGAGAGGGCGGGGTGAAGCTGCTGCGATGGGGTAACAAATCAAAATGGCCACAGTTTGACACAGACATATAAATATGTATATGTATGTGTGTGTACATATGTGACACAAAAGTTGAAATGTAAATATGCAAAAGTGAGGCGTGCGAAATATTCAGAGTTTGTCGTACGTTTGGCATTGCAACGTTCTTTTAACATATGACAGCGCATTCATCTGTGTGTGTGTGTGTGTATGAATATGTGTATGGTTGTGTGTGCATGTATGTGTGTGTGTGTTGGTGTGTGTAGGTTGGGCGCGCATCAGTTGTCAAAAAGTGACAGTGTTAAATTTTTCCACTTCCCCAAACCGTATCCGTTGCTGCTGTTGCCGCCTTCATTCGTCGTTTCATTTCGCAGACAACAACAGCAACAACAGCAACAGCAACAACAAGTACAACAATTTGAAGTGTGTGTTGACTTTGACTGACGCGTTGTTAGTCGTGAAGTGTCTGTGCCCTGCGACGTCAGAACCTTCTGGCATTGCGTGTCCTTAGCTCTGGCACACCCACACAGACCCACACACACTACCGCACTCACACACACAAACAGTTAGAAATAGACAACGCCATGTTAGTTGTACCCGTAGTAGTACCCTCTACAATCAGATGTGCAGAAGGGGTAGGCGCCCAAAACTATGCTTTGAAAGTTCAGTTTGGATGTGCACATATTTATTTATACTCCTAGGTCAACAGTACAAACTATCAAATGACAACATATAAATAAATGGTATTTTCAATTAATTGGCAAAACAAAATCTAAAAGTTCGTTAATATTACAAATATATTTTGTTGTATTTTAGATTTAAAGTTTATCAAAAATGATACATTTTACCACATTTAACTTATAAATTTGGGAAAATATAAAAATAAATGATTTTATACGCATTATGTGAGACTCTAAGCTATAATTTATATCATTCTGATTTGTGTACTTTAATTTATGTTTGTAGTTTCAAATAGTTTAAATAATCACAATAATTTATTTAATCAGATTTATCAATCACAATTAAAGACTTTACATAATCTTAACATGTATATGCTCAGTTCGCATTGCTCTACAACTTTCACAGGGTATCACTTAACTAAATCACTCCACCTCATTTTTTTTGTTTTTTTTTTGTTTATTGCTTTAACGATGCGCGTAAATCTTGACATACTTTTTTCAAACAGGGGCAACGCGAGGCAACCAAGGGGCGGATCGCAACACACACACACACATACTTACACCTACATATACTTACACCCACACACACACAGACTCAGACAAACACACACGTGCGCTCTCTCGCGCTTTATTAGTAACGTTTGAGGCTGGCAAAGCTCATCTGGCCAACTCAGCCATAAAGCATGCTTCCTATATATGTGTGCAGCTGCCATACACACACACACACACATAGAGACATTGATATATATGCGTTAGACAAGTGGCACAGCTGTCCACAGTTGACTGGCCATTCATCCAATTCGTGCATCCATTTATGTAAAGTGGCCCAAGTTGTTGAGTCATCTCTATACAGAGAGCGGAACATCTGCGACTACGACAGCGACTGCGACTGCAATGTGAAGTTGTGCCATTCAGGTAGAAAGTAGCTGCAAGTTTTGCCACAAAGTACTGACTGCAGCATTTGGCCTTTTTGATTATGAATTTGAAAGCGAGCTGCTGCTCCTGTAAAATTGATGGCAAAAGTTGTTGATAAAACTCTGAGATGCACTTTACTTATATTGGCTCTCAAAAAAACAAGGGGGGGGTGGGGGCTATCATGATTGCAGCTGGTGCATGATATCATTCTAGTGAAGCGAAAAACGTTTATTGTGTTCAAGCAAAACAACGTGTCGTATACTTAATATCACATGTTGTTGCTATCCTTGTTGTTGCTGCCTTTCAATGGTTTGTTAAGTGCATAGCAATTTAAATTTAATTGCATTCGAGTTGAACAGTTTAGATCGATAATGCCCAAATAGCTGGCCAGCACATTTCATATGTGTCCGTTATTTCGTCGAGCTATGTCATTTATAATTAATGGCCAAGAAGTCGGCTAGCTGCCGCCGCTTATTCTTTTTAGTTAGTTGTTAGTTAGTGAGTAATTAGGTAAGTTGTGTTTAAATATTTATTATGCATTGTACGATTAGCTTGATAAATAAAACATTCAACTAACGTTTCTCGCACGTCGCTTGTCAATGAAATCAAACTTTGTCCGGACTATCTATCGCTGCCTTTATGTCCAACTGATTCATTTGTTTTCTATGTGGTCTAGACAACATAAATTGGTTGCTTTGCTTGTCCGTTTCGCTCTGGCTTCATTATCTAATTTATGTCAGTTACGAGCGAATGTTTGCCGCTTATCACAAGTTACAATAAATTAACTGACAGCACCCCCACAACCTACTGACTGTTCCCTTCCCTCGCTCCATATTATTGCCATTCCAAAGCCAATTAAGCTTATTAAATAACGTAAGAAGAACAACAACAGAACGATTATAATTCAGCAATGTCAGCAATAACCCAAAAAGAAATCTATTTATTCCGAATAAATATAGTATGCTGAGGCGTGTCGAAAATTAAGTACTCTTACAGACATATGACAGATGTACGATCTATAAGTCAAGTAGCGTTAGGGATTTTTTGACTAACAGTAAATCTGGTATATATGAAACTACAGTCCGATGTTAATACAACAAAAACTCATAACTAGTGAACTTCACAAAGATATTTTTGAAAACATAATAACTAGGTTTTCATACGATAACTAAATCTTCAACTGAAAATTTCTAATGATTATCTGGGGATTCGATGCTGATAAGTTTATATCAAAATCAATATATCAAAAAAAAAAAAAAAAATGTATAATTTTTCCGCTACGAATCTAATGTTGATAAGTTTACAGTCACGCTGTAGGAACTTACTTGCTCTCGTTGGTCTTGAATTCGATTTGAAAACAATAAAGTTGTTTATACAAAAACTCACTTTTTCCACTGATAACCGTTAGCTGTATGATATTGTCATCGGATTCTGCAGACTTCAACATAAATACACTTATAATATAATAATTTATTTGCGGAAAGCTCTCAGTCAATGCGTTACGCATTTCCTCACAAAGCTATGTTACCCGTCGCAAGGCTCTACATATAAGGGAGCAAACTCAAAAGCCATTTGTGAGTTTCATTCGAGACTTGTGCACCTTTTGCGATTGGGAACTAAAGGCGAAGAGGAAATTGTTATGGTGTCTTGGGATTTGAGAGACCAGTAGAAAAAGGCAGCAGCTGCACAAAAGTAAAGTCAAACAATTAAGAAGGCCTGAAAGCCTTAAGAGCTGCCACAATTTTTAGACAAAAGCCGCACCCCCATTGCGCCACACCCAGGCAACTAACTAATGCCCAATCAATGGGTGGTAGGGGGTAGGGGGTAGGTGAAGCGTGTCTGTTCTACATAATGTGGGCAACAGGACAAATGCCATCAGCTGCAAGGAATCGAAAGAGAAATGCGTAGACTTAAAGGAGTTTGCCATGCGTGCTGACAGCATAATGCGAATAATGTTAAAGATATATGTATATATATATATATATATGTTTGTATATGTGTATCTGTCATGTCGGCTAATGTGTGTGCGGTCTGACTGTCTGTCTGTCTGTCTGTCTGTGTGTGTGTTAATGTGTGTGTGTGAGGTGCTTGGCTAGGGGCGGGAGTTTAGGGGCAGCAAGCGAAAGGCAGCGACAGTGAAATCCTGTTAAGAAGTTTGCTATCGCAAATTAAAATCTAAATACGCCAACAAAATGACGGCAATGTCTGGCGGCGCCACAGGGGCGGAACGAGAGCAGAACAAAAGGCGTTACGTCCCTACACCCACCAACCAACACCCCCTCCCGCATCTCCAGTTGCTGCTGCTGCTGCTGCCACGCCCACAGAGCGTCGTCGCCTGCTCACATTTTGAATTATAAGCAAGCGCAAAATTTAATAAATATGCACACCATGGCAGACTAAAGACGAGCGCAAAGAAGAGGAGAGGGGGGGCAGCGGCTAGGAGTGAGGCAAGATTGACGAGGACAAAGACGAGGACATGGCACAGACTATGACAATGTCAAAGAGTTTGTTGCACGCAATGTGGGCGTGGCAGCTGTGCCCCTGGCCCCACACAACTGCAACAAGAACAACGACAACGCCAAAGTTTTCACTTTTATTTTTGTATCCTGTTCCCATTGAAAATGTGTAAAAAGTTTTTAGAAGAAAGTTGTACAAAAATATATGACAGGCAAAAGTTTGCAGCTTCAAAACCATAAACTATACATATATATTCCTGATCAGCAGCACAAGCTAAAAAGTTCTTGACATGTCCATCTAGATATATTTTCAGATTCTAAAAGCTAGCGACCTCAAGATCGTTGTGTGTACTGAGAGAAAAAAAATATATATATTATATTTGATAACATTTTAAAGCATGTTACAGAGTAACTGCCAGTTGAGCACTACCCACAATCGCACTTTGAATTGGTTTTCTTTTCACTCAACTGTCAAATGGCAAAAGTTTTCCATTTTTTTGTTGGTTTTGCTTTCGTTTTCTTGCATTGCGTTGCTATTCGCAACTTTAAGCCCTTATTAAATGGTGTATGTGTATGTGTGTGTGTGTGTCGACGGACAACAGCAAGCAGCAACAACAATTGACAGCAAAGCAAACGATTGTCATTGTCAAGTGTGTGCGTCAACCTTTGAACCCGCCTCGGGGCACCACACGGTCTGAAAACGTGTCTGAGCCTGTCTCTATTGCCCCACCGAAACCTAACCTCCAGAAACCCCCCAAAAAATGAACGCCTGCTGTCTGGCTGCCTTAGTATCTGTGTGTATGTGTATGTGTGTTTGTGTTGGTGTGCGTTTGCTGTCATCCTTTTGTGTTTGCTGCCAGTTCGCTTTAAATTGTATTGTTAATTTTTGGGTAGCCCTTTTTACGTCAATCCGATTTTGGTCCCGAAAAGAAGAGGAAGACAAATTCGCAACTTTTGTTTAGGCTTTTGTGCGCACTATGCTAACATCGCCTGCCAGTGACAACAATTGTCATTTGCTTAAAACATTTTAAAACACCCACACCACACCCATAGTTCGACTCTTTAGCCTTTGGCATCCTTTTCAAGGATTCAGGTCGAACTGCAACAGTTTGCGGCAATTGAAACAATGATATAACACAAGTTACTGTTCTATATATCTACCTTTAGTTCTCCTTCCATCCCTCTCTCTCTCTCTCTCTCTCTACCTCTCTCTTTCTATCTGACAGTACAGCATCCGCTTCCATTTCTAGCATTTCAGTACGCCATTTACATATTGCTGGGCACTGTTTCCGGTCTGGTCCGTACCTGTGCCTATATTCCCTTCCCCTCGCCTCCCCTCCTCTCCCTTACTGCTTACCGCATTGTTTACATAGCGCTGCTACCTCAATGCGCATAAATCAAGCGCAAAGCACAAATATTTTGCCAGCGACAACAAATATATAATGACCTCTCCGCCCCTCTTATCTTACTCTTATCGCGTACCAGTTCCCCGCCTGCCGCTCTTCTTCCCTCTCCCTCACCCTCGCTCTCTCTGTCTTTCCCTGTGGCTAGTTGACTCGTCCTGCTGTTGAGTTTGCCATTCGCATCGACTGCATTCACAGTTATCCCATTTCCTTTTTAAATAAAATACTCTTTCAGCAGTTTATAGAACTTTACCGTTAATTTGGTTTAAATAAAGCCAATAACGGTGTGTACACGATTTGATTCCTTTATCAGTTGGCTTAAAAAGATTTCATTTTATGCTATCTTTTGAAGTAGAGCACCATAGAAAATTCACATTGAATTATTGCTTGAATGAAGTCCTGAATCTTGATTTCTTGTAAAAAGATAATATATTTGGAAATCGTAATATCTATAGCATTTATTTCTTAGTTTCTCTTAAGCAAATACTTTAATAGTTTTTATGAGCTAAGCTCCCTCACTTATTCTCATAGAATGTGTATAAAAGTTATATTTTTCAAGGCAAATTATCTTATAGAATTTACTGAAAAGTTTTACACTCTATTTGAGGGCTTAGTACATTTAGTGGATGTAGTAAACTTTACTAGATTTAATCTTCATCTTTTATAAAGCAAGCATTTTTTAGCTTGTAAGTTCACTTTAAGGGAATACTTCCTAACTTAATGTTAAAGAACTCAAGAGTATTACAGTGTCTGTATGAACTATTCTTACACTTTTTTCGCACTATTATTTGTCGTTGCGGTGCTGTTCCAATTTTTTCCTATTTTCCTATTTGCCGTTGCGACGCTGGGTTTGCGCTTTGCTGATTTCATTTTGATTATGGCAAATTGTTTTTAGTTTGCTGTCGTTTTCCGTTTTTCCTCTAATATATATATATATATATATATATATATATATATATATATATATATATATATATATATATATTTATTCCTATACCTGCGCTTTGTGAGTTTCAATTGCGGTTTTGTGCAGTTTTCTATGCCGTCTGTTTGCATTTCTTGCATAATCAAAGAATATTTATATATTTTTCTATTTTTCTATCAGCGATCAACGCCATAATTACTTACACGAGCAACCCACTCCAGCTGCGATTCCCACTTTTGTTTGTGGACTTTACTTGTCTCTTAATATCACTGATAACTTCAATGCAAATAGAAATGGCGTGTGCCCACGTTGACTCCATCAAATATGGATAAACATTTGCTGTTTGCAGTGTAATTTGGGCTGAGAATAAATGAATACAGTTAAAGCGAAACGACTTATGCAATAGATTATGTGTATAACGGACATTTTAGGTGGGTTACCCAGCCCAGAGGTGCTTGCACCTAACTGTTTGTGGCTTTCATCATTAGCGAGTACTGACTGATAGTTGCAAATAATGAACTAGCAGATATCTTGTACTACGATAATAACATCAGCATATAAGAATATCGATATACAAATACGCAGATATTTAAAATTTGTATATTTTTGGAAATAATTCCTTAATTTATTTTGTATTTGCCATGTGTCATTTATTTATAAATATTAACTAACAATCGACATGCAATAAAATACAATTAAATGTAAGCGCATGTCAACAAGTAATCAACTGGAAAATAACTTGTCAAAAATTAAAAATTATCACAATTTACTTGCTCATAATCATTGATCGACTGTTAAATGCCCTATAATAAGTTGTTAAAGAGTGTATTTTTTAGTGCTATAATAAACCAGCTAGAATTGGGATTTCACTGGGTTTAAAGGGTATAAAAAGCGCAAATAGCAGCAACAACATTTTTTTCCAAACGCTCGCATAACAAAGGA
This sequence comes from Drosophila maculinotata, assembly GCA_035045305.1. Classification (NCBI taxonomy): domain Eukaryota; kingdom Metazoa; phylum Arthropoda; class Insecta; order Diptera; family Drosophilidae; genus Drosophila; species Drosophila maculinotata. Next base: position 13,756,620 of record JAWNPD010000387.1, read on the forward strand.
AATCAGCGAGGTCACAAGGCACGTGCGAGAGTTTTCAAAATGGCGTCCGGACAACAGCAGCAGCAACGAGAAAACCAAGCAAATTAGTCGATGTGAATGCAGTTTTTGTTCTGCTTATTTCTCTTTGTTCTGCAGTTGTTGTTGTTGTTGTTTTTATTGCTAACACGAAGTTGGATACTTTTTTTTATTGCCACTCATTGAGGCGCGTTGATTTTCACTGGCCTCATCGTCAGCGTTTTTGGTGCACAAGTTTTTAATGCAATCAAATCAAAATGCAAGAAGTGAACAAAATGGAAACCCTTTTGGGCAACGTTCAAGTGCTGCGCTCTGTGAAAAGGCTGGCAACTCTGGCTGCCAATGGCAGCCTAATGAGCAGCCAACTTCACTTTAGTTTCACTTCACTTTAATTTGCGTCTGTTTTTTTGCTTTTTACCAACTATATTTAAGCCCTCCTCTGCAGGCTTCTACTTCTCCTTCTTCTTCTTCTTCTTCATCTGCTGTCATTTGTGCTCGTTGTAATGCAAATTGGTTTTTGCTGCGTCTCGCATTTGTGTCAGCTGTCAAGTTGACATTTGGCATTCTCTATGCATAACATGGCTGCAATTTCAAATATCAATTCCAATTTTAAGAGCTGACAAATTGCACTGAAGTGTGCGCTGCAAATTGAAATAAAATGCACTCAGCAGGGTATGAGTGACAGAGAGAGAGACAGAGACAGATAGCGTGGGAGAGAGGGAGAGATAGGAATATAAGCAGTTATGGCGTCGCGTGGGCGTCGACGCAATCAGCGATCAACTAAGCAAATTATTGCGTGGCGCAACATTAATGCTAGTCGACTTATGTCATATTCATGCCACGCAAACACAGACACGTATGCCACACCCACTCCACACACACACACACACACACACACACACACATGCAATAGGCGCGCTTCGATTAAACAAACCTGCTCAAATATGCAGAGTGACATTGAGGCAAAGACAAAAGGCAAGCGTCAAGGCAGGCCAAGTTCTTTATATATACATATATATGTATGTATATGTGTGTGTATGACACAATAGCACGCATACACTTACATACGCTGCAAGGATATGTGCTACACAGTTGCAGTCAATTGCAAAGGTCAAAGACAATTGCATAATACAGTGGTGGCACTAAAATTGGAACGCTCCGTTTTCCGACTGTATTCTAATATAAGAAATTAATATGAAATCATATGAAATTAAATATTTAAGATTATCAATATTAATTGTTTGTTAATAGTCCTCACTGACTGACTGATTGCTGAGTAGTGACTGGCCTAAATGTTAAGGGCCAGAAAGCTAAAACTTGGACTACTTTGACTTTCTTTTAGGACAAGAGTAAGCACAAAAGTTGGATGGCTTTAAGGTCATATTACACGAAACTAATATGAACTTTCAGTTTTTCATCAATTCAAAGATCTTTGTGAAAATTCATTGAAACTATGTTTAATTTTTTTAAAAAATTTTTGGTAGCAAATTAAGAATTAAAGATAGTTTCAATTCTATTTTCCTATTTTGAGCTTCATTTAAAAGATATGTATTGTATATAAATGCAATAGAGAAAAAAAAACTATCTCAAATTTCAGGAAGCAGGATTAATGCAGGATGCTACTGTGTGTTTGGCTAATTACAAATTAACTGTCAGCTGCAATTGCATAAGCCAAAAAAACAAAAAACAAAATTTACAAAAGGCGCAAAGCTTGCAGAACTGTCAGCGCCCAGTTGTCAGCACAACGCATGAAACATGGACAACGCTCAAGGATATGCATACAAACACAAAAAAAAAAAACACCATGTGTGTGTGTGTGTGTGCAGCGCTTGCGTAACGTAAAAGTAGCCTTGAAACTGCGGCCTGTCGCTTTCAATGGATTTGCATTCCATGCGCTGCACACACACACAAACACACACACACACACATACACACACACAGTTCCAAGGTCACGCCAACGCCAGCCACAAATGACAGTTGTAGTCAGAGTGCATGCGAGAGAGCTAGAAAGGGGTATGGATTTCAAAGGGCATAACACACACACACACACACACACACACATAACTACTAAACACACACACATATGTATGTGTTTTTGTTGTGCTGCCAAGCCGCAACCAAAATGTCAGAAAAGTGTCGCAAAGTTTTCGCCTAATTGCCGCTCTAACCAATGCAGCAGGCGTAATATAGACAGAGAGAGAGAGTGAGAGAGTGAGAAAGAGAGAGCGAGAGAGCGAAGAGCAGCAACGGTTAAATGCAACTTTGCGAGCCAAAGGAGCAAACAAATCTCGACATTCTCGTCCAATATAATAACGGTTAGGCACGCAGAGTCAAGCAGCAGGCGGCACACACAAAAAAAAACAACAACTATAAATAGTAAATGTGCAAGCAGCAAACGCAGGGCAGGCAAACGAGCAAAGCGAAACAACAGTTGGATAATGACGTCAAGTGAACGCAGGACGTGCGAGAGCTTAAACTTAACGAAAGCTGCTTAAGAGGGTTGCCAGATCAACAGCAGCAGCAGTAGTCGCAGAAGCAAGCAAAAAGGGTTTTCATAAGCTGAAAATAGAACAAATGCTTAACGATTTATTATACAATATATACACATTAGTTTATATATTTATAGTAAGCATTTTATGCATATTATATTGTCTCGCATTGCTCCAAAGTCAGACGCTTGACAATCAGTCAATTAGAGTTAATACACACACACACACATACGCAAATGCAAATACACATCCATTCTAATGGCTTTGGTTGCCCTGTTATTTGAGTCACCCTCGCACACACACACACACACACACACACGCACACATACAAACAAAAATGTACGACAGACGCTGCCCGGCGAGCCATTTAATGGCCTTTTCGCTTCTGGTTACCGCTTCTGCACCGCTCACACACCCACACACTTACACGCACACACACACACACCATGCGTTCCCTCTCCATGCTCCCACAGGCCCTTAGAAATCGCTATTTGGTTATGCTGGCAGCTCTTTCATTTGTTTTTTTATACCCTGTGCCCTTTGAAAATGGGTAAAACGAGAATATTAAAACTGTGCAAATGACTGAAGAGCCTGAAGAGCCTGAAAGAGGTTGAGACTTTTACATATGTGTATTGCAGATTCGATCGATAAATATCGATTTTCAATGTAGTTATATACTATTATTTATCGTCGATGATATCCTTTGATCATGTTTTGACCTTTACTTAAAGTCTACATTTAAATTTCAAAAACAAATTTTCTGTCGAAATGCATTTGAAAGTTCTGACCAAAAATTCGCATGTGGGACGGGTCAACATTTCCACAGACACAACTGCTTCTTAGATAGATAGATGTTAATAGTCACTTCTGTATGGTTAAAACCATTAAACTTGATATATTTATTATTAATTCGATCAGCTCATGATATTTTATTCAATATTTTTAATAATTTGACAGAGTCTTAGTCGTAATTAGTTGCAAAGGATTCTTCTGCTTCTTAAAGCTAAATACAGAGTATATTTTAGTCGATCGCTCTTGACTAGATTTTTTCCAGCTGCTTCGCTCTCTTTTGACTGCGCGTTGTGTGCAAGTTGGTCATAAAAATGGAGTAACATTTATGACCCACATCAGGAATACACACACACACACAAACACACACACAAACACAAGCACAGATAGAAACGAAACGCCAAATGAGTTTGCCAGTGGTGCTGCAGGGGGAAAGGGGGAAGAGTTGGCGAAAAAATTGCGGGTGCTGCGTGTCCGTTTGCATGGGTTGGCCTGCAAGCACCCACATTCACAAGGATATTTTATTTTACTGTTATTTTTGTTTGCCATTTTGCGCTGTGCGCTTTGTTATTCAGCTTCTGCTGCCTCTTCCTCTTCTGCACCGTTTTCAGCATTCCGATGGCCATTTACTTTTGACTCCAGTTACACCCTTTGCTCTTTTGCTCTGCGATTCGGTTGTTTGTTGTTGCCATTGCTATTGCTGCGTCTGCTTCTACTTCTTCTTCTTATTCATCAAACTGCCGCCACTTTTGACTACAACCACGATTGTGGTACATGTGGTACATGTGGTACAATTGGTACAATTGGTACAATTTTTACCTTGCATCCATCCCTTTCTTTGTAAATGGTAATTTTTTCAATATGCATCGTATTATCATTGATAAGCATCCATCGTTTAAAGTGGTGTTAAACATTTAAAAAAACTAAAACGCATTTAGAAAATGCATTTGTTTTGTTTTTGAAAACAAGTAAAGAATGACTATGTTTAATATAGACTCTATATTATAGAGTAACAATTAAAAAATCTTTGTTTTGATTATATGAAATAAAATAAATACATTAATATTAATTAGAAATAAACCATATAGTACATATACAAAGTTTGTATACTTTTATCGAAAATGGTAATTCTTTTTTAAACCCTGATTTTAATTTGGTACAATTTGTTTTCTTCAAGTGGCAACCGTGTCTACAACTCGCCATCGCCGCTGTCCCAATTTTTCGCCGTCAAATCGCCGCCGGCGCTGTTTGTTTTTCAAGGGTAAATATGCGTAACGGATTTTGTTGAGGTGCGCAAGGATTTGAATCATACACACACACACACACACACAAACACACACACACATGTTGCAGTTAACTTACCCTTTATGTTGCTGCTGCTGCTGCTGCGTCTTTGTTCATTAAGTATGCAGCACATTTTTGCATGCACAACGTTGCCATTTAATCTTTCACTTCCGGCGCTCCCCGCGCGTCTTTCGCACGCCACCACTCACTTACACACACAGTGACCCAATTCGCTTTGTTTTGCGTGTTTATCTTGGACACGTTTTGCTTTCTATGCTAAGCGGCTGCTGTTTGCCGCCTGTTGTTGTTGTTGTTATTGTTGCACAGTTTGGCACTGCTTTTACAGCGTATTGTTGTTGTTGCGTGCAATTACTGCTGTTGTTCTTGCTGTTCTTGTTCTTCGTGCCGTTGCCTTTTAAAGGCAACTCTTTCCTTACTCAAACTCACACTCTCAGTAGCGGTAATTGCTGTTGTTGTTGTTGTTCTTGCCTTTAAACTGCAACTCTTTTTTTCTTCTCTTTAGTATCGGTTACAGTGAGTGCAATTTGTTAACAACTGCAGTTCAGCCTTAAAGTACGCGACATTAAATTGATTACACTTTCACTTTCTCTTGGTCTCTCTTTCGGGCACTTAACCCGCTCGTGTGCATTTTTTATGCGCTTGCTTTCACTGTTTGTTTTCCTATTGTGTTGCTAATTTCGTTACTTTCACTTTGTTAGGCTTTCTTGCCTGTGTTTATATGTAAGTGTGTGTGTGTTGTAAGCACACGTGTGCGTTTCTGTTTGTGTGTGTGTGTGTATCTGTGTAGCTGTGTGCGTTCTCAGTTCTCGCTTTTCGGCATTGATTTTTCACTTAACTTTAATTTGTTGTTGCTATAACTTATTTTTTCTTGCTTCATTCTTATGGACAATTTTCGTTTTGATTGCTTCATTCCATTTTTGCGCGCGCTTGCTAACGTTCAATGTGTGCGTCTCTGTGACTGTGTGTGTGTGTGTACGTTTGTGTATGAGTGTGTTGCAAGTGGAAAATAAAATATTTGCTCGTTTGCGGTCCACGGGCGCAGCGCACGTCCGCTCGCCACGACTCTTTACACCTTACTGAGAGCGTGCGCTTCATAAAATGTTTACGTTTGGCTTCCTTGCAAGAGGGAATACATCCATCTCTTCTCTCTCTCTCTCTCTGAGTGACTTTGCCGCTGGCTTTGCTTTGACTTTGCATGCGCTCTTTGTGTTTGGTGTAATGGAGCTGAGAGCAGGCGGCGCCAGAATGTCTACGCATAAATAATACGCACGTGGCTAGGATGAGGGAGGGGAAGAGAAAGAAAGATGCACGCTCTCACTGCCAAATAAATCCTTGCAGGCAGGTGCGTGAGATAGAGAGGCAGAGTGAACAGCGGACTATGACGACTTTAAGCTCACCTAACAATGCCTGAGCAACAGAAGTTGGCGGGATATTTTACAGTGTTACAAAATGTATGTATATATATGTGTTACTTATGTTAAATATATAAATATTATGAACAACATTAATAGAATATATCGACTCACAATTCATTGTCGCTTAGAATTAATTTAAATTAAAGTTATAATTTAAATATTGTTAAAGTCTACAATTTTAAGTTATAATTTTTCAATTAAATTGAACATTTTTTTTGTACTTTTCCTGTTTTTTTTAAACTTAATTAAAAAAATAAAAATAAATGAGTACTAAGCTTTGCCTTCAAATTTATTTTTGAATATTATCAACATTATTTCTATTCTATTCTATTCAATTCAGCTGCCGGATATGCCTTATTCATGCTGCCCTATGCAATTATAACTGTAAACAAATCGCTGGAGAGAAATTCCGATGCAAACACACATCAATTTTGCACTGGTTTTGCCGCGCTCTCGCACACACTATTTTGCTTTTGCACTCGCACATGCGCTCTCAAATATTCGCTCAATGCGCAGCTTCTTAATGTCTTCTTTAGCTGTCGCCCGCCCCCTCTGCCGCTGCTCGCACACACGCCTACAACTCATTCTTTGCTGCCGCTGCCGCTGTCGCGGTCGCTGCCGCTGCCGCATGCCGAGCACGTGAACTTTTGTGTTTACTTTTTAATTTTCTGTTAGCTTCGCTAGCCCATAGTGTTGCTTTGCTGCCTGCTGCCTGCTGCCAGCGTCTGTTGCTGCTTGCTTTTGTTTTTCGCTTGTTTAGCATTGCATTTTCATTCATAGCATCAAAGTCGAATTTCTGTTAGGTTATGTGGTTATGTTAAGTGGTGGGGTGGAATGGGGGCTGGTTTATGAGTATGAGAATGAGAACTATGCCAACTGCTTGCCATTTACTTGGCCAGCCGATCGGCAGCCTCCATGTTGTTCACGTTGCTTGTGTATGGAAATTGGCGCAAAATATGCCCCAGTTGCGTCCCCAGGCAGTTATGCTTATGCTGCGGCTGCCTGCTGACTTCTGCTTCCTCTTCTCCTTCTACTTCTTCTTCTACTTCTTCTGCTTCGAGTACATTTGGGAACCCCAGATGCATTTTGCATATGCTATTGCTATGTGTTTATGCAGGTGCACATGTCTGTGTGTGTGTGTGTGTTCGGCTGCCATTTTACATTTGCTTGAGTCATGTTAAATCATGCATGCTGATTGTCCTGTGGTACCCAAAATGCCACAATGCTGCAACTGCTAGCTGCATACTGATTTGCATATTTCTTACCATAAGCAGCAAAAATGTAAGTTCCGTTCGAGGCACAGTGCCAGCCAATTAGTAACTGTACGCAGCCAGAGTTGCCAGAGTTTTTGGGTAAAATGCGGTAAACAAACGCTTTGATTTTTGGGCAAACGAAGCGCATGAGAAGCAAATAAACAAATGCAGCTTGGTAACCGAAACACACAACAACAATGGTCAAAATACTGGTAACGGCAACGGATATGCTAACCGTAACTCATATTGCTGCAAGCCCAATCTCCCCCCTGCCCTTCCCCATCCGCCTATCAACTATTGCTATGAGAAATTGCTGTTGTGCATGCGGCTCTCTATCTCTCTCTCTCTCTCTATCTATGTGTCGGTCTGTATCTCTGTCTGTCTGCTGTGCGTTTTGGTTGTTTTGCAAGCCATTTAAGCCTGGCCCACGTAACGCCCACCACATCAAGGTAAACTGTTGATTTCATGCGACGTTTTGCGGTCCACCGTTCCCAGCTTCTGATTACGCTCCTGCTGACAATGCGGACATGGAACCACACCAGGACCCATCTGCTAAATGTTGCTGTCGGAGTGTGTGCCTGTGTGTGCTTACACTGAGAACAAACTTAGTTGGACCACCAGTCGTATGATTATTATTATCTTTGTGTTTATTAGATTATCCAAAACGCTGGCTTTTGAGCCTGCAGCTTCTTCATCAGCGCAACTTTCTGCTCGTGTGATTTTCAAACCTTATTTTCTACACTGAGAGAATGAACTAAACTATCAAATGCAAAGCTCCAAGAAAAAGACTCATCCAAAAACGATTAAAGCTTTACAAATTTGCAAAAAAAAAACAATTTTAAATACAAATTTAAGGAAAGCTTCCACTTCAGCTAATAAGGAAGTGCATAACAAACATTAATACTTATAAAATAATTCGTAGAATTCTTGTTTACCTATAGTAAAAATCTCAAATACTTTGTAAACATGTCGTATACTTGTTATTTCTATCCACCCCTGACTTAACAGCTTCTCGTCCTATTAATCCCAATGAAACAGAGACGACCCTGGCAGGGATAGTCTTAAATTATATCAGCTCAAAGTTTAACCCTAAATGTTGAACAAATAGATATAAATCTATATGCACTGTTATAGAAACTCACTCAAACGACAAAAAAAATAGAAATTCCCAAATTTGGGCCTAAACTTTTTTTAAAGAGAAATAAAAGTGTGCCAAATTTAGTTTGCTCAGTGTGCGTGTGTGTTTGAATATTTTGTTGAGCTGCTGTGCCTCATAATGTCATTACGAGAAACTAAAAGCTGAATGCTAAAAGGTCAACATTCGTGCAACAAATGCAACATCCACAGCTCCTCTTAACCGCTACCCCTGCCCCTATCTCAACCTATTTTATATGCTTTTCTATGGCATGCAAATTTTACAGCATAGCTTTGAGTGCTGCCATAAAATGTGACAAAATGGAGTCGTGGCTTTTGGGCGCTACAAAGTATGCTATGAAAAATGTGAAACACTCACACAAACACAGACACACACAATTGGTGTGAGTCTGACTGGTTTATTTTCGTGTAGAGTCGATAATTTAATGTACGTACAGACACTGGGGAATAGCATGGCTCGAGTCCCCAAAGGGTTGATAGCAGCGAGAGGAGACGCCCCCAAAAACCGCACTGTGAAGCCCCCGAGACGAACCCTTTTTGGGGCCAGTCCTAAATATAGAATGTGCACAGCCTGAAAACACTCATTTCATTGACCAATTCAACGCACTTAATAGTGGTTAACAGTTGTTGCTGTTGTTGCTGTTTCCAGTTAATTCTGCCTGCGGTTTGGCTACCCTAGCAGAAAGTAAAGTTCTACCAACTAACAGCCATTTCGAGTTTTAAAATCCATTTAACTAACAATTATTAAATATCATATAACAATTCAAACAACTGCACTTTAAATCCCATTTGTAAATCAATTCCATGGAATAATCCAAATGAACAATTATGCAATTCGGAGAAATTTATTCAAATGGACAGTTCAGAAAACGGGTGAATATTTTATGCATATTCCATTGCTCTGAAAAGTATGCTACATAAATTATTATTAATATTAACTGCACAAGTTTTGCGGAAAGGCATATTTAAGCTTTCAAGCGAAATTAAAATATGGAAAATATTAAATTTCTGCAGTTGATGCCAAATTTCTGAATAAAGCTCAACTCGTATATTGAACGATTTGTACCCAGAGAGAAAAACGAGACTTTTTTTACTTTATTTGCAAATTAAAGAAACTTAAAATGTTGAATTGAAAATAAAACGTTCTTAATTTCAGATAAGCTCTAAATGTTTGTTGAAAAAGTAAACAAATCAATCAATAAATCAATGAAATTTCAGCTCGATTTGGAATTTCAAAGAAAGTTGACTGGATAGCTTAAAGGAATGTAAGTCATGTACAGTCAAAAATACAACAACATTTCAAAATTTATAAATATTTGCAGAGTATTAATTAATTCGTTAGCATTGTGCATGTTGGTTTCTGTGTGTGTTTGTGATTGCGACGCGTGGCACAAAACAAACCACAGATTGTAATTAATTGAATTTACGTTATGTATGGTCCATATATCATGTGTATATTCATGTATGCATGTGGCGTGTGTGTGTGTGTGTGTGTGTGTGTGTGTGTGTGTGCGTAGGGAAATAAACATTAATCGCATATGTAAATTGGAATCAAATGCAGATACAGTTGAAATTAGCGACGCTAATACACAACTAACCACTGACTGAATAGCTCATGCACAGGCAATCCAATTAACGCACCCACTTCCCTTTCAATTTACATAAATGCATATGTGCTACAGTGGTCACTCGGAGAGTAGAGCTTGCAGACATTTGAAATGCTCGTTAGGAATTACAATTGTCATTCTTGAAACTAAAACTGTTATTTTTAAGAAGGTTTTTGTTATCATCCCTCTCTAAACACTTTTGAATATAAAGTTATAAAGTGAAATACTGCAAAATTTGTATATAGAGATTATAAAAAGCTAAGTTACTGCACCAATTAGGTTGTCTACCAAAATCAGATTATAAATACTCAAAAATTGATTTAAACATTTTATGGCTTTACTGTTTTTAATCGTTGCTGCTTTAAATTGTTGTAATTCTAAAGCCTTGAACGAATGGCAAAATGTTTATACAAATTACAGATCGGGGGTTCTTGAAACAGACACCTTCAACACTTTCGGTTTGTTTATGTCTTGTGGATTTTTTTCTGGTTATTAATAAATAAATAGCCAACAGCCGGCTTTAATTGTTGTAATTAATTGTTGAACAGGAAATAACTTATACAAGATTCATAATTTTTAATTTGTTTAAAATTATTATTATGTATATAAATATTAAATTATTATTATTATTATTATTAATATTATAATGAGGTTGGTATGCTAAAGAACAATATACATACTAAATTTGGTGCCCTACCTCTTATAACTTTTAAGCTATACCTCAAAATCAAACTGCCACAACTTTGTCAAATCTGAACCGATTGTCAATCCCGAGGCTATTTTGATCATAATATGGCATCAACTTTAATTCCACATCTCAAAATTATGAATTTTTGAAAAAATAAAATTTCGGATTTTTTTTGCGAAAAAAGCATAAGGGGGGACCCTTACCAATTGTGATTTTTCAAAAAATAGAATCTTGAAATTTTACGTTTAATTGATTGTGGGTGTCTCAATTAGTATAAAAAACTATACGAAAAGTGATTTTGTGGTGTTTCATTTTTCTGTCAAAAATCACGCCAAAAGTGACAAAAAAATTGACTTGTAAAGTGCCCAAACAACGAAAAGTTCCATATAAATGACCTTCCCAGACTTCAAACTGCCACAACTTTGTCAAATCTGAACCGATTGTCAATCCCGAGGCCATTTTGATCATTATTTGGCATCTAGTGTGATTCTACATTTCAAGATTATGAATTTTTGAAAAAATAAAATTTCGGATTTTTTTTGCGAAAAAAGCATAAGGGGGGACCCTTACCAATTGTGATTTTTCAAAAAATAGAATCTTGAAATTTTACGTTTAATTGATTGTGGGTGTCTCAATTAGTATAAAAAACTATACGAAAAGTGATTTTGTGGTGTTTCATTTTTCTGTCAAAAATCACGCCAAAAGTGACAAAAAAATTGACTTGTAAAGTGCCCAAACAACGAAAAGTTCCATATAAATGACCTTCCCAGACTTCAAACTGCCACAACTTTGTCAAATCTGAACCGATTGTCAATCCCGAGGCCATTTTGATCATTATTTGGCATCTAGTGTGATTCTACATTTCAAGATTATGAATTTTTGAAAAAATAAAATTTCGGATTTTTTTTGCGAAAAAAGCATAAGGGGGGACCCTTACCAATTGTGATTTTTCAAAAAATAGAATCTTGAAATTTTACGTTTAATTGATTGTGGGTGTCTCAATTAGTATAAAAAACTATACGAAAAGTGATTTTGTGGTGTTTCATTTTTCTGTCAAAAATCACGCCAAAAGTGACAAAAAAATGGACTTGTAAAGTGCCCAAACAACGAAAAGTTCCATATAAATGACCTTCCCAGACTTCAAACTGCCACAACTTTGTCAAATCTGAACCGATTGTCAATCCCGAGGCCATTTTGATCATTATTTGGCATCTAGTGTGATTCTACATTTCAAGATTATGAATTTTTGAAAAAATAAAATTTCGGATTTTTTTTGCGAAAAAAGCATAAGGGGGGACCCTTACCAATTGTGATTTTTCAAAAAATAGAATCTTGAAATTTTACGTTTAATTGATTGTGGGTGTCTCAATTAGTATAAAAAACTATACGAAAAGTGATTTTGTGGTGTTTCATTTTTCTGTCAAAAATCACGCCAAAAGTGACAAAAAAAATTGACTTGTAAAGTGCCCAAACAACGAAAAGTTCCATATAAATGACCTTCCCAGACTTCAAACTGCCACAACTTTGTCAAATCTGATCCGATTGTCAATCCCGAGGCCTTTTTGATCATAATATAGCATTAACTTAAATTCTACATCCCAAGTTTATAAATTTTCGATTTATTTGGCGTAAAAATCATAAGGATCGGAGATGCTTCCTTATGCATGTTACATACTTTTGCACAAAACTATTATACCCTTTTTCCCCATTTTTATTGTGATCAGGGTATAAAAAGCTTGGCGCACCAATTAGTTGTGGCTAGAGCTCATATATTTTTATATGACAGTAATTATTAGAAGTAATTAGTAATATGCCAAAATTATACCACTGTACAAGTTTCTCACTGCCTCTTCGATAGCTGACAGGTGTTACAGTATTTTTTGTCAAGCAGCAGCTTACAGATTACGCAATCAGTTTGTCAGTTGGCATTTTTGGTTGTTTGCTTTGCATTTGCAGCGAGTGCTACGTGCCAGGGTCGCGCGGGGTGTTGCAAGGAGGAAGGGCGCAGGCTGCCTTGAAGATTGTCACTTAAATATTCCATGCGTGATCGATGCACAGCTCACGATGCTGAAGCTGAAACTGAAACTGAAGGTAGCAAGCTGTGCAAGCTGTGGAAGCTGTGGAAGCTGGGAAGCACTTGGCCTAGAACAAGAAAGCCAGCGGAATTGAATTCAGTTGCGTCGCAACACGGGCCTGCCCCTTACTGCTGGCTGCCTTTCTCGGGGGCAACATTAATGTCAATTTTGATGCCTGATTTATGGGAACGCATTTGGGGCGTCGTGTCACGGCCGCATGACTACATTTGAATTCAATTGGTTGGCTGCAAAGATGCGCCACTGATTTCCACCAAGAGGTGGAGGCCCAAGCCATATACATACATACATACATTTGTATATATGTATATGTATGTTGCTTCTGACGACTGAAGGACTGAAGAGCACGTGACCCGCTAACCTTAAAAAGCAGCCTTTGGACGCCTCTGCCACTGCCAAAGGGCAATATAAAATTGACAACGTCAGAAAAGTGACATCCCACCCAAAAAATGTAAAGTTTTTGCTACTGAGTTTACAAGCAAGTGAAACGCCCACTCCCGCCGCTGCAGGCCCCCCCCTTTGGGTGCTGTCTATTCCTATCAGCTGACAGGCTCTGTGCGGCACAGTTACGAGCCTTTGCGTCCTTAAAGGATGCTGCTAAGTGCAGGCGTTGCCGAAATAGCGTTGCATTTGCATTGTTAGGCAACGTTGCTGCCACCAGCACCTGCCACCTGTGCTGGCAACAAAGAAAAAATGCAGCAAACACCTGCCACACTTTTTAGTGTTATTAAAGCGCCTCCTGGCGGCAGGCGGTGGCAGCACTTTGCCTGCAGAATTTATGGCCAAGATTGGGGCTAAGTTAAAAACGCGTTGAATTTTGCATTTATAGTCGATAAAACTGTTCGCACTTGCCACCGTTTCGTGCAACTTAAAGTTGCCGTCAGCAATGCGAGCATTTGTGTTGCGCAGTGTAATTTACACTTATGTCATGACCATCAACTTGTTTGGCTTTCATTCGCTGCCCATGCTGGAAACTCCCCACTTGACTGCGCCACTTGCTCGTAATTCCCGTCAAGCGTCCAATTCTCTGTATATCTGTGTATATAATCCATTAAAATGAGCACCCCGAGAGTGGTTCTCAAAGTAATGAATCAATAATTAGCAGAGACAAATTTGATGTAAGCTAAAGAACTCTTTAGAAAATAATTAATTAAACTTATTTGTTATGATTTTATTTTTTCTTAATAAAAATTATAATTAAAATCCTTGGATTTAAAATTAAACTAGAGGTTAAATGTTGATCAAAATGGCATCGGCATAAAAAATCGTTTTAGTTTTGGCAAAGTTACGGGAGTTTGAAGTCGTCGCAACGTAATTTCAAGGTCATAAGGTACTTTATTTTTGACAGAAAAATTAACCACCTCAGAATCACTTATCTTTTGATTTTTAATTTTGACTCGCACAATCTGAACCCACACAAAAAAAAATATACAAAGAAAATTCAGACAAAATAATAAATAACTTTATTGAATACCTTTTATAGCTAAGCACTAATAAATAAACTACTTTCATTCTGTGCTGCTTTAGAGAATTGCCAAAATGTAGCCTAAGCCTGGTTCAATATAAAGTCTAAATGTCATAGATTGCATGTGAAACTATTTGATTACATTTGTAATTGCACTTCTCTAAACTTCTTGAGCTGCCCTCGGTTAACTAAAATGTTCGCGCAGTGCTCATCCACTTGGCTCCGCTACTCTAAGTGTACTCAATGCAGCACTGAAATTCATTTAACGACTTGGCGCACTTTGGCAACACCCACACATACACGCAAGCTCACACACACACACACACACACACACACACACACACACACACACACACACACTTGCAAGCAGCGCCGAAATAATACACATGGAAAGTTGTTCCTGTTGCGCGCACACTTGGGCGAAGGCAGAGGGCAAAAGGAGGCAGAGGCGACAACAGGAAGACAAAAGTCGACAATGGATGTAACTGTAACTTGACCTTGACACGTTCGACGTTCCAAGCTCTGCGCTTGTCGCTACTCCCACTCACTCACTCACTCACTCTCTCTCTCTCTCTCTCTCTCTCTCTCTAACTTCGTGCTGCTGACTTTGTGGGCGCCTTTTTGACATTCGTTTGGCTTACGTAAATTCAATTTTCTGTTTGATGAATGTAAACCTTGTGAAATTTCTTGTGTGTTTGTGTGTGTGTGTGTGTGGGTGTGTTTGTGTGTGTGCCTGCAGTAATGCAATGCTTTCCAATTTTCTTGCAGCTTCAGGTGAGGAGTGATGGGCTGGGGGGGTGGAGGCGCGTAAAGCTGGTCGTGTGATTTACACAATCCGCACACAATTTCAAATTTAATTCGAGTAGCTGCACAATTTCGTTTTTTTTTCGAAAGGTCAAAATGTTAATGTATTTGAAATGAGGCAAATGCCGCAGCAGCAGATGCCAGATGCCAGATACGACACACAGCTAACTTTTACTTTTACTTTTACTTTGCGTCTCTATCAGCGTCTTCTTCTTCTTGTGGCAGACGCCCGGCCGAAAGTGGAAAACTTGTCCATGTTTATTCGTCCATCTCGACATGCCCGGCAGCCGCACAACAACAACAACAACTTAAGCCACACAGAAAAAAAAAACAAAGCTTAATGAAACAAAAATAAAAAAACTTTAAAAAAAGTTTGATTATAGAAAAATGTTTACCTATAACTTTTATATTTAGGAAATTTTTAGAATAGTGTAATTAAATGTAAAATTTTATATATAATTTAATTTATAATAAAGAAACTTTGAACTAAATATATTTATATTAAAATAAAATTTGTATTTAGTACACATAACCGTATTTTTCTCTCTGTGTAGTGACCCACAAGTGGCCGGACAATCGCACATGACGCACGGAAGCAGCAGGACGCCCCTATTTCGGTGTCCTTGCGTCTGTTGCGTGGGCGTATAATGCGATTTGCCACACGTAGGCTCAAAATCTACTTGGCTGTGGGCAGACAGCTTCCAAAAACTCGAACTTTGGTAATTTGTAGCTAGCAATGAATGAGTGGCACATTGGGCTACATTGTTGTATTATTTATTCATAAACGCTTCCAGGCATAAGTAAGTATTATAACATATTTGCTCTCATCCTCTGTCCGGATCCAGAATGCACAGCATCGACTCGGGGTCTGTCACGCAATCTGCTCCACATAAAATTCGAATTTATGTGTGAATTGTGAATTTGTAATAAACATTAAACACTTGAATTACCTGCTGCAACATTGCAAATAGTCGCAATTAGCATCCAAGCACAAAGCACTGAAATCTTGATGATGAGCTCCATTGAAAGTGGTTTTCTAGAATGTTGGGTATATTTCATACGACGTGGGTAAAAGCCCAGCTCACAGTTTGCATTATATATTATTCAAATTTCTAGTCCAGCTTATCAGTTTGTCCAGTATTGTTTGCTTATAAAGCTCTATAAGACAGCTGTAATCTCTAGCCTATAAAAATTATCAGTATGGTTGAGAGTTTACTTAATTTTAAGCTATAAACCGAATATGTATGATTCTTTTTGACTCTTTTATTATAATTTTATTGAGATATAGATAGCAGCGGTCATTGACAGAAAGAAACTCTTTTTTTATATTTTTCTTGTTTTTAAATAAAGAGCGCACACGATGTTTGTGGAGGTCTTCCGATATTTCATCGTACCACTCACGCTTACACAATATTTACGATGTACAGCAGATAACAGCAGCTTTATTAAAAACCTCACTAGCTTCTGATAAAAGCAAAACTATTTAGAAACTCATTGCTTAATTAACAGCACAGCAACCCACAATACGATTTTCATTACTTCTGTGCGTTTGAGGCACATCAGAAGAGCGTACCCTTTCAATTTTCAAATAAAACGAATTTGGCCATTTGTGGAGGCGAGCTGATAAGGCAATACCATAATGCAACCCACATTATACGATCCACAGTAGTTAACATAAACTGCATATGAGTAATAAAATAAACGATTCTTTCTATTTTATTCACAGCAAACTAGGGTTGTATTTTAGTTCGTTAAATTCAAGATAAAGCTCTTTTGTTTTGCAATTAAATTCGGCTCATATCAAATAAATATAACAGGTGTTTTTTGTTATTTTACTGTTATCAGCTTTAACATTCAATGGTTTGGCGCCAGTGACTAGCAATTATTAACATTTCACCAATATGTTAAGTTTTCGGATAACAGAAACATATGTTTATGTTTTTATTGGACACACAAACAGAAAACAGTTTGGAACTTTGCATTTAAATAAATAAATAAACTGGCAATGGATGAAAAAGAGAATCCGTTCGACATGGATAGCTCCAGCTTCGATTCGGATAGATATCTAGAGAGGCTGCTCAAGGATTGCTCGCTGAAGCAGATTATGGACACGGAGGCTGCCGTTGTGAAAGATACCCAAACTCTCCACTCGGATATGCAGACACTTGTGTATGAGAACTACAACAAATTCATCTCGGCAACGGATACTATACGGAAGATGAAGGATGACTTTAAGCAGATGGAGACAGATGTGAATCTCCTGATGACCAAGATGCAGTCAATCACCACGTTTAGTGAGCAGATAACGGGCACGTTGCAAGGGACACGGTCCCAGCTGTGCCGCCTGTCGGAGAAGCACTCGCTGCTGAAGCGGCTGCAGTTCCTCTCCACGCTGCCCGCGAAGCTGAAGGCACTCATTGAAGAGCAGAACTATGGGCAGGCTGTGCAGGATTATCTGCATGCCCAGAAGGTGTTTGCCCAGTATGGCAGGCAGCCATCCTTCGATGGCATTCAGCGTGACTGCGATTCCATTATGGCCGAGCTAAAGGAGCGACTGCGTGAGGACTTCCAGCGAGCGGGCAACACAGCGCAATCTCTGACTGAAATTGGCGAACTGCTCCTTCAGCTGGACGAGAAGACCTCGGATCTCGCCAGTGAAATGCTGAGATGCGCCGGCAAGCGGCTGCACGAACAGATTGTCATGCTGCAGGATCAGACGGAGCGGGATATGCTCGAGTTTGTCGACATGGGCATCGATGGATTCCTCAATGATCTCGCCCTCGTCGTCACCTCCTATTTCGATATGTTTGTGGCCAAGCACTACGAGCACGAACGGTGAGCTTTTAAAGATATAGCATATTCTATTATCACCATTTTCCGATTTTCTAAAATTCTCTAAAATGCTTTTATTACAGCGACGACTTCCAGGAGAATGCTCTGAGCGAGCTGAACAAATTCCTCAATGAAAACATAGACAAGTACCTGACGCTGGTGCAGGATCGGGTCGAATCGGACATTGGCTATGGAGACACGCAGGTGATGCTGCGGGCCTTGGACCGACTGCATCGTCGGCTGCAGGCGATGCGCAACATCTGCCGTGGGCTGCAAGTGCAGCGGAATACGCTGGAAATCATCATCGCTGCTGCTCACCAGCTGTGCGATGCGCATGGCAAGAGTCTAAGGGATCACTTTGCTGATAGCTTAAGCGCAGTGCGTTTGTCGCTGGTTTCCGCCAAGAGTGATGTGGCTGCCGGCGTGAATCTCAGCGATCTCATCAGCAATCTGTATGTGTCAATGGTGGAGAAGATCAAGGGTGTGCTGCAGGACTTGATGATCTTTCTACGCACCGATTGGTCCTTCAACATCAAGGCCGAGCACAAGGGCGCTCTCTGCGTGGAGGGCATTCGAGAGAACCTTCTCATTGGCTTCCTGCGTCACATATCCAAGGTGATGTGCGGCTTTGCGGACGCCTCCAGCTCCAGTCCGCCCAACTTGCTGCTGGTGCTCTCCAAGACCTGCCTCGAACTGGAGCAGCAAGGCGTCCACATACTGGTAGGTAAACTAGGTGACAGTGCAGATGGTATTAATATTCTTGAGCAGTATCTGCCATTCTGTTGCCCTGCAAACTCTTTACTAATTCCTTCCAACACCTCTGCAGATAGCGCTCGTGGATGATCTCTACGAGATCGATTCGGAGAACAGCGCAACGCTCACGCACGAAACAGAGATCTGTGCCGAGATGCGGGAGACGGCACAGTCGCTGCTGGACGCCTATGTGCGGCTGCAGGGCACAAACATCTCCCAGATGCTGCGCAAGAGCGTCGAGACGCGCGACTGGCTCAACTGCCTGGAGCCACGTTCGGTGCGTGCCGTAATGAAGCGGGTCGTGGAGGAGCTGGGCAGCATTGAGACAGTTGTGGCTAGTCTCTATGAGAGCACGGGCAATGCCGGTTTCCGCACTACGGCCAGCAGCGATTCCAGCCGCAAGACATACTTCAGCAACTTCAATGCCTCCAAGCCGCAGTATCGCTCCAACTGGTCCAACTACACGCCCTCGCAGCTGGAGTCAAGCTATGTGTCCAACATACATCGCCTATTCTCCGAGCGTGTGGATATATTCACCTCGGTGGAGTTTACCAAGGCGTCCATTGTAATGGGCATCATTAAAATTGGACTCAAGGTAGGGTAATCTAATTGTAAAAGGGGTATAGATTTAATGTTTGTATCAGACAGAATGTTGGATATGTCCAGCTCCATAATTTCCATATGATCTTGGTTAATAGCAAATGTTTAACAGAGGAAAGAAACTGTCGAGCTTATGAGCATATTAATAAGTACGTTTACTTCAGAAAATCCCACAGGGTATCTCATAGTCGATTTATACCTTAATTATTTACTTAATCCTTCGACAGACGCTGCTTGAGTGCGTGCGTCTGCGCACATTTAGCAAGTTTGGACTGCAACAGATTCAGGTGGATGCACACTATTTGCAAATGAATCTCTGGCGGTTTGTCAGCGATGAGAAGTAAGTGCAAATTGGGTCTTAAGGCGACTGCAATTCTAACCATTATATTTACAGCCTGGTTAACTTTCTGCTGGATGAGATACTTGGATCGGCGGTGCATCGCTGCCTGGAGTCGGTGCTGATGGAACCGAATGCCGTTGAGATCATCTGTGAGCGTGGTTAGTAATTGAAATAATCGACGTAATCTCTGTGCAACATTCCTGTTTTTAATGCTGGTTTTAATCTGTGTCTATTTAATTTTGTTACTTGATGCTAGCCTAAGGACTTGACTTAACACATACATACACTAATCAAATATATATATATATATAAATATAAATATTAAACAGATTGTCTATTCCGTTGGCTGTGGACTGAGTTCGAGCATAAACTCAATGTCCTCGCCCTTGAAATCCTCGTCGCTATGCTCCGTCGACGTCGTCGTCACCAGTATATTGTGCGTCTCCAGATCGCCATCCGCTTCGCCCGTCGTGATGGTTATCAGGCTCGTCTGGGATTTGCTATTGTGCGCCTCGTCGCCCATGCGATTCTGCATGCGCGCCTTGCGTGCCTCCTCGAACTCCTTGGGATGGCACTTTTTGCGATGCGAATGCTTGTTGGCATTCGAGTTGAAGGTCTTCGGGCAGTGGGGACACTTGTAGAGCACCTCGCCCGTGTGAGTGGCCATGTGCTCCTTCAGATTGATGGCCTTTTTGAATTTCTTGTTGCACACACTGCAGCCATGCACCCGATCCGTATTGTGCACATAACTCTGGTGGCTGAGCATGGCGCTGCGATTGGGCGACACCTTGCCACAGATGCTGCACGTGCACTCCTCCGAGGAGCCGTTATGCCGTCGCACATGCTTCTTCAAGCTGGTCTTGTTCTTGTGCCATGAGCCGCAAATCTCACACTGCACCTTCGGCTCCGTGATGCCAGCATGCGTCAGCTGATGGCGCTCAAATGCCGCGGGTCCTCTGATTACCTGAGCACAAATGTCGCACATGGTGCCATAGTTGCCATGCACCATTTTCACGTGAGTGCAGAGTCTCGAAACATTGGGAAAACTGTGTAGGGAGAGAACGAAAATGGAATGTTTATATGTGGAATTTGACAGGGGATAAAGATTACGATAAAGGGCTCCGCAGTTTGTAACTCTTTTTCAAAATGTTAGGATCATAAAAACAATTATAACAAGTGAGCTTAGATCGATAGATAGATCTATGCCTAGTTTCACTAAAATAGCTCCAAAGCTATGGCAGTAGTTTGCATAGAAACATATCTACGGACTTGGCAATTTCGATGGGGCGCTTGGTGAATTTGGAGAAGGGTATAGAAATCAGCAACATCACATTCGCTCACCGCCTGTCGCAGATGTCGCAGGGCACGTTGCGCTCCTTGTGAATAATACGATGCTGATCCAATAGATACTGCTTGGTATAGCGCTTGGGGCAGTGCTCGCACATGAACTTCTTCTGCTCATCCGGCTGGTGCTTGAGCAGCTCGTGATTGCGCAGGCACTGCTTGTCCGCAAAGGTTCTATCGCACAGATCGCATCTAAGAAGAGAATCCACAATTAGTTTCAGCTCATCTGATTGCATTTGAATTTGAAATTTGTGGATGGCACTTTACCACTCACTTAAACTTTTCAGGATTTGAGTGGCGATCTATGTGATCGGTGAGAAAGGAGCGCTTGTAGAACTTTCGGTTGCAGCAGACCGCATAGCCCTTGCGATGATGCATCTGCATCATGTGCTCGCACAGCTTGCGAAACGTCTCCTGTCCCGTGTGGCAAACGCTGCAGGTGAGCCGCATATGGCGCGATATCTTCTCATCAATCTCCAGCATCGATTTCTTATAGTCCACATATCGTTTGTGCTTTGGCAGCTCCGCCTCGCTAGGGATGACTTTCTCCGTTTTTGATCTGCCGCGTCGCTTTGCCGGTGGTTTCTTCTCAGCTGGCGGTGGTTCGTCTACCTGATTCGCTTTGCTTTTAGCGCGCGTGGAGCGTGTTTCCCGGCGTTCCTGAACAGCTTCCGTTGGCAGGAGGTCAGTTTGCTCCAGCTCGGCTTGCTTCTGCTCCATTTGCTCCAGCTCCATTTGCTGCTGCTCCATTTGTTCCTGTTCCATTTGCTCCTGCTCGATTTGCTCCTGCTCGATTTGCTCCTGCTCGATTTGCTCCAGCTTTGCTTGCTCCAGCTGCCCAGCTGCCTCTAACTGCTGGGCGAGCACATCATTGAGGAACTGCTCGTTGCTAAAGGATTCAGCAGCATCCTGTTCACTGCCGCTGGCGTACAAAGCCTCATGTTGCTGCTGATCCTGATCAAAGTCGCCATCGTCATCTTGGTAAAGAAAATCTTTCGTATCCTCCAGCACTACGTGCTCCTCCAGCTTCTCCTCTTCCGCTAGCCCACTCTTGGGCTTCTCCTGGGGTTCCCCGCCTTTGAGAGAGAAACGTTCGGTCAGGAGGCGATGCGCCTTCTCCACGCTGGCATAGAACTCATCAAAGTCACTGACACGCCCCCAGCAGCCCACACAGACGGCCGTCGATATGGGATCATCGCATTTTGGCTAAATAGCATTCATTGTTTACAAATTGCAATGAAAAATATACAAAAAAGCTTGAACATTGAATTTGAATTATCTTAAATTTATAATTGTAATTCTTTAACATTTTTAAAATGTAAATTAATTTTTACTAATATTACTTTCAATTGTTGTTAAATATAATTAAATTTTGAATTTTAAATAAATAGCTAAATAAAAAGATACATTTAAAATGTTTACCTGAAACCAAAAATATTTCGACAGCACTGTGGCTACGTTAAGGGATAAGCCGACGTCGTCGAATATTTGAATGGTGTCGCTGACGCTGCTTAGGCACAGTCGGCATATCATTTTTGCGCTTACAATTCCATTAAAAATGCTTTAGCAACAATCACAAATTTCGCTTAAATAAAAACAATCTGCTGCTTCTTCTTCAGTGTGATATCGGCTCAAGCTGTTATCGATAGTTGATGTAAAGCGCAATTCTGTTAAAATTAAATAGGCAAATGCGAAATATACTCAAAAGGTGACGCTTTACATAATACGTTCCCGTTTAAATCGAAGTTATTAAAAGCATTTAAATTCTAATAAGTAATATTTAATTCATTTTCAAAAAAAAAGTCTTTAGCGTGAGCTCTTCTAGAAGGTTACTAGTAAGCACTACTCTTTTGAAGATAATATGTCAAGAACGGAACGCTCCCAATAGGTGGCGCTTTACATGTAATGTAACCGCTCAAATCAAAATTATTTAAGGCACATAAATTCTAATTGGCAGTTTCAGCATTTTAAAATAATCAAATAACATCAAACACCGTTTAGTAGTTCTATGTTTGGAGAATTGGTAATTTATTTAAGATAAAGTTGAATTAATTATTATGTAATCATATGTATAACTAAGTTCTTGTTGATTATTTGTTGGTTTTTATTTTGTCGGAACTAAATAAGTAATTATATTTAAAATCACAGCAGTCTTTTAATAATAGATTTCTCAATTTGTGTTTAATCAATTTGAACGCGTATCGAAGGCGCCATTCCTAACCATTAACAAACGAACAAAGTTTTACTACATACATAAATGTTTTTTTTTTTTTTGTTTTTCTTTTTTAGTTTAAAATTTAACGGAATCAAAGAGCTTAATTTATAGTGCTTACGAATATCGGAGCAAAAACTGCATACTAACTACAGACATTACTTTCATCATCATATTATATTATATAATATATATATATTTTTGTATATAGAAGAAATCGAAATCGTGCCAATCGTGAGCGCTATACACAATTTGTCGTATCGGATTGCACAGAATTAAAAGTTACATAAGTCTTAACTACAACTACATATTAGATATATATGTATGTGATATATATAGATAGAACGTCTGAAAATGTATGAAAAAATTTGCTACTGGAATGCATTTAACTTGTATTTAGTTTAAGTCGTTCCACAAAAAACACTTCAAGATTGGATCAATATTAGATTAAAAATCTGCCGCTCTACACTACACTCAATACCGTTAGCTACGTGTATAATTGTGTCTGTGTGTACATATAGATAGTTTTGCGAAGCAAGAAATATGTCTATATAGTATGTACAGTTCAAAATTTGCAAATGCTCGCCAGTTAATAACTTGAATATCTATGTATGTAGTTATACATATATATATATATATATCCATATAAATAGCTGATAAAATTTTGATTAAAGTTACTAATTTAAAGAATTGAAACGAAGCTAAAAGAACGTTAAATAACAATCGAATTACAATATATATATATCGTATATATGTTGATATAACTAATCGGACATTAGATTTCAATTGCTTGATTTGTTTAGATATAAAACAACATTCACACACAGATGCAGATGCAGATACACAGTAGTCACACACACACACACACACACACACATACACACACACATACATATAGATACAGTTTACATTATATATGCACTTATATCGTACATATCGGCTTAAATCACAGCTACGCAGAGTTTATAGGCAAGGCGAGTCATTTTCAGTTTGTTTCTTTTAAAATACAGGACACACAGATACACAAACACACATACACACACACACACACACACACACACACACTCACACACAGATGCATACTTAATTGAGGGGAAGCTTCTTGGGAACAGTCCCGCTGCCTTAGCCCGCCACCTGTTGCATGGTTATGGTACTAATGAGCTGCTGGCAAATCTTTCCATACTCAAACTGATCCCCCGAGATGCGCCTTAATTTGATGCCCTTGCCGGCGCCATGGTGATCCCGGCTGCGTCCCTCGCACACCTGCAGCTCGATCTGCAGACCACCAGAGTACTCCAGACTGAGATTGGTGGTGGGTTCGCCATAGCTGGAAGCAGTGCAGGCCGCTGCTGCAACGCTGGTGGCGGCGGTGGCAGCATTGGGTGTCGTCTCGCTGGAAGCATTGGAGGCGCTGCTGTGGCGGGACTCGGCGCCGCTGTCCTCGGAGCTAATGCTGCCCTTGTGCAGCACAAAACCCTTGGGCGGCATTGTCGAGTCAATCGTTTGCTTGACCATCTCGAGAATGCGCGTGGAGTCCAGATTGGAGCATTCATGTGGCAGTGGCACCTCGTAGCACATCTCGTCAGACATGCGACGCGAATCGCACATGGAGTCCGGTGTCAGATGACCGCATTCGGTGTGATCCCCCATTTCGGAATGTGAGTCGGACTTGAAACCGGAGCTGGCCGATGGCTCCTGGCAGGACGGCGACAGATTATTCGAGTCGTTGCTCAACGAATCGTCCGAGAAGCCCAGCGACTTGTCACTGCCACGCCTATGCGCCTCCGCATTACCCTGCCCATGGGCGTGGCAACTGGGACCAGCATGCGTTGCGCTATTCTCGCAGTCGAGGCTGGCCTTGCGTCCAATGCCCCGTGTTATGGAAGGCATATCACTGCTGGCCTCCGTGATGATCAGACCCTGTGGGGGTAAAATATATAGGGATTAGAGTTGGAAGCCATTTAGAATTTATTTTCAATGTAAATGTAGCTATAGCAATTATACAATTTTAGTTTGAAATTTAAAAAAAAAAAATAAATTTGTTAATTTTTTTGAGGATTAGAAGAACCTCCGAAATCGAAGCTTTCTAAATTCCCATAAATTATATTCGGCTTGAAGCTAAACTCACCTGTAGGGACATAATTGGCGTATGCGGTTCCAGAGAGTCCTCGCTGTCGCGACTGTTGTCCGAGGAGAGGGCCACCAGCGTAATCTCACTGCCCTGGACATCGGTGAGGCAGATCTGTGGCGTAATGCCGCCCGTGCAGCCGGCATATGGAGTGCCCGTGCTGATGGTGTGACACATCTGGCCGTAGCCATTCTCCTCCTGGATGATGCACAGATTGGGCGATGCTGGCGGCGTGGGCACAACGCGAACCGTCTGCGCTGGCGACAG
Organism: Drosophila maculinotata; assembly: GCA_035045305.1. Lineage (NCBI taxonomy): Eukaryota > Metazoa > Arthropoda > Insecta > Diptera > Drosophilidae > Drosophila > Drosophila maculinotata. The sequence goes on from JAWNPD010000387.1 coordinate 13,782,174, forward strand.
ATTCAATGGCTTCAGATCATAATACGCCGCCGTGGGCATAAACCAATTGGGTGTGGCATAATCCGCTAAAGCCTGCTCGCCAGGAATGCACACATCCATGGACAGATCGAGGGGCTGCTGAGCGACCCCCTCGCTGGCAGCAGAGGTGCCGCGCGTGATGGAACCGCCGCCACCACCAGTGCTCAGCACCGAGATGCCCTTGGTGATCTGATGCAGTGGCGAGGTGGCGCCCGCATTGACACTCACACAGGGATTGAAGGGACCGGTGCCGGGCAAATACGGATTGGGATTGGGTGAGCAGCTGCCGCTGAAGCCGCTGCCGCTGAACCCGCTGCCGCTGTGGCTATTACAGATGCTGTTGCAGTTGCTGTAGACGGGCGACTGGCAGCCGCTGCTGCTGTTCGAGTTGCTGGCGCCCAAGCTGATGCTGCTGAACTGACCCACCAGGTGCTGTGGCTGGAGCGGCAGCGTTAGGGCCACCGCTGCCGCCGCCGCCGGCTGATACTGATAGCCACAGATGGGCTGGCCGAACATCTGCTTGGCGGACGTCAGCGAGGCGTTGGGGCCGTGCGGCAGCGTTAGCGGTGACACACTGTAGCTGTGGATGGGCTGCTGGTGCAGCTGCTGCTGCTGCAGATGCGACTGATCCAAATGGCCACCACTGACCGCTGCGCCGCTGGCCGCATGGGCAGCGAGTCCCAGCTGCGTGGCCAGATCGATGGGCACCACGTTCGATGAGATTATCTTGTTGGCAATTTCAAAGCTGACGCGCTGCTCCTTCACCAAACGATCCAAGGCGGGCATCAGACTCTTAATGGCCTCCGGCGGCACCTCGATGTCGTGACCGCGTCGCAGCGATAGCTGCAGATTCGTCGGTTTGCCATGGATGGGTGAGCCTAAGGATGCAGTAAAGCAGAATTAGTGTTGTCCATTGACTGTGTGAAAGGGTGTTCCCTTGTGTGTGTGAGCGTAATGATTTTGTTGCTTACCGGGCAGACTGATCGAATTTTCTAAAAGCGGCGGACTGGGTGCAACCAAAAAATTTCTCTGTGCGATACCTTTTTGCAGCGATTGGCATTCCTGCAGCGGACCCTGGAATTGTGAGCGTGATCCCTCCGAGGCGCGCCGCACGGGACTGTAGCGTCCTATGGTCGCTAAGTGGCAACCAGAGGGGCGCAGAGAGAGAGAGAGAGAGAGAGAGAGAGAGAGTGGAGAAAGAAAAGAGCAAATACAAAATAAGTGAAACTCGCAAGAGAAACAGCAAACAGCATTTCAGGAGGTGCAATTTCGAAATGAGGCATAAGGAAATCAAGAAAATGAAAATAATAAACTTACCACCCTCCTGCACAGTGGGCAGCTTACAGTGGGTGGCGCGATAGGCGCGCCGATTGTTTGCCGCCGTTGTGGGCGCCACCAGCGGCACAGAGTTGCTGCTGCCGGCGCTGGCGGCGCTAAGCGGCGACGTTGCCACGCCCATTGGCAGACCAAAAATGGGCGCATTTGGAGGCGATTGGCTCAGCGATTTGAGTGTGGGTGGCAAATAGTCGCGATTCATGCGAGATTCAACTTCGCGTATTAGCTCGGGGCAAATGACTGAACAGACGAAGCGGGGCAGGTGAGGTGAGGTGTGATGAGGTGAGGTGAGGTGAGGAGAGGAGAGTCAAGCGAGCAGCAGCAGCAGCAGTTGGTTGTTAGGATTGTTGTTTGTTGTAATTGTTGTGCAGCAGGCGACGGTTTAGCGTTTTACACAATGCAATTAACCAAAATAATCCAAAAATCATAAAACGAAATACAAACAAAAGTACGACACAATTCAATTAAAGAAAATTATAAAAAATTAAATTATTATAAAGGTTAAGGTTAATAATAAATATTAAAATTAATAAAGGCGTGGCTCTTACTATTTTGTATTATTAAATTGGCATCTGGCGTAAGATTGACTCTAAACAAATATTGTCAATTGTGAGTTACTAAAAGGTTTAATCTTGTACCATAGTAAAATCTTTAGAACCTTTTTCTTCCTTGAGCTTCCTTATAATTATATTTATTTTACATCTTACAACTTGTTTTAAATATAAAAGCTGAATTGTTCTTGATCTTTAGTGGTATAGTTTATAGAAATATGTGCCTAATATACCAATTTTATTTTCGCAAATTTAAATATTCTACACAGCAATCTTTTCTAAGATATTTTTAAGCGTTTATTTAATTTATTTAGAGCAAACTCCAAGTTATTAAAGGCGGTCGATTCTTAATTTTCTGACTCGTTCCATTTCCCGAGACCCTCCCTTCTTCTACCAGAGTTTTCCAGCTATATACTCAACTAGTTGCAGTCCCCCAACCACCTTCCTCTTCACATACGCATATCCCTATGCAGCCCTATAGTTAATGTTAGTTTCTCAGTAACAAGCAACACTTTACGGTCTATCTCGACAGCTAACCACAATTGGAAACGTACCTGGCGGTCGCTCGGTTACAGTTAGGAGACCGGTGCGACGGGTGCGCATATTGCCACCACCAGCCGCACCGCTGCCGGTTGGCGTCTGCGCTTGGGAACCTGGCGGCACCTGCAGGTGGTTTAGTTCGCCGGGACTGTGGCTAACGGAGAGATCCTCGGTGCAGCCGACTGTATGACGCTTAACACCGCCACGTTTCTGCATGTACCTGCAAGGATTGAATAGAGCACTTTAGCACAAAAGTAGATGATTAAGGATTAGAGCTGGTCTTGCCGTTGGATTTCCTCGCTGCACTCTTCGCCGCTGTTTTCGGGACAGCAGCGCAGCTGAGCCGTTGACTGTTCGCTGAGCGGCGAGAGTTCCGGCGGACCAGGCGTTGCGGTCAGGCTCTGATTAACGTAGAAGCCAGTGTCCATTTGCTGTGCGGATGGCGCCACGCCGCTGCTGCCAGCCGAGACGCTGGCGGGATAATAGATGTGCAGATTGGCGCCACCATCGGAAGCACGACGTCCAAACGAACCTGGTCAGAGGCAAGAGAAATGTTTAATAAGAGCGTATAGTATAAGAGCGGATCTACTTACTGGCACCCATGACAACTGGCGGCTTGAGCAGATGCTGATCCTTGATGGTTAAATTGTGCAGCGGCTGATTCTGCAGCATGGGCAGATTCATGGGATACGCCTGGGCAGCATTGCTGCACTGCGGCGTGTACTTGAAATCGATGGGCGGCACATGCGGATTGGCCAGCGCCTGCTCATGTGCCACATCGCCCGGTCCGACTGTGTGGCGACGCGTATTGGCCCCAGAGACGCCGCCAGCTGTGGCACTCAAATGCTGCGGATTAACAGGTGGCTGCAGGAGAGATAGAAAATATTACAATCGAACTTCTTTAATTGTAAACAGTTATTGAAACTCACCTCGTTGGGTCGCGCCAGGCACTCGAGCTCAATGTCACCGAACTTCTCCAAATCGACGCCGACATCGGCGCACCAGCCAAATCCGAGCGCTGAACTGGAAGCATTTGCATTGGTGAGCGGACTGAGACGATCGAGAGATTCCTGCTTGACGGGCTCGGAGCGATCCACGATGCCGGTGGTGATGCTTGTCTTGCGGGATCTGGAGTACGCGAGATTCGCATGATGCTGCAGTCTTTGGTTTTCACGTCGCTTCTGCAGCAGCTTATCCTGCAGCAGATTATATATGGCATAGATATTATCGAAGCGCTGCTCATGCACCGACTGCGCAATCATGTCCGCCGTCAGACCGGGCAGCTGGAGCATGTGCGTCATGACCACTGCGTCCAGCTGGGGAGCGGCCACTTCTGCGCTATCAGCGCCGGACAGCGAAGTTGTGGAGCTGGCCAGAGAGCTGGACTGCAAGCCGGATGCGCCAAACGGCAGCGGTGTACCATCCAGACGCTCCTCCTCCTGCTGCAGCTCCGCCTGCCAGTCACTTAGCCAGCGGTGCTTGATGATCTGTTTGACGGTATAGCGGCGATCCGGCTCCACGACCAGCATATTCCTTATGAGATGCTCACACTCTGCAAGCGGATTAAAACACATTAGCGGGGATAACTTTAATACGCTGAGAAAACCAAACACTGAGAAAACATATTCGAAATTGTGACCGATTAGAAGACACCCTACCAGTCTTATTTTATTTCAAAAACTCAGGTTTTGAAAATTGCGTTTTCTCGACGTATAGTAATCTGGTCTTTCACTCACCCTGCGACATGAAGAAGGGTATGCGAAATTTGCCCAGAACCACGCGACTCTTGAGCTCCAATATGGTCTTGCCATCGAAGGGTAGGGCGCCACAGACGAGGGCATAGAGCACAACGCCCAAACTCCAGATATCCGATTTGGGCCCATCATATTCGAGACCCTGAAAGACCTCAGGAGCCGCATAGGGCGGGGAGCCGCACCACGTGCGCAGGGGGCTGCCCTCCTCGTAGTGATTGCTAAATCCAAAATCCGCAAGCTGTGAAAAATCAATATTATTACAGATTTTTCAATACGAACTCAAATCTTCAAACTTACCTTGATATTCATATCCTTGTCGAGCAGGACATTCTCCGCCTTGAGATCACGATGCACCACACCACGCAGGTGGCAATAGTGCACCGCCGAGATGAGCTGCGTGAAGACGCGCGCTGCTTCCGGTTCCTTCATGCGTCCGTTGGCAACCAGATGATCGAAGATCTCGCCGTTGGACGCATACTCTGTCACCAGGTAGATCATTGACTGGGATTCCATCACCTCGTAGAGGCGCGTTATGTGCGAATGACGCAGCGATTTGAGTATGGAAATCTCGCGAAACGTTTTGCTCAGGTATTCCTCGTTGAGGCATGTCTTATCAATGATCTTAATGGCCACCTGCAATTAAAAGTGACAGTACAGGAAGCAGAAGGTCGCATTAGTCAACGATACAGTACTACAGTTTCCGATGTGGATGTGGATGCAAGATTTTTGGGTTTGGCCCCGAAGGTGAACGAACCAGCGGCAAAGGAGAATGCGACGATTCACAGCGAGAGAGCGAGAGCCAAAGAAATTCAAGCTGTGTGGGCTGAAAACGTCTCTCGATCTCTCTCTCTCACACTCTCCCGCCGTTCTTGTCCCCGAGTAATAAGAGCAAGTAACAAGAAATATATTTCGATACCGAACATAAAATACACTTAAAGACTTGGAACTTGTTTTAATGATACAAGTATAATTGTATTAACGATCTTAAATAATTAATAAATTGGGTCAATTTAAAGATGTATGAATATTAATAGATGTATATATATATCTACCAAAACTTTTCAAACTAAGGACTAGATGTCTTGCTGAAATATTAAAAAACCTTCAATGCTTTTCAACATTGTGTTCTCAGAGTAATTTCTATAATTTGTAAAAGATTTATGACTATAAAACCTATATTCGCTTATCCGCATTCTTATCGTAATGTCAGCAGCTTTATAAAGAATGTGATCAAGAGACTATATATAAATATCTAATATTATATCAACATCTCTCTTTATGTAATGTTCTTTTGCATCCTAGGCTTAAAATACTATAGGTCAAAAAATTAACTAATTATTGGATAGTACTTAAAAGAGTACTTGATATTTGTAATTTGTATATACAAATACATATATGTATTTATTTATTTTATATTTTTTTAATATAGAAAGACTTTCTTAACAGTACGTTTATTTAATTATTATATTCGGTACTTCTCGATTTGCTTTTAATTATTGATTGTATAGGCATAATACCTCACTTGAGAGTATGGTACTAAAAAAATAAGAAAAACGTGAAACGCTGGGACAGCACGACGCGTTGTTTCTGTATTGCTGTTGCTGGGGGTCAGGTGGTAGGTGGCGCACTGTCTGCAGCCACAGCAGCAACAACAACAACAACAAGAACAAGAACAGCAACAAACACGACGACAACAACGCCAAAGATGGCGCGAGTGTTAAATTCTGTGTGGTTGCCTGTCGCATGTGAGGTGATGATGATGATGCTGGCGGGTGGGGGGGCGCAGAGCAGCAGCGGTAGGGCAATGTAGGACGGCGTGAGGGTAGAACCGACAAGACAAAAAAATAAAATAATAATATGAAACATTCTTTACACACGACTCTTGTCGTCGTCGTCGTCGTTGTCGTATGTTTATTTGGTTTTGTGTTTTTGCCAAGCATTTCAATAATAATTTAACAAAAACTGAAATAATTAACAATCAAGCGTAAGCGGAATGGGCGCAACAGAGAAGGAAATTGAGAGACTGAGCGGAAGTGGGAGGGAGACAAAAGAGCGGTAGATCACTTGCTCTTGCTTACACAATGACAGCAGCAACAAAAACAATCATCATTATAATCATCAAAACATCATCATGATGAGCAGCACACCGGTTTTTGTTTTTGATTTGTTGTTGTTGCTGCTGCTGCTGCTGCCTCAACATTTAAACAAATTTGTTTACTGGCTGTTTTGCTATTGCCTTCAGCAGTGATCCAGCACTTTTGTGTTTATAAATCATATCGAATGCAATTAATAATTTACATCATATTTTAAACAAATTTCCTTGTTTGAAACGATTTTGCAGAACGTAAGCGAAATAAATGTAGCATAATTGGTATACTGAGCGTATGCGTAATATTTTCACACTGTCATTTACAAATCGTACTTGATTTGACATTTTACACAATTGCCACAACGCTGAGCAAGCAAATTCTGAAATCACCAATGCCACGTGATCAGCGTACCAAATTTATGATAAATATACTTACAAATATATGTGTATATATTTTTAAAAAACAAATATGAATAAAGTCTATGATGACATCCAATAATATTCAGGACTACATGTTTAAATGTTTGAGTAATAAGTAAGTAATATAATTATTATGTACATAAACAACTTAATAATTTGCTGTTTAAATATACGAGTTTATAGGTTAATAAAAATAAGTTATTACGCCCCCATTTAAGAGCTTGACAAGCAAGGTATGAAAACAAATGATGTACAACAATTGGACAATAGCCGTTTGTCAGCAGCTGATGGCACCGCAAAAGCACCACAGAAAAGGAAAAACCAGAGGGAAAAGAGTTTTGTAGCAGAAAATGCCATTGCCACGTGCCATTTTGACCTTTCGCCGCGAATGCGATGAACCTTAAGAACAAATGCTCGTAAATGAGACATTCAAAGTAAGCGCAAAACAATAACAACAATAAGAAAAACAACAACAACAACAACACCGTGAGCCAGAGCAACAAAAATGTCACATTTGGAAATCCTTCGCTTGGCATAACACAAAAAGCCAAGGCAAATGGCACAAAGGTTCGCTCCTTGGCGCACATATTGATTTAAAAGCAAGGACTACACAAACCTGATTGCCAGGAGTGCTGAATGCTATTTCAAAATGTAAATTCCTTTTGATAGCCAAAAGCTGACTCATTTGAGACTTTCACGGTTCACTTTTTATTCGATTTAAGTTGAGTCTAAAGCCTTCAATTTAAATCTGCTCATTTATTTTATATCTTTGAAAGTAAAATGCACTTAAGAGCGGAACTAGTTTAGCCAAGGCAACTCGGAACAGCGGAACTAGTTCCAATGTTGCCATAAGCAAATGCTTGTGGAAGAAAACTAATTGATTTGCAATTGTTAAGGTCTTAAAACATAATTGCAATTAGTGAACACTCCATAAAAAATAAATAAAAAATGTAACTTGGGTTTCAGATAATTGTAGGAAAATCAAATCACTTTTGTTCTCTAAACTCTATATAAACCGATAGTTCGTTCTGATATATGGTAGATTAAAATTTAATATATTGCATTGAAATCAATATGATTTAAGTGAACCAAATTCAATTAATGATTAAAAGCAGTGGTATTAGGATTAGTTTTCAATTACAATTATTAGAGACTATAATAGCACTGAGTATCAGACAATTAAAGTAATTTTATTATTTACTTGGTTTAGTTCTAAATTACAATCATTTTATTGTCTGAATCACTTTATTATTATATTGGAACTAGTCCTTTAAAATACATACAACCCAATTCTAGTGTATAAAATGGAACTGGTTTATATGAACCTTACAGCTAGTTCACGGAAATACGACCAAAATTCAAATTGAAGACTTCTAAATGCTGCCATTCCACACGAAATCATTGTCCCGCTCCAGTTTCTCATACTCCTGGCGCAGCATGTCCAGCTCTTTGGCATTCTGTACGCTCAGCCGCTGGAGCTGGCCATTGAGCTCGATGATGCGCTCCCGCACCACATTCACCGAGTAGAGGCTGAGTCGTTCCGGTTGAAAGACATCCTGTTTGAGGGTGTTCATGTAGTGCCACATGTCCTGCAGTTGACCACGTTTCTCTACGTGATGCTTGCTTAGTTTCCCATCGAGTTCCAGCTTGAGGCGATCAATGTCATTGATGAGGCCGGCAACTTTGTTGCCGCTCGAAGGCCGACGACTTGCCGGGGGCATGTCCCCGCCACCGCCGCTGCCACCGCCGCCCGCATCAAGGTCGTTGTCGTCGAGAAAATTGCTGGCATTGAGCTTGACTTGATTGCATTCGAGATACTTTTGCTGGGCCTTCAGTCGCATCAATTCGCATAGAATGCTGGTGGGCGTGGCCGATGGGTTTTTCTTTTTAGCTCGCAGTGGTTTCGGTGGTGGTGGCGCCTTGCACTTGGGCGGGGCGCACGTCTCCGTGTCACCCGATTCCTTAGCTGGCTTGGCGGACATGTGACTCCGTTGCTCAACGTTGCACAATGCAGCCAACGAATTGAGTCCTTGCAACTTGTGCCGTTGCTGTTGTTGTTTTTCTTGTTGCTGTTTACACGCGGTAATCAAACGTGTGTTGCCAGCCCAACCCCCTACCCACGCCCCGCAACCGTTCGTGTTTAATCAATAGTCGCCCCGCAAACCTCTACTGCTCCACCTCGCTGGGGCTGCTGCAATTGATGCTCTCTCTCTCGCTCTCTCTATCTCGCTCTCTCCTTCTCACACTCTATTCACCCCTATGCCTGGGGGCGTGTAATTATGCCAAGGGTCGCTAAACTTTATTTGGGTTCAGGTTTAAATTTTCAATTGTGTTTTAGCAGCACTGGAAATCGATTATTACAATTTACATTCAATGGCCTACTTATCAGCACGTGTCGAAAAATTCTGACAGCTTATACACTACAAAAAAAAGGGTAGTGCATTGCGCTTTGGGGGCTTTGACTTTAATAAACCGCCTGCTGCTGATAAATCATTTATAGAAAGTGGTTGAGGTTTTTGTTATCGATGATGCGAAAATATAAAAAATTACAAAAAAAAAAGATAAACTCACTGCTGAGAATGTTTCACTTATTTAAAGAAAAGAGAGGGAGGCAGAGGGAGAGGGTGAGAACGAGCAAGTGCGAAAGAGAGGGAGAGTGCGGTAGCAATGCACGTGATTGATCCGCAAATTGCTGCGTTGTTTACGTAGTTATTTGTTGCTGTTAATGTGGCTGTTGCTGTTGTTGTTAATTTACGACTGAAAGCGTTTTTGATAACGCGCGCTTGTTATCATATGAACGCGAATGTTTATCGAGTCTGCGTCTGTGTGTACAGCAACAGCAACAACAGCAACAACAACAACAGCGACAGCGACAGTTCGCAGACGAAAGACAAATTCAAGCGCGAATAAAAAATAAGTTAGAGAGATAAACACTGACAACCACGCTGATACCCTGTAAAAAAGGCAGTAAATATTTTAAACGGCTTTCAGATGGCTAGAAAAAAATAAGGCTTGTGAGGAAATTGGGAAAATTGTTCAAATATTACTAGTTGTTAAGCAAGTTCCTCATGTAACTGATAAAGCAAAAAATAATTTGCATAAATTAAGTTCTTTATCACAACTTCTTCATTTTAAAAGATTTATTTCACTTTCGAATAGTTGAAAAAGAAAACAATAATAGTAATAATCGTAAACTATAAAGCCGAATTTGATCTAGATAATTAGCTCAACTTTCAAAGCCCACAATTACAGAGTATACAAACTGTTAAGTTTTCCCTATCGCAGTCAGTAAGCCTGTGCGAAAGAGACAACAAAGGCAAAGTGAGACAAATCATTGGCCTTAAACTCTTAACTTTGGACTAAAAAAAAAGTTATGTTTAAAAACGCCAGACAGCTAAAAGACGCAAAAAAAGAAGAGAGAGAGAGAGAGAGAGGGGTAAAAAAGACAGTGAACAACAAAAGCCGCGAAATAGTTAATGAAAAAGTAAATAACATTTTAAGCGATTTGGGCAGCCATGCGTCTGAGTCGTAAAGCAACGTTGAAGATATAGCATATGTACAGTGTATGTCTGGTAAGTATGTACATACATATATACATACAAACATATTTCAGCTGGGATCTGTGAGTGGTCAGCAACAAGTTTGTTGTTGTTTTTCATATATATGTATTTATACATTTTTGGGATTTTGCTGTCTCCGTCTCTAACTGAGATCGCATCGTGGCCAGACAGCGTGAGCTCAACTTAAATATTTGGCCATAGCGAATGATCAATCAAAGTTGCCTCAGTGCGCAACGGGAGCGCGATCATTATTGGGTGGCTGGCTGGGTTGTTGAACATTTCAGTCCCAGAAATCGGTTCGTTGAGTGGACTCTGCAGACGATGCTTAATTGCATCAATTGGAGCGTTAATGGTCGCAGTTATTAAAACAGTGGCCAAAGTAAAAGAATCACCACACAGAACTAACCACGCGCCATAAATTTAATTAAATTTTCTATGCCCAATTGAGCGCAAAGCGATTCCTTTCACTTCATATACCAAATACCGAAATCGATCAGTTAAGGAACTCAATTTTAATTAAAACAGAACCAACACTATTAAGGGCTTTGACAAGAATTTGATTACTGATTGTATAAAGCTGCCTATACCATACCATTATCTCAAAAGTGCAATTTGGGATAACAGTTTTCACAAACCTACTTCGATGGGCGTTTTAGAAATTAAGATGATATATAATAAGTAAAATGAGCAGTCATCCATTTAATAAAAGAAGAGAACACAACTTTACAATTTTCAACAAAAAATTAATCATTTAACATTTATTTAAAAGTGAAATTAATTTATAGGAGATACTATGCTGAAAATGGTATTCATTGTGAAAATCAAATAACTTTGAGTTGTGGAAGTAGTAATAGTATGGAATTAATAACTTAACAAGTTTATGACCAAAAAACTATGCATATATTAAAAAGCAGACAAGCCATGTAAAAGTCACCTGTGTTTAAAGCTATCAGACTATAAAACGCAGCAGAAGTATATATTTACAATTGGAATTTGTAATTTTACAGAAGGTTTGTTGTTTTGACATTTGTTACGGAAAGTTTATAATTTGTTATTGTTTTCATTCCCCGAGCTATTTGAGTGGGAAACACTGCTTTAAAATGAGTAATAACTTATCGCCTAAATGCTAAAGTAAACGCAATTTTTGTCAGCAAGTTTAGCTAAGTACAAAAAAATCAATGAATTGTCTTTGACATATCTTTACAGTAATCCTAATGTTTTTTTTAGGGCTGTTTGTATTGGATTTATGAGAACATGTCAAGTATAAAATTTGACTTAAGCATAACAATCACATATTCTTATCGATGTTGTTTGTGTACATGAATTTCTATAATGTACATATGTATGTATGTACATTGTACATGTGGCCTATTGATAAAAGTAATAGTAATTAAGTATTGGCAAAATGCGCTTGGCAGATAAGCTAAGGCTATGGGCAATATAATAATAACAATAATCCCGTCAACATCATGTTGTGTTTGTATTTGTATTTGTATATTGCAATTGTCACACACACACACACACACACACACACATACACATACAAACGCACACGCGAGTCCATTGTGACTGTTAAGTAAGATAAGTGACTGGACCTTGAAATTGACAAACAGCTGTTTCGCTCGCTCTCTTATCACAATATTGGGGAAAACAAAAAACAACAAACTGTAAACTGTAAGCGGCAAACAGAACCGCACAGAAACGAAAAACAAATAAAACTTAATAAAATATGCACGTCATATGTAAATTATTAACAGTCAGGCGCCATTTTGAATTGAAGGCACGTGCTGTACTCAGCCCTCGTTGTCAGCGAAGATGAATCTCTCCACAGTTGTCTGTGGAGACTCTCATCCACATTGTTGACAGTTTTTTGTGTGTGCACAGTCATTGTCAATTATGCATAGAACGAGCAGTTTTTGTGTTTGGCCTACAAATTTGCACTTTATGCCCGCTTATTGTTATGATAAACTATTAAAACGCATTGTTGTTGTTCCAGTTGTTCTTGTTGTTCTTGTGTTCTTGTTCTTGTTTTGTGTGTCCGCTTCTCTGTGTTGTGTCACTTGACAGCCCCAATTATCAGTAGTCGCATGCACTCTAACTGCAACTGTGACAGCTGTGTTGTTGTTTTTCTTTCTATATGTGTGTGCGTTAGTGTGTGTGTATGTTTGCCCTCAGCCCACAGAGCCCGTTGCCCAGCTGAAGGTGACTCATTATCACTTCTAGTTGTTGCTGTTGCTGCTGCTGCTGCTATTGTTGCTGTAGTAGCAGCAGCAGCAGCTGTAAAATGCATTCGGAATGTATACTAGCGAGAATGCAGAATAACTGTCGCTCAGCTGATAGAGCACAAGTGGCAAATGCAGTGAATGGCATAACGCGACTATGCGCTTACCCTGTATAAAATAGTACTATTACTGCTTAAAGTCACGCAGCGTTATTCTATTGTATTATTCTCGAGTAATTTCTGATTTACACATTTAAATGGCATAATACTTTAAGCTAAGCCACCTTTTGCACTCTTAACTACTTGATATCAAAAAAGTGTTTAAAGCTTAAAGTGCTTAAGAACAGGTGCGAATGTACTCGAAGTGATTACGGCAGAGACTAATTACATGCAGCATCCCAGCCATTTTAGATATGCATTACGGATAAGTTGCACGGAAACTGTCGAAAATATTTATAAATGCAAATTGCATTCAACAAAAGACAACAGTAACTGCGATGATCTTAAACAGAACGAAACAAAACTTAATTACTTCCTCATTCGGTGACAGAGAAAGAGAGGGAGTCAGGTAGATACAGAGTGTAAAAGAAAGAAAGAGAGAGAGAGAGAGAGCGAGAGAGAGATGCCATTAGCAGGTCTGGCGGGCTTGCATTTGTCTTGTGTGTTAGCAAGAGATATACAGGAGAGAGTGACAGAGAGAGATGCGTTTCAATTAGCATCATCTGATCTGAGTCGGACTCAGAAGCAGAAGCAACAGCAGCAGAAGCAACAGCTGCTCCATGCGCCACAATTGAAAGCAAACATGAGGCAGCAATAACCCGCCGAATGTTGATGCCAGTTAGTTCCCCGTTCCGACGATTCGGCATATGCCTGGCAAATATGTATTGTCAATAAGTTGTGTAAACACTAAAGTATACTACGCGCATATATTTACGCGGCAATAAACAAAACAACAAAAGAATCATAATCACTAAAATCAATTTGATTAAACCAAATGCGCAGCCTAACGGCAAAAAAAAAACAAATACAAAAATACAGGCATACAAATTTCGATTCGCAATTCGATGCGTTAGCAATATGAAAATAAATATACACTACATGTGTATTTGTTGTAATTATACATATGTACATATGTCGACTTATAGCCGATATTCAACTCTGTGCTTAAGCAGTTTAAGAACTATAGGTGTATGCTAAGCATATATATTCATTTCTTGAAATTTGTGAGCTAAATGAGCAAATTAAGGATAATAAGAACTCTTCTCCTATATACACGATAGAAACACATATATAGATTATTTCCTACATTTTGAAAACGCAGTCCATATTAATATGAGAAATTTGATTTCACTTTGCCATAAAGTTATAAAATATTTTCCTTTAGTTTGTTTTTCATAAACCTAATAATAATTATTAAACTTTTTAAAAAAAAGTTTGCTAAAAAAGATTTTTTATTAAGTTCTGATTATTCGAGATCACTGCTCCAAATTTCGATTCAAGTCGAATTGTTCGCAGCCGAAGTTTGTAGCTGATCCCATTTCCAAAAAACGATTGAATTGCTCGTCGGAATCGAAAGTAATTTTTAATTTTTCTTCATAATAAACACAAATCACTCTTCAATCATTTTGTTTTTAAAAAGAACTGGAAAATGGGAACAGGTCGGAATATTCTTTGCCAATTCCTTTGTTTTATTTGATGAACAAAATTTATTGTTAGGTCGGTAGCTTCGAGATCTGTCAGAATCCCTCAAAGTCTAATATAATGTGATGTTGATTATGATACGATTATTACTGATCTGTGTACACAAGTAATTAATCTTCCTCATTCCGGAGATAACGGTTATATCTTGCTTTATTTTAGCTTTTTGTTCATATATATCTACTTATTTAGCTGAATGTCTATTATAATTAATATACGTATACGTAATGTTGCACAGCTTACCTTAGTTTTGGTCACAATATTCGTGGCCAGCTTGACGACGGCAAAGTTGCCCTTGCCGATTGTCTTCTCCAGCTCGTAGTATCCCACACGGAGCAGCTTGTCTACGGATATTTTGCTCGTCGATGGCACTTTGTAGTTTTGAGGCGTTGATGTGGAGGCGGCCATTGCAGCGGATTCACGGAGGATTCTTTTCACTTGCTCTCTTTTTGGCTGTTATTGTTGTTGGCTGCAGTAATTGGCCTCCTATTCGTCGTCGTCGTCGTCGTCGTCGTTGTTGTTGTTGTTGTTGTTGTCAACGCAGGAAGTTCACTTAAGATGCATTTTCTTTTGTTTGCCGAGCTTGAATTCATTTGCTATTCATGCCCGTTGCTGCTGCGTCTGCTGCTGGCGGCGCAGACAGACACACACACACACATATGCACAATGAACACAAATTCACCCACACACACATACACCGAGAGAGAGAGAGAAATTGACGAGGCAGTTGACGAGGCAGTTGACGACGGACAGCAGCAGCGCCGCCAGCAAAAATATTTAATTCGATTCGAGCTTAAATTGAATTGTTGCAATTACGAGCGCGTTGCGGCTGTGACTCTGGCTGAGCTTGAGCCTGAGTCTGAGACGGAGGATGAGGTCAACGGCAGCTGCTGCGTGGTCGTTGTTGATGTTGGCTTCGTTGCTCCTGCTCCTGCTCCTCGCGTTGCCGACTGGGCCATTGGATACGGCCACGTGGCCAGAGCAGCGAGCACGTGACACGGACTCCTTTCAACGGTCAACGTTTTGTGGATTGGGTCACGCCTGCTGCTACTATTGATACTGTTATTGCTTCACTTGACACTTGACACTTGACGTTGTGCTTTCTTTTGTTGTTATTCGTTTTGTTGCTGTTGGCGCGTTTCTCTTTTCACATTTTAGCCGTGTGCTGCTGCGCTGTGATTGCAATCGAAAGAAGAAGAAAAAAAAACAATTAAAAGTAATTCACATTTGAGATTTGACCTTCGTTTTCTTTAATCACTGTTGCGCTTGCAACTTGCAGATATTTAAATTATTAAGAAATTAGAATCGTAGTTTTTAATGCATTTGCCAGTCCTGAATCTCACATATTTATTTTTATTATTATCTTTTGTTTGTAAACACTTTTTAATATCTAATTTTCTGAAAAAAAAACAAGATTATCACTCAGGCAACTTCGAATAATGTTAAAGCCTAGTAATATCATTAACTTAAGAACTTTTTGTCATTCAGTCTCTTTCCTAAAAACGCTTGGGTTAAGCTAGAAATTAACAAAGTTGAGTCATATTACGTGATTAAATTTAAAGGAAGGATGGAAGAAAATTCAACCATTGCAAATTAAAATCATTAAGTTGGGTATAAGATATTAGTAGAAATTTCGAAATTAGAATTATACACACAATAAAATCTGTAATCAAATCCATAGAATATTTAATCCTCACGACAATCTGCAGAACAGACACGGCGACAACTTTTCGCAGGCAGTGTATGAAAACAGAACCTGTGTAAGCTTACCAGCTCCCTCCCTTCCCCATTCTGTCTGTCTCTCTCTCTCTCTCTCACTCGCTCGGTGTCTTGTAAGATGATCGCGTGGCGGACCTGCTTCCTCCTGTTTGCCGCCAGAAACATAAGCTACGTGCATTGCGACCACGACAAAACTTAATGGGTTAATGTACAGCATCAAGGTCGCGTGGCCAGACACATACAAGCACACACTCACACACACATATCAGTATACACACACACATACATGTTTGTATGTATGTATGTACATGCTCAGCGAGTGTGTGAGTGAGATAGAGTGAGGGCCAAGTCAAGTGGCGATATTTGTTGGAGCAGCGCTCAAGTCAACAAATTCTTATTGAAATCAATTTAAGGCAAAAACAGCGTGAAAAAGTCGCAGAAAGAGGAAGCAGCAGCGCAAACATAACAAGTGCCTTACACACACACACACACACACACATACATATATATAATTCTAATGCCAATTGAAGCACGCTTGAATAAGTTGGAGATCAAAAGGGAATGCACAGCTTTAAAATTTCACAGATAAATGTACATACATACGTATGCGTAAAGTAATTAAGAAAAGCTTTGGGCTGAATATGCAAAGAAATTTACAGCAAGAACCCCACCCCACATAACGTTTATGTGGTAAAATTCGAGCTAAATAATTAGGTAATACATTACCTTACTTTACTTTAGAAACATGTAATAAGAAATTAGCTTTAAATTTTGAACTAAAAAAAAATGTTATTAATTGCTAATGATTTTTATTATACAATTATTATTATTACAATTACATAATCTCTCTTTGAGTATTCAGCAACCTTATATAATACAACGCAGATCTAACCTAAAAATGCACTCATTAATAAAACAACAAAAGCCTTCTCAAATAACAGCACCCAGGGCCACGCTCACAAAAGCTCATTGCTCTGTCCATTCTCCTTCTGTTGGTTACTCACATTTCCACGCACTTTAAAATGCCCCATTGTGCTTACTTTACAGAGTATAACAACACATTGGCTACACACACACATACACACACACACACACTTTAACTCAGATACATATATGACGTATAAATTGTAAACAATTTGTTGGTGCGAAAGAGCAACGGCAGCTGTGAGCAACAATGCAAAAGCGATTTTTAAGTGGTTTTCTTCAGCCATTTAATTTGCACATTTTCATGTTTGAAATTTCTCGGCAATGCGAGAAAAAAAGGAACAATATTATTAAATGCCAATTGAAAATGTTTTTTTTCGTTATTGTTGTTTATTTATTAATCAAACAAAAGACACAAAACAGTTGCAAGCGGCCGTGTGTGAAGAGGAATGAGGAGGAGCAGGAGCGATATGGAGGTGGAGAGCGCTCACAAGTCAAAGTCAATGTACAAAAATCAACAGACTGCGACTGCCCAGCTAATGGATGCGGCCACGGCGACGACCTGTGCCTGGAAGCAGCAGCATCGCATCGGAATCAAAGCTGAATGAACTTCCAAAATGGAAGCGAATTTGAAGCTGGGCGCAAATACTTGTCGCCTTCCAACGCACGCACGCACGCAGCCAGAAGGAGAGCGTGAGCGAGCGAGAGTGGGAGAGAGTTACGAATGCGATGCGAAAGCGAAGCGAAGCCAGCTGTAAAAGACGTCACAAGGCAGCGGCGAAATTAAGACGAAAATTCATGAGGCTTTGCGGCAATATGGGCTGTCATTCACAATTGGAAAGTGGGTGGTTTGATGGGTGGTTTGCGGCCGGTGGCTGCACATATTTTATACCCTGTGGCCATTAAGTATGGGCAAAAAACGGGTATTCAATAGTTGAGCAAATAAATATACATATGTTTGTGTACCTATTATAATAAGTGTACTTAATTCAAGTATGGAAAAATCAAGCAAAAGGCAAACTTGAGGGACCAGTCTCAACTTTGGGACGAAATGGAATTGAAATTAGTATTTGCAGTCTTAATTAGAAGCTATTTTGTTCTTAAAGTCATTTATACATAATTTGCTTTTATATTTTTGATATTTTATTACATTTTTTTTTTATAATCGATAGCAGTTTCAATCTAGCTATTTTCGTCTATAGTAATTACTATAATTTAAATAGATCAGTAAAAACAGTAAGTAACTACTTAAAACAGACTTCCCCGATCTAAACTTATGCCAAGCACTGTAAGCACACATATACACATACATACATATGTGTACATATGTATGTATGTATTGTATGCCATATCTGTTGGGTTTTGCTGATAACTAAAGCGGCGCACCGCAGTAGTTGTCCGTGTTGTTGTTGTTGTTGTTGTGCTCGCACTCGTGCCCTCTGTGACTGTTGTTCTTGTTGTTGTTGCTGCCAGCCTGCTTCTTGAACCAACAAATACGACAGCAAAATCAGAAAAGGCAAAAAGCGAGAATGATTAACAAAAAAAAAAACAACAACAGCATAACAAAAGAAAACCAAAAACAACAAAAGTCGCGCGCGCACCAAAAAAAAGCAACAACATACAAGTAAAATAAATGAGCCAACAAATAAACGAGCAGAAAAACAAAAGCTAGAGAACGCGACTTTGACTTACACAGCAGCCACAGACACAGCCAGAGACAACAACAGCAACAACAACAACAGCAACAATAAAAACAACAGCCCAGAAGCGCCAACGCCAGCGCTGAGAGCAGAAGGCAAATACAAAACGAAAGAGCAAGAGCAGCAGTGCAGAAGTATGGGTGTGTGTGTGTGTGTGTTGTCAGCGGGGGCGCAGCAACAGTTACGGGGCAGACAGGTTGGCTATGTGCGTGTGTATGAGTGAGCTTATACATATATACATACAAATATGTATATGCGTGTGTGAATATGAGCACGAGTAGGTTCAAGGAGTCAAGGAAATTCGCAAAACAACAGCAGAAATTACAAATGACAATTACACTCACACACACACACATGCTCAGTTTTGCATGCGTCTGTGTGTGGGGCGAAAATGAAACTTGTCGAGGTCGAGCATACAAATAAAATATGTACATATATGTATGCACTTGCCCACATATTGAAACAAGCTTTCGGGAGAGAGAAAGCACATATACAATTGATAACGGGGCAAAGACAACACGAAAAAAAGTCAAACGCAAGGTGTCCAATTAGACCAATTAGCTTTTCTTATTTGCGTTTTACTGGAGTTGCTATGACGTTCGCACTCACACACACACACGCACGCACACACATACACTGGGCAGCGCGCACACTCACACACATATGTAGCTATGCAATCGAAAAACGTCACGACTTCCAATTGGAAAAGCGTACGTAGTTTTTTGCCGTCATTTTGGCTGCTGGCTGCAAAAAAAGTAGCCCGCAACAACAACAACAGCATAATTGCCATTCATGAATGCTTTTTGCTTCCGCATGTCGCCACACACACACACACACACACACACACTCGCACGCTCACATAAAATCATGTGAGAAATTACATATGTACTCAATAACATACATATGTATGTAATGTTATGTGCATGTTATTCACAATTCAGTGCCGCTGTTAACACAGCTCTCCTGCTCTAGCTCATTGTTTGTTGTTGCTTTTTACATCTGCAACAATAACAAAAACTTTTCTAAGAAGAAACACTTTATTTAATCTTCGTCTTATTTCATTTCAATTGCTTTGCTTTCTATGTTTTATTTTTTTTTTTGATTTCTTTTCACGTTGAAGTTTTTGTTACATATATTATTAATTCTTTCTCTTATCACTTGTGCTTTGTTGTTGTTGTTATTGCCTTTTGTTGGTTGTTTTCGCTGCCCCTTCGCATGCACTGAACTTGAACGCGTGGGCGTAGCATGCGCCTCGATTTATATTATCAAGAGTGCCTTTTTGTTTTCGGCTATTGGAATTTTGTTCATATTGTTTAAGTGGCGATTCTTATACGATTTTAGCGCGTAGCGCGGCCCACCTGCTCACGAAGCAAAAACTCGGCACCAACTGATTGACGTTTGGCTCTCTTCACACACATATTACGCGCACTCTCTTGCTCGCACACTTGCGAGAAAACAAGAGGCAAAACAGCGTTGATATTGCGGCTGGTCGATGACAATACATGTCGATTACTATGTTAAGCAGAGGAGTATTTCTGTTAAGTGGTGGAGCAACTGTTAAGATTCCCTACTGCCAAGTTGGCATCCCAGCTTAAAGAATGGCGCGTGCATTTAAAACTCTAGCTATAACAAATGCTTTAATGTACACATGCATGTATTTAATTTGTTATTAAGAATAAACACATTTAATAAATCAACTACACGTAAACTGTTCGGTTCCCAGAAAGTACAGAGACAATGAAGCACCTGGAAATAAAATACAGATGTATGAATTTAATTAAAATATTAATAATAAAATAAAAACTTACTTAAAATCTTGTTTATCTTCAAAATCGCACATTATCCACAGGCACAGGCTACATGCGGGCTAACTGTCTCGATAACGGCGACATATAGTATTTTTTGTAGTTTTTGCAAACAATTCGTTTGGGCCTCAAATCCTTCTTCTGGTTCTTGGTTTCTTTCTCCAATTTCTCGCTGAGCAGCGTCTTCGGCACCTCCCGGGCCTCGTACCAGTAAGGATTCACCCGCTTCACCCAGTAACCGCTGCCCATTTGCAGATTACTCAGCAACTTTGCCACACAACCGACATTCACCATTCTACTACTTTTATTTTATATTGTATTTTTTTTTTTTCAAGCTTAACCTGGATCTGTGGACACACAATTTTGTGCTATTAACGCCGAATTTGGTTCTGTTGGTTTGTTAACTGTGTTTAATACTCGAACAATTTTATATACATCTACATTTACGGAAATTTGTATTTAACCGTTCTCGAACAAAATCTAACTGAACTAAAATTCCTAGTTGCTGGTAATACATAGCTTTGTCTGAGCATCAAAATATGAGTTTAAATTGCGCGCCTACTGCAAATAACATTCCCTTCCACTACAACTCTCAACTACTTTTGGAGAGTGAGAGAGAGAGAGAGAGAGAGTGCAGGCAGAATGCTTCCCAATTGAAGTTGGAACTTGCGCTGGAAGTGAAACAGCAATGAATGAATTTAGCTTCCATTGAAACCGGCACTAAACAAAACATAAAAAAAAACTAGAGCACGCGTGGGATAACTGTGCGAAAAGCATGCGTGACGTCAGCTGTGAAAGCTCTGCAGCAGTGGACGGGCGCTTTAAGCTATTCAGCTGGATGCTGATGCCGATGCCGATGCCGATGCTGATGGTGATGCTGCGCCGACCTTTGCTTTGTGCGTCAGTCACAAACTAATAAAACAGACTAGGAACCAACTTGAAATGTGTTCAGGGAAGTGTACAAATTTAAAAAAATAATTAATTGCGCCCTTGCTAGTATTCAAACTTCCATACCTTGGCTAAGCTTAACCCATTTTGTATACACTTGCAAAGGGTGTTATAATTTTGACCAGAAGTTTGCAACGCATAGAAGAAAACATTGTCGACCCCATAAAGTATATATATTCTTGATCAGGACGACAAGACGAGTTGATATACCTTTGTCCGTCTGTCCGTCTGTTTCTACGCAAACTAGTCTCTTAATTTTGAAGCTATCGTGATAAAACTTAGTACGTACGCTTATTTCTGCTGCACGCAGATAATATGTCGGAATCAGCCGGATCAGACTACTATAGCATATAGCTGCCATAGGAACAATCGGTCGAAAATTTTTGTTTTTTGAGATAACTCAACTTACAAACTATTAGTTTTAGCATTATCTTAGCACTTTGAGAAAATTGCCGTGGGAACAATCAGCTGAAATATTGATTTAAATGAGAAAATTCAATTTAAACGTAACATTGTCATTATTTTTTGTATAAGCAATAGTATTTCATTATATAAAGCAACTGCAAAGATATACTACATTCGGAGCGCCGAAAGTAGCCTTTATTTTTCTCGTTTATACTAATTTTGACACCCACAATCGATTAAAAAAAGAATTTCAAGAATCTATTTTTGGAAATATCAATTTTTGTAAGGGTCCCCCTTATGCTTTTTTCGCAAAAATATTTGAAAAAATTTAACTTTCAATAATGCATAAACTTGAAATGTAGAATTGATATATAGGACAAACCATGAACAAAATGGCCTCAAGCTTGACAATCGGTTCAGTTTTGACCAAGTTATGGGAGTTTGAAGTGTAGAAAGGGCATTTTTATGGACTTACAAGACAATTTTTTTTGTCATTTTGGCATGATTTTTGACAGAAAAATGAAACACCTCAGAATCATTTTTTTTATAGTTTTTTATACTAATTTTGACACCCACAATCGATTAAAAAAAGAATTTCAAGAATCTATTTTTGAAAATATCAATTTTTGTAAGGGTCCCCCCTTATGCTTTTTTCGCAAAAATATTTGAAAAAATTTAACTTTCAATAATGCATAAACTTGAAATGTAGAATTGATATATAGGACAAACCATGAACAAAATGGCCTCAAGCTTGACAATCGGTTCAGTTTTGACCAAGTTATGGGAGTTTGAAGTGTAGAAAGGGCATTTTTATGGACTTACAAGACAATTTTTTTTGTCATTTTGGCATGATTTTTGACAGAAAAATGAAACACCTCAGAATCATTTTTTTTATAGTTTTTTATACTAATTTTGACACCCACAATCGATTAAAAAAAGAATTTCAAGAATCTATTTTTGAAAATATCAATTTTGGTAAGGGTCCCCCCTTATGCTTTTTTCGCAAAAATGTTTGAAAAAATTTAACTTTTAATAATGCATAAACTTGAAATGTAGAATTGATATATAGGACAAATCATGAACAAAATGGCCTCAAGCTTGACAATCGGTTCAGTTTTGACCAAGTTATGGGAGTTTGAAGTGTAGAATGGCCATTTTTATGGACTTACAAGACAATTTTTTTTGTCATTTTGGCTTGATTTTTGACAGAAAAATTAAACACCTCAGAATTAAATTTCTTATAATTTTTTATACTTATTTTGACACCCACAATCGATTAAAAAAAGAATTTCAAGAATCTATTTTTGAAAATATCAATTTTTGTAAGGGTCCCCCCTTATGCTTTTTTCGCAAAAATGTTTGAAAAAATTTAACTTTTAATAATGCATAAACTTGAAATGTAGAATTGATATATAGGACAAATCATGAACAAAATGGCCTCAAGCTTGACAATCGGTTCAGTTTTGACCAAGTTATGGGAGTTTGAAGTGTAGAATGGCCATTTTTATGGACTTACAAGACAATTTTTTTTGTCATTTTGGCTTGATTTTTGACAGAAAAATTAAACACCTCAGAATTAAATTTCTTATAATTTTTTATACTTATTTTGACACCCACAATCGATTAAAAAAAGAATTTCAAGAATCTATTTTTGAAAATATCAATTTTTGTAAGGGTCCCCCCTTATGCTTTTTTCGCAAAAATATTTGAAAAAATTTAACTTTCAATAATGCATAAACTTGAAATGTAGAACTGATATATAGGACAAACCATGAACAAAATGGCCTCAAGCTTGACAATCGGTTCGGTTTTGACCAAGTTATGGGAGTTTGAAGTGTAGAAAGGGCATTTTTATGGACTTACAAGACAATTTTTTTTGTCATTTTGGCATGATTTTTGACAGAAAAATGAAACACCTCAGAATAATTTTTTTTATAGTTTTTTATACTAATTTTGACACCCACAATCGATTAAAAAAGGAATTTCAAGAATCTATTTTTGAAAATATCAATTTTTGTAAGGGTCCCCCCTTATGCTTTTTTCGCAAAAATATTTGAAAAAATTTAACTTTCAATAATGCATAAACTTGAAATGTAGAACTGATATATAGGACAAACCATGAACAAAATGGCCTCAAGCTTGACAATCGGTTCGGTTTTGACCAAGTTATGGGAGTTTGAATTGTAGAAAGGGCATTTTTATGGACTTACAAGACAATTTGTTTTGTCATTTTGGCATGATTTTTGACAGAAAAATGAAACACCTCAGAATAATTTTTTTAATAGTTTTTTATACTAATTTTGACACCCACAATCGATTAAAAAAATAATTTCAAGAATCTATTTTTGAAAATATCAATTTTTGTAAGGGTCCCCCCTTATGCTTTTTTCGCAAAAATGTTTGAAAAAATTTAACTTTTAATAATGCATAAACTTGAAATGTAGAATTGATATATAGGACAAATCATGAACAAAATGGCCTCAAGCTTGACAATCGGTTCAGTTTTGACCAAGTTATGGGAGTTTGAAGTGTAGAATGGCCATTTTTATGGACTTACAAGACAATTTTTTTTGTCATTTTGGCTTGATTTTTGACAGAAAAATTAAACACCTCAGAATTAAATTTCTTATAATTTTTTATACTTATTTTGACACCCACAATCGATTAAAAAAAGAATTTCAAGAATCTATTTTTGAAAATATCAATTTTTGTAAGGGTCCCCCCTTATGCTTTTTTCGCAAAATATTTGAAAAAATTTAACTTTCAATAATGCATAAACTTGAAATGTAGAACTGATATATAGGACAAACCATGAACAAAATGGCCTCAAGCTTGACAATCGGTTCGGTTTTGACCAAGTTATGGGAGTTTGAAGTGTAGAAAGGGCATTTTTATGGACTTACAAGACAATTTTTTTTGTCATTTTGGCATGATTTTTGACAGAAAAATGAAACACCTCAGAATAATTTTTTTTATAGTTTTTTATACTAATTTTGACACCCACAATCGATTAAAAAAAGAATTTCAAGAATCTATTTTTGAAAATATCAATTTTTGTAAGGGTCCCCCCTTATGCTTTTTTCGCAAAAATATTTGAAAAAATTTAACTTTCAATAATGCATAAACTTGAAATGTAGAACTGATATATAGGACAAACCATGAACAAAATGGCCTCAAGCTTGACAATCGGTTCGGTTTTGACCAAGTTATGGGAGTTTGAAGTGTAGAAAGGGCATTTTTATGGACTTACAAGACAATTTTTTTTGTCATTTTGGCATGATTTTTGACAGAAAAATGAAACACATCAGAATAATTTTTTTTATAGTTTTTTATACTAATTTTGACACCCACAATCGATTAAAAAAAGAATTTCAAGAATCTATTTTTGAAAATATCAATTTTTGTAAGGGTCCCCCCTTATGCTTTTTTCGCAAAAATGTTTGAAAAAATGTAACTTTCAAAAATGCATAAACTTGAAATGTTGAACTGATATATAGAACAAACAATGAACAAAATGGCCTCAAGCTTGGCAATCGGTTCAGTTTTGACCAAGTTATGGGAGTTTCAAGTCTTAGAGGGACATTTATAAGGCCATTTATATGG
Organism: Drosophila maculinotata; assembly: GCA_035045305.1. Taxonomy (NCBI): domain Eukaryota; kingdom Metazoa; phylum Arthropoda; class Insecta; order Diptera; family Drosophilidae; genus Drosophila; species Drosophila maculinotata. Next base: position 13,807,464 of record JAWNPD010000387.1, read on the forward strand.
ATTTGGGCACTTTGCAAGCCAATCTTTTTTGTAAGTTTTGGAGTGGTTTTGGACAGAAAAATGAACCACCTCAGAATGAGTTCCCATAGAATTTTATACTAACTTTGACCTTTTTATGTATTACAGGGTATTAACAAAATGTTTCTACAATAGTTATGGCACCAAATGTGTATTCCAAATTTTAAATGTTTAACGATTTCAAAGTCAAAAAAAGCACAAATTACAAGTAAAAGTTGCGAAACCAATCAAAAGAGAAGCGCATACTAAATGAGAATGGTGCGACGCCGAGTGGGTGGATTGGGTGGCTTGACCAATCACCTATCCTTGACCGCCTGTCAGCCGCTGATCGCTCCGGCCGGCCAGCAGCTGTTCGGGACGCCACAGCCGACGCTGCTCTCCTCGATGTACAACAAAATGGTGGCCACTCCCCAGCCACCTCCTCCGCCGGCCAGATTGAATCGCCAGCGGCGGAAGCAGTTTAATATAGCCAATCCCGCCATGTTGCCTATGTATCAGGCAGCGGCGGCGGCGCCTCCTCAATTGCTGCATCCGATGTGTTGCCGTTCCAGCGAGCAGCTGCTGAAGGATTGCGCCAGAACGAGATCGTTCATCAGGGCGTATGAGCAACATCAGCGACAAGCAACCAGCGATATTTCCATACAACTCAAGCAGCATCAGCAGCAACTCAGGCGGCAGCAACATCTGCAGCAAATGCAGCAGCGAATGCAGCAGCAGCAACAACAGCAGCAGCAGCAACAATTCTGGCAACAGCAACAACAGCTAGCAAGCTCCTTTTTGCCCTTTAACTTTGGCAAATGTGCCGGCAATCTGATCAAGCACCGGGACAAGGACAGCGCCACATCGGAATCCTCTCTATATATGGCCACACATCCCAAGGATGTGGCAGCACCAGCGAACCGTGCACCACTCATTGGTATTCTAAAGAAACCCAAGCACAGTACACAGCAGAAAGTGGAGCAGCACATTCATGCCGCCGACTTCGACTATGTGAAGGTGGCCCAGCAAATGTTCCTGGAGGGCAACCAGCCTGGTTACAGAATCAGCAACCCTTCTTTAACCAACACTGCAAAGACACCGGTGAATCGCAAGTTCAGTACCAAGTATAAAATGCAAAGCTCAGCGGAGCAGGAGCTAAATTGTTTGGCTGCTGACATAGATTCGAATTTGCAGAAGATACAGAAAATCTTGCATACGGAGCTGCCACAAAATGTGGCAAAGGCTGCAATTGGCAAGCAGCCAAACAAACGTGCCAAATGCAAGAGTCTGGCAACGCTGCGACAGCAAATACAGGCGAATACAAACAGGCAGCAGCAGGGCAGCTACACACATTTGGAAAGTCTGGCAACGCTGCGGCAAGCCGAGCTGAAAGACAAGTTGAATGCGCCAACGCCAACGCTGGGGCAGCCAGAATTGGGCAAGTTGCAGTTGCCAGCACAGGCAAACAGTCCGGCAACGCCGCAACAATCGAAAAGCGCAGCCAATTTAAAGTTGCCACATCAGCAGAGCAGTACTGCAAGCGATATGGGCGATAAGTTGAACCCTGAGCAGGACTTGAGCTTTACGCCAGCCCAGTTGAAGCTGCTGCAAAGGATATTGCAGGACAAACAGTGCCTGCAACATGAAACGACAGAGAAACCAGCCAAAAGCAACATCCAGCCAAGGTCAGATGACCATAAGAGACAGCTGAATCTGAGTAAACTGTTTCAGGAGAACAAGCTGCAGGACGGCGAATCGAATCCTTTGTGGCACTCACTCATGCAGCTGGTGGCGCACATGTGCGACACCAAAGACCCTAAAGCCGATGCTCGCTTAAGAGCTGGCAGTGGCGCCAAACAGCCACAAAAGCAATACTCCGTGTACTTGATGGTCACCTCCGACGAGGAGGACGAGGAGACGCACACCAAGCAGCAAGTGGTACAGCAGCAGCCAAAGCAGGTCAGAAGTGGAACTATTGGCCCATTGCAGGAGCAACCGGTGCAGCTGCAACCCCGGCGTAGAAGAAAACGCATCGCACTTAAGCGCCGTCAAAATGAACTCGACTCCTTCATATCCTTGGCAGAGCGACGACCGCTTCACTGGCCCAAGCATCAGCCCACCAGGAGCCCCTCTCAAAGCAATAAGCAGAAGAACAGGCAGTTGAGACGCTTGTCTAGTCGCATGCGTTGCCGACGCTCGCCCAGCTCCCCACTGGATCGCAGCTGGTGGCTAACCCAACCGCAGAGTACACATAACCTTAAAAAGGAGCACTACCACTTGCCTTATACCACAAAGCAACCAATTGCAGGCAACTATGCCGAGTATTGGAGCCACTGAACCCAATCGCTATATAAGTTCATAATGCATGGATCGTTCATAATAGCACATCATTATTTAAGGATAAAGCTTATTGCTTTAATTATGATGTGCAATAATTAGCGATCCTTGCATTATCCAAATAGTGTACATATCTAATTTGTTGGAATATTATTCGTTAGTTGTAAAACACTTGAAACTGCAGCAATAAACCTTGAATGGTTCAAAGTTTACCCTTGTTTTGGTTGTTAGGTGGAACTGGGCTTCTAATTCCCAAATAATTATAATTCTTAGCTCGATTAAAACACGGCTTAAACTACCCCTTCACTTTTTTTAAGTAATCAATGATTAAATAGATAATCAAAAAACTTAAATAAATAACACTTCTATCATTTAACCCTTTTCTTATTATCGGTTAAATTTACATACATATATGTATTGTTTAACAAAATAATGTCAAAATAAAAATATTTTATAATAGCTTTAAATTAAATAAATCATCCTGTAATATAATCTTTTTACCGCAATCTCACTTAAACTATATAACACTATAATAATTATTATAATCGCAGCTGCTTTGCCTGGTTGTGTATCTGCCAAATCTGTTAGTTTATTTTAATGCTTTACCGTGTATACACTCAACATACGGCAGATAATGTAAGCCGAAACCTTTATCGGGACTGATTCTGCACTCCTAGGTGCAAAATGGCCAATACAGGTAAGACGCACTACCCGCTTGGCGTCTCTCCGAGAACTCAAGAGGCGCGCATACATAGAGACCCGCTAGATTGCCAATCGCAACAGCAACAGGAGCAGTACCAGGAGCAGTACCAGCAGCAGTACGAGCATCCGTACCAGCAGCCGTACCAGCAGCCGTACCAACAGCCGTACCAGCAGCAGAACGAGCAGCCGTACCAGCAGCCGTACCAGCAGCCGTACCAGCAGCCGTTCCAGCCGCCATATCAGGGGCAGAACCCGCAGACTTACCAGGACGGCAACGTCTATCCAGAGTCCCATCTTATACAGGAATCCAGTCGCAACGACGGTGGATTGGGTGGCTTTAAGTTTTGTCGTAACTCTATCGTCTTCCCGAACAATTTTACACAGTTTCAAGGCAATCAATTTCGTCCCAACGCTGGCTGTCCACCTTCAAATGCTGGCCGTGCTCCCCGTCCAAAATCTCGCCAAGAGCCGAGTAAAACTCGTCAGTGTTGCCAAGAACCTACTAAAGAAGGTCGCGAGCTTCGCGAACCTCGCCAAACACGCCGCGAGCCTCGTGAATTGCGTTCCAGACCGCGTAGCAAGAGTCGCTCCGAGCCACGTTCCGCAACACGATCCTCAGCTCGCTCCGACTCTCATCGTAAAAAAGGCGGGACACCTTCTTGCGAGGAAGGCTGCGTAGCTCCAGCCAAGCCACGAGCCGAATCAAACTCCAAGCCCAGCGAGGCTTCCTACGCTTCAGCGCCAACAGCTCGCCCTGCAAGCTCCCCCAAATCTTACAATGCTCGCTACGATGAGTCACCTCGTTCCGAACCTCGTAACGAACCACGCACCGAGCATTTTACACGATCATGCAGTGAACTTTCCTATGACGCACAGCCGCCGACACAGCCAAAGCCCCCAGCTTGCTCTCAGTCTTGCTGTCGACATTGTTTCGTACCACCAGAGCCCAAGACCAAACAACCGCCGCCAAGCCCGCCTAAAAATTGCTGCGAATCTTGTTTCGAAATACCCGTAAAACGGATAAAGTCACCACCCAAACCTATGTGCGTACAGTGCTACCAGCAGCCTCAATCCAACTCACGTGAGGAGCTGCAATCACAACAAAGGTATGAAACTCAAGCCCAACCACGCAGCGAATCACGCCAGGAACCACGGAGAGAGCCACGCAGCGAACCACGCCAGGAACCACGCAGCGAATCATACAGCACACCACGCCAAGAACCACGGAGAGAGCCACGCCAAGAACCACGCCAAGATCCACGGCAAGAGCCACGCCAAGAACCACGCCAAGAACTACGGAGAGAGTCACGCAGCGAACCACGCCAGGAACCACGCCAAGAACCACGCCTAGAGCCACGCCAAGAACCACGCCAAGAACCACGCCAAGATCCACGACAAGAACCACGGAGAGAGCCACGCAGCGAACCGCGTCAGGAATCACGCCAAGATCCACGACAAGAACCACGGAGAGAGCCACGCAGCGAACCGCGCCAGGAACCACGCCAGGAACCACGAAGAGAGCCACACTGCGAACCACCTTACTACGAATCAACTTTAGAGAAACCACACAAGGCGCCTCGCCAGCGGTGCGAAGGTTGCTACGAGCCTAGACCTCAACCCGAACCCCGTCCGGATAAGTCGCAATCCACGTGTGGGCCGCCAGTGGCTATGCCAAGACGGAACAGTTGTCCTCCATCAAACTATACCGAATATAAGGACTTTAGGGATATGTCGCATCGCAATCCCTTGGTGGTCAAGTCCTATGGGTGCCTGAGCCATTGTTCCACGCAAGGCTTTTCCCCAAAGCGCGCCAAGGTCTCCAAGTCAAAGCCAACTTATGACAACGAATGCAGCAGCCATGGTGTTCCACCAACCCAATCGCAGAGCTCATGTGCTTGTAGCTACCCAGCGGGCCCATCAGGTCGACGCAGTCCTCCGCCGCCTCGGCAACAGCAGGAGTATTATGGACAAGCCGCCCGGGAGACGCCTTCCGACTACGCGGAACTGCAGAGTAGAAGCGGCAGATTTGTAGACAATCCCCTGACAACTTCCCGCTGCAGATGTAATATGGCGAAACCCCCTCCCAAGAAACCCAAATCCCACACGCCCACGTCATACTGCTCCTACGAGTCCGTGAATGCGCAACCCGTGCAGAGTCAGCACTACACTGCGGCGCCTCGCAAGGAGGCAGGCAGGAAGTGCACCCGCTGCAGCAAGCCCCGGGAGAAATCTAGGCTGTCTCCATCCTATGCTGTGCAACAATTCACGAATAATCCGCGCACGTATTTCGTGCCGCAGATGTGGTTCAATCAAGCACCACATACAGTGAAAAGGTCTCCACGTCTCAAGAAGGGCAGATCCTGCACTGGCGTAAGCTCAACTATCTCAGTTTAGATAACTTCAATTCTAAACTCCCGTTACCTTTATTCTTAGTTAACTATTAAAGGCTCTGCCCCAATGTCCAGGACGAGACGCAGGACCAGGAGCAGCCAGAGTCAAAATTTGCATTTGCATCCCAGCTATCATGTGAGTAGTAAGTTATATATATATAGGCATTATATATATTAGACTATACTAAACAGACTGACTGAATGATTTGAGATAGGAAATTAAAAGTAGTAGTAGTTTCTTGGATATTGGTAATACAATTTTTTATTATTGATATAGACATCTCCGACCCATTAAGGTATATATTTTGATCAGCATCCATATTCGATATAGCCTTTTTACTGGTCACAGTAGAGTCATCGGATCGAAATCCAATGTCATGGAAACTATCGGTCGTAATACATTTTTATATGAAACCTTTTTTGTTTTCTAAGCCATTTTTACTAAACTCACCAGTTACGAGTGTGATTATGATCCTATCTCTTATTCAATTAAATATCCACATGATTTAACCATATTGTAAAATGTAGACCTGAGCAGCTTGCCTCTAATCCTCCACTTAATCCGGTTAATAACAACTAACTTTTCTTATACCTTGCAGCCGCATTGTTCTGCGCCTCCAAGTAACCAACAGTTGTCCAGAAGACGCAGCTGCTTACCCAAGCGACGTCTTTCCGGCTGTGGCGTAAGCAAAACTTGATCATATAACTGATATATATATATATATATTGATGCAATTTACTGCCCCTACAGCTGGCTTGTGGCAGCCGTAAAGACACTCCCATAAATCTGAGGACGCGACGCATTCGCTCCAGCAAACTATCCTCGGATTCGGGCTCTAGTGTAAGCAGCTAGTCAAATTACATCTATGATCCAAGCAGTCAGTTCAATTTCCCGTTAGATACTACCCATGGCAACGCTGCTGAAGTTCCTGAAGAGCCGACGCATGCCCAAGGCAAATCCCGGTGCAATGAGATTACCGACAAACACCCACAGATTGAACGAAACATATGGGCATCGTAGAGTCAGTAAACGGTTGAGCTATCGCTGTCGTGGTGGCAAGTTGACCCCCTTGGCTAATGGCAATAATGGAGCCAGAAACGTTCGGAGGAGAGCCAGGGATTATCCTCAGGGTGGCAGTCGATCAGTATCGGCGACAAGTCCACATCCCAGCCGAATGCAGACAGCAGATAGGCGCGATAGGACACAGAGTCAACCGCAATCCCAAATGCAATCACGTTCCATGCAGGAGCTGCTCCGACAGCCAGCAGTGAGGAGCTCCCAAGCGGCGACTTCACGCCGCGATCCGCCGCAACGAACTCAGCCACAAACTCCCTCCAGGCCCTCAAAAGCCACAGATAACATAGCAAGTCCCGGTACCAGGCAGCCACCCAGCAGGACATCCAATGCGCCAGCTAGGAATATGCGAGCACCCGCTGCAGAGCAGGCAAGACCCGAGGTCAGCAGAGCACCAGCAGAGAGACAGGACAATCAGCGAGTAATCACTGCGGAGCAGGTAAGACCCGAGGGCAGCAGAGCACAGGCAGAAATACGTGAGCAAAATCCGTACCCAAACCTAAACCCAAACCTAAATCCTACCACATCTCGCGCTGCTGCAAGCGCCGTAAGGAGCGCACCACAACGTGCTCCACATGCGCACAAGAAGAACAGCGAGAAGCAAATCACAACTCAGCGGCCGCAATACTTCCGGGATCACCCGCGTAGAGTGCAGGAGCAGCCCGACACCGTGGTACACACCCACGATGCGGATGCCTGTCTGGGCACCAATATACATCACTTCTATCGGGGTAGCTTTCTGGCGGTGCGTTCCACGCAGCTGGACGAGCAACCCCAGAGCAGCAACCAAGCTGATACTCGACCGCGGACACAATCACTGATTACGATTGCCCAAAATATGCTGCGAGGCAAGGTGCTAAAAAGATCCATACCAAGAGGTTCGTCTTTTGTGGTGCCCAACAAATGGCAGTGTATGCGTAAATTGAATGGCTTTGTGCCCGGCAATCCCATTGTGGATCTGCGACAGGCTCACAACGAACAGCGATCGAGTGATCCACAGATGAAGAGCAACTGGACGTGGCGCAGACTGTGTCCCAACTGGTTTATCAATGGCAAGGCGAGGACAACTAGTGCATAGCCAGCGCTGTCAGAAACGATTTTAAAAAAAAAACTAATTCAAAATTTTCCAAAATATGACACGTTTTGGATTCAAAAAAATCTTAAGCCACTGCATAAACTCGAATGGGCCGAGAGTAACGGTCAGAAAATCCAAAAGCAAGCAGCTTGAATGTGCGCCGAAGTGCAGGCAGGATGACAACAGCTCCGACCACATTGAAGCCTTGGACGATAGCCCACAAATGTCATCAAGAGCCAGCGAAGAGGTGACTAACGAGTTGCTGGAGCTGAAACCCACCATCCGGAGTCAGTTTGTGCTGGGAAAGGTGAATAGCTGCAACGATTATGCCCTCGGATACAAGCAGACAGAAATGAACTTGGGCTTTCCCACACCCGTGGCAGCCACAAGGATCAGGTCAAGGAGACCTAAACTCCTGCGCTACCTGGGCGGCTCCTGTAAACTGTGTCCGGTCTGCGGGCAGCAGGAAATTGACGCCGGACTGCCGCCCGATGGTCAGAATTCCATATGCGCCAAGTGCAATGCCAAGATCCAAGGCGCTCTGGACAACTTCAAGGGTCAGCGAGCTACCTCCAAAAGGCGTTGCACATCGGGAGAGGCACAATGGCAACAGTCAGCCTGCGACTGTCAGCAAACGCAAATGCAGGCTTCAAATCCAAGCGGAACCGGCAATCCTTGCGAGCCGCCGCCCTTCAGCATTGTTGTGCTGCAGGACTGCGAGAATAGTGCTTTGATAGATCAGCTGACGACCGCCTTGGCCCGAACCTGTCCACCGGGCAATACGCAACCTGCAGCCACATACAACAACAACAACAACAACTATAACAACGATTACAACAGCAATTACAACAATGACTATGCCAGCAGCTATATGGATAATCAGTACGTATAGCTCTTGAATCAACCTAGATCTAAGTTCTTCCTTCAACAGAACTCTGCCGTACTGCGAAGCAGCGACCCAATCTGCCAGACCCACTTATAATCCGTATAACCCCAATGAGTTAGCACCTGTGGGACATGTCTATTATGATGAAAGTCAGAGCCGCAACTATAATGGTCAAGTACTACAAAATAATCGTGAGTATTCAAGTTTTACAATTTCAATTCACATTTTGTTGATGTTATAAGTCAAGTGACCAAATGTCCTGCAAATGCAGGTTCAGCTCCAATACCGAATGATTGGGAAGGTAATGTGCCTTGCAACCATGAGTATGCAGTGCAACAAAATAATCGTGAGTATGCAGCCAAAGAAATAGCATCAATAGCTTTAATCGTTTTAAGCTACAGGATCAGTTTCACCATCAGGACAGAGAACAAAGGGACGGAATGATTTCGAGGGCAATATGGGATACAATATTAATTGCCCAATGCAAAAGAATAAGAGAATAGGAACAGAAACAGGAACAGGAATAGGAAGTTCACGTTCATATCGAAACCAGAATGATTGGGAGGGCAACAACGGTATCCAAATGCAACAGAATAATCGTAAGTGAATTTAAAAGCTAATTTAAATATGCTAATATGAATTCCTTCTAAATATTATGTAAAATCCAGGCTGCGCTGACAAGCAAAATGAACCGGATGATCAGAGTTTCCAAACTAGCCCTACAGCCTGTACCTGCAATTGTAATTACTGCCGGAATAGCCAGGTGTCTAATGACAAGATAGTGATGCTCATCGTACAAGCTTTACAGGTATTTCTAAACAATATCCAACAGGATTCGGGAAAGCCAAAGCATACGGGAAAGAAGGGTACAAAGGGAACAATCGCTGGCAAGGAGCGCCCTCAAGCCCAAGCCTCAGCCCAAGATCTCTCAGGTTGTTGCATCTGCGGGAACGCCACTGCCACAAAAACCTCAGTTCAGAGCAAGGAAAAGCCAAAAGGAAATGCCAAGGAAAAGCTGCTACCTAAGGCCAAGGAAGGGCCTAAGGCTCTGTCCAAGGATAAATCCAAATCCAAGCGCGGCACTCGACAGTCAAGTAACCTCAAATTCTTTCTGCCCGAATCGGAACAAGGTAAATGCGGCTGCTGTTCCGGCTGCCCCGGTTCCAGGTGCCCCGGCTGCCCCGTTTTCATCTGCCCTTGCTCCGGTTGCCACGGATCTGGCCGCAAATGCAACTGCCGCTGCGGCTGCGGCTGTGGAGGATCTCAAAATGCTCCCGAACGCAATGCCAGTTGCACAACTTGCTGTCAGAGTACCGGCAGCAAATCGAATGTAAGCACGACTAGTGGAGCACCATCTGCACGCTCCAAGCCGTCGGCTAGCAGTGGAGGTTCAGCTGCTCGCTCCAAACAGCACGGCAGCAATTGTCGTCGCTCCCAATCCACAGGTAGCTCCAAGCAGACTAATAAGGCAGGTGCCAGCTCCAAGTCACCAGGCAACTTTAAGGGATCTGGCTCTTGTCCTTGCTCCCGACAGCTGGATCGCATTGGTGCCGGCGATGCAGTAACTCGTCCGCTTTGCGGCTGCTGCGGCGGTGGCTATGCAGCACGACACACGGGCGGCGCTGGCAGCCAGGCGAAGCGCTGCAGCCAGGCGTACCGGGGATCCGGCACCGCCAACGCCACCAAGGGTCTCCAGCCTGTAGCGCACTATAGACCCGGCATGCTGCAGTTTCCGCTCAACTATATGCTCCAGCGCAACGGAGAATACGTACGGCGTAGTCTGGTGCGAACAGCAGCGGGAGCAACGCTCCACGAGCGACCTCACAGCGAGGAGCAGCGACAGGATTTGCATAGCGGTCATCCTAATTCGATGCAACGCTTCGGATGTCATCCCGGCTTTCAGTTTTGGCATTGAGTGCACAAATTACGCATTGTATAGATCGCGTATACTATATACTTTAGATCTATTTAGATATTACTTATATGGAACGCGAACATATAATGCATAATTTTGTTCCGCCGTGTGGTGGTTGACAGTTTTCTTAACAAATTTTCCGTTAGTTCCATATAACCCATTGATCAATTAATAATAAAATCGGTAAAGCACAAATTAACTTCATTTTTATACAATTTATTTCATTGCCCGAAAAACTCTAGCTGAGATTTGTATAGCTCGACTTTCTGTCTGAATCGAAAAAATATTTTATCGGGTTCAAATTCATTGAACATTAATCTTTTAGCAAAATGAAAATTCATTGAAAACTGAATATCTAAGTTTTTCATTGTATTTAGTTTAGATTAAAAATTATTTTTAACAAGACTTTTGAGTGAAAAATGAACCACCCTAGAATCACATTTGAAGCTATATACATAAATATATCTATATAAATATATCTACATCTATAACTATATATCTTAATCACATAACTTTATCTTCAACAGCAACAATAGCCAGTTCAATTTAGGCAAGTCCGTCTGTCTGTATTTGGTTGTAATTTCTCTACTTAGAGATCTTTAAGGGATATTCATTCCAACAAGCAAACAGCTAAAGGATTTTTGCATTTGCTGCTTCCGCTTCCGTTTCCGTTGGCCCAGATTAACTTCTTAGCGGCGCAAATCAAACGGCCTACGGCTACGCTGACAAACAATTAACGCCACAGGCGTTTCCTCATTCCTCTGGCATTCGACCAGGCGCAAAGTCACTAATCACCAACAATATTTTGGAAGCGGGTCGCAGACAAAGACGCTGCCTGCACAGGAACTGCTGGAACTGCAGGAGCTGCAGGAAGTACCTGTGCTGGGCTTGGGACATGATCGCACAATGGGCGTCGCGTCGAGCTGCTTCCTGCGCTGCTGCATTTTTCACACTGCGGACGAGCCTCTAATTGCCCACTGGCCACATGTCCTGCTGCGCAAGGATAGCAGCGGAAAATGTAAATTGCAGCAGCTACACAACGCACTTTTCCACACTCGGCAGCAGGACATCCTTTTTCCTTGTTTTTGTTGTTTGGCCAACATTTCTTTCTCTCCCTCCCTCTCTCTCTCCGTCCGTCTCTTTCGTACTGTTATTCGATTCTCTGTTTGTGTACAGAGTACGCGCCTTCGCAGCGTTTCCGCTCATCATTCGTAAATTTTACGGTCCCGCAACAGATGATATGCTGCCCCCGACCAGTTCCCTGCACCGTCCTGTTCAATCCTGTCCTGGCCTGTTAAGCCCATGTGCTGTAAGTAATACAGGATGCATTTGTGCAGGAAGTGCAATTGTTCGTGTTTGCCTCGACCTTGAGCAAATGTTTGCGAAACGTGCTCATCGAAAACGAATGTAAATCTATTTGTTGAGCAGGCTTCTCCAGTAGGTTGTTACACAGGGTTCCTTAACTGCCTAACTTAACACAAACATTTTAGTTTTAAAATATTTGACATAAAACTAGAAAACGGGTATCTTAGTTATACAATATAACCTTACAATAGATAAGGATCTTCAACTTTATAATTGCGATATATGACTGCTTAAGCTGGAAAGTTAGGGACTTAGTGTAATAATTTATAAGATTAGAATTGCAAAATTAGAAAATTAATCAATCAATTTCTTAAGCAAGTTCCCAAATGAAAAGATTTATTTTTATGGCAGCATCTTACTGGCCTTATTTTAACTTACATTAAATATTATTTGCTATAATTTTAATATTTTGTAAGAATCAGAGAATTATTCAGAACCCTAATCAAATTCCTTAATGAAAATATATATTTTCAAATCAACATCTAACTGGCCTAATTGCAACAGCCTACATTAAATATTACACAAGTTATCTTATGACAGGCTCTTCAGTAAACTTAAGATCGCAGCATTACGAAACTCGATAAACTTAAGCAAAGGCGTTTGGTTCTATTTATACATTTATGTTTACATGGGGCTACCTTATAGAGTACAATTGCTATACAATGAATCCTCAGTTCTTTAATGTCTCATCTTTACAGCTATTTGTGAGCTTTGCTTTTCTTATTGTGGTTGTTGTTGTCGCTTGGGCATGTTGTGGGTTTACTTGGGAAACAAACCATTTACGTGACACATTTCCGAGTTGTGGCCAGCTTTAGTGTTGTTCTTGTTGTTGTTCCTTTTCTTGTTGTTGTTGTTGTAGTTTGCCGTTAATCAGATTCACGGCGCATTTCCACACAGCGTTCTTTAGGTATTTTTTTTTTTTTTTTTATATTTATTTTCATTGTTATCATTTGAAAATGCCTTAATCCGAATTTATGAAATGAAAGCGGAAGTCTGTGCGGCTTGTTTCCCATTGTGTCCACGACCATGCTCGGTCTCTCTCTCTCTCTCTCTCTCTCCCTCGCACCCTCTCTTTCTCTTTGTCTTTCTCTATCTGATCTCTGTGTGTCCGGAGGGGGTTTCTCCGCTTACGTTTTGTGTGGCATTTGAATGTCTTCAGAATCGCTTGTTTTGGTTTTTTTTTACGAGCGCGCGTTTTTCAGCTTTTTTACGGTTACTTCGTTTCGCTTCTGGAGCGATTGATTTTACGTTTTTTTTTTTGTACGCGGCTACTGTCACTGGGCTCAATGAGCTCTATAGCTGGGGCAGGTCCACAAGAATTGGTGTTAATGACGGTTTTTGATTTTTTACGAGCCCAGCTGCCAACATGAAATGACAGACGATGCTGCTCGCTGGTATTTATGACGAGCCAACAGATTACCGCAAGTTTTGAAACTAGTCTCAGCAGATACAGGAACTAACAGCCCATCCCCTCCCCTTTGCATCCCCTGCCACCCCACTCGGTTTTTGGTATTTCCAGTAAACGCTGAAAACTTTATGACACATCTGTTTATTGATTTATAGTCAGGGAAAGTGCCAATAAAACTGAGCCCACAGCCCTGCCTAGGATTAGAAGCTATACGTTCTTCCCAAAACGGGGGATTTCCCCCCTAAGAAAAGCAGACAAGATCATAAAATGCATTTTGCTGTATATTTTTTGGTGCAGTTTTAATGACTTGGGCACGCATAGTATATGAAATTTTCCTTAAGCCATAAATCGTTTAGTCGAGGGTGGCTACAGTCGTCTGCAATCTGCAGACAGATCTACATACATACATATATAACTATATATAGGAACATATACAAGCACGCACATTTGGTACTTATGATAACATTTGATTGGGTTTCCCGAAAATGCTCGACGGCTCGAACTATATTTGGAACTTGATATATGGGCGGCACACGCCCCTATTGCTGCCGCCAGCTGCAATATATTGCTGCCTGACAAACGCCTTACAGAAATTGTTTAATTTGAAAAGAAAATATTGATTTTGGATGAATGCAATTTATTATGGCATTGCAGTTGGAGAAATGAAGTTTTGAATATATATTCGTATCTTTGTGCCACACCCACTGGGGGCGGACAAATGAATAAATCAATTGAATACATCCAGAGTTTATGCATTATAAAATATTTTGCATTTTAGTTCGATATCAAAAGTTTATGCTCCTTTTTTTAGCTGTTAGATAAGAGTATTAGACAGTCGGTCTTTTGGTCCGACTGCAAAGTACTAAGTTGTTTTTCATATGGGATCGTGTCAAGCGTTCAGTTCCTTCTCCTTACGTATTTATCGAATTATGCGTCAACACAGTTACCTGTAATTGAAAATAAACACGCTAAGCAAATAGTAAAAATGAGAAATATGCTGAATATTAACGCACAAACCATACAAAGTCACGTACCAGAGGACAGTCCATAGAAAAGAAATAAAATGAAAATGAAAATTAGTTGCTGAGCCTAAGCAAACATCCTTTTTGGCCAATCCGCTTGGCTGGCTTCCTGTCGATGCTTATCATGTGTGAGCCATGGCATTTACATGTTTTGTGCCCGGGACGGGACAATAGCGCATGGAATTGGAGGCACGGCAGCTGGGATGTGTGTGTGGACAGGATGGCAGCCAGGGAGGATTAACTGTAACTATTTGGCAGTGGCTAAGCGGCAGGATGTGTGTTTGCGAGTGTGTGTTTGTGTGTGTGCGGCTCAAACAAAATCGGCTCACAGACAATTGGCCCATGTAAATGGTGAGGAATGTTCTACAAAATCAGCTCGCCAGGATCTGGTCACGCATCGTCTATAACCATAAGGCTAAGAGACGCCGCGTATCAATTAGGCAGACAATTAAAGCACTTAATTTATTTGGTCTGTGATCGATGTGACTGATAAACAAGCCATTAGATGCAGTCCCTAAAAAAAACTAGCGCTCTTTCACTCGCTCAAACTCGCTGCGAAATGCGAGCAGGCTTCAAAGCAGACAGGCGACAGGACGAGGCAGTTACCGAGCGGACCAGACATTAGATGCAGCTACAGATGGAGATGGAGTTGAAGATAGAGATGGAGATAGAGATACCGAGGCTACAGATACATTTACAGCGAGAGAGAAAAAAGGTGCAATCTTAAGTGAAAAACCAATAGCAATAATTGCGTAGTTGCTGCCTGCCTGCTTAGATCATTTCACTGGAAATTGCCTGCTGCAACAGCAACAGCAACGCCAGCAACAGCTGCTGCAATTTGAACTGCACGAACAGGACGCGCGTCCTGTGGCTGCTTAAAGCGACGCCTCGTGCCTTGTGCAACATAAAGGGGCAGCTTCGGGGGCGCGTCTCGGTTTTTATTTTTGTGTATTCCACTGAACTACAAGCCAAAAGGCTGCGTAATTCGAGTATTCCACTTCACGCTTGTCTATAAATTGATGAAAGGATTCTGGCACTTAGACATATGTGTGCCCTAACATATGCTGCAGGATCAGAAACCTCAAAAACACACACACAGTACGCAGCTCGCACTGTCAAGTAAATGATCCTTTGGCTGTCACTTTGAAAAGGAAGTCGCGCATTCAAATTGTCGAGCAGCAAAGCAAAAGGGATTTCCTGTAATTACACTCGTCGTCTAGGCAGCGTAATTAGTCAACACAGATACACACACACACACACACACACACACACATGTACAAACAGCGGCACGTGATTGCCACCGAAATTGTTGGCATTGCTCACTGAATCGTTTATTAATATGTACAAAAGATATTTCAATGAGAGTTAAGTGCGAGTTGATAAATTGACGACTGTCAGCGGAAAAAGGAAGAGGAAAGCAACATAAATTTGAAATTCCAAGAATGTCATTTTAGGTGTAAGCTAAATGCACACCAGTCGATGAGGTTCAAAGTTCAAATATATCAATATATCATTAAATTGTGAACAAATTTAAAAGTAGGTATAATAGGAATAAGGAAACTAAGCAGATGGAATGGTCCGAATGAGTAAATAAAAACTGTACAGAAGGTACAGATAAACTGTATATTGTTATAAACACATACAAGACATATCGACTAATTACACAGATATAAGGAAAGGTACAATTGTCGAGTGTGAATTTAAAATGTTCACTATCTAAGTCATGAGTAAATCAGCTGCCCACGAGTAACACATGTATCTTAATCAAGAGTTTTCCGGCTAGAAAAACTATTGAAATTGCATTAAACAAAAAATTCGAGCCACCTTTTAAGCCCATAAGCTAAGCGTATTAATTCTGAACAATGCGGGTTTTACATTCAATGAATGAAAAACCAACGATTAGTTTTTGTGCCCTTGTGGAACAATGGGACCTAAAAATTTGTCCACTGCTGTCAGCTCAGCATATTGTCAAGAGAGGCAATAGCTGTACACTGGCAGCAATCAAAAAGAAACTTAATTGAATATAATCAAAACTCAACAGAAAACTAGTTAAAAAGGAACTAAATATCAAGGGAAAATATACATTTTACTATTAATTTAATTTAGTAAATTTGTAAGTCGAGGGGTCAATAAAAATCACCTTGAAAGATTATAATTTATTTTATCAAAAGAAAATATTAAATAAAATAATTTAATTGCTTTGAACAGTTTGTAGCTATTTAAAAATACAAACTGCTTCATAATTTTCAACAGTGTAACAGAGAGCGCCGCTCGTAGTGCAAGCCAGAGAGTGGGAGAGCGCGTATCTGATAGTGGGAGAGGGTGAGAGCGTGAGAGCGTGTGTCGCCGAGAGAGCGTGACTGGCTGAGGCAACAAAACGCGATGCACGGCAACGATCGCAATCAGTTGAGAACGTGAAGTGCGCGAGTACAGAACGCAGATACACAGATACACAGATACAAGATACAAAGTTGTGTAGCGGTTTGCTGAAATACGCAGATACTCGTACGCAATAACAACAACAAAAGCGAATTGTTGCAGCTGCAAACTGGAATTTTGTGTTAAGTGAACAACAACAAACAAAATAAGAAACAAAACTCAAGAAACTTGAAGCTGAAAACGCTGCAACAATTTGAAACAACAACAACAAAACTTTCGAAACTTGAGCCAAGCACATAGAAAAGTAGTTCAGAGCGCGAAATACTTCAACGCCAGCTGTTTGTAACTGTGAGATACAAATTTGCGAATTGTGAAATTCACACACAGCAAATATCTCAACTTGTGTGTCGCCAGAGCAACCCCTTGTACCCTGTCCAGTAGTGAAAAGATTCAGAGAGAGAGAGAGAGCGAGAGAGAGAGAAAGATATACATATCGCTGGAGAAAACAGACAAAAGCTAAGCGAAAGCGAGTGCAATTTCTATTTTCGCGAAAAAACAACAAGAAAACAGCAAAACAAAAGGAGAAAAACATATATGTATATGTATATATATTAAAAATTCAACGACAACAACTGAAATTGCAATTCCATGCAGGAAGTTCCATAAACCAAAGCGCAAATAAAAGAAATTCATAAACAAATTACAAATAAGCCACATACCGACCATATTTATATATATATATATATATATATATAAATATATATAAAAAGATACATCAACAGCGGATGTCGTCGTTTTAAAAAACATTTTCAACAACACTGAGCAGCAGTACGCCGTAACACCCCGCCGCAAACCCCGCCTAGAGGAAACTTTTGGATTACCCTGCAGCTAGGTAAGTTGTACAAACTAAAAGGCAGTTCGATCACTAAAAATGAAGACCAACTCTGGCGCTCATTAAGAGCCAAATGAAGGTTTCATTAACAACGACAACAATTTGTTTAAGTATTATGACCATCATTCTTGTTGTTGTTTTTTGTTGCTTTAAAGTTTAAGCGGCTTGTTTGACATGTTGAAAAATGCGCTCAAATCTCACAATATTTTTGTGGTTTTTCGTATTTTTGTTTATCTCTCTTGCCTTGTACTCTGTTTCGTTTTTTTTTCTGACTTGCTAATTGACCTCTAAAAGGTGCTTCGTAATTTTATATATGTACATATGTATGTTTGTATACTCCCCTACACATATATGTACATATGTACATATACTGAAAGACCATTTAAATTAACATAAACGAAACCTTTAACAAAACAGAAAACAACCAAAATGATTTTGAAAGATTGAAAGTGCCAGCGGTGCCAAAGCCATTCGATATTTATGAATATGATATACTACAATACTAGCTATAGGTCAGCTAAAGACATGACAATCAATATTGCCTTGAGTTAGGATCGTGAGTTTCGAGCGCGTTTTAAAGTTTGGGCTACTTATACTCTGTACTGGATAGAAGTGTGAGTGGGCATATAAGATAAGATAGATAAATAATAAATTATGAATGAAACTTGGAAGTTGACTGAAAATTAGTAATACGTGAAAGATTATTATTTACCGTCGGAAATGTTCATTAATGAAACCCTGATATCTATATTTTCATTCCGAATTTGTAATCTTTTTTATAAAAATATCAATTTGCAGATAATATACTACGAATTTCGTATTTGACGTGTGATCAGTTAGTAAATGAGCTCATTCAAAAGATAATATTGACTTGATTCTTCTTTTTTGAAATGAATATAGTTTTGTCAGTTTTTATGAGTATCATACTATATGTATTAGGATCTGGATCAAGAACTCTTTTTAGCTAATAATAATCAGTATTCATTTTAAAATGCTGCCAATACTTTTGTGTACTCAACAGTTTTTCTTAAAATATTCTTTATATAATTTATACTTTGCTTAAAAGTGACGTTTCAGATGACTGTAAGCATATCAAGGGTTCTTTTGTTATGATCAGATAATGTAGTCACTAATTGTTTATATTAAAGAAAAACAGCTTCTTAAGTCAAACTGCCACAAAAAAGGGTGGGTACCTCAAAGTCACCTATTAAAGTGGACTTGCCTCAGAACAGATCCAACAAAGATATCGGACAATCTCTTTTCATGCCAATTGTTGGGCATATTTCCAAGTGCAGTTTTAGCCCTTTAGAGCCATTCACTTAGACTCAATGTGCAGTTGCCGTGACCGAATTTGATGTCTTGGTAGCTAGCAAGAGTTATGGAAAACCTAAGAGGAGAATTGTCAAGACTCCAGAGAATAGCGGTGGCAACTGTTAAGAGCGGTGGTAACTGAGAGAACAAACGGAAAACCACGAAACAAAGCGACACTCGAAATGCCAAGACGGCAGCTGCAAAAAGCAAACAGCAAACAGCAAACAGCAAACAGCAACAGAAACAGAAGAACGCAGTAGCTAAGCCAGTCAAGCGAATATATAAATATATACATACATGTATGTATAATAGATAGAGAGAGAGAGAGAGAGAGAGAGAGAGTGCGTGGTAGAAAGAGAGGGTGCCACATCAAATGCATTTCGGGCGCTTTGTGTTTGCCTTTTGTGGCCCGCATATTGTAAATGCGCGCGCATGCGCAAAGGATGTGGCCAAGTCGGCGAGGATCTGGATCTGGTGCTGGATGTGGAACTGGAACTGTTGTGCAGCAGCGGCTCTTTGTAGTAATCTTTGCAGCTGCTGCCACATACATTCATATATATGTATTAAACGCACCTGGCCACACACACAACAATAAAAACAGTTCTTAATTAAATTCTGTTGTAGTCTGGCTCTAACTTGCACTCTCTTTCTCTCTCTCTATCTATCTCGCTCACTCCATCGCAATACCCTCTTTATACACTGTTTCCCGTTGGTAAAAATTGTGCATATACAAAAATTTGCTGGATAAATTAAGTTTTTAGATTTAGATATAGATTTCCGAGAAAGAAGTCTGATTTTTAGTCGGAGCAAATAATAGGAAAAATTATAAGTAAAATTTTCTTGAAAATCTTATATTTAGTGTAAAAAGAACAAATATGTTTTAGTATCATGTACGTAACAAGGTACAATTACACTTAAACTATAAGTACATATATGATATTCTTATATTGTATACTAAGATATGGTGTACTTAATATAAAACACGATAGATCCTATATATGTATTCAACAGATTCACAGTTTTAGATTCACTAAATTCTTAGTTCAAGAGCTCTTGCTTTGGGGTGAGAGTATTACGAAGTCGGTTACTTTGTTGTTTTTTAGTGTGCGCTGATTCAGCATGCTGTTGACCCACTAAAGGAAATAACAAACTCATGACGTTGCGTATTGTTGCTTTCGAAATGCATTTCATAGATAATACAAGATAGAGATAGAGCCCCCTATCAAATGTGGACAAATGATAAGCATTTGTGAACGTCGCGTACGTTTCCTGCTCAGTAGGGGATCCCACCTGAGTTTCTCTTTTCTTTTTTTCTTCCTGTTCTTGTTCTTGTTCTTGTTTATGGCGCGTGTCTGGGGGCAAGCATCTTGCTTGTCGCAACTGAAATGCTTCATTGACCGCGACACGTGTGGGGCGTGAAAAGTGAGCGGCTGCTGCAGACGGGAATTATCATCATCCTCATCATCATCATCAGCCTGCCTCATCCTCATCATCATCATGCGCATCCTCATACTCATGCCCAACCTCAGCACCGTCATCATCAAAGCATTTGCCATGCTGTTTTTATTTAATTTCCAACTAAATATTTACAGCAGCCTCAAAATGCATTTGGCGCCATTTGCTTTATTTTTAAAACGAGGAAAACTCGTCACACATCCGTCCATCAACTGCGCCCCTCATGGAAATGATGAATGGCTATGCTACGAGCAGAGTTCCAACATTCAATTCCTCAGCCCGCAGCCCTCAACCCTCAACCCTCGATCCTGGCTACCACAGCCACCCTCGCCTGCTTGCGCTTTTGCAGACGTCAGGCAGACGTCGCGACAGCGTTACATGATTTGTAATATCAGCAAACATATATACACACATATATATATATACATATATGTACAGACATACCTCACTACAACAGCAACAAGGCATGTGGGAATCCGGTTTGTTGTTGCTTGGCTGGCAAAAATGTTTATTTTTAACAAAATTCAGCGGATTATCATTTGTTGTTTGCCGCTGTCTGCTGTTCTTGTTCTTGTTGTTCTTGTTGTTTTTGTTGTTGCATGCACTCTGCTAAATATTTGTTATTAAATGAACAAATTTGTTTTCCTTGAATTGCAGCCAAAAACAATTTTTTTCAAACTTAATTTAATAGCCAAAAGATATATACACATGTGAGCTAGTTTATTTAGCTTAAATTGTAGAAAAAATCAATTTTTCTCTTAACTTGAATCAATTGTATAATTTAATAACCAGTCAAGTTGCTTTTAAGTGCCTTTTTCCACTTCGTTAAGCTCCTTGTGGACATTTTCTCTGACAAAACTCCTCAGCTGGAAATTCAACAAAATTCTAAACAATAACAACAACAGCCACAGCAATTTGAATTAAGAGGAAGCGCATAATTTAGCATTCCGTGCCGCAAGTGTATCTATAAGATACATTCGCTCGTTCTCAGATAGATTCGTGTGCAAGAGCAAGAACTGCTTGAAATTGTAATCAAATTAATGGCAGCTCGCATATTTACATAGTCGCTATGTTTTCCATTTGTCAGTCATTTGATTTGTAAACCAACCAAATAAACTCATCAAGAATGTGCAATGCGCTAGCACTGACTTGAAGATACCCTGTATAAATAGAAAAATAGTTACCAACGAATACTTTCGATTTAAGAGATTGACAAAAGCTTATTTCTCAATTGATTTTAATTTTGTATAAAGTTAAATCTTTATTATTGGTTGAATTTGGTTATAAAGTAACTACTAATATGCCATATTCTGATTGTTGAACAACTAGCTAAGCAAGGCTGCTACCAGATGTTTACAGGGTATATAATCTGAATGCGAAATTGAGCAAAGTTTGAGATGCTTGGCAAAGTTCGCGGTAGATGAGTTCTTCAAAAACGGAAGCGACCTGCAGATAAAGATGGGAGGCGTCAACAGACAAATATACAGCACAGATTTAAGTATACATGTATGTGTGTGTGTGTGTGTGTGTGTGTGTGTGGGGAGCAAATTACGCACTTAAAGTGCTCGCCAAATGACAGGAAACGCGTCATTTTTACGAACTTCAAATTACGATTTTACGTTTCGTCGTTTTCGTTGTTGTTGTTGTTGTTGCTGCTGTCTGTGCACACTTGAAGAAGCAAAGTCAATGTGTGTGTGTGTTTGTGTGAGTATGTGTCAGTGTTTATATAGTAGCTGCCACTAAGTAGCAACAACAACAACAACAAGAACAAGCGACAGTGCAAAGTGCAGACGTCAACGTAATTAAAACTGGCGCAATTGCATTTGTAGCGGTAGCTGTGTAGCTGTAGCTATAGGCTGTATCTGCTAGTTGTATGTGTATATGTGTGTGTGTGTGTGTGTGTGTGTGAGTCAGAGTTTCCTTTTGCGCATCCTGTGCGCGGGCGTAGGCGGATATGCGCACATTGCACAGACTTCCTGTCATTGACTCCGGCAAAGCAAGCGACTAGTAACAGAAAACCATTTCCTACGCCAAGGCACAGACCAAGACAGAGACCCAGACCCAGACCCAGACCCTGAGCTAAGGGCGCGTGCTCAGCACGCGGTTTTCTTGTGTAGGTAAACCGAAACGAATGCCAATGCCATGTTGACAAAATATCTAAAATCAATCAGACACTTAGACAGACAGACAGACAGACAGAGTTTGTGTGGGTTAATGCTTACAGCTGTTGCATGTTGCCCTTGTTGCAAACGGAAGCGCAGCAGACATTACATTTGTACATATGCAGCATTTTTGGTAATTGATGTCTAACCTGATCCTCAGGCCGGATCACTTAACGCTTTACATGCTCACCCTTCAATCTTGCTGACAGCTTTAATGTCCACTTAATCTTGAAATGTTCCATAAGTTTAGCACTTCCGTGTCTATGGTGTCAATATCAAAATCGAATTGATGAAACTAATTTTCGAATTGAAATGCGAATGTTTATCGTTTATCGAAATGTTTATCGCTAAGCACGCATACAAATTGCACTTTTGTGCTAATGACATGCCTCACAAATCGTCTTAGACGAGCTTCGAAATGTTTATGGCATCCGCTGCCCTGACTCACACAATGGCATTTGTCGTACACTGTGAAAAAATATGCCAATGAATGTTCAAAATTGCCTTATCAGAAAGTAAAATCCATGGATATCATTTCTAAATCATGAGATGATCAAATGATAAAATCCTTTTCAAATTTTAGAAACAAATTTAATTAAAATTTCTATTATTTTAGCATTTGACTTTCAAAATTAAATTTATTAAAATTATAAATATTTGGGAATGGTAAAAATAAATAAAATATTTTTGGGAAAATCGTTTAAGGGCTTGAATATTCTTGCATAAATCAAGCAATTATTTTTTATAAACAAAAAGTTTTATCCGGTTTTTGTTGTTAGGTAAATTCAAGCCATACTTTTTTCTAAAGTGTACTTATAACTTTTATCATGGCGTGGGTTGCCCTTTCTCCGCTGCATTAGCTGCGACTGATGCTCGAATTTCCTATAACCTGTTCTGGCCATGGCTTATTGAAGTCGATGCCCAATTTATATGTTAATAACTCCACTCATCTCAGCTTGCACAACATTTTCACACAGACTCCACATAAATAAACATTGTCTAACAAGTGGCTCTTGGAGCTGCTGCATTGTGTGTGGCTTCCTGGATCGCAAACAAGAGAACAGAGAATAGAGAAGAGTTTTCAGTTTTCAGCTTTCAGTTGTCAGTTTGCTTTTTCATATTTGTTGATTCAGTTCATTTGTTTACGCCCGTCGAATTCATAGTTCGTGGGAAACGACAATGAACTAAGAATATCTCACATTCACACACACATATGTGTGTGTGTGTGTGTATAATTAAAAGTGCTGCCAACTTCGATTCCTTGGCGGTTTCTTGGCTTGGTTTTACGCACTTCCTTTGACGGAAGCACTTGAAACGAGTTCCGGAAAACTATTAACGCAGGCAACATGACAAATGGGCTAACTCAAGGGTTTTGTGCACAGTGGCTTCCCCTTTTTGGGTACCCTCTGTGTGAAATGAAATCTCAGCTGGTAGTTAAGGGGGGGGGGGGGGGGCGCCCGCCTCGTCTGCTTCCGCTGCCCTCGACAACTTTTAACTTTGGCTTAAGGCGGATGTTTTGCTTGTCATTGCCATTTTCATTTCCATGCCCATTCGCAATCGCAGTCGCATTGCCAAAGCTGCCAGTCTCTGGGTTCTTTCGCACTTTGTTTTGCTCGCCACATTCGCAGCGGCAAATTCGCCCGTTTTGCTAATTGTTTCCGCTCGCCGCATTGCTGCTGATTGTTATCGCAATCGATGCCATTCCGGTTTGCTTGCCACTTGCGTTTCTATGTCAGCCAACAAACATCAGCATACAATTGAACCACACAACAGCAACAACAGTCAGCCATACAAAATGTGGGCCATTTATTTAAATGTGGCCATGGCTGACACTCACTCGATTGCTGCTGTTGCTGTACTGTTGCTGTTGTTGTTATCGATATGACAGCAGCGTAATGATTATTCAGCGCTTCCTTTCGCGTGCTAAACACCCCGCCCCGCTCACATGCGAACGTCCCATTTTTCGATGGCAACAAGGTCAGATTTAATTTTGCGCTACAATAACAAAATATCACTCAAAGCACAGCAGCGGAAAATGAGCGGACAATTGCGTAACGGCGTAATTTGAATACCCTTACTTAACCGTTCTGTTGAGGGCATGTTTTAGCACAGCTGTATAACAGTTAGCTCTAGTATATTTGTATGAAATGTTAGTCTCTTCAATATATTCCACACTTTAAAAATTTAAAATAATTTGATTTCTGAAGAAACTTAAAGCTTTCGTTAAAAATATTCCAAAAAATTAATTTTGTTCAACTTTATCATTTATTTATTTTAGAATTGCAGTTATAGTAAAATTATACATTTTTTTTATATTCAACAAACTTGTCTATGAGAATAAGTTAACTGACCCAACACCTCAAGGGCAATATATTGCTTTAAGGCCCTATAAACCTAGTGACTAAGTTTTAATGCTCTTTGTCTGATTAAACACAAATCAAATTGCACGTTGTACAACGCGGCGTATGCGTATTATTATTGCCGTTGACGCGATTAAACAATTGTCCGGTTGTGAAAGCATTTCCGCCACTTGACTTCTGCTCCATACACTCATACACATAGCACATACATACATACATATATATAAATAAATACAAATATAGATACATATACCTCCCCCCTCACCCCCCCGCACCCATCAAGCTAATGAGTCACTTCCATTAATCAGCGTCATTTTCTATCTTCCATTTGCAGCTGATTGTTGTGTGTGCGAGGCAACGGGACAACGGGAGAACGATGCAAGTGGAGGCCAGTTACCCGAAATACGCCGGACGCGTGCCGCCCCTGGATCTGTCGCAGGTCAACAGCGGCCAGGAGCAGTTGCAGCTGCAGCAGCTGTGGGCGAGCAATGCGGCCGCTGCAATGAAGCGTCATCATCCCTACCAGATGCTGGACAAGTGTCGCGGCGGCGTTTCGCTGCTCAGCGATGACAACAACAACAACAGCATCGGCACAGGCCAAAACAGTCACACGAACCTGCCACATCCCATGGGCTCCGATGGACTGCCACTCGATCCGCGCGACTGGACGCGGGCGGATGTCTGGAAATGGCTGATCAACATGGCCGTCTCCGAGGGCCTGGAGGTGACGCCCGAACTGCCACAGAAGTTCCCCATGAATGGCAAGGCCCTCTGCCTGATGAGCCTGGACATGTATCTGTGTCGTGTGCCCGTCGGTGGCAAGATGCTCTATCGTGATTTCCGTGTGCGACTCGCTCGCGCCATGGCGCTACTCTCCTAGTTGGGTAGGGGAGGAATCGGAGTGAATCACCTAATCAGGTTGTACATATACATAGTATATACATACATATATATATATATATATATATATATATATAGCACGTATAGCTAACTTAGAACTAACTATCCGTTAGTACCCTAGTCGTAAGTCTTAGCCCTAGTGCATTTGTTCATTCGCTTAACTGGTCGAAGATTGCCCCACACGTCTGTGCCTCACACCCATCAAAGTGTGTGGCAGAGTGCGGGGCACACTTCAAATGCTGTCCTATTAGTCGTTTAAGTTGCATCTAATGAAAATATAAAATGAAATTTTATCAAATTAATTGGAATTGTGTGTTTTTCTTTCTTAAGTGGAAACTGCGTTGAGGAAATGTTTGTATTTATGTGTATGTCTAAGTGGAATGAAAAGCTTTTTGGAAAGAGATTTTGTCCAGTAAATAATGCCGAGAATGAGGTACATTTAAGTTGGATAACTTGAGAATATTAGTAAGAGCTTTGTTAGAAAATATCCTTAAAAGGTTTTGAGAGATTTATTTAGATACGCACTTGGAAGTGTTGCTCAAGATCTTGATAATTAGATAGTAAAATATGGCTTAAGATCTTTGCAAAATGGAAGATGGTACAAAACTTCAGCTGATCGGAAAAGAAGAATATTTTGATAAAAACTTAGTCAAGTAACTTAGTATAGCTTAGAATGGTAGCAGCTGATCAATAAAGAAACTTCTGCACAATAATTATTTTAATAAAGGCATTATAAAGATTCGAAGCTTATAATCAAAAATATGACTCAGAACTGTCGAAAGTTCTTAGTAAATGATAAAATATAAAAGATTGTATGGGAAATATCCAGATATTAAGAATGCGTAATATTCTTTATCAAATGGATAAGTTTTATAATCTATGACAAGCTTATCAATATAAAGATTTTTATGCAAAATGTAGTATTGGTATTTGGAGATAGATATCTTAATAATGAAATTAGCTGTCTAAATAATCTACGTATATTAAAAAGCTATAAACTGCAGACAAGTGCTTAAAATATGTGTTATCAAAGCAAGCAAGAATGTTCAATATCTTCACGATATGAAATCAGGTTAAAGAATGAGTTTCCAGTTCCGGATTTAACTGATACTACTCACAAGTATTTAAAGAAGATTGAGCTGCTTACTCAACACTCCAGATTCCAGTATATCTGATATATTTAAGTATTTTAAGAATCAACAAGGTCTTCTTCTCTGATGGATTACCAGCTTTATATCTTATACTATATATATATATATATATATATATATGTATAAGATATAAAGCTAAATCTTTTTTAGAGTGCATTATCGTTGGCCACTTTCTAAACAATTTGGACTGAATGGGCACAAGTCAAGCGCTCTTTAGTCTGTGTTTTATGTGCTGTTTATGTGTAGGAACCACATATGTATATGTATATATGTATGTGAAAGAAGTACAAAACCAGAGACGCATTGACATGTTGAATACGTTTGCCCAATTAGCACATCATTAAGGTTAAATGAGAAATGCTCTCAGACGCTGGCGACTCGCATTTGCCCCCAAACCAAAAGGAACCGAAATGAACTCAATGGAAGTGCAATAAACTCTTTGTTATTGTTGGCAAGTTGAAGTTAATGTTAACATTTGTTTAAGTTGATGCCACAGGCGGTAGATCACCCATGTTGTTTATTTTTAGAGAGCCGCAAGATTTATGTCTAGCCAGAGATTAGGGGTCGGAGGAGGGAAATACTTCAGCACTGAGCAGTTTTTGGATTGTGTAGCAAATAATATTTGGCATTTTCCATAGCGTTAGGTAACCCAAATTAACACTCGGAAGGGTTGCTCTCATAAATTTACGGTTAACCTTCTTTTTTTTTATTTTTTATATTTTTTTGTTTGCAAATAACAGTTGAACAATTATGACAACAACAATAGCGAGTAATGATAATCAGCCAAATAGAACCCACACTTAGAGAGAGAGAGAGAGAGAGACAGAGAGGGAGATAGGGCAAAAGGTAAAGAGAGGGTGAGAGGTATAGAGATAGATGCTGATTCAAGCGCTTCATCCGCCCGTGCATCCGCTCGTTTCATTTTTCTATGAATGAACAGCTATGACTACAGATACAGATACGTATTACGTGCACAGATACAGATACAGATACAAAACACTGTGCGGCTGTCTCTTCCTGTATGACCATTATCGCTACCCCCGCACCGCTCCACCCTCCCCCCTCGCCCCGCTCGGCTGTTGTAACTTTGGAACTTTGCATTTAGTGCAGTTTTATAAATTTGTCTGTTTTTCTGTTTTTAATTCTCTCTTTAGTTGAGCATCCGGGATGTTGTTTGTGCACACACAGCGCCGGCCCAAAAGGTAAAGGAAGTGAGACAAATGGGCCAGCAGTGGCAGCAGCAACAACAACAACAACAACAGCCAACAACAACAAAAACAACAACAAGGCAAGTACTTTGTTTGTACCTTTGGCAGCTACCTTGTAATATGAAACAGATGTCGTGGCCACAAAACTCAATTCAAAAGACCAGCCAGTCGACCTGCCACATGCCACATGCCACACGGCAACAGCTGACGCTGTTTGCGGCACGAAATTTACAAATAACATATTGACACAAGTGCAAACCATAAAACATACTAGTGGGGAGACAGATCTGAAGAATGCGGCAGATTCCTTACGATCTTCGTTCAACTTGTTGCAGCATATTTTTATATGAGCTGTCTATAAAATGTACATAAATTAAATTATGGGTTGGGCTAACAAAATTACTGGAGTCTCAGCTACAAAGATCTTAAATGGATTGTGAGTAATTTTGTTGAATTTTAAATGTACGCCAAATGGATTAGCTTTAACGGTGTTTTTGACGCTTGGCAAACTTTAAATGGCTATTATAAATTAATTATTTAAATAACAACAAAAAAAGGCATATAGTATAAAAAAATATGAAAATTAAGTTGAGCTAAAAACTGATTCATAATACAAAAAATAAATTAAATATATTGAAAAAATAACACCTTATATTTACCTTGAACCTGAAGTCAACTAAAATACTAACAGCAATAATCGAATTATTATATTTCCACATTTACTCGCTTTTAGACAGCCATGAAAGTCTATTCAATACAAGTATTCATATCATTTCATTCACAAATTGTTTGAACCTTCCAAAGTCTTGTGCTTGTTTTAATATCATTTTTTTTACATTTTTGACTCCAAATTCGAAATGCACTCGAACGGCCAGTATTTAAAGAGGTCCTTTACAACCATCATTTAATCCCAGCAAATTCTAACTTCTATTCTTATGCTTAGCAAGAAGCCGGTTAAAAGTGGCATCTATAAGACCTGCTTAACGGAGATGTCCACCAGTGTACCTGAGCCGAAATGCAGTTCCAAGCCGGGCACAGATCTGGCTATTGTCCAGCAGGAGAGAAGAATGCCACAGGCCCGTGCGAGGAGGCAGGCAGAGGTCCAGGTGATGCCAAAGTCTTCGCCCAACTTCACTAAGAATGTTAAGGCTAATGTGAAGGACAAATTTGCGGCTGCTGAGGTGATGAATGAAACGATGATGAATGAAACTGATGACGACTTCGATTGCGCGGACAATGTAACCTATCTGATTGCGCAGTATAAAGACGACTTCTTGCCGGATGATTACATTGACGAAGTCTATGATATGGACGAGATCAATAGGGATGAGGCTAATGATGTGGGCTTTGCCTTGTTAAATGAGATATTATTACACACGTCTGATTCGGAGAACGAATTAATAGTAAATGACGTCATTAAAAAGACGATCAGAGCGAATGAAATAGACAAAGTCACGTCCTGCACTCCTAGATCAAGGAAAATGGCAACTCGTCAGCCTCGAGCGATTATAGAACCCAATCGTGAAAGCAAACCATTCTCATTCCGTAAGCTTTCGTTGAAAGATCTGATGAAATGCGCATTCCTCCTGGCCGGCATAATGTTATGCATTTATTTTATTATTGATATATTTCAATAAGGCTACTTCCGGGTGGATCAGCGGATTTTACATAATTGATCAATTCGTCGTTCGACTTTCAAATGTGAAATGTGAAATGTATTTTCTATCGATCAATAAATTTGTAATCTCTTGACTCTGCGAATGCGCTTAGCAAAACAAAAACGTGAATAAGTCGTCAAAAGACCGGATAAAAAATAGTAGGAAACGCCGCTTATGTAAAGTAGAATATCCGCCGGCATCGATGACGATGGGGATGGCGATGGCGACGACCGATCGCGACCCGAGCGACGACCGAGCGGAAGGCGAGGTGCGAAAACAATAAAAGCCAAACGGAAGTGGAAGCGAGTGACGGTTCCGTCCAATCGTCATCATCATCGTCATCACTACTACCTACTACCTACTTACTATCATCGTAATCATCAACATTCTGAGCGCTGCAGCAGATTTTGCCAATTTAATCGAAATGGATTTTCTCCCGTTTTTCCGGCCTCGAATCTTTTTCCATTCCCAAAAAACGTATAGGAAATGACTTAACTAAAAAACTGAGTCTCAGCAATTCGGCGGCTCAAGTGGTTGAGCTGAGTTGAGTTAAGTTGTTGCCTCTGGCAGAACAAAAAAAGAAAAGGCAGACTAAACGAAATACAAACACTGCATAAAGGGGAGGGGGTGGGAGGGAAGCGGGGCAGCGGGGCAGCTGGGGTTGTGCAATTGAAACTCTTGGGGTAGCCGCCTTTTTAATTAGTTCATTGGCAGCAGCGGCGGGTTGGGCGCGATATTTCCCACGAACTCTGAAATCGACGGGGTAAACAAATAAAATGAATCAACAAATATGGAAACAAGTGAGAAATGTGAAGAGTCAAGCGGGCGCGACTCGAAGATACCCTGTAAAAAAACTGTGTTGCAACATAAATTACCTTAAAAAGGCACTCAAAATTCGAGGGAGAAGCTGAGAGAGTGAGGGAGTGAGAGAGATATGTATTTATAGGGGGAGAGAGAGAGCTAGAAAGGAATGCAGAGTTTGATCATATAGAAATGAAAATCGCATAGAAAGGCTACATTTAAGGAGGCTAAGGAACGAGTGGGAGAGAGGGTCTGAATCAACACGTGATTATAAGAGATAGATTAAGACTCTAAGTCTCTAAATTTTAGAGTGAGTGAGAGATAGAGTAAAAATAAGAGAGCGAGAGAGTATGTTATATTGGGAGAGATAGTAAGAGACGGATAGTTAACGGCTGTTGGAGAAAGAAACAGTCAGAGATACAGATAGAGAAATGGATTCTTCTGTTAGTTGAATATTTATTATACCCCACCTCTTACACATTTTCTATGGATACAGGGTATACAAAAAAAAGCAATTGAAAACTGAAAACTCAACTCTTTCCCGCTGTGCAGCCACACACAAAGAGGAACGCCCGCTTGGAAGCTGTCCCAAAGAGAGCCACTTGTTCTGCGTTGTTTATGTGGAGTTTAGGAAAATGGTTGAACATGCTGAGAGAGGTATTAACATATGAATTGGCCATTGGAGAATGTCGCCTGGCATTAGCCCTGGCAACATGGAGAAAAGGCAGCCCACGCTACGTTAAAAGCTATCAGTTCGTTCCACGACTGCTTGGATGACTCAGTGACGCAGTGCAGCGGATGCCATAAACCATGCCAAGTCTGGCTGAGACGACGTTTGGGACACGACTTGTGCAGGCATATCATTAGCACCACTAACTTCGAGTTAGTCCCGCAGTCGATTAGCGATTAACGATTAACAATACCAAATTTCCATTTTAAATGCTGCACAACTTCAGGCGGTGCACAGCGGGCGCTCTATTTAGAATTTGTGGCGACTCGGGAATTAATTATTTCATTTGGATTGAACGACCACCCATCTATGTCTATGAGGGCAGCAGGGGCGGGGGCAGCTATATTGGCAACTTCCGGTTGTGTTAGATGGGGCCATAAAATGTTTAGAGTGCAGCTCACACTTGGCCCCAAAATGTAGCACTTGAAGTTCAGTGGGTTTCTCACGCCCACGCTGTGGCCAGATTGCCATGAGAAGGGAAAAGCCAAAAGCTGTGTGAAATGTTGAAAGAAAACGCGAGGCAAAGACAAAGTGAGTGAGAGAGAGAGAGAGAGAGAGAGGGAGAGAGACGAGGGCAAGAAGGCAACTGAAACTGTCACTGACATTGCCAGCCAGAGAAAGAGACAGAGAGACAGATAGAGTGAGAGAGAGAGAAGCAAACATTATGCATATAGAGTGAACTGATTGCTACACACAAGAAGTTCATGGGAACAAAACTCTGCGGCTTGATGTAGTCAAGTGTAAAGAACCCACCTCCCTTTTGCCCTTCACTCTGCCTGCCTCCTGCCTCTCCCTCACCCTCTCGCTGCACCATCTTCATCCACCGCTCAGCTTCATTGTTTCGCTTCTCGTGGGCACAAGTGCACAGCTTCAAACCTTAAGCATCATAAATATGCTTGTAATATAATATAACATGTGTGTGAAATGAGTTCTGTTTTTCGTGCATTTTGTGACATTAGAGATCTGTGGTTTCACTGACAGCTGCTTTATGCGGAAGGCGGCAATTTGATTTATATACATGAGTAGAATAACTGACACCAAGATGATGATGACTTGAATGCTTACAGTCTCGTAAAACTTCTTTATCACAATTGAAACCTAGTTTTTTGTTATTTATTTTTCATAAGCTCTAGTTTCTACATTTCAAAACTATTTTGCTGATATTTCTTTTCATATTAGACTATATATAAAAACGACATTTTTCTGAATCAGTTTAATAACGACAGATTTTGCGAGTATACTTAACCATCGTTAAAGGTTTTTCTTTTGTCTAAAACTAAGATTTAGATTTATGCCTTAGGTTTATTTGGGAATTGTACTAAAATATAACTAAATAAATTAAAGGTGTTCACAATATCGAATCATGTTTTAAACCAATTTTTGTACTTTTATAATCGAAATGTGTGCATGAATTAAATTGATGGATTAAGCCTTCAAGCTATAGCTTTTAGATTTAACATCACATAGGAACTCATAATAAATAAATACAATTTAAATCTATAGAGCATTAATTTTGCTCAATCTATGCTTTAAAGTTTTCCTAAAAGACATCTTCTGGCCAAGATCTCTTTCAGGGGGTGTAAGATTTGGATCTTGTCCAGCATAATCTATAGCTATATAAATAATCTTAACTATATCTATATCCAACTTAAATACAGAAAGGCAAAGATGACTTTTATTCTTGTAAATATATATATTTTTCTTTCACAAGTGCACTATTGAGTTTTTCGCTTTCTATTTTGGTTTCTCAGCTGGTTATGTACGAGTACTTAGCTCTTTAGTCGTATCAGATTGTAGATATCTATTCTTGTGTCATAAATAAGCATTTTCAGTTCAATTATGCTGATGGGCAGGCAGGCAGTCATGCATTTATAAATATATAAATAAATAATGATAGAAGTGCAGGCATGCGACTAGAAATGAAGATACTACAACGCCACAATGTTTACACAATTGTTGCTGTGTGGGCGTGTCAACATCACTTTCCATTTTTTGTGGTCGAGTCGCATAAAGTTGAGGTATTCAATTTGACTGACACCACGTTGCACGTTGCCTGGTTGCCTGGTTGCCTGGTTGGCTGCAGTTGCAGTTGCCGTTGCAGTTGGTGTCTTTGTCACGCCGCCTGCATAGCCAAACGAATCTCTGCAGGAACATCAACGGAGAGCGGAGCAGCGTTTGCCTTTGACTTTTGTCTGCGACTTGTCTGCAGCGTCTGCAGGGCTTCCGTTTCCTGCGCATAAATTTTAATGAGCCAGGGACGAGCGACAAAATATCAATTGAAGTGAGTGACTGAGAAACAACAAAAAAATCAAAATAAACAAAAACAAAACTCAGCTGAATACTGGTAACTACAATAAAGCTGGCCAGCCTTGACTTTGGGCAACAAAGTCACGGCAATGTTGGCCAATAAATAAATAAGGCAGCAACCAGTTTGCCAACTCGGGTGAAAACTGACAGCGGGAAAAGCAAAGGCAACAAAAATACACACGAAATGCATTTTGGATGCGGCTTTTACTGGCTTTCCCGAGCGTTAAATTCACAGATATGCGAAAAACTTAAGGCAAACAAAAAAAAAAAAAACAAACAAAAAAAAACACAAACTGCAATCGAAACTAGTTTTTCTGGTTCGGCGCATGGCCAGTTGATAACAACAATTGCATTTGGTGGCAAGGCGCATGCGCAACTTGGCGACTTGCGAGACTCGAGACTTGAGACTCGAGACTTGCAGCAACTTGCGAGACATTTGTGGAATGTTAATTGCGCAAAAAAAAAGGAGAAAAAAACTACAGAAAAATGAAAGAAAAACAAAGTGCCAGAGTACAGTGAGAACATATCGCGTGATTGTGATGAATATAATGGCACAGAAAGATGGGTGTCTGCTCCGCTCGGTCCACATATGATACCATAATTACGAGCTGCTTGCTGGGGCTAAGACCTAGACAGGGGGGCTGAAAGCAAACAAAGGCAGCAGAGAAAATCGTACTACACGCTGCTCGTATTATAAGTCGTCGACATTCTTGCACTTCTTCTTGCCAGCAAAAATAATCCTATTGTAGCAGCAGGCAGCTAAATAGAATTAGAGTTTGTATCTGTATCTGTATCTATAGCTGTTGCTGTATCTGTATCTGTAGCTGTAGCTGTCGCTGTGTCTGAGTGCTTGTTGTTATTGCAAAAATAACAAATAAGAGTGCTCTAGTCGAGACTGCCCGACAAGTAGTTACCCTCTTACATTTACATCAAAAATATGTCTAGGATATATTAAGTTATATGCATCAGAATACGTACTAAATTAATTTTTTATTCATTTTTCAGTGTGTATATGTTAAAATATACAGTACAAAATATTATCTTCAATTTAAAACCAATTTAGTTTGTTTAGAACGGGATTAAATTAGAACCCTTTCGCAATAACAGAAAAGAAGACGGAGAAAAAAAACAAGCAAAATAAGTATTCAATCTTAAAGGTTTTAAAACTAAAGTTTCCAAAAAATTTTAAAATATAACCATTCTGAAAGTAAACCCAAAAGTAACTAAATATAGTCTAAAAATATTTTTCAAAAATAAACCCAAAGAGTTTTCCATGTAGTCCTTAGTTTGATTTGGTAATCAAAACTATTATTTTTTTACATTTAACTTCCATGGTTTGCTTGAGTGTGGCTGATTATGCTTATTAAGAATATATATTTATATTTCGCCTGTGGCATATATATTTGCACAATTTAATAACACCCTTGTTACATATTTATAATAGGGTATAGAAGTATAGAAACAACAACAGCAGAGACTTGGGGTCTTGGGTGCTTAGGTGCTTGGTCGCAGTCAGTGGAGCGAGCAAGGCATACGGAAGCCATAAGCTGCGCGCTGCTGCCTGGAGCTGGTGCTGCGATTGGTGCTACTCTCGACAAGCATCGTCTGGAAGATTTGTCTGCTCATGTTTCGGCATGTTGCGCTGGGCTGTTGAACCCGTCGTGGCGGAAAGGCGCTCGAGCGTGCGCAAAAGGTGGTCGGCCCTGTTATGGGGCCATCTGGAATGCGGTGCAGGGTGCAAATCGCTTGTCATAAACATGCTCAAGGATGCACGGAGTCGACAAATCAATCACACAGCTGCAAAATTATGATACGTTCATGCGTGCAAATCACCCAAAATTACAGGAAGCAAAACAGGCAGGCAGGCAGGCAGACAGACAGACAGAGAGAGAGAGAGAGAGAGAGGGAGAGGGCACTTGCCGAAAATCATTCAATTATGTTTTGCAGCATGCCGGAGGCAACCACAACAACAACAGCAACGAGAAGGATGCGCTGTCAGAATCCACAGCTGCATCAATAAAGGGGCGTGTGCAGTGGCAACAATTACGCAAGCAGATTTGAATGGGAAACGATGAGCACTTGTTGTGCCCTATTTAAGGTCAGCCAGTTTGGTTATTTATGAGAGGATGCGGAGCAGTCGGCTGCTGCCCTAAAATCAGCGTAAGCAAATGGGGTCATGTCTTGGGGCCATTTAATTAAATAAAATATGAGCTGCAATCTGCAAATTCAAATTGCACTGAACAAAGTGCGCTCAGTTATCGACTACTTTAAATCGTAGCTTAGCAGCGCTCTGTTAAATTAACATTTAATAATTTGATGAGGCAAACGGACACAGCTGCAAGTAACTTTTTCTCTGCATATATATTGCATAAAACATAAACGTAATTAAAGCGGATTTTACAAACAAATAGTAAACACATGAACACACTTTAAGCCAATAAGTATCGAGTAATAGCTTCACCTGCAAATTCAAATTGCACAGCACAAAGTGCGCCCAGCTATCGAGTACTTTAAATCGTAACCTTTCGTTTTGAGTTTAACAGCGCTCTGTTAAATTGACATTTAATAAAATGTATCGAGCCAGCGAATATATCGAATAGTTATTGGTCCAGCTGCGAGTCATTTTTTCATGGAAAATGCGTAAAACGTAAACGTAAACAAAGCCAACTTAAAACAAAGAAGAAAAGTGTTAACACATTTTAAGCCAATGAGTATCGAGTTATATTTGCATTCCCTCAACTCGACCCTACAGACCTTTGCTGGCGTCGCCCTGCAAACTGTTAATTACATTCGCAGCGAATTCGATACTCTAACTTTCGACTGGCAGTGGCAGAGTCCTGTCGAATTTACGCCACTGCAGGCAACGTTGCTGAAGGTGCTGCTTGTGCTGTTGCTGGGTACGGGCGTACTGATTGCCTGGTCCTGGAGCGTCTACGGTCAAGTTATCACCGAGAAATTTGTCAGACCAAGTAAGTTGTCAGGCGGAAAGGGGGAAGTTCAGGTATTAATCAAAATTATTGTTACCCATTTAGGCACTTTGAAGGAAATTGAGGAGCTTAAATTATCAGTGGCGAAATTAAAGTTGCCCAAGGAGCATTCACCCCGAATCTAAAACAATGTCCAAAATCAAGCGTTTCTTTTCCAAGAAGAAGGAGGAGGCCGCCTTTAAGGTATTATTATATATATCATATATAAACTTGAATACTCAATATCAAAATTTCCAAGCTCGAATTGTATCTGTTGTGTTCTCTTTGTCTTACTTGGAATGAGCTGGAATCCTAATCTCCGTTTGCCATCATACTCCAGTCGGCTTCTACTTATCAATCTTCTGTCCTTAATTAACCGTAGGATAACTATTAAAGTTGTCTCCCTACATAGGTTAATTATTGGTGACATAGATTCCCCTTTCTATTAGGTCGCTTAAACTTGTCATTGCCCAGAAGCTTTGTCCCCTTCCTTTTACCTTCATCCTCATCTGATTACGCTTTGTACAATCCTCTTTGTATACTCTGCAAATCATATAACACATTAATTTAATTCATATACTTTACTTTAATTTTTGTGATATTTCATTGAAAATTTATTGTTCTTGCAGCTTAAGATTGGCGGTGCCATGGGCGAGGGGCATAAGCTGAATGCCCCCAAGCCGGAGGCATCCACCAGCAGCAGCTCCAAGCGCAAACAGGATGTCTATGTGCCGCCCAAGCGCAACGAGCTGAGCAGCGAGGCGCGTGCTGCTGCGAATGCCGCCTTGTCGCGTATTGATCGCAAGGATTCGCGGGATTTCAACACCTCGCTGGCGGCGATTAAGGCGCAGGCGAAACGGGAACTGGAGGCGGAGCGTCGTCAGAAGGAGGAGCTGTCCAGCGCGAGTAGCTCTACGGGTGCTGCTTCCACGGGAAGCAGCAGCAGCAGTGGCGAGAACAAGAATCTCGCCTGTCAGGGTGTCTTCTTCCGGTGTCCGCTTATCAGCGAGGAGGTGCTGGCCAAGAAGGCCTGGAAGATCAAAATCAAGGAGTTTCTGTACCAGCAGCTGGAGATGGATCGTGGCCTGACCGCCTGTTTGATCATCCAGAACTGCAATGTCAAGGAGCGGGCAGACGATTGCATTGCCACGCTGATCAAGTATCTGGAGAACATCATCAAGAATCCGGAGGAGGAGAAGTTCTGCAAGATACGCATGTCCAATAAGATCTTCAGCGACAAGGTGCGCTACGTGGATGGCGCCTTGGATGTGCTCTATGCCGCCGGCTTCACTGAGGTACAAATGGATGATGAGCCCTTCCTTCTGTGGACACGGGAACAACTGGAGGAGGGCCTGGATCTGGCCTCGCTGGTGGATGCTCTAAAGAACGCGGAGCCAATACATCTAGAGCTGGATCGTAATATTAAAGTGTTGCTACCGTCGCAGGCGCGTCGCGTTGCTCTTCCCGACGACTTCTATCGCATCTCACCGGAGGAAATCAAGCGGGAGCAGCAGCTGCGCGCCGAGGCCATCGAGAGCTCCCAAATGCTGAAGACCAAGGCGATGCGGGACCGCGAGGAACAGCGCAATTTGCGCATGTATCGCTACTCCTTGGTCAGGGTCAAGTTCCCCAACGGTCTCTACATACAGGTGAGCTGATAGACTGACTCCTAGTGTTTTTTATGCCTTTACTAAAGCTAAACTTTTCTGTCATTTCACGTCAAATTCACAACCTACTTTGGTTTGTTCACTCACTCACTTAATATATATTACAACAAAACGATATAGCTATGACCACCTGTCTGTACGTCCGTCCGTCCTTCCGTCCGTCCGTAGGTATGACTGTATTGTATTCCGTGATTAGATTTGTTCATGTCTTTCGCTGCGTTTGAAGTCCCTTTTCACATACTCTTTTAAAAATAAGCAACAAACAAAAGGATTCAACTCTTACCATATAGAGTATATATGATCAGCCATCAAGAATCGACCTCAAAGATTCGAAGTTCTAAAGACCTCAAACTTGGTTTGTAGGTTTACATCTAAACCCCCTTCTTAACGGTCGTTCACTTTCGATTTAACGGCTATATATTTTTGTGTCTAATATTAACTTAACTTGGACCAATCATGTTATACCTATAGCGTTGATCTTAAAGTTAAGAGCTAGAGACCTTAAAATTTGGTATCAAGATTCCCACAGACATTTTCGTTTAGATTGTCGATAGCTTTCCCGGTTACCCAAAAACCTTTATATATATTTATCTTAATTATTTAGTTTTTCGCAAAATATTAAATTACATTTTATTATTTTAATAATATAATACGGGAAAAAACATTAAAAATGCATTTCCTTTACTGTTTTCAGGGCACCTTCAACGTTTACGAGAAGATAGCGGATATATTCGAATTTGTACAATCTTGCCTAGCGGATGAAACACTGGAGTTCAACCTGGTCGCCAGCAGTGAGGGAAAATTCAGCGAGGAGGACATGGAGAAGACCTTACACGACTGCAAGTGAGTTATAAATGGAATATACTATTAGTTCTTTCTATATACTATATATACTTACTTATTTGCAGACTCATTCCAAATGTAAACCTACTTTTTGTCCTGCCGGCAATTCCCCTTACGGTGGCAGCAGATGCCAACTTCTTGAAGGAGGATTTGCTGATGCTGGTGCAGTCCATGTAGGAGAGTCATATTATTTTTCTATTCAACAGTCGATAATGCAAAACGGCAGCACTACATTTATTATTATCGACACTTAATTTATAAAGATGTTGTTATTATTTATTGCTATCTAATCAACTGAAATATAAGCACATGTTTCGAAATTAATAGTGAAAAAGTATTTAAAAATATATTAACTGAAAATCATTGCGTTACAAACATTGTCTATAAATCATTGTACCCTATTCAAGTGTATAACTGCTGTGCTGTTAAGTGGCTTTTGTGAGCGAAATGTTATGTTAGGAGGCCTTTCGCTGTTAACGCACTGCTGAGAGGCGTGAAGTTGGCTGCGTCACACGTCTATTATTGTTATCGGTCGCCAGCAACAGCTGTTCAGTAATGCGGTCACACAGCGCCGCACTGGACTATTTAACGTGATATTGCAGCTAACAAATAAAAATTAGCTTAACTTAAAGTGACAATGAGCTTAAAATTGAAAGTGTAACTAAGTGCTACAAAAAGGTGTACGTGAATATATACGAATTTATTAGTGATATGCTAAAACGCAGGTGAGTCATAACGCACCAAAATAGCAAAACAATAACAAAAAAAAAACAATGATTTGTTTTTATGGTTTTTTTTTAAAGCCTATATATAATTTATGAGTTTTTAATAAATGCTGGATATATTATTTATAATTGCTTTCTTTTCTATTGCGTGATCGCTCATTACCAAATTTATTGAGGGTAAACAAAGAACTGTAATTTGTAATGCGTGGTTAATTAAGCCAAAAAGGTGGGTGGTGGGGGGGGAACCCTTATGCAGTTAACTAGGCAGCGCTGCAACTGACACACACACACACACACACCCACCCACACACACACACATACAGTTAACAGTTGAAATCTTCAGCCCTGGCATTTGTATTTAATGAATCCATTTTGCCGCGCTGAGTTGCAACAAAGCAACGGTAAAAGCAGCCTTCAATTTAGAGGCAGGCAATTTGGCGCAAATCTTTAAAGCCCAAGGCAAGTTGATCTTGGGAAAAGTAAATAGAGAAAAATCCAAACAAAAACTTAATGAATCTCTTGCAGTTCAGTTGCCTGCCTGCTAAATTAAATCGAACGGCGGTCTGCAATCGCGCCAAATCGAAAACTTGGCTAAAGTCGAGACACGCAGCCAGCCAGGCTTCTTAGCCATCTTAGCCATAAATTGGCCTGAACTAACGTTTTTTGTGTTTTTTGTGGTGGTTGCCTGGTTGCCCATTGTTGCCGCTACTTATTATGGCCATGGGATCTGGGCCTTGACCAATGGGTGGCAGCGAGAGGGGTAGCTAGAGAGAGAGAGAGATGGAGAGGGGGCTAGAGGGGGACAGGTTCAGTGCCAGGTTCGAGTGCGTGAGATATGCATTATTTATCTAACGAACATTTTTTACTCATTTCTGCAGCAACAGCACTTTGTTCTCTCTCCACTTCCTGGTCGCAGCCGGGTGAAGGGGGGGGACAACTGTGGTATTTTTATACTCTGATCCGATAGGATAAAGAGTATATGGCAATTGATATCGAAGCTAGAGTCCCGAAACAACATTGGAGCTACTCCAACTTGAACCACAATCTGCCACAAAAAATATCGACTTTTAGACTCTTTGAAACAATGAATTATTATACTATTATGTGAATGTTATTATACTATGTACATATATCCGAGTCAGTCAAGGGGTTCCGATATTTTCGATGTACCGCCTTAAACTCATTTAGTACTTTAGACCATTTAAAAGCTAGTGCTGGAAAATCCTTCAAAGCTCGGTGGTAAAATATGCCAGTTACTACCATCTCCGCCCCAGGAAATCGCCAAAAACAATCTGTCTTACAGTTTTAAAAACATTTCCTTAGAGTTTAAAACCTCAAAATCAATAAGGCTCTTTTACAGCTATTATTGCACTAGGATAAGAGCATTAGTTAGTCGGTTACGTCCGTTTGCAACATTCTTGCCTGCTTGTTAAGCATTATCTTGGCCCGATGGAGAAATTGAGCCTTAACTATTTGGGACATTCTCAGGCTGTTGCTGCCGCCGCTGATGTTGCTGCTGCTGCTGCTGCACGTGCCACAGGTCCGCTGATGGCAACCTTTTGGCCCAGTGGCGCATCTCTGTGGCGCTGATTGAACGATTCGGCAAAAAAGATCATCACCCGTGCCACGCTGCCGCAGCGAGATGATGAGGTGCAAATTGTTGCTGCCATGAAATTGCAAATCAACACACGATACCTGTCTCTCTCTCACTCTCTCTCTCTCTCTGCCTCCCATCCCCTTGCTCCACCCAACTGACTCCCATTTCATTGAAAATTGTTTACTCAACTGCAAAAGCCCGAACCGATTGCTGAAAATTGCAAATCGAATTCACCGACAGCCGCCGACTCTCAGCGTTCAGCTCTCTGACGCTTGATTTGTTTTTGCGGTTGCTTGCCACACAACAGCAGCAACAGCAACAACAATGAGAGCCTCAATTTCGAGCGCGCCCTTTAACAAGCGTTTAGTCTGCGCGCCTGCGCCTGCTACAGCGCCGCCTTCCTTCCCTGCCCCACCCACTGCTACTCCTCCTCCTCCTCCACCTCCACCTCCTCAATTTCCATCTGCAACACTGGGCACCTCGTGACCCGTTCCCAGTGGCCCGAAATTGATGTTGTTGTTACTGTGTAATGGTTAAATCGGTTAGAACCAAACCCCACAGACCCCAGACCCCAGACCCGACACGCAAGCGCCCTGCATTTACATATTTCTGCCTGCATTTGAACTCTGAACCCAACGGAGCGCTGACTGAATGCAACAACTGCGAACTGTAACTGTTGCAACTGCTACGATTCAACAGCAGCAACAACAACAGCAGCAGCTGCCTCAAAAACGGAAATGCTGCGGCCTGTCACAGAAAACCCTTTGCTTCAATTAACACTTTTGAACTTGACAAACAGTCACAAAGCACACACAAAAACACACACACACACACACACACACACACACATACACACACACACACACATACACACACATTAGCGATGGGTGCTACTTCTAGAAATCGTAGTCTGAAAAATAATGG
Source organism: Drosophila maculinotata (assembly GCA_035045305.1). Classification (NCBI taxonomy): domain Eukaryota; kingdom Metazoa; phylum Arthropoda; class Insecta; order Diptera; family Drosophilidae; genus Drosophila; species Drosophila maculinotata. The sequence continues at coordinate 13,849,672 of JAWNPD010000387.1, forward strand.
TAAATAAATTATTCAAATATGCTTGAAATTCTCGCATAACTGATATAATTTCACTAATTGCACTTTTAATAATTATAAATGTTAGCTGTTTGATAATCATATCATTCTTAAGAGTTTCCATTTCCCTTAGTATAGAATTCGGTTTAATATTGAAAGAAACGGCCACACTGTTGAATGCTAAACTTCTCTCTTACTGCATTTTACTCTTTCGCTCCCTCTATCTTTTAAATATCGCCTTTCTATGCGATTTTCATGTGCTCAATTAAGGCTTTTAGATTTAAATGTCTCTGGAACTATAATAAACTCATAAGATATATATTTGAATTTTTTTCTATTGGGTAATATTTTCAAAATGTTAGGGAATAAACAAAATCAAATCAAATGTGAAATTAAAGTAGAGAACTACAGAATATTAGATGTCTTATAAGAAAATGTCGTTTAAATATACATTTACTATCAAATGCGTCAATTGTTAGTCTGAAATAACTTGATAACTTTTAATTGATCTTATAAGATCAGTCATCTCTAAAACAAAGCACACTCACACACACACAAACTCATACAAATAAAGGCGAAAGATGAGCAATTTGCAATCAAGAACAAGAACTTCCGGTCAGCTTGGTTGTTGTTGTTATTGTTCATCTTTTTTACTTGCCTCATTGAACGAGTTAAATGCTGTTTTTCATTTTATGAATGAATGAAAATCTTGTCATCTGCTTTCCCCCTCAACTCCCTCTCTCTGTCTCTCTGTCTCTTCTCTGCTGTCGTATCACGCGCTGCGCCTCATCATTCGCGCCCAATTAGCGCAATCAAGTGGCTGCCACCAAGTGCTGTAAATTCCCCCTATTCCGCTTCACTTCCGCCCCTTTCACCGCCCCGCCCACGCCTAGACAATTGCGCAGCAGCGGGTTGGAATAAAAAATCTACGCAAAAGTTCACAGCTTGATAAGATTAATTGGCTGCATCAATAGCTGTGCCTCCTCCTAACCCCCAGTCCCCCAGCCCCACCGATCCGCACTCCTCTCTAAGCTGACTGCAGTCAATTTCAAATACATTTGCAATTTGTCAAATTTGGTAGCGAGCAGATAAATTAATTTCGGCATCGATTTGATCGCTTGTCTCCTGGCCATTTTGCATGCAGACACAGTGTGCCTCATTTGGTTGCTGGCCAAAAAGACTGCTGTTGCTGGCTTTTGGCCATTGTAAATGTGCTTTAATGACCATTGGTCAGCAAATCTCATTTGTTGTCGCTGCCGCCGACACGGACTCGACATGGACCGCCTGCTGACACACACACACACACACACACACACACGTAGCGGCAAGGCTGGTTGCCAAATAGTCGTAACTGGTACCTGCCCCAAACGAAAATAATGACCAGTGTCCACATGGTGCACATTTGCACATATTTTGCGCATTTTCCTATTTTCCTTACCTATTTTATCTCCATCTCCATCTCTCTCACTCACTCCCTCTCTGTAGTTGGCATTTTCAACACCCGAAAAAAAGAAGAAGAAGAAAATGTTTCCACTTGGCTTTTCTCCAAGTTGGTCGTCAGTTGAAAAATGACATTACAAATTGCGCACATTTGTCTAATTAAATCCCTGCTCCAATAACGAGAGATCTTAGATTACAATCTCACAGCGGTGCGTAATGGCTTTGGTCAGTTGGGGTCCACAGATTGGGGCACGCTCTTTCTCCCTCTCACTCCCTCTCTCTCTCGTTGGCTAAAAGTTGGCGTTTGTTCAGGTGGCAGCTTGCTGAAAATGTGCTTAAATTTTGATTAGTTTGCTGGCAATGCAAAAATAAAATTGAAGTAGCTGCTGGCTTAAAATTTATTGTGATTACTTGATATCTACTTACATGTTCTATGCATCTGAAGCTCAACTAAAGTTTCCATTTCAAAACTGTAAAAATATGATATATGAATTTAGTATTATAGCAAATTCAACCAATGTTTCTCTGTCGTTGCTAGAAACTGTTATTGCTCTCTTAGACTTTTCAAACCGTTATCTTAAAAGTCTTTTTTTTAGCTACTACTTAAGTTATATTCCCTTGTAGTTATATTCCCTTGTAAGCTCTGCAATAGAAATTACCTCCAACTCTGATCATTTTTGAAATAATTACATCCTTTTCTAGATCGCATGATTTTTGTACTGGAAGTTTTACGTGGTATTTAGCATAACAATATTAATTACCATCGAGGACGCATATTCCTCATATTCTTCTTCATATTCTAGGAAATGTGAATACGAGGAATGAGGATACTCAAATCGAGAGAAAGACCTTAGACCGGTTGCAAGTAGCAATAAACGAAATACGCTAAGCTTTCTCAGTAATTCTCAAGCAGTTCTAGTTCCAATTGAACCAATTGTGTTTCATTCAGTCTATGAGAATGTTGAATCATTTGATGAATCGCTTTTATGCCATTTGTTTTACGTTGATTATGCCTCTAAACTTGTTGATAAATCGTACAATAATATTGAATTTGTTTTCCACTAATAATTTAATTTTTAAGTATTCTCAACTTATTCGTTAATTGAATTTTGAATATTCTCTCATAGTTAACCCAACTTTTGTGTTAATCCCTAACCCATTTGATGACCATCTAATATCGATTGAAAAATTGTTGATTCCCCCTCATCGTTGCGCCTGTCTCATAATTCCCAAATAGGGGCTCGAGGGTTTTAAGTGGCCCTCGCTGGCATTTAGTTCGGTGCGCTTCGGTGTACATAAAATGCTTGCTGCTGACCAATTAGAGCTCATCGAGTGGCCAAACGAAGCTGCCGCCGCTGCTGCTGCTGGCCAAATGCAACCCCAAAGCTGGACGCAGGGCGACCACTGAAAACAGAATATGTACATAAACGAATGACCGCAGACAACAACAGTAATAACAACAGCAACACTGCACCAGCATCTAATAAAACACATTAAAAGCAAAAATAAAATAAAATAAAATTGTAATAAGCTTAACAGTTTCACTCAACGAACTACAACGAGCTCAACTCGTGTGCTATCAGCCAGCTAGCTGTCTGTGTGATTTTCACTCAATTTATAGTTCACTCAACTGATAAGAGCACGTGTTGCTGCATCTGCCGTCTCTTTCCCTCATGCATATGCAATGCAGTGCAGCTCGCAGCTTCAGGCTCACTTCAAGTTTTCGCTCAACTCGCGAGGTTGCCAGAAATCTAAGCTTCCAGGTGACTGAAAAAGCGATCTGGTAACAATGTTGATCAATCTATTTAAACTGCATTTTTGAGTTGCTTTATCCACTCAAAATATCAAGGCAATTTCGAAAAATTTCAAAATAAATAAGTATAAGCCTATAACTGAGCAATATATTAAATGCAACAGATTCAAATTTTTTTAGGTACAGAAAAACTTTTCAAATTTGGTGTATATCAATTTTGTAGATAAAATTCTTACTATTATCATTATGATTAGAGGCAGAACAACGGTGGCCTATAAGATAATTGGAACTCCCCTATGAGACCCATATACCATACAAATATAAAGTTTTTTTTTTAAATTTTTATAACTATTTTAAAACTTTTTAGAAAACTGTAATGTGTAAGCTTTAACTAATATTAAGTTAATTAATTATAAAATAATATTAAATTAGTTTTAGGTTTCTAAATATTATTATTTTTATTACTTTTATAATAATTCTAATAAAATCAGCATAATTTAATTCATTTTAAATATTAGATATTTACATATATATAATTTAATTTATCTCGTATTTATTTACCATTTCAAAATCTGAAGCTGACCGGCAATCAGGCATAAGTGTGTTAGTGTGTGCGAGAGTAACAGACATACGCTTGCCCATTAGCCAAAGCGAGTGAGCATGTGCGCTGCCGAAAAGTGAGAGAGTTTGAGAGTGGGAGAGAGCACAGTTTGCGCCTGCTGGAGTTGCTTTGCTCATTATTTAGCCGGCGGCAGCAAGCATGCGCTCTCTGTCTGGCCAGTTGACTGGGGCGCAGGCGGCGCTGGCGCTGACGTTGGCTCTGTTATTCGCCAGCAGCGTCGACGCCGACGCCGACACGACTTGGACTTGAGCTTCAGTTAACAGTTGCGCTCAGTGCTCAGTGCTCAGTTGAAGCCTCAGAATCAGTTTCCTTGGCAGTTGTCGTTTACAGAGCTCAGTCCGGTTTTTGGAGCCCAACGTTGAGCGCGACTCGCGGATTGCAGTGTTTGCATTAATTGTTGTTGTTGTTCGGTTGTTAATGTTTCTTCTTGCCTGACAAATCCCATTTCCCATAAATATCAGAGTGCGTCTTTGTGCATGCGAAAAATTAAATAGCCGACGGCTCTTCAGTGAAAATTGTGTGCAATTTCGAAAAAACAAAAAAAAAAAACAGATGCAGCTTAAAGTAAATAAGTATATGATTTAAAGTGACCAATAAGTGAACAAGAATTGAACGTAAGTAAAGAACAAAAAACTGATCTATTTGGTTTATTTTTTATGCTGAGCAGATAAGACAGCTTCCTTTGATGTTGTCTGCCCCACTACCAAAAAATTAAAAATCGAATGAGAGTGAGCTCTATTTTTGTTACCCCCGAAACGCATATTCAGATCTGATTTGAAATGCTTCTTATCTATGGCACAGCATTTACAATACACATGGCGAGATCATAAAAATTGGAATATATTTTTCTGATAAGAGATTTCATTTCATATACATAAATCTGTTCGATTGCCCAAGCGCTGATTAGTTTGGGTGTGATATTTGAAATGTTTCGAGCTCTAGACTCGTATTGCATTTGATTAGATTGAGTTTGCTTGGGGCTTTCCCAGTGCCTTTTCATAAGGGGCTAAAATTAATAATGCTTGCCACAAAGCTGGCAACGTACAACGAAATCATGTAGAAGTGATTAAATTAATTAATGATATAGACACTGCGCAATAATGTCCACGCACACAAGACCCCAACTCGCAAACTCTCCTCGTATCTATCTATCCATCTGTTCATCTTACGCCTGCTCTTCCTCTTCCTCTTTGCTGTTTGCGGTTCCTGTTCTTCGCCGCATGATGCTGGATGCTGTCCAGGCTGGACAAAATCTTCTGGTGGCTGGCTGGGAGCGCGGAGGCTCACAGATCGTTGTCTTAACTTGTCGTACACGATGTCTTATACGTGTAGCAACAATTTATTTCGCTGCCCAAATGGCCCGCGATCCACTCGAAATCGATGAGCATCGCCAGCCGGCGACGGCGACGGCAACTCATCCGCGGCGATCAATCAAGCGACGGACTAAGCCTAAGTCCGACCCGATTGCATCCCTACGATCAATATTAGCTAGCTAAAAATAATACAAGACTCCTTTCCTTATCTTTATCTACTTAGCAGTCCCGGCAACAGGCGACAGTCCCAAAGGCTTCACTTGTTCTCTTCTGCTGATCTACAGCATTGGTGGATGAAAAATTAACCATAAATCTGATAGATAGGCAGCATCTTTAGATGCTCTGTATTTAATATGTCAACGATTTTAAGTGAGCTGTAATTGTTTTAGTATATTACCAATGGGATTCAGGCCATTAATTGTAGTTGCTTACATTAATAATTAATTATATACATTTTATATATTGAACATACTTAAATAATTTATAATAATTTATAATATTCATTTTACATATTGAACGTATTTAAATAACCTATGTATATTACCCATAGTATCAATTGGTCGTTTGGAAACATTTGAGATCAGTAGATTGTTTAATCATGATAAGTAAAATCTGAGAATTTGTCACCTATTCATATTCATATTTTTATTCACATTATTATTCTTACATCTGTTCATGTTTATATTCATATTTATTATTGTTTTTGGTATTTTTCTTTTTATTTCTGTTTTTCCCTATATTCTTATTCATTATATGTCCATATCCTCTTCTTATATTCATATTCAATCTATTGTGGGTTCCGTAAAAAAATATCAAAATATATAAATGTTAATTGCTGTATTTTAAGAATTATGATATCTTTAAGATGGTGTATTATAATATTCAGATATGTATTGGGATATATTTAATTAATTTAATAGAAGGCAAAAATAACCCAAGTACTGATACATTTATTTAAACAACAAACAGAAAATACTTCTCATAATTTCCAAAATATTAACAAATAAATGGAATTATCAGCATTGTTATTTATTGAACATGAGTTATTCATAATTTTTGTTTGATTCACATAAGAATACAGCTATAATACTTAGTGCTTATCAGTCGAGAAAGTAGCGTTTTTGTTGGAATATAATAAAGAAAATATATATGTACATATATGTGTATGAGGTATATTATATGTTTGATAATAAATATAAGCACGCCTTATAATCTCTATATACCAGAATGCTTGGAATCTTTTATTGATGATTCAGTTTGTATGTAGTATATTTATTGTACGTACATATGTATGTCATTTAATTTTGTAGTCTAAAACTCCATTAAGAGAAGCTAGACAACAACTGGCTGGCAACTCATTTGGCTCGCACTTTGGCTGTTAAGATCTTTTATGACTCGCGTAATTAGTTTTTTCTCTAGTCTACATATTTCAAAGATGTTTTATGGTGCAGATGCCCTTAGTAGAGACTTTATCTACTCTCGTTTTATGTGCCGCCTCACAAGAAAGAGAGAGAGAGAGAGAGAGAGAGAGAGAGAGAGAGAGAGAGAGAGAGAGAGGGATAGAGAGGATGCTATTAAAACTAGGTGTACTCAAGAGTAACTGTGTTTTATATTTTTCCAACTAATATCTGTGTCCAAAGTGCTAATTGAAGCATCTTGCCTCTAGTCTCCAGTTTGGAGGGCGGGTCAAAACAGTCAAAGTTCTTTGGTTTTGTGTGCTTTGTTTATAGTCTTGTTTTTGCCAACGCAGCGACGAGAGAGATGTGAAGAAAAGCAGGGTGGGAGGTAGGGAGGCAGGTAGTGGAAGTCTCTGTTCGACTGACTGACGACAAGTGCCTACTACACCTCTTTCAGGTAAACTGTCAAACTGGAGATTGTTGTCGGGCCATGTTTACAGTCTTCGATGTCGAATTAATTAAACTAACTTGCAACCCCATTCAAGCTAACAACCGACACCCACATACATACACATATGGTGTAGGTGTGTGTGTGTTTAGCCTGCACCTCAATTTGTACTTTTCAAAAGCAAATTCTGTCTCTCTGTTGAATTTGGTCAGATGTAACCTGAGGCCATTGACTGCCTTGTCCTGCCCCTGCCCCTGCCACTGCCCCCAGGCAAACGGTCACTCGTCAGTTGTCCATAGGCCACTGCCAGAAAAAGGACATAATCGCCCTTGATATACACACTTATGTACATACATATATATACTTCACAAAAGCTGAGACATTGTATTCGAGTTTATGCGCAGCCTTTTGTTAGGTTTAAGATGCATTTTAAGTGCGGCAGACAAAATATTCTTCTGCTGAGTTCAATAAAACTATAGAAATGCCAACATTTCATTTAACAATTTAATTATACTGATACAATTTAAATGATTTTGCTAATATTTAAAGCTTATCTATCAACTAAGGCAACTCTTTTGTATACCCTGTACCCGGTAGCAGAAAACATCCATAATCCTTACAGTATAGATTAAATAAATATAAATATATATCGCAAGAGTTTAATACACGAAATTTTAATTTTTTAAAATTCTCATAAAGCTAACTTCTAAGAAATAAGTTTGAAAATAAAGCCTTTTAATATTTTTGAAGATAATGCTTATATATTTTGGTATACATAAATATTATAAATATGAATATCAGGCATTTTCAAACACATCAGTTCCGAATACAGGGTATCTTTAAGACGAACACTCCCCACTAGAGCGTTTTTGTTACTTATGTATATTCAAAACAAGCTCAAATGAAATTTAATTTCCTGCATATGCAAAAGGGGTCAGATGTTGTATAAAGCTCATCAGCTCAGCTGCCAAACGAGCACATGCCCCCTGTAACCCCACCCCTCCCCTGCCAGCCACACTGCCTTGTCCTGCGTCGCATCCTTGTGTAGGAGCTGCAGACAAAGTGTTTTCGCCATTGATTGGAATATTCATTGAATAGTTTTTAAGCTGATTTATATGCCATTGTGTGCCGTCGACAATTTAATAAATATTTAATTTCAACGCTGCTTCTAAATCCACACACACACATACATATACACACGAATAAAAGATTCAATCAAGTGAAGTCGACCAGGTGAGGCAAGCAGGCACCTTCATCATAATGATGATGACGATGTTGCATTCAGGTATTAATAATAATAACGAGTACTCACACACACACACACACACACACACACTCATAGGATCACTCACTCGACTTGCCGACATCGTTGTCGTAATTTGCAAAACGCACAATCGCTTCCTATAAATCAAGTGGGAGGCAGAGAGCGTCCTGTGGCAAAAACCTGCTGTATGGGACCTATTCAGATCAAATGGAGCAGCGTTCCCTTTGCCATATTTCACCTGGCGAATCTTAAAAGTATTCAGTATTCCGTATTCACAATGCAGCATGCAACATTCAAGCAGCCTTTGTCAGTGCACCCCGAATCCCAAATCCAAAGCCACAGACGTCAACTGCTATCAATCTCAGGTGAAATGAAACCAGCGTTGCCAAACCCCCGTTTCCGCGCCTTGACCCCCTTTCCGCGCCTTCAGATAGCTCCGTACCGCTCAAAGGAAAGCGCCCGTCGCAATAGATCGCACATTGCAGATAGAGGCGTGCCTGCCACTCCACTCTCCACACAGCTAGCTCTCTTTGGAGAAGTGAGGGGGTGGTGGGGAGGTGAGGAAGGCAGAAACATCAGCTACGATTCTGTGGAACGCTACGAAATTGGTAATACTCTTTGTAGACCAACTGTAATTATAATTGATTATAATGCAGATGGGATCGCCGGCTCATATATTGCATATAATTTTAAGTTTTTCAGCTGATTTCTATGTTTTGAACTCTTTTATTTCGTGAATTAAGACAAATATTCATAATTATCTAGAAAGTAATTATTAAAGTTACTTTTTACAATATTGATTGTAAAGAACAAAGAACTTTAAAAAAGTTCCTATCGAAAGAATCCAAAAAACTTAAGTTTGAATAATGGTTTTTATTTATACTTAAGGATTTCTGCTGCTGAATACAATCCTGCTGTAGATTTTTGAGTGGAAGGATGTGTGTTTGTTACTAGACAGATTTTTAAAAATTAATTTGTTTGAAATCCTTAAGTGATATATTCTATTTACTATATGCTGCTTATTAAATCGCATTTTATTCTGTGAATAACGAAATTGTATTAAATTAAGTATCACTGTACTTAGATTTCTGGACACTAAAATGTTAGGTCAACATTGTCACTTTGTATCTAAACAAAAATGATGCTTCCAGCAGTTGCTGATGGTCAGAAGAAATCATTATTTATATCAAGTATCTCAGAGCATGCTGCAACATCAAATCTTTCTCGCTGCCGCTCTTTCTGCCTGCTGTTCTCAATCGTGTGGCATAAGTGATGGCATTCCTTTGATTAGAGTATACAAAAGCAGAAAACCAAACAATGCGCTGCAATTTCAGCCACAAAGGATGAACGCAGCAGCGCGTATTGGCCCAGAGCAGCAGATCGCAGTTTGCAGTTTGCAGTTCGCAGTTTTCCGTTTTATTTCGTTGCAGTTTGAAGTTGGAGTTTCGTGGAGCGCCTTTAGCTGTTGTTCAGTTGTTATAAATTATAGTGCCGCATGCGGAATGAATATGGCTGTGAGGCGGGCTCTATAGAGTGAAACTTGGGCGGCTATAAAAACAAACCTGCCGCCCCCGCACGTATCTCAAACTGAGCCTGTGGCTGCTCTCTGCCGCTGCCTCTGCCACTGCCACAGCCTGGTAAATATTTTACAGTGTACCGCTATAAAATTTGGTATTCCAAGACGCCACACACTGCAGACTGCGACTGCGACTGCGACTGAGGCTGCTGTGGGGCTGCCATTACCACGTTGTAGGCATGTTGTAAATGCCACAGCCGATCTCTGTGGATGTGCATGTTGTCGTTCCGTTTGCTGTTGTGTGTATATAGTGTGTGTGTGTGTTGTCTTGGCCATAAAAACAGAAATGAGCCCACGTTTAACATGGCGCATTTTCATTTGCTGGCGGCTCATCTGACAACGAAACTCTGCCAAAACCAACAACAAATCGCGTGGCGAAATCTGGCAAAAACTCTTGCTCAAGATACTCTCATTAGAAATGTGTTTTATTTTTATTGTTATTGTCTGTTTTTAATTGTGTCAAATTTGTCAACTAATTGTTCAGAAACATTGAATGAACTCTCTTGTGTTGTTATAGTTTGAATATTTTAAAAGTTCGAGTGTATTTTTAGTGTTCTTAGTTGGTATATAGATAAGTTATTTGAACCTTATCGACTTTCTGATGTGACACATTAAGCATACTTCGAGTTTGGGCTGAATTGGTCGACGTTTAAGGGTTTTTCTATCAGGTACCATAGGTTAATTGTCGCCAAGAGATGTAAAATACTAAACATGGGCTTTATTTAGATCTCTTTATGATGTGTTTTTATAGGCATGTTTCAAATTTGTTTCGAATTGTTTAACTCTTAAAGTTTCTTATATATACACCAATAGCTTAAAGGTTCCAAAGGTTAGCAATAAGTTTGGCTAAATTGTGAGTTTATTTAGCTATGCTGTAAACTTCAACTGAACCGATTAGGTGTCAAGTTAGTTTTTAATAAGGTATCTCTATGATGTATTGTGACAGGTAACGTCCAAGTTTTAAGGGTTACGATATGGCAATGGATAGTTTTATCCACTTTTACTGATATTAGTGTAAGTTCTTAAGTCTTGTCACCTTATAAAGGGAATATTTAGCTATGCTGCAAGTTTGCGCTGAATCGATCGTCATTTAAGGGTTTTTACCTTAGACACTATAGGTTCTTTGTACTTTGGCCGGACTTAGGAGCAACACAGACTTTGTTGACTTTGTCATATGACTGGCAAATGCAGCTCGCGATATTATTTGAAGAGCGCAACTGCAGGCTGGCCGTAGCTACCCACGCGATGCGGGGTGAAGCGGGGAGCGGCAACAACAGACGGCAGACAAACAAAGCGCCGCAGTTGTCAGGCAGCAGGCAACAACAACAACAGCGACAAATGCGACTCTGTGCTATGCTAATTACTGGACATATGACGGCAGCGCGAACGCCTTTTGGAATCGGCAGCAGCAACGAGCGGCAGCGAGCAACAACAAAACCACAGCAAGCGACCGGCGATCGACGACCGACGGACCATGTGAACAAAAGGCGCAAAACGTTTTAACGCACACTCCACAAAAGTCGCAAGCAGTCGCATTTGCATTTGCATAAACAGCCATAAACTTAACAGCAGCAGCAGCAACAACAACAACAACAGCAGCAGCAACATCAAGCTTGCGATCGCAGTATTATGAAAAGATATACATATGTACATATACTATATACATACATATGTTTACTGTATGCAAAAACTTTGCTTTTCTTGGTATTTGTGTATGTTGACATGGGTGTGTGTGTGTGTGTGTGTGTGTGTTTGTGTCTGTTACATTCACACTGTAAAAGCACATTTCCTTATTTAGCAGAAAGCTTGCGAAACCGCCAATCAAATGCTTTAAATGGTACTTAGTACATATTTAAGTGCTTGTAATAGTGTCGTCTGTAACATTAACTGATCCTAAGTGGCGGCCTTTCTTAGAGTCCAATTGCACGTTAAATCGCAGCTGGAAAATCGACAAATATATAAATTATTATATAACACTTACTTACGGTCTAAAACTATAAGTAAAATTACTTTTTTTGAGCAGTTATTATTATTAATTTTGTTCTCTTATTTTTTGTAATATATAAATTGTCGTATAATATATAATATAGTTTTAAACTATCTAGCTTCGACTAAGATATTGACTCAACCCCGGATCTTTATCTACCGATAATTGCAATAGGTGAATTACCTACCTAGATTTATTACTATAACTACTGATTTTCTATTCGATAACTGCCAATGTGTATTGTCGAAGTCATCAAGTAATTAAAGCATTCGAATAACGAAGTTTCGCTTTCAAATTCCAGGTTTGTGTATATTCATTTTATAGTCTTTGCCAAAGTTCATAGGAATCATTATACTTCTAGTTAGTAATTATAATTGTATGGAATAATACCAAATTGGCTTGCTCAGAAGCACTTTTTTGTAATTAATGTTGAGAATTTTTTTTTTTATATTTTTTTTTAAAGATATGACTAAAATAATTGTATAAATGCAAGATTGTACCCAAGTTTTCGTATGTAGCAAAAATAAATTGCAGATGGGATTGATATAAATTTAAAATTAGAAATATTTAATTAGAAATGTCCAAATACAGGAATCCAGCTTCTTTTATATACATACATAACTACATATATGTAACAGATTATACATTTGTACTTCTTGCGTTCTTTTTGCATTAGTTTGTACCTATAATATGATAATAAAGACTTCGAATGAAGCTGTTCTTGTTACCAATCTCAGACACAACTCAACTTCGCACAATTGTATCGGGGTGATGACAGTGATGATGAATACTTCACGTTCCGCAGCGCACATCATCAATCATCGGGCGTTGTCCGCTGCTTGAAGATCTTTGAATTTCAATTGTGCTCGCAGTTGGGTTTCAGCCCTTTCCCCTCTACCTACCGCCTGCAAATCGCACGACGTCCAATTCTAATTAGAGCTATTCAATAAGCCAGACTTTAAACCAGTTTTAATTGTCTGAGAGGATTGGAGCTACTTATGCATAAGTTGGCCAAAAGATGACAATGTGGCCACGAATTTAGCAAGTACAAAAAAAAAACATGGCCAGAAATGTCAACTACAATTTTGTAATTTTTTTTTTTATAATAAAACAAATTTTTGTCGAGTTGAACACGAAGCCGAAACTTTCGTTTTTCGACTGTTGCTGTTGTTGTTGTAGCTGTTGCTGTTGCTGTTGGCTTTAAGTCTTGTTCAAATAAGAAATAAACTGGCAGAAAGGTAGCCAAAGAAATGCAGCAAAAGACTCACGATATTTGCGTGCCATAGCAAAATTGAATGGAAGTCAATTGGCAGTCACGTTTAACTCCTTCGCCAGTGCCCAAAAGGCAGCCTCCAGTCAGTCCCCTAGTCAGTCCCCTAGGCGTACCCCAAAGCTGGTCAAATTAAATTGTCAGTCGCCGGTGCCGAAAAGAAGAGGCAAACGAGCCGTTTTCCTTTGCCGATGAACAAGCAATGAAATGCTTTTCGAAACGCTTTCAAAACTGTCTAAGTATTTTTATGTTTGCCACATTTTCCAAAATTTCCCAATGAGAGCGCAATTTCATGGCCATGAAATGTGTACAAAACAATGACAACGACAACTGCCGCAACAACTGCAACTGACAACAGCAGCTACAACAACAACAACAACAACAACTACAATAACAGCAGCAGCAGCAAACTGACAACAGCAACAAACGACGGAGGACAAAAGGAAAATCACGAACCCGGAAGCAGCCTTTACTTTACTCTGCTTCAGCTCTGTGCCTCGCTCTCTGCTCTCTGCTCTCTTGTTTCCTTCTTACTCCTCTCAGTCTCGTTCTTCATTGCCTTTATAGGGGCCGTTCACACAGTACTCATATACCCTAGAAATCTATAGATCAGCGGTAGATTCTGTTCACTGCCGCCTGAAAACTTCTCTTCTTTCTTAGATCACATGAGATCAGCTACATATTTTAAATATTTCTTGGGCATTCACAATCTCAGTTTATACTCCATTTAAAAAAAAACCCTTGAAATATGACTGTTTTATTAACTATCTTCTAAATATTTTATATAGTACTATACAGAATATATTCGGTCAAAAAACTTAGTGTTAAATTTCGTTTTTGGGACTTAAAGTATATACTTGTATTATTATATTCCGTCAAATCTTCTGTTGCAACCCTCGTTTCTTGCAACTGTTTATTACTCTTCTCTCTGCTTGGGGTATCACATGTGCGCGCCATTTGTTGTTGCTTTTGTTGTTGTTGTCGTCAATTTCTTCATTTTCGACCATACAACCGCCCACCGACACCGCATGGCGAAATTTCCGCTGAAGATCGGCAAAGAAGAAGCAGCAGCAGCAGGAGGAGGAGGAGGAGGTGGTGATGGTGATGGAGCTGGAGCTGGAGCTGGAGGTACCCCCAAAAGCAGAGAACCGGTCGCTGCAGAAATTTGTTCGCGCTTGTTGACAATTGTCGTGTAAGGGCCCATAAAGAATTTGAAATGTGCAGCGCGCATGTTAGCCGGACAATGGACAACAGGCAGAATCAGGAGAACCAGGAGAACCAGGAGAACCGGGAGTACCACGAGGGAGAACCGCGATTGCAACAGAGTGAGAGAGAGTGAGAGAGAGAGAGGGGGGGAGGAGGAGGAAGGAGGTGTACGACATGATGCTCCGATGCCAACGGCAGCCGCATTGTATGTCGGACTCTGGTGTAAATTACTTTAGCACAAACAACGAGCAGCGACGATCCATTCAGACAGTTGCCAGTTGGGTAGTTGGGTAGTTGGACAGTTGAACAGTTGGGCAGGTTGGCAGTCGCAGAGTCGTCAAAAGCGGCAATCAATCATGTGGCCAAGTGGCGGACAAGAATGCCGCCGCGCTGCCAACTAAATGGAACCTGTTCCGATTGGTCTTCAGCAGTGCCATAGTTGATTGCTGTTGTTGTTGTTGTACAGTGTACAGTGTACAACACTGTTGCTATCAGTGTTAAATCTACAAGATCATTTTCTCAGCGCTACAGTCTCGGTCTATAACCCATAATTTGTGATTGTTATAAAGTCGAACGGGCCAATCTTGACTCGAGCCGAACGGGGACGGCTGCTGCTCCAACCAACCAAACAACCAAGCAACCAGTCAATCAAAGCGTCCAGGTCTCAGACTCAGTAATAGACTCGTCGCACGCGTAATGAATTGAAACGTTTCTGATCGTTATGATCGTTGTTGTTGTTGTTGTTGTTGTTGCTGTTGTAGCTGTTGCTGTTGTGCAGTTAAAGTTGCAGCTGAAAGTGCAGCTAGTTGAACGTTGCCTGCCATCGATCATTTTAGCATTGCACTTCAGTTGAATTTCGGCTGTGATACTCGCATATACATATACATATATATATATATATATATATATATATCTGTGGCTTCTCGGAACTTCAAGTGGGCCATTGTCTATGCGGTGGACTCTGTGTGGTTCCTCTGCTAGTCAGTTGATTTATTTTTGTTTCGCTTAGAAATGAGCGAAACGTTGACAGGCGACGCGCTCAAGTCACAAACTGTGATTGCAGTGGGCAGGAAATGTTCCGATTTCGTACCTGTCTAACCCATAGTTAGGCGTATTGGACTTAATTGAACAGGAAGAGGCAGTGATTTCTTGCTCGCTTCCAACTTGTATGATTAGGTCTAACTTTTCAGCTTTTTAGTCAAGCTTATTAGAAAAATAAATCTTAACTCCCGGCTCATCAGTTTGCATATGAAATTAAATTCTATTTTCAGTGCTACCTAATATATAAAACATATTTTTCTAAAAAAAAAACAAAAATTAAAATTAGTGACTTTGACAATTGGAAATAGGAAAAACTAACTCGGCGCTTATACAACACAGTTTGACATTTACAAATCAAAAAGTTACAAATAAAATCATCGTATACACGTAGTATAAATATATCAGAGTAAGTTCCTCTACATTGTACTTTGAACTCAACCAAAATCAAAGTTTTCTGTGACTCTCTTCATAATGTTTTTGGTGGCTGTGCAGTGATGAAAAGTCACCATTTGGCTCATCTCTCAGTTGGGGCGACGTTTTGGCCACATTGTCATATCAAACGAAATGAATCTCGGTAAGAGTTGAAAGCTGTGGCACGAATTGACTGCCAGGGACCAGCGACCAGGAACCAGAGACCGACCGACCGCCCAGCGGCAACTGTCTGACTGACTGCCAATAGCTCTTCGATTTTGGCTTTTGAGTCTTTTGATGCCTTATCGGCAGCTGTGCAGTGGGGCTGCTTCAGCTGGGTAATTGTCCTAGTAAGAAATGGGATTTACTGGATCATGGGCATAGGTATGCTCTACCTAGATACAGAGGTACTGCTCCAGTACTCCATTCGACCTAGCCTAGTCCTTTCCGTTTTGGTTGTCTACGCGCCCCTATCGCCAACTGTCATCATTTTCAAATTATTTCTCGTTGAATATCTAATCAAGATTCATGCATGATCGCGGCTAAATTGCTTCCAGGCAAGACACATAACCCAGCAACAACAACAACGACAACAACAACGACAGCAACAACAACAATGCATAATGCAACAAGCTGAGCTCAGGAACGTGCAACAGCACCGGCAACATGCCCCCAAAAAGTCAGACGCTGCCTTTCGGTTGCCTCACTTGAATTTTCTGTTTGTCTGCCTTTTTTTTCGTATATCTTTCTTTTTTTTTTAGCTATTTTGTTGCATTGTTTTTTCTTGGTGCAGCTAATAGTGTTGTTATTGTAGGCCAATTTCTAGCCTTTTTTTTTGTTTTTTCGTTCTTGGACCAGTTTGCTTTTGTTTATTCTGCTGGCATCTTTACCTAAACAGGAATTAGCTCTTGCAATTGTTGCGAATAAAACTCAAATGAATCAGTCCGCATTCACTTGCTTGTAATGTTTATGACGTTGTTGTTGTGGTTGTAATTGCGTACTCATATTTGTATATATATACGTATGTGTGTGTGTGTGTGTGTGTGTGTGTGTGTGTGCGTACTTGAACTTTAACTCATCTTTATTTGCTTAATTGAAACTAGACAGTGCCTGTAGGTAAATATGTAACTCAATTACACACAGTGAGCGCCAAGTGAGTTGACGACTAAAGTCAATTGCCAGCCAGCCAGCTACTTGACTTGAATCTTGAATTGCAAATTGCAAATGCACTGGCAATTGTTTAACACAGGGTGATTCAGGTTTGCGAGCGATTTTGCATGTTTTATTTTAATCATTTCGCCTCGACTTATTGTTCAATTTGTATTTGGGTATCTCTAGCGATGTTTTTAAAAAATACACATTTTTTAACTGCAAGGTGGCAACGCTGCCATACATGTCAAATATTTGAAATGTAGTTAAACCAGAGCTAATATGAAATTTTATTTTATAACATTATTCAACACTCTTTGATTACATTTTTACAAGCATGAGTATGCGAATATACTTATAAATGATTGATTTTGATGAATTCATTAAATGCAATAATATGTTTCCTTATTTGAACTTACTTAATTACCTAAGTGTAGCCATAAAAATCTTATACATATATATATATATATATATAGTACATAATAAGAAAAATACTTGGGTTTGCTATAATCTAAACTTAAAGCCATGCAAACATATTAATAACAAAATTAAAAAAATTCTTAACTTTAACATAAACTTAAAAGGTTATCCTTATGCTTTCTATAGAAATATCTATTAGAAAATGATTTTTATTATTCTTCCAGTAGTTTTTAAGTTTTTCTTTCGTCTAGTGCTTTTCTAAGATCTAATTGTCCGATGCTGGTTCATAGCCTTTGTTTGCCAAGTGGTTGTAAATGACATTTTTATTAAATTATCGACAGAGAGTCGCGTTCGTTAATTCGATGCTTGTAGCATGCAGCTTGTGGTGTGTTGGTGTTGGTGTTGGTTACTGGCGGCTGTTGCCACTTAATTGTTATTAACTTTCGTGTGACATCTGTGACTTTTGGTGTGGCATCAATTGACGCCCAGTGCGGCAAGCATTCAACTGTAAACACACAAGTCTATAACGCGACGCAGCTAATTGCTGACCCGAAATGGCCTCGGAAATTGTTTTTATTAGATTTACAGCCAACTTGGTGGCACCACCAAATGCGCCACAGCTGTCAAATCGTGGGCGGCAGTCGCCTCCCGCTGGCAAACTGCAAACTGCGAGCGGACAATCGGAACCCAATTTCGATCATAAAGTATATATCTGAATAATATACGAGTACAATATAATTTCGCCTGCAGCTACAGAAATGACATTTTTATTTCGCATTTCGCGAAAGGGCCTCCAAAATTTACGAGCCTGGTCGACTGGTTCAAGCCAGAAACAGTAACTGAAACAAGAACGAGTTGGCGTATTCTAAGCGAATGGAACCGTCCCGTCGGGGAATGGCCAGATATGGGAAAACGCCCTCTCTGCGTTCGTTTACATTGACTCCTGGTTACCCATATTTCGTATACCCTTTGTAAATGAGTATGCCGGTTTTGTAAGCCATTTAAGAGATATAGGGTTGTTGTATTCTTGATCATCATGACAAACTGAGTCGATATATATTTCCTTGCTAATTAGTCTCAGTTTGAAGTTAAAACTTGACAAATATCAGTCAGTACATATATCTAGGTCGTCAGGACTGATAACTACATCATATATCAACTGCTAAGGTAACTCGTATCAGTCTTAAACTGAGTTTTTGAATTAGGAATCGTTTGTTTTTCAAAATCGGTCGAAAATCGACCTCTTGTATTACCTACTTTTTTGTTTTTCAAGCTATTTTTACCAAACTCACCGGTTACACCACAGTTATAAGTTCTTTAAAGCTGTTAGCCCTTTTGCCAATTTACAGTTTACATACGAAAGTGGAAAATGATTTTGTATGTGAAAAACTTTTTTGATTTTAATCACATGTATATACCAAACTTACCAACAACGTATCGACATATATCAGCTATACACTATATTTACATTCTCATATAGCTTACATACCAACAGCGACGGAAATAAGATTTCTTGTTTGAACAACTTTTTTGTTTTCCACGATTTCATTACCAAATTCGCCAGATACGAGCTTGATATGCTCCTAACATTTTGGCAAACAAGTATGAACATTTTGTGCTTAAGATCAGATTATTATATCGATTATAGTATCTGTCCTATGTATGAAAGTGTATTTAGTCTGCGGCTACACTCCCAAGTAAACTCTTCTTTCTCGTTTTTTTTTGTTCACCCGTCTTGAAAATGATTATCAAGCATGCAAATCTTTGGCTGCCATCTTCGTGGCGGACTTGCATCGTAAATTGATTTTTATGCTTCTGTTGTCTGGCAAACAAAAAAAATGAATATAAAGATTATGGCCAAGTCAAATAATGGAAACCTCTCGCATCTTTTTTCAGCTGGGTGCTGCTGCTACTCGTCTTAAGGAGCAACAACAACAACTGGGCGTAATTGAAATTGAAGGAGGAAGCCGTTTGCGTAACTAAACTAGACTCGACTCGACTCGACCAGACCCGGATCCAGGATGGTGCTTGTGCTGAATGGCGTACTGCAGGACGACTGCCCGATGGACACAAACAGCCTGTTCCTGCAGCATCCCGTCTACAGAGACTACGCACAGCAGCTGCATTCCATACAGGCCAAGTCCGTCGGACCCGTCGGACTCCTGTATGTGGGACAGCGGGAGCTGGCCGCTGCTGCGCCGCACGACAAGAACATCAACATCATCGGTGCCGACGATGCCACCACCTGTATTATTATTGTTGTCCGCCACTCGGGTGAGTTGTCGTAAATTGGCTTCGTTTGCCTCGTTAAAGGCTAACCTCAAGCTCCTCTTCTCCCTTTCTTCTTTTATCCTGGCTCCTTGCACAGGCTCTGGTGCTGTGGCTCTGGCGCATTTCGATGGCAGCGGCGTCGATGAGGCCGTCTGTACAATGGTGTCGCGTGTACAGGAGCTGGCGCTCGGCTATCCTGAAGGACGTATCGAATTGCAGCTAATTGGTGGCTACCGGGACGCTCAAGGCTACGGCGAGGATGTCTTCTACAGCATAATGCGTGAGTTCCTTACACATATAGTAGTAATACAAACGGCATACAAATACCAAATTTTACTACTCATGAGCTTAGAATTCTCAACAAGTTGTAGCATACAGAGTATGAAGTAAATAAAGTTTATTAGTTTCATAAGTTCAAAAAAGGCATACACCTTAGTTATGGAATTTAAATAGATGCCTAAAATGGCCGCCTGACTGAAAATCCGTTCTTGATGCTTTTTTTCGCTAAAATATTTGAAAAAATTTAACTTTTAATAATGCATAAACTTGAAATGTAGAATTGATATATAGGACAAACCATGAACAAAATGGCCTCAAGCTTGAAAATCGGTTCAGTTTTGACCAAGTTATGGGAGTTTGAAGTCTAGAAAAGGCATTTTCATGGACTTACAAGACAATTTTTTTTGTCATTTTGGCATGATTTTTGACAGAAAAATGAAACACCTCAGAATAATTTTTTTTATAGTTTTTTATACTAATTTTGACACCCACAATCGATTAAAAAAAGAATTTCAAGAATCTATTTTTGAAAATATTAATTTTGGTAAGGGTCCCCCCTTATGATTTTTTCGCAAAATTGTTTGAAAAAATTTAACTTTTAATAATGCATAAACTTGAAATGTAGAATTGATATATAGGACAAACCATGAACAAAATGGCCTCTAGCTTGAAAATCGGCTCAGTTTTGACCAAGTTATGGGAGTTTGAAGTCTAGAAAGGGCATTTTTATGGACTTACAAGACAATTTTTTTTGTCATTTTGGCATGATTTTTGACAGAAAAATGAAACACCTCAGAATAATTTTTTTTATAGTTTTTTATACTAATTTTGACACCCACAATCGATTAAAAAAAGAATTTCAAGAATCTATTTTTGAAAATATTAATTTTGGTAAGGGTCCCCCCTTATGCTTTTTTCGCAAAATTGTTTGAAAAAACTTAACTTTTAATAATGCATAAACTTGAAATGTAGAATTGATATATAGGACAAACCATGAACAAAATGGCCTCTAGTTTGAAAATCGGTTCAGTTTTGACCAAGTTATGGGAGTTTGAATTGTAGAAAGGGCATTTTTATGGACTTACAAGACAATTTTTTTTGTCATTTTGGCATGATTTTTGACAGAAAAATGAAACACCTCAGAATCAAATTTCTTATAGTTTTTTATACTAATTTTGACACCCACAATCGATTAAAAAAAGAATTTCAAGAATCTATTTTTGAAAATATCAATTTTGGTAAGGGTCCCCCCTTATGCTTTTTTCGCAAAAATGTTTGAAAAAATTTAACTTTTAATAATGCATAAACTTGAAATGTAGAATTGATCTATAGGACAAACCATGAACAAAATGGCCTCTAGCTTGAAAATCGGTTCAGTTTTGACCAAGTTATGGGAGTTTGAATTGTAGAAAGGGCATTTTTATGGACTTACAAGACAATTTTTTTTGTCATTTTGGCATGATTTTTGACAGAAAAATGAAACACCTCAGAATCAAATTTCTTATAGTTTTTTATACTAATTTTGACACCCACAATCGATTAAAAAAAGAATTTCAAGAATCTATTTTTGAAAATATCAATTTTGGTAAGGGTCCCCCCTTATGCTTTTTTCGCAAAAATGTTTGAAAAAATTTAACTTTTAATAATGCATAAACTTGAAATGTAGAATTGATATATAGGACAAACCATGAACAAAATGGCCTCTAGCTTGAAAATCGGTTCAGTTTTGACCAAGTTATGGGAGTTTGAATTGTAGAAAGGGCATTTTTATGGACTTACAAGACAATTTTTTTTGTCATTTTGGCATGATTTTTGACAGAAAAATGAAACACCTCAGAATCAAATTTCTTATAGTTTTTTATACTAATTTTGACACCCACAATCGATTAAAAAAAGAATTTCAAGAATCTATTTTTGAAAATATTCATTTTTGTAAGGGTCCCCCCTTATGCTTTTTTCGCAAAATTGTTTGAAAAAACTTAACTTTTAATAATGCATAAACTTGAAATGTAGAATTGATATATAGGACAAACCATGAACAAAATGGCCTCTAGTTTGAAAATCGGTTCAGTTTTGACCAAGTTATGGGAGTTTGAATTGTAGAAAGGGCATTTTTATGGACTTACAAGACAATTTTTTTTGTCATTTTGGCATGATTTTTGACAGAAAAATGAAACACCTCAGAATCAAATTTCTTATAGTTTTTTATACTAATTTTGACACCCACAATCGATTAAAAAAAGAATTTCAAGAATCTATTTTTGAAAATATCAATTTTGGTAAGGGTCCCCCCTTATGCTTCTTTCGCAAAAATGTTTGAAAAAATTTAACTTTTAATAATGCATAAACTTGAAATGTAGAATTGATCTATAGGACAAACCATGAACAAAATGGCCTCTAGCTTGAAAATCGGTTCAGTTTTGACCAAGTTATGGGAGTTTGAATTGTAGAAAGGGCATTTTTATGGACTTACAAGACAATTTTTTTTGTCATTTTGGCATGATTTTTGACAGAAAAATGAAACACCTCAGAATCAAATTTCTTATAGTTTTTTATACTAATTTTGACACCCACAATCGATTAAAAAAAGAATTTCAAAAATCTATTTTTGAAAATATCAATTTTGGTAAGGGTCCCCCCTTATGCTTTTTTCACAAAAATGTTTGAAAAAATTTAACTTTTAATAATGCATAAACTTGAAATGTAGAATTGATCTATAGGACAAACCATGAACAAAATGGCCTCTAGCTTGAAAATCGGTTCAGTTTTGACCAAGTTATGGGAGTTTGAATTGTAGAAAGGGCATTTTTATGGACTTACAAGACAATTTTTTTTGTCATTTTGGCATGATTTTTGACAGAAAAATGAAACACCTCAGAATCAAATTTCTTATAGTTTTTTATACTAATTTTGACACCCACAATCGATTAAAAAAAGAATTTCAAGAATCTATTTTTGAAAATATCAATTTTGGTAAGGGTCCCCCCTTATGCTTTTTTCGCAAAAATGTTTGAAAAAATTTAACTTTTAATAATGCATAAACTTGAAATGTAGAATTGATATATAGGACAAACCATGAACAAAATGGCCTCTAGCTTGAAAATCGGTTCAGTTTTGACCAAGTTATGGGAGTTGGAAGTTATGGAATGGTAATTTCAAGGTATATGGATATTTGGTCCCTTTGCAAGCCAACTATGTTTGTAATTTTTAGCATGATTTCACACAGAAAATGAACCTCCTCAGAAACCTTTTTCCTATTAGTTTTGACACCCTCATTTGATAAAAAATTAAATTTTAAATGTAAATTATTGAACGTGTTTTAAAACTAATATTATATTTGTAAAAAACAAATGTTTCAAAACTGCATAAATGCTAGATGTGTAACTAAACTGGAGGATAAATAATTATCATATTAATCAATGTTGCCGTTAATTAACTTGAACAGGAAGAACTCCAAGGGTTAAACTACGATTGAGGACAGAAGATTGATAAATAGATTCATCGATTCTTAATCAAATCATTCCCAACACAATCCGCTGTAACTTGACACAAAATATTGAAAACCTTCCTTCATTCACAGAATCATTCCACAAGCATCATCTCGAGATCGATTTGACGCAGGCCTGCGTTGGCGAGTTGAACACAATGCTGCGCGGCGAGATTAATTGCCCCATCATTTATGGTGTGGGTGTCAACATCAAGACTGGCGAGATCTTTCCAGCCTCGTTTCCGGACAGAGGACCCGATCGCCAGTTGCGCGATGCACGCATCTTTATGGGTGCACAAACGGTGAGTCTCCAGCTCCACTGGACGCCCAGCTAAGAAGTGTCTAAAACAATTATCATTATCGTTGTACAGGTCCTGGACGTTTATGACTCTACGCTGGGCATGCTGCGCATTGGACCCTTCAACTATGATCCATTGCGCGGCGCCGACTTGTGGCTGTCACAGACGGATGAGTTTCTGCTGCAGCACTTGTCCTCCAGTCCCGACGTGGAGCCGCCGCATTTTGCGCCGCAGGTGCGTACAAAAAACTAGACACCCCCACCCACTGTGTTGTGACTAATTCAGCTGTTCCTATTGCAGATGCGTGCCACCATCCGATTCATACAGGAGAACCAGTTTCCCGCTGTCACCGTCTTCAGGGATAATCGGCCCCGTTACTATAGACGCGATGATGCCACGGGCTGCTGGGTTTTGGTTAGATATTAAAGCTTAATTTAGTGTTTTTAGTTGTTACGCAAAGTAGTGAAAACGTTTTTCTCAATAACTCCCCCTTTCCCCAATACATCAAGCTGTACATCATCTGTACATCACATACAATTGTAAATCGGTGCATGTGCTAATTATCGTTAATTATCGTTCCTCCGTAACCTTCCCTCTTCCCATTTCGAACCCCCCCCCCCCCCCCATACTTATATATATTTACTTTCTATACTATATAATCGTTGCTTCTGCTTACACATTTTTGCAATTTAATTGTTGAGTTTAATTGTTTTTGGCTGTAATTGAATTCGTTGCGATTTTGCAATACATGCTTTATTTATAAACTCGATTAGCAATTAATTCCCTTTGCTTTTGTATTTAGCCTGCGTATCGAGTCTTGTATTGTATATCTCAAATATCAAACATATTCTCTTTAATTACATAGATTCTAGATTGAGTTCGGATATATAGAACAACTTTGGAATGCGCCTTATAAATGGATCTGAAAGTAAAATAAAAAAAAAAACACGATATATTACATATGTATATGTATATACATATATCTAATTCTAATAAACAGAATTGAAATGAAATATTTAAAAAAGAGATTCTTAGCAAAATATATATATATATATATACATTATTATACACATGTAAACAAACATTTAAATGCAATCAATTTAGTTTGTAAACTGTAAACTGTAATCAAACTTAAAGAAATTAAAAATGGCTTGGCTATTCATACATACATACCACAAAATGATGTTTGCAATGCGTTTTATTTGGTTTTTAAAATGAGAAATATACATGAAGTTTATATTTTGTGTTGAAAATACGTTACAAGCTGCTAACATAATGTTATACGTCTGTTAGCTAACAGAGTTGCTCCTCTAGTCTGTTAATGTTATCTAACAAATCTGGTCACACTGTTTTGCCACTTATCGTACAATCGATTCGCCCTACTTATCGACAGTCGTGTCGTCGTTGTCTCGGGCTGAGGTTACTGGGTGGGAAAAAGTGAAACAAATTTTGAATTAAATCTTATTTCGCATTGATTAATTGCTTTATGATATAACTACAACAACTGCAACACGTTGAACGTGTCTTGCACTTTTCGAGGACTGCAAAAGAACTAAAAAAAGACTGAAACTCAACCAATTTCTAATCACACTCAAAGACTTTCTATCTACTACATCAAAATAACATCACACGAACACAGTGGCAGCCAGCAGCCAGACAGAGAGGAAAAACCGCTCACACCACAATAAATATAGTGTGCCCGCCGTCCACTTTCGTAAGCCACACGGCAGAATCTGAAATCCGCATTGAAATACATAAGAAGAAAGAGGATTAAAGCGTAAATAACCGATTGATTCACACAAGGGACGTGCAGAGAAAGAAAGAGGAGAGGCACGGGGCGTGGGGAGCTTTTTCCGAGTTTTGCTGTGGACAACGACGACGACAACGTAAGTAGTTTGGAATTTCTTAATTACCGTCTTTTTCTAACGAATAGACAAAAGTAGAACATAAATGATGTGTGTGTGTGTGTGTGTGGCAACAACGATAGCGCACAGACTCATGCACACATGGGCATACGCACATTTCAGCTATGCAAAGCGGGCAATGTTTACAGTTATTTCTCATGCATTTAGCGTAGGGTTGCCAACTTGAGCAAATAAACGAAACTGACAACGCACCGATCGTGCATTTACTGTTATCTGTTATATGCTTCTTATATGCCAACGTACACATGTATGTATGTGTGTATGCCAGTGAAATCGAAATTGAAGCTTGCTTATATTTTATTTAGGTGACAATTGAAAGAAAAAATAAAAGTTGCGGGCTGAATATTAAGTGACTATTATATACAATCAATCATATGCAAATTAGGTTGTAATTAAATTGTGTAAAATGTAAATGTATTTAACTGCCAGACATTTAAGAACATATACATATGTACATACATACATATTTATATCAAAATTTTAATACATATATTCTCGATATGAACGTCGATCAGAATTTGATTTAATGTATTTATTTAATTTCGACCAGAGGCAGTCAGCATAGGAAATTTTATTAAATATTACAAGAATTTAATGAAAAATTATTACTAAATGATAAACAAATTTAATAGTATAATTAAAATTATATGTTTACAATGAGATTCATTTTGATAACTCTCGCGGTCTTAATTGATTAGTAACATTTTATAATTACACTTTTTTCAGTAGATCTTGGAGATCATCAGAACTAAACTCATTAGAATGTGTGTCTTTTGTTGTTATTTTCAGCGATAAACCAGTAATAATATGAACGGTAAGACGCCATTGAACGGTGGCGCACATAGCGTTGATTTGTACATCACGCATCTGGATCATGTTGGCCCCTATCTGAAGGTATATGGTCAGATCAATAGGGATGCAGCGACACTGATCAGCAAGCGCATCGAGACGCTGTTGCCCACCTGCTTTGCCATAGACCCGAGTTGGTCAAACGAGCGCCAGCAGGCGCTCCTCACTCCTGGCACATTCTGTGTGCTGAAGCGTACAGGCGCCGCTCCCGGCGATGTGGAGTATATGCGAACCCGTGTGCTCAGCGCTGCCATCGATGACAGCAAGCAGCAAACTCAATCGAGTAATCGCAGCCAGATGCGTGTCGAGATTGAGTTTATTGATTACGGCTACAAGCGTAATGTGAGCAGTCACGATGTAAGAACACCATTCAAATTCCATAGCTATCTTGTAAACTGATATCGTTTATTTATTATTTCTATCCGCAGCTGCTCTTCTCCAAACAGCCGCAATTGTTGCAGAATGTTCCAGTTCTCTGCTCACAGTATATTGTGCTCGGCATCTGTTCGGAATGGGATCAGAGCGAACTGGATATTGTGAATCAGCTGATGGTGAATCATATAGTCAGCATTGAGGTGGATCCCATACAGATATGTGGCCAGAGATTTGCCAGCGTACGCTGGAAGGATTTCGAACTAGACGAGTTCCTCGTGCAACAGAAGCAAATCGGCGCACCCATTGCCAGAGATCTGATCATGGATCACTGCAAGAAACTGTGGAAGGCCGGACCACAGTCACCCATCATTGAGTACAACAACAACATCCAGGTCACTGACGGCTCTAGCACCAAAACACCTACAGACTTGGCGCGCGAACAGATCGCGGCACGCTTTTCGCTCGCCGCCCGTCTCGACGTGCATCGCATGAGACCGATAAAAACAGCAGTAGCGGCCAACGAATATTCACCACCCAAACAGGTGGTGCAGCCGGCCCCTCAAATGGTGATACCATTGGCCAATTTGGTAAGATATTGATTAATCTATATATAAATCTGGTATATATTTAAATCTGTTTGTGCTGACTGATTGGTGCATCATCTGTCTTTCTCTTTAAATTATTTTCTAAAGATCTTTGTAGTAATTATACAAAATGTGCCTTTTAATTTATGTACTAAAAACTATTACCGTTGCTTACTCGACTAGGGAAATATTTGTATAATCATGTCAATAATATGAAATCTCATTCCATTTGCAGAGCAGCGTGCAGACGGCACCTGCCCACCTGGCCAATGCTCAGAAGGCGGCATTTGCAGCAGCGGTCAATCAACCATACAATCAACAACGTGCCAATTATCAAACTTCCGAGCCATCGTCGGGGCTATTGCCCACTCACAATGTTTACACGCCCAAAACTAGTCCCAGGCCACTGAATATGTATTATAATGTGCGCCTCAATAACCCAATGCAGCTGCAGCCGCTGGTGCAGTTGCCAAAGCAGCCATCTCTGATCTATACGCCCGTACCACGGTATGCGCTTTCACAACCACCGACTGCGGTGGCGGTGGCTGCACAGAAGCAGCAGCAGCAACAACAGCTGCAGCCCATCATTCCGGCCTTTCGCACCACCAGTCTGACGGTTGGTTTGACCTATGATGTCTATGTGAGTTTCGTGGAAAACGGTCCGCATTTGTTTTGGGTGCAACTGAAGAGCGCCACAAACGATCTGAACGCAATGATGGCTCAGATCGAGCATATGCGTCTGCAGGCGCTGGTTAATTTTCCGGGCGTTGGCACTGCCTGTGTGGCGCGCTTTTCCGAGGATGGCAACTGCTATCGTGCCTTAGTCAGCGCCATCTACGGCCAGAGATTCCGTGTTGTCTATGTGGATTATGGCAACTCGGAGATGGTCGGGCTCACAGATCTCTATCAGATACCTCAGGAGCTCTTGAAGATCAAACCATTTGCCTTTCGCTTTGCCCTTGCCGGCGCCAAGGAACTGGGCGCCCTCGATGAGAGCATGAAGCGCATCTTCAAGAATTCAGCGTTATACATCAACTTTCAACTGACGGTGCAGGCAGCGGAAAGCGTGGGCTCCATGCAGACCTGCCAGCTATTGCATAATGTAAGTAAATTGAGAGCAAATATTGAGTAGAGATTGCAACAAATATCATAATTTCACAGGGTAACAGCATGCTGGAGGTGCTTAAGAAGTTGAAGAACTCACGTCAGGCGTACGCCAAGGCGGAGCAGCTGCACAATGATGATGCTGTCGAGATACGGTATATTGATTCGCCGAGCAACTTTTACGTGCAGAAGGTGAACAATGTGACGGAGTTCGAACAGCTGATGGATGAGATGTTCGCCTTCTACAATATCAATCAGATGGTGCCTGATCAGCTTCTCCTCGGCGCGCCCTGTGTGGTCAAGTGCGATCGCGAATGGTATCGCGCCGAGCTGCTGCGTGTGGATGACTCTACCATCATTGTGCGTCATGTGGACTTTGGCTACGAGCAGCATGTGAAGCGCCATTTAATTGGCATCATTGCGGAGAAGCATTTGATGATGCCCCGCCAGGCGATCAAGTGCTGCTTGAAAGGATTCGAGAACAGTGAGCTGAGCATGGACAAGATTACCGATCAGTTCGAGATGCTCGCCGAAGAGTCGAATATCCGGCGTCGCACGTTCAGCGTGCGAGTTTTTCGCATCGAACCCGATGGCCTCAATGTGGTCAATCTGCTCGCCAAGAATCTGAATGTGATGAAGAAGCTTTACAAGCTCTCGATGCCCTTCGAGCAGTACCTCACACTGGAAAAGGGCGAGTTCAATGCGAATGTGACGCGTGCAGAGTCCACAGCCTCCGATGCACTGCCCCAACTGTTAGAGAAGGGTCAAGTGCTCAACTCTACAACTGTAGAGAGTGAGGATCGCATGCAGCTGCAGAAGCAGAAGAAAAATGGCAATGCCAACGCCAGCAACGACTGGGAAAAACACAGCTCGGCTTCGGCCAGCTCCAAGGATACTCAATCGCAGCAGAGCGGCGCCAATCGTCCGCTCCAGCAGCCACGCAACGAGCGCAATGGCCCCGACAGCAATCTAGTTCGACGCAGTCGCGATACCCGCAACGACTCGAGCTTCGAGAGCCACAGCACCAGCAGCTACACCAGCGGCATAAGCTCTCCGCGCAAGGGCAACCGTCAAAATGGACGCGATCGCACGGATTCACCTCGTCTGCAAAATGGAGGCAAACTAGAGGCGAACAAAAATACGTGAGTATTGAGAAATTCTTTGGGAGTAATCTTTATCATCATATAGCAAATAAAATATTAAAATATTGTATTGTTCAATTGCCATCTGAAAGTGAATTTAAACTTGTGTAACTTAGTATCTCATATTATTGTTTCTTTGCAGTCGCTTTGCAAACAATCAATCGCCGCGCAAGGATCAACAACAGCAGCCGTCACAGCGCAATTCGCCCAACCAGCGCTCCCAAAATGCTCCGCAGGGCTTTGCACAGAAGCCGCAACGTCAAAAGTCGACGCTAGATGGCACCGCAGGCAGCTCGAAGCGCTCCAGTGGCGTGGAAAGCGATGGCACCTCCAATACGGAAACGTCAGTGTCGCCTAAGCCCTTGCCCACAGCCGAGCCGGAGAAGTATGTGCCGCTGGATAAGCCATTTGTGGTGCAGGATATTAAAACGCCCACCAAGGAGGCGGCTAGCCTGTCCTGGTGGGTCTCGCCATTCCAATTCTACGTAGTGCGAAAGTCTCTAGCTTCCAAATACGAGAGTCTGCTGCGCGAGATGCGCCACTTCTATCGCCACAAGCCTCATCAGCAGCTCCAGCTGAAAGTTGGCTCCAGTGTGGTGGTGCGCCAACGCAAGGATAATTCCATAATGCGCGGCACAGTCGTTGCCTGCAATCATATGCTGCGCAAATATCGCATCTTCTGCGTGGACGCGGGCAATCTGTTGACCGTCAGCTCCGAGGATGTCTGGCAGCTGGAGCAGCGATTCGCCGATCCGCCTTGCCTGGCACAGCGCTGCAGCTTTGATGGCGTTGTGACTAACTATGATCATTTGTATATTGTCGATCGCATGGAGAAATTTGTGCCCGCCAATGCCAAAGTTGAATGCGAATTCAAATCAAAACAACAGCAGCAAAATACCACCTGCAACACTTATATAGTTAAAATGCTGGTGAATGGTGCCTCACTGCGCGATACTCTAATCAATGCCCAGTTCCTGACTGAGGTGGCAGAGCGTGAGTCGAATCGAACTAGCAATGTAACTTAAACGAATCCATCCAACTAATCATATGTCCCATTTTATAGAGGTGCGCGTTGGTCTTTTAGCCGGTCAGCAAGTGCGTGGCAAATTCACATCCATTCGGGACATGACCAACTTTAAGATACGACTCGAGAGCTGCAGCGATGTGAACTTCTTGTGCAGCTACGATGATGCCAAATTTGTCAAGTCCAACAAGGATCTGGCCAAGCCCTTCAAGGAGCACTACGATGGCAAATCATATGCCTTGAATATCAAACATGTTTGTGAGAATAATATGTGAGTGAGACCGTCTAATTTATTTATCATCTAATTCGACTAATGTACAACTTTTGTTTATGCAGTATTCACTTGCGTCCAGTTATGCCGCTGTTCAAGGAGGAGCGCAGTGCCTTCATTTGTGGCTATCCCGTTTTTATTAATAGCTTTAAAGCCCTGGTCGTCTACACGGCCAGGTCTTATCGAGTTTTCGTGCAGCCCAGCGATGTGCAGGATGCCATGAAGCAGCTGCTCGATGATATGTATGAGTATTATTCCAAAAAAGGTGAGCACAAATAAGAATTGTTAGCTTTGACTTGACGAAGATCAGAGACCACGGTTGTTAATAAGCAGAAATGGTATTGTTAATTTTATAGATACATTAAATAGTAAACTTGTTTTTTACTCGTTCCAAAATTAGAATACCCTCTGTTAGATTTTAAACATCTGAGAGCTACTCACTAAAACCCCATCTTCCATTTTAGGTAAACAACTGCGCAAAATCGAGAAGGATCAAATCTGTGCAGCACTCAGCGCCGATGGCAACTGGTACCGCGCACGCATCCTGGCCAAGGATGGCAAGGGCGCTCGCCTGGACGTGCTGTACATTGACTACGGCAACTCGGAGCAGTTGGCACGCGATCAGCTCAGGCAGCTGGAAGAGAAGTTCTACGTGAATAAAAGCTGCTATGCAGTTGAGATTAATTTGCCTTTTGGTCGCATCCACAGCGATGAGAAATTAAAGGCGCGGCTCGCCAAGCTATTGGAGGATCAGATGGTCACAGTGAAACCCATTGAGACGAGACGCAATCATCTTATTGCCGACGTTCTGCTGTCCAATGGCAAGGATAGTGTAGTGGATACTCTAAAGGCAGAGAAGCTCATTGCAGGCAGGGATATTGAATATATGCGTAAGCAGCTGGACAAGGAGAAGCCCTTCATATACGAGTACATTGAATGCGTTGATCTGACCATCGATGATGATGAGGAGCAGCAGCAGCGCAAGGCGAAGTCAAACTCGGCGACTAGCTCGCCCAAGGCCAAGAAGCCGCAGCAAGAGGTAAAGGATACAAAGGAAAAGAAGCAGCAGAGCAACAAACAGCCGGAACAGGTGGTGCCTGCAGCGCCACCAGTGGCCACCGTAGCAGAAGCTGCTCCCAAAGCTGAAACGAAGCCTGTGGAGCCAGCGCCGGTTGAAACTCTGCCAGAGCCGCTGCCCGCTGTAGAGATCGAGCCAATCGTTGCTCCTGCAGTCTCGCCCACGCCAACGCCCACGCCCAGTGTGGCAGCAGCCACCCCACCACCCGATCCTTACAAGGACATGGAGACAGTCAGACTGAGCCACTGGGATAATCCCGCCCATTTCTATGTGCATACCATGGATGCGCTGCCCAAGCTAAAGCGTCTCAACGAGAATCTGATGATTGTGTCGCCGTCGCTGCCACAGCTGGTAGAGATTGTCAATGGAGCCGAATGCATCTCAATGTTTTCGATGGACAAGAAATGGTATCGTGCCAAAATACTCGATGCTGAGCTCATGGTGCTGCAGTTCATCGATTATGGCAACACCGATTGCGTCTCGGACGCCAAGGAGATTAAGCAGAGCATGGGCACCCAAACGGAGCCCCTGTGCCTGCCCTTCGCTCTGCCTATTGCACCCAAGGGCACCATGGACTGGGTAGATGCAGCCAATGGTATTTTCAATGATTCCTACGACAAGACCCTGCACTTCGAGTACTTGACCCGCGGTGACGGCCAGACTCGCAGCTATGTCAATCTCTACGTCGATGGCGTCGATGTGGCCAAGAAACTGGTGGCCGATGGCTTCGCCAAGCCGCTGGATTACGTGAGCAGCGGCAGCAGCTGTTATATATCGCATGTGAACAGCATCACTGACTTCTATCTGCAGCTGGAGAGCGACTCCAAGGCGCTGGAACTAATCGAACTGTATCTGGGCGATGCGGAGAAGCAGCTCCAGCCGCTGCAGCGCTTCGAGAAGGGCAGCATTGTAGCCGCTTTATTCGATGACGATGCACTCTTCTACCGCGCTGAGCTACTGCGTCAGCTGCCCGATGAACGCTACGAGGTGCGATTCATTGACTACGGCAACACTTCCACGACGGCCAAGTGTTTGTTGCTCTCGGAGCAGATAGCCAGTGTACCCATTTTGTCCAAGCGCTGCTCGCTGCAGCTGCCAGAGGATTATGTTGATTGGTCAGATAAGGCGGAGGCCAAGTTTGCGGAGCTTACAGGCGAGGGTGAACTAGTTTTTACCACACAACTGCTGCAGCCGGGTTTGGAACATGTTCTCATACATCTGTTGTTGGATGAGGAGAATGTCCTGGATCGACTACTGCCTCTGTGCACGCGCAAGCAGCCCAAGGTGCAGGTGGAACCAGTTGTCGATAGCTCCGAATCGAGCGTTGACTCCGTTAGCCAAACGGCCATTGTTACCCATGTGAATAGTCCCACTAGCTTCTATCTGCAGTTCGATGCAGATGTTCAGCTCGTGGAGAGCACCGGGGAGAAGCTGAATTCGGAGAACGCCAACCTGCAGTCCAGGAAGGATGTTGCCAAGCTGGGTGAACTTTGTGTCGCTCAGTTTGCTGATGACAATGAATTCTATCGTGCACGCATCTTGGAGCAGCTGCCCGCCAAGACGTCGCTGCAATATCGCGTCCTCTTCATTGACTATGGCAATCAGGCGCTTGTGGATAAACTTTTTGATATGCCTGCGGATCTGGCTCAACTGAAGCCACTAGCGGAGCTGCATGCATTGGAATCGTGTGCCAATTTTCTGAAATACCCAAAGGAATCTCGCGAGGCACTGGATGCACTAATCGACAGCTGCAACGGCGAGGTGGCCGTCGAGTTTGTCAACAAGTCAACGCAGCCACCAGTGGTCCGGCTAAAGACCATGGATAAAAATGCTCTAAACATACATGAGCAGCTACAGAAGCTGCTGGAGGCGGCGCTGCTGAAACAGGGCACTAACAATGACTGCATCATTTCGCATGGCAGCTCACCCAAAAGTTTCTATCTGCACCTAAAGAGAGACTCAGCCGAACTTGATTTGATTGTAAAGACGCTGCTGGGCCTCACAGCGGATAAGCTGGAGAAGATTGGCAGTCCCGCCGAGAATCAAAATGGCGTTTGCTACGCCCCAGATGATGATTGCTACTATCGCTGCTGCATTAGAAAACATCTGGCCGAGGGCTGTGAGGTGTTCCTCATTGACAACGGCGGCACTCTGGTCACACAGCAGGTTTTCGCGCTGCCGGAGCAGATTGCACAGATATCGCCGCTGGCGCTCCACTGCCAGCTGAGCGAAATTCCCAAAGATGTGTCAGATGACAAGCTGGAGGAGGCATTTGCCGCGCTGCTGGAGCAGCATTTCGGTGAGGTCTACGAGCTGGTCAGTGAGCTCAAGGAGGACACAAAGACGCAGCAGGCCGTGCAGCTGCGCATCAATTACAAGGACTTTGCCGAGGAGCTTGCAAGCACAGTGGCCGGCGTGCAGCAGCCGCTTGAGGTGGTGCTGCGTAATTGCTTTGTGGTGCAGTACGATAATGCCAAGTCGTTCTATGTGCAAATGGAACAGGATGTGCCGGCGGTAGAGCAGATAACCGATAAAATTCTCGATGCCGATCAGAACTTTGAACCCTTCACGCAACTGGAAGTGGGCGCACTTTGCGTGGCCAAATTCCCCGAGGATGATGTCTTCTATCGCGCCGAGATCGTCAAGCTACTTGATGGCGGCAAGTGCGAGGTGCATTTTATAGATTTTGGCAACAATACGGTCAGCGATGAGTTCCGCAAGCTGCCCGAAGATCTGTTAAAGGAGCCGCGCTACAGCAGTCGCTGCGAACTGGAGAGCGCCACCATTGCCAAGTGCGATGTGGCCGCATTGGGTGCGTTCATCGATACACACTACTCCGAGACATTCCAGCTGGAGATACTCACCAAAAAGGATGAGCACAACACGCTCGTGGTGCGACTCTTTTACCAGGACACAAACATCATCGAGCAGCTGCGTCTGCAGAATAAGTCGTAGATAATCCTCACCCGGAATCCCTCCCCAAAACAAAAATAATCCGTCGAATCAGGCGTTGAGAGGCATGCGATTAAAAAGAGTTAATGCTAAAAGCATTCTCACATACACACACACACACACACACACCTTTTACACACACTCACACCTTTTATACACACACACACACACACACCACACTCAAGCATATTTGCAATATGAATGCAAAAGATTGTGATTAGTTCTTGGCTAGAATATCCGTTGTATTACATAATTTAGTTGGAACAAGTTAAACTTATTCTAAAATGAAACAGTGGATTGTAAAAGCTAATAATTTTTGCTATATATATAGCCAGCAGCTTCATTGATTTTTCATGGAAAACCAAAATGAAAGCTCATTTATAATTAACAAAGTAAAAAAAAAAACAAAAAAAAACGAATACACTTCTATAAAAAAACGAACAAAAAAAAAACGAAAAACCTAAAAAAAAATTGCATAAAATAAAACGAAAGGAATGCAACTAAAAAAAATTTGTGAAAAATATTTAGATGCAAATCTAACTAACGAAAAGTTGTCGAAAGAAAAGGCAATGAACGAGTTATTGCTCAATTATAACACAGACATATACACACTTTTAAGCAATTTTATATAATCAAAACTTCCTCTAGAGGTATGTGTGTTGAAAATATATGGACGGGTTAATTTATGTTATTTTTGTTTTACAATTACTCACTATTCTTTTTTACTTATTTCAAAGTTTGTGACTATTGTTTGCTCAATTTATACAACTGAAAGAAAGAAAAACACATTTGTTTTCATTTATATTACATACTTTACATTCAAATCACAAATTACTAATATTCAAAAAACATTTTTCAAAAAAATAACAAAACAAAAAAAAAACAAATTTGAAGCAAAGACTAAAATCTAATGGAGTATGGGTTTTGATATATTAAAAACCTAATAATAATACAATGTCATATTTTTCTATCAATTCTTTTTCATGTTGTAAACAAAAAAAAATTCAAATAAAAATTAAATGAAAACCACGAAAAAGAGCAACGGATTTATCTTGAATTTACCTGTGGCTATTATAATTTGCCCTACCTGAGCACAGGTAGATATTTGGCAAAAGGAAACGCCGGCAGATATAAAATTAGGGTATTATAGCAGCAAGTAGCTACTGGTCTGTTAGGGTGTTATCAGACCTTAGGTTGTCAGTTCTGAAAACAGAATTCTTCTGATAATAACCCAACAAAACAGAAAATTGATTTTTGTGTGACAACTGTCAGTTGGAGTAAGAGTTTCTTAAGGTCTTAATAAATTAGAACATTCTTGATAAGAAATGTTGTTGCATAAGTCTTATCAGAGACGTAAGTACACCAATGTTTGCCTTCTTTTTTTTTGTGTTAACTGTAATATGAGGCATTTCGAGTCGGAAGCGAGAGACGTGTTAGATTCATTAAAGCGAAAATGCTGCTGGGTGACATCGTCACCGATCGATCGATTTGTTAGCATTTGATAGCTAATTGAAGCCGAAATTGAGCTGCCCGCCCGATGCTGCAGACAACAGCCAAGCAATAAAGCAGTCCAGATCTGAATCACAAACAGAGTAATTCAATTCAATTCAATTCCAAGCAGAGTGTGCTTCAAATCGTACATGTGTATATCACTTTCCATTGTTATCACCGCCTGATACCGAGCACTGAAATGCAGTGAGAGCCAAACAGCGAGAGAGAGAGAGAGAGAGCGAGAGAGCAAACTGCAGAGAGTGTGAGAGCAAAACTCGTGAAATTTTCATTTTGAGTTTTTCAATTTCACTAACGAAAATTACAACGCTACCCAGCCGATGCCACCCTCAAGCGGGCTGCATTATCGTCGCGTCGGGTCGGTGCTTTATCAACGTTTTCGGTTTTCCAACCGAAAGGCAACCGAGAACCGAGATCCGAGCGATCGCCGTTCTGGGCAGCCATTGCTTCAATTCCAAGTCTGCGGTTGAATTGAACGGGTCGGTTCCGGTGTTCGCGATCGGTACCGTCAGTGGCAAATAAAAAAAATAAATAAATTCGTGTTAATTGAAATACGACGGAAATTTCGGTGAAGCGAAGAAATATATTCTTTTGGTGTAGTGTCTATCTACTTGATCACATCAAATGCAACTTAAAAACCTGAAATTATAAACTATATTGAAAAGGAATGAATATGTTGAAAATGTGCTTTCGGACAGTCAGTTTTCACAAGGATAACGCATATTAAATGGGAATATATTACATTTCTTGGATTACCTAAGAGGTAAGTAAGACAAGCAAAGTAAATTCACTTAAGAACGTTTTATTTTCAAAGCGTTATCAGTGTCGTTGGGGTTATCGCTAGTAAAAGATTACAGAATAACTGACTAATGCGTAGAGTGCTTTAAGATTTGACTCTAATCAGAAGACTTAACATTGAGCTGTCGCCTATTCTAGGTTTTTAGTTAGTGCGGTTTGACCCAAACTGGAGCTCTCCGCACAGCATAATGAGATAAACTAGTTCAATTGATTTCAATTGAGTGAAGAGACAGAACACAGCGAGAACTGTTGGAAATTGAAATTGAAAGTAGAGGCGGACTTATAAACGCGTACGCTCATGTGCCTGGGTGGTTCTGAAAGTACTCGTGAGTTTTATGTCAAAGTGAAATACTTGTATTTGAAAATTATTTATTATAATACTCATAAGATGTCTTGAAATTTTAGTTGTCGGAGGATAACACTAGTTAGATAAGACGTTCTATTTGGTAAGCTTTAATGAAATATGAATCGCTATCTTAATCACATAGAAGTTGACTTGAGTTTATGGTAACAAAGTTCACTTTCGTTGAGTGTTGTTAAGAGGCATGCATCACTTATAGGACTCACCTCGTATTTGATGCATGCCGCTGAATACGTTGGTGTATAAATTACTAAAACAGCTAGTAATTTGTACTGCAATTACCTCTCATAAAACGTGACACCTGCCTTATCATCCATTGGCGCTTAATCTTTATAATTACTCATATGCCAGCTATAAAAGCTGTTATTGTTCTTAAGCGTCTTTGAACGTGAGTAAAGATGGTAAATATGAGGGCACGGTGCAAGAAACCTTTTCCATTTGTTGAAGTTTCTTATGTGCAAGGTTTATCTTTTTATATTACATATTCTATGACAAAAAGTCAAATACTCGATTTGAGAATGGTATTTCCAGGAACTTTATTTGTTCTCTAAATATGCATAGATGCCAAAATAGAGGTAGAAACAACTCTAGGGACAATATCAACTTTTTTGATTTCTACATAACATCTACTAATATTTGAACTTTTGAACAGGAATACTAGTTCTTCAAGTTGTTCATTCTGTTTATGTTGTTCGCAATTAGTATGTTCTCTGAATTGTTAATTATAATCATAGTAAATATTAGTCGGTTTTTTCTGGCTAACTGTAGTTTTACGTAGAACTTCTCTAAGTTTTACATATCTCTCGCATGTGACACACATATTTCTTTTCATTCCTTAGTTAGTTCTTCAATTAGTCCAATCGCGAATGGCAATGGTCAGTTTTTCAGCTGAATTCATTGTTTTTATTTTTTTATAACGTCTCTGGGGGAATGTATTCTTGATTGTGTTTAATTGAAATAAATGGGCAACGTTTTTATTACAGTTGTTGTTGCTGTTGCATTCAATTAATTTCATGTTGCCTCAACTTCGACTTTGACGATGTTTTCGTCATCGATGCTTCCCTTTTTTGGAGCAAAAGGCTGAACAAATAAAAAAAACCACTTGCAATCAGAACTGAAATATTTCATTACCCTGATAAAGCCAACTTGTAGTATATTTTGTATAAATGTTGTGCACTTGACGTACTCCGATAAGATTCAGATACGTTAAAAGTGTTGCAGTAGTTAGAAAACAAATAATATTTGGGGTGCAAGAGGAACAAATAGCGCCCCTCCTGTACGACTATGCTATTGTATTGTTTCAACACATAAAGTCTAAACAAATAAATCTTTATCAAACGCACACGGCTGTAGAAAAATGAAAATAAATCTTCCAAAGGGAGGGGAACTGCCCACCTGTTGAGGGGGTGAAGTACAAGCACAAACAAACACACAAACATACTCACACACAGACACACACACATACACCCATATAGAACATCTCGTAACGCCCACAAAGTGTGACAAGGGGAATCATAAGAGCACATAAATCCATTCACAAATGTTTAGAATGTTATTAAAATATTTGAAACTAATTTAAAGTTTCCTTCTTCTCTTTTTTATAAGATTTTATATATCGTTTTTTATAGGTTCGTTTTTTACTGATCCCATAATCGCCTGCTTAACATCTATCTGCCTGGGTTATATGGAAATAAATAATATTCCATGCATATTTATCATTAGCCAGGCCGTAATCCATTGCCCGACACATCTGCCCCATCCCAATATGAGTTTTCCCTATTATTGTTTGGGGATTGTCGAGCATTGTTTGTCTGCTTTTTGCTTTCGGCCTCTTGATTGAGCCTCATATATATACATAAATAAATATGGTACAAATGCGGCCAAAGTGGAAAGCATAGATTCGAATTCTGATTTCAATTTCTGAATTTCAATTTCAATTTCTATGCCCCGTCCCACCTTCTATAAAGTATAAAAGGGCCCATCTGGGGGGGTGGATAGAGCGGCTGTCTCTGATCTGTTTTTATGGCTATAGAAGTTTCCATGCCTGTCGAGCATTAGCCCTTTTTATTGCCAATTCTATTGAATTTAAGCCCAACAAATGTCCGATACACCGCAACACGCCACAGATCTAAAAAAGAATAAATGAATTGGTATATGTGCCATAAGTTTGCAGTTGGCTGTTTTGTCTTCTATCTTTCCTGCCTTCAAATTTTTAAATTTCATTTTAATTTTGAACAAAAAACTTGTATATGGCATATATAAGTAAGTATTTATAGCCAGAGCTCATTGTTGTGGTCGCTGTCTGTGTGGAAATGTGTGGAAATCACTTTAATTTTATTTTTTTTTTTCGCCGATTCGGCAGTCTTCTCTAATGACAGAGGTACACTCACAGTAGGCGACAGAAGTATGCATTACTGTTAAATAGTATATATAATATTATTAACTTTGATATCTTATGATTATCGTTTTTATTATTAATGTTAATATTATTATATTGATTATTCTTTGGAATTAGTTGCTACTGTCAAGATCTGCATACTTTTTGCCAGCACTGTGCGTCACATTCCCCAACTCTTTGTCAATTGGAGCAAATGAATTTTTGGGAATATTCCAAAATCCGCTAATTTTACATGGAAATCGTGTTACTTGCTGGCTATAATTGGCCAAAACGCGTCATTTCACAGCAGTTGGCCGATACTCGGAAAGGTTGTGATATATATTTCAACATTTTATTATTGATTGGTTTAGAGCGCTTTGTTGCCTTGTCTCTCTTATCGGTTATAGGGCGACATTAAAGCCATGCATTATTGTTCAGACTTGAAATGGCTTGGCATATGTCTTATTGCGCTCAAATCGGATTTCTATATAGATAGAAGACCGAGTGGCCCATAAATCATATACATATGTATGTACATGTCATTCAGGCCCGTTAAGTTCTGGCAAACAGGCCAACATACGCCATTTTGTAAATGGGTGGCGTCTGTTGGCCATAAGTCAACATTTATTAATGCCATTAATTAATTCTTGACTGCTCGACTCGAAGATATCCTAATAATAATATTCAACTTTTTAATCGACACTGAATATTTATTACTTTTTATATCAAGTAAAGACAAAGTTTTCAAGTGACTGCTACTTGTTTGCTCTTCAAACTAATACTCCTTGGGTCGTCTTTATAGGGTATAAAAGATTTGTCAACGCTGACATTCTTCTTGTCAACCGATGCACTTGCAGTATTATTATAAAAACTAAACTTGAGACTAAACAAAAATAAACAAAAACAAAATCAAATGCAATGCAATTATCGTGAATGTCACAAAAAATATGTGAGTGCCTTTGGGGTGTATCATAGGCAAACCGCCCCCTCCCCGCAGACTATTGTTTGATACCTGATATTTGTTTGTGAAATTATAGGGAAAAGTACGTTTATAAATAAAGACAACAAATTAGTCATAAACAAAGGTTTTGTAATCACGCAACGATTTTGCAACAAACTCGAAATTGGCACGTGCATTTTCCGGATGGAAAACGAAACAGAACAAGAAGAAGAACAGAGCCATTTGCCTATCGCATGACTTTACCAATTGCATTGTAATGGGGCGTGACAGCAACATAAACAACTGTGAAAAGTGCAAACGGTTTCTTTTTCCATTTCCATTTCAATTTTCTTGCTTTGATATCAATATGTTCGAAAAACCATTCTCCCCATATGGCAAAAAGATTATCATGAGTAAAAACAAATCGTATAGATGAGCCTGTGAATTCGTATTTTGTGTGGCTTTTGGCAATTAATCAATTTGCAGTTTGATCTTCAATAATTTTTGGCAAAGTGCTTTTCGTGTTTTGACACGTTCCATAAAAGAGCACTTTTACGATTCCCCAATATGTCTATATATATATATATATATCTATATGATTTATGGTGCGTAGCTCGCTTTCTGTTTGATGTTGTATCAAGAGATATATAATAAATTTCGGGCGTAACGATAAGATAATAGACAAAAGAAACCAGAAATAAAGGAATACTAAGACTTCTCTAATTCGGATGTCAGCGGGTGAGTCAGTGTTGCGTTATATTTAACAGGTGGTTTTTTATTTTTACCTTCATTGACGAATTCAACTTGAAGAGAATTGCAACTTGTAAATTGTTTCCGGCACGACGCGAAACACTTGGAACGACTCATCCCACTGCTGTTAATCAGCGATTTTATAACCCAAATACATTTCGTATATTCGGTTGAGCTAGCTACCCTAAAATTTTGTTAAGGTTTCTACACTGATAAAAATAAGATTAATTGACTGTTTCTACCGATTAGCAATATGAATTTGTGGTTTTTCAATAGATATAAAAACTTTTCTGCAATATGAATAAAACGAATTTCTATGAAAAAAAATTAATTACAATTTTTGGTAAATGTTATATTCAATCTAAAAATGTATTCCTTTTTACATTGTAAAATATATTGTCCCTGGTTAAAGCAATAAGCAAAATAAGCTGTATTTAAAAGACGTTAAATATTTCCTGTTATATAAAGCCAACCAGAGTAGCTGTTTGCACTTTGAGTAGTTTAAATTTTCTTTCAGCAGTGTCATGATATGTGCACAATGACTCGAACCCCCTGACACTGAGTGAAAGCATAACAATAATAATAACAATAACATGGCGTATACGTAATATGCGCCACACAAAACAAACATCACTCATACGCCGCATTGACCTACGTTACATGCGCTTTCATTGGGTTTTAGTGGCACGTAGTATTTTTGCATAGTTCACAACTAATTCAATTTATTGCCGCGCCCACTCACTCTGCGGCCGCCCATTCGGCGCAGTTGCGCTTGATTGAACGCTTTGAGAATAGGCGCAACAACAACAACAACAACAATAACAACCACAAAATGCTGTATCAAACACTGACCCAACTTGGGGGCTGATCCTCAATGGCGCGGCATTGATCTTGTAATTTGTTAATTCGAAAATAATTGTTTTTGGGTCAGGTGCGCCAGTGTGTACATTTAGTTTTATTTATTATTGTGATTGTCAGTCAGGAAAATAAACACCCAACAACAAAAACAGAAGAGAAGAGAATAGAAGAAAAGATTTAAAAGGCGCTACTGAAACGACGGTTCACTTGTGGTCAATATTTGTGTACCGCTCCATCTAATCTGTATTAATTCTATTCTATTCACAGCATGGAGCTGCGTTGCCTCCTAATAAATATCGTCTTCATATCCGTTGTGAATGCGATGCTGGCCTTTGGCTTTTCGGGCCAGGATGATCGCCGCTGTTCGTATGGACGCATTGAGAAACTGATGCGCATACGCTGCTACAACATGGACCTCAAGGAGGTGCCACAGAACCTTAAGACATCCGTCGAGGTGAGTAACTGACACCAATTGGCTGATTCGAGACTGATTCCGACCTGGCCTAAGAGGTCAATTTGAGCCAATAAAAATCGCATGACCCAAACTTAATTCGTGTCTCATATCCCAGTCGACTGTCCCCAGCCCCCAGCTCCCAGCCCCCAGTTTACACTCCACAGTTGCGCACAACAACCCCAAACACACAAAAGCCAAACACTCAATTGAGCTTAATTAAAGCATAAAGAAGTTCACTTGTTGCATGCCACATACAAGCGACAATATAAACGACATGAATATGAATATGAATATATATATTCATATGTGTTTGCATGAGAAGCTCTGCAGTTAAGACATTGTTATGCAAACTGTCTAGAATTCAATTATGCTCAATTTAAAATAAAGGAAGACACAATTTTCAAATTAGTTCAAAAATTCTTATTTTATTTTTCAAATAATATTTTGTTGCTTGCAATAGTCGCAAATTAACTGCAATATTGAAAATGCTTGTGTGTGTCATGAGAGCCACTCCAGTAAATATATTTATAAAGTACATATATATAAAAATATTGTGCTTTAATTTTGCTCGCATTGCGGTTTTTTTTTGTCTTTTGAAGCGTTGCAATCTTTGCAAGTTTGCTGATGGTTGAATTTTGTTGATGATTACATAAAGTAATCATTGTTAACAATACTTAGAAATGAAGTTAGTCGAAACATAAGTGTGAAACATAAAATACATTAATACTTATTGTATAGAGTAATATAGATACAAATATTTGGACTGACAGGGTTTAGGTTTATATTGATAAAAGAAGCAGATGGTTCTTAAAATATCTGTACAAAAAAACGTTCACTTTTAGTATGATTGTTACCTTGGTTATTAATTAATAAAAAGCAAGCTTAAGCACTAAAAAATGTCACAAAAATCACTTCTTATATTATTAGATATGTTTAATTCATTTTATTTAGTTGGTAAATCTGCCTCAAATTCATAAAAATGCACAGTAAAGACAATCTCAAGTAAAGTCATAAAACTTATTTCTATATACAATTCGCCCACTGTTCATTTACTCTCCAGCTAAATCATATAGAAGCAATTGCTATAGCTAGTGCATGACTTTACAATTTATTTGGACAATTATAAACGGAGAACTAAAGTCATTACTCTTACAGGTGCTGGACTTATCGTACAATCGCATTAGGAAGCTGAAAAGTGGCTCGTTCCAGAGGTATAGCGATATTAAGTTTCTATTGCTGTATGAGAATATGATCTTATCGGTGGAGCCGGGT
This sequence comes from Drosophila maculinotata, assembly GCA_035045305.1. Lineage (NCBI taxonomy): Eukaryota > Metazoa > Arthropoda > Insecta > Diptera > Drosophilidae > Drosophila > Drosophila maculinotata. The sequence continues at coordinate 13,893,925 of JAWNPD010000387.1, forward strand.
ACATTTGCACCACTCACCTCGCTTCAGGTAAGCAACATCATCATAGCAATTAGTTACGATTCGGTGTGGAGCAAGTAACTAACTAACTCACGGTTATTCAATTCACAGGAAATTGATCTATCGAATAATGGGCTCACAACGATTCCCATGGAGCTGTTTCAGATGCCTCGGCTGCGAAATCTCTACGTGGACAGCAACGATCTGAGAGAGCTGCATCAAGAGCTCCAGATGCTGGAGCGGCCAATTCAAGCCCCACTGGAATATCTGAATGTGGCCAATTGTGAGCTGAATGATATACCCGATCTGGGCATACTGCCAAGTAAGTGGGCCAACTAAACTCGTGTCAAACATAATGATAGATTATACTTGAGTTTGGAAAATGGCTTTAACATAAATTTAATGAGTTACCAATGAAAATAATGCCCTAGAGTTTTGAAAATCGCTCTGGCAAAATCAAATCTGGAATTAATTTTTGTTCTTTAGTCTAATTTTTAAATTTTCGAAATATATATCTTAAAAGTAGAAACGCTGACCCTTAAGCGACAATTTAAAAAAGCACTTGTTTATTTATACTTTTCAGAAATTTACCTAAGATAAATAAGAAACACAGTTCTGAAAAATCGAAATACAAACCCATATTTTTCAAATTTGAATACATGTACCTTGAAGTTAAAACTAAATATTAGATACCTGCACTTTTAGAAAGAATGAACTTTGAATTTTAGAAATTTTCTTTCTTTATTATTTTAAATATTATTAAATATCAATGAAACATTATTGTGTGTCTTTTGCAGATCTGTGGCAGCTGAACGCCTCGGTGAATCCATTGAGGAACTTCAACATTGACAAGCTGGCAAATCTGTGCCATTTAAGAGTCATCGATCTGACAAAGACACAGATCAACCCCTGCGACTGCCAGCAGGTGACCAATCACCTCATGACGATGGGCGCCAATCCCAAATTTGTGCCCGTTTGCATAGGTAAGTCAGTCAGTTGTAGGCATACGCAGGCAGCTGCATCTGTTGGGTATTTTTGGCATTTGACCAAGTTTCTAATTTCATATCGCAGAGGCGCTAGACAGCAGCCTGTGTCCACTGCCCTACAATCGCACCGTGTACTCGGAAACATTCCGCAGTTGTTTGGAGAGCGTTGAGTTGGCCGAAACTCGCAGTCTTTGGCTATTTGTCGCTGGCTGCTTTGGCGGCGTCATTCTGGTGCTGCTGGGTAAGCATGCATATTCAGCTGGTATTTCAGGCATCACTTTTTAACCATTTACTATCTATCCGTTCACAGTGTTCTTCTACTGCATACACAGGTGGCGCAAGAAGCGCGCCAATCGAAGACTCAGCCAATCGATACAGAATCGCAAACGTTTTGTGATATCGCCGCGAAACACGATCAACAATCGGCTGGAGGATGAGCCCCTGCACTGTGATACTGCCTCAGCATGACAATAGCCATAGTTATAACATATAGCTAGATTTGTAGCATAACCTGTAGCATTTGGTCATAAGTAATTTATTAGCCTAGTTTTAATTCCTTCACTTAATGTTAGCTGTACTTGAACTATACTTAGAAAATCAACTGACTACCTATCGAATTGCCATATACAAATACGAGTACCAAAAAGAAGAGGAGAAAACTTAGCTCTACTTATAAATATATATATTTAGTTTGTATGGATTGATTTCGACATGAGCCAATCGAAAAGGTGCCTTACCATAAGTAAACCCTCCAAAATATTTACAACAATGACAATATTTTAAATAAATACATTTTGGTTAGCACTGCCAAACACTTTTTAACTTTTTTAGTAAAACAAACAAATTTTTTATTGTGGTTTATAGAAATTGAAAATGTAAAATAAACATCAGATTATCTGGGGACCCGAGTTTGGTTGATAGTTTATAACTGTAACCTCAATTTAATAATGTTCTGATTATCTTATAGAATACGTAATTAATCTTGCCTTAAAAGTCTTAATTACTTCGGAATTTGAAATTTATTATATAATTTAAAAAACTTATTTTTTGTTTTTTTTTTTAATTGTTTTCAAGTTTGTGTTCGTATTCCAATTTCGTGGCATACTTTCGCGAATCGAGAAATACGTCTTAAACTATGCCTATAAGTATGCAGTGCTTTTTTAAAATGAAATACTCCACATGATTCGCTAGCGGTATACGCAATGCACATAATTAAGAATTATAAATTCCGTGGAATATATATACATATAAGAATACAATTATCGTGCACCACATACGTGGCACGTTTCCACTTGTAGTCATAAGCAGATTAGTTTTAAATCGTATTTACCTAAGCTGTAATATTTTCTGCTACCCTATGTTTTATGAGGGTACCTAGTGGACATCTGTAGTTATTAAGTTGACATGAATAATCATGTTTGCATGATCGAAATAACAGTGCGTAAAACTACTTATGTAATTATTATTTGCAGTTGCTTTGATAATAAACAGCTCTTATCCGCAAATATGGCATTTTGTGATAGCTTAAGCTATTAATGCAGAACACCTTTCACAAAACAGGTGCAATTTAAATGATTTTCGGAATGTAACAAGTGCAGGATTAAATGCCATTGCAGTGTTTTCCATTGCACGTGAGAAGCTCTCTCTTTAAAAGCTGCCGCTCTTCACACATAAAAAGAGAGCGAGTTACAATCGGAATTTATTGTTTGCCTTTGCATATATTCGCACCTTTGGCATGCTCTCTCACTCTCTCTCTCTCTCGCTCTCTGCGTGTAGCACCGGTGCAGAATGATTGCCGGCGAACGAGGTTGAAGCAGAAGAAAACGGGAACAACAGAAATGAAATTCAAGCAAGCATATAATGCAAAATTCACTTTTGGCGCCTTCCTCGTCGACCTGCCAATGCCCTCGTCTCCCGTAACCGTTTTGTGGTTGCTGCCTGACGGCCGGCGACAACTGCGACGCCAGCAGCAGCCCCCCACGTACATATTATGCCCACGGCAGCGACGTCGTCGTCGTTGTTGTCGTCGTAGTCCGCCTTAGTTTTCATTTACTCGACACGTTGCGAGCAGGCATTGAATTCAGTTTCTCGTCGTCGCTCGTGGTAGGCAGAACAGCCAAACGCAGAACCCTCCGCAAGGCAACTCAGACAACTGAACGACTCGCTCTCGTCACTCTTTGTGTGTGTGAAAGCTCAACGGGCACGCCCCACCCACCACCAAGCCGAACATCATCCCCGTCTAGCAATAAAACGCGAAGGACTCGTTCTGCGTGTTTTGCTCAGTGTATATTCAATTATTAACTAACAAACAACAACAACAACAAAAAAAACAAAAACAAAATGAGCAGTAAGTTTATCCAACAGCAACAGCCGCCAAAAATAAAAGAAGTTATCACAGATAAAAATTAGAGTCTGTGTGTGTGTCTGTGACTGTGTGTGTGTGTGTGTGTGCATGGCTGCTGGCTATCTACTGAGTCCCAAGTTGTTAAGTTAAGTTGAGAGAGTCGCTGGAAGACTGCAGCGCTTTTCATCTCTGTTTTCTTTTATCGCAATTAATAAAAAAGCCGCAAAACAAATTGCATTCTCATATTTCATAACGCACGAGGGAGATTCATTTTGCATAAATGCATACATACATACATACATACCTTATAGATTATATTTCAAATGTGCCTGTTATTTGAATTTTGGTGGACATGTGTTTTTTTTTGTAGGAGGGGGCCAGCAAAGTGCTGCGACGACCTTTACTGACCTTCAATAGCATTTGCCTAGTCGATGCCTGCCTGTGTGCGTGCATGTGTGTGTGTGTGCGTGCGTCTGTGTGAGTGTATGCAGAGCATGTAGATTTCTTTTGATTTCGAAAAAAGCGCACTAGCTAAAGTAAAAAGTAAAAAGTATAACACACATACATACGACGTCAGTTGTTTGTTTATGAAAAGTATGCGCGAATCGCCTTTAGACAAATGTTGACACACTGATAACGTGCACACTCGTTACGTGAGCTTTAGCGCCGCCAGAGAGAGTCAAGCTTAAAGAGCGCCAGAGCGCCAGAGCGCGAGAGCGTTTGAGCACAGGTTAAATGCATTGCAAAGGTTGTTTAGTAGAGTGGACAAAGTATAGAGTTGAGAGAGCGCTTGGTGAAGGTCAGTGTCGAGTTTGTGTTGTCACTTGTCACTGATTGGTGTAAGCTGTGACCTATTAATAGACCTACAGTAAAAGCAGCATCTACTTAGTTAGCGCCAGGCAGTCAAGCGCTTATCAGCTATCAGCCTGATTACCATTTCCTCATTCAACAGCCCCTATATTAATTTAGTAGCCCATTAAAACTGCATTTGCCTTGATATTTTCACACGCGCGTCATGTTTGAAATGCATGAATTGACTGCAAATACGTATAATCATTTTCTATATTCTATATAGAATATACAATTTATATATGTAGATTGGCTATTTATAGACATCACTCAATTATGTATATATAGAGCAGACACACACTGAAATTATGGCCGGCGACAGGCGCTAACAACTCTCAGTGGTATTTCACAATTTTCGAGAAAATATAAACTTTTCCACAGCTGCCTGAAACGCCCACAATGCTGAGCAGAAAATTAAAGAAAATTAAAGAATTGCCAAAGACTATAGATACAAAAGAATCTATACTTATATATGTTTCTTATGTGTGTATATACATATGTTTCTTATGCCCGCATAAATCAGAATTCATATATAAAAAACTTGGTTGCTGCTTCTCCAGTCGAGCAGCTCCCTTGCTGCGCTCTGTGATTGGATTTCTAAAATTGAATCTGTATCTGTGCGGCATATCTGTGTGCTGCATGCAGCAGCCGTTTTCTTGTCGCGCTACAATTTCATTTCACATTTTCTGGCTATTTTTAGTTGTCAGTTCCTTAGTGCGATACACACATCAGCGCATATATATATATATATATATATCAAAGATACATATGTATCTGCCAGATACATACGCTTCTGCAGATTGCCGCATAACTCGTTTTAGGTGTTGCCATTGCATTCGCGGATTTTAGCCGGCTGCCAGTCGTCCATTGCTTTCCCATCTTTTGCCATACGCCGGCAGCAACAAATGTGGCGTTCAGTGTTTGCCATTGGCGACGATGCATAAACGGGTTTCCGATTGTGGCAACTGTCGCTATTTCAATGCCCCTTGTCCCTTGCAATTACATTCCATTCCATTCACAAGCACTCGTCTTATTCAGAACGCACCCACAGGTCATCGGAAAAGCTACGCCTCATTGAGCATTTACCGCTTTTGTGTCAGCTTTCGGGGCTCGACCTTTTTGTGCTGCAAGTTTATCAGCTTGCTTTATTGTGCTACTGCCATACGCAGCTGATAAAGAGAAGTTGTGGCGTGGGGAAAGCTGCTGATTGCATGCTAAGAGAGCGCTTCAGCTGCAGAGCGAGCTTTTGTTAAGCTAAGCGTCAATTGGGAGCAGCTGAGCGAGCTTTTGTTACACTGCGCACAATTTACAGTGGGTTTTTGCTTGCACCGGAAAACAGTCATCCGTTTAGTCACTTAATTCTTTTTTTTAATTTTAATCTTTTACTTAAGTAGATATATGTATGTATTTTAAGATTATTATCGGTTCGCTTGTTCATTTATTGTATTTTGTTGACGCTGTTTTGTCATTTGGACAATTTCGACAGCTGTGTTTCAAATTTAGACACCAAAGTGTTGTTTATTTAATTTAAATCGAAATGTATGACGTCGTTTCTTTTTTAGTTAAATTCATTTTGAATTTTATATATGTACATATATACATTTTTTATTGTTGTGACATGATTTTTGTTGTTTGTGCTCTGATCCGGTAAGTCACGAAGTTATTAAAAAACATTCTAGTTTCACCAAGTAAATGATTTCATTTTTATTTTAGGCACAACAGCTCATTGCACATCAAATATAAAAACATCTAAAGAAAAGAACAAAATAAGGCAAGCAAGCAAAAAAAAAAAACAAACTATAAAAAAACCAAAGCTCTGAAGTCGCATTATTTTGCACCCACACACATCCATTAAATCCGTCAGATACATTTTGAGTATGAGTGCGCCACCTGTCGGACGGTGGCACTGGCTGTCACCAATGCATTCAGCTGCTGTTTAGCTCACAGTGCCTCCGTTCCATCCGTAACCGAATGCGTAGTACAGAAGGTAGTTGTTGTTGAAATTCATCTTCTGTTTTGTTGTATTCTACATTTAAACGCTTCTCAAATACCAATCTGGTGCGCTTTCTAATGCTAAGTAAAACAAACAGATTATTTAGCTAAAACAAAACAAATAAAAATAAAACCAAAAAACAAACCCAACAAATTGAACTAATAATAATGAATTTAACCCAACTAAAGTTTAGTTGCAGCAACATGTACAAAGAATCTTTGATCGTAGCATTAATATTTCAACAAATACTTGTCCATAATCAATTTGAAAATAAATTTTTAGTTTTCTATTATAACTTTAATGATGAATTTTATTTCATTTATTTTCTTTTTTACTTTGTTTTTTTTCCAACAACTCTGCATGATTATTTACATATAACTTTAAATTTTATTATTCATATAATATCAAATATTTTTAAGTTAGATTTTCGCTGTAAATGCTTTGGGGTAGATAAACAAAATAAACTAGGATAATTCGAGACTTGTAGGTTTTTGTAAATTCAACCAACAATTTTCGGAATTTCATATATCAATGAAAATGCAAAATATTATAAAATAAAAGATTTAGAATTTCATATATGTTTTTAAAAAAAATAAACTATAAATTAGAAAAAATTTATTTTTAAATAAGAATGGAATCACGTTGTCACAAAATAATTAGAAAGTTCTTAAATTTAGTTTTTTCAATTAATTAAATTTAGTTTTTCCTAAAATGTCTTTTGTTTAATAAAATCAGTTGAAAGTAGCCACAGATATTTACAAATCTTGGCATATTTGGAATCTTAAGATCTCTTTATGAAGTTCTCTTTATCTTAGGCTTAATGCGCATATTGTAATATAGAAAAATGTAAATCTGTATATACTAAGTCCTAAGCTAACTCATAAGAAATTGAATTCTAAATAACATTAGAGATTATTAAAATTCCTAAAACTTATATTTTGCCATAGCACATAATTACTCAACGCCGACATTAATGCTTTCCTTGTAGTGCGAATAAAAATTGGAATTTTATTTGGACAGTGGATGCTTTATAGCGACACATATATATTAGATTATATATATATACGCTATCCAACTAACTGCCAACAACGCAAAATATATAATTTGCTGTCTAAGCAGATGCGCCTGTGAAATGTTTTGCTCTATTTTGCGATGCTTATTTTTTTTGCAAATTTTCTTACGTTTTTCGCTTTTGCCTCGCTGTTGTTTTTTTCTGCAAACCAAACAAAATAGCCTAAATGGGGCGCATATAACCCAAATAATCGAAACATTGCCAAAAACGCTGCATGCGATTGCCGCGTGCCCCGCCCACAAAAGCTGTTGACGCAGATGCTCAAAAAACACTCTCACACACACACACACACACACAGAGCTACTAGATCGTGTATCTATATATAACATATATATACTCCTGCTGCCGGTTTATTTATAATTTCTAAATTGCCCGCTGCCACGTTGCGAATTTCTGAATGCCAAACTAATAATAAAAATGAAAAATGAAAATGGAAAAATGAAAAACTTGTCGCTATGGCCCAAGCTACTGCATTGTTGTCACTGTATTTGTGTATTTGCATATCTATGTATCTGTGTAGCTCACTTGAATGTTTTAGCTCTTAGCCAAGAAGATACAATATACCATATTTGTATTCTTATGCATCTGTGATCTTTCTTGCATGTCTCCTGCAGAGTTCGCCTGGGTTACTTTGTCCACAAATGATACGTACTCGCTGGGAGCCTTGGTGCTGGCACATTCGCTTAAGCGTGCCGGTACCGCCCACCAGCTGGCTGTGCTGGTGACGCCCACCGTTTCGGAGTCGATGCGGGACAGACTAAAGGAGGTGTACAATGTTGTGCAAGAGGTGAATGTGCTGGACTCACAGGATGCCGCCAATCTGGCGCTGCTCTCCCGTCCCGAATTGGGCATCACCTTCACAAAGCTCCACTGCTGGCGTCTCGTGCAGTTCGAGAAGTGCGTCTTCCTCGATGCCGACACACTGGTAAATATATTTATTTTATATGCATATCCAGGATCCTTTAATGTAACCCAACTTTTTAATTTGTATACAGGTCCTGAAAAACTGCGATGAGCTGTTTGAGCGCGAGGAACTGTCTGCTGCTCCAGATGTCAGCTGGCCGGATTGCTTCAACTCTGGCGTCTTCGTCTTCACACCCAACGTGGACACCTTCAACAAGATCACAGAGTACGCGGTAAAGCACGGCAGCTTCGATGGCGGAGATCAGGGTCTGCTGAATCAGTACTTTGGCGACTGGGCGACCGCAGATATCAAGAAGCATTTGCCCTTCGTCTACAATGTGACTGCCTATGCATCCTATTGTTACTTGCCTGCATTCAAACAGTAAGTACCCATGACAAATGTCTATAGGGATGATACAGAAATCTCTTAAAATGCAATACCTATTCGCTGGTGCTACAGAAATCTTGTTGGTTTGCTTTCAAATTTCATGGTATACACAAGACATTTTAAAAAGTTTTCAATAAAGATTAAAGTATAATCATAATTGATTTTCAAAGTAATCGCCATAAATTTTGTGCATTAATTATCTTAGTTTAGGAGTATTATCCATCCTTCTATCTACTCTCGTACTTACAATTTAAAGAACGAATTTTTAAGATACTTATCGTCCCCAAAACGTTTGAAGATTAATTTAAATTAATATTGTAAATTTTACTATATCTTTTTTAAAAACTTCTGCTTTCAGGTTCAGAGATAAAATAAAGATTTTGCATTTTGCTGGCAAACTGAAGCCCTGGTTGATACAGTTCAATTCGGAAACGAAAACCGCCTCCACGCCCAACGACTACGCCCATGCGCAGGACCTCATCCAGCACTGGTGGAACATCTTCTGTGATAATGTGCATGAGTCCCTCACCGACAATATGGTAAGTGAACTTTATAATCTCGCTCCTAACTCACACACAACTTTCAGTTTTCAAGTTTATTTTTCTTGAGAGTTTCGTTTCGTTTCTGACTCGTCCAAAAAACAACTAAAACCTAACCAAAATCTGTCGTTTTAACCCAATTTCGCTGCTCTGCAATTGCTATTCGTAACTAAGCATAAAACGCCGGAAAGTACCGAAATTTCTAGTGATAATACCGATAGAAACGTGCAACGAGAGGTAAGCTGATCCAGAACCAGCGCAAATATATAGAACGCACCACTGTAGTTACGGCGAGGGTCACTCTAAATACTGTTTATCGAACTATTCATATTTATGCACACTGTAAATTATACATGGCACATATCTGTACGATATTTATTTATCTCGATATTATTTATCTCAACACAAAATGTAAATAACAAAACAAAAACGGTTGCATCGATTTATTTTGCGCTTTAACGACCTCGTTTTAGTTTCTTTTCTTCTTCTACACTTTTATTTTCCGTTTTTTGGTTTTCTTTAGTTTAGTTTGGTTTTATTTTTTATTTAAGTTTATTTTGACGCCACTCAATTGGCAGCCACGCCCCAATTGGCCTCCATTTCACTCTTTCTTTCTCTAGACAGACATTTCACCAAGTGGAGTCTTTCTTTTTTGTATTCCTTCGTATCTGTTCAATGTGTGTTTTTGTGAGTTTCTGTGTGTGTGTGTGTGTGTGTGTGTGTGTATGTCTGTTTTATTGTGCTTCTCGAATTTGCATCGATTTGGCCAAGTGCCAACGGAATGTTTAGTTAGCGACGTCAACAAATTGAAATGATCCAAATGGCAGGCAAATCGGGATTGCCAATTTTACTTTCAGTTCGTCTTTTCAATTAATAAGACAAAAAAACCAAGAATGATGTTCATTACAAAAAATTTTAAAGTCTACTAAACAGAGAAAAAAGTTGGCGCAAATTGGACAACAAGTCTATACCATTCCATTTAAAAAATTTGTTTTTCTTTGAGTCATTCCAAATATTAGTTAACATATTTTAATTTGTTTATTTTATGGCATTATGAAGTATAGCATATAGTAATAAACTTTCAACCTAACTAATATATTATTGGCTATTAAGTTATGAGCATATAACATAACATTTTGTAAATAATTTAATTTCTTTCATGTTTTCTCTGCATTACTCAAAGTAGTTTTCGAGTGATCATTTTTGTAAAAACTGAGTCTCTATTTTAGTTTTTATCTATCATTTGGCAGTTTATTCTTATTATAAAGTTGTTTTCCTTCTTTTTATGTGTACGTTGAGTTCTTCTTTATTTTTGCTTACTTTTTGTTTTTTTTTAGACCTATAATTTAATTTAATTTATTTTTGATTTTCAACTCTTACATTGCGCTTTCTGTTCAAAATAACAAAACTATCGCAAAAATCAAACCGCAAACAAAAATTGCTTCAATCACAATCCAGTGTCTTTGCTTGAACATAACGCACTCGGCGATCAACACTGAATATAATTACGATATGGACAGCAATTATGATCAGCAACAACAACAACAACAACAACAACAAAAACAACAGCAATATTTGCCACATGTTCGTGAATTTCGTGATCCTTGGGCAGATTACTATGAGCAAGTGGAGCGACAACTAAATGAACCCGAACCCGAATCCGAATCCATCTACGAACTTCCCAATGAAAATGCAACTGATAATTCATGTGAAACGCAGAGGAGGAGCTGGGAGCACAGCGATGCATGCAGAAGTGATAGCCCCAGACCCACATCACCATTACAACCACAAAAAGCACCACCACAACCACAAAAAACACCCACTGCCAATGAAGACTCCGTAGCAATAGATGTAAATAGCAATACATACGAAACTGAGCAACCAAACACCCACCTCGAACACCACCTTGAACACCACCTCGAACACCACCTCGAACACCAACTTGAACACCACCACCAAGAAAACCACCTTCCCGAGCATTGTCCAACTGAATACAAACAGAATACAACAGCAACCACCTTAGATCAGCACACACAAATTGAAGATGTTGCTGACGCTGCTGAGGTAAAAAATGAACAATATGCGGGCAAATCTCAATATGCACCACAATCGCAATCACAACCACAATCACAGCCTCAACCACAACCACAACCACACGACACTCCTGCTCCGATATCCTGATTTAATGTCATACTCATCGTTTGGTTGCACTGTGTCATGTCTCTCTCTCTCTCTCTCTCTCTCTGTCGTATTCCATACACAACTCCTGAACAACAACATCGCGTCGCGTCTCCCTTCCTGCGTCCTTCGTCCTGCTTCCATCGTCTCTCGTCTGTTGTCCTGCGTTTATCTGGTGTCTAGTTTAGGTGGCATTGTGCTTGCCACATTTGCATGTCCATTATCACACATTGTTGTCATTGTCCACGTTTGTTGCTCATTACCATCATCATCATCATGTCTGCACCTCTTGCCTTGTGAGTTGTTGCTGCTGCTGCTGTTGCTGCTGCCGTTGCTGCTGCTGTCTGTGTTAACTGCAATTGCTGATTTATTGATAGCGTTCAAGGCATTAGCTACCCATTTGACCGAGGGTCAACAGTGTGCTGTTTTTTTTTTATTGTGTGAGTTTGTGTGTGTGTGTCTGTGTGTATCTTTGTCATTAGCTGCTGCTGTCAGCTGCAGTTGCATTTGCATTTGCATCTAAAAAGCATTCATACGCAAACAGCATTTGTTATTGTTGTTTATTACACACACACACACATACACACACACACACACACACTCACCTATACAGGCACACACACACACACACACACACACGGCACTTCATCTTCATTCTCATAGTAATCTGCCAGAAGGTTTTCTAAAGGACATGCGGTAATATATGTTTGCCTGTTGCCAGCCAGCAGCTTGCAGTAACGGGACAGCTTGCAGCATTTGATTTATGAACTTTTGACTAGCAATTTCGCTGTGTCATATTAATCATACGCCATGTTGTACGCGCACAATTAAACTCAACTAACACTTGTATGTTGCAAAAACATATATATATATATGTACATATATAAATACTAATCAATGTAATTTTTGTAAAAAGCATGCATATTGTATTTAACTGTTATTTCTATAAGGCCCGATTTCTCAATGTCCTCTTAAGGTGACCTAACTTCACATAAGTTTATCGGCTTGATAAAGTGCCGTTTAAAAAACTACCAGTTAGAAGTACAAATTGTGTCCACACATTGTGTCCACACAATGTGTTAAGAATATTTTTTTAAAAAGTCTAAAAATATCTTCATTTAAATAAAAAAAAAAAAAAAATTAACTGTGACTAAGGCATATTCTTGTAGAAAAAACGGGCCCAAATTGAAAATGATCATAAGTTTTTAGTAAAATTCAAGCTTCATAGTTCAGCCCTAACTAGACATGGATAAAGTGAAATTTGAAAAATGTTAAAGAAAAACCTTTACTGGTCATTGAGAGAACGGTACTATATAATCTGTTTTATGTAAACACTGGCAGCAACACTGACTGTTTCTGCTTTTTTTTGTGTGACACTTTCTAACACTTGTGTTTCATACTTTCAGGCTGGACTCGCTGGCGCTTTGGCGCATCTGCGCATTGGCGAACAGCGCACGCCCGAACAGGAGGTTTACGAGAATCTGATGCGTCGCCAGTGTTGGGAATCGGGACAGGTTGACTACTCGGGCGCCGATGCGTTCGACAACATCTGGAAGAAGATCACGCAGACGCTGGAGACCAAGCCCGAAAAGGAGTCAGAGGCTGACCAAACTGGTAGTTCATAGATACAAAATAATAATATAGAGAACTAAAAAACAAACCGTTCACCGTTTTGTTGTGCCCATTGACCAATCCTTTAAACCTTTTAGCTATCACACTGGCACAACACACACACACAGCCAACACACAGTCAGAAAAAAAACTTTGACTCTTCAAGCAGATTAAAACAAAAAAAAAAAAGAGGAGAAATTATAGCCAAGTGCTGTCAAGTGTCATATTTAATTGCAGCACACTTACACACCTACACCCACACACACACACAAACTTGCATTGGCCTTGTTAGCAGCAGTGGCCCATATCATAAAATGAGTAAAAAGAAACAGAAAAAAATTATACATGTACTTGTATATAAAAACGCACAGAAATTTTAATTAAGTTTTCAAATTAAACTTTTTACACTCGTCGCCCTCGCTGCTCAAGCACATTTGTGTGTCAAAGTGTGTAAGTGTGTGTATGTGTGTGTGTGTATACGACACACTTGGCAATTTAGCTTTCAATTTTGTACACCCAAACGCACACACACACACACAACTTGGCTCAGCCACAAAACTTTTAAACTTCATTGTAATTTAATTGAAAATTTTTGTACATGTTGCCCTTGTGAGTCTTAACCGATTTTGTGGCTTTCACATTTCAACTCATCTGCATAAAACCCCAAACTCGTATCCCAAGAAGTCCCTCATCAATTCTATTATTTTCTGTTTTTTAATTCAAAATGTGTGTATAAAGTATATTTAAATAATAATAAAAGAATACATAAATATATTGTGAAAACTAACTTGAAAATGTTGCGTGTGTGTGTTAATGTTGTTGTTAGTGTGTGTAACTTCCCCGACAAAACGAGTTGAACGTCAACTATTTGTTTAGACATATTTTCACAGCGAACTCTTTCTTATACCTTTATGTTGTAATTTACATTGAAATATTGTCTATAAAATATTTATTCAAGAACACCACACAAAACAAAAATCTTCGTTTATCCACAAATTGTTGAAAATGTGCATTTTTATTCTAGCCTTAAGATTTGCTCGTCTTTCATTTGATTTCCTTTGTTCACGTATTGTGAGTTTGAACCAAATTTCTTTTATATTTATTGTTTTCAGTTGTTTATTTCTAAGTTCTCAAAAACGACATCAAACATCAAACATCACAATACACTTAAAACCCAACCCATCTAAGCATTATTCGACTGAATTAGATAAGTTTCACAGGGGGGCATATTTGATCATATTTACATCACAATTTGATTCATCTTCAATCAGTTTCAACATGCACAGGTCATCAATTTCAATTGAATTGAATGCATCAATCATCGTCAATCATTGTCAATCAGCAATCATTTCATGTTAAGCAATTGACTTGCCAGTTTTGCCAGCTTAAAACCAACTACCCTAAACGCATTTTCCAGATACCGATAACGATAACGATAACGATACCGATAACGATAACACGCTAGGCTATAACAAATTTCTAACTCAAACCGCTATCGGGCTGCTGCAGCAATCGACTGTTCCCGCAGCCTCTGCTCCCAGTACAAGCTCAAGTTCAAGTTTAGCCACTAACAAGGGGTCAAGCGTGACGGAGGTCAAGGCCAGCCCCGCAGCAGCTGCAACAACTAACCAACTTCCAACTAACGCACAGAGAACCATCGACAGCAAATCAACAACAACAGCAACAACAGCAACGAGAACAACAACAACAACAACGACAACGAAACCACAACGTGTGCAGCCAACACAGTCGCCGGCAACTACAACGGAATCGACGCAAACGACGCACATCCTGCAGCAGAGTCCTGCTGCACCCACAAAGCCCAGCCGCCAGAAGGCGATGCGTAAGTTTAAATAACAGTTACTTCGGCTGCTGCTGCACTACAGCTGCCTGCCGCGACTGGCGACCAGGTCAGCAAAGATGCCGCCGGCCCTGCTCCGACTGACACTGCAACTGGATGCCGACGACAATGAATACCAGCCGGAACCCGTGCACGTCTAAGCCTCAAGTACAAGTACAATTAAACCCCATACACACTCACACACATACACCCAATCAAAAAGTACAAAATGCTGTAAAAATTGCTTCAAAGAGTTTGTAAAAGTTTACCAAAATGCGCCTTAGATGAAACTAATTTGCAATATATATTAGCATAGGATTACTCAACAACGAACCTTATATATATGTATGTATGTAAATGTGCTTGCGACACACACGCACACACACACACACACACACAGACGAACTAGCTCACTATTTGAGTGGTTCACAACGAATTTACACTATATTTGTAACAATTTAACACACACACTTACAACACCAAACTCCATGTGCAACTTCTTCTCTGAAGAGCTCCTGACTTCCGCGGACATTGAGGATGGCAAGGTTGAGTACGACAGGGCCACCGGTGCGAGCACCCAATACAAGCTGATTGACGGTGGCTACGAGATGATCATCACCAGCCCGCAACCGAATGGTACGGTCAAGACCCAGGTGAAAACCTTCTGGGATCCCAAGCCTGTTAGCGAGGCGGACATGGCCAAGGAGCAGGCGAACAAGAAGATCATCAAGCAGCGTCTGGGCAAGGAGATACGCATCGATAGTAAGACAACCATGCTGACCCGCGCCATCGAGGGTGGCTACGAGGAGGTCTACACTACCATCAATGAGGATGGTACGCGCAGCATGCGCACCAAGACCTTCTTCGATTCGGTGCCAACGGAAGTCAATGAGAACACCAGCACCAAGGTGAACAAGACCAAGAAGAATGTGACGCGCAAGTCATCGGTGGACTCTACGGACTCCACGGAGTCATCCTCCCGTCGCATCGTCCAGAAGGTGCAGAAGAACGTTATCCAAAACGTCAATGATAACCAGTCGAACTATCGCGAGGACACCACCATCGAGGAGACGCGTAGCGTTAGCCAGAACATTGAGATCACCGAGAATAATCGCACGGTGCGCAAGAATTCGCTGCAGGAGCAGAGCATCAAGGCTGTCACTTCGAGCACCAGCGATGGCGGCAAGAAGAAGAAGAAGCCAAAGTCATCGGCACCACCACCACCAGCGGACTTTGTCCAGAACGATAGCACCAGCGTGGCCGCGAAGCGTGTGCCCGGCGGCGTTGAGTACACCTACTCGACGGAACTGGAGTCGGGCAAGACGATTACCACCTCGAAGACCGTCTACGAAGAGGAGGAAGTGGAGCTGACCGAGGAGGAGATCAGGCAGTATAAGAAGACGCTGAAGGATGCTGAGAAGCACAAGAACGTGACCAGCACCAAGAAGCTCAAGTCCGAGTCGGGCACCAAGAAGATCGTGCCCTCCGAGAATCCCGGTGATGTCACCACCGTTGAGACCATCAAGATTCAGGGTGGCACCGAATACCATTACACCACTGTGACTAGCGAGGGTATTGTGAAGAATGCAGTGAAGACTGTCTTCGATCCGGTGCCCAGCTCAAAGTCGAATCCTGATGATACCGACGAGGAGGAGATCATTGAGGAGTACGAGGAGGAGATCATTGAGCCCGGCGAGAAGCTTATCAAAACCATTGAAACTATAAAGCAGTTGCCCCACAAGTTCGAAGGTAAATTCCATGAATATTTATTGTCGTTATGTCTCAACTTAATCTTGACATGATTTCTTCTACACAGAGGAAGTGACCATCACCCACGAAAAGAAGGAGAAGAAGGTAAAGAAGTCCATGGTCATAAGCCAGTAGAGAGCGCACGGCACAACCAACACACACACACACAACCAAAACACACACTCTCACACACACTCAGACACACGCTAGCTTTTCTATTTGACAACTATCTTTGGCCTATAAGATTGGATATCATGAGTACCCCTAATATGTATTTCAGCGCCCAGTGCAGCTAGCTGTCGCTGGTCTTTGTACGCTTCTCGTAAGCTTTACTCTTAATTATTTTGGCAGCTTTTTGTTGCCCTGAAGCGAGTTGAGAAAATTCATTTGTAAAATGTTTACATAACACTGAAAATTGTATTACAAAATCTAAAAAAAATCTATAAAATAATTCAAACTAATCAACATTATAATTATAGCACACTTTTGTTAATCAATAAAAAGTTTTCAGTTACCAAAATCGGAAGTCGATGTGACTTAGTTTCGTTTAGACTTTGACTTTGGTTTCTTAGCAGAGCTAAAGCTGCGACAAATGAGGATCAGTCCCAGAATGGGCAAAATGACAATGGCCAAGGCAATTCCAATGATGTCCAGTAGATAAAACTGATACCAGGGCAGATCCAGACTAGCCGATACCATATGCGGTGCTCCACGATGCTCAATAACATAATCGATCCAGAACATGGCCGTATCCATCGCACTTAGAGGTCTATCACGGAATACGCGTGAGGCACGCTTCATGTTATCCCTGTACTTGGGATTCTCCAACAGTTCCGTCAGGGAATAGCTCAGCTCCTCCTTGGTAACTGTACGGTAATCCACGCCTAGAGCATATCCAGCGACTTTGCCTTTTTTGATGTTAAGATTCTGATCGGCATAGACGGGCATTCCGAGCACAGGAACACCGTGATGTACCGCCTCCTGAGTTCCGAACAGACCTCCATGGGATATGAAAACCTTGACGTTGGGATGGGCAAGAATGTCGCTTTGAGGCATCCAGTTCTGGACCATCACATTAGCTGGCAGATTAGCCAATTCATCATCCTCAAACTTCCATAGGATGCGCTGCTGCATGTTACCAAATACTTCAAGGAATACCTTCAGTTTTTCGGGGGGTAAATCTGCACTGCGTACTTGGGAACCTATCGAGAAAATTGTTAAGTTAGGTAAAGCTTAGGTAATCGTAGCAGAAACTTACCCAGACTAAAGTATATGGCTCCGTGCTCAGCTTCATCCAAGAACTTTTGCATTTTGGGTGGCAAAGGCTTCGATGGCTGAATGTGGAGTCCACCTACGGGAATCATATTGAACGAAAGGGGTCTAGGGGCCTCCAGGGGCATATAAGTATTCAGCAAAAGGGCAGATATATTTCGCTCTAATTGCTTGATAGTTGGCAAATCCTTGAACTGCTTGGAGAAGTGTCTCTGCAGAATCTCGTCCTGGGCAGGATAGTACCAGAATCTTCGCATCAGATCTTCCATCAGTGAGCAGTAAACATTATCAATACGTTCTAAGAGAGACATGCGGTCTGAATAGGGTTTCCATCCGTGTGCCACATAAGACCAGGGGGTGACAATGCCCACAAGAGGACTCAGGTAGTTGGAGAAGCCAAAAGTTGAGACGGTAATGATTGGTATTTGATAGAGGTGTCCCAGGACGAGGGCGCCCTCATTGAAGAACTGCTCGGCCAAGAGTAAATCATATTTGCCAACCTTGTCCTTGGCATTGATGAAATCCAGCACTTCCTTCTGCTCCAAGGCAAAGTTGGTGCTTTCCAGGCCCATGACATAGGCCATCTTGAGGAATGTCGCCGTGGAGACATCCGTCACGTCCAACGCTGACTTCGCATTGACCATTTCCAGAACTGTTTATGATAATTCATTAATAGTTGATAAAAGTTAAAACTAGTATTTCTGAAACTTACTTATGGGCCAAAAGTTGTATTGTGGAATTAGAACCTCGGTATAATTTGATCCCAAGTTTTCCTTGGCCAGCGAAAATGGAGTGATGAAGGTAACCTCATGTCCTCGATGCAACAGTTCCCTGATAATGGCATTTGTCATCATGAAGTGACTCTTGCCGGGAAAGAAAAAGGCCGCTAGAATACGGGATCCGGCTCCAATTTCCAAGTGCTGCAGTGCCACAAGGCCCAGCAGCAGTAATTTTACAGAATTTTTAAGTTGCTGTAGGTCAGAAGATAATATATATAGATATAGCACATGCTTCTTCTGAGATTTGTGAACTAGGCCACTAGAAATCATATTCTGTATTTTTGTCATCTTATCTTCAGAAACTGTTTTATTGTTGCCAACGTTCAATATTCTACCTACATATATTCTAATCTGTCTGTAGATTGCGTGCCTTATGAAACATTATTTTTATCGCTTACGTGCTTCAATCATTATCTATAATTTTAGTTATTTTGTCTAATCACATTTCGACTTGAGACTTTTAGTATCGATATGCATATATTTTCGTATAATTTGCTGCTAAACGTTTTGATAAAAGAGAGAATCACGTTGTAAATAAGAGAGAAAACAAGGCGTGCTAGAAAAGTTTGGAAACATGCTTAGCATCCAAATTATAAAGACGCGTTTGTTTTTTATTTTATTCTGAACTTCTAAGGGTATTTATGAGACGTTTGTTATGCTGAAAAACCAGTTTAGCCTTTCTGTGCTTCAATAGTAAACTAAGAAATATTCCTGCTTTCACTATTCGATTTTTAGGGATACATATTTTGATGATTATTCGGCAATTGACAATTGTGGTTACTTTAGACTTAATTCAATTTATTTTATTCATTTAATGCCTTTGCTTAATTATTTTACACACCATTTCAATTCTCGAGCGACCGATTCGCGCAACGATTCACACACAACTAGGGTGCTACCGGCATCGGCACTACTATATAGGAAAACAAAATATGGATTCATGGCAACTTATCAGCGACGCGACTCTTGTGTAATTCGGCAAGCACGTGGGTTTTGTTTTCAAAATAGCCTGTAGTCATTAAAGTCGCACAATAAGATGGTTTCTTCACATAATAGAAATAAAGTCATTAAACATTTGAATGCATGCCCAATATGCCCAAGTCTATATTATAACGATGAAATTTGGGTTTATATACCTAATTGATCAAACAAACAAATAACGAATAAACAATTTATATGTCGAGCACTTCGCTAACTTCACTCTGGTAAAATATTCTTACAACATTAAAGTACCATTGTTACAGGGTACTTCCTAGTCCACTACACTACTCAAGACAACATTGTTTTATTTTTATTAGATTGACTGATGACTTGTCAGTTTTTAAATGTGCGGACTAGAGTATGTTCGGAGATGTGCTGAGAATATTCTGAAGCTAATCGTTTGATGTGCACGAGTTATCAGCTGAAAGAGAGCACCTTCCTTGATACAATTACAAGAAAATATTGCCCAGCTTTACACGGACTAAATGTTTTTCCATATAACTATGATAGCATTTGCTCTAACTATAAGTGTAAAGCCATTCGCACAAAAAACTTTCAAGAATTATTTTTTGAAAATGCTTTTTTATGCTTTTTTCGCAAAAATATTCGAAAAAATTTAACTTTAAATAATGTATAAACTTGAAATGTAGAATTGATATATAGGACAAACCATGAACAAAATGGCCTCAAGCTTGACAATCGGTTCAGTTTTGACTAAGTTATGGGAGTTTGAAGTCTAGAAAGGGCATTTTTATGGACTTACAAGTCAATTTTTTTTGTCATTTTGGCATGATTTTTGACAGAAAAATGAAACACCTCAGAATCATTTTTTTTATAGTTTTTTATACTAATTTTAACACCCACAATCGATTAAAAAAAGAATTTCAAGAATCTATTTTTTGAAAAATCAGTTTTGGTAAGGGTCCCCCTTATGCTTTTTTCGCAAAAATATTCGAAAAAATTTAACTTTTAATAATGTATAAACTTGAAATGTAGAATTGATATATAGGACAAACCATGAACAAAATGGCCTCAAGCTTGACAATCGGTTCAGTTTTGACTAAGTTATGGGAGTTTGAAGTCTAGAAAGGGCATTTTTACAAGTCAATTTTTTTGTCATTTTGGCATGATTTTTGACAGAAAAATTAAACACCTCAGAATCATTTTTTTTATAGTTTTTTATACTAATTTTAACACCCACAATCGATTAAAAAAAGAATTTCAAGAATCTATTTTTTGAAAAATCAGTTATGGTAAGGGTCCCCCCCTTATGCTTTTTTCGCAAAAATATTCGAAAAAATTTAACTTTAAATAATGTATAAACTTGAAATGTAGAATTGATATATAGGACAAACCATGACCAAAATTGCCTCAAGCTTGACAATCGGTTCAGTTTTGACTAAGTTATGGGAGTTTGAAGTCTAGAAAGGGCATTTTTATGGACTTACAAGTCAATTTTTTTTGTCATTTTGGCATGATTTTTGACAGAAAAATAAAACACCTCAGAATCATTTTTTTTATAGTTTTTTATACTAATTTTAACACCCACAATCGATTAAAAAAAGAATTTCAAGAATCTATTTTTTGAAAAATCAGTTTTGGTAAGGGTCCCCCCTTATGCTTTTTTCGCAAAAATATTCGAAAAAATTTAGCTTTTAATAATGTATAAACTTGAAATGTAGAATTGATATATAGGACAAACCATGAACAAAATGGCCTCAAGCTTGACAATCGGTTCAGTTTTGACTAAGTTATGGGAGTTTGAAGTCTAGAAAGGGCATTTTTACAAGTCAATTTTTTTTGTCATTTTGGCATGATTTTTGACAGAAAAATTAAACACCTCAGAATCATTTTTTTTATAGTTTTTTATACTAATTTTGACACCCACAATCGATTAAAAAAAGAATTTCAAGAATCTATTTTTTGAAAAATCAGTTTTGGTAAGGGTCCCCCCTTATGCTTTTTTCGCAAAAATATTCGAAAAAATTTAACTTTAAATAATGTATAAACTTGAAATGTAGAATTGATATATAGAACAAACCATGAAAAAAATGGCCTCAAGCTTGACAATCGGTTCACTTTTGACTAAGTTATGGGAGTTTGAAGTCTAGAAAGGGCATTTTTATGGACTTACAAGTCAATTTTTTTTGTCATTTTGGCATGATTTTTGACAGAAAAATGAAACACCTCAGAATCATTTTTTTTATAGTTTTTTATACTAATTTTAACACCCACAATCGATTAAAAAAAGAATTTCAAGAATCTATTTTTTGAAAAATCAGTTTTGGTAAGGGTCCCCCTTATGCTTTTTTCGCAAAAATATTCGAAAAAATTCAACTTTAAATAATGTATAAACTTGAAATGTACAATTGATATATAGGACAAACCATGAACAAAATGGCCTCAAGCTTGACAATCGGTTCAGTTTTGACTAAGTTATGGGAGTTTGAAGTCTAGAAAGGGCATTTTTATGGACTTACAAGTCAATTTTTTTTGTCATTTTGGCATGATTTTTGACAGAAAAATGAAACACCTCAGAATCATTTTTTTTATAGTTTTTTATACTAATTTTGACACCCACAATCGATTAAAAAAAGAATTTCAAGAATCTATTTTTTGAAAAATCAGTTTTGGTAAGGGTCCCCCCTTATGCTTTTTTCGCAAAAATATTCGAAAAAATTTAACTTTAAATAATGTATAAACTTGAAATGTAGAATTGATATATAGGACAAACCATGAACAAAATGGCCTCAAGCTTGACAATCGGTTCAGTTTTGACTAAGTTATGGGAGTTTGAAGTCTAGAAAGGGCATTTTTATGGACTTACAAGTCAATTTTTTTTGTCATTTTGGCATGATTTTTGACAGAAAAATGAAACACCTCAGAATCATTTTTTTTATAGTTTTTTATACTAATTTTAACACCCACAATCGATTAAAAAAAGAATTTCAAGAATCTATTTTTTGAAAAATCAGTTTTGGTAAGGGTCCCCCCTTATGCTTTTTTCGCAAAAATATTCGAAAAAATTTAACTTTAAATAATGTATAAACTTGAAATGTAGAATTGATATATAGGACAAACCATGAACAAAATGGCCTCAAGCTTGACAATCGGTTCAGTTTTGACTAAGTTATGGGAGTTTGAAGTCTAGAAAGGGCATTTTTATGGACTTACAAGTCAATTTTTTTTGTCATTTTGGCATGATTTTTGACAGAAAAATGAAACACCTCAGAATCATTTTTTTTATAGTTTTTTATACTAATTTTAACACCCACAATCGATTAAAAAAAGAATTTCAAGAATCTATTTTTTGAAATATCAGTTTTGGTAAGGGTCCCCCCTTATGCTTTTTTCGCAAAAATATTCGAAAAAATTTAGCTTTTAATAATGTATAAACTTGAAATGTAGAATTGATATATAGGACAAACCATGAACAAAATGGCCTCAAGCTTGACAATCGGTTCAGTTTTGACTAAGTTATGGGAGTTTGAAGTCTAGAAAGGGCATTTTTACAAGTCACTTTTTTTTGTCATTTTGGCATGATTTTTGACAGAAAAATTAAACACCTCAGAATCATTTTTTTTATAGTTTTTTATACTAATTTTGACACCCACAATCGATTAAAAAAAGAATTTCAAGAATCTATTTTTTGAAAAATCAGTTTTGGTAAGGGTCCCCCCTTATGCTTTTTTCGCAAAAATATTCGAAAAAATTTAACTTTAAATAATGTATAAACTTGAAATGTAGAATTGATATATAGAACAAACCATGAACAAAATGGCCTCAAGCTTGACAATCGGTTCACTTTTGACTAAGTTATGGGAGTTTGAAGTCTAGAAAGGGCATTTTTATGGACTTACAAGTCAATTTTTTTTGTCATTTTGGCATGATTTTTGACAGAAAAATGAAACACCTCAGAATCATTTTTTTTATAGTTTTTTATACTAATTTTAACACCCACAATCGATTAAAAAAAGAATTTCAAGAATCTATTTTTTGAAAAATCAGTTTTGGTAAGGGTCCCCCCTTATGCTTTTTTCGCAAAAATATTCGAAAAAATTTAACTTTAAATAATGTATAAACTTGAAATGTACAATTGATATATAGGACAAACCATGAACAAAATGGCCTCAAGCTTGACAATCGGTTCAGTTTTGACTAAGTTATGGGAGTTTGAAGTCTAGAAAGGGCATTTTTATGGACTTACAAGTCAATTTTTTTTGTCATTTTGGCATGATTTTTGACAGAAAAATGAAACACCTCAGAATCATTTTTTTTATAGTTTTTTATACTAATTTTGACACCCACAATCGATTAAAAAAAGAATTTCAAGAATCTATTTTTTGAAAAATCAGTTTTGGTAAGGGTCCCCCCTTATGCTTTTTTCGCAAAAATATTCGAAAAAATTTAACTTTAAATAATGTATAAACTTGAAATGTAGAATTGATATATAGGACAAACCATGAACAAAATGGCCTCAAGCTTGACAATCGGTTCAGTTTTGACTAAGTTATGGGAGTTTGAAGTCTAGAAAGGGCATTTTTATGGACTTACAAGTCAATTTTTTTTGTCATTTTGGCATGATTTTTGACAGAAAAATGAAACACCTCAGAATCATTTTTTTTATAGTTTTTTATACTAATTTTAACACCCACAATCGATTAAAAAAAGAATTTCAAGAATCTATTTTTTGAAAAATCAGTTTTGGTAAGGGTCCCCCCTTATGCTTTTTTCGCAAAAATATTCGAAAAAATTTAACTTTAAATAATGTATAAACTTGAAATGTAGAATTGATATATTGGACAAACCATGAACAAAATGACCTCAAGCTTGACAATCGGTTCAGTTTTGACTAAGTTATGGGAGTTTGAAGTCTAGAAAGGGCATTTTTATGGACTTACAAGTCAATTTTTTTTGTCATTTTGGCATGATTTTTGACAGAAAAATGAAACACCTCAGAATCATTTTTTTTATAGTTTTTTATACTAATTTTAACACCCACAATCGATTAAAAAAAGAATTTCAAGAATCTATTTTTTGAAAAATCAGTTTTGGTAAGGGTCCCCCCTTATGCTTTTTTCGCAAAAATATTCGAAAAAATTTAACTTTAAATAATGTATAAACTTGAAATGTAGAATTGATATATAGAACAAACCATGAATAAAATGGCCTCAAGCTTGAAAATCGGTTCAGTTTTGACTAAGTTATGGGAGTTTGAAGTCTAGAAAGGTCATTTTGATGGACTTACAAGTCAACTTTTTTTGTCATTTTGTCATGATTTTTGACAAATGAAACACCTTAGAATGGAAGGCAAAGAACAGCAAAAATAAACGCAGCATTCTAAAAAAAAATTGTTGGTTTATTCAAACTAACTAAGAATATAATTTATCACTCTCTTGGTTATCTTGACTTGTATCTAGCTTCGTTTAGACTTTGTTTTTGGCTTCTTAGCAGAGATAAAGCTGCGACAAATGAGGATCAGTCCCAGAATGGGCAAAATGACAATGGCCAAGGCAATTCCAATGATGTCCAGCAGATAAAACTGATACCAGGGCAGATCCAGACTAGCCAATACCATTTGCGGTGCTCCACGATGCTCAATAACATAATCGATCCAGAACATGGCCGTATCCATCGCACTTAGAGGTCTATCACGGAATACGCGTGAGGCACGCTTTATGTTATCCCTGTACTTGGGATTCTCCAACAGTTCCGTCAGGGAATAGCTCAGCTCCTCCTTGGTAACTGTACGGCAATCCACGCCTAGAGCATATCCAGCGACCTTGCCTTTCTTGATGTTAAGATTCTGATCGGCATAGACGGGCATTCCGAGCACAGGAACACCGTGATGTACCGCCTCCTGAGTTCCGAAAAGACCTCCATGGGAGGCATCCACTTCTGGATTATCACATTAGCTGGCAGGTTGGCCAATTTGTCATCTTCAAACTTCCATAGGATGCGCTGCTTCATGTTACCAAATACATCGAGGAATATCTTCAGTTTCTCGGGGGGTAAATCCGCACTTCGCACTTGGGAGCCTATCAAGAAACTTGTAAGACAGTGTTAAGGACTAGGTTGAATGATCGTAGCAGAAACTTACCAAGACTAAAGTATATGGCACCGTGCTCAGCTTCATCCAAGAACTTTTGCATTTTGGGTGGCAAAGGCTTCGATGGCTGAATGTGGAGTCCACCTACTGGAATCATATTGAACGAAAGGGGTCTAGGGGCCTCCAGGGGAATATAAGTATTCAGCAAAAGGGCAGATATATTTCGCTCTAATTGCTTGATAGTTGGCAAATCCTTGAACTGCTTGGAGAAGTGTCTCTGCAGAATCTCTTCCTGGGCTGGATAGTACCAGAATCTTCGCATCAGATCTTCCATCAGTGAGCAGTAAACATTATCAATACGTTCTAAGAGAGACATGCGGTCTGAATAGGGTTTCCATCCGTGTGCCACATAGGGGGTGACAATGCCCACAAGAGGACTCAGGTAGTTGGAGAAGCCAAAAGTTGAGACGGTAATGATTGGTATTTGATAGAGGTGTCCCAGGACGAGGGCGCCCTCATTGAAGAACTGCTCGGCCAAGAGTAAATCATATTTACCAACCTTGTCCTTGGCATTGATTAAGTTCAGCACTTCCTTCTGCTCAAAGGCAAAGTTCGTGCTTTCCAGGCCCATGACATAGGACATCTTGAGGAATGTCGCCGTGGGTAAATCTCTCATGTCCAACGCTGATCTCGCGTTGGTCGTTTCCAGAACTGTTTGTTATTATTCTTAAGTAGTTGATGATTGTTCGGTATATTCTGGATCTTACTTGTGTTCCATATTTTATATTGTGGAATTAGAACCTCGGTATAATTTGATCCCAAGTTCTCCTTGGCCAACGAGAATGGTGTAATGAAGGTTACCTCATGTCCTCGATGCACCAGTTCCCTAATAATGGCATCGGTTATCATGAAATGACTTTTGGCGGGAAAGAAAAAGGCCGCTAGAATGCGGGATCCAGCTCCAATTTGCAAATGCTGCAGGGCCACAAGGCCCAGCAGCAGGAATTTCAATGAACTGTTAAGTTGCTGTAGGTCAGATGATAAGATAATGATACTTCTAAGATCAATTGATGTATGCAATTAGAAATCATATTGTGTATTTGTCATCTTATCTCTATAAACTTGTTTAATAGCCTATCCAACTGAATGTTTATTTCCACAATATTCTACGTTATCTGCCAGTAGATTTCGTGGCATTCGAACAGTTTTATCGCTTAAGTGTTTACATTAAGTTGTGAAATCATAGTTATAGATGGAGATGTTTTATGTATGTAGGATGTGATAGCGATGTGCTGACCCCAAAGCTTCTTTAACAATATATCAGCGTCAAATGCCAAATTAACATAATCATGAACACGCAGATCTCTAGAGACACCGACTTCGCTAAATAATTTCTTTTACATCCGATATTGTTCCGACCAAGTTTACTTTTGTTAATTGTTAACTCTTTACGTTCAAGACTGATGGAAATTTCTAGATTTCTCATTCGGTTTTTTTTAGGCATATCTTGAAATATATACGAGCTATATGTATCCATCCTTTAGATCAATTTTTGAGCATATGTCGGCATCAGCAGGAGGGACGTTGCCACTGGCATCTGCGGCATACATGAATGTCTATGCTGAGAGCTGATCAGAGAAGCTCTTTTTGCTGCTCTGCCGCCGATGCCGAACACTGATATACAAATAAAAGGATACGTGTCCTCATTATCCCCATTGCTAAATTTTAGAATACACTTTTTTCTAGCACATTAGTAATCTAATTCCAATATATTTTATTAATGTGATGCGTTTGCCTAATTATTGTACACACCATTTTAAGTTTTGCTTTACGAGCGACCGACTCGCGCAGCGATCAGTCAGACAACTGAGGCGCTACCGGTACGGCACTACTATGTATATAGCTTGACTTGAGGCGACTTATCAGCGACTCACATATTGTGAAATACGACCAGCACGTTTTTATATTTTTTCTTTTCTTCAAATACCCTGTGGTCACTTAAATGGCTGACATTGATGGTTTGGGTACCGTTCTCGTGATTTTATAGATTTATAATACATCAAATGTTTTTAAAAACATGTCAAATCTATATTATATTTAAATGACTTTTGATGAAGTTTGGCTTTATAAATCTAATTGATTAAGCAAACAAATAATAAATATGGATAGAAATTTGTCAAGTACATATGTCATAGTAAATTATTCACACAATATAAAAGTACAATTGTTACAGGGTATTTCGTGGTCGCGTATCCTACCCAAGACAAACATTGTTCAGTTTACATGGTTGATGACTGGACAGTATTTTAGTCTTAAATTGGCTGGAAATATACCAAAGCATTAATTGACGGTCACGTGCCACTATCAGCTGGAAGAGACCATGGTCCTCTAGTCATTAAAAATACAAATTTATTACATAGATTTATGATCGACAGCTAAATTGGCAATAGCAATTAGTGATCTGCTAATGCTTTTTGTTCTTCCTCTGCTGCTTGGCGCTGCCCCTGAGCAGGCGAATGGCCAGGAAGAGGAGTAGGACAACAGTCAAGGCTATGAATATCGCGAAGGCAATCACATCGATCAGATAGAACTGATACCACTTGAGATCGAGTCCAGCGGAACGCATATGTGGTGCTCCCTTGTGCCTTATCACATACTCGATCCAGTAGACGGCACTCTTGCGCGGCTCCAGCGGACGATCGCGAAAGATTGTGGAGACGTGCTGCACCTGCTCCTGGTAGCTGGCATTGTGGATGAGCTGCAGTAGCGAGTGTCGCAGCATCTCCTCCGTTATGGACTGAAAGTGCAAGCTGATCGCGTAGCCACCCTTAACGGCCTTGTTCATGTTTAAATGCTGCATGGAAAGGATAAATACATATATCATATAAATCATACATATATTTACATTTGAAGAAAGTCGAGAGTTTCCGACTAGGAGGTAACCTGTGCGCAGCTCTTCATTCTGGGCTTCTTCTTCCCTGCCCCATTATGGATTGAATCTTAAGCATCTGCTGTGTTTTCTGGGGATGGGCTTGGGAAGGGATGGTTTGGTAGAGATTCATACGGACAGACTGACCAAAATGATTATACATCTATACTTAGTGGAGTCGGATATGTCGTCTACTCGTATAATTTGAGGATACCGCTTTTTACAGATGGTCAAACTGGACATTGAGAGCAGGGCTGGAAATACCCTAACCTGATCACTGTAGAAAGGTATGCCCAGCATGGGCACTGCATAATGGACACCCTCCTGTGTGCCAAAGAGTCCACCGTGTGTGATAAAAACTTTGACATTCGGATGCGCCAGAATGTCCGCCTGTGGCAGCCACTTGCGTATCATCACATTCGCTGGGAGCTGTCCAATCGATTCGTCCTCGAACTTCCACAGCACCCGCTGTTTCAAGGAGCCGAAGACCTGCAGGAATAGACGCAGCATATGCGGTGGCATTTCCTTGCTCTGCACATTTGTGCCTGCAATGAGAGTTGAGGAGTTGATATGAGCAATAATCCTACTCCAAGAGTGCACACTACTTGCCCAGGCTGAAGAAGATGGCGCCATCTGTTGCTGCATCGAGGAAACTTTGCATCTCCTCGGGCAACCGCTTGGGCGGATAGATATGCATGCCACCCACCGGCACCATCGCATCCACAGTGGGACGTGACGTTGTCAGCGGTGCGTGACTGTTCAGCAGCATCACCGAGATTTGTGTCTCCATCTGCCTGACCTTGGGCACATCGGCTGTAAGCAAAATAAATTAAAACAAGAAATAACATTTAACTTCAACACACCGAAGATTGCATACCCTTGCAGAGAAAAGAAACTCTAATTCTTATCGATTATTGTAATGACAGACTACTTTGCATATAAACATACAGACTGACAGACAGATTGGCTATCTGGCTATATATTTGGCTATATATTTGGGTAACAAAGTTATAATATCCTCTGCAAGGGTATAAGAACTTTCGGTGTTGGCACTCACACAAAACATCCCCAAAGTGCTGCTTGGTAAGGGCATCCATTTTGGGAAAGTAATTGTACAGACGATCCAAGTCCTCGTACAGTGAAACATAGGTGTTGCTCACGCGCTCCATGAAGGACATGCGATCAGTGAAGGGCATAAAGCCGTGCGGCACAAACGACCAGGGTGTTATCAGGCCCATCATTTGGCTCATGTGATTCTCATAGCCCAAGGTGCTGGTGGTGACAACGGGTATGTTATACTTGTAGGCCAGCGCCAGGAAGGCCTCCTGATAGAACTGTTCGGCCAGCAGGAGATCAAAAACTCCCTCCGTTTGAGTGGCATGGATCAGGGCCTGAACTTTGGGCTGCAGCAGGGCATGTTCCGTTGTCTTTAGTCCAATAATCTCGAGCATTTTGAGAAAATCATAGTTCTTCAGGCGCGTCAGATCAAACAGATGCTGTACGCCAAAGTTGAGCTTCACTGTGATAAGCAGATAGTAATCAGTTGAGTGAGAAGAGAGAGAAGGAGAGAGAGAGAGAGATCTCACCATCATGCCAGAAATCATAGACAGGTTCTATCAGCAGCTCCGTATAGTTGCTGCCCAGCTGCTGGGAAGCCAACGAAAAGGCGGCAATCATCGTCACTTGATGTCCGCTCTCGATGAGTTCCCTTATCAGCGCCGTGTGCATCATGTAATGACTCTTGCCTGCATTCAACCCCGATTTAGAAACATCAAGTATCCAGACAGTGAAGCATGTGCTTACCTGGAAACGCATACACAGCTAATATCTTGGCACCAGCCACAGGCCGAGGCAGAGGCAGAGGCAGAGTTCCCAGTGCACAGCAGAGAAACAAAAGTCTCAACATTTGCAGCTTCATTTTGAGAATGCAATGCGAATTTCTAATATGTGACTGAGTTTACCCAGCGAATGTTTGCAAAGCCTATCAATTAGGTTCAAGCACGTTTCTCACTGTCACTGTCTATTCGCTAAACAATGAATTTAATTTGCTACAACAAACAAATGTATTTCAAGTCGACTGCCTCTTGAGTACTTCTATGTAGTTCCGTATAAATATATATATATTTTATTCTCGACAGTACGACCGACCGATTCGCATCGAGATTCACAGATGAGTGAGGCACAACCGATGCCGGGCATCGCTACTTCCATGAAACATATGTATGTATATAGTTTGTATAATGATGACTTGAGGCAATTGTTTCGCGGTGCGCATTTATTTTAAATACCCTGTAGTCATTCAAATGGTTGAGTCTGCCACACGAAAAACCAGTTTGTCTTGTGGAGAAAATTACAAAAATAATTATGCAATCTAAGCGATTGTGAACTTATACACCCTAATAAGCACATTTGCACACAGCTATTTTCCAGGGTATGATTGTGAAAACCTAATCTAAAACTATAATATTTGTATTGCATTTATTGTCAAATAGGGTACTTGAGAATAAATCATTTTTGTTTGTTTTTGTTTCATTTGGTTGCTGACAGTTAAGCAAATGAAATAATAAATAAATGACGACCATACATTTACATTTGACAGACATTTAATACCCAGCAATAACAATAAGGAACAGAATCGTGAAAAAGGATGTTGCCGTCTTTCACTCCTTTTATAACAAATGAGTCAGTTTCTATTTAATTTAAAATAGGAATTGTTATCCTAAAATTTAAAAAAGATCGGTTAAAATGCATAAGTAGTTCAATAATCTATATATCCAAATATAACAGCTACAAACAGGGTACTTTCCTTCTGTTGTTTCTACAAGCGCATGTCCGATTTAAACCTCTAATTTATTATACCCTGAACCCATTCAAAATGTGAAAAAGGGTATGATGGATTTGTGCAAGAGTATGTGACAGGCATAAGGAAGCATCGCAGAAACCATTAAGTATAAATATTCTTGAAAACTATCAACAGTGATCAAGTTTGCTTGAAAATTATTTGACCTTTCTGCGATCCCCCAGTTTTTATAGGCATGACCTTTCGATTTGGCATATTTACATATTTAAATACCTTCTTTATTTCCTACTAATTTCAAAGAAATTATTTAGATAAAAAATTATGAATGAATGTGATATCTAGGTTCAGGGTATCTCCTAGTCGGGCACTCTCGCACTCTAACTTGCTTTTGACTTAGTCGCAGTGACTCGACCCAAACTAGTTTTTTTAAGAAACGTTTTCAAACACGCATGATTGTCATTTGGTAGACTTGTGTTTTATTTGCATATTTGAATTGGATTGGGCATGAATTAAGTATTTAATTTCGTAACATCTGGTGCCAGTTTAAAATTAAAAATATAACGTGTCCAGTGATCAAGGTATTTACATACATATTAAACCCCATTAAAGAATCAAGAAAGAAGATTAAAATCAACTTTCACATTTCCAATGCTATTTATTGTGTGTTTGATTTGTATTTTATGTTTTTTTGTTAATGCTAGGAGTAGGTGGTAGGCATTAGGCAATTACATATACAAATATGCATATTAAGTAATATATATATGTATATTATGTATTATATAAACTAAATTTTATTTTATTAAGAATTTTAATTTGATAACGAAGCTGCTTTTTAGTCATAGAATAGTAAGTACTGTACATTATGCAATATTAACGATTATTTATTTAATTATGTTCTTCTCTTTTCGCTCTATACAATACAAAAATCACATGCGATTTGTTTTCGTGTGTAAAGTGTAATCAAATTAAGTTTTATGTGCATTAACTTTTCGTATTAATTGATTAATTGTTGATTTTGTAGCAACTCAACTTGTTGCCTGGCAATTAACAAGCTCGTCTTCCAACCACAAAGTGCAGCAAATTGCAGCATAATCTTTTTCAGTTTTCATTTTCAATTTGGAAAAATTGTAATTTATGCACAAAGTTGCAGCAATTTGTGGCGAGCTGTTGGGCGGCTGGGGGGGTGGATTAGATAGTAGGATGATGGGATGTGTATTGTTTAAGTTATTAGTCTAGGCCTTAATCTTAAGAGGGGGCGGGTGGCTTAAGTGAAATCCAATTTATTGCAGCAGTGACAGCATGCCAGGACTCCAGCTAATTGTGGATGTTGCTGCCTGCTCCTTTGTGATAAATTGCTCATGCCGCCGGCAAATGTTGCACACTTGATGATGGCTTGGCCCACGTGCAACACACACACACACACAAACACACACACGAATAGCCATATGGTGCGCCATATAGCATGTGTGTGTGTGTGTGTGTGAGTGTATATTATATAAATATATATATATTTTTTTGAGTGCGCCTGGTTTCCTTCATGTGGCTTTTTCAAACAAAAAAAAGTTAAACAGGAAAGAAAAATGTGAGGCTGTAATAAATATTGCCAGCTCATAACTAAAAGGCCCATTTGGTCCTGGTGCGGGCAGAGGGGGCGCTCTTGCCGCCGGCACGTGCTTGGAATCTGCTGCTCAGATATACTTGGATATATAGCGCTTTTGCACAAGTCGGCCAGCCTTGCGCTTAAATATGGTAAATCGTATTAACTGCTAATCGCTGAAACGCGGCGACTGCGGCGGCACACGTGGGTATAACTACAGCAAAGGAAGAGAGAGAGAGAGATAATAATAGATTAGCTGCGGATCTGACTTGGCAACTGTGGCATCCGGTTAACTTACTCCAAGCAGATTGCGGGGCACGTAACCCTCATCGCTGGTGGCATTCCGTGCCCACCACCACTCGTTCTCGGAGTCGTCTCCCTTGCGCAGGACGATCAGCGGCTCGTTGACATGGAAGCTCAGCTCGTCACTGTTCTGCGCCTCATAGGAGAACACGGCACAGACGTCGCCATTGTGCAGAATGCCAAGCTTCTCTTGAATGCCTATAAAAAAGAAATAAAACATAAGGATACAATAATTAATATATTGGCTTTGTGCAATGTCGTTTCTCCTAAATGAATAGAAAATCTGCCTGGCTTGCAAATTTTAAAAAACTTATCATGCAATAGAGTATTGCCCAGTCTATTATTAAAGAACTTACTGTATAGGTACTCGGAGCAGCCATCGAAGCCCTCCTCATCCTCCTCGCACTTCTCCGCTGGCGTCTCATGATCAGACAGCGTTGAGGCAAACAAACAGGCGCCGCTCTCGACGAGAAACTTGACCATATTGAGATTATTGCAGCTGGCGGCGCAATGCAACGGCGTCCAGCCATCCGAATCCTGGGCATTCACATCGCAGCCAAACTGTACAAGGAATCTGCAGGGATATCAATAGATTGAATGAATATGTTGGGAATGGTGGAATTGTTGAACTCACTTGACTATGTCAAAGTGTCCAGCGCAGATGGCATTGTGCAGTGCTGTGATGCCCTCGTCATTGGCAGCGCTGGGATTGGCCACCTGCATGGCCGTCTTCTTCACCAGCTCCAGTTCGCCTTCCAGGCTGGCATCCAGCAGCAGTGCTAAAGGATCAAAGCTCACCCGGCGTGCCAGCTTCGGTTTGTTTGCGCTGCGCTCCTTGAGACTGCTGATGTTGCTGCTGTGGTGGTTGCTGTTGCTGCTATGGTTGCTGTTGTTGTTGTTGGTTTCTGGTTGGTTGCTCATGCGATCTGGCTCATCGACGCTGGAACCGCTCTGTGAGTTGCTGTTGGGCGAATGCTGCGGCGATTCGTTCCTGGCCTCTGGCAGCCTTGGCGTCTCCGGCTTCCGCGGCAACTGTTGCTGCGGTCCCGGCTTGGAGATGGCAACGCTTGGTGTTGCCTTGAGGCGCGGCGGCTGCTCAAAGATGGGCTGCTTGCGTATGGTCAGCGGCTTGGCCTTGATGGGCAAGTTATCGTTGATGTTCAGCGACTGCAATCCAAAGCTGAGCTGCGTCGCTGTTGCTGTTGTTGCAACTGTTGCTGTTGTTGCTGCTGCGCTGTTGCTGTTGCTGCTGTCGCTTTCCGTCGGCGACATTTTGCTGGGCTTGGGCGGCAACGCAGGTCGCGGATCGGTTGTTGTGACCACATTGGGTGCCACACGATTTACTTTTGGGCTGTAAGTTATCATTTTGGGTATGGCGCTGCTGCTGTTGTTGTTGTTGTTGTTGTTGCTGTTGCCCATGGAAGTGGGCGCCACGCTGCTGATGGGCTTGCGTGGCGGCACCGCTACCTGCTGCTTGCTGGTTGCCACATTGGATACGGCTATGGCTACGGATTTGCTGACTGCTCCCAGTGGCATGCTGTGCACGGTCAGTTGCTGTTGCGTGTTGCGCTCCGACAGCGTCTCACTGGTCACAGCAATCTCATTCTTCTTAGCGTGCTCCTGCGACTCCTTGACCTGCTGATTGAGCTTGTTGATGAGCGCTGTGGCGGAGCTGCTGCTGCTGCTGCTGGATATGCTTTTCGGTATTTTGCTGGCAACTGTTGCGGGCGAGATGGTTGCTGTTGTTGCTGTCGCCTCAGCAACAGTTGCTGCTGCTGCCGCTGCTGCCGCTGCTGCTGCTGCTGCTGCCGCCGCTGCTGCTGCTTCCCTGTCTCGCTTCTTGGGTCCCACCTCTGCATAAATATGCGTAGTGCTATCCATGGCCTCCGTTTGAGCCTGCTTGCGCAGCTGCTCTGCATCCGATTTGGATTTGGATGCAGGTGCTGTCGCTGCTGCTGCAGCTGTGAGCAGCTTCTTGGCCAGCTTGGACTCATCACTCTCACTGTTGCCGCCCGCTGGCATCGCATTGCTGCCGCCGGGATAGTAGCTCTGTCCTGGCGCCAGCTTCACATGACTGCTGTGGCTCAGATCCTGGATGAGCTGATTCTGCTGATTGGTGTTGGCTGTTGCCGCCGCATGTTTCAGCATGTTGCCGGCGCTCAAGTAGCTGGCCGTTGACGTTATTGTGGACTTCTGGGGCGTGTGTATGAAGGGCTCCACGGCGGCCACATTAACTCCGCTGTTGCCGCGGACAATCGAACGTTCGGCGGCGCGACCCGCTGCAGCGACAGCAGCAGCTGCTGCCAGTTGATTGACCTGTTTCTGCAGCAATTGTTGCTTCAAGGCAGCAACACCACCGTGCTTGGATGGATTGGAGGCGGGCGGAGCGGGCTTGCGTTGTTGCTGCTGCTGCTGCTGTTGTTGTTGTTGGGCGGCAGCAGCTGTTGCTGCCAGCAGTTGAGCGGATTGCACGTGCAACTGTTGCTGCTGTGCAGCTGATTGCTGTTGTTGCTGCTGCTGCTGCAGTTTCTGCTGCTGTTGTTGTTGCTGCTGCTGTTGCTGTTGTTGTTGCTGTTGTTGCTGCTGCTGCTGTTGCTGCTGCTGTTGTTGCTGTTGTTGTTGTTGGTGGTGCGTATTAGCCTGCTTCTTCCGCTGTAGTCGTGTCTGCAATTCATAAA
Organism: Drosophila maculinotata; assembly: GCA_035045305.1. NCBI lineage: Eukaryota > Metazoa > Arthropoda > Insecta > Diptera > Drosophilidae > Drosophila > Drosophila maculinotata. The sequence goes on from JAWNPD010000387.1 coordinate 13,929,762, forward strand.
TCCGCTGATCCACCGAACGCAGCTCCGCCTGACGTTGCTGCAGCGCCTCACGTTGCATGTGCAAGCGTGCATCCTGCTGCAAGGACAACTGATTGCGATACTAGCAGAGCAAGAGAGAGAGAGAGAGAAGAGAGAGAGAATTTCAATACAAGTGCCGGAAGTGCTTAATTACACTGAGAAAACAAATCAAGTACACGAAAAACACCAACATTTACAAAAGCGTTAATTGCGATACATATTATGAATTTCAAAACCCACATTTTCAAATACAAATCGAAAGTGAACAAATTATAATTCATCAGAGAAACTATGAACGAAAACGTACACAGTATCAACCAATTAGAATAAAATAAAAAATGATTAACACCAATTAGAGTCTGTCACAGCTAAATCTAAAACTATGAAACTGAAAGGTATCACGTTTCTAGCATGCAGCTTCAAAATAATTTTTTTTTTAATTTTTTTTTATATTTTACCATCAATTCCCGTCGCAGCTTCTCCAGTTCCCGTGAGGCCTGCGGCGGCAGCGTTTGAGCAGCGCCCGCTTGTCCCGTGGCGGAGAGCAAATTGACCGGACAACGTCTGTCGCGTCGCAGCTCCTCCAGCTGGCGGGTGAGCGCCTCCACCTTGGCCACCGCCAGGCTGAGCTCCTTCTCCTTTTCGCTGAACAGCGCTCGAATCGAGTCCAAGTCATTGCCTAAGCACAAAAGTTAAACGGATTAGTTGTCATAACTCACGGATACGCTCAAATCCCCCCCTTATCCTCCCCCAGAGACCCAACAGTCTCTACCCCTAATGAAGTTAGCGCACTTGGCAGCTAATTGATGCCGGTAGTGTTCAGGTTTTATAAAAGTGTCGCAGCTGTAAAGCACTTGCCAACACAAAAGATAACAAAAAGAAAAGAGAGAGCTTCGGTGTATCTATAGGATATAGTAGCGCTATTCGACCAACATCAATGTATATATCGTCTGAAGCACAGATATGTATCTAAGGCATGATTCATTAATGTAGCCTCTTAGATAATAAACTAGTTTCCCTAGAAACAGTTAAACGAATAGCAAACTATGATCAATAATATATACCTTTGAAATTCAAAAAAGATGTAATCCTTTTTTATCCGAGCAGTCTTCAAATTAGTTTCCTGTTGACCCTTTTACATATATATGTAGAATAGTTAGCATAGTTTACTGTAAATTCGCTCATCAACACCCGCGAGCATTTCCGGCGACTGGTCACACATGCCAAAGGGTTGGCTAAATGGGTTGCTGCGCCGCCTGGCGGCTGCTGTCTGTACTAATTATGGCCCCCAACAAGGCGCAACTGAAACCTCATTAACATAACATCCTAGCCAGCCAGCCAGTTGAGGTATGTTTGTGTGTGTGTGTGTGTGTGTGTGGGCATAAATCGCCAATGCCAACGCGAACAAGGACATCAACAAGGATAACATCTTTGGCAGGCAAGTCAAGAGCCACCCACAGGCAATCATAAAGGACAACAAAGTGCCACACATACATAAATTAAAGTCACACTCACACACACACACACACACACGCACACGCACACTAAGGTAGCGCCACTCAACACGATTTGAACACATGTTAATCCCGGGCAGCAGTCCCTGCTCGGCCACCCACACATATACTAACACCCACTAAGCGCGAGGCTGCATGCGGTGCTTAACTCAATTGGACTCATCTTCACTTTGTAGTTGCCCTGCACTTGTTACGTGCACCCCTCTCACCCTGCCCCCCTCCCCCCTTTTTGGTGCGCTCCCTTGTACTCACTCAGTGTTACATTGTAGGTCTTCTGCAGATCCACTTGACCCCGCAGCGCGCGTAGCCGTCGCAGCTTGGACTCCTGCGCCTCGACCCGCTCTCTCAGTCGACGCAATCGTTCACCCTCGGCGCTGGCCACCGCGCTGCGCACCTCCTGCGATTTGAGGAAGCGCAGCCGCTGCTCCTTTGTGGCCAGCAGCTGGTGCTGGCTGTCGATTTGCTGCTGCTGTCGCAGTGCCATCGCCCTCAGTTCGGCTGACGTCAGCCTGCTGGGCACCTGCATGGGATGAAGGATGTGTGTAAGTGGGTGGGATTAGTCGATTATACTATATATGAACATGGACTTTAACTGTGGCCATAGGTATAGGTATAGGTATAGGTGTACGTATGTGTGTGTGCGTCCGTGTGTACAGATCGTTAGAGATTCAGCTGAGGGATAAGCTGCTCCAAGGTGTCATCGGTGTTGTCACTTCCGCCCCCACCTCACCCTTACCCCAGTGAGTAAGGCGTCGAAGTGAAAATGAAATTTCCACAATTTATAACCGTTATCTGCAATCGTTACTTTCAACTCAAGTCGATTCAAAGTTGTCAACATCTACGGCTACCGGCAAGCGGCTCCAGCTCCTGCTCCTAGTCCTGGTCCTGGTCGTGGTCGTGGTCACGGTGACCCCCCCTTTTGCGTCTGTGTCCATAAATCAAGTTATGTTTATGTGTGTGAAAAATGAAAGCTAATTTGCTACCTTTTTATTTGGGCCTAGCGAAAAATCCGAAAGCAACAAAAAAAAACCAGAAATATAAACGTAGAATAACAAAAGAGACGTTCGCATAAATAGATTAAAGTTCTTCTTCGGTTTGCTGAATTGCAGTATTAAGAATTAAGTAATCGCACACTGAGCACAAAACGAGGTGCCAATGAAATGCTTACGTAATCGATTTTAGATGCAAAGGAACATTTGTTTAGCAAATGAGTTCAAGTGAGTGAAATGATATTTTTAGCTATATTTACAGCTATTCTTATAAGTTCTACAAAGAAGACACTTGAATATCGCATCCTAACTAGTTTTTGTTTATTTAAAGGGTAACTTTATAATTTATGACTCAAAGTCGAACTTTTATTTGCGAAACCGAATCACATTTCAATGTATTCCTATAATCATTATAGGCAATTCAGTGATAAACATAAAATCATAAAACCACAAATAAATGAAAGAAGACAAAATCAAAAACTAGTATTGCATACATATTTCTTTCAGTGTAGTTGATGGTCCACAGTTTACTTACGTTAAGCTTCGGTTCGGATGTCACCACTCGTGTGTTACTGTGGCAATCGCTGATGCGGCCACTGCCAATGCCACCGCTTCTGGCGAGGGACGCCCTCGAGGCGGGCATCATTGAGGCGGGCGGCATTTTGGGCAGATTGCCCGACACGGGGCGACACACGCAGGTTAGCATCGTCAATAAAGCTGAACTCTTTCGAATTTATTTTATTTTCACTTTTCTTCTTCTTTTTTTGCTCAGTTATTGACTTTGATTTCGTTACTGTTACGAATTTCCCTTCGAAAAACTGTCGCAGGTTTTTGCTCGTTTTTTCTTCTTTTTTTGTCGTTTTTCACTTATGGGTTTTTATTTGGTCGCTTCTTCTTCTTGATTTACTTAAAAATGCACTTGCTGCTGCAATATTTACGTGTGTGGCATGCGGCACATGTCCTTCGTCCTGCAACTTTTCGTTATTGTGACTTTATTTTTTGCATGCGACTTGCGGACTGCTGTTGTTGGTATTGGTATTGGTATTGGTCTTGGTATTGGTGTCGGTGTTGCAAGCTGCTGCAAATTTGTTTTTATTGTTGCAGAAAATATAACGAACGTAGCCATGACTTGATAGCAGACTACAGATACCCCCCCCCCCCCCCTTACTCCTTGCACGCCCTGCAGCGAAACGCCGGCAGTCTGCGACCAGCTGCCTTCGCTGTGTACTCGTTAATGGATTTTCAATTCAGCGCCTGATTGAAAGCATACTTTGTGCACACACAGTCAGTGTGTGTAGTGTATTGTAGTGTAGGGTACTGGTGTGTGTGTGTGTGTGTGTTTGCAGTTGTGTTTGTCATGCGAGTGCTGGTTGTCATTGGCAACGGGCAGCGTCAACAGCCGTGACAACAACAGGCGCTCCACGGGGTGGCAGGCAGCGCCTCACAGCACGACAGCCATAACAATTAAGAATACTCCAGAGCACGTCGAGAGCACGACCAAAAGATACCCATTCAATTAGCCGAAAAGTGTGCTGCAGTTATTTAACAACATTCAACAGAAGTCAAGTTAAGCCATAAGCTATAAAGACTGCTTCAAGGTTAATTAAAAGCTACCCTTTAAACTCACTACTGACTAACGATAGAAAGTAAGCTGTTAATTAAGAGTGCTCCATTGACCACGACCCAGAGCTGTCTATTAAATCAGAATAACAGCTTGCTGCAGCCATTTTACAACACTGAAATGTAGTTTATACCCTCTCCATCTCTCTTTTTTACTACTTTTGAGTTCAGTTTTAACTTTTAGACACTTAAAAGTCTTAAAAGAATTCATTCAAAAGATATCATTGGAAACAACTTTATTTTATTTGTTAGCAAACAACTTTACTTAATTTGCTGGCCAATATACTTTTAATTTATAACAGTTAAAGAAAAATACAATATATTTCTTAAATAGTTTTTGTTTTATATGATAACACAGCCTAGAAGTATGCTGTATTAAATATATGCTGCTAATTTGGCAAGCTTCTCCCTCCATCAGTGCATTTTTTACTTATATATTGGTTGCATAATTACATTAATATAAACATAAAAAATGTATTTTTGATATACACTTAATTAATGCATTATAGGAAAAGTTTTAACGCATTATACTCGCTCCTAAATCAATATAGACAATAATTGAAACTTGTAACAAAATTTAATTTATTTTTAGTTTCTACTTTACTTGCTTTGTTAGCATTCAATTACCCGCTTCCTCTTCCTCTCTCTCTTTCTTACTTTTTTTAACTTCTCTTTCGTATATGTTTTACTAGCTTTAATAGCAGCATGCACAACTTAGAAATACCCATTAAACAAAAGGGCAGCCTGCATAAATTTAACAACACCCCAAGCACTACTTTTTCTTCTCCCTCTCCTCTCTCTCTCTCTGTCTGTGTACTCCTTGGTTCCTGTTTTGCCAAGTTTTAGCTCCAACTATATAGGGCATATCTGTAACAACAGCAGTTAAGTTAACGGCACAGTTGCGTGTATATAATCACTCGCACTTGGGGCAAAGAGTGGGGCAAATGGTGGTTAATGCAAGTCAAATAGGTAAAACGTTGCGCCGAGCTATAAAAAAACCCAACAGGAAGCCAAAGGAGCCGACCACACCCACAAACACAAGAGGCAACTAAACACTGAGCAAACAACAAACGACAAAATGTCGTCATGTGTTGGTTAGCAAATGGAAAATGAATGCGATTGTGGACATGCAAGGAGAGTGGAGTAGGGGGGTGCTGGGGGATAGGAGGAGAGTGTGTAGCTGACTTCAATGTCTGTCGCTGCTATTGCGCGACATGTCGACAGCTGGCGAGGCTGCACAATTGGCTTTGGTCACACCAGCGCACCAGCCAACCATAAATTGATGGGCCGCACTCAAAGACCGAAAAGGAAGACAGGATGTCAGCCAGCGAGCAGGGTGGACTGAGTGGGGCAGCTGATCAATGGCAGCTAGCGAAATTGCATTTACAGTGAATTTTGTAGGTACCGAAAGGGCGCCTCAATTTATGGCGCTTTTATGTCTAATATAAGGTCATATATGTGAAGGAGCACACTCGTAAACTCGAAATCAGGCCAATGGCGCTGGGCACGAAACCTTGGATATCTGATTTTGTGCCAATTTGATTGATTGATTCACTGCGAGCTGCAGTCCACATTGATTGGAATTAGGTCCGCCAGCAATTTGAGCTGCCAACTAATAATCCAATCGACTCCAACCAAGTTCATTTTTCGGCAACAGCTTTTTTTTGGTGTCTCGAATCGCAAATAAAAATAATTGTTTGCGCATATTTTCCAATTAACAAAGTTTGTCATAATAACTCGCTGGCATTTCGATCATGCAACATGGAATGTGCCTCAAACATTCCGTCAGCCATTTATGCCTCGCGCAACGCCACAAAGGAGCGGGCGACAGGCGGCAGGCGGCAACCAGCGGGGTAAGTTAAGCAAAACTTTAGCCAAGGAATTTCAAACATTTTCGCTGCATATAAAAAATAGCAAGTAAGAGTGCCGTAGTCGTGAGTATACGAATAAAACATACCCTGTACACACTTAGCCATAACATACATTTGAGGTTTTTAAGCAAGTTATCTGCTTCTTCTTTCTTGAGCCTATAAAAAATCGAAATATATTTTTTTTTCCTTTTTAATATTACCCATTATGTGTACTGTAGATTGCTAAATTGTTGTAAAAAAAATTTATATTTACATTCAACATTCCAGCTCTCTGATATGCCCGACAAAGGAACGACAGATAAGGCTAGATTGACTCGACTTTTGATGCTGATCAAGAATATATATATAATTGAGGGTGTCGGAGATGTCTCCAACAGTGGAATTTTGATATAGGGTATAAAAAAACGCAACTATTTATGTTGCACAGTGTGGTAAGTGGCAGTGGCATGATATAGACGAGAGGGAGCCTAGAAGAGGCAAGGGAGCGTGGGAGTTAAGGCGTGTGGCAGGGCTAGGGGTGTGGCACAGCCAATATAATTGTACATTGAAAGACGTCCGCAGCGCCGTTGGCGTTATATTTAAATATTGGCCATCAAATGAAATAATTTGATTTTGATTACTTGCTGTCAGTCAGTTTCCATGGCATTTATTGTTTGACTACTTCGAAAGTAATTTGCAGCAGTGCTGCAAAATGTTTTGATGTTAAATCAATAAAAAGTCAAGGAACCTAGTTTTCATAATTATATGGCAAGAAATGGTGAAGTCAACTGTGTGTTGATTCAGTCGATATAAGTTTCGCATAAAATAAGCTGAATAAAGTGAGTGCATGGCACTTTCTTTTAAACTGTCTCGAGCCCCATTATTATACATTTTATTTTCAGACAGCTCTGTAGCCATTTTTAATTGGTTTGTATTTAACTATAAATGAAATGTTGGGTATATCATTTATTTTACGCCAATCAAATCGTAACAAATTAAAAGAAGCTTCTTTCTTATTTCAATAACCACTCCAACGGAATATAATTATCATTTTGTAGTGCAACAGAAATATATTTGTATTGATTGCATCTCAAAAGAGCATCTCAATTTCGGTGTGCTGCTGCGGAATGATGTCCACTCGAGTTGAAATGTCGCGCTGTTAAGTTTTCAAAGTTGCTTACGCTGCGTTCTGGTCGCTGTTGCTGCTGTTGTTGTTGTTGTTGTTGCTGCTGCTGCTGCTGTCACGTCCTTGCAGCACATTTTGAAATCGATTACAAACAGGATATGCACTGCGGAAGTGTGTTTTTATGAGAAAGGGGAGTGATGGCAGCAGGACAGTAGAACAGCAGGACAGGAGGATAGCAGGACAGCAGCTAGGGAGATTAGCAGCTGGCCAGGAAGCGAACAGCGTTGCAGTTGCAGGTGTGGCACTGCCGCAGGGGGCAGCTGCTGTTCCGCCCTTCTCCCCTGCGGCGCTTGGGAATTTAATGAATTTGCATGGCATCGAAGATCTAACATCGAGAATAGCCGCAACTTGGGCAATTTGTGTGCAACAATGCGAATCGAAGCTGAGCGAATGTCAGCTGCCAGGTGACCACCTGGTGGGTAACTGGTGGGTAACTTGTGGACAACTGGTTGCAAGCTGGTGTTGCCGCAGCATTGCGACACGGGGCCACAGTTCAGTTGCTTTGTGGGTCGCACACATTACTGGAAGTTTTGATGCGTTCTTTCCCCCCTCCCTCCCCACCCCACCGCACTTCAGAACCGTCTGCTGCTTCTTATCCTGTGCGAGAAACGGCTTGTTCCAAGTGGTTTCAGCTCTGAGTGGCTTTTGCTGTGCAAAAGTTTCGCACACTCATGTGTTGTACGGGTTGTTTGCTGGGTGGTTTGCCTGCTTGGGTGTGGTTGGGTGGTGCGCCTTCCCGGTGGAGCTTAAGTCGTCGCTCACGCGAAGCGTCTCTCATTTAGGGGCAGCTTGAAGTTCTCGATGTTTTGTTGCTGTCCGTCGCATTGGCAAAAGGGGAGGGGCACAAACTGGGCAAACTGCGGTTGCGGTTGTGGTTTGCTCTACGGTTTCGGTTTCGGTTTAGGTGGGTTCGGGTTTCATATTTGTATTTAGGACCAGGACGCGTCGTAATTTCACTGAGCCTTGTGTCGGCGTTCTTCATTGACGTTTCTTTCTTTGCCTTCAGGTTTTTTTCCATTTTTTTTTTTTGTGTTTTTTATTATTTTTTCTTTTGGGTCAGCTGCCTGATGATTTCGTGGCAAACGCTTAACACTCCACAAAGTTGCGAGTTGAAGCAATTTTACGCAAGAGTAATTAAAGCGCGCTGGTTGATGAGGGTGGCAGGTTTGCGCGGGTTGTTGCTGGTAGGTAGGCTGTTGTTGGTTACACGTGAGTGGTGCCAGGTCAGCGCTTGTTTGTTTGGTGCCACAGGAAAGCGAATTAAAACGCCCCGGCCTCAAGGTCGCGCAATTGAATTCGAAACGGCAATTAAAACACCAATTGAAATGCTCTCTCCCTCTCTCTCTCTCTCGCTCGCTTGCCCTGGATTAATTACACTCCAGATGAGCTACAGCGGAATATAAATGATGATGATACACTTTTCACTTCCACTTATTGATGACCTGGTAAGTATATATATCAAGTAATGCAAAAATGTGTATTTAGGTAGATTAAATTGCTTATGATATAAACTTTCACCTATGAAGGTTTGCTGCTTGAAAATAGGCTACGAATAAATATAAAGTCTTCTGAATGTCATTATAATTTTTAAATTATATCTAGATGCTGTTTGAAAAGAATTGACTTGAATAAGTGCAATCAAAATATTCTAGTATTTTCTTTGTATTCAAAACTTTATTGTCATAAAGCAAATTTGCCTTTCTGACTGTCCGATAACAATACTACATTACTACAGTAGAAGCTACAGTGACGAACAAAAGGGAAGACTTGACTAATGTACAAGTTTTAATAAGTATCAAAATAATTTGATATACTCTATATGCACATTAATTTATACCGAATTTCACTTACAAAAAGCACATTAATTTAATATACGAGTGTATATTGCCAATACAGCCCTAAATGGATTACGGGTACAAAGAGCTCCAAAAAATACATATATCTTTAATTTTGTTTCGATTTTCGTTAATTAAGTGAGTTAAAATGATGAACACAGACACAGACGCACACCCACACACACAGACACACACACGTTTACATATTTGTGTTTGACAATTTAATTGTGCAGCGATTTTTAATTATAAATTTCAAAATTTAATTTAACGCTTTATTGAATTGCTTCCAACTTTCAGGTCTCGTTTTAGTTGTTAAATAATTGACGCTATAAAAATAAACAAATTAAAATACAAAATGTACGGTGAGAGGCAATTCGATTGAATATGAGCAGAGATATACGTAAATAATCAACGAGCGAAATTGTTGCAGCTGTCCGCAATGCTTTGCCTGCTCTTACTGTTGTTGCACGGGGCGTATGCGCATTAAAAATGGATGCGCCTGGTTTTTATTTGTGTCGGACACTGATTATGTTCGCAAGTCAAAATCAGAGTTGGCCACAAGGCCAAAACTGAGCTCGACAATGGCTGGCAATTATTCAAAAATGAGAAGTTGAGAAATAAATAAGTTTGGCGGCTTCTTTTCTTTAGCACTGATTGCTGACAAATAATAGTAACAATTTCAGGGGAAAGTGCGCGCTATTAGCCTGCATATTTGAGTTGCTAACTTTACTGATTGCTACACTCTCCACTCCCCCCTCTTGCTGAAACAGTCACGTTGTCAGCTGCGCTGCTTCCAGCCAAATGACTGTTCAAACTTTTCACAGTTGTAATTATTATAAATAAATGAAGCGCAATTTGGTAAGCAGAGACGGCCTTTAGGGATTGTTGTTGTTGTTGTTGTAGTGGTTGTTGTTGCCGCCAGCAGGCAGAAGCTTAGAGCCTTGCCCCACAGGTTATTGCCTTGGCATGTCCTTCAGTTCTACTGCGTCGCTTTGCTGCCTCCTGTAAATCTGTCTCTCTGACTGCCTGCCAATTTTTTAATACCCTGTGGCCATTAGGTGCTTAAGCAGGGTATACAAAAATGTATACTAAATTACTGATTGTTCATTCGTTCGTTACAAGAACTTAAGATTCTATAATTGGTATTTATTATTTATACTTATCACGCTAATTTTAAACTTATCTGAATAAATTAAATATATATCAGATAGAAAGCAAATAAATTAAAGTATATTACAAATAATAAAATGTATTGGAATTTTTGGAATATTTTTTAAGGAAGGTAGACATAATCTTATTAAGGAAATAGTTTCGGTTTTTTTTATTTCTGCAATCTTAATAGGTATTTTTTCCTTTAAATCTAAGTTTTTATATTTATTTGTTTTGAATTGCTAGTGCTAAGTTTTTATTTTACAGAACATCTTTAACTCGAGCACTTCCAACTCGAACATTTCTTGTTTATTATTAACTCGACGGACGCCCACATTTAAACAGTTGTTCATTTGCAGCTCTGTCGTAATAAAATAGAAACCAGAACCGAGAACAGAACCCGCCCCGAATCACCATGACATGAGCTGAAATTAGAATTGGAACCTCAGACCATCTGAGCGTCAAATACATATATGACAGGCCGGCTTTCTCTGTCTATCTCTCTGTCCCTCACTGTCCCTCCATATGACAATTATTTAAATGTCCAGTCTCGTCCTCATAATTTTGTACGTGTGCCTTTTACTGGGTCGATAGCAAATGGAAATTACTACATATAGTACACATAGCGTGATTTAAGGCCACATAAATTATGCAAAAGGGCCATTTAAATGTTATAAATGAACATATTTTAAATAAATACATGCGTAATGCACATTTGCGTTTTATCATATCTATCTGTCTGACTAAGACAATTAAGATATGCAAAGATAAATCAACGCTTTGGGCATTTCACAGTTGCCGCATTCTTAAACAAACAGAAATTCTTATCACAGCTCAAGTTTGCACAAATTGCACTCCGATGAGTTTCCATTGAATTGTTTTGGCTAAAAACTTTCTGGCAAACATTTCCGCATTGCAGCCGTCTGTCGCACACATAAATACAGACAGAAGATAATAAAAGTTGTCCAAAACGCAATTTTTGGTAGTTTCAATGCAATTTTCTATTTCTATTTGTACTTCCACTTGTATTACCATAACCATTTCCGTTCTGTTTTGGCCAACTTCTGCACTTGGCCCACTGAAGCATTTATGCAAAATATTAATAAAACACAAACAAAATGTCTGGCGTCCTAATCGACAGCAGAGCCATCAGAGCGGGCTCCTTAAGTGCTGTCTGCGGCAGCCATTCAACATTGAACATTGAACATTCATTAACTTGACCTTGACTTACTGACACTTCAGTAAGCTGCTGAGCTACCGGGTTACGGCATTTACTCAAGCAAAATGATTTTCCAACTCGTTGCAGCATTTTCAAATGCTAATTACGCACTTGGCCACAATCTGTAAGATGTCAGTCAATCTTGGTGCAATGTGTACGCAATCAAAAGAGCAAGCAAATGTACATTTTCAGTTTTGCTCAACTTTGAGATACCCTTTTCTATTGTGGTAACTTTAATAATTTAAATTAAAGTAGTGTAACTAAACATAATTAATAATTACTCTTGCTTTTGAATTAAATGATATTCATTTAGTATGCATGCTCTACATTTTATAACTTAGCATTAAGTAAATGTTACTTAGCATTACATACAGACAACTGTTAAGCTCGCTAGCTATGTTTACATTTGTTAACATGCACTGCGTCTGTTAAATTCGTTCACAGCGATCTCACTATATTCAGGTTTACATAATGTGATTTAACATTTAACTGCTAAGTTTGCTCAATATGTTAAGGTACTCTTATACCACGATTACACTATGTTAGAGTCTTACTAATACTGTTACGGCTAATGTTAAGTTCACTTAAGAGCTTGATTATCTAACTTGGGCAGCAACTGTAAAGCTAGCTGAAAAGTTTGTTCTCTTAAGTGAACATCACACTATGCTAATTGAAACGACCTCATAATGGCATCTACTTCCGTCGTTCGAACAGCAACTGAATTATGTGGAATGCAAGTTTAATATGTTAATGGCCTGCTTAAGACCTTTGATAGGTTTCGATTGGTTTGCAACCCAAAACTAATGCGTAAGCCATTCAAAAGTTTGGCATGTAAAACGCTTTGTAGCTCGAACACTTCGACTTAATATACCCATTTCGATTGTATTGCATGTGTGTGTGTGTGTGTGTGTACAGGATACATTAGGAGCAAGCGAACAACCACAATAACAGCTCAAATGTTTAGCCTGCCGCTTGATTAAAACAACATTTACGCAACAATCCAAAGAACAATGAAGAGTACAAAACCAAAACCAAGCAAACAGCTGCAGGGCAACACAGGAAAGAGAACGAGACTGGGAGAGAGTGCGAGTGAGAGAAAGCGTGTGAGGCAGAGATAGAGACTGAGCTGAGGGAAGTGGGGGGTGGGGGAGGGGCTGGCATGTGGCATGCGAGGCCGCACGGATTCATTCATGGAGCCACCCACTTGCAAACATCAATTGAACTCTTTTGTGCAGCTCCAGGCAATAACAATAACAGTAACAACAACAACAACATCAACAACATCGACAGCAGCAGCTACAGCTACAACAACAAGCCGAACAAGTAGCGACTGGCAACGGCATTTATTGTATGTAATTCGAAATCAATCAATATCACGCATACGCCATGTCTGCTTACAAAATCAAACGCCCCCCATAATCTCTCTCTTACTTCTTACTGTTGTCTCTTTCTTTCATCTGCTTAGTGCCTATTTAATTAAGTTAATGTAGTTAAATCTGCTTAAGCAAATATTTCCAGCTGCTCTGTTGCGAGCATTCAACACAATGCTAAGCAGATAAAACTCTGGCCTTGCCTCCAAACTGCCCCCCTCCTGCTATCCCCTCCGGCCTGCTAGCTGCCGCTGCTGCTGCTGGTGGCTCCCAGAAGTAAACCAAGTCAAAAGGCGCACACAAAAGGCATTCATTACATAGACAACACGGGACCAAGAGAGAAACTTTTTTCCATCGACGACGACAGATTTGCGACATGAAACTGAAGCAGAAGCAGAAGCTGAAGCTGAAGGCGAAGCTGAGGATGCAGCCTTAGATGGAGCTGGCCCAAGCCGAGAGTCATTAATATTAAGTAATCGTGAAGGATGCTCTCTGGTGTGTAATACGCTGGGTGCGGCACTTCTGGCTAACTGGTGCTAACCTGTGCACTGAAGTTCATGAACCCGTCCAGAGCATAATGCCCAATGCCAAGTGACCATGAAGATTGCCAAGTGACCATGAGTGACCAAAAGTGTCTGTCCACTGCTCGTAAATTCACTTGGCACACTCAGCACACACACTCACACTCACACTCATACACACACACACACTAACTCACAGACCCTTGGAAGGAAAACAGTTATGAAGTGAGCATTTCGCATTTCGGTTGGCACTTGGAATGCCCCACAATGGGCAGATTAGTGAAGTGCTAAGAGTTCGAATGTGTTTAGGACCCGAATATAGACCCAAATTGTAACGGTAAGTCAGCTCCAAGCAGTCTGATCCTAATGCTATGCGTTGAGCGTATTGTAATTGCGACTTCTTAAGTGCGTAAAAGGTGATTATTGTGTGTGTGTGTGTGTGTGTGCTTTAGAGGTCAACAAAAACAGTCGATTATTATGTAATCGAGGGCAACAACGATCTGAATTGGTAATAGGAATGGGAGGGTTAGGAATATATATAAAAGAATTGAAAACTATTTCAGTAATGCCGATTATACGATCGTGATATTATTAAGATGTATCATTATTACAAATATATCTAGTCGTACATAATACATATATAAATTATTTAATTACAAGGCAGCTTACATAATATAAAACTCGTCTCGAATTCAAAATCAACTTCATTGATTAGTAATAATAATAAGATAACTAATAGATCGTAACAGAATACCATAAATAATTTTGCCAATAATTGAAATTGGACCCTCGATTAATTAGAAGATTCGATTCAATCGTTTATCGTTGATTTTGTGATATATTGCTAATCTGTAATAATAATTAGTAAAATTTAACACTAACATACAATCGGGATGCCTCAGAACTTCGATGTGCATTTTAAGTCTAATCGATATTCATATTAATCGATAGTTCTTTATCATTAATATTTAAAATTGAATATAAAAATATCATTGAGCATATGAATTTAAATATTTCTATAGCAGTATTGTAGAAATCTAATGAACTGCAGCTTTTATGGAAGAGCAGCAACTTCTTGTCCTTGTGGAAATTATGTAATTAACTGGCTACCTAAAAAACTTTTTTCATTACGAGGCTTTTTTAGGGGTGCTGCAGTAAAATTTGAAAATGGTTAAAATTTATGAGCCCAAGATACGAGAATATTGCGTACATATATATATATATATATAGGTATTCCATTTGCCAGCTCCTTGGGACCTATCCACACACAAAAACAAACAGAGAGAGAGAGAGAGAGAGAGAAAGGAGTATGTGAATGTTGTGGAGTGGCATTAACGCAATTTCAGGCAGCTGCTTGTGTTTTTTTTTTTTAATTTGAGTTAACTTGCCTTAACCGAAAATTCAAATGAAATCAACAACGTGTCCACTTGGCCACTTTCCTGAGAAACGGGTGGAGTTGGGGGTGAGGGGGTGCGAGTGAGAGACTGGAATTCCTCCAGTTTCAGTCCGAAAATTGCACATTAAGCTTAATTAAGAAATTCATTGGCGTGTCCAGAATGTGGATGTGATGTACTGCTGCTAATGGCCAACATTTAAAGCTGGCCAAGAGCTGCAAGCTATAAACTCTAAACTGTAATTCGCAAAATGGACATCAAGTTGCTCAAAGAGAAAACGGGAAAGAGAAAGGCAAAGGGAAAGGGAGAAAGAGCGAGACAGAGAGCGAGAGAGAGAGAGAGAGGATAAGGCAACAATTTTTGAAATAGTTTGCCCACTTTTGATTGCCTGCGGTGCTGCCCCATTGCCATTTGCCAGCAACAACAAGAGTTGCAACAAATGTAAATAGAATTGCGGCAGCTTTGGGTTAACTTGAAGCAACCAGGTGAAGCTGCCCAGTGGCCCATTGGACATGAACGTCGCACACTTAACAAATTAAAATGCCGCAACTTTTGCAACGAGGCGCCACATTGCACTATAGAAAAAAGTCACATTTTTGTGGCAACATTGAAGATTTAGTGAAGGGGTTGCTTATAAGTCCAGATATGATATTTGGTTGGAATTTAGTATTGATTGTTTATAAACTATGCTCAAAATTGCAAAAGAATAGTATAATAAACACTAGACTTATACAAGCAACTGTTACTTCTGCAATTCTGTTAACTTAACATATTCAGACTATGTTAAAGTGGTCGATATAGTATAGTTATAGCAAAAGTTTGCTATCTAAAGTAGTTTAAAGAAATGCCATTTATGGCAGAAAACGTGTAGTTTTTTCTATAGTGCACTGGACACTGAGGCAGTCAAGTGGGCGTGAAAATCAGACGCTGCAAATGGCCAAGGCTGGTGATCAGGTGAGTGCGTATTATCCAGCCAGTTGCATTGGGAACTTATGTGGCATCTCTCTCCTTCTCTCTCTCTCTCTCTCTCTATCTATCTTTGTCTAACTGTGAGCTGGTAAACAAAAAGCCACGACAAAAACATAATTTATACAGATGCAGCAGTAGTGGCAAGGTGAGAGTGATGGTGAGCAGCAGAAGGGAGGAGGTCAGCACATGACCTTATCGCAACTTTCCGCAAGGCGATAAACAAAATCCAGCCTCGAGCAACTGCTAACCGTTCGCTTACTGCACCACATGCCCCTCCCCCTAAAGCCCACTTGGTTTGTTGTCTCTGTAAAGCGAGCCAAAAGTTGCAGCCAGGTTTTTGCCAGGCCACGGGGCGTATGAGCGCTAAATAAGTGCGTCGAGCGTTGAGTATCTGTGGCAAAGTCGCAACTGAAAATTGCGCTCATTAAGCCGTAATTCAGGCCAAACGCAAGGGAGAAGGGGGCGAAGGGGGCTGCAGCGTTTCTATGAATGCAATGAGTGCGCGTCACTTGAAAAGTCAGCAAGAAATCTGTGCAAATTGCAGCGACTCATAGGCAGTTGGTTTCAATGAAAGGAGGTGTGGATGAGGGGTGGGGTGGCGACGTGTCACAATATTGATTTAAATGTCATAAACACCCAAAAGTAGCGCATACACACACACACAAAGATACACGGCAAGTGGCACATCCGTAAGATACTTTGAATGTTTTTAGAGATACACGAAGCGGAAGCTAAGTCAAGAAGGCGAAGAAAAACAAACAGGCCGGCACGTTGTCAACAAGGTGTGTATGTGTGTGTGTGTGTGTGTGGGTGTGTGGGTCACACTAATGTGTGTAATATGCCACACACGTAGCAAACTATTAACTAAAATGGAGCGACACACAAATGACAGCACACATTTTGTGGGCTGACCGAAAGCCGTAAATGATACTAAAACAGTGCCCCAGATGGATACGGAGATGGAGAGTGCGATTGGAGATGGAGACGGAGACTGAGCCCAGACGGGATCGTAAATATCAGTCGAGAAAAGAAGAGCAACAGCCAGCCAAAAAAAACCAAAACACAGAGCAAAAAAAAAAGAAAAGCAGGCAACAACTGAGCTTCGTTGTCATTTGTAACAGATGCGGGTGCCCGACCACAATTGACTACGCACTCCGGAATGCGTTGAGGCAAGGGAACAGGCATGGGTGGGGAGGGGGGTAGCTACACTGCCTGTGGTAATTGGGCGCCACGCACAGCGAATGCTGTGATATTAAACAGATATGTACAATGTATATAGTATATATATATATATATATATATATTCTATATTCCATATAAAAGGCCTGCTGGCAGCCGCTTTGTCACTCGCTCGCGCCCCCCTCTTAGCCCCCCTTTTCGCGTTCATTTCCCCGTAATTGCGAGCAAAGATAAGCGCTTTATTACCGATTCACTGGCTTTTATCGCATTTTAATAACTCACAAAATGCGACCACGGTTTTTACGTCACGTTGCGTTTCCGTTACGTTACGTTACGTTATGCGCTAACCGTTACGTTACGCACTTTCGCCCCGTTACGTTATGCTGCCTTGCGTCGCGTTGCGTTGCGTTGCGTACTGTCATCGGCGCCAAGCAATGCACAACTGAAGAATGAAACTGAAAGCGGAAAAGCAGTAAAACAGAACTGAACGCGTCGGCGACTGCTGCTGCTTTAAACGCTTTCGCTTTGGCCCAATGGCTGCCAGCCGAGCCGCAGCCGAGCAACAGCCAAAGCACCCGATGTCTGCCGATGTTGCCGACGCGAAGACCGACAGACTGCAGCGGTTCAGCAGCAGCAACAGCAGCACACGCATAGTGTGACGGTGGTGGGTTGGCTGGCCGGGGGGTTGGGGGCTAGGGGCTAGGGGCTGCTGGTCTCTGCTCACTTGCATTGCCAAATGCTAAAGGATATGCCAAGGCGCGGAAGTGCGTGCGCCAACAGCGCACAGTGGTGCGAGTTATGTTTTTTTTTTGGTAAGGTCTTTAAAAGTGCAATCAAAATAAGTTCCGTGAATAAACAAATAAAGAGCTATTAAGTTGAAGTTTGGTATGAGGGCTGACAGTAGGAATACATATCTATAAAGTAGTTCAAAACCTAATTAAAATCGATTAAACATTAATTTATGATAATAATAATGAGACTATGTATATAAGCAGTTCAAAATTCAGTCATTTAAAGTCTTAAACAAAATGATAAAAAATGTTAGTTGCCAAGAACAAATTTGGAAGAGCTAAAGAATCTATTCTAAAGTAATTTGAATTACTGCAGGTATGATAAGCAAATTTAGTATGCACTTAGATATTGCTTAGTTAAATGTGTTTCCCTCACCATTCAAGCTTCAACTTAAAAGTTGTAGTTAAAAATCCGATCTTTAGACTTAAAACTCATTTATAATTGATTTTACGTAAGTTCTTTTCAAGTTTTTTAGACTGATTTGTTAAGTAAAAGTCTCATATTAGAAATATGGACTGCCAAGTGGTATATAGATTCAAAAATATTCAGCTCTTTATATATAATAATAAAACTTACTATAAAGAAAACTGTTATTATGTTGATAATTATGTTTACATTTCCAAAAATGGCAGAGCTCGACTTTTCGCTCGAAGATAGTTTTAGATCTGCTTAAGCTGTGCAGAAACTAAAAAAGTTTTTGTTTTCAAAAGTTGCTAATTAAGACTGCATGAGCTACAACGTAACTGTTTATAAGCTGCTGCAACTCCTCTTGGCAGCAATTCGTGAACCTAATCAAATTTACTTTGGCAAATCGCTAGCTTAGGCATTCAAATTGAGCAGCAAACTAACTAAAAGCAAACAATGTTGCACATGGTGTGTTTTTTTTTTTAGTTTTTTATATAGATTTTATTTGGGTACCACTGTGCCGGGGCTGTCGTTCAGCTCAGTTGCGCAAATTAGCCGCCAGCTCGGCCATTTGTCATTTTTGCAGCAAAAATGGTAAGCTCTGTTTCTATCTATGTATGTGTGTGTGTGTGTGTGTGTGTGTGTGTGTGTTAGTAAGTGTCTCCATAAACTCCAATGCAAGTGGCTGCTTGCGCCTGCCTCTGCCAGTTTGTTGCAGCAAATCATTGCCGACTTTTGTGCGCAAATATTTACGGCAAAGTCAACCAACGACTGCTGGCTGAGTGGCAGCTGCTGTTGCTGCTGCTGCTGCTACCTCTACTGCGTGGGTGTCCCGAGGCCGCTGCAGAGGCAAAAGACAAAGACAAAGGCACAACAACCTGTCATAGGGACAGGCGGAACGCAGCACAACACAGGACAACTCAAAAGTATACACAATGCGACATTAGCTCGTCGTCAGGTCAACAGAAGCGCTCACTAACACACACACACACACACACACACACACACAGACGCAAGCATACTCTACACATGTGTCCGCTTGCCCCCCCCCCCTGCCCCCTTCCTCCTAACCCTATGCACCGAGCCCGCACCACGTCCGCAGCTACAGCTCCTCCTGCTGCTCGTGGCCTCTAAACAAAAGACAAACACTTGTTCAGCGCACGCGATTCTATTTTTCCTTGTATACCCTGTAGCTATGAAGTCTGGGAAGTGTATGTACTGGGCAGAAGGAGATATAACTATAAATATATATATTCATTTCTGATCTGCATCAAAAGCCAAATTGATCACAGAGACTATAAGTGCTGAGGACCTGTTAAACCTGATAAACTTTTGTTCATATAAAAAATATCGATAAATATCGATTTCAGACACACGTTTTTTGGCATATCTTAAAGTTTTAAAACAGCTTTAGCATATGAACACATTTCAATGTAATCCTCATGCATTAATTGTAGTTTAAGGACGATCGGACAAATAACACAAAAGGAAGGAAAAGAAGGATGGAAAAGAATTTCCATAGTATAGGGCTCAATGAAGTATCTACTATACAATATAACTATATAACAACTATTCTTGTAATTATGAATCTAAAATAAGTCAGTCCAGGGTATCTTCTAGTTGGACGCTCTAGACTAGAGCACTCTTGTATTTTTGCTGTTTGGGGACACGCTGACAATGCCACTGGGGTGCTCTGTGTATGTGAGTGGGTGTGTGTGTGTGTAGGCTGTGTCTGTGTGTTGTACATATGTCATTTTGCAAATTAATTTATAAACACAATTGACATTGAGCTAAAATGTAAATATGCCGTTGAGAGTAGCTGTGCCTTGCATTAAAATTTCAAGCGCTTCTTCCAGTCAGTCACATTTACATTCACAGTCACAGGCGCAGTTGGAGTCACATCTGCATGCCAGCAATTGGCATATGTGTGTGCGTGACCCCATAACTGTAACTGTATCTGTATCTATAAATGTATCTGTATCTGTATCTGCAGCTCTGACTATGTGTATCTTTCTATAGACATGTACGTCTCTGGTTATGTTTGTCTTTTGCAATGCTTTGGCATTTATTTGTCCAACGGCGGCAACAACACGCAACAGCAAGCTGATGTTGCACTTAAGGAAATAAGCTATGAACCCAACTACCTTCCACACAATCCCCTGTTACCAACCAATGCTAGGAAATTGTTGCGGGTTTAGCACTACTCGGTTCGGTTAGCACCGGTCGACAGCTGAAATGTCAAATCGTTCTACGGCTGCTGATGCTGCTGATGCTGCTGCTGCTCCTGCCATACGTTGCGTATACGTAACTAATGTCAAAACAGTTGTTGACTAATTTTGAAACTTTTGCTTACCAGAGACAGTCAGTGCAATTAGAGAGCTGCCAGAAAATTGGATGGCAAACCTGAAGCGTTAAGCTGACAGCTTGTCCTGCCTTTTGTCATTATGAAATTGTATCTGCTTGCATAAATACTTTGTATCTCTCTTTAATTGACTAGCATTTCTGGGATCCTCTGCAGCGTTTTGTCTCTATTTTAATTAAAAAACTATTTTATGTTGGGGGCAAGCACTTTCTATTAGTGGTTGTAGCAGTGATATGCATCAAAGAATAAAAAAACTATTTTAGTTTTAATAATATTTTGCACACAGTTGAGCTTTCCTTCCTTTTTTCTTTTGAACAACTTTATAATTAATGCTAAACTAAAATTGATTTAAAGTATAGTTTGTTGTAAAAGTTATAATGACTATTTAATTTCATAACAACCTTTTTGTGGTACAAGTTATGAAAAAGTTACGTAGTTATTAGCAAAAAATTAGATATTAAGTTTGGGCATAGAAATGCATTTTGTTCCTTTCAAAATGTATTTCAAGTTTTCGGAGACATTAATCATTCATTAATCAGTTTAGCCAAGGTCACATTAAATCGTAGGCTAACTAAAAAGTTAACAGACAATCTAAAAGAAAACTTCACATACTTTAATAGTGAAATTTGCAGCATGTATTTCAGCCTTGAAATAAGTTTAGCTGCCCGCAAAAGTATGCAGCAAACTATATAAAAAAAAAAGAAATCAATTTGATAATCCCAAAGTGCATTATATATTATATATGTAGTCAGAAGTCCGTGATGCCATTACGGAGACTGCGAACCGGGGGCGACAGAGGCGCAAAGCGGACTGCTAGCAAAACATAATCGTAAAATTTCACAGTAATCCCCGCCAAGAAAATTCGGGCAGCAACTTTTGCTTACTTGCTAAACGGTTATTAACTTTCGTATGTGTCGCCGCCAACGCCACATGGAAAAACTTTGCTCACACTGCTGAAAGTCACTGCAACAGCAGCAACAACAACAGCAGCAACAATGACAGGCAACTTTATTACTAAATACAGTCATATAAATTCGTATGTTTACACCACGAAACGTGACGCAAAACGGAGGCGGTTGCGGTGCTCTCTGTGTGTGGATGCCACTGGTTGTCCGTGGCGGATGGCGATGGGTGGGGTTTGATGGGTTGGTGGGTGGTTGTATTTGGCCGGGCATATCGCTTGTTTTGGCAGCAACAACAAGCAAAACAACCTGTCGTTGACTTTCAAACTGATTTGCAAATTTTATAAAGAATTTGCGCCTGAAAAGCTCCAAGCTGGAATCTGAAGAGCAGCCAGTGGATTACCCTGCAGAGGCATGCAACAAAGCCAAAAATAACAACAACAACTTGAGGTGTGTGTTTGTGTGCGTGTTGCTCATCAACATCATCATCATCATCATCATCAGCATCAGGAGCATCAGGAGCAACAGCAGCAGCCCAAACCACAAAATATGCTGACTGCCTCGAGTTGAGGGCTGCCTGGCTTTGTTTTTGCAGCGTGTGTCCTGTGTGCGTACTGTGTTCTGTGTCCTGTGTCCTTTGTCTGTGTGTCGCGCTCATTTTGACCTTTTGCGCTAAGCAAAAAATTGTAAAACTCATTTACATAACAATTACCCAAACGTTGCGAACCTTTTCCAAAAACTGTGGGTTGCCTTAGTTTCGACTGTTCTTTCCCCTCCTCCCTCCCTCCTCTCTTTTTCTGCTTCTTCTTCTTGTTTGTTGTTGTTGGCGTCACATGTTGCGTTTTGTGTGTTTGCTACCTAGAATTGTTTGGTAACCCTTTTATGCTATGCTGGCGCCACCTGGCGGCGTCATCATAGTGGCATTCTTTTTAGATTGCTTTCAGTTTTGACTGCTTGCCTCAACACCCCCCCCCCCCCCCCCACCATTTTGGACACTCCCCACTATATTGTGTCAGTTGCATTCTCTTTTGAGTTGCTTCAACAGCTGTCACGCCGCCGTTTCATGTCCTTTTTGTTGTTTGTGGATTCTGTCTGTCTGTCTGTCTGTGTGGCACATTTTAGTTGATATATGAACTGCATAGCACTTACAATTTCATCCAAAGTGTTCGCCGGCTCCTTCATACCATGACGTTAGAGAGTCAGCCAATCTGCAAATGACAAAACGAAAGAAATCAGCGGAGAGCCAAAATAAGCAGAAGAAGAAATGCAAATAAATTAATAAACAGTTTCGGCTTGACGAAGATCAAATACTCTTCTCATATGCGACAAATTATTTATATGCGTATTATCGTTGATTTTCATACAAAAATATAATGTCGGACGATTTGAACTTTTGATTTCAGTTTTAAGTTCTGTTTTTATGCAATTGATATTATTTTATTTTTATTTTATTAAATTAATAAATAGTTCAATAAACGTATATATATTTATCTTTTAATCAATAAGTTGACAAACAATACCTACATTTTCTACAGATTCCTCTTATGTTTTTTTTTTTTGTATAAAAACGTTAGCAAGTTTTGTTCAGTTAATGACAAAATTGCATAACATTTCTATTCTAAAAGCAATTCGACAAGCCGCGAAAGTTCTTCAATGTTCTTCAATAATACTCAATTGTTAGGGTGTAAAAAACAAACAAACAATCATTAGATATACGAGACGGTTGGCAGCACAGGTTTCAGTTGTGTGTGTGTGTGTGTGTTTGTGTGTGTGTGTGTGTTTGCTTTGCAAATATATTTAACAAGGCCACACAATTTAAATTTGTATTTCCATTTGGCTCGCTCGCTTTTGTGTGCTTCGGCTTCGTTATTGTATGTGTGTGTGTGTTTGTGTGTGTGTGTGTTGGCCTGCCTTGTAGCTGCTAACAATGCAAAAAAACACTCACACACACACACACACACATGTGGTCTAACTGCCTTATCAATTTCAAGCACTTGCCGCAGTAAAAAAATACATCCATATATATATTAAAATATTTTTTGGTTGCCGCAGCTTTTGGGTCCATATGCCAGCAACCTTTCTTTGCTTCTCTCTCGCTCTCGCTCTCTCTATCTCTTTCTCACTCCCTTCTCTTATTTTATTTGACTTACTTAGTTGAAACTCGACAAAAAATGCCTTATTAAAATGTTTGCCCAAGTCCTTCGTCATTTGCATTTCACTCATTGTCCCTATCCCAATACTCCACTCCACCTTTCCACTTCTCTCCCATTGCCAATCTTTCAGCTGCTGCTAGACAAGGTTTATTTTTTTAAAATTGATTGCCACATAAATTTCATGTAATCTAATAAAATTTGAATTGTCGTTGTCGTAAATGTCAAACACACACTCACACACACACACACCGATTCAGAAACTCACATAGAATCACTTACACACATACACATCGCCTTCAATTCCTGGCACAATTGCAAGTCCAGGGTCCTTGTCATCAAGGGCACAGAGACACTGAGTGACTGAGCAATGCCACGCCCACTTTAGCCCACTTTGGCCCACTTGGCCCACTTTGCGGGCGCTCTCGAAATGCTGATGAAGTTTCAACTTTGAACGAGCGATAAGCTAATCAAATTAATTCAACTTACAACTTGGCAAGCGAATTTGCAACAAATTAATGTTATTTCATGGCTTCTTAAACTTGACACTGTGGTTGCCCCCGCAACCCCTTCTCTCAGCCAATCCTCCTAGCAGTTCAAAGTAATTTATTTCTGATTGGAAGTTTCCTGTCAGCATTTTCTATACGTTTTTTTGCAGTTTTTTATTGTTGCCTTCTTGTAAACTGAGTGAAAAGTTTTCTGCATGGCTTAAAGTGCGGCCAGCTCGGGGTATAAGAGTGTGCGTGCGTTCATGTGTGTGTGTGTGTGCTTCAAGTCTGTGCATTTATGGTTATATATGTATATGTGTAGACTCGTATCGCATATGTGAGAAGTGCTGCCAAACAGCTAAACAATAAAGTTGCAAATTCACTTGAGACTCAAAAGGAAATTGGTTGTTACTGTTGCTGCTCCCTGGTTGCCCCTGGAGAGATTGTGATCAACAAACAAACAACAACAGCAACAACAACAGCAGTTTGACAAAGTAGATCAATGTGGATTTTCGTATATCAAATACTCGCATGCAAATTGTGCGGCTGCCCGCATTTATTATTTGTATTTGTTGTTGTATTTGTTTTGTTGCTCCTTGGAGCATTTTTCTGCTCGTTTATTGGCAAAACTTTTACAAAGACGTGTTTAGGGCTACATTTAATGGCCAAACAAGTTAATCAACTCAATAAGCCCCATAAGGCTGTGCGGGCCCACATGACGTATGCGTATTCTTTTTTGTCTGTGGCACAAGAGATTTGAGGCATCTAAAAACTCGTGCGGCACGTCGCATTTCTCAATGCTCAATGCAATCCAAATGCAAAAACTAGCAACTGCCGCAATGCCAAACGTGTCAAATGCATAAAAATCAAAATTCACACAGAAGCTGGCAAAAAGAAAAAATGTATAAGCGATGCATTCAAAATGCTTAGACTTAGAGATACTCTGGCGTGACAAAATTATTTTAATATATCATAAGCAGCAGTAAATTTTGGACCTTTTTCTTTTACGATTATAAGTTATCAAACATATTTTACATGAGCTTAAAAACTGTGGCTGTATTTGACTTATATGGCTCTTTTTTTTCATCCATCTTCCTTAAGAAAGATCATCAGTAATTCAGCAAACTGATTTTTATAACTTTAGTTTGAAAAACTTCAGAAGATAGGGATTTGAGCAATTTTCGTGTGGGAAAGAGTCGGGATAAAAAATATTTATGGTCACCACTTGTAAGTTTCAATATTATTTTAAATATTTTATAATATAATATTAGTTTAAAAACATTTTCTAGTAAAGCTTGACATTTTTGGCTACTGTATAAAAGCTATACACCCATTTTTTGCTAAAAAAAAACAAGGCAAAGACAAAAAAAAATGCAGACCAAGCGTTACGCACGCAAATTTGGCAATAACGAAAACTGAAATACACTAGAAAAATTCATTGGAGGAGGAGCGCGTTGCCATAGAAATAAATTGAAAAGCCCGCACATCCTTAACTAAAAGGAATACGAATAACAGGCGCAGCCGTTGAACTGAATAAAACCACATTTAACGTTTCGTTTGGGTTCATAACAGACAATAACATAAACAGCAACAGCAACAACAACAGTTACAAACAACAACAACAACAAGTAATTGCAAACAAATGCGACCACAAATTGTTATTGTGTCTGAGCTTCTGTTGGTTTTAGCATTTGCCCGGATTCAAACATTATCCAATAGATAATTCGCTGTGCTCTGCAATTGTTTATTATTGCAAAATTAAGCGCTTTTCGTTTTCACTCACAACAAGAGAGACAAAGAGAGAGAGAGAGAGGGAAAAAGAGAAGTGAGAAGCCACTCAAATGCACATTCAGCATATCAAATTGCATTTCCGTTCAAAAGTTGCACATGAATTAAGCAACAAACACAATTGAATACATTTTTAATGAGAATAAATATTTAAAATCAAATATTTCAAATTCAATTTGAAAACAATTTGCTGCACAACAATGGGGTATGCTCAACTATAAACTACCAGCAACTTTAACCGTTTGCCTATTCGATTATGATAGTGAAGGTAAAACTGTGTATATACATATGCACCATGTCCGTCAGTACGTATGAGCTTTAAAATAGCTTTTGAAGCCTGAGACTTTTTTGTGTCACACCCACTGAATATAATTTTAATTATTTGCTTTTTAAACACCCCCAGATCTCATCTTTTTATCTTTTCATATATTTTAATGTTTATTATATAATTTTAAATTCAAATTTGTAAATTTCAATATATTTTATCTGTTATTTTATATAATTTTAAATTTAAATTTTTTTTGTAAATCTAGTCGACATTTAATGAATCTACAAAATTAAATTAAAGATTTTTATTTCTGTCTACCTTATTTTCTATTGAATGAAAAATAATCAGTGCAATTATACAGCTCAAAATTAAACTTAAAATCTACTTCCAGTGCTATATTTTTTGAATATAATTTACTAATAACATTTTGATTGGTAAAGTATACGCTTCGTATAACGGTATGGTATAAGGTATAAGGCTATGATATGCGCCTGCGGCTCTTAAGAGGCGGGACACGGAAGTGAAGGGTGTGGCAACGATGGGCCGCAAAATTGTGTGCATTTTGGTTGTTTGCATTTTGGCAAATGCCGACGGCCCAAAATGCCTAACTGTGAATTTGTGCATGCGTGTGTGTTAGAGTGCTTGTGTGTATGAGTGTGTGCTAGAGTACATGTCAAATGCAGATCGAGTGAAGAGCAACACAACATCAACAGAAACAACAACAAAACAAGAGCGTGAATATAACACCTGCTTGTGTAGCATGACTGCGGCAGCAGCAAAACTAATTAAAATAGCTGCGGCAGCATTAAAACCTACCTCCACCCTCCCCCCCTTCTTACTCAAACCCCAAACCGCCACAACAACAACTTAACATAGTTATATATGTATAATGGATAACAGCACGTTCCGTGGCAAATTATCAGCGTATGCACTTGCAGATACATCAATTGCAGCAGATGTATCTGTATCTATATCTGTATCAGCAACTGTAACTGTGTCTGCAATTTGTAACTGTGTGTGTGTGTGGACCACGCAAAGACAACCAACATGCACACGCTTCAGCGAACAACAATCGGCAGTGTTCTCTGTCAAAAGGTAGAAACAGCAGAGGAAGCGAAGGGCAGTCGAGTGGGGAAGGGGTGGGGAGGGACGGGGGCTGGCCATCTCAATTATTTGCGTGTTAAGCATGTGCGGTTAACACAACAAATGCAAACTTGGCAGTGGGGGCCAAAGACAACAAAACTAAACAGCAACAGCAACAGATACAGATACAGAGCTATAGATACAGATGCAGATACAGATACATAGCTACTACATAATTAGATACATCGAACTGTGGGCAGGCAAAGCGATTTGTTCGAGGCACACCACACTAACAATGCTGTGTGTCATTAGAGAGAGATTCCTGTAGAGTGCCACAAATTATGGCTGCTGCCGCCTGAATGAGTTGTTTCCGGTTGCAGGCAGAGGGGGCGCGTGGCGGGTGGTGTGCTAAACAGAACTTTGTACGCCATAAATCAATAGAGCCACTGACAGCTTTGTCAATGGCTATATGAGCGAGCGAACTCGCTGAAGCAAGTCTTAAGACTCGGGCAGGCCCTAAAAGGCAAAGAGCCCTCTCACATCACGTATACGCCGCGTTGCTCGAGCGCCTCAATTCGATACGCTTCGATTGCCGCCTCTTGTTGGAGGTCATCAATAGAATATTGTTGCTGTTGCCGGCTGGCTGCTGCTACTGCAACATTAGCTGTTTCAGCGAGCTGTCAAAATGAAAAGCATTTTCCACGCTGCCACTTTTCGTTAAGAGTTTTTACTGTTGTTATTCTCGAAAGCTTTTCACACTGAATATTTGCCCAGAACAAATTTGTGTGTGCGGCAATTTGCACAAATTACTCAAGCTCTGGCTTCGATTTGCTTTATTAACAAAAAAACGCGAAAAAGAAAAACAAGTAACTGTAAAAAAAAAAAAAAAAACCTAGAGCTGCGACCCCCACCCCCGTGCCCAGTAATTGTCAGGCGAGCGCCTATCATTCAACATTTTTGGCGAAAAAACATTTTCAATTTAATTAAAGAAAAAACGTTCTGGTTGTTTGGCTTTTAGAACCACTTCCCCCCAGACCACCCCTCCTCCACACCCGCTTTGTCCAGCGTCTGTTTGAATTGTTAGCTTAGCCAAAAAATGTTGTCCGTGTTCAAATAATAATGCAAATTGTTTTGCAAATGAAATTATATAATGAATTTCGGTCGGTCAAAGTTTTTTGAGCAACGACTAAAACAACTGGCAGATGGCATAGTTAGACAGAGAGAGAGCGAGAGAGAGAGAGAGAGAGAGAGAGCTAGAGTGGCATTGAGAGAAAGAGACAGCGTGCACAGATAAACAAAGATAAGAAGAGAGAACTGAAGCAATGGATAAACGGCAGCGGCGCTTATCAATTAAGATAAAAAAGCAAACGTTGAAACTCTTTTTCAGCAATTTATAAACTTGAGCTACTCAAATTGCACAAACTGAAAATATGATGTGCAAATTGTTGTTTTTTCTTGGCTCTTGATTTCATTTCATTACTTGGGGCTGAGTCAAGCAATTAAAAATGGTTATTCTTTATTATTAAGTTTCAGAAATAACTCCAATTAGCAAATGCATTTTTTTTGAAATTCTTTTGATAATATCAAAAAATGATATGCGGTCATGCAACTAAAAATGGTTATTCATTTTATTGCAAATAATTTAAGGTTTAAAGGTTTGACTATTAATTATTATTAAAATGAAGAAAACTAAGAATTGGAATGATTTAATTCAAGTGCTTTAAGCTTTAAAATAACATGAGATTAGATATATATTTTAGATATATATCTTCTCTTAACACTTAGCTTATAATTGGAAATAGTAAGTTTATCTCACATTTAAGCCTGATTTAAGTCAAGTAGTGGCGATAAGTTACGCTCTCATTCCATCTGTGTGGCAACCCTACTCGAGGCAATCTAGTAAATTATCATTTTGTGGTTTCGCTGTCGCAAACATGGCGAATTGCGAAGCGTTCACTAAAAATAGTAGTTTATAGCCAGAGCAGATGGAGCAATTCGAGCTCCCCTCCACTCACCACCCCTGGCCAACAGCAGAGGTTAAAGATACAGTTCCATTAGCAGGCAGTAAAATATGTAAATGCTGGGCAAATAAATCGCAGTCGACATTTGACAAACAGAGCCAAAAGAGCGCGACATTCGCTTAATGCGAAAAGGTAACTGGCAAATCCATCATTGGACCACGAAATACCGGTAGCAGAAAATACCCCTCTCCCCCCCCACCATCCCTCTTGCACCCGCAGGCCGAATGATGAGTTGCGATTACACACATAAATACACAATTCGCTTAAGTACGCAGCTTCTCTCTGCAGCGTTTCGATTTTCGCGGTCGCAGCAGCTACTGTTGTTGTTATTGTTGTTCCGCCAGAGGCAACGCTAAAAAGCCCCCCATATGCGCACACATTTGCAATTCAATGTGGATGCTCCCCATCTATCCCCCAGCCCTACCCCCGGCACTTTCCTCTGGCACACACACAACAATGGCAACAATAATGCGAATTGATGAAGCGTGAAGGATTTGAGGCAATTGCCGGTTGAGAATTGCGCTGCATATATTCGTATCGCACACACACACACACACACAAACACACACACACACACACACACCCATATGCGATGGCAAACCAGAAATAGCTTTAGGCACACAAATATGTAAGCATAATTATTGCTACCCATCTGCCTATATAAATGCAGATCAAATGGGAGTTACAGATTTTAATCTAAAATTGCATTAAAATTTACGTTGTCATTGATAATCATACATACATCATATGGATAAGCTATTAAATATCCTGTAATTAGCCTTTAAGAAACACTAATCAATTGATCATTGATCAGTTCAAAAATATCAATTGTAAATTTTCAAATATGTGTAAACCCACTATTTTGTTCTTATCTCTTGCTTAAAATTTGCTACCATATGGTTCATAGGAATATAAATATTTTATTTATTTATTGTGATATTTTTCCTAATGCTACAAGTACAAAAAATCTCCTCAATTATTGCATTATACATATTGTCACGAGCAATAGAAAACCTGGATAAAAATATAACTTGAATTGAAATATAGAATTCGGAAAAAAACTTACTACTTATGATAGGCTACAGAAAATGATCATTATTCTGAATTTGAAATTGCGACCCGATTTTAATATTATAAACACCGCATCGCAATTTGAAATTTTATATTTATGTAAATTTTTATATTTTTAATCTATTACCTTCTTTTTTTTCAAGCTTAAATGCAATTTATTCTGTATAATTTCCTAAGGCCACAAGTATAAATAAGTTATGGTCATAAAACCCGCACAGCTGTAGCATAGACTAAGCGAAATATTTTATTTATTTAAAGTGCAATTTTTACCATTTAAAAAATGGAACAAAAAAACAACAATTTGTTGCCCGACAATAGCGAGTTTTTTACCACACAGTTGATTAAAATATTGATTTTCAATCAAATCAAAAAATGCTAAAAAAAAATATTTTTAATTTACACTCGTTTTGCCAAAGGGAGAGCTGTCCACTTGCTGCATCTGGCAGCAAATTCTGTTACCGTTAGAATTTCGATAGATTTAGGGTTGTGCAACGCAAAAAAATCCAAAATAAAATAAAGAGTTGTACAAATAAAAGAAAATACGTTTTCGCGTACCACACATGGAAAACTAAAATTGCGCTGTCAGGGAAAATGAATTTCAAGAGCACTCAAACGCGCAACACGCGTGTGTGTGTGTGTGTGGGCGGTGGGGCGTGGCAAAAAGCCAACTGCTTTGTCGCGGTTTAATCCAAGTACAGCAAACTTTGATTCTCTCTATGAGAAACAAAATGAAGTATAAAATACAAGGGAAATGGGGCAAACAGATGAGCCGGAAATCTGCATGTTTGAAAGGGCATTGGTGTGTTAAAGGGGGGCTGGCAGTTAGGTGTGTGTGTGTGTGTGTGAGTGTGTGTTGGCCAATAAGCATATTTTGGCGACCCGCCTAAGCAGTAGGCAGGCATAAATATCTGTAAAGCGCATTTAAGTCCGCGCCACACAATAAAAATAAATATAAATAAAAAGTAGAAGAGGAAGAGGAAGAAGTGAACTGGGCCAGGAAGCGCACAAAAGGCGAAATTTAGCAAGGGGCGTGGGGCGGAGGGCGGTGGGTTCGAGGTCTGTGGGCATACAGACATAATAATAATAAATATTCAGTTCAGTTTCAGATTCAGTTTTGGCCGCCTTCTTTTTTGTTTGTGTGTGTGTGTGTGTGTGCATGAATGAAACTGCGATATGAATGAGAATGAATATGAAAAACTGACGCCCACACACACACACATTGCACTCTCTATCGGTGTGCGTGTGTGTGTGTGTGTGTGTGTGTGTAAGCCGCCCGCAAGTAAGTAAAGCAAATCCGAATGAACAGGGATTTGCATTCATAAAATATATCGCAGGCGAAGCAGACGCTGCCGCTGTTCCTTCCCTCACCCCCTCCTTTCGTTCCTTTCCCACTCCCGGCTACCTGCAGGTATTGCCAGCAATGAAATGGAGGCCAACTGTGTGTTCCATAGCGTTGCCTTTTGCTCTCTCTCTCTCTCTCTCTCTCTCTCTAGGTGTGTGTGTGTGTGTGTATTTTGTGAATTATGCAAATCGCAAGCATGAAAAACAAATATTAAACTTTTCATAAAAGATTCAAAAATTAAATAAAATTTCACAAAAGACATAAAAACCAAACGCTAGCAAACACACCACAAACACGCACACACACACACGGGCTGTGTGGGGGCGGGGCACAGCAACAACTACAGCAAAACGCTAAGAAAGGTATGGCTATTTACGGCACACCGAAGATTACATACCTTATTATATATTATTTAATAAATGTTTTAAACCGATCCGACCGATTCCTTCCTATGTGCTGAATGCAGCAATAAAACGAAATAATACGTATACGTAATCATTTTTTTAGTAAGACTAAAATATATATAATTTTGTAGTTTATAATTTTAGCGTTACACATTCCGAGACAAAGTTATAATACCCTCAATAATAGTATTAAAACGCGCATCCTGTTTGGCAGTCAGCGTCCTTCGGCAAGCGCATATTATATTTATATATGTATTTATTTGGGGCAGGCCGCTCGCATAATGATTGTACTTACATATGTAAGTACATGCAGCACACAGCCCCTCAGCCCCGCCGCCACACCCCTACATCCCTTGGTGCTGCCTCACATATGGCAAAAGTTGGCCGCCAAATAAGCAAAATAAACAAACCAACAAAAAACGAAAACTTTGTTTTTATTTTGCGGACAATTGAAACGCCAGGGAATGTGACTGCTAAAGGAGGGGGTAAGAGTGCGGAGGGAGGGGGGAGGGGTATAACTGGGCGCGGTTTCATGTGCCAACAACTAGTTGAAGCGTGTGTTTTGGGCCCAGTTCGTACACACAAATAAACTAGGCCCAAAGCATGAAATGATTTTGAGGGCGAAACGCGTTAAATAAAATCTCGCACGCTTCGTTCAAACGTGGCCAAAACCGGATTGGCGTCGACTGGCGTCAGACTGGCGCCTCCTACCTCCACCCAACACCCCACCACCTTCTTTCACTATGCCAAAAAATAAAAATAAAAACAAATTAAAAAGGACTGTCAACTCTCTGGGATTTTTCTGTTTAGTTTTTTTTTGTATTATTTCTTGATGCCAGCAAGTTTTGAAAATTCAAATTGTGGGCGTAGTACGTGCCACGCCCTGATTTGAGGTTGACTTTTAGTTTTCGTTTACAGTTTCAGTTTCGTTTCATTTCATTTGGCTGTAAACCCAAACGAACTTTTGTTTCTCATTAGAATTCACAGCATGCTGCTTTTTATATATGTATTTGTACTTTTCATTTTTTGTGGCTTCCACTTTTTGTTTTTGAGCCAATTTTCAATTGAGTCTGGGCAAAGATTTTGGAAAATAATGCGAGGCCTAAATGGAACCCAAATGTACTTATACGAAGCGACTTTTAGTTAAAAAGTTTGTGGGGCAAGGGGATTAGAGATACACTTTGCTTTAGGGTAGAGAAAAAATTGGAGAAAATTTTAAAAAAAAACATTTGCACAAAAAAAAGTCACTAAAAAATAAACAAACTTAAGGAAAAAATAATTTAAGTTGTTTAGGGTTATATAAAGTTAAGCAATTGTGCAAAAGGGAGTAACTCAAAAGACGCCTAGATAATATTAATTCGTAAAAAATTATTATATAAATATCAATATTATATATGACTAAATCACATCAAACATATATCATAGGAAGTCAATAAATGAAGGGAGTAAAGTAAAAATATAGAAATATTGTTAAGAAATTAAATCTTATTAAAAACGTTATCAAAATAATAACTGTTATATTTATTTCCCAATAGATAGTTGCTATGGTATAAGTGGTATACAGAAATCGCCCCAAATACATTTATACATATAAGTATGTATGTATATGTAGGTACTTTAAATATATACATACATATATAGTTTTGTTTTGAATATATTTATTTTATTGTTTGTTCAAAGCAAAAAGCTAAAATTTAAATTTCACACGAATATACAATTTGTATGTAGATCAACAGCGTAAAAAGTTAGCAAAAGTTCTCAAAAGAATTATAATGAGAGATCGGATAAGATAGAAAAACAACACCGGATATTCTTTCTCTCTCTGTTTCTGCCTCCCTCTCTCTCTCTCTCTCTCTCTCTCTCTCTCTCTCTCTCTGTCTGTCTGGTATACACTCTTGAGAATTGCAGCACAAAAGCCCAAAAAAAACTAAATGGAAGTTCATTAAACCGCACTTCAAATGATGTGACGTCATAAACGGCAAACGATTCTCACGGTACGGCAACTCAACTAAACTCAAACTCAACTCAAACTCAAACGGAGCGTGATGAATGTTTGGGGGCAACAAAAGTGTTACTGACCTCACATTACATGCAACGAACCAACAAAAATAAACGTGCAGGTTCATCAACTTTTTTTTTGGTAAAGAAATGTGGGAGAGAAAAAAACGCTGAACGAAAAATTGCAGCGCATAAAGGGCACACAGTTGGTCGGTCGGGGGCAGGCAGGGTGTGTGGGGTTAGGTGCGGGGCATAGCAGCATCAAACTTGCAATCAAGCTGAGGCTAAAAGTTCGTTTCCAACGCTTCACTTTTCGCACTTTTCGTTTTCGTTGCGACGCCGACTGCGCTGCCCAAGCGCTGGAATTTCTAAAACAGCCAAAGTTGTTGTTGCTGCTGGGCCTAACATTCCTGTTGTTGTCCGAGCAGCGTCAGCGTCAACGTCAGCGTCGACGCTGTAATTGGAATGTTGCGTCGGCGCAGCTTCGTCACAGGCGCAGCCGCAGACATAAAACAACAAAAACTGGCCCTGTAGCTTTTTAAAGCTCTGTTGTTGTTGTTGTTGTTGTTGCTGCTCAAAGCGTGGCTTGGAACATGTTTTTGTTGAAGCTGCGCGTGCGTCTGTGTGTGTCTGTGTGTGTGTGTGAGTGTGTGTGGGTTTTGGGGATGCTTTTGTGGATTGTGTTAGGTAAACCGGAATGTGGCTCATTCAGTGAAAAGACACAACGAAAGCGTAGCCCCCCGTTGTTGTTGCTGTTGTCGTAACTGGAAGCCAGTGGCCGGCAATCTATGCAGCAGCAGAGGCAGCGGCAGTGACAGCGGCAGAGGCAGTGACAGCGGCAGAGGCAGCGGCAGCGACAGCGACAGCGAATTGTCGTTGCTGTTGTTATTGCTGTTACTGTTGTTGTTGTTTGCTTGTTTTTCTGGTTTGGCATTCGCGCTCAATTGCGCCAGATTTGCGTTTTGTTGTTGTTGTTGTTGTTGTTGTTGTTGGCTGCTGCGACTGCGCCACGCTTCATTTCTTGGGGGCTCTATTGGGGCTCGGCTTCCACACTTGGAAACTGAAGCTGACCAAAAATATATATAATTTTTTTTTGCTGTCGTACAGTTGGCGACATGTTGTTGTTGTTGTTGCTGTTGCTGCTGCTGCACTCAAGAGAAAAATGCACAGCTAGTGATAGAGAGAGACAGGGAGCGAAGGGGAGGGGGGGTTGGCATAATGATGGCGTGCGGAAAAACGAATCACGTTTATACCGTTTTGTAAACTGATTTTTCTATGCTTGCCTGCTTCTTCTAATTCTTCTAGCTGCCTTTGCCCCTGCCCCTTCCCCTCTGCTGCTGCTGCTGCTGCTGATCTGCTTCTTGCCTTGTTTTTCAAGTGCAATTTGGCGTTGTTGCTATTTCTTTCACACACACACAGGCAGACACACACACACACACACACACACACACAGAGCAGGCCACGCTCATTAAATATTTTCGCTGTCGAATTTTTGTATCTTTGCATCTGTGTGTGTGTGTATCTGTGTGTTTGCTGCGCTGCTTTCAAGTTCGTCGCGCATCTTTTGCTCACCTTTTCTCTGCACCTTGCGCTCTGCCTGTGGATTCCGTTTGTTGTTGTTGTTGTTCTTGTTGGTTGCTGTTGTTGGTTTTGTTGCTGCTGCGGCTGCTGCTGCACTTTAGTAACTTTAGCACTTTTGCATTCTTTTGCTGGACGCTCATTAAATTCACATTTCGACTGTTGCCTTCTTTTCTTTTGCTTTTGCTTTTGTAATTAATTGAATACAATACACGCACACACAGATACACTTATACACAGGCAAGACAGTAAAGAGCGTCACACACACGCACACGCACACATACACTCGCACAGACAGACGAGAGTTTTGTTAGCTGGGAAAACACGTCCGCAGACAGGTAAATGCGCTGAACAACTGACGCTCGCGCGCTTGCCTCAATCGCTTTTTTCCCGACGCTCTCTTTGCCCAACTCCAGCTCTGACTTCGGCTTCGGCTTGCGCTCATGTTGACATCTCTCTCTCCCACTCTCTCTTCATCGATCGCTGTTGGTCAGCGCGTCTCGCTCGCACCTGAGTACTTGTCGCACTCCAGCGACGATCGTTCAAATCAAAAGTTCGTTACAAGCAACAATGCTTTTGAATTTTTACCTGTGACGCGACGCACTGCTTGCCATTCGCTCTCTCTCTCTCTCTCTCTTGCTCTCTTGACTGTTGCTCTCTTGCGCTCTAGGTGTCTGTCTGCCCCTCCGTGACCCGCTGTGTGCGTGCTTACCTGCCGTTATCTAGTCGCGCCAGTTTGAGTGCCTGCAAATTAGCTGACTGCTCTCCCTCTCTCCCTCTCTCTATCGCTCTATGTGTCTGTATGTGTGTGGGTGTCACTTTTTTAACAGTAACGACTGCATGCATTCTCGCCAGATGGCGCCAGCGGCTTAGCAGAGCTGCACACAAGTGCGTGTCTTTGCTATGTTTGCTTAGCGGCGTCACAAACCATCACCAATCACAATTGCTCTCAAACTTTGCGGGTTTGAGAACTGGAAAAAATCCAGTTCCGCAAACCATGGTTCGAAAACCCGGTAACTGAAATCCGCTTCACAAACGGGTTTTCCGTTATAATTTTGAAAAAATTCTTAATTCTTCTTTTTTTTGGTAAGAAAACATTGCATAATTTTTTTATGTGTACATGATTTTTATGTGATGATTTTTTCGCAGCAATCAGCAAGTTTAGTAATACCTGTGCTGCCGTTAAGGGTCTTTAAAACCTGCCGAATTACAGGGCCAGCATGACTCTTTAAAATTCTATATATATATATGTATATATATATATATTTGTAACCAACACACATCAGCCACAAAAAAGCAAAATTCGTCATAAAAACAGCGATTTAACAACCGAAAAAGCAACCGCAAGAACTGAATGGCAATTGCCTATACCCCACGACCCACCTCCTCTCCAAGGACACCCCCCCCCCCCCTCACTTACCACCCGCTCAAAGCACAAGAAGGAAATGAAGCCGACGAGGCGCGAGACATAAAACAAAAAAGACAACTTAAAAAGAAATCCTGCGTAAAGCTTTGATAGTCCCGCTTTCCACCCACCCTCCCTGCCACCCCCTTCACTCCACTGCCTGCAGCGCTTTTATGGTCCATCAGCAGACGCCTAATGCCGGCAATTAAAATAAACGGCAGCAAAGATGCCGCCAGGAGAACTAGGAGAGGCGAGGAGTGGAGGACCCCCTCGTCAGTTGCAGGCTACCCAGTTGAAGATTCCCCAGGCTCCAGTCCCCAATCTCGAGTGGCTCAGCGGCAGCTCTCCCCTCCTCTCCTCTCCTCTCCTCTGAAGAGGCAGCTGCTCCAGCGGCCATAACAAATGTGCGTTTAATGAAATTTTTATTCAATCAGAGCAGCTTTTACGGCGGACTAACACAACATCATAGACGGTGTGGGGGGGTTGGGGGGGGGGGGGGTGACAACCTGTTGATGTTTGCTTACCCCCATATGAGATATTTGATGTGTGTGGAAAAAGGTTTAAATAGCACTTCAACATAAGGCTATCAAAAGCTTTAAGCAAATACGTTAAAGTGAGCGGAAAATTGGCTTGAAGCTTCAAGACTTACTCAAATTTAATTTACTCAACATATTTTCTAGATATTATAAAAAATGGTATTTGCAGAATATATATAAACTTTCATGAACTTTTAAAGCTTTTTCAGAATTTTGTTGTATGTCCATTTAATGAGCTCTCACCTTTTCATTAGAGCTTTCATGTGCTTTTAAAGTATATGTACTGATATTAATTTCGTGTTACACTCAGTTGGCTCAAATACGATATGTTTCACTTACTAACGTGCTTTTTGTATTCTAATATATACAACAACAAATTGCGAATAATTTACTCAGGCTTGCCAACATATATTTTATATGCCTTTGATATATATATGATATATGCCATTAGCATTTAGATAGCTTTTGCGGTTAGCCCCGAAATTTCCACATTAGCAATGGGAAATTCCGGCGTTTCTGGAAACCAACTGTAGAGTTATTGTCATTTATTCATGATGTCACTTGTGGCTGCTGCTCTTCCCTGTCTAATGCATAATTTCCTTGATTTTCGCTTAATTTTTGTCATTATATTTTCCAGTGCCCTGCGGGCTGCAATTAGACGCTGTGGTACACCGCTTCCTCTCCCCTCCCCGCTTTTCCACCGCCAGCAAACGAAACCAGAGAAAAACACAGAAACAGGAAAACACTCGCTTCGAGTTTTGGCCACATTTTCAGCTGCAGAGAAATTCGTTTTTCATTCGTTCGTTTCTCATTAATGTTGGCGGTTGTCTCTGACTTGTCTCTGACTTGGCTTTCAATTAATTTCGCTGAGGGCTGTTGCGGCAGGGACTGTGACAGGGGGAGGGGGAGGGGGTTGCCAACAGGTGCGTATTCATTTGCATAGATTAGATAAAAGCTGAGGATTTTGGCCAACTTGTTTGCTGCTCAAAGTCAGCTCAAAGCAAAACTTGCGTTTGCTTAATTAAAAAGTTTATAACAAATTTAAATTGATTTAATTTGCGCTTAAATCGACGCTCAAATTGAAAGCCAGCAACAAATTAATCAGCTTACGAAAACAGAATAAAAAGGCCAAGAGGTCACAAGATCCTCTCTTACCTTTAACCCACCAAGAATTACAAATGTGTGCCTTATATCTCTGCCAAATATTGATCGCATTTGGCAGCGCCAAAACGGAAGCAGCCAAAAAACATACAAAATTAGAGGAAGCAATAAGGAAAACAGCTAAAAGCTGTAAGCGGAAGAAAACTCGGCAACTGAGGCGTCTGACATGTGGGTCAAGTAAATCAATTGACAGCTTTTCCAACTTTACGAACCACAAGAACAACAATAACAATAGAACAAATAAAAAAGCTCGAGTTAAGACTGACCGACTATACGAATACCCTGTAATCATCTTTGAATTTATAATCATAATTTAGATTTTGTATATATAAAATATAAAGTAAAATGACATACATTCCGAATTTGTGCTATCTAAAGGACGAAATCAACCTGATCGAGAATATATATATACATTATGTTCGTAGAGTATTTCTTCTGTCTATCACAACTTAAATACACTCTTTTCCCACATTTGTATACAGGGTATAAGAATGTTCAAAAGGGTCGGCTGTCTGGCAATAGCCATCACCTGGGCTGGCCTATAAATAAATCATGGCCTATGATAATGTGCCACACACACACACACACATGCACAATCAGAAGGAATAGTAAACACTTTGATAAGATATGCGCAAAGCAATTTCACACGTGCGGCAGGCAGCCAGGCAGGCAGGCAGTCCCTGCTCGGAACCCCATCCTCCCTGCTCCCTGCGTCAATCCCAGCTCCGAAGCCAATTCCTGCTCGGGCGCCGACCTCATGACAGCGTTTGACTTATTGTCAAGAGCTGGTTGGCCTGGCAGTGTGGCTCTCTGGACTTGGTTTGTTTACATGCCACAAGCGGACACATCGCATGCTCAATCATAATACAATTTGACATATTGTTGCATGTTTCTGGCGCACCACGCGGCGTATACGTAACGCCAACCTTTTGCTGTGATTAATCGAATTTGCCATCGGATTCGCTGCTGTCTGCTGCATTTGGCAAATGAGTTTTTGGCTATTTAAATTACAATTTTGTTGGCACTAAAACCACTTAAGAGGTTGGTTGTCTCTCGGACGTCATAAAATATAAATGCGGGAAATGTAATTTAATTATTGAATAAAAGACATCTGAGCTTTGTATATTTTATTAAAATTGTTTAAAAGCAAGCTAGTCTTAAAATTGGTTATAAATAATGAATTTTAGAATTTTGAAGTTTTCAGATATATTTTTAATTTAGTAGCTTTCTGTATTTAAACTAAATATATTTTGCTGTTGAAAAGGAGTTAAAAAAAGGGTAAAAAAGGGAATATTAACACAAGTTAATTATTTGGAATATACTACACAAATTTAATTTTATGTCTGTAAACCTATTTAGTTGAACTTGTAGCTCCTCAATAAAAACAAATGCATATAACGGTTGTTAAATATAATGGACATAAAACGAGTTTCCTTTTATAAGCGACAAATATTTACCGCTAGTTTAGGAAATAAGCCTGATGGCCAATTCGTGATTGGGAACCATTAAAAAGTTCCTTTCGACCGATTAGTAAGTGAGTTACCAACTGCATAAACATATGTAACGCAATAGATTTGGGTCAGTGATTACATGGCGTATGAGTAATGCGCCACAGGCAAATGCACATTTATAGCTCGAAATGTAAAAGGTTGAGACATTATGCTAAATTTATAAAAAACATAGATATCAAAAGAATGAAATGTTATGAGCAATGGTTAATCCCAGAGGCCAAGAGAGAGAGGCAGCAACTAATAAAATGTGAAAAGAATGCGAACATATGTGTATAAATAAATAATATATGCCTGTCAGCAATTTTTGGCTCATAAACAGGCCAACAAACAGCAGAATG
Source organism: Drosophila maculinotata (assembly GCA_035045305.1). Lineage (NCBI taxonomy): Eukaryota > Metazoa > Arthropoda > Insecta > Diptera > Drosophilidae > Drosophila > Drosophila maculinotata. The sequence continues at coordinate 13,970,178 of JAWNPD010000387.1, forward strand.
AAAATGAAAATGAAAAGAAAAGACAAATGCCCAAGCAGCTGTAACAGTTGCATTCGTCGTCAGCAGACAAAAGAGCCGCAACAACGAACAGAGCAATAGAAATAACAGAGTCAGCAGCAACAACAACAACAGGCAGCAACAACAACAACAACAAACAAAACAAAAAAACAAATGCAAAGCGCAAAGGCAAACAGTCGGGCAAAAGCTTAAGCTTTTAACGATGACGTTGCATGGCCGAAGCTTTCGTCGTGTCGTCATCGAGGCAAGCAAGCGTTCGACAGCAAACATGTTGCCACTACGCTGCTGACGGGGCAACTGCCTCAAACACTCCACGACGCTTGCACGAAACGGACGCGAACGCGGAAATCGGAACGGTTTAAATCTGAATCTGAATCGGAATCAGAATCGGACATTGGCCTTTCGCGCCCAAAATATCAGCGGAAATTTCGAAAGAAAAAAAGGAAAGAATTTTTAAAAATTTCTTAAATATCTTTAGTATTCAAGTTGCGGTTGTTATAATTTTATATATACCTATTGGTACCATTGGAATTTCGAGTTCAAGTGGAACACTAAACGGGCCTAATTTTGCTAAATATAAAATAAAATACAACAAGTGCACAAATCTATATACAAGTGTTTCAGTGTGTGTGTGTGTGTGTTAGCTTGTGTGTTTTAACACAAATTATCGACCAAATACAAAAAGGCCGCACATTTCCCGGCCCAGCGGGCACATTAACTATAGTTTTTTTTGGTTTTGTTGCTGTTCCTTTATTTCCCATGGATATTGACCAGCAAACGGCGACGTTCATTAACTGAGGCAACCAAAAAAGGCTAAAAACAGGTTGGTTTTGTGCTTAATTAAATAACTTAAGGAAATGTCGCCAAGAAATTGGTTTAAGGAATTTTTGGTATTTCTGTTTGTTTACATTGTTAATGCGATTTTCGTTGGCTGCAGCTCTTTGATTTGTTTGCTCTTCCCTCCGCTTATCCGCTTATCCATTTTTCCGCCTAAGTTCATTTGCTGATTTTGGGGATAATCAGGCCCCAAGTCCTCGAAATGTGTTCGCATCGTACAGCGGAGCACAAGCGAAATACGCCGCCGATAAAGGAAAGAACAACAAAAATCGCTCATACGCAACGTTGGCCTCCTTTCCTTTTTATTTTAAGCCATGCCCATTGGGAAACTTTGCCAAGACGGCTGGGCATTAAATATTCCAGGACATTGGCAGCGCAGTTTATTGCAATGTTTGGAAGCGACAGCGTTGCCTGTCGTTTGTTTTACGCCCGGCCAAAAAAGTCAAGTAAATAAATACATCTCGCAATGATTATTTCGGTTGTAAAGCGTTTCACATTCCTTCGGGTGCCATAAACCACTTGACAGCATCGCAAGCAACTGAACAAAGCAAAAAACAGCCTCAATTGCAATCAATTTTAATACATTTTTAAAGCCACAAAGTCACCAGGTTGGGAGCTAGTCAAACAACTTGGGGTGTTGAGGTGGCAGCATATTTAAGTGGATTTATTATTCAGATTGGGCTAGAAGATTACGCCAACTCTCCACTTGTCTCTATTTGCATGTGTTGGTTTATTATTATTTCCATTTTATTGAATTCTACTGTGCATAATGTTAGTTAACATGAGTTGTAAGCAGTTAAAGCAGCTTATCTCCCTTTGCTGTACTTTCTTTTAATGTTCAACTTTGCTGTAAACACGATCTGGAATGTTATATCTTAATTTAAAATCTGTTATGTTATGTGTAATGTTAACTTTTTTCCTTTGAGTAAGCTTTATTTTGACTTAATTAGTTATTATAATTGTTACCTTTTGTAATTTTTCAGTCTTGTTAACAGTATACATATTTCCAGTTATAACAAATAATTAAATGTAAATTGAATATAATATTGCTGATCACTTTTAACATATTAAGCTTAAATGTAAACTCAATTATTATGTGTTACTTACTGTACAGTGAGATTGTGTGTCAGTCATGTTACTGCCGTCGTTATGTTAACTTATCTCCCAAACTTATTGTGCAAGATTTAACATAATGACAGGCTGTTAACTTGCTATCAGTTCGCTAATGTTAATCAAGTAGTTGTAATTGCAGTAATGTTAAAATAATCTATTAAACCATTTAGAGCAGTATGTTAAAGTTTAAGCACTGTAAATGTTAGAAGTTACTCGGTAAATATTACCAAAGTGTATCATATAAGAAGTGTATGGCAAAGAAATTCCCGTGTGTAAATTAGCTCCAGGCATAATCAAAGTCTGTCCATCAAGCAATCCGATTTCCGCACGCTGACACCACAATTACTAATCCCAATCACAATAACAACAACAACAATTAGGAAAAATACCTGCTGCACTGCGTCATTGGAGGCGCATTCGCTTTAGCTCATTGCTTTGCGGCGAGCTGTTTGCCAATTTAACTAAAATGGCATTTGGCACGCGACTCGGACTCGGATACGGACTCGGACTCCGACACGGCCACAATCCCCGCCCACACACTAATCGAAGTGTGCCACACCACTGACTGGCTGAGTGGCGGTCGGCTTTGTGGCTAGTGGTAAGTGGCAAGTGGAGCGCGCTTGGCTTTTATGCCAAATCAAATTTGCCAACTAATTCCATTCGGGGCTGAACCTCAGTTCCACAAATAATTGTCAGCCGTAATGAAATTCGTATGAATTTGCATTGCAGCCGCTCTCAGCTCCTGCCGAAATTCCAAATTCAATTAAAACCTGCATTGGCCAGAAAACAGCAGAAAACAGCAAAAAACAGGTACACAACGCTTAAGCCTGGCCAACGGCGCTAGTATCCCTGTAGTCCTATAGTCCTGTAGTCCTGTAGTCCTCATCCTTACCACATGTTGTTTGTAGCTGCAACCCGGCCATGGTTGTAGTCGTTGAGGGGCCACTAAAAGCCTCGACTGCAGCAGCAACAGCAGCTGCCTCCAACGCACATGCCACATGCCACAGTCAGCCCAAAAAGATAGCGAGTGCGGATGAGGATGAGGATGAGCTGGGTACGTAACGGGAATTCTGGGGTAGAACTGCTACCTGGTAGCTGGTACGCGGCTTTCAGTTGCCAAAATGCAGCTACCGCCTTTAAATGTGGTTTAACCTATACCCTGTACCCATTCCAAAAAAATGGGTATGCTTAAGTTGGGCAAATGTAAAAGACTAAAGTTGATTTTTACAACCAACGATTAAAGGTATATATATTTCTGATCAGGAATGTCAGTCGGGATTAGGTAGCCCCGTCTGTTCATACACAAAACAAGTTTATTTCATATAATTTGAATGTTAGTTTTATGTCCTGAATTATAAGTTCGGAAAGTAGGATAATAAGTATGTTAAGTAAATTCATACTTGAGTACAGGATATCAGATAGTGGGTCACTCATTCTGTTGTTGCCTTTGTAGTTGACACTGGCTGCCAGTCGCCAGTAAGTACCCCTTCCGACCTACCCCCCACTCCCCACTCCCCTCTGTTACTCTATCTCCATCTCTAGAGTGTTGCCCGCCTGGGCGTGACTACATTTTGTGTATGAAAAGTTACGTAGCTTCACTTTGAACTATGTTTTCTGCATGTTGTGTTTGTGCTTCTGTGTGTGTGCATATGCTGTATGTGTGTGTGTATGTGTGTGTGTGTGTGTGTGAGTGTGTTTCAAGTGGCAAACTCTCGACTCATGACATGAAACGTGACTAAGGCGAAGACTTACTACCATTTCCGCTGCACAGCCTCAACAAAAAAAAACTAACCAAATGTTTAGACAACCGCAGGAGCACGAGGACGAGGACAGCGGCACAGCAGGACACTAGACAGGACAATTTATTCGCATCATTGTAAAAGTTCACAGCAAACATGCAGAAATCGTCTCCAAACACACATACACAAACACACATATAGATTTCAATTGCTGCAGTTTCCTGCAAAAGCAACTCTACATTCATTTGTGTAAAAAGTCGTCCTACATACTATATATATATATATAGTATATAGTATAAATGTCTAGTATTTATTTACGCAGCTCAACTTTCTGGCCATTTGCCATTTTGTGTTGTTTTTTTTATTTGTTTGCTCTAGAAATAAAGCAATTTTTATTTCTTAGGCGCCTAATGGACGCATCCATTGCTTGGGCATTTTCCATTTTCCATTTTTCCATTAGTTTTGCGGCTCAGTCTTAACTTGGCTGCAATGCATAATTGGAATGGGTTGTCAGTTCCCGCGAGGCTTAGCGGATGATCATAAAAAATGGCAAACAAAAATAAAATGTGGCAACAACTAATCCAATTTAATCGATAAACCATTTAAACTGACAGCCAGCCCCGTTGAGGGAGTAACAAATGCAATTTTCAAAACATATGTCAGCTCCATTTCAGGACAATCTCTGACAGTTGCTTGCGGTATATTTTTTTAAGGCTTCCTGCTAGCAAACATGATGAAAGCGAAACGCGAAACAAATGTATACCATAAAAGGAAAAATAAAAATATATAAAAAAGTGGGAATTAAATAAAAGAGTAACATCACATTGATTGTATGATATTAGCATATTTTTATTTATATTAAAAACTATTTATTTAAGCTGCTAAATAGAAGCTATATTTTAATTTCGTATAACAAGATATAATTATATATAAAAATCGAGAATTAGAAAGTCAATTGCATACTATCAGCATCAACTATATTAGAAACAAAAAATACTACAATAAATATTAAAAATCGTTTAATATGAAAATTGAATGGAAGGACACTCAACATTTCCAAAGAACAGTAAGAACTTTAAAGGCATTGTAGTTATACATATCTGATAAAAAGAAAAACTTGACAACAATTTATTTAAACTCGATTCTACGTGTTAAAGTTTTAATGTTCCGCTTGATTCACCTTTTATTAAAAGAACACAAACTGCAATATACTACTAAATGAATTGACTTATAGCTAAAATAAATCTCAAGTAAATTCTGGATAGTAAAAATAACAAAAGGTGCTCAAAGCAAAGCAATGCAAACAAATACAAAACGTTGTGAGTTGTGTATACACAAAAGTGTGTGTGCCAAGTGTGTGTATGAAATCAAAAGCAGCAAAAGACTCTCCACATATGCTTCACAGGGCAAAGGAATAATCAAACATAAGGAAGATAGATAAACACACTCGTATAAACAGTCTGTCAAGTACACACACACACACTTACACACACACACACACCATTAGGGGGCAATGAGTGTGCCACCAAAAAAGAAAATGGTAAAAAAAATTCCAATTTATTTTGTGCTCAAGTTAATTATGACATACGCACATTAACTCAGATTTCACAAAGGATATGGCGATGGGGCGCTGATCAGAGGGGCGGGGTGGGCGTGAGGGGCACGGTGGTGCTGTCAAAAACTAAATGAAGTGAATTTTTGTGTAAACATCTGCGCCCGCTGGCATTGGAAGCAGCCAAATTGAAAATAAAACAGAGCCGTCGACAGTTCTGTGTGCGCCTTGAAGTATGCTCCTTGAAATCTGCACAGAAGGCAAACAGGACACAGAAAGCGACAGAGAGAGAGAGAGAGAGAGAACATATGAGAAAGAGAAAGGGAGAGGGAGAGGGAGACAGACACCCACCTACATGTGTCATAATCAACATAAAAGACGTTAACTTTAAACTAAGCAGACGCCAATTTGCGATACGTTGTTGTTGTTTTTATTACAGCCTGTTGTTGCCTGTTGTTGTGTGCCCCGTCGATTTGTGCAGCGTTTTGGAAAATCTTTGACAAAAATAACATTTAGCCAGGCATTTGCTTTGCTCCTTTGGCCACATCGATTTATTGAACATTTACGAGCGGAATAAACCTGCAACTTGAGATAAGCATGTTTTTTATGAGGGCATATCTGTTTAATATAGGAAAATTCGATTTTCATCAAGATTCTCTAACCTCACTAATTTCAGGAGAAGAATTTTAAGCCGGCTCGAGCAGGATTTGGCTGGCGATTGTTAATTAAATAACATGTTAATTAAGACTTCAAAAATGTTAAAATTTTAAGCTATCAATTTAATCTGATTTTAGCTTCTAATAGGCTGTTTTAATTTTTGTAGTCCGATGCTTATAAAGACTACTACAACTACTAATTTATGAGATTACTTTCCCGAAATTATTTTAAACTGAAAACTTATACCAAAACACAAATTTGCAGAAGACTCTCATTGGATTCATTGATTACATACTTTGTATACAAATATAATGTTATTGAGAAATAAAATTGTTGAACACCTGCCAAGTTACCGATTATTTTCTTATCTAGGGCTGCATTGCCATGTGAGTCAACGCCTAGACAAAACATACACCCACACCTATTGAAAGACAAAATTTGCCATAAATTTCTACACGTTTCCAGTGTTTACCTCATGGTCTTTTTGACCGCTGGCTTAAGCAGCAACATCCATTGGGATATGAGAATGATGTGATTATGTCACAGAAATGATCAGTGAATATTGAATCGTTCTATATATACTATATATACTAAAACATATATATCTATATACATATATACGCCGCGTGCCAGTGGCTTCAGTTCGGTGTTGTTGTTTGCTTAAGTGTATTTGAGCAAATTTCTAAATATTTTCGTTTGCAATTAAAATTCTCATACGCCGCTTGTTGCTTGTCAAAACTAAATGCATGAAAATTTATTTAGGCATCAAAATATGTTTTCGTTGGCCTAACAAAAAATAATAATACTCATGCTGATGACAAAAAAAAAATAAAGAGAAAAGCACAAAAGAAGCAAATAGCCACACAAATAACTTGTGGCTGGCTACGTGGCGTATGAGTAATAAAAATTTGTTTTTCTGACACAGATGCTCTTAACAAACCGCTAACGAAGAGCCGCAATGATAATGATAATGTTAATGATAATAAGCCGGTTAAAGGAAAAATATCATAGAAAAACAAAACGTTACAACAACAAAAGAACGACAATAGACTCAAATGCTGAGTGACAGAGGGGTTGGCAAAGGGGCTGGTGCATGGGGTGGGGCGAAAAAGACAAACTGAACAGCTTCCTGACCTTTGTAACAATGCTTGCTATGTGTGTGTGTGTGTGTGTGTATGGGTGTACTGTGGGTGTGTCTCAGTTGCCACCTTTTCCCTGGCCATTGGAATTAATTTTATCGCAAGCATGCAACAGGTGTGTGTGTGTGTGTGTGTGTGGGAGGGAGTGTGTGTCCAGGTGTGTGTGTGTGACCATGTAAACAAACGACAAACGCCCTTCAACAGTAACAGCGACAGCTACAGCAACAGTTCAGGCATAAGAACATTGAACATAACAAGAACAGACTTGTACGAAGAGCACAGACACGCAACAAAAAAACAAGTAAGATTGCTCTAGTCGAGAGTGCCCGACTAGGATATACCTTACATTCACAATTCTTTATTGTCCGATCGTAATGAAATTGTAGGACATAAAGATGGCATATAAAAGTGAGACTATGTGAAATCCGTATTTTTCGATATCTGGGAAATCGGTGGGAGGTATCCAAAAAGTGAAATATTTTTTACGAATCTTGATTTATCGATAACTTTTGAACGGTTCGAGATATCAAAAAACTTTTATTTTAAACATGAAGTCTTTAGCTCTTGTTATTCACTTTTGCACCACTTCAAATACCCTTTTTCCAATTTTTATTGGGTGCAGTGTATAAACAGCGACCTATGAAATGGCAAAAACAGGACACTCAGGACAATGTAACATTGAAAGAGTATATCTTAAGCTTAAGCTGTAAAGTAAATATATATATATACATGCTTAACATGACAGTGCTTGATTTAAGGAAACTTTAAGCAACAAGTGGTGGATTAAACTGTGCATTCAAAACATAATATATATGTTTTTATATACAACTACAAAGTATTTAAAGCCTGTTACCTGTTGTTGATTTAACTGTAAGCAACTTGTATTTGAAAGCTAATTCTTCTATTTTTGTTGATCCTTTAGACATATTTGCCCTCATAAAAATAATCCCTTCTTGGATAAGTGCAAATAAGCTTAAAAATCAATGAGCTTGAGCATTCTGTAGCTATAGTTTTGCCATTCGTTAAAAAGAGGACAACAGGTGGCCACAGGTGGACAGGTGTCACAGGCTCTGCTCACAGAACTCATGCCACACGGCAACGCTCTGTTGGGCTGTGTCACGTCATTTAGTATGGGAAGACCACACGATATCGGGCGACACTTATCGGCTTTTGTCTGTTTTATCTCCGGCAACAACAATCACAAGAACAACAACAACCAACCATCAATGATAAAAAAGAATCCCCCACGCACAATGTGAATGTGTGTCTCTCTGTGTGTGTGTGTGTGTGTTTGTGTGTGTGTTGCTGATAACTTAAGTTGCCTGGAATCGGGCACAGCTGTCACCGATGTGCAACGCTGTGAATGTGAATGTGAAGTTATTTGTGACTGTATTTGTGAATGTGGTGGCAGCTGACGCTTCAATGAGCTGCTGCTGCTGCTTCTTCTTCCATTCCATTCCAGCCTAGAGGTGGCCTGATTAACCAATATGCGGCCAAATATTTGAGTTGGCATCAAATTTATGTTAATAGACCGCTACAATTTGTCGTTGTCGGTTTTTGTTTTAGATAAAACGGTGCGAAAGTTTCATAACAATCCACAGCAAAACGCACCATGTGTCGCCATAAATTACCCAAATGTGTCCACATGAAACACAATTGAAAGACAAGCCCAAAATCTCTATGAAGGCCAACACACATGTCCCTCCTCCTGCTCCTCCTCCGCCTCTCTCTCTCTCTCTCCCGGGGCCAATCAAGTCGAGTCAATGCTTCGCAGCAGCGGCCATTGTCGGGCAATTAGAGGAGCACCCTCTGATATACCCTGTATAAAAAGGGTATTCTGTGGCTGTGCATATTTATGGAACAGGCAGAAGGAGACACCTACTATATATATATATTATTTGTTTGCTCCTCAGTCTCTCTGTCTATATAAATGCGCGGAACTCGAAGACTATAAGATCTAAAGACTTTAAATTTTGCATATAGATTCTCGTTAGTATAATATGTATCGATATACTCGTTTATCGATTTCCGATACTCGTTTTTCTCGCATATCTTGAAGGTTACAAGATCGGAGGCAGCAAATTTCAAATGTATTCTCGTATACGTAATAAACATGCAGAATAATCACTATTACGTTAACTCTCTTCATCTCTTACGCTTGGAAAACAAGCAATTCACAAAAATTGTACAACCATCGGGCAATAAACACAGAAAATAATTTGCAGCTTATGTTTATTTTTGGTGTGTTTGTATACAGATAAATAATAACAACGAATGGCTGTTGGGGCTGGGTGCAGGGTACAGGGTACCTCCAAGTCGGACACTCTTGACTAGAGCTGCCCTACGTGCTCTTGTGTTGCGCCTGTGGCATGATTTGAATGCAAACAGGGCAACTGCCGCTGGCGACTTCATCTGCAACAGTTTCATGCACGAGCGAGTGGCTCAGAAACCTGGGTCCATTGTGTCCCTTTTTTGCTATTGCTTGCAATGCATCGGTGGATTTTCGGTACGTGGCAAATCAAGCGTATAGTCACAATATGACAATGCCTTGAGAGTATAAAACCCTTTTCGACTGCTTATCGTCAGCACCAAGTTTTTTTGGGGCCACGTTTAAAGGGTTTTCTTTTGTGTTATATTAAGCATACGCAGCGTGCGCCGCGCATAAACTTTTTCAGCATTATTTACCTACTTGCCCTTTGTGTGTGTTTGTGTGTGTGTGTTTGTGTGTGTGTGTGTGTGTGTGTGTGTGTGTGTGTGTGTGTGTGTGTGTGGGTGTATCCGAAGCTGCTGCTAATGCTGAGCAGTTTTAGAGGAGCCCCTGAAAAGTTGTGCCAGATGGCAGAAAGTCAACGGCAAAAACGTAGCGCGTTCTTAATTATTTACGTTTAATTCATTGAAACAAGTTAATTACTGCAGAACGGTGCAGGAAACAGAAAAGAAAGAAATGACAAAAACAGCTTAATACTAAGCTCCTTAACTTTCGACTTCTTGAGCAGCTAACGGTGACCTGTGGATAAGAATTAAGTGTACAAAAATGAACAATATATAAATCGTATTTGTCTGAGCTGAGCTTAATTTGAGCTAAGAGACATTGTGTATCAATTAGAATTATATTGAAGGTTTCCGCCTTGTCTAGCATCAATTTCATTTGGCAAAATTAATAAATAATATTTAGCAAGTAAAATCCTGATTTCCTTTGTAAGCTAGTCTCGATATGAAAAAGCTAATCAAGGCCAATAAAGTATACAATGTTGATATACATATACATGTGCAATTGAGGGTATTATCTATTGTCAGCAGAGATCATCCAAATCTGGTGAGCAGAACTAACTATAGTTGATTCTGATGTAGAGGTTTACTGTACCTTAAAGTCTGCGTAGCCCTCGAACAGGATGCCAACAGCTTTGGAAGCTGACAGCTCGTTAAAGTGTTTGCCAGAGACAGCTTCAGTTGTCAGTGCCTTGCAGCAGATGGGGCACGCCCCAAATTGCACTTAGGGAGCGGCACAAACTGCGAACAGCTGACAGCTTCCTGGCGGCTGGCGGCTGGTGGATGGCTGGTGGCATCGTGAGTCTTAGGGCCAAACGACTATGAAGTGTAATTCGATTATGCAGGACTAGAGACGAGGTCAGGAGAGGGGAGCTGGCGCAGGATACGTTGGATACGTTGCCGGCAGCTAATGATGCATGTCTAAGTAGTAGTACGGAGCCTAAATAGATTACAAATATGTTTTGATTGGCATCCTCAAGACTTGATGGCTATCGCTTGCCCATCATCATAATTATCATCTTCATAGCACGGGTGTAAAAACCCCCCGAGATGTTGCTCATAAATTCCATTTTGTTACGTCTTAGTTGAGAATGACTGAGAAATGGATTTCGTTTCGTTTAGTTTTCAGCAACTTTGGGTCGGCAAATGGCAATTAGTGTCAATTAAAGTGCAGGACTATCAGGACCTAGACCCTGTATACCCTCAAATTGTTTGTGGGGAGAGAACTTCCCTCTCCCCCCATCATTTACTCAATAGTTGCAACATCGTCTGCCACTTGAGGCATTCCAGATCAGAGCACAATCTCATTGGCTCGCTTATTTACAACATTAATTGTGAAATGTTTAGAGAAACGAGAAAGTTCCGCTTGTCTGCCACGCACTGCGGATGATGCAAGAAAAACGGCACATAAGCAAAAGAAAGCAAAACATATCCAAAGAAAAATGTATTTTTAGAATGAAAGAAAAATAATGAAAAAATACGTGATTAAACAAACGGACACACTTTAGCACTCGCAACGAGCCACATGAAATAAAAACACACACATCACTTGGTTTGATATGTGGCAGTGACTATGTACAATGTACAATGTATATGTATTGAGTTCTCAAGAGTTTCGACTACAGCAGGAAAACTCGATTAGCGAATCGAAAGATTTAGTGACGCAATTCAAGGTGCTTTAAAAAACCGAAGACTGATTGAATGATTGAAGTAGAGATATTTAATTAAAAGAGAAGAAAAATTGGGATAGCTATTTTTAGATAAATGAAATTTGTAATGTAAAATGAAAGAAAGAGTTTCATTGACAAGAAATTCACTGAAAATATGTTTCCGGCAGTATTTATTATGTTTACAATATAAAACTATATTGCTGTGATTTATTTTAATTTAAAAAATGTGTGTTTATTGAAAACAAAATATAAATTTAAGATACAAGAAATACATTAATTTGTATGTAAAATTCAAAGGAAATTAAAATGAGTACCGCATGTTTTATTAAATAATAGTTTGGCTGGAAGCGGTATGTGACTCTTATGAAATATAAAGTAGTTCCTGAAGTTGTTAGTCTGGAAAATAATATGCTGCACATCTGCTTAAAATGAGTTAAAAAGCAACAAGAAAACAAATGATGCTCAAAAGCTAAATAATAATATATTAAACACGATTAATATGTGCACATATTTGGTTAAAAGATTTTATTTTGAGTAATCTGCGATGACAACTTCATTTCTACAGAACTTTCATTACGTACTACTTATAAAACCATTCAGCATTATTTTAAAGTACAATCATATACAACTTTTGCCATTTTCGTTTAATTAACCAATTTTGCAATTATATAAAACAATAATTTATTGATTTGCCCGATTCATAACCTTAAAATTGCCACCATACTAATTAAGTATCGAAACATTGTTCCCTTTTCCAATTGTGACCCCCCTCCCTCCCTTACCAACAATACTCTCCCCACCCTTAACGTCTGGATGCGTGATTTTCCACGCCATTTTTGTGGCCGCTGTTCGCCGTGCGCTGCTCGGACGGACTGTGACCCAGTTTCGTGGGACTTGTGAAAAGCGAAACGGGTTAAAAATAAAATGCGAACGGCCGAAGGGAAATGAAATGAAAGTGGGGAGAGAACAAAAAGAGACGACAAGAGACACAAGTGGTGAATCTATGTTTAATGGCGAAAAGTGAAATGAGAAATCACACAGCAAATTATGTTGCATGTTGTTACACATTTTACTTAATTTTTAATGTCTGTGGCAAATTTGCTTTTTTTTATATTTAGCAATGTTGCTTTCAGTTGCGTGATTTATTTTTAAAACATGGCCAAGAATACAAATATTTGAAAAATGTTTAGTTTTGATTCGAAATGCAATTCTGAATGTATTTTTATTTAGTTCTTAAATTGCTTTCTTGCTTGTCTTTTATTTATTTGCAGCGCACCGCAAACTCAGTTATGCACGCAAAAGTGCAACCACATCAGCAGCAGCAGCACCACCAACAACAGCACCAACAAATGCGTAGAGCACCCAAATAGCTTTTTGCCTTGTTACTTAGAAATCGAGACACGAAAAGCCAGCAATAAGCACCAGAAATAAAAACCACATTCAGTCGAGCCAAACCAAGAGCTGTGGAACCAAAATGGTGGACGACATTTCACCCATGCATCACCGCATGCAGAAGAAGACGCGCAGCGCCTCGATTTGTGCCACCGGCGCCAGCATCGAGACGGTCATCCACAACATGCCCTCCGGCAGTGCCACGCCCGAGGGCGGCACACCCGGCTATAGACGTCGTCGTCCCGCCACCCGCTCCCAAAGTGCACGCATCACCTCGGGCGCCAGATCGGTGAGTAGCGTATTGGGAAACACTTCATTTGCGGTCGCTTAATTAATATTTAATTATCAAACTAGTTAGTTGCTTATCTAATTAATTGTTGGCTTCATTGACTCAGCACCGTTAGTAGTTTGGATTTTGCACCTTAGCTGTATCGTGAGTTAATCTTTCGCTAGCGATAGTCAACTTACACCATAAAACATCAGTTCAAATATAATTAAATCTAATTTTCATTTATATAGTACATACAGGAAACCGACGAACTGGGCAATGTATACATTCTAATGTAGACTATTGTTATTATTATGTGCTAAAATGTTTACTCTAACTGAGTGATTGCAGTAAATTAGCAATCAATAAACAGTCAGAGCTACGAAACTTAAGTTTTGCATATGAGTTCCATTTTCCGAACAAGGTATTAAATACAAGAGATATTTCTTAAAATTTTTCAGTTATTCGACGGGCTTTCAACTCATTTAAAAATGATTTCAAAATCTATTTTACAGACCTATGAAAATTTATGCATAAGTTGAATTTGTTCAATAGGGTTTTTCAACATAAAAAATGTATCAAACAAATGTATTTAACAATTTTCAAAAATCTCAAAAGAGATTGGAAGATGAGGTAAAAACAGACTGTTAAGAATTGAAGAAAATCTCTCCAATAGTAGAAAATGTAATATCGAAATATGTGTAGTTTAAAAATATTTGAATAAATATTAATATTATGTTTAATGAGCTAGAGAACTCGAAAGTGAACTTAATAAATTATTGTAGTAATGCTTAAGTTGTAGCATAAGAAATTAAATGGAAACAGAAATCTTAGAAAACTATTTCAAGAAAACTTCGTTCAATATAAGAATTTACTGCCCAAAAAAAAAAGAATCTTGGCAAAGCAAAAAATGTTTCCTTTGCAACCTTTTACATTTTATGACCACACATGTTTTAGCTACTCTTATAAGTATCTTATCACGCGATTTAGTCTAGTTTTGCCTTGTCTGCTGTTTTCCGTAATTGCTTAATAAATAACTGCGCAGCACGGGTTGAAGTGAAATTTGATATACTACCTGTTAAGCAACTCCCCCATTAAAGTTCTTGCTGCCCCGTTTTGCTGCAGGCCTTTAATGCATTGTTCAAGGAGAGAGGACTTTAGTTCTGAGCAGCTGGCAGTTCACTGGAGCCATTCGTGCTGCTTGGTTGCAAATCGGATTTTGCCTGCAGCCTGCAACTGAAATACTACTTCAGTGTTTGAGTAGTAGTAGTAGTAGGTAATAGTAGTTAGTTCAGTAGTTAGTCACGTGAAACGTTTTGCGTGCCCAAAAGTAGTTTGGCTTGTCCTGCAAATTTTGTGTATTTGGCCGTGTTTATTTGAGAACGTAAACACGTGCACATTAATTTACATTTTGTTATTTAGCACGATATCAATTGGCAGCGAAAACTTGTTGGATTTTTAGATACTGTATTTGAAACTAGAGAGTTAAGTTAGTTGAGATAATCGAGTGAATTCCCTAGACGGAAGGACGAAATGTGGGCGGCATCAGTGAGGGACTCAAAGCGTATATCATTTGCTGGACGAGACTGCGCTCGTGTCCCACATTTCGGACAGAGGTGCATTCGCGCAGCTGGTTAAGACGCGAGCTCAGCAGATTCATGCGGAACTCGTGCTCCAGGTCCACGGCATTGAGCACCAAGTTGGGGGAGATAATCGATTCTTCTGCTTTGGTTGACATCTTTACGAGACGCCGACGACAGCGGGCCGCGAGGGCGCGCCTCTGAGCATCTTGAACGTCCATCAGTTTAACCGATGACATTGGCTTGTCGGGACAGAACTGCTGGGGGCGCAGACAGCGACAGTAGCTGAGATTGTGCAGCAGATACTCGTCGAACTCCTCGCAGGGTGCCAGAATCTTCTGATAGCTCTCCAGGGACGCCATGTCGCCCGGATCCAGATGACGGGCACCGCAATCGAGCTTCAGATAATGACTGTAGAAATAGTTGAATAACTCATCCACCAATTCAATGAAGAACTTTATGGGCTTGTGGAACGCATCGCCCAATATGAAAGGAGTCTCTTCGCTCAAATCCAACTTGCTGAATTCCCGACGAAAGGCGAGCAGATTGAGGCGTATGGTGCTAATGCCTCGACTCATGGCCAGATTGGAGCCGAGTATGATCTGATAGTGCAACTGATACTTTTCGATGATCACATCCTCAGCATCGATGCCATGCGACTGCGGCTCCCGACAAACCGTATCCGATTGTATGCAAAAGTCGTGAGTCAAAGGATACAGCTTCTCGGCGGCCATGCGCTGCAGATCGAGCTCCTTGAGCCACTCCTTGAAGTAGCCCCTGTACGCCTCGTCCAGCAGCAGCAGCTCGTTCAGCACCTTGACCTCCACGCCCTCATGCTCCCGCTGTATCACGCTCAGCACAGGACCCAAAGGAGACTTCGCCTGCATTGTGTAGTCGCTCCATTGGAAAAAACGTGATGTCAGACGGGTCTCAAACATTTCACGGACCCAGATTTTTATTTCCTATTTATATTTATATGTATGTATTTGTGTGACAGAGCATATCTGATGTAAACTATTCGACATTACTTGATTATCATTTTGTTGACACTAAAGCGAAGGCAGCTGCAAAAGACAAACTAATTTTTTTTGAATTTTTAGCGTGATTTTTTACAAAAAAAAATCACTTCTTGTATATTTTTTATGTTTATTCTGTCACCCACAAACGATTTCGAAGGGATAAATTGTTGTAGAAAACTTCTTTGTTTTTCATATTTGCTTTGATATCATTTCACTATGTTTATCGATTTGACGCTAAGTCCCCGCAGCAAGCACAGTTTGTTGCCGGTTGATTGTGAAATCGGAACAGCGCCCAGGGGAAGTGTGTGTGTGTGTGTGTGAGTGTGTGTGAGTGGCCAACAGGCAGGACAGCAGTTTGACAGTTTGCCGCAGGCAACAGGGAGCTGGCATTGAGTTTCACGTCATAACAAACCCGATACCGAACCAAATCGAGTCAGAGTAAACCGACAGCTCCGACAATCTAGTAAAGCGTGCCACGTGCCATTTAAGATCTTTGCATGTCCCTAAATGGGGACACTTTTGTTCCGTTTAAGCTGCGACCATACCCCCCCCGCCCCGCCCCGCTGTGACTCTGCTATCAGCTCCATCTGCATGTTGATTGAGCAAATGTGTTTGTGTTTGTGTGTGAGTGCGAATTGAATTATGTCCTGGGGCTGAATTCAATTTTTGATGCGATGCCTTACAAAGGCAACATCACGTGTCAAATGTGTCAAAGGACGAGCCACACTCTGCGTATGTGTAATGCCTCACTGAAAAAATATGCCCTAGAAGAAAATGCGAATTTAATTTAAACCCATTATCAGAAAGGTTGAGTTTAAAAAACCTTTTCAACAACAAAAAGTTAAAGTGTAAGCTCTACTATTGTAATTAAAAAAAAATACTTTCTTAACTTCAGAAAACTATAAACAGTCTTCATTATAATTTCAACAAAATTATATACCTTGTTCTTAGAGTTTTTGCGAATTTACAAGCTGAAAATTAAAGCTTGCTGGCTTTGTCAATTTTTGTTATATTTTATGGCATATTTTTTGTTTTGTGCAGCGAGTGTCGTTAAGAGTCGTTGTCCTTGTTTGTCCTGCTGCTGGCTGCTTGCTGTGTCCTGGCATCATTGTCACACACAACTCCGCAGCAATGTGCAGCGGTCTTAAAGCTAAAAATGTCAACGATGCGCTGAAAATGGCGAATTTACGACTATGTGGCAAAAAAGTTTTCTCTACAACACACACTTTACACACATGCCACAAGTGGGCGGCATTGACTTGGGGGCGTGGCCATCATCACCATCTTCTCGCAAATGGAATGAAATGAGTTTTTGTTTTTGCTGGCGTCTAACTTTGAGCTCTCACGATATCATAATAAGTTCTCAGCTAAAGTTTAATGAGAATGTAGAGTGTAGACTGCGGCACAATATGAACAGATAAGAGGCAGGCGGACGGGACGCAGATGAGGTGGACACAAAGTAATAACAAGTTGAAACACGACGCAGTTCGCAGATTGGCAAATCAGGATAAGCAGAACAATAGAATGCAAACTGCAACAACAACAAAAACATCATCAACGAATACTCATATTAACTGCAACAACAACAACAAATGTGGTTTGCTTCATACATGTTGGAAATGTGGTAAAATATCAGATTTAAGTGCAGCGACATTTTCTCTATGCAATATTAACTAGTTGATCATAATAATTTATGTCTGCTGGTTGAAAGTTGCAACAGTATATGTATGATATAGCCGATAAATATGCAAAGGAATTATCGATAGCTGATAAGCATACAAAAGTAATATCGATAATCTTTGAAATATGAATATTTGGTGTTATCAATAATCGATGAGCATGAAAAAATCCATTTTTTAATTATTACTTGATCAAATTTAATTACGCTTATTCAAGTCACAAGTGACAACAATAAGTAACAAATAATGAACTAAGCCTTACGATTAAGCAGTGGATTTTAAATTGAATTTACTATCTCAACAGAATGGCAGATAAAACTTGATGCTAAGATATACCAATATCGTCTTTGTTGTCTCAATATTTATATGCTCGCACATATATGCTCGGCAAATGAAATAAATGCACAGCTAGACGCACTGAACTGGGAACTGAACGAGAGACAAAGAAAAGGCAATGCCCCAAGGACTAATTGGGAATTAAGCAGATACAAATTGAAGACAAGCAGAGGACACGGATCCTGGCACAACGACGACAGTTGGCCCGGATCAAACGCACAAAAGCCGGATGTAATTAATTTTGCGGCAGCAAGTTCAACTAAGTGAAGACATTCTGCATCCGGCAATGACACCAAAGAAAAAACAAGTCCCATGCACATACTATATATGTGTACTATATATATATAGACAATATTTGATTAAGTCCGAAAAGAAAACCACGCAAATATGGCACAAGAGCTGCAATTACGGGTCACGCGAGCCGCTGCTGAGCTGTTGAGCTGTTGAGCTGTCGGGGGCGGGAGGGGCTCATAAATTGTGGGGCACCGTAAAAAGGCGCTAGGCAATGGGCCACTAAATAAACAGACAGAACTTGGCTAATGGCCGCCGCCAATCAACCGACCACCCACCGACCACCCACGGACCACCCACTTGGGGGCGGCTCTCAATCTGCCCCAAATCCGCAGACACTTGACGGCTGATGATAGCACGTAAGCAACGCTTCCGGCCAGCTCAGCGTGTGAAAGCCACAAAGTGAGCCGGGCTAAGAGCATGCCAGGAAGCTGCTAACAAAGTTCTCAGCTAACATTCTCATGTCGATGAAACTTTTTGCAACAACAGCAGCGATATTAAATGAAGCGGAACAGGTGCAAAAGGACAAAAGACAGGCGCTGCTTAAATGAGTTTGCGCTGCGTTGTCAACAGTGGTTGAAAAGGATTTAGTTGGCCACAGGACATGCATTAAAAACAAGCGCAACACTGATTGCTACTTGAGTGGCACAGTGGGGGAACCAAACTAACTGATTCGAGTGGTGCTCTCTTTCGCTATAAGGAAGGCGAAAAAAGGGTTCAAATGAGTTGTACAAGTGTATGTTACAGGCAGAAGGATACATCACCTACCCCATTATGTACATATTCAATGAAAATTGGCTTGAAAACGCCCTAATTGGTCCATATAAATGCCCTTTCTAGAGTTCAAACTCCCATAACTTGGTCAAAACTGAACTGATTTTTAAGCTAGAGGCCATTTTGTTCATGGTTTGTCCTATATATCAATTCTACATTTCAAGTTTATGCAATATTAAAAGTTAAATTTTTTCAAACATTTTTGCGAAAAAAGCATAAGGGGGGACCCTTACAAAAATTGATATTTTCAAAAATAGATTCTTGAAATTCTTTTTTTAATCGATTGTGGGTGTCAAAATTAGTATAAAAAACTATAAAAAATTTGATTCTGAGGTGTTTAATTTTTCTGTCAAAAATCATGCCAAAATGACAAAAAAAATTGTCTTGTAAGTCCATAAAAAAGCCCTTTCTAGACTTCAAACTTCCATAACTTGGTCAAAACTGAATCGATTTTTAAGCTAGAGGCCATTTTGTTCATGGTTTGTCCTATATATCAATTCTACATTTCAAGTTTATGCATTATTAAAAGTTAAATTTTTTCAAACATTTTTGCGAAAAAAGCATAAGGGGGGACCCTTACAAAAATTGATATTTTCAAAAATAGATTCTTGAAATTCTTTTTTTAATCGATTGTGGGTGTCAAAATTAGTATAAAAAACTATAAAACATTTGATTCTGAGGTGTTTCATTTTTCTGTCAAAAATCATGCCAAAATGACAAAAAAAATTGCCTTGTAAACGCCCTTTCTATATTTCAAACTCCCATAACATATTCAAAACTGAACCGATTGCCAAGCTTGAGGCCATTTTGTTCATGGTTTGTCCTATATATCAATTCTACAGTTCAAGTTTATGTATTATTGAAAGTTAAATTTTGTCCATCTAGCAGCATCTGTTTTTTTTACATATTAAAATGTATTTATGCTAAGGCTGGGTGGGTGAAGTGTATCGTTTAGTCGGACACTCTCGATTCGAGTACTCCTGTAAGCCTTGACATTTTACACCCAAGTTGCAACTGTTTTGTGCTAATCAGCCTGAAACGTCGCCTCAATGCTGTGCCAAGTCGATAAATTGTGTAAGAAACAAATGCAGTTTGATTTGTGTTTGACTTTTTGCAATTTAATTTCTTGCAGTGCCAGTACATAAATCAAAGCCTTGAAGCCTTAGCCAAAGCCTTGCTATGTCCCTCAGCTCGTAGCTGATTGATGATAGTCTAAAGCCATGATTAAGTATACGCCACTTGGCCTTAAGCTGAGCTTTTAGTGCTAGCACTTGTCCTTAAGCACCCATTTCTGTGCTCTATCTTTCTGCAGGTACGTCGACGAACCCAGGCGCAGCAGCAGCAGCAGCAACAGCAGGCGCTGCAGGACACGCGCTCCTACTGCACCAGCGAGCCGCGTCTCAGTGAAACGGAGACGCCACCGCAGCGACGCAAGCTCTCACAGCGCCGGCCGCAGCCACACGGTAAGTGTGAGTTCCTTTTAATGGGGCAATCAAAAAGCTGTACCGCCAACAAATTAGCCAAGTTTGACGTCAGCTAAAGATATTTGCCAAATTAATCGTCAACGCCAGCAACAGCAGGAGCCAAAACTAAAAGTGGACCATTAATGATTTTACAGCCAGCAGCAGCGGGAGCTGGCGGCAGACAGAGTCTTACTTATGATACTTTATTTGTAGCACTAAAACATTTTAGTAGCTCTTTCAATATCTTTCAATTTTTCCTCACTGTAATGTGGGATTTATGTAAATGTCTATTTATCGCTGAGCTAAACTCCAATTTACTGAGAGTTAAATGTGTGTATATATAAGAAAAATTAAAAGAATTTTACTTAAAATTTATCAAAATTAATAGTTTGATCCGATAGGTCGACAAGGATACGCTGCTCAGATACACTATAGTTACTTCAGACAGACAGCAAATCAAATTGATGTTAAGATCATTAATCGGACATTGAATCGATAAATAAATATTAATTTTAATTAAACTCCAACTTAACAGGACTTTAAAAAAACGGTCCTAAATGGCACCCAGTTCCATTAACGCACTATAGAATATATCAGCCATAAACGATTTTCGTATAAAGTTGATTTAATTAACACTTTCAGATCTTTGAACCTAACCATTGACCCACTTCAGCGGCGCATACAAATCTGAATAAAACACAAAATGTACTTAAAGTACCTTTCCCTTCACACCCCTACAACCCACCCAACTTTTCTGAAAATCTGTGTCAGGCAGCAAACAACAAAAAAAAAACGCCTACAAAGGGGTACAACAAAAAAGGAAAAAAAACTTGACATTTACGGGCAGTAAAAAAGAAGTGCCGAACAATTAATACCCTAGCAGATAAATGTATTAAATTAGTAAAGAATCTTTAGGCTTAAAGAAAGAGCTATTAGTTAGCTTTATATGCAATCTAATTTGATTGGTATCCATATATTGTTGTAACATTTTCCAACTGCTCTATCAAAAGTTCTTTTGCCCCTACCTAAGTCTGTGCTATAATCTATAATGGTCAAATAAATTTTTCAATTGCTAATGTGAAACTAAGTTTTTCAAAAAAACAAAAATAATAATAATATTGCTAACATTTAAATGGAAACCTTACCAAGTTACTTTTAAATTCAGGAATAGTAAACTAGTAATAAATCGACTCAGCTTTTTGTCCAAATCAAGATTATTCCCCATGAGAACCCAAATACTTTTATTTCACAATTTGCAACAAATTTATAGCATGCCATCATCTAAAGACAAGAAACGATTTGAAATCGTTGATTGTAATGCAATTTAAGAGAGAGAAATTAAATGAATTTCATGATTTTGCAGGGCATAGAAAATCGAACGCCTTTCTGGACGTGCCCACAATGAACATGCATCACTTGAGGGTGAACGATGACGACGAGGACGTGGATCGCCTGCGCACATTTAGTGCATCCAAAGGAGGTAAGTGACAAAGCCAGAAAAATATATATATTCAGAGAGAGAGAAAAGAGACAGAGGCATAGACAGAGACAGAAACAGAGACGATGGGAGGTATAAATAACAGGTACAAAAGGCTGCTTAGCCGCATTTATTAATTTCGAAATTGAAAATCAACAAAAGCACCGCCAGGACTAGGATGCCTGGGATTAGGATTTACAATTGGAACACACACACGCACACATGCATCAGTAGGATTCAGAAGGAGTCAGGCAGCTGGGGCAACACATTTAGCATGAAATTATTGTTTTGCCACAGTCTGAAGAACTTATTGAAATCTTAAATGGTCGTTGCTTGCGTAAAAGGATATCAATGTCCTTTTAATGCCACTTAAGATGGGCACACAACACTTTGTATAGTTCAAACTAGAAGCCATTTCTATATTTGAGTCACGTTATTGTTACACATACGCAGCGTGGGAAAACCGAAAACGAAACCGAAAACGAAACCTTTACGAGAACTCAGCATTCCTTAGCTGTTTGTGTGTGTGTGTGTATCTTGGCATGCATAAATGCATGTAGTCCTTAAGAACGTGTTTAAGCTCAACGCACACACACACACACACCCACGCACTCTCTTTGCCAGACTTGACACCAAGCAGTTATTTGTTTGCCCCTACAATGGGTGTTATGAATTTGCCAAGCAGCTGGCAACTTAAAGGGGTCGATTTTAGAGAATTGAGTGGTTTCATAGAAGGTGAGATATTGTAAATACACTGTATAAAATAAATTAACATTGTATCAATAAGGGGTTCATGTTGAATTAAAGTACAATAGAACACGAATATTTAAGTCAAATTTAACATTTCAACTTATCTACAATTTTGTCTACAATATTTTGCAATTTAGAAAAATGTATTTAACTATTGAGAAACTACTAATGTATAATTATTTTGTGTCAAAAAAGTCTTTTGAAAAAATACTCTTTTAAAGTAATTGTTAGAACACTTGAGACGTGAATCTAAGTTAACTAATTTCTAAAAGTACTTTTCTATTGAAAAATAAAAAAAATATATGCAAATTAATTAAAATATTATAGAAAACAAAGATTCTTAAAATAAGAACAACTCTATTTTCTATATGTTCTTATTAACGAGCGTCCACTGTATTAAATAATTATAATTCTTATGCATTACCGTTGCCCGTTGACCATAACAAATATGAAGCACTTGCATTCTGTATTGATAGATGAGCACAGGCTTAGATGGAAACGGTCTTAAAGGGTATTCAAGATACGGTAATGGAGATAACTTGAGACTTTGTAACTGACTGCGTCTGTTGCCTGTTTTCTACATGTATGCATGTATTTGAATTGAGTACGCTAAATTGTCGTATGCCACTGGCTGGGTTGGTAAATGAAGTGCTGACTGGGGACATGTTTCTAATGGCATATGAAGCGCGGTGCATATTAAAATTCAATGAAGTTTCAAGTGTTTACTCAACTAAATTGCTTTCAAATACAGGAAAATGTGTGCTATGTGCAAGTAGTTATCTATCCCTATTTGTGTGTGTGTGTGTGTGTGTGTGTAAGTCTGCAGAATCCTTGCGGTTGTGTTGGGTGCGTCATGTGCACAAATTTAATTAAACCTTATACGCAGTCGATTCAGACACGAGTCGTCAAATCCGTAAGGCAAGCAAACCCCATCAATTAGGTTTACAGCTTGAAATTTAAACAAAATTTAAAAAAGAGTGAAACAAATTTCATTAAAGTGTAGTAGAGTGTGTGAAGGGGCGCAAATTGGCAGCCAGATGGGCGGCAAAGTGATTAATTGAAGCGCTGCTGTTTGTCAGTCGTCAGCGTAAACCAATGAAGCGTGAGAGCACTGAAAATTGAAATGGAAAGCTGACCAAGAGTCCACAATGCTCTGCAAGCCAGGCGAGTGTGCGTGTGTGTGTGTGTGTGCGTGTGTATAATTCTGCTGCGCTTGAGATTGAAAAAGGGGTGTCAGTTTGGAGGAGCCAGGCTGCAGCACTGTGTTTGGTTATGAAGCCACCTCGCTGTGTAAATGAAATTATAACTGAATGATGTCCACGCACATTCCGTTGCCAGATGACGATGGACGCTAAAGTGGCCGTGTGGGGTGGGTGGGTGTTATTGGGTGGTGTTGGGTATGTGGATGTAGATATGACCGAATCGACACATGTGAGTTAGATGAATCATTGGTCTTGCAGCTGGCACAACTCAATTGGCTTAATCTCCGCTAAATTGTCTATTTATAAAAAACAAAGAAAATACAAGTGAAAGTTATGAACTGAAAGATAGCCTGTATAAAGTTTATACAATTTCATATTCGCACTCAGATAAATATGAATAATATTAATTAAAATGTGTTTCTAAATAATGTATTGTTTTGCTTCGAAAACTGTGTTTAACTATTTCCATACTACATCAGTATATTATATGCATATCTATAAACCTTTTTATTTGCATTATATTCAGATATTTACTCAATTATTATGCCCCCCTTTTAGCCAATAGGTACAGGGTATATATATTAGAAATGCCAGCACAATTGAAATATTCTGAACTAGTCTCAACCTTGAAAGCGTGCAATCCCCGAGCACTAAAACCAAAACATGTGCAAAATCTCGTGCAACACTCGGAAAACTTCAAATCAATTGGCAAATAAAAATTGAAATTTATTTTCTTAAGCAGTTATTCATTATTAAAAAATTTCAAACAATGCGAAATGGCGATGCGAAAATAGCTAAAATAATAATTCAAAGACACATCAAAAAGCTACACAAAGAGTAAAACAAATGTTGCGCTGATTGAGATAAGTAAATGCCATAAAAAATACTCAAAACTCAAGCAAACTAGAAAGAAAACAATTGGTTCTGAAAATGCAAACATTTTCAACATTTTTTGTTTACTCTACTGCGTTATTAGTTACGCAGAATTGAACTAATTTTGATTACATTTTCGAGTTCATCTAGCTAGATGCTAAACATAAACCTGGCCATAAACTTGGTCCATTTCAGGCAGAACACTTGATGATTTCGCCAGTCAAATGGGGCTAAAATTAAACAATCGGCATTTGTGCAAATATTTATTGTAACGAAACCAAACAAAACACAAAGAAAACAATTGTTTCAAAGCAAAAAAGCAATAAAGCTGGCAGTTTTCACCTTTTTTTCTGCCCAAACGGTTTCAACCCCCTCTCACCCTTCCCCTGCGTTCCGCATGCAGTACACACAATCGAAGAAATTCTGAAATGGAATTATTGCAAAATCGCAATTGTTAATTTCTATAAATTGCCACCCAGCCAGGCGCTTTTATGGCTTTCCAATGATGATGGCTGCACACCGACACAGCCTCGACCTTCCGCCCCTCTTTACCTCTATGCCCCACAAGCGTCTGCATTTGTAGATGTTTATAGCCAGTTTGGCAATTAATTCAATTTACACAATTAATGACCGAAGCTTTTGACTGAGTAAAATCTCAGATGAATTTAGAAATAACGCCAGGCATCGACCAAAATGAAATAAACCAGGCCATAAATCTATTTATGACATTTAAATGTACACAAAATAAAATTCATGTAAACAGGCAAACAGGCACAAGTCACATTTTCTTACATATTTTGCCTAAACCCATTGGCTTAATTTCACGACAATGAATGAATAAATTCTTAAAGGCTATTCGCTTTTTACCTTTTGATGAAAACATTTAATGGTGGCTCATGCCACCATTTGGTGCACATTAAATTTGTAAATATATTCAGGAAACACATCTAAGAAAATGCATTTAAAATAAACCACAAAACATTTTAGTTGATGTTGCCTTAAACACAACCATTAAATACTAAACTTATTGTTGTGTAATGTCCGCTCTGTAGCTTTATTTTATATATAATAAATGTATACCCTAAACCCATCGAAATAAATAAAAATGTATTTGAGTGCCATTATCATTTCTGTCTCTCTGCATATTAAATGAGGTACAAATAGAAAATGTGATATTTAAGCTTTCCTGTATCAAATGCTGAAAAAGTTTTTTTTAATATATTATGTCCTGTCATGTTTTAAAGGGCTAGGAACAGTTTAAATGTTACAGCAACCTCAGAAAACGGTTGCACTGATTGCTGTCGTCCAAAATGAATAAAATAAAATGAAATAAAATAAAGAATATTCCTTCAAATTAAAGAACATTATTATTACTTTATATTTTTTTATAGGATTTACATAGTTACAAATTATTAACCTAAACTGTATATAGTATCAGAGGGCTACTACTACTATGACCTTCAACTAAGACATTTAAAACAGCCTTGAACTTGAACCCAATTTCTTGTTGTTTCTTGTTGTTCCGCTGCCCGAATGACTTTTATGTCTGTGTACTCTAAGATAAGTACTCTAGACCTACATACCGGGTACTGCCTAGTCGAGCATGCTCAAGAAAAACATTTTAATCTGCTTTATATAGTATACGACATTTAAGAATAAAATTAATATTGCGGCAAAGCAATTCAAAATGAAAATATAATTTTCAAATGCCTACCTCAATGTGCATTTATAGATACATTTTAAAATACATTTTAGCTAATGAATTTTTAAAATTTAAAGTTGCTATTCAAACTGCCTGTTTGCTTGTTGGCAGTTGCACAAAAAGCATTTCAACTAGACCACTAAAATAAGAATGGCTGCAAAAACTGCCAGCATGTTTGCTATATTACAGCCGCAGGAAGGACGATGAGGGGCGAGGGAGGGTGAGGGAGCTCAGACAAAAGATAGATTAAGCATTATTGTTGCTTTAGTTTTGTGTGTTGCATTGCAGCCTGATGCCTGCGGCAGGCAACTGCAATTTCAGCCAGGCGCAACGTGGCGTATGAGCAACAACACATGGCGCCTGATTGCGCATACGCCACGTTGCATTTAAAATTTTTATACACTGTACCCTATTATAAATGGGTGAAGTTGTGCAAATGTATATAACTAGCATGTGATATTTCCGAGCCAATAGGAATATAGCCCTGATCAGTCGATCTAAATTTTAAAGAAACTACAAATTTAATAGGCATTTTCTAGTAGCATATTGAAAATATGTCAATTTTTTAAATTTCTCATCATTAAAACACATTAAAATGTCATATTTTTGGACTCAAAACTTTCATACAGTAAAAGGCTTTTAAGAATCAATTTTCCATAGTTTGTGGCTCAGGAATACATACATAAGTAGCTACCAATATATTTACGGACTGAGTACAGAGTATCTCGCAGTGAGGCACTCTATACTACTGCACTCTTGATAGTTTTTTGACTTGCTGATTTGAAACATGCAACTCACTGATGGTTTACCCCAATTTCGCAGGAATCATCAATCGCGGTGACTCTTTTCGCAGGCGTCGCTCACGCAGCAACAGCCTCGCTCCAGTTAGTCCAATGCATCCGCGCAATGCGATGGCTGCATTGAATGGCGGCGGCGGAGGGGGCAGCAGTTTGGGCCTGGGCAGCAACTACAATGGCGGCGGCAGCAGTAATGGCTTTGCAGATAACTCGGGCCAGGACAATCATCAGCCGGTGGAGTTCTATCGCGTCGAGATGCTCGGCTCACAGGGAGTGGGCAAACAGGCGCTGGTCTCACAGTTTCGCACATCCGATTGCATCAATGCCTACGATGGACCAGGTAAGTGCTGCTGTCAGCTGATACACCTCAGAAGACTAATAATTTGACCCTCGCTGCAGAGTGTGATGAGTCTGAGCCGAACATTTCAATTATTCTGAATGGCACCGAGTCGGAGCTAAAGTTTCTCACTGGCAATCCGGAGAGCAAGGTAAGCCGCAGGACACTAAGGACAAATGGTTCATTTGTCAAAGTGCACAGCACACACACACACACACACACAAAGGATCTAAGTACATACACTGAGAAAACAATATTTACAAAACTGCTATCAACGTGATACCATTGAACAAATTGCGACAAAGATAACCATAAAGTCATAAAATTTATTATTTTATTTGTGTATGTTTTATTTAGCAAGTTCCTTGTCGGTAAAAAAGATTCGTGTTACATTTTTGTGGAAAATCATCGTTTTAATAAGTATATTTTGAATGTCGAAAAAGCTTTGTTTTCTTCAGTGTATACATAGTATTAGTTAGGACAACAGCTTTCTTTGTGCAGCTGTCGCATTCGTGTCCTTTGCTGCGTGATTTGTATGCGCCGCGAATAAACAGCGTAATTGTTGTTGAATATTTCAATATTAACTTGGAGCTGGCCGCAACTGGCCGCAACTAACAAGACAAATGATGAGATTTGCCACAGGGCCAACACAGCTTGAACTTGACCAAAAGCCATTTACCATTTTGTCTGAGCCAACTGAATTAATTGCAAGTGCAAACAGAGCGTAACTTGAAGTGTGCCAAGCGGGAAAGTAGTAGGGGTAGGGATAAGGGCAAAGTTTTAGCCACTAATTAAGCCATGGAATTTTGGCTACACAAAAGCGAATTGCTGAATTAGACGAAATATTAAGAGCCGCAGCAAACAATGGCCAAGAGCATTACCAAAAACTGCAAGTTGCACAAAGAGTGACGAAAGGGAAAAAGGGAAACGGCTGCCTCAAGTTTGGATGCTGTGGCATGCAGCAAGTTTGCTACGTTGCCTGCATACTCAAGTGCCGTTAATTCAGGAATTCTTTAAAGCTGCGCAGGCAAAAGACTAAGCTTGTCAGGTGCATGAAATTGGGAAAGAGAGACAACATAACAGTATTAATTACGGCAATGAGTAACTTTAAAATACCTGCACCAAGTTTCTGAAAGAGGTGAAACGATGAACGGATAAGGGCATAGCTAAATTGAACAAAGGTTAGCCCAATAAGGGACCCAGCTTTTAATAGTGTTGAGTGGTTCAAAATATAGCAGAGGATATTCACAGTTTGTAATTCAAATAAAGTATACGCCTCAATAGCCATATAAGTGAGCCGTTCAATTTTTTTGCTGTACTGCTAAATCGAAAATTGAGAAAGTATAGATCAAGGGTCCATAAATCACATGGTAAGAATTTTTAATTGACCAGATCATGTTAAATTGTTTTGACAACCAGCAATGTACTCTGATGAAATACATAGAAGAGCGAATTTGATGCTGTCTTTTGGGGCTGGGGTTGCTGTTGGTATAGTAGAATAGCAAGAATAACAAATGCTGAGCAATTTTTGCAATAGCCACAATAAGAACTACAACAACAACAACAACAAGCAGAGCGGCGATAAACATGCAATCGAAATGCCAAATTGCTGGCCAACTGCCAAATGACCAGCAAAAAGCCCAACGGGCGAAGGGGCCACGTATTGCCATGGTGAGAGGAGGGGAAGTGAGAATGGATCCTGAGGCGTTTATTTGTATGTACAATGTATGTACATATTAGGGAGGGGTAGGGAGAGAGGGTTAGCACAGCTACGCGACATTGGCGCAAACAATAATGGCGATGATTAAGGCGACGATTGTGGGACAGCAGACAGACAGAGGGGTGAGGATGGCGGGGAGAGGGGCAGGGAGTGCTTGCAGCGTTGACAAACAAAAGGAAATGGCAACAATTTATCCATTCTGGGCACAAAGAAAGCACAGGAAAGCGTATTAAAGCGTTGCGTTCAAGCGCAAGTTGAAAGTTGAAAGAACAAATAATAAACAGTTCAAATTGTTGACGAAAATTGAGGCAAAAATTCACACAAGCGTAGCCCTCAATCATAAACACCTATGGCACACACACACACATCCGCTGATACATTCACAGACATAACGTGCTCTGCATTTGCCAATCGTAAATTCCTGCCAAAATGCCGGATGTGCCTGGCGTTGCTTTATGGCTGCTTTTTAGCCACAAGAGTTGCAAAAAAGCTGAAAAATGCAGCGTCACTTCCGCCACACCCACATGCAACGCCTGTCGGGGCGCCACACAAAATATATACAAGCTGTTGGACTGGCTTTAAGCTGGCATTAAATCTGAAATAGCCATGACGCTATGAGCTCCCTAGCTTAAATAGATCGTTAACTTATAATGTGTACCTATCGATTTGTTATCGGAAGCACGGAATATTTAGCTATCGATCCTACACATTCAGCTATCGATAAGTCTCATTGTGTTTGTATTGTCTGGAATAATAATTTAGCTATTGATGGGACTATATATGAGTTGATTAATTGTGTTAGTTTGTTATCGATAAGTTAGCAAATCAGACGTATGTATTCAGCTATAAAAGTTGTATGTAGCTATGAGTAAATTATCTTGGTGTCAATTAAAATTAGTAGTAATCTCAGCAAGATAGGATAGCAAGTAAAAAAAAAAAACACAAAATTTTATTACACCTACAAAACAAAGCAATATTAAAAATATAATATAAATTTTTTAAAAATCTCCAAATCTCACATTTAAATGACTCATTTAAGCACTGCA
Organism: Drosophila maculinotata; assembly: GCA_035045305.1. Classification (NCBI taxonomy): domain Eukaryota; kingdom Metazoa; phylum Arthropoda; class Insecta; order Diptera; family Drosophilidae; genus Drosophila; species Drosophila maculinotata. The sequence continues at coordinate 14,000,378 of JAWNPD010000387.1, forward strand.
AATCTGGCATTCAAAGTCCAGAAACCAAGTCCAAGTCTTGTAAATTGTTCAAGTACAAAATTTGTCAAGTAGTTGTTGCAAGTTGACTTTCGATTGCACTCAAGTGCAACAGGGAACTCTGCTGCGGCTGTCACTTATCAAAAATGCAGAGCAACTGTTAATTTAGGAGCTATAAAAAGGTATACTAGGTGCAGTTAGAGTATCATTTAAAGTCACGATGCACTTGCCAGCAAACTTTTCACATTATTAACACCGACACAGAATACAAAATATAAAATACGAAATACAGGATACAGCTGCAGCAAACTGTAAACTTTGTTGCCTCGTTATGGGCCAAAGTGGCAATAATTTTAATTTTTACGAGCATTAAGAAAATAAAGCAACAAACTAAAGCTCCGGCCAGGGGGCACTTAATGGCATTGCATGTTGTGGGGCATTAGCAAACTTTTAATTTAGTCTTAACGCACACATACACAGAAGGGAGCGCTTAAGACATTTAAGAGTTTTGAGTTGAGTTTATAAACTTGTTGAATCTGTGCTTAACTTTTGTATAATTCACTTTCCGATAGGAGGAACTGGAGCAGGCGGATGCATTTCTAGTCGTCTATTCCTGCATTGACAAGGAGTCCTTTACGCGTGCCAAACAAATCTTATCGCGTCTTCAGGACATGGACTTGATGCGCCATCGACCTACCATTCTGGTGGCCAACAAAATTGATTTGGCCAGATCACGTGCCGTCTCATCGCAAGGTAAGTTAAAGCCGCCCCTTAAATGGAACGCATTGCGTGACTGTTGGCCATTTTACAATACCCTGTACCCATTGAAAATTGGTAAAAAGGGTTATCATGCAGCTACTTTTTCATTCCAACTTGTCAGTAACTTATTTCCTTTTTTTTTATTTTTTTAATAACTTATATTCTCCATCAAAATGAAAATATTTGTTATTTTCAAGTTCGTAAACAACTAGGGCTTTGGAAAAATAATTTTCAGCACCAAAAATAAAATATATTTATACACATATTTTTAAGATGGACCAGCATATAAAAAAATTTAAAAAAATGTAGAAAAGATTTTTAAAAAACCAAAATTTTGTATTGATATTTAGATGTAAGTAGTTGAGTGGAGTCATGTCCGTAAGTTTGACCCTCTGTCCATCCGTACTGATATTTTAAATGTAAAAAAAGTATATTTTTAATGTCGATAAATCACTTTGATAAAAAAATCGATATGTATCGAATTTTAACCTTATTATCATACACAAAGTAAGAACATTTTACATGTTGACCACGCAATTATGATTTAGAGACATACTTTTGATTTTTAACATAAAATCACGCTTTTCAAATTGGACAATAAATCCAGAAGTAATTTCTGAATCAGTTTTTCTCATAGATTTAAACAGGGTATTTTCTAGTCCTTCACTCTCGACTATAACAACCGCTTTCCTTCCTTTTTGCAGATGGCAAGTGTGTGGCCTGCACCTTTGGCACCAAATTCATCGAGGTATCCGTGGGCATTAACCATAACTGTGATGAACTGCTCGCTGGCACTTTGACCCAGATACGTCTGAAGAAGGACCACAATCTATTGCAGGTGGGTTTCTGAGTGGGTGCTGGTAACTGAGTGTCTTAGACTTGATGGTAGACTGCTTAGATGTAAGAAGCGCTCAGTTCCAAATAGTTGGTGTTGGTTGCTTGATGGGTCAACTCTCTTCATTCTGCTATGACATCATTCACTTGTTTGCCATCTCTGTCTCTCTCTCTCTCTCGCTCTATCTCGCTCTCTATATATCTGTCTCAGCGCTTTCATACTGTTTGCCATTTATCTATGTACATTTCTTTGTGTGTAATCGCTTTCGCAGCTAAATCCGAAAAAGTCGAAAGACAAAAATAAATTTAAAGATAGCAAAGACAAGCACGTAGAGACTGTAGAAACTGATAAATGTCTGAAACTGACTGATCTTAAGGCCAACGATGCGGTAGCGGTAAGTAACGCAGTTACAAACTGACAAAAGTTCTACATACTACTTATATACACCCGTTTCAACCCGCTGATTATATTCGATGTACCCTAACTTGCATGCAAAATAAAAACAATCCAATCAATTGTCTAGAATTTATCAAATTTCCTGGTAGTAAGTATTTGGTTCCTGTCACAGTGGTCGCTAGTAAATTATAAATTTTATAAATTAAAAATAACCTGTATATAACACTATTAATTCGATCAGTTCAGTACAGTAAAATTCGTTTGCATTCAACATATTGTTCAGATATTATAGAAAACTAAAATCAATTCCAAAACCGAACGGTTTTAATTTTCGAGCGACCATTGTGCTTATACCCCGTTGTTTACCAAGCCTTAAAACTTCTTTGATCCCTTGCCAAGTCAACCAGAAATACATATTCCACATAGCTTACCCATTTTGTAGGATTGCCAAAACGGAAATGTGTCAAGTGTAAAATATTCTTTACAGTTTACTTCATTCACTTGTTTCTTGGTTTTGTTTTTTGTTTGTTATTCCTTGTCCATATTGTTGCTATTTTCACATGGCTTATACTAACCCAACCAACCCCACCCACCCCATTGACATTGGGGATAAACCAAGTCGTCTAACGAGCCAGAATGTATATATATACTATACTGTATATATAAATAATAAAAAAAACAAACATCCCTGCTTTGCATTTAGCTGCACATTAAGAAGATATCTGTTAATATATGCAATCGATTTCAGGGTCCCAGGGACGGCACCTCTCCGGCGCACTGGTATAAGAGCCGGAGCGTAATGCTGGCCAGCATGAAGGCGCGACAGATGCTCACTTGGATATTGGGCAAGGAGGACTCCAAGTTCAAGCACTGCGAGAATCTGCAGGTGCTCTAAACAGAAACTGCAACAGCTCAAAAGCTCAAGAGCAAAAAGTAAAACACCAAATATAAAACCAAAAATAAATAAAGATGCTTAAAGTTATACGAGTATGTAATTAATCTATATTTATATATATCTATATCTATATATAGTAAATGTAATTGTATTTGTAATTCTATGATCAAAACAGTATGTGAATATTTCTAAAACCGCAAAACAGAACCAATAACAAACAAACAACATAACCTTAAAGGGTAAACAGGTTTCGATATTTCGATAACCCATAAAAATGCACACACACCCACACACACACACAGTAGCGAGCGTCTGTTTGCTTAAAACATAAATGTCCAACAATTTGCATTATAAAAGCCTGATAATCAAAAATTAAATCAAATTTAATATAAAAACAAAAGAAAACTAATTAAGGGAGCGAGCAACTTAATGGAACCAAGCAAATGCAACAAAAACTATAAACAAATTAGCAAGAAAACTACGTAATTGACTAGAAACTTTTCCAAGCTTTGAGCAAAATATGATATGAACTTTAATATTTTCCCATAAACTGTCTAGCAGAGATTTAACTATTTACAAAATACGCAAGTTTGCCCTAAATATAAAACATAAACGAGTTTTTTTTATAAAATTTATATGTGTAGTGCTTAGTAACGCCACAAACCCCCAAGAGATTTCAAAAACTCGAATTCACAGGGTTTGCGAATTAAGATTAAATAAACCAAGTTAGTTGGAAACTGAACTTAAGCAACTGTCAAAAACTTAACTTATTTTAATGTATTCTTAGAAACAGTTTCCAAAAGATTTGATAGAGTTTTGTCTGTGTTTAAATTCTTTGTGTCTTCCGTTATTCTGTATATGTATGTGTATATATAGTTCAATATTGAAATCCATTGCAATGTAAGGAATTTGAGTGCCATTCACAGCGATAAGCGACAGGTGGATAAAAAGCACAAACAATATTTGTAAATTTAAACCAATCCAATTAGAATTGAATTTATGTATGTGTGTATGTATATAAGCTTAATCACACGTGGATATTTTCAAAAACCATGTAATATGTATAAAAAAAAATAAAAAACTTTAATAAAATATGTATTTAAATGTTAAATAATCAAATTTGACTGCGTTTTAATTACATTTATTTATTATTTTAATCATTATAAATTAGGCTTTTGGTATAAAAAGTAAATATAATGATAATGATGTAAACTGGTGAAACTGATGAGTTGAGTAAACTAAACTAAGCTAATTCAATTTGCGAGTCTGAATGTTTTTCAGCCAAATTGTTGTTGCCTGGGATTTTTCACTTGTCTGGCAGCCTCGGCGCGATAACGAAAGAGTGGCCGAAATACATTAATCTCCGCCAGCTCCATATCATCAGCTGCCTCCTCATAGGCCAGTTCCGCCACAGCACGTCTCAGTCTGCCCACTGTGCGCTCAAATCTGTAGAGATTACCAAACTGTTCCGGATGCGCTATATCTAGTTCAGTCTCTGCATTCAGTCTTTGGATCTGCTCAGAACGTTCCTGGGGATAGGCGCAAATCATTTTCAGGGCAAGAAAGCACGCGAGTAATTGCAAAATTTGCTAAAAACAAAATAGGAGATCTATTAGTGCCTTTGAAATTGTTATTTACTTTGGCTTACTCACCTTATTGTACTGCATTTTGTCTTTGTTATCAGAGTTAAGTTTTAAAGTGGAGCAAAGAAAGATTTTCTTTTTAAATGTATGTTAACTGCTTGACTGCGATATTTTAAGTGTGTCTCTATCGATATTCAGCATCGCTTTTTATACAATTGAGAAATTGTTTTGTGAAGGTGCAGCCGGCTTTAATTAGCACCTTGTATTGTTCTAATTATTCATATTGTTTTTCACATGTAAAGCCGATTGCATTAGTTCTATGAAATTAGCATGTCGCTGGTATTTGTGTGCATTCGCAAAATCCGAGCATTTTCAACTGTTGTTGAAACTAGGGAAGCCGAGTCATGTGAACTACAATTGTGCTTTACCAATTTCAATTATTGTCACAGCAAACACATCTGACTAATGGTTATTAATTTGCGCTTTTAAATCCGGTCGCGTGTCCGCCTCGTAATTAGCGCATGATCTGAACAGGGTGTGGGATCTGACAGCACAAGCTGTTAAAGTAAACGAATGTGTGGTCACGGGCGTCGTTTATAATGCATTAAATCAACGTATCTGAGTATTTGAATTTCTCACTTAAAAGCTAATTTGAAATTTGAATTCGACCGCGAGCGGGAAATATTAAATAATATTTGAGTCCCTGGTAAAATTTAGTGAATTATCGATTGGCAGTATTTTATATAATTATTTTGCTAATGCACAATGGTTGCAAATTTATCGATTATTATCAGTGCGCAATGAAACAGCTGTCCAGAGCCGCGAAAAATAAAAAATGGCTAACAATCTTTGGGTAACATCCAAAACATTCAATATTATAATATGTTGTTTCTCTCTGTACAAAGTTTACAATTCGACTCGCTCTGGGCCATACTAAGCAGAAGAGGGGGCAGTTCAATTTCGTTATATTTTATTACACATTATTTTATGCGAATAAACTAATTCTCATTATTATTATTATTGTTGTTCCGCATAATTTGCAGAATTTCGCTCTGGTAAGCTCTCCGGTCTTGTACCATCGAGCGAAACTTCTCAGTCACTGTAGCCATCAGTTCTAATTTTTCCCGCTCGATGAGATGGAGCTTTTAATTAAATAAAGTTAGTTAATAAAAAATTTTTTAATATGAATATGGTTTTAGCTTACAAGATCATTGTCCTCAAGTGCAGCACAGGGTGAAGCGCAATAGGCCATAATCTCACACGCAGTATCATACAGTTCCAATTCCAGCAATTCCATATAATGCACTACATTCTCAAAAGCTTCCATATTGTTCACATTCATATTTTAATTTAAAGCAACTAATTTTTCAAGCTATGGATTCGATGACAAACGCAAACTGTGGAAATTATCTATTAAACTGCTCCACACCGATTTCTATTTCGACTAAATAATCGACAGCTATCGTTATCGATGCTAACAGCTGAGCATATGTGGCATAAACAGTGCCATTATGAGCGAACCAGCGACTCGAAGTTCGCGCACTCAGTGAGTTGTGAGTTGCTCGATTGAACATATTGCGAACGATTCGATTCGATACTACTTTTGATGTGCTACTCTCTTTTGTTTATTTGTTTAATGTTCGTTTAACGGTACAGTAAATAATTAAGTTTTAATTGATTCAAACTGTTAGTTGCGCTAAATTCGCTGACATTGTAACTACATTTATGTATGCGACAGCAGCTAACAATAAACAAAGAGTTTAATATTATTAAATAAATAAACGACGTTGCAGTTTCATATTTCAGTTTTTATTGCCAGCGCAACAAAATTGTATTTAATAATTTGAGATATTAAATATCGCTGCCGGCAGTGATTCAGATATTTTAGGCTCCATTGACAACATATGTTTGTTTGTGTAACGTATGTGTGTGTGTGTGTTTGTGTGTTTGAGAATCTTGCATATGTATGCGAAAAAATTGCGATAAGGGCAAATGAATTCTTGAATCGCAACTTCATAGGAAACTAGCCGATAGCCTTCGCTTTTAACAGGGGTTGGTGCGGGGGGTATCTTTTGTCTTCGTCTTCCTCTTCGTATTTTTATCGCATCGAACAGTCACCGCTACCTGTTGATGTACACGCTTCGTTACCGTTACCTGCTCTCATGTTCGGCTCGTAATATTTACTTTCAGCACACTAGCGTAAAAGTAGCTACACGACCTGCCTACCCCCCCTGGACGTAGATGAGACCGTCAGCGTCGAGAACGCGCAAAATGAGTAACAACTATAATGATATACCCATTGGAATACGAGTCCTGCAGAGCCTGTCGCGACAATGTCCTCGTTTTCATGCACGCAAGGAGCTATGGTAAGAACCCACTAATCCTTACTTAATACATCTACAAGTTACTTGGAAATTGGAAATGTGCTAAATCACAAATTTAAATGAACTCATTTAACTTTTGATTTTCCACAACTTCGAATACCGAATTTATCACAACCCAATAATTGTTATACAAATATGCATACAATTGAAGAAATATTGAAAATCAGAAGTGACAAATAGTTAAAAAAATGTTTTTTGTAATCTATTTTAATAATGTGGAATTTTATATCTTTCGTTTTTAAGAAATTATTTCTCTAAATTAGAATTAATTGCTAGTTAAATTTGTCACCAAGGCGCTCTAAGTGAATTACTTTATTTACCCTTACTTTCAGCTACAAATTGTCCGTATTTGTGCTCACATTCCTCGCCTACACCTGCTATCATATGTCGCGCAAGCCAATCTCAGTGGTCAAATCCGTGCTGCACGGCAACTGCTCAAATACGCAGGCGAAGCTGCACGAAGCCGGCGATTGCGGTTATGCGCCCTTTGGTATGTTTATTTAGAGTTCCAGATTCGCAGGCTTTTACTAAATCATATTCATTTTCTAGATGGCCCCGACTCGAAGACGCTATTCGGCATGCTGGATTCGGCCTTCCTCTTCTCCTATGCCATTGCCATGTTCATGTCCGGCTTTATAGCTGAGCGCGTCTCGCTGCGCTATTTTCTGTCCATGGGCATGATTATGACTGGCGTGTTTACCTATCTGTTTGGCCTCGCACGCACCTCCAATATACATAGCCTGACTTATTTTATATTTGTACAAATCTTTGCCGGCATATTCCAGACCACAGGCTGGCCGGGTGTCGTTACGCTGGTGGGTCGCTGGTTTGGCAAGGAAAAGCGCGGTCTGATCTTTGGCATTTGGAACAGTCACACATCGATTGGCAACATTCTGGGCACACTTATAGCGGCGCACTATGTGGAGACCGATTGGGCGTTGTCCTTTGTGGTGCCTGGAATTATCATTGGCGCAGTAGGATTTCTGCTCTTCCTGTTTTTGGTCGACCAACCGGAGATTGTCGGCTGTTATCCACAGAATGTCGCACAGGAGCGTCGCATTGTTGCCAATGAATCCGATGCGGATAACGATGATGACGAGGAACAGGCGCGTCATAGCGAAGCCGTGAGTATTTCAGCTCGTTTTTCAATCTAGCTTGCCTTTTTTGATTTCTTAAATTAAACACACTCATCCAACAAAATTACCGTATGCTTGCGCAGTTTTATGCCCAGTCCGGTTATGCTGATCACCAAACCGTAAGTGCATGCAGCCAACATTTCGTTTTTCCCGTGTGTCGTACGCTTCTGTGTTTAGTGAGCTTCTTCAGCAATTCCTCTCTTTTTCTCTCTCTCTCTGTTTATATTTATGTGTGTATATGTAAATATTGTAGTTCTTTTATTAATTGTATACTTCCAACTGCAGGATCAAGTAAACTATCGACCTGCGCCAACCGAACGCACGCCCATTCTGGCACGCCAATCGTCCAGGGAACATCCTGCGACTGGGCGACCCATCAGTCTAGCTGATGCACTCAATATACCCGGCGTCGTGGAGTTCTCGCTTTGCCTGTTCTTCACCAAGCTGGTCAGCTATACATTTATGTACTGGCTGCCACTCTACATCCAGTCCTCTAGTGAGTTAAGCCCACATCTTATTAATCGCTCGATACATCTAGTAGTTTATTATAGTTATTAATGTTGTGTATATATACTGTTATAAGTATCGTTGCTATATGTTTATGTATATCAATGTATTTATTTAGGCACCTTGGGTCCAACGCTGTCCGCCGATCTCTCCACGCTTTTTGATGTGGGCGGCATTTTGGGTGCCATTGCCGCCGGTTATGTGTCAGATCTAACTGGCATGTCGGCCACTGTTTGCACAGTCATGCTCTTCTTCGCCTCGCCTATTGTAAGTCTTAAAGCAGCAGTTGTTTGATATATGATATTTACTTTCTATACGCTTTACAGCTGTTAATGTATCAACAATACGGCGCATTGTCGGTATCAATTAGCATATTGCTGCTCATCATTGTGGGCATCTTTGTGAACGGTCCGTACGCTTTAATAACGACCTCGGTGAGTGCGGAACTTGGTCAGCACAGCTCGCTGGAAGGCAATTCGAATGCACTGGCCACAGTCACGGCTATTATCGATGGCACCGGGTCCATAGGGGCTGCAGTGGGTCCGCTGCTTGCGGGCTTCATATCCAGTCACAGCTGGCAGAATGTCTTCTATATGCTGATAGTAGCGGATATTATTGCGATGTTGCTGCTGATGCGTCTGGTAGTCAAGGAGTGCTCCGCGTTGCGGCGCTCGGCGACCCGCATACGCATCGAATAACCGCCGGCCGTATGATGTGCTTTAATCTGAATTCAATATTATCATATGTACATAGTGCATTATAATGCACACACCCGCCGCTTCTGTGGTGGTGCGCATTAGCTATTTTATCGTTACACTACTTTCCTATATACTTGTGCATAAGTATGTGTGCGAAAGCATATCACTTGTTTTTGACCTACATAATTAGTTTTATCGCAACTCGGTTTTCTATAGCTATAAATACTTAATGTGTAACGCATTAGAAGCCCAAATCCTTACCATATTTATTTTATATGCATTACAAACACCGGCATACGAGCTATACGAGTTAACAGTTTTATATAAATAGATATCTATATATTTTATACCGTTGTGTGTGTATTATATCAGAGTCTCCTCGTTTTAAGTGCCGAAATCTATATACTATATATGTAATAGTCTACAATTAAGTCAGCATATTTACACTGCTATGTAAAAACAGTTTTCGTACACTTTTGGTACCAATAAACTAAGGCAATGCTGCATTGAAACAGCGTTGCTGAAACCAAAATTAACTTATTTGAATGAGAGAATAAATGTTCAAGCCAGCGCTGTTAATTTAAAGGCAACAGTAAGAGTAAATGTACGCTCAGTTATGTAAAAAATTCTATTTATTTTTATTAATATTGATTTGTTTCCTAGGCTTGGAACTAAAAACCCATCGAAGGGATATTTCACTTTTAACTCGCTTAACATTAGCCTCATGATTGCGCATAAATAATAAGTCTAGGCTTATTTTATAACTAGATTCCACCTATATAAATGGCGCTAAAATGGCGAATAACTCAAAAGCTTACAACTTATCACAACATGGAAATGAAATATAATCAAATCAGACAACCATAATATCATAAATATAAAATCTACAGACGCTGCACACAGCGCCGCACAATCTTGGCCTTGTGCTGGCAGACCAGACGCAGCAGAAAGACGACGAGCAGGAGGCTAACGCCATAGCCGACAACGAGGACGGCGCGTTTGCGACGCCGCCAGCGCTGATAGTCGCTCCAGGACACATAGCGATTGCGAAACTCTGGCGGCAGTTCGAATTTGCTGCGACGCGGAAAGAACGACAAATAGAAATCTTCGAGTACATGACGCACCAGCTCATTATCCTCGACACGCTTTGCATCCAGATTGTCGTTGATGCAATTGAATTTGCGCGGATTACGACGCATGCGATCCAGCGCCTCTACGACCTCCGTCAGATTCGAGGTGAGCATCATGAAGTTGCTGTGCGAGGCGCGTTTCGGACTCACATGATAGCGGTATTTGGAGCGCACTCCAAAGTTGGCGCTCAAAGCCTCAGCAAGCAAAGGACAGCGGTAGACAAGCTCGCGGGTAATTGTTGGCTGTGAAGCAGATAAATATATATAAGTAAGTGTTAAGTGTGGAGCATGACAATACTATTTAACAGTGAGATCTTTAAAAACCAAGAATCTTTTCAAACATCAATTAAATTCGTAAGCGATTACTATACGATTTGATATATCATATGTGTATATGATATATACGAATTCAAATTTTCAAAAATAATTAATTTTGAATATTTGTTAATACAAAAATGCATTTATACTTCGATTATTGCTTTGGAAAATATTTGATAGTAGTAAGCAGCAGGATAGTAGTCATAGCAGATATGTTTAGTTCGCATATCTTTGAAAACAAAAAAGGATTTCATACAACAATTCAGTTTTGCTAAAGATATTTTAAACATCGTTCACCAACTTAGCTTCAAACCGGACATACAGATATGACTACTTCGACTCTACTATTGATGCTGATCAGAATATATGTATATAAGAAGATTCTCCTTTAGTAGGTCGCATATCGTGATTAATGCTTAATACCCTCTGCAAAGCTATAAAACAGACGAATGCCTACCAAATTGGAGTCCTCGTAGCGTTCGTAGACCAGCGTCGAGTGGACAATTTTATGAGCGCTGTCATCGTAGTTTAGGCCACGCGTACAGTTCTGGACGACCTCTTCGAAGTAGCGCATGGCTGACCAGTCCAGCGGTGGGGGATAGATGCGCGTTAAGCAGGTGCGCACCTCACGATCCGACCAGGTGCCCGAACCATCGGTATCGAATTCATCAAAGATCTGCTCCACGCCCATATTCTTTGTTTCGCTCATCAGAAAGGAATAGTAGGCAAAGGCAAATTGCAGATCGGTGGCAGAGCGGAAGCGCTGATGCGCCGTCTGCAGAATTTGCTGCTGGAAGCGTTGCTGCATGGCGGCGACAACGTCGCGCTCGATGAGGAAGCCCACGTGTGCCAGGACATGACGCGCCCTGAAGCCATAGACTCGATTCAGCAGCATATTGGTGGCAATCAGCGAATGTGAGTAAATGTCTGTGGAGGATTTAAAGTCCTGCTTGTGCAGCATCTGGCCGGAGCTGGTGCTGCTGCTGAACGGGCTGCCCTCGTCCAGTTCGGGATTAAGCGATTTTAATTTGTCCTTGTTGAACCGCTCCACAATTCGTCGCAGCTCTAGCAGCGTGGACACGTTCTTGTGCCGCATCAGATCCTTGAAATTGCTGGAGCTGCGCTTGAACAGCTTCTGTGGAAACTTGTGGACATGGCCAGCTGGCACTGGCGGCTTCTCCTCTGCCACCTCATGCAGCTCCTCGTGAAGCTCAGCTGTGCCGCTCTCAGTGCAGTCGCCGCCATCGAACTGGCAGGCATCAATGTTGCAGTGTCGATCACAGGCGCCATCGCCAATATACGTCCAGGGGCAGTCGAGGGCGCAGTCTGGCACCATCCAAGCCTGATAAATGCGCACACCCTCCGCCTCCGTATACAGATCTTCTGGATAGAGAGGTGCGCCTAAAAAGATATCATCATTTAGATACAGGAATCGCTTGGAAAGCTGTGGTATACGATGCAGGAATGTCTCAATTGCTGCACTGGAAAACGTCGGAAGCTGTTCCGGATCAGGAGCAATCACCTCATGCGGCACAACCGTCACCCGCTCATAGTTCAGATCCAGCCAACTGGGAATCTGGCCATTCGTCACAATATACACATGCCGTATCCAGTTGGCGTGCTTCTCCAGCGATCGCAGCGAGTACTTCAACTCATTCTTGTCATCAAACCGGGAGGGATCATAGCTGGGATCGTAGCGACGAATGGATTCGATGAAATCTGGTTCGGATCCATTGACCCACGTATAAACCGCATCGATGGGCGCACAGCGGCTTTCCTCTCTCCCTCCACTATCATGGCCATCTGTCGCTGTTAGCAGTAGCTGCTGAACCGTTAGCCAGACAATCACACAGAGTGCTCCAAATACCGATAACCATAACAATAACTTGCGGCGTGATTGCATCTTCAGCCGATAGATTTTCTCAATTGTACGCCGCATCCGCCGATGCCAGCGGCGTCGGAGACGCATTTCGCTCTCTTTTATTACCCCTACATATCTACACTTTCATCGATCCACTTAAATTGTCGCACAGAAAGGAGTTCAAGTTGCTATAAACAAAAAAGATTGATTTTATGTCGGCCGATAAATAGTGATGGCATTCCACGAATGATAAATTGTCACGCTGATAAAATGCATGATGCAGCTACCTGCATCTATCGATATACACTGTCAATTGAAAATTAAGCGCACATAAACTTTTACTTTAATTTGTTAATTGCCTAAAATTTAAAATCTTTAATTTTAATTGCAAAACATGCATATATGTAAAACATTATTTTTTAGTTCTTGTAATTTTTAATTATATATCCTATGTCGACTATCACTAGTCAAAGATAAAAAAAAAACAATAAAAAATAATAAAGCTAAGTATTAGCTTTGTAGTCCACGGTTACACGATTTAATTTATTTCTTAATTTCCATTCTATTTCAAATATTAGCAATCGATAGCATAGTTCGAATCGCAGTGTGACCATTCATCCGATTCGCGGTGACTGTCTTGCTAATTGAATAGATTATCGACTAATCGAACTCGCTATCGGTCAGCTGGTTCACCATCACATGACCTGTCATATGAAAAGTTTTTCACACTGACAGCGTAAATCGACATCGGGCCGTGCAAAACGAAACTTTTTCACACTTTTCGTTTGTAGTTTTTGTTAATTTTTGGTTAGTTTTACTCAATTCTTGTGTTTAATTATGTTTAATTTATGATTTTACATTTATTTGGTTTTAATTTGCCACACAGGCAACGAAAATGTTGTGGAAATCGGTGATTGCGTTTTGTTTCCTTTTCGGAGTCGCTGTTTGCGAGCAGTCGCCAGTTTTCCTCTGGGGCGCCAACAGGTGGGTGTTTCCCCTATTATTACGTGCAACAAGTTGCAGCCTACTAATGTCTTCTTCCCCGCCCCCTTAGTCCCACGAAGCCATCGCTGCGCACAGTGCCACAGGCGGAGTTTCAAGAACAACTCGCGACTTTGCTAGAAGATCACATGATTGTCGCCTTCGAGGAAAATGGCGTAAGTAAAACTACAAAGTGTAAATACAAAATACAGTGGTCACTCGTTATGTGATTCTTATTGGCACATAATTAATTTGTGTGAAACATCTATATTTCTTATATAAAAAAAATTTAATGCAGTATAATTTGGATCAATAACAAATAATATTATTTTTGCTCTAAACATTTTAATTTTATTGCATTTCATAATTGGTATTGGTATTTTCCTTTTAAAATCTTCCTATTTTGTATGAAAATACTCAAAAATAGTTCTCATTTCCGAGTTATCACTGTACTTGTTTATACTAACTAATTGTGTGTTGTCTCTAGCTGAGCAACAAGGATTTCTTGTGCTCGAGCGGTGATTCGCAGTCCTGCTACGCTCAGCTGCAGGGCGTTAGCCCCAAAACCTATTACACCAGCGTAGAGAACCCCACCGAGGCACTGCGTGCGGCGGCCCTGAAACGTGAGCACAACAGCGTCGATGCCACCGGCCAGTTGGCGAATGCTGTCAAGTGTCAAGCTGGCACTGCCCTCTTTGTGTCCTTCGAGGATGTGGACGAGACACGCGCTGCTACTCTGCAGTCACATGGTAAGCAATGAGTAGCCTGTTGATACCCTGTAACAATTCAAAATGGTTAGAAAAGGGGATTCCGGAGTTGCGAACGACTAACCGAGTATATAAATCACTGTCCGTCCGCTTATCTGTCGATATCTTATATAGTATATTCCAATAATGCATTTGTTGTTTTTTGAACTAAAAGCAACTGTGCATGTGTTCAGTAATATCAAAAAGTATATATATCTGCTCAATATTTAATATCCATATTAATACAACCCATTAATAATGGCTAAATAGCTTAAAAAGACATAGTTTAGTTTTTCAAAAAACTAAATATTTAATGCGTTACAAATTTAGTGGAAGAATTGTATACCTTCTACAAGGTTATAAAAAGCAGGCGAGTTTCAAATTTGCAGAAATAACCTTGGTATTTAAGATATCTTAGCTTGGTAATTATTACAACAATGAACTGCTAAAATCTATGTACAGTCACTTTCTTATGCGCTGCAAATTTTACAACGATCAAACAAAAGTTATTTAAGTATACAAGTAAATACGAATATATGTTAGGGCTATGCTTAGCTTTAGTAACTTCTTGTCGGGCACTCTCGACTAGAGCACTCTCGACTTGTGTTTTTAATTGTAATTATCTAATACAATAGACTCGGCTATTGCTGCTATCAGCAAGCAGTTGGACTGCAAGGTGGCTTATCTGTATATGGCTGCACCAGCTACTGCACCGGTTGTACAGCGTCGCCTGCGTCGTTGGACTGCAGCGGAGGTTGCTGGCTTCAGATTCGTCACTGGCAATCAGTTTCAAATTACATTTACGAAAGTTTTGTACAATACTGAGGTGGTTACAGTCACCGGCATGTCCATTGTCAACGGCTCATCAACCAGCAAGTTCAGCGTTGCACTGGCCACCACTGGTGGCAAGGACATCACCTTCGATATCAGCTATAGCAGCGTCGATGGTTACTATACTTTAGGAAATGCAGCGTATAACGGCCAGAATTTCCGCACACCTGGCGTAAATGCGCCCACCACGTTCTCATACGCCTGCGGCAATGCGACCTGGTTTACGCCTACCGTTAATACTGTGGTCAACAAGCTGTCGTTCAACTCGCTGCAGCTGCAGGCGCCATTCAGTCAGAAGGCCAAGGATAACTTTATTTTCGGTGATTCGTGGGACTGTGTTGGCTTTGTAACGCCTGGCATACTGATGGGTCTGTTTGTCATTGTGATTCTGCTGGTGATTGTCTTCCTGGGCGTGTGCTGGATGATGGATATCAAGACAATGGATCGCTTCGATGATCCAAAGGGCAAGACCATTACGATCAATGCCAGCTCCGAATAAGCAGTCAAATTTGGATTGCATTAATTCACTGTTTTCTGTTTTTATTTTCTGCATCGTTAAATGCACATATTTTCAATATTCATTCCTACCTTCAGCCTAAACATAATATTGTAATCAATACAAATACTTACGAAAATAATGTTAACAAAAAAACAAAAAAAATCAGGAAATTAGCGCTCACAATTTATATGTCATACTTTGTACAATTTACGCCCCCAAAGGTGCAGTGCGGGGCGGACACGTTCAGCATCAAACACACACGTGATCCCCGCCCCTCGCTTACCTTTGTAGCCGTTAAATTGTTGAATAATTTCATTTCATTTTGCTTGTAACGACTTTTTGAGCTGCTCTGCTACTGCGTTTTATGATCTTCTATGCAGTATTTTGTTTAAGATAAAGTTGTAAATCAGGAAGATATGCACAAAACTACTTATAAAGACGCACATAAAAAGTGCAGTGTGTGTGTTGATTTTGTGTGTGATTGTGTGTGTTTATATGCAATTGCTTAATTTTAAGTGTTTTTTATTTGTCAGTATGCAAAAATATAGTTTATGCCCTTGTATGATAATATATCATTTATGTACGCTCCACTGGTTCGATATGTATGTTCCGAACACAAGCTCCAAAATAAAGTTTTTCAATTGTTTTACAAAACATACCAACAACAACAAAAAACAACAACAACAATACCATCGTATCGACTTAATTGAATTCCCACAGTTGCCAGCGTGCCCAAAAACTCATAAATACAAATCAAAAGTTTTATGAAAATTTATTGACTTGCCACATGCCACATGCCACATAGCTGCTGTGGCTGCCTCTACTTCACATAAGGATTAAAGATACATATAGCATATAGAGAAACATATATATGCATGTGTGTGTGTGTGTGTGTGTGTACTGGCTGATTGTTTGCAAAAACTTTCAAGTCCCAAATAGTTTTACGAAACACTTTACGCTTGGCATCTTCTCTGCAAAGTGTTTCGTTCTTCTGACCTACAGCTTTCATTAAGTTGTTTTGCAGGATGCTCAAAAAGCATTGTTTATGACATTTTAATCTCTTGTTTATCCGCTTGACTTTACCCCCAGTGTCAGCAAAGTGTCCAACAAACCCACCCACCCACTCACCACCGGTCAAGGCTTCCTTTTGCTTTGCACTCCCTACAGGCGTTGCTAGACTGTCAGATCTCCTAGAAAGCTCTATTTTCTTTAAATTAAACTGTACAAAATGTATGGAACACGCATTTATTTTGCCAACAGAGTTTCAAACTATTAACGCTAGATTTTAAATATTAACTGGTGCGGAATTGGTTAAGATTGACTCAGCGTAGTATCTGATAACTCTTTGATATGGATTCATCTATGTATAAGGAATAAAGTATTCGATTTATAGTTTTAGACCTCAACCAGAACAAAGCCGGAAATAAAATAAAATGAAAAACTTTAGGAATTAATAAATAAAATCTTTAAAAATTAATATAGATATTGAATATATTTCAATATAATTTTAAAATGCATGGTTATTTAAAATATTAAGTTAAATAAGATAGGGTATACATATGTTTCTGCTAGCTACTGAATTAGAATCTAGTAAATTCATATTTCATGTCTGGTTAGAGCTTTCCTTTTTTGTATAAATATTGTAAAATTGTGGTCTATTTACATTAAAATTCGAAACTACAGTAGACAACTTGTCAACGATGACGAAAGTTCGAATCTCAGTATTGATGTCGTAAAGGGTTGATCATATTCCATTGCTTATCTTATTTTATCGGATTGTTTAGAGAAGAAGCGAGAGGATAGTAATGTCATATATCATTTGTCGGCTAATATGTAAATAATGAAGAGAGTAATATAATATGCAAAATGTGAGTGCTTAATCGCACAAGTAGTGAGTATAAATTTGCCTAAACTTTGCATACCCCACTTCTGCTGGGTATCATAAACTCGGGGACTGTGCTGCAGCTGGCGCTGGAAAGTATGCTACATTTGCGTTAGCTCACTTCGTGCGTCCGGCTGTCCGCGCAAAAAGGACGCAGTTGACTGCACCGAGTGACTGGCGCTTAACGTTATTTTCCTTTTCTCTCTTTTTTGTTGCATTTGAAACAGGTCAGTGCGTCATGCACACCAAATGAGCATATGAACCCCGCACGCGCCACCCTCGACTGATGAGTGGGCGGTGTTGGAATGGTTAGTTGGCTGACAGCAGTGCTGGCCAAAAACTTGTGCCAGCAACTTGCGTAGCCCAACCAAATTCCGCGTCCCCCGTCCTCCGCTTGGGCTATGAAAAACAGTAATTATGCATAAGTCAACACGCGGCGCAGCGTGGCGGCATTCGTAATGAACTCTACTCAAAGCCAAACGAGCACTTTACCCCAAATCCCCTGCCTATCCCCCCATCCCTTTGCATCACCGAGTCCAGTTGCTTCATTACGCGCCAAGTTCAAAAGTTTTTGGCTGCCGAAAATGTCACCAACTGCAGAATCGCCGGCAACAAAAAAAACAAAACAAAAAACTTGCCTCAAAGTTTTGCGACTAGCCAAAGAGAAGCCAACTGGCAACTATGTAAGTATGTATAAATGTATGTCTATATTTATATGTATACAGTGGTAACTCTCAAATTATAACTTTAAGTAATTCGAATAATTATTTTCAGATCGAAATTTTCATCTAAAACACGAATTTTGGGGAATATTTTTATATTTTGTGAAATTTGGTTATAATACTTAAGACGCGAAAAACTATATCTCCCACAAATTCAAATATATAGTCTTGGAAGTTGGTCTTAAGGGTCAGGCCAAATATATTTCCGATGTAACTTATTGGTTTTAAGTCAAGAGTTTAATTTCTACTTTAGAAATGAATATTAGAAGTAGAAGCCCGACTGTTAGAGAAGCGTTCTGCTTAGCGAGAGAACACTGTTCATTTATAGGAGATGCTGTTTGAATGCGTCGCATAAGTAACCATGGTAACAGTTGAAGCTGGAAGCCACAAATGCCCTGCTGTGTCGCAGCCGCAGCCACGTAATAAACACAGCGTGGCAACAAATTGCAGCATTAGAAAAGCGAACGTCAGCAGGGCGGAAGGGGGATGTCGAAAGAGGGGAAGAACTGCAAACTGCAAACTGCGAACTGAAGTCAACAGTTCGGAACATGTGTTTTATTCGGCTGGCGCTTAATGCACCTAAGTACAGTTACCCAAAAACTTTTTGGCGAGCTGCAAATTGTCATTAAGTTGACCACATGGCCAAGTTGTATGGTCGGGTGGAACGCAAAACGGGGCAAGGGGACAGGGGTCAGGGGGCAAAGGCGAATCATTAGCGCTGCCAAAGCCGCAGTGAAAGAAACAATGAAATCGGCTGCCGGCAGCTTTGGTTAATGATGGCATTTGTGTGCAGCTATCTCTCCCTATCTTCCTCTCTGTCTCTTTCTGTTATTCTATCTATGCTTTAGCCTAATCCAAAAGCTGGTAGTCACTGCACTTTCTAGTCTCATCAGCGAGTCGAGTGCTGACTGCTTATCCTGCGCTAAGTGGTTGCGGCCTGGGCATTGTGCATGGATGAGGGCCATGTTTAACTAATATACACATATAAAGTTAGGGGTGAGTGGGAGGGGAGTGGACGAGAACATGGCCTAATGAAGTCATTTGTGCCTAGTTTGCGCCTAAAGCAACTTCCTGTGCGGCTTCAAATGTTTGCTAACACCGTGCACTATAGAAAACTGTACAATTTTCTGCAATTAAGGACTCTTTGCCATATGGATTCTTTAGCTCCTGGATTGCACTAAATAAAAGAGGTAAACATATAGCCAGAGTTATTTGTATACCCTGCACCCATTAAAAATGGGAAAATGGTATAATTGTTTTGTGCAAAAGTATGTAACAGGCATAAGGAAGTATGTCCGACCCCATAAAGTATATATATTCTTGATCACTATAAATAGCCGAGTCGATATAGCCATGTCCGTCTGACCGTCTGACTGTCTGTTGGATGAATCTAAAATAATTGTCTATTGTAAACAGAAAAAGGTTAGTTTTTTTTTCTATAGTGCAACGCCAGAAGGATACGAGATATGCTCGTCAGGTTGACTACAATTTAGTTACTACTAATACTTTTTCAAACTTGTGGTTTATCAGATTAAAAAAAAATCTAATACTGCCAGTTGCCAAACCCTGCTCAAAGCCCGGCCCAAACCACTAAGCCAAAAGGAGAGTTCAACTGGTTTACCCCTCAGCATAATATAACATTGGTCAGCTCAGGCGGACAGAAATTAATTAGTTGTCATTTTTAACAATTGAGCGTGACAAGGCACACAAGGCACACAGGATATCATGTCCTGGCAAAGAGAGCTCTGCACCAGCATCCCTGCAACCCTGACAAATGATGTTGCCGCTGTGTGACGTGTGACAGATAAGTGCCGAAAAAGGTTTACAACTTTTGCCAAATGCCATTTATTATTGATGTCGTCCTGCAGCGTCTACTCCTCTCCTCTTCTCCGCTCGTCCGCTCCTGCTCTCCTCTACTTCGCCTGCAGCTAAATGTGTACAAATTAAAGTTGTGTCGAAAGTTTCCAACTACCCGCAATTAGGCGCATTGCGTATACGACATCGCGGCCCAGCTAAGGGCGTCCCAAGCTCCCTACAATATAATGTGGCAGCCACAAGTCAACTTGCATTTAAATTTCAGTCGCCCTGCTACTTGAAACTCAGCCTTATGCGTATGATTAAATTCTGTCCTAAATACTTGGCACATGGTTTGTTAACTTGATTTCACAACGCAAACCTTTCATTTCTATCAAAATTGTAAATGTCAAAAAATAAATAAATTGCACAGTCCATCAGAAATTGGAGATATGAATGGAATGAAGCATACAAGTTATCATTTGATGGGGTCATGCTAAAAAATATTCGCAGGATATTTATTTTATTTTGTATACCTTTAAATGTGTGCATAATCAAGGAAGCTCTGACCCCAATTCCTATCCGATATAATTATTTTAAGTTAATTCAAAATGTTTCGGGCTAATCTGTGAAAATACAAGACAAAATTATGTATTTGCATATATGTAAAATATGTTATGTGAAAAAATAGCAATTCACTTTGTAGGAAAAAATACAGCATTTAACTGTTTTGGAGAACGAAAACTTCTGTGTACTTAGAGATTTATATATATGCAGCTGTTTATTTCGCATAGACATATTAATGAATCTGTGAAGCAAGCAGCTTCCTCAAGTATTTGCATTTGCATTTGCATTTTCAGTTGCATCGGTTGCTGGGCAATTGAAAGCTGGCGGCAACTGAAAACAAATCCCAAGATTAGTAGCTGAACTAAGCCCAGGCGGTGAAAGGCCAGCAGCTATTCGAGCCAATTAGTTAACTGGCTGAATGGGATCTTACATCACAAGCATAATCAGGTGATGAGGGGGTGTGTAGGGGTGGGAGGGGGGGGGGGTTTATGGAGTTGTATGAAATATGAATAGCGGGCAGCTCTTGGCGTTGGTCAACCGATGCCAAGGCTTCGGGCCAAGTTAATGTAAATGCCAAGAAATGCAAGTGCACAGCTAATTGAAAGTGCGAGAGAGAGAGAGAGAGAGAGAGAGAGAGAGAGATAGGTGGGGAGCGGGATTAGGTGGCAAGTATTTGCTGTGGCATATTTGCCATAGAGTGCATTAAGCTAAAACCCAAAATTTATGGCAAGTTCTAGTAGTCGAAAAGGCAAACAAAAGAAAGCGAAAATATCAAGTCAAAGTCAAAGCCAAAGCCGATTAGCTGCTTAACATGTAAGACAAGACAAGTGAGAAAAGCTGAGAGGCGAAAGAGAGAGAGAGAGAGAGAGAGGAGCAAACATTGTCAAATGCCAAATGTGCAAATAAATCGCATTGCTGAGGCTTCAATAGAGACATGTGTAGAGGGTGTGTGTGTGTGTGTGTGTGTGTGTGCCAATGTAAATACATATATTTATATTGACACACATGCGGGCCACACAGGCAGATCGAGTGCATTTTTATGTAAATATATAGCAAGTATACTCTACAAATACATGTATAAAAGCAAAGTGAAAATGTGTAAAAAGCCGACACCAAGCATATTTGCATAGCCTGCTTTTGGGTGCTTGGAGTCTCTGAGTCTCTCAGTCTCTAAGTCTCTGAGTCCTGAGTCCTGACTCCTGGCACTGAATGCCATTTAAGGACTTTCTTTGCCTTTCGATTCGCGTTGCTTGTTTTCGCTTTTCATTTGCTATTTACGGCTTGACAGATTCCCAGATGGAGACATCAAGTCACGTCGCTCCAAGGACCAAACCAAGAAACATAACTGCGGCTTGACTACCTATAACCCTGCACCCCTACAGCCCTGCACCCCTACACCACAACACACCCCATCCAGTCATGTGTTATTGATTGAGATTGAGCCAAACAGCAACTGAAACAGAAGGCACATGTGTTTGCAAATCATATTCAATATTTTGTTTGCTCCTTTACTCACAGCAAGATCCACACTTAAAAAAAATTAACATTTATAAAACTGCTACAAACTTGTTACTTGCACCTAAAACATTTTATTTAAGCTCACAAATCTTTTTTTGTATTGAGATTCCGTTTTCTTGTTTTTTTGAGGTATTGATTAGGTTTAACGAAACGGTTCAAATATTTACTTGAATTTTATTAGTGAATATTGAAATTGAATATGGAAATTTTAAGTGAATATATTAGGATCCAAACATAAAGCTGGGGAAGCAATAAGAAAGTTGTCAAATGAACTAATCCTTTAATAATGTTTCTTTGTTTTTAGATTGAAATACGTCAGCTTTAGATTTGTCTGAGCCTTTTTCTATCAGAAATGTTTTTTATCTTATATTTTATAAATTGTTTTGTTCTTTTATATTTTTTGCATTCGTTACCGTTATGTTATGTTTTTAATATTTATTTAAAAATGTGAAAATGTGCGGGTTATTTTAGGATTTGAAACGTGTGTTATGGTTTTTTTTGTTCTCAGTGTAGAGAACCCTGCTTGCCTGTACTCTGACACTCTTCCCCCTTCTTGAACCTTGTTGCAGTTGCTGTACTTACATTTGATTGCATTTGCCCCACCAAACTTGAACTTTGCTTGTTTTCAGGGCTGTGCGCGTTGTTTGCCAAAAATTTGCCCAACTTTTTCAACTTAATCATCGTACTGGGTAAGCGAGGGATGTGGTGGGTCGGTGGGGGGTTGAACTGGTTACACTGTCGTCCAGCCAGCCACGTGCCAGAGCCATCTGTTGTTGGGAACTGGCAACAGCCGGCACCTTCCTGTTCCAGCACACAATATTGTTTTGGGGTAAAGTTTTCACATTAAAAGCATTTCATGCCAGCAAATTGTGAAATGAGTTTAGGCTCACGCATTTTCTTACACTCTTCAATTTTGTTTTTGCTCCTTTTTTATTGCGTTTTATATACGTTTTGCGTAGGTGAAAGTCAAAAGGGAAACTTTCAATGCATGGGGCGTGGCCTTTTTTAACAAGTTTTTGCCATTTATTGAAATTGAAATAAAGCTAATTTTAAATACCTGCCAGAGCAATGCTTCCCTCAAAGTAACCACAAATTGCACTCAAGCTGATTTTATTCATAGCACCATTTGTTCATCTTTCAGCTGGCTAACATTTTGCACAGGAAATAAAGTTTTACAGCTTTCAGTTTCCAGTTTCCAGTTATACAGCTTTCATGTTGAAAGGCCGAATTCAGAGCCAAACAAGTGCTGGCCAAATTGTGCATAAGGCTGATGAAAGCGTCTTATGAAAAGCATTGGATACTCTGTTCTATACCCTATTAAAGAGTTATCCAATGTTTGAATGAAATTTGAATAAAGTCTCGTGATCTGTTCGAAAGTTCCAATAGCAATGTCTGCTTGTCTTCCTTGTCACTACCACGATTGCTGGAAAATTGAGATGTTTTTTTTGGCAAAGTTCTTAGACATTTTTGTTTGCTTCTGATATTATGATATACTTTGTGCCAGCTATGATATAATATAGCTAAAAAGTCAATTGATCTGTGCTCCTCATATCCCCATAACAGAAAAAATTAAATTTAAACTATTTTTAATAAAATCTAACTACAATGTTTAGCCTGCTTTAGTTTCAGTAGAACATAAATATTACAATAAGTATGTCAGAAAGTGTATTTGACATAATTGTTGTTAGTTTTTAAAGTTTGCGTTTGAAGAGCTGAGCTATCAACTACAGAATTTTTGTATAATTTTTAAATGTGGAAACTTTGAAGAAGCTTTTGTAGCTGAGCAATTTGTAGTATTTTGTTACAAAGCTGCATATTGCAAACATTTGTATAAATAGAGAAATAACAGCAACAAGAGCCATCGCAGCTTGTCAGCTTTGTATGTAGTTGTTGTTGTTTATATCGTTGTTGTTGCTGTTGTTGTTGTTGTCATGCTGTGCTATTATATGGCTCTGGTTGGTAAAGCTCATGCCGCGTACATTTTGTAGTCGCACTCGTTCTGTCTCACTTTTGTCGCATTTTCCACTTGCTTGCGAACAAACACTGAGATACAAACACACAACACACACACTCAAACACACTCACACACACACACACACACAGCGAGGTAAAAGGGCCAACGTCAATTTTTATATGAAAGTGACCAAGCATCATATTTATGTGTCTGTGTTTATGAGAGTGTGTGTGTGTGTGTGTGTGTGCAGTAGAGTTGAGAAATCTAGTCATATATATATGTATGTGACTGAGTCGCTCTGAATACCAAACATCATCTTACACTGTTATTCAATATCAATAGTAACAGTCCCCAACAGTACGATATTAACAGTTACAGAACCTTAACAGTCACTTGTCCCATATTAACAGTCACAGGCCGATGTCCAATATACATAGTCATAGATCATGAATCGATGGTCATCTCCCTTGAAGGATTGTTAGGCAAAGTTTAAGGATCATATTTGGAGAGACTTGTAAAATTATGACTCTATTCGTGACAAGACAAGTTAACATATTAAAAGTCGGTAATTTATAAAAGAGGTGATCCATATTTTACAACTAAACTTTGGGAAGGAAATACCACATTTTATGCAAATAATATGGTTTGGGGCCTTTAGTGCATTGGAAAGCTGATAAATATAAAATTGTTTTTTTTTTAAATTCAATATCTAATAAAAAACTGTGTTTAAATTTGAAAACATATTCACAGCCTATGATCCTTGTGCCAGTGACTGATAAGTAACATCTCGCTCATCTCTAGTGTGCAGTATTTTTGCTTTTGTGTTGCTGCTGCAGCCACAGTTGCTGCTGCTGCTTCTGCTTCTGCTCTACTGCTGCTGCTGCTTGTTCATGCTGCTCAATTCCAGTTAAGAGATAAAATTTTTATGACATCACTTTTCTTTTTCATTATTTATTTGACCGAACAACGGTGCTGCTGCTGCTGTTGCTGCTGCTGCTGCTGCTGCTGTTGCTCCTGACAATCCGCTGCAAATGATGAGCAACGACGCCTTGGGAGTTTATGAACTTTATGTTTATTGAAGCCATAAATTGGTAGTGCATATGGCTGTTGTTTGCCCTGGCCGCGCTCTCGTATACGTTATATTACGTATACGTTGCCTAAAACTGTACATGACTTGCATGGTTTGGTGATTTGCACTCGATAGCCGACGGCCACACATCCATTACATTATTAATTAATAGCTCTATCGATAAGCTAACAACATTTAGGCTGCAACAAATTGCAGTTAGTTGGCTTTTTGTGCATATTAAATTGCACTAATTAATCGCTCAAATTATGCGATCAGATACGCAAAAACACGGCAAACTGTTTAATTAATAGCTATATAAATATGCCAGAGATGCATTTCCCACAATACGAGATGCGCTAATTCTTCATTTGTTGTTGCTGCGAGGCAACTTGTCAATCAGTTGGGTAAATCTACTAATAACAATGCAAATTGATAATAAATAAACTTTTTAAAGCAATTTTATACATACACTGTGCTAATTTTTGCACTCAAAGGTACTGTCCACATACTTGAGGATATGGATTCGAAAATGCATCTCAACAATCCCAACAACAATGGACAGTGGAAAGCAATGATTTTCGCCGTGCACGTTATGGATATCTGTTAAGCATTGAGGTTCTTAATTGGGAGCTGTGGTAAATCGACAATGCAACTGGGAGTTAATACAAATCTGGCATCCGTTGCCCAAGGGGTCGCACTTTACAAGGAATATGCTAATGAAAAGCGATGCCTGGCCGGATATTATGTCCAATGGTGGATTGCAAGACAATATACGGTTCAACAAGCATAACAGGCCTGCAGGTGGGCTAAGCTGTACTCTCCGCATCGAGAAGAAACTTTAATAAATCTATGATTAAATCTTTGCGCAATTATTTCTAAGCTGCTTTAACTTTTTAAACATAATTAAAACATTCCAATTGACTGGGCGGTTGTAAAAACAAACTATAATCGAGTTTTGTTCTGCAAATGTATAAAGGCTGTGAAAATAAATTTATTTTAAATGGTTTTAGCTTAAAATTTGCAAAATTTCTGCACATAAATTGCATAGAAAATCATCGAAATCCTATTAAACTGAAATAAAATCGTATTTGGCGAATTTATTGCCATAAATCAAATAAATTAGAGAACGGCACACATTGGTTGCAACTGCCAAAAGCAGAAAATAATAGCAATACAATCGATATATATATATATATATATATATATATATATAGATATAAGAAATTATTTAGTTGCACATAAGTCTCTTTAATTACCTTAATTAAAATCGAGCTCTAGCAACACAATATTTTACAAATAAATACGAAACATCTGTTATTTGGTTTCAGTTGAGAAGTCACAAAAGTCTCGATATGTTAGTCTGAGTAACATAATTCAACTGATGTTATATAATTAATATTAGAGCCATGCAACTGAGACAGCCATAAAGATTACTCGAATATTAAATGCACAGTGCAATTAGTTTGTGAATACAAATTTGCACGAATTAAGCATTTAAACTGATTAGATATGGAAAACATGAACCACTTTCTAATTAAAAGCAATATAAATATGACAGATCCAACAAATCCATTCGCAATATGCAATATGAAGTTGTCTGCTGCACTTATCCTTCAGCTGATCCTGTTAAGAGTCAATTTATCAAGAAGTTGGGTAAGTCTGGCAGTGCATCTTTTAAAAATAAACAACACTACCTTATTTTATCCGCGCTTATAGGGTTTTTATACCTACACTATACAAATGCTTAAATTTGATGCTATAGAAGCCGACGAGGAACTTCTTGTGGATTTTCGTAATGTTCGCATTGTGGGTCGGGATCGCGCACTTAATGGCACAGTCACCATACTTGAGGATATGGATGGAAAACATTTCCAATTCTCTGTCGATATCCACAACGATCCCAAAAACATTGGTCAGTGGAAGCCGATGCTTTTCGCAGTACCCTCTATGGACATATGCTACGCAATGAAATTCTTTGTTGGACTGTATGGCAAATCGACGGTGCGACAGGGCGAGAACACAGATCTACCCTTGGATGGTAAACTTTGCCCGATTCCTAAGGGCACATACTTTGTTAAGAATTTGTTGATGAACACCGATTCCTGGCCCGATATAATGCCATCTGGCGGACTAACAACCAACTTTCGATACTACAAGCATGGCAAGTCTGTCGGAGGTGTTAGCTGTACTGTATTAATCGATCGAAAACTTATGTAACTCTATTTGAAAAACCTTAAATAAAACTTTTTAAATTACATATTTAGAAATATACTGCGTTTAATATTTCAAATATATCAAAGCTTATAAATAAATGTGTTGTCGTATAAAATAATCAAATGTAGAGCTAGCAGAATGTTGTAAATAATTCCAATCCTTCAGTGGCATTTACATAATGCCGATACTGTTAGTTCCCGATTACATGATAGACGAAGGAGTTAATAAAATATTTTAATTGGTAGAGAAATTTTAATAAAGCTAGGAAATATTCTTGATTTGATGATATGCACTTGATAGTTGTCAAAATATATTTAGACATAATTAAATAGGTAGCTAGATTCATTAGCACCACTTACCTTTAGCAATTAGTACTAAAACGTAATAAGTTCGCGTGTAAATACAAAATTGTGCAAATTAAGTATTTAATTATGCGATCAGATATTAAAAAGCATGCAATATTTTTAATTAAGAGCTTTATAAATATGACAGACTCAGCAATTCAATTAACAATTTAAAACATGAAGTTGACTGCTGCATTTATTCTACCGCTTATCCTGCTAAAAGTCAACCTGTCAAGGAGTTGGGTAAGTCTAAAAAAATACTTGAAAGCTACTTACACTTCTGAATCATTAAACTTTTAAAGGGATTTTATGCCTTCACTGCAAGAATTATGAAATTTGAGCCTTTGGATGCCGTTGAGAAACTCTATATTGATTTTCGTGATGTTCGTGTTGTGGGTGAGGAACATGCACTAAATGGAACTGTCCACATTCTCGAGGATATGGATGTGAAAAACTTTAAAATGTCTGTAGAGTTTCAACACGATCCCAAGAGAAACAATCGTTGGAGACCTTTGATATTCTCGGTACCCCTTATGGACGTCTGCACCGCCATGAGAATGTTTGTGGGAAACTATGGCAAGACGACATTGCGACAGGGCGAGAATACGAATCTGCCATTTACGGGTAAACACTGTCCGGTGCCACAGGGCACATACTATGTGAAGAACATGTTGATAAACACCGATACCTGGCCTGATATAATGCCCTTTGGCGGACTCAAGGGCCATATGCGATTCTTTAAGCGGGGCAAATTTGTGGGTGGCTTCCGATTAACCCTTAATGTGGAGAGAAACTCTTTGTAATTCCACCCTTACTAAATCTAAACCTACTTAAATGAAACTGAGAAATTTAAGTTCAATTGGCTATTGTTGTGAATAAAGCGCATTAAATCACAAAATTTGTCCAGTTTCATATTGCAAAAATATATCAAAGCTTTGAAATAAATTTGTTGTTAATGCTTTTGGCAAATGCTTGAAAATCTGCAAATTTCCGCAAATGGATCACATTAAAATACACTAAAAACCCATTAAATTCAAATAAAATCCTATTTTTGTGCATTTAATGTCATAAATCACGAAATTTCACAGCACATGCATTAGAGAACCATACACACACATACATACACACATATATATGCACACACATGAAGCTGGGGCTTAGTTGCTGCTGACAAAAGCCAAACAATGTGAATTGTGCGTTGTTTGTCGCCAGTTTTTGGGCCTGTATCCAACGGCAGCATTGTGAACAAAATGTATCTGCTTAGGTCTGGTCCTGGCTCCAATTTTTGACCCAATATGGCTCCAATACCCGTACTCAACTGCCAACAGAGCATTTCAAGCGGGGCTTATATTTTAGAATTTAAATCGAAAACAATATTTATAATTTTCCATCGCATTAAAATTAATTAGAGCACAAAGTTTTAAGTATTTTTGCTGTAATAATGAGAACTGAAGCACTCAGTAACAGCAACATTAAACAAGTTTTTTTTAACTCCATGCAAGTAGTTTTTATGCGATTTAATGGCTAAAACTTTTAACATGACTGGAGTGGGGCTGTAGTTTCTAGTATTACAGAATAGGAGAATGTTAAATATTAGTAGCCAAAGTATCGATACAAGTAACATTAATATTAACATACACAGGCAGAGATATTTAAAAGTTTAACTCTGTACAGTTAAACTGTTTGAAATTATGATAAAATAATACAAATAATAAATAATAATAATAGTAAAACTAAAAAACATTAAAACAACATAGGCAAACGATTAGTTAGCAGAGAGCTAAGCAGCAAGTTTGAATAACAGACAGTTAACAGTGAAATTATGTTAAAAATATATTAGTCTACAAAAATTACAACTAGTAAACAGGTGTGGGTATATTCAAGTCATGTATACTAAATGCTTGCCCTTTTATGTTGTTGTTTTGTGGGTGTGTGTGTGCGTGTGTGTGGTTGTGATTTTTCATGCAAATGCAGAATGTCCCTTTTTTGGCTTTGGCTGTTGCTTGGTGTTTTGTTTTGTGGTCGCATGGCATTTAAATGCCGCACATTAATGCAATCCAGGCTGGATTTGTGAAAAGCTGCTTCCCCCTGGCTGTGGCAGCTGTATTCATTGAGCAATAAAACCGAAAAATACCAAACAAAGTGCACACACAGTCTAACACACACAATAAACAGATAAATCTGCACATATCGAAATATATATACATGTGTTTTTATGTTGTTTTTTTTTGCGGCAACAGACAAATTTCAGTACAGACGATCGAAATTTGTCAGACGCAAATTTCATTGGCATTTTATATTGGTCGCCCAATTTGTGCGGTCAGCCAATTGTTGATGGGCCCAAATGCGCCCAAATTGTAATACAATGGCTCATAATTAATTGATTTGACAGCAGACACCATCTAAATCCCCAAAGCCAGAAACACGTTGCAATAAGAAGATACAATTCGGTTTTGGGGTGTGCAGTGGCCGCAAAAACACATGTTGTAACCCGGTACTCAAAACGTAGCAAGCTGTCAAAAAAAAACGAATCTTAAAACAAAAGGCAAGCTCGGAAAACTGGGAAAACTCAGTTAACCAAAGCGCATAAATGTAAGGAGGCGCTGCAGCTGCAGCTCATGTTTACAAACAGCCCGAGCCCAGCCAGACAGACAGACAGACAGACAGACAGTTATAGTAGAGTACCGCTACAGCCAACAACTACAAAACACTTTGCCAACATCCAGGTAACAGCAGCAGCTAAGCACTGTGGGCTCATCTGATTATGTTCTCTGCTAAAATCAAAGCGTCCAAGCCAAATAATATATGGCCAAGAATTTTCATAGCATTTGAATGTTCCATAAACCTAATATCTAGATTATTGCCAACGAGCTGTCAAAGTTCAGATTTTATAGATAGAATATGTGCTCAATATAAGTTTTTATATAATTGATTGAATCTGTTTCCGTTTGTATGAAATTTCAAAATAAATTTAGTCTACTTAGTTGTACAATGTACATACATACATAAATACTTACTGCAGCTAGTTTCTCCTACAGTGTCGTCCTTGTAACTACGTCTAAATGGCATCTAGAATTTTATTAACTTAAATTGTATCTGTTTCCAAATAATTAGGTTTTTGTGGCAGATGCTCCACTGTGCAGCAACCATAAAAGAAAAGCGCACTCTGGGCATTGGCAAATGCTATAAACGTGTCGCTCCCTTCTGTCTGTCTCTCTGTCTTTCAGTCTGCCATGTTGAAGCAACTCGTGCCCCATTCCCTATTCCCTGTGCCTCACCGTATTCCATAGCACTAAAGTTGGCCATATTTTTGGTGGCATACCTCTTTATTGTTTTCCACCTGCCTTGTATTGCAGAGACATGTGTTTTCTGGTTTCAAACCTCTTCTTCAAGCTGCTTGGCGGCGGCTGCTTATTTGGCTGCCCTATGAATAATGGCACTGGCATTGCCTGCCTGCCTGCCTGCCTGCCTGCTGGCCTGCCTTTCAGCTTATTGTGTGAATTATTAGCGCTGTGTGTATTAAAATGCAGCTCAAGCTAATGCATGCACACACACACACACACTCACACACACACACAGAAAGACAAAACAGCAGACAGTCCACGTGGCGTATGTGCAATGTGATTTACAAGCCAAACTACTCGACGGCACATTTATGGCCACAAGAGTGCTTAACAGTTAACTGCGAAACCATCGAGCAGCTGGCCAAGGCAACGCATAAGCCAATAATAGCATACCATAACAAATGCGTCTACGTTTTATATATATAGCATACATACATATATCTATCTGTATTCCCTGGATGCATTAACAGACAATCTGTGGGTTGCACTGCGTATCATTTGATTACGGTCTTTGGCCCGGCATCAACTTAAAGCCAGACAAGTATTAAACGTTTGGGATGAATTAATAATACAAACATTTGCAAGTTATCTGCAAATTTAATTGTAATTGTAATGCACTTTACTGGCACTTAAACATGATTCTTTTAATTTAAGTTAATGCATACTCTAAATATGAAGAAGGGAAAAAAAGGTTATATTAGCTATATTATGGATTAATACGTTTTTATCAATAAAACAGTTCCATTTTTTACACAGCAAAACACAAAACACAAAACCTAACTAAAATGGGAGTTTGGGAGTTGGATTATTTAATTTTTGAGAGTATCATCTACACAGAAAAACAAACCGGAATTCCGGTGATAAACGGAGTCAGAAGCTCGGTGATCTCGCATCTTCTTAAACCTTATGAAACATACATAATTTTATCAGTTATAGTTTCATTTGGGATTTTTATAAGAACTTTGCAATTGAATCAATCCTGACTTAATTCACTAATTATATCCTTTCGGATAAATCAAGTTTTTTAAACGTGAATTTAAAGACAAGATTTTTTTGCTGTGAAGCGACTGTTTATAGACTTGGGCAAACAAATAAATAGACAGATGCGAAATGTAAATAATTTACTCATACATTTTTATATCTCATCGATTTACATTTAGTACGGAAAAAAGCAGAAATTTAATAAATCCTGCCAGCGAAAAACTCTGAAATTTAATAAATCCTGCCAGAGAAGAGTTTGTTTCTATGGCAACTATAAGATTCATTCTGTTGGTTCATTCTGTTTATTCATTCTATTCATTACTGGGATTTTACAGCAATATTGCTCATAATTAAAGCGTATTTAGCCAGCAAAAGAGCGCTTCATGTTACATATTCATAAATCAACTGTCCAAAGATAAGTACGGATTATTTTCATTGCGAATCGAAAATGTTTGCACTGCGTATATGAAATTCATCAGTTCAAAGTCCGGACTTTTATTACAATGTTTTATATTCAATATTCCATACTAGCGAAGCGAACATATACCATATATACATATATATATATGTTAATTTGGTATGATTTAAACATGTCACGTAGCCGTTAAGGAAAGGCTGACCTGCGTATCAGTTCGATTAACATAAGCGAGTAGTCATAAAATATGAATATATTCAAATATATATGTTAAAGTATTTAAATAATACGCATATTGATTTAAACATTTTATAATGATTATTAATAACAACGTATAAAGCTGCATGGGCGTGGCATTTTTAATGAGACACAGCTACGGTTTGTTGCTCCTTTGTTAATGCTTGTTTATAGATGCTGCTGTTTCGCTAGCCATAATTTAATTCCATACTACGGGCTGCTCAATGCACAAACCAGGTTAATTAAACAGGGCTACGCTATGCTGATAAGAAGTCAACATCTTCTGTCTGTTAACTATGCGTATACGTAATGTAATTGATGAGCGTATACGCAGTGTTGGTTTTTTTTGTTTCTGAGTGTGTGTGTGTGTGTGTGTGTGTGTGTGTGTGCGTGCAGTGACCTGCATTGCTGTCAGTCTGCTCGAGCAGGCGTTGCCTGTTAGCACTGCAGGCAAACAGGAAACGGATGCAAAACTGTGACACAGGAAACGCAGTTGTCGGACGCCGACTGCAGCTGCATCTGCCACTGCCACTGCCACTGCAACTGGCAACTGCAACAATTAAAGCGATAAAAGCGCAAAATGTTCGCATTTCAGCAGCGTTAATCAGCAGCAGACGACAGCCACATGGATGCGGATATGAGCCAGCAGAAAGCAGCCCAAGCAGCCTGAATGGCAATTTAAAGCCACTTGGAAAAAGCCTGAGCACATGTAATGAGCGCACTTGGGACTCAGTGCAGGCACACTGAACAAAAAATACCTAGGATAAACTCAGTTTTTTACTTTACTTATTTATTTTCTTACTAAAATGAAATGCAGCTGAAATTAATATAATTTAGGCATTAAAGATGCTTAAGATAAAGAAGATTAAGATTTCCTGGCACGAAAAAAAACGTGATATTTTTTTAAGTGCAGCAGCAGTTAACAGACCCGGCCACATGATGACATACATATACACTTAATGCTTGCATCGAGGGGACACGAAATGAGGGCTTCAAGTTTTTGGTAAATTTAAGCATTTAATTGACCGGCCAAAACGAGTTTGGCCAGGTGAAATGTTGCCTGATTGAGCTAATGGACGAGCGCTTTACGATTTTACAAGCACAGCAGTGTCCAGTATACAGAATACTATATACTATACTATATAGTGTTCTATCGCATGTGGGTTGTCGCCAGCTCTTTGTCTTGCCAGCCAGCCAGCCAGCCAGCCAGCCAGCCAGCCAGCCAGCCAGCCAGCCAGCCAGCCAACCAGCCAGCTAGATATGCAGTCAGCCACTCAATTAAGTGCATTTGGCTTTGATGGGCACCGCATCGCAAAGCTCAGCGAAGGGGGCAAGCAGGCAGCTGGCAGGGTGCAGGTTGCAGGTTGCAAGAGCAGCTGCTTCTCTGGCCACTTAATTCAATTTTATGAAGGCTAGCCAATCAGGTTGGTCAATTCAGACGGTGGCTTCCGCTGGACCAAAGGGTCAACAAAAGTGTCTTTAAAACTACCACAAAATAGGGGCAGAATTTGCAAACAGTGTTGCTGGAAATCTTTTATTTTATTGCATTTATATAAATAACACTACTCTGTGAAAACATTTGCTGTAAAGAAAACTCGTTTTAATAGTGGCTGAGTTTAGTGGCTATGTAAGAGAGAGAGGAAGAGTAAGAAAAGCGAGAATAATAAAGGTAGGGACGGTAAAAAAGTGTGAGACAGAGCGAGTGAAAGAGGGAGAGAGAGTAGGTGAGAAATTGTTAACATAAACAAAGCTTAAAGATTAAAAAAGAGATATAGAATGAGACAGATAGAAAAAATATGTGACGGAAACATATATTAAGTGAGAGACAGACAAAGAGAGGGAGAAAGGGATACAATTTGAGCAAGAGACTGAGAGAGTAAGACGGGAAATCAATAAATGAGAGAGAGAGTCGGTTTATTATATTATTTAAATAAATCTGTTTAACTATCACTCATATGCTTTATATGCCACTAAGCACCATTAAAATCTAGAACTCTTACTTAAATTCGTGAGAATCTCATAGAAAGTCTTTGGCCTTAATCGCCCACTATTTGCCCACTGACATGTTCTATGGAGCATAACGTATACGATGCATGTGTATTTATCATAGCATACATTACGGCGCCGAATGAAATCAAAAGCCATTTGCGGTGCATCAGCCGTTGAATTTTGAAAAGCAAAAATGACAAATGCAAATGCAGTTAATCAGTGAGTCGCCGAGTCGTTGCACTAATCCATTAGGTGCGTTTAGCCTGATAAACAGCCGGAAGAGAGAACCGCAGTGGCAACAGCAGCAACTAGCCACAAAAACCCAAAACGAAATTCGCATATATACTCTAGGTTTTTTGTTGTTGTATGGCATGGCATTCGCGCTTGCCACACATTAGCATTGGCTGGAGTAAGCCAAAGGCTCCTGCTGCTGCTGCTGCTGACCAAATGCTGTCTGAGTTTTGTGCTGTGAATTGGGTCAAGCGGCAGCCACAAAAGGGGGCAAGCAATCGCAGTGGCAGCGCCTGGCCAGCGAGGCATGCATTTTAATTGCAAATTTTCCATCGCATAGAATGGCACAAGACTGGTGGGTAGGGGAGAGGAATACGGGTCACGGGTCTACGAATAATTTATTTGAGGCGCTTAGCACGAGATTAACGGTAAATGTAACCCAACCAACGAACCGGAAATGGATTACGTAGCAGCGGAAGTAGAAAGTCACACGTAATTTAATATCACGCTGGCAATTTACGAGCGCAAAACCAAACAGGGAAAAGGCATTGAAGGGGGTGGGGATTGACTGAGAGTGGATGGTTTCTAAGGAAGGGGAAGGGGTTAGGTTGGTTTTGAGCTTGGTAATTGCATCTGTCGTAAGCGACTGCAATTGGCAATAGAATTTAAGTTGCCGCAACGACAGCTGAACACTTTAAATTCCGGCCAAATTGACAGTATGCTTGTTGCCCGTGGCAGCCAATCTGGAGACGGGTGGGTGACACCAGGAGGGGGGAGGGGGGGCCCTGGTATAACGTCTACTGGTAGCATCGCATATGTGTTGTCATATTTACACACGCGATTCGCAGCAGCCCTCACAAGACCCACTGATGCGGATGCCCCATGACAGCAGCCAAGCGGCGTTGCTACACATCCGCCACCCCCTACAGCTACTCCTCTCGCTTGCCACATCACGTGAAACTTTTTTGGCATCAGCGGCAGCCGGGCAACCCTAATTGGCTTGAAGGCAAATGTGTTTCAAATCTGATTTCACTTATGTAAGCATACGCCAAAGAAGCGCAAATCTAAAACTCTCGCTGTCCAGCTGCGCAAATTCACGCTTTACCTAAAAACATTTTCCATTTCCCATTTTCCATTCCAGCATTGCAGCCATTAGCACCTCGGGAAGCCGCATGCCGACAGCTTTTGTGCTGTTTATGTTAATGTTCTGTTAGCCGCTTGAATGTTAGCTAAATGTGTTTCCGTTGACCTTTGCCCTTTTGCCGCTCGCCTTGTTAATAACACAACAACAACAACAAAAGTTGTTAACAATTATGCGCAGCATCGAATTTCCATTGTTTTTTTTTCGACTCCCCGCAACTCTTGATTAAACACACAAACAAAGCCACTTCCCCTTCCGCTTGTCAAAACACTCTGCAGCCAGATATCGAAAGGGC
Source organism: Drosophila maculinotata (assembly GCA_035045305.1). Taxonomy (NCBI): domain Eukaryota; kingdom Metazoa; phylum Arthropoda; class Insecta; order Diptera; family Drosophilidae; genus Drosophila; species Drosophila maculinotata. The sequence continues at coordinate 14,036,631 of JAWNPD010000387.1, forward strand.
TTATAGGCTCGAGAGTTTTGGCGGATTTCTTTAGAATTTTGATGCTGTAGGATTTAGCCAGGCCTAACTTGTATTTAATATTGTAATTAAAGAATACATTAGAAATATTCGCCGAATACTGGTATATGACTAGAATGCAGTATTATAGATGATTTAACATAGGAGGTAACATAGCAGCTAACATAACATAGACATAAACATAAGCGTTCATATAACAACAGAGGCCCTTAAAATAGAAGTAACAATAAGTCAATTAAATACTTTTATTGTGTATATCTAGTACAGTATTCTTCGTTGTATGTCCTAATCAATCGTACTTTAATTTAAATAAGGAAATCCTACAGACTATGTTAACACATGATGAATCAGTGCCACAGCAGGTAGCTTTCAGTCGTTCACTGCCCACAGTTGCACTCTTGCATGTTATTTATGTAAACAACACATTTTATTTTGTTGTTGGCAAAAATATTTGTTGTATAAACAAGTGCATAAACTCTTTTGCGGCCTGTGAGCCAATTCACAATCCGTATAGAATTCGGAGCAAAATGGACGATTGCTGCTGCAGTCATGCGTATCCCGCTGGCAGCCATAATTGTTTTTTGAAGTGTCCGTCGGCTAGACTTTATTTATTGTTCGTCACACGCACACACAAACACACACTAACCCACACACACACACACACACACACATACCGCATAGCAAATGGACAGCGGTTTTAGACAGAGTGAGATGGGGAGAGGGGGCAGGATTGTTGGTGCCACGAGTTCAGCTGTGTGGCAGCCGCAGCTCTGCATGTTTATAAATCGTTGTTTGTTTATTTGGCTGTTGATGTTGCTGTTGTTGTTGTTGTTGCAGTTGTTGTTGCAGTTGCATTGCCTTTATTTTGACAATTTGATTGACTTTTTGGCTTTGGATTGATTCACTTGACGTATGCAAATCCTTTGCATATATATATATAGAGAGAGAGAGAGAGAGAAGGAGAGAGAGAGAAGGAGAGAGAGAGACTCACGTAATTAATGCATTTACCGTTGCTGATTCCATATGCAAATTAGCAACGCCTGACAAAATTTGCCTGCCGGCAGGCCGCTCACCTGGCAACTGGTTACAGGTAACAGCTTTGCTTATGCCACGCCCCCGTGGCAACTAATAATCGCTGACAACTTTCTTTCAAATGGCGACCGAAATTGAGTGCCGTTTGTTGAACAGCTGGAAACTTATGAAACTTGTTTGCCAAACAACAATAAAATAAATTGCGCAAAGTGCCAACAAAAGTTGTGTACCCCCAACCCCACCCCTCTGTTTGCAGACAGCCCAGCTGCCAAGTCGTGTCAATTGTCATTTGTGCTTGTTCTTTTGCCTTTGCCTTTGTCTTTGTCTTTGTCTTTGCCTTTGTCTTTTGGTCCCTGCAGTTGTTATGGTTTTATTGCTTTTGTTGTTGCTGGTGCGCCTGCTGTTATGCTTATTATTTATATTACTCGGGCACAGCAGGCGCTCCTCCGGCCTCTGTAGGTGCAGAGGGGAATTTGATTTGCCTGCCGCCGTTTTATGAAGTGCACACAGCGGGTTTTTACAAATTTCTTGTTTGCTGTTGTTTATATTTGAAGCCAGTGAGCTGTAAGCGACAACCGGAAGTTGAATTCACTGCCAACATTGATATCAGCACTCAGCATATACATACATATGAGCAACAAAAACATTGCTCCAGCTGCAACTGCGCAAATTTAATTTAGCCACATTGCGAAAATAAATAAACATTAAGCTCAAAGCCAAACACTGGTACGCACAATTTGCATATCAATGAGCTGGTAGATTATACATTATTATTATACATTCATATATATGTGCATATATTCAACCACATTTAATTTGTGCCACAAGGGCTGCAGAGGCGGAACTGGAAACGGACTTTATTTGCTCTGTCATTAACATTTGTTGTCATTTCAATTATGTAAATTAAGATGCAGCTGTTAACGCTACAGGCAGCCAGTTACGATCAAGTCATTCATTCTAGTTACGATCTGCCATGAACTTAACATGCAACTGTTATAGTACATTTCCATAGCCATGCGTTTGTCATCGAATCCACCTGTTATCGGAAAACTCCACTTTATTGCTGTAACTTAACATGCAGCTGTTAACGCTGCAGGCAGCCAGTTACGATCAAAGCTTTCATTCTAGTTACGATCTGCCATGAACTTAACATGCAACTGTTAAACTACACTTTATTTGCTGTAACTTAACATGCAGCTGTTAACGCTGCAGGCAGCCAGTTACGATCTGTCATTCTAGTTACAATCAACTGTTAAACTCCACTTAATTGCTGTAACTTAACATGCACCAGTTAAGCTCTAATTACGATCCACTCATGTTAACAGTTTATTTAAGCAGCTGTATAACATTAATTGAAATAAAATCGATTACTTTGCTTTTCCTTTAGTAGTTATTGCAATTAATTTGTATGTAATATAAAAGAGCTTACGAACTTGCAATAATTATTCATAATTACTTGTCTAATGCATATTTAATCACTGACTTTAAATTGAATTATCCTTTCTGGCTGCAATATAACAAATCTAGTGCATATGGCCTTAAGCATTGCCACTGCATTCTGGAGTAGATTCTCATTTATTCGTGCATATTGATATCAATAATAACATTGTGTTTCTCCAAGCAGCTGCTACTCGCTTTTTTTGTTAAGGAACTACAACATTTTATTTTTCGATTTGAATTCAGAGCGACCAGGAAAAGTGTCCGGTTGCTAGTTGGTGTGCTTCCTGCTGCCCCTTCTGCTTATGCTGCTGCTGCTCCTACTCCTGCTGCTGTTGTTGGCTTTCATCTCTTATTACATTGTGCAAAAATGCAAAGTACTAGGGACTGGCTGGCTTCGAGTTCGAGTTCAGGTCTAGGTCCTTGCTCCGTTTGTACTGGTCACCATCCGACATAAGAAGTTAGATTGCTGCAGTTGAAACTGTTGCTGAAGTCGCCAAGTCGCCGCTTTCAATAAATATTTATGAAAAATTATTTTAATATATATATATGCATATATACATTCATATATATTTGCTTTCGTTTATTTTGCATTTGGGGTGCTCGTGTTGCGTTTTAATCTAAATGTTAATTCGCTCCAAATGAATCAGTTAAGCAGCGCAGGCGGCAACGCGACGTATGCGTAATGCGCCAAATTGAATTTGTTTATTCTCTCTCTTTCTATGTGTGTGTGTATGTTTGACTGTGAATTAATTGTAGCGCTGCGTAACAAAATGCTCCTTGGGGAGCAATTTCCAGCTAAAGTTCAAGTGCTCCTGCGGTTCTGGCCAACTTGAGCCTGACAGCTCCAAATACACTTGGAAAAATATGTACCCTTGAATTTAAAAGTGAAAAAACTCCAACAATTAAAAAATGTATTACATACATTCTTAAAAAGCTGAGAATTTTGTCGCTAATCACTTATGCCAACATAATTTTGACTACTTCTTCTGCTCAGAAATACTTTATATATTAAAGAAACATACATAAATTTGATAAATATAAATTAAAATCAGTACTTGAAAGCTTTAGCAACTTATTTCATTTAAGAAAATAATTTCTACATCTTTAAATAATATACCATGTTTAATGTTTGGATAGATCACTTAATTTAAAAGAATGGAAAAATAACCTTGGGTATATACAAAATATATATCAGAGTGTAGAGTATGAAATAAATATATTAAAAAGCAAAGGTGTCGGCAGCAGGTGTTGGATTTTAATTAAAGCAACAAAGCCGACAGTCAATTGCGTGACAAGAGATTTTGTTTGCCATCTCCCCTTTCCCCCGCCATGTCCAAGCATAAGCAAAATTCAGTTGAAAATGAGCAGCCAATCAGCCTAACAATTATAAACGGGCAGCTGCATCCGATGTATCAGATGTATCCACTGCTGGCTGGGCCAACACTTAATTTATGGCTCATGAGTCGTAATTAAGGCGGTCATTCGCAATGCGTTTGCTCTTTGAGGCAGCCCCTTTGACGCAACAAATTGAAATAAATTGCCAAAAGCTCGCATCGAATCTCATATGCAGCTGCGCTAACGAGCAGCAAACAGCAAGGCAGGCAGACAGGCAGGAAGGCTGGGAGTCAGGACATTCAGGCAGGCAGTCGCAGGACTCTTGCATATAAGAATAAACGATATAGTGCAGCCGTCGACATATTGCACAGTTTATTTGCCAGCTTTTAGAGCCTGCCAGGCTGCGGCATGTAAAACAAGAACGAGCATGAGGACTCTGGAAACATTAATCAAATATGAAACGCCAGTTGGCATCATTAATAATTGCGCACGCCTGTCATGTTATATTTAACACAAGACTAAACTATTGATAGAAATTCGACAATTCAACAATTCGGCAAAAAGGTACGACTCTGCCTCCGGATTACAGCTGCTGTTTACATCAAGACTGATTGATGATCCCAGCTCCAGCGAAATTCGAATGTCAAAATATTCTGCAAACTGTCGGATAGCCGAGTGTTTTCAGTGAGTAATTGTTTCTTGAGTTTTGCATACACAAAATTTTGTCACGCAATTTTTGTCCTGTGTTTATTGTTGGAATAGTTACAAAATATTTTTTAAGCTGAATCGAAGTTGTTAATGGAAAATATGTTTAGCCAAATAAATTTTTAATAATTGCATTTAATATTTTTTTGAGTTTTATAACTTATCTTTTTCGAATATATAATTCTAAAATACAATTATGTTTTGCATTCATCAAGAATAAATATTTTATATAGGCAGCTATAAGTTGAACTCAGACGAGAACTCTGCGGGAGGATCTATGAATGTATATTGAATAAATGTTAGTAAGCTTTAAATAAAAATATTTAAACCAAATCCATATAAATATTTGGAGTGCTATATAAATCGGCACTTTTGATTTTTTTGCGTTTTACATTTCAGATAGCATAGTTTTGTGCTTTTATGGAATATCTCTGCTGTGCAGTTTACACACTCCATATATTCATATATCAAACGCAATGCCAATCATAAAACCGCTCGTCACTTCATTTCCCAACACTGACCCCGGGCAACATATTTCATTTTAGTTGTAGTTAGTTCTATGCCATAAAACAAATGCATATGTGTGTGAATGGGAATAGGAATAGGAAAAGAGATAGGGATAGGGATATGGATATGTTATGCTCCGTAATATATATGCCATGCCCAATAAAGTCGCCTGCGGAAATTTGTCAACTATGCGGCTGGAATAATGTGCGCAACTTTAAAACAAGCGAATTGTGCGAATAAATGGCATAGATAACTTTATGGCCACCAGTGCACTTTGTCTAACCCATCAGCAGGGCATGACACACCCGCGCACATACACTGAAAAAAAGTAGGGGTCCTTTCAGGGGGCAACTGTAGTTAGCCTTCGGCTTTGGCATGCATTTAACATCAGCAGCAAGGGTGAAGGGGAAGGGGAAGGAGGAAGGGCACAGGCCAAACTCGTGATGATGATAGCAGCTCGCCTTTTATACCCTGGCAGAGGGTATTGCACTTTAGTCACGAACTGTGTGACGCATTAAAGTGCTGATCCTGATCTAAATCAATAGCCGTGTCGATATATCCGTTTGTCTATCTACCTTTTTTCGAAGCAAACAAGTTTCTCGGTTTTGAAATAATATTATATAATAAGAATTCTTAAGCAAACTTACCAGCTGAGTGTGTAATTAATATAATATAATTAAATTTTTAATTTTTTAATAAAAAAGAGAAACAATAGGTCAAAATTCTTTTATTTTAACTTTAAATTACTACATAGATAACAATTTTTAATTTCATTAACCCCAGACAATCATTTTAAATTGTTACCTCAATTTTTATTTACTATGTATTTAAATTGAATGTTTGATATTTTCTGGTTTTAAAAATAATTTTCCAGTGTCGACTGCTCTAAGTCGACATTAAATAAATAAATAAATAGATAAATCATTTAGCTGCCTCAATAATAATAAGATTTCGATGTGACTCCGAACTGCAAGGGTATTTAATTTTCGGCATTCCACAGATAACTGTTCCTTTTTTGTTTGTTATATATATATATATATGTGTGTGTGTGTGTGTGGCTCCTTTGTGTGTGGGTGCTGGTGATGGCGCTTTGAGCGGCATTCGCTGCTACGTGACATGCATAGCTCATTGGTCTTGGCCTGAGCATTGGCCACAAAATATTGCAGTTGTGATATGCTTGAGCTGCAAGGCCTGAAGGAGTAGAGCAGCGCAGTGCAGTGGAGAGAAGAGGTGAGGTGAGGTGAGGTGGGGTGAGGAAGGGAGTGGAGCGGAGGCGTGGCTGATTCCCGGTCACATCCTGAGCTTTAACGCAGTCGCAAGTGCAAAGTTTTGAGGTGCTAATGAAAATTGCGCAACTTTTGGGTAAATCACGCGGCAGCCGCGGAAATGCAAATGCAGCGCAACGCTAATTGTTTGGCTGCATTAGTGTGTGTGTGTGTGTGTGTGTGTAAGGGCGTAGGGGCGTGGCTAAGCCGCCTCCATTGCTGTGGCGTAAATTTCTAACAAAATCCGCGCTAATTAGTTGGATGTGCTGTTCAATTTGGCAGCGCTTTAAGACAACTAAAGTGTGTGGCTGCCAAATGTGCTTTTTATGTTGCACACGCTCTTGTGTATTAATTTTTTGGTAACAAGCAAAACCAATTTGCAGCAGCCAACAGCAGAAGAAGCAGGAGCAGCAGCAGCAGCAGCAGCAGCAGCAGCAGTAACAGTAACAGTAGCTATGGCAGTTAATTTTAATTACGCACATGGCAGTTAATGTTGCGACACGGCGTCTCAATTTAGACACCTTTTTGCGAGTCAGCTACCGACCCCTGCCCCTGCCCCTCCTCTTCCCCTTCCCCGCAACCGCCCTTTGCCATACCGCCGGCATAATACACACTTGTGCACAAAATTGCCATTAAATGTGGCAAAAGGGCGGTGATGGGCGTGCCACAGCCAAAATGAATAAACGACAATGGCTTTTGTGGCCATGTGTGAGTGTGTTTGTTTGCTTATGTATGTGTGTGTGTGTGGCCATATGAGCAGCTTTGGCAGCGTCAATCGTTTCATTTAAAGCGAAGCGCTTCTGGCTGCCAAAGGTAAAAGAACAAAACAAATTAATTTTGCCCAGGTGTGTGGTCTGTGTGTGTGTGTGTGTGTGTGTGTGTGTTTGCGTATGTGTGCGTGTATTTATGACTATGTAGCAAAAGCCTGAAGCACAACTGTTACGCACTCAACTCAACATACACACACACACACCAGAAACACACACTTAAGCAGAGTGCACAGATGCGTGTAAGCAAATGGTTTATTGTAGCCCTCCAGGGTATATTCTAGTTGTATCATAAAGACTGCAAATGCATATATACAAAGTGTAGAGACAGGATAATGATGTCTTTCCATAAAGAAAATATTGCATGTAGAATTTTTAATTATGTTCTAAACAAGTCAAGTTAATGTGTTTTTTGTGTAAAATATATATAATATATTATCGATATATTTCCTGTTCTATCACAAACGATATTCCTCTTAAGTTGCTCAAGTTTGTGCGTTTTCTTTTTAATGCCCCAACAAGTCCATATCTTAGTTAAATAATAAAAGCTCACTAAAACCACTCAAAATATTTATGCATACATATAAAATATTTTAATAATACAAAAGTATTAAAAAGAGTTTTTGCAGCAAGCGCCCTGTCAGTAATTCATCAAATGGGACATATTTTAATAACTTTAACATACGAATTCTTTAGATTCCATAAATTGCTGCTAAAGATCTTTTTAATCTGGTAATGCTCAAGCCGAATTCAGAACTAGAATTTGTATCTTAAATACTTACAACGTGACTCGAGTATTCCTAAGCTCAAAGCAGTACTTACAATTCGGAGAATTTCAACACTGTAATATCAAGACGTCAACATTTTTCAGTTATTTAATAATGCAAATATTTTTTTATTTATCACAAAAAACAATATTATTATAATTAAAATAAAAAACACAAAGATGCCCGTAAACATTACCAATTCTTTCGTAGAGTATTCAGTCTGGTATACGCATTCCTTTTGCCACCTCTTTGGCATTTCCCCTCCTCCCAGCATTAGGAGCATGTTTAGGCACCGATGCTTTTGGCTCTGGCAAATGAAATATGTATTTCCTTGGTACACATTTGTGCGCCTTACCCAAAATTGCTTTTGTTCGCAATTGCAATTGAAATTGCGATTGTGACTGAGTTTGCTGGCGGATATTAAAGCAGAGTTGAGTTGCGCGCTTTTGGCCCGGTTAAGCAGTGTAACTGTAACTGATGGGAAAGGGGGGATGATGGGAAGAGGGGTGCCCAAGTAAAACAATCATAAACGCATTGGCAATTTTAAATTGCAATTTACACATATACGTTGTACATATACATAATTTATATGGTTTTTTATTTTTAAAAGTTAGTTACCTAACTTTGCAGTTGCTTACAGACTCGTACAGTACACATACTCGTTATATATATATATATATAGTATATATAGGTATTACTTAGGGCTTGCTTAACTCGTATTTTATAGAGGGATATGACTTTCGTTTCCATACAGCAATTGCTTGCGCCTAACTAACTAACCGATCAATCAAGCAATCAATTAAGCAATCAATTAACTTTTATAACTGTGCCAACTTCTCTTATATACCACTGAGCTTTACATACTTGTATATATATTATCATACATACATATGTATGTCTGTACTGTATATGTTTTTAAGAAGTTTAACTATGTATTCGGTTGGTAAATTTTGAATACCTGTATTTAACGGTTGATTATAGATATTAGTTTTTAGGTTTCTTTATCAAATGTAAGCATTAAATTGGAATATTATTTATAAAGTTGTTTTAGCAAATCAGATATAAATTAATAAAATTTTATTTTCTTTGTTTTTTTTTTTTAATTTTTGTGTCAACATTTAACGTGTATATTTTTATGTTACATATTCATTTCATAAAGTTGCTCAGGTTTTTGTCACGTTTTCATAATATCATTCATCTAGCACTTAAGAACACCTCTGTCATGGAATACTTGAAATTGATTTAAGTGGGCCTAGAAGAGCTTTTAGATGCATATCGAAATAACTGTAAAGTATTGTAGTTACATATGAGATAAGTTAATTAGATAGCGAGTGATTTAAAGTCAAGATCAATTAGGGCCAATATTTAGAAAAATTATTCAATAATTATGTTAATTAATTTTGATACCTCTCACTAAGTTAATCTAAATATCACTCGGGTTTATTTTCTTGTTGAATTTGGAATTTCGGTTCTACCACAAAATTGTATATATAATACTAAATTTTGGCCAGCCAACTGCAGCAACTGCCGCCAAGAGCTCCAACATCGATTGGGATCCAGCTGTTGGTGTTGGCAAGCTACACCTCCTCGTAGCTGCGGCACTTGGGTAACGGTCCTGACCACTTGCCATCTGGCTGGCATTTTGGCCGCTCGGGCGGCCCCGTGGTGTGATCCTCGTTCGTCTGGATCTGGATGAAGCCGGGCCGGCACTGGACGCTCAGATAGTCGCCCGCATCGTAGTTGAATTTGAGCGGGGCGATCAGGCCGTTGGGCGGATCGCCTGGATAGGGACACTGCGATTTGCCTGAGCGAGACGGAGCATGGATGCATGGATGGATCATTTGGATGCATGCAATGTTGTCGTGGATGTAGATGATCGTACATGGAATGAATCGTGATGATCGGTATCGGTATCGGTTTCGGTATCGTTTTGTACGTTATACAGCGGAAATACAACACAAGTTACATTAATTCATTTGGTTTGTGAGTGGGCCCACTTTGGAGAAGAGTACGCAAGGAATCGGCAGCGTATGTGCATTATATGTGCATTTATCAGTTGTCTACTTACAAAATGGTGGCGAGTGCGACCAGAACCCGTTCTCCGTGCATATGATGCTCGACTCGCCAACCAGAGTGTGGCCATCGTTGCAGCTAAATGTGACCAGAGCGCCAACTGTCAGACGCCTCTGGCTCAAGCTGGTGCCCCCAATGCGTCCATTTAACGGCGCCACTGGCATCACGCACTGAATGACTACAAAAAGCGGGAAGAGCAGATGGATTAAAGTGCATTTATTGAACAGATATTTCAATTGAATTAACGAATTTTAATATATTAAATATATATACATATACATATACATATATATCATGTTGAGGGTTGGAAGAAAAAAGAGGTATGCAAAGAGCTTTTGTACATTCATAGATGACATGAATGCATGTAATCGAAAAAGTTCCTTATAAATGACCTTCCCAGACTTCAAACTGTCACAACTTTGTCAAATCTGGGCCGATTGTCAGTCCCGAGGCCATTTTGATCAATATTTGGCATTTAGTTTAATTCTACATCTCGAGTTAATGAATTTTTGAAAAAAAAAAAATTTTGAATTTTTTGCGAAAAAAGCATAAGGGGGGACCCTTACCAATTTTGATTTTTCAAAAAATAGAATCTTGAAATTTTACGTTTAATTGATTGTGGGTGTCTCAATTAGTATAAAAAACTATACGAAAAGTTATTTTGTAGTAGTTCATTTTTCTGTCAAAAATCACTCCAAAAGTGACAAAAAAATTGACTTGTAAAGTGCCCAAACTACGAAAAGTTCCTTATAAATGACCTTCCCAGACTTCAAACTGCCACAACTTTGTCAAATCTTAACCGATTGTCAGTCCCGAGGCCATTTTGATCAATATTTGGCATCTACTTTAATTCTACATCTCAAGTTTATGAATTTTTGAAAAAAAAAAAAATGTTGAATTTTTTTGCGAAAAAAGCATAAGGGGGGACCCTTACCAATTTTGATTTTTCAAAAAATAGAATCTTGAAATTTTACGATTAATTGATTGTAGGTGTCTCAATTAGTAAAAAAAACTATACGAAAAGTTATTTTGTGGTAGTTCATTTTTCTGTCAAAAATCACTCCAAAAGTAACAAAAAAATTGGCTTGTAAAGATCCCAAACTACGAAAAGTTCCATATAAATGACCTTCCCAGACTTCAAATTGCCACAACTTTGTCAAATCTGGGCCGATTGTCAATCCCGAGGCCATTTTGATCAATATTTGGCATCTAGTTTAATCCTACATCTCAAGTTTATGAATTTTTGAAAAAATTAAATTTCGGTTTTTTTTTGCGAAAAAAGCATAAGGGGGGACCCTTACCAATTTTTATTTTTCAAAAAATAGAATCTTGAAATTTTACGTTTAATTGATTGTGGGTGTCTCCCTTAGTATAAAAAACTAAACGAAAAGTTATTTTGTGGTAGTTGATTTTTCTGTCAAAAATCACGCCAAAAGTGACAAAAAAATTGACTTGTAAAGTGCCCAAACTACGAAAAGTTCCTTATAAATGACCTTCCCAGACTTCAAACTGCCACAACTTTGTCAAATCTTAACCGATTGTCAGTCCCGAGGCCATTTTGATCAATATTTGGCATCTAGTTTAATTCTACATCTCAAGTTTATGAATTTTTGTAGAAAAAAACTTTATGATTTTTTTGGCAAAAAAACATAAGGAGGTCCCTTACAAATTTCAATTTTTCAAAATATAGAATCTTGAAATTTTACTTTTAATTGATTGTGGGTGTCTCAATTAGTATAAACAGGTAAGAATACTCTAGTCGAGAGTGCCCGACTAGAAGGTATCCTGATTCCCATTATTCTTTATCTGCATGCATCAATAGATGCAATTGCTTTGCTTCTTCTTCTTCCATTGGCTATAGGAGAATATACATACCCAATTTGGTGCCTCAACCTCTTATACATTTTAAGCTATACCTAAAAAACACTGGATTGGAATCGAAATGTAACGATAACTTTTGAACGGGACGAGATATCGAAAAATCGGAGATGCTTCCTTATGCCAGTTAGATACTTTTGCACAAAACCATTATACCCTCTTTCCCATTTTTAATGGGTTCACGGTATAATAAATGAATGCCAACTGACACTCTCTTTGAACTTCCAACGGAAAAAGGCAATTAGCTTGTATAATTTCTACTAAAAATGAATGCAATTGATTTTCATCCTAATTGAATGAATTTCACTATAAAAGAGCAATTAGCATGCAAAATCTTTACAAAACAGAGCTCCCAGCTGAATGGTTAAGAGCTTTGCAAAATGTATTTATAAGATGAAATTAATGACTCAAATGATGTGTTGATTATGTGAAAAAATGATACAAGAAACAAATTAAATGAATTCAGAGAGACAATTTTTTCCTTTCTCGCTTGAAATTATCAAAAGTGCCTCTCAGTTTCAATATAAAGTAGACACACACCTTCATGGAAATAATATAACTGTCAAATACAAAATTATTAAAAAATAAATAATACAAAAAAATGAACACGAGCTTAGAATTTTTAAATAAAAGACAATATTGAAATGCAAACATATTTGGTAATAAAAAATAATTAAAATAAATATTGATGTTATTTTTAGTCGTTTAAGAGTTTAATCCCAGATTTAAATAGAATGTTTTTAAAATACCAAATGAAAAGCTTTTGAGTTGTAAGAAATTTGAATGAAATCGAATTTATTTCGAGAAGTGGGCACTTGGGAGCAATTTGAGAAGTAACAATGTTTAGTGACAAGACAGATGTTGAGTTGAACTCACCTTTGCAACGTGGCACTGGGCCACTCCAGACGCCCGTCGGCTCACAGTCGAGCAGCGCCGGTCCGGTCAGCTTGAAGCCCCATTGGCATTTGAACACCGCCCGCCCCCATGCCGATGTATTGAGCTCGATGAGACTGAGATGGGGATCGTCTAGCATGAGTCGGGGACACTGAATGGGATGGCATGTTGGCGATGGCGATGACCAATTGCCGGAGGCTAGGCAGGTGGCATTTAAGGCGCCATCCAGCCTAAAGCCCTCGGGGCACTCATAATGCGCTCGCTGGCCCAATCTATTGCCCTCGAGCCTCAGCCTGAGCGGCGCCATCGGTTCCGTTAGCTGCGGGCACGTCGAAGTGGCCACCACCACGGCAATGCTGTTGGTCAAACCACGCGGCGAAGTGCACGTAAATGTGCCCGAATCATTGTTCTCAATGTTCTTGATGGTCAGACGATACCGCACGGCTTTCTCCTCGCCGGCCGGAGACCAGCCTGCAATGGGAAATATGGTTACACTTACAAAAATATCAAGAATGAATTACGTTTTTGTCAACGTTTAACTTGAAATATCACATACGATTCGTACTTCATTTTTCTTGAGCAAATTAAACTTCTTAAAATAACTACAATGATCTTGTTTCTATAATAACCTTCTCAACTATGTATGAAATTCTTATATCAAGTATTACGACCGAAATTTAAACAATCGGCCGCTCTTAACTGAATCGTATTTTTGACTTGGGTCCCAATCCTCACTCACGTCATTTTTTGGGAGTGTTTTTCATTATATTTGTTTTTAAAATATTATTATATTCAAATATCATTACAGAGCTTGCTCTCGACATTTTCTGTTATTTATTTAATTCCGAAATATTTTAAAAGTTAATTTTTAGTTTAAATTAAAACGATTAAGGCTCTAACGCAGAAGTCTAACATTAAGTACGGGCTTGGTTACATTTTATTTCTTGTTTTCTTTTTAAGTGTACCAAATGAGCCCGATCTGAGCTAGCCCCAGTCCCAGTCCCCGAGAACGCACCTGTGGTGTACTGCATATACCAACTGGTCCAGCTCCATTCGGGCGTGCCACGGACACGCGGATACATGCAATCCATTTGAACGGTGCTGTGGGGAGGCACAGCCATCACGCCGGATGGCTCAAAGGAGTGGGAACCATTGAAGATCTTGATGCGTATGGAGGGAGCACTGTCCTCCGAGTAGTTGGTCAACATTGTGGTGGGCACGCAGCTGGGCATCCGTGGCGCCCAGAGGCCGTTGGAGCAGAGTACACGGGACTCGCCCAGCAGCTTGTAGATGCCCAGCTCCTGGCAGCGCGCCTGCAGAGAGTGGCCATGCGGCAGATCCCAGCCGACATTCTGCAGCAGGCAGCGGGCAGCGGGCAGCAGGGTATTGAATTTGTTGAATGTGGTTTGGGGGCAACAGGCAACAGGCGAGAGGCGAGAGGCAGAGTTGCAGGCATTGCAAATTAAGTGAAAGTATTTAATTTGTTCGTTTTACGTGCAGTGATTGAAATATGCCAAAAAAACAAGATTGGTAAAAGAGACAGAGAAAGAGAGAGAGAGAGAGAGAGAGACGAAAGTACAAAAGAGATTTTGTTTAGAGTTATTTACAAGCTGTTAACACAAGTTTGAGGCGCACTCTCTGGACGTGGGCGTGGCCTGGACGTGCTGGCCGTGCAGTAGTTTCCATTGTGTATGTTTGCTGTCTGTGTAACTAGCTGTAAAAGTATCTTCAGATTTTGTATAGCTGTATGAGTGTGCCTGTGAATGTGTATGTGTGTGTGTGTCGTTGTGCGCTTGACGCTGCCCAATGGTCAATGCTAAAGCCGTGCATACAAAAAATTGTCATTGTCAAAAGCCATAACTGGTGGACCCACTACTTGGGAAAACACTACTTTGTGTGTGTATGTGTGAGTGTGTACTTGTGCGTGAGCTGTATTTGTGTGTGTGTATAATGACGCTGAGAAAAATACTGGCTTGAATAGCTGACAGTCTTACTACATCCCTCTAGTAAAATGGACCAGTGCAGAAACAGTTCCGAACTAACTACCGAGAGTCAGAAACTAGTTCTCAGCCCATTACCGAAAATGTAACTACCTTTACATTGGCCTGTCCTAGGACAGCAACTAGTTCTCTTTGCATTACCTTTTACTAGTGCAGAACTGGTTCCAAGCGAACTAAATCCGTTTTCTATGTTGGGTGCTCTGAAGCTACATATGTAGCCTTAACTTAAATATGATATTACAATTTTTAAGAATAGACTTTATTATTTCTTTATGGACCCCGCAGCTCTGTGGACTAGCCCATGTCTAGCTGTCGGACTAGCCTGGCATCTAAAACCGTATGAGAGTTCAAACACTATCCATAATTATTCAACTGGGGATCTGTTAATATTGATAGCTAAAATACTTTCCAAGTATTCTTAAGAATAGTACCATTATTTTTCTCAGTTTTTGTGTGCTTTGTTTGTTTTGTGTGTGTGTGTGTGTGTGTGTGAGTGTGTGTGTGTCACAACTCTACATATGTGAGCAATATGCATAGATACGGATACGAGGTAGAAGTATACGAAGACGGAGACGACGACAATGACGATTACGTAACGTCAAGCAAGGATGGCCACTCACAATTTCTGTGTTTGAGACAAGTGTCGATTTGGATAAACGCGTTTTACGCCAGCCGCGATTTGGTGGTATCGGTGTCTGCAAGAGAGAGAGATCAAAGAGTACCAAAAATACAGAGTCTTGTGCTGCACAGAGCAGATGCGGATGCAGGATGCAAAGTTTCTTTTTTATTATTTGTTTTTTTTCTTTTTTTTCTTTTGATTTATTCATTTTTATTTGTTTTTATAGGATGACGCTGGGCAAATTGTTGTTGTTTGTGCGGCTGATATCGATACAAGAGATGATGGAGAAATTGAGCGAGACAGAGACATATAGACATATATAGAGAGAGCGAGAGCGAGAGGCAGAGACATAGACATATATATAGAGAGAGAGAGAGAGACAGAGACAGAGACAGGGCGCAGTCGAAATTGAGTTGGACTCACATTTGGCTATGCCAAGGACGATGCCTTCACTAGCTTGGATGGAGTAACTGCTTGTCTGTGTGTGTATGTATGTGTGAGTGTGTGTGTATGTGTGTGTGTATGTGTGTGTGTGTGTGTGTGTGTGAACGCTGTGCTGTGTGGTGCTGCATGTGGAGGTGGTGTAGTTCCTGGCACGGCTTACGGCTTTGCTGCCTGTCATCACTTACCACGGAGATGTTGCGATAGCTGAGCAGCAGATGAGTCGGAATGCGATTGACATGGCAGCTCTTGTACAGTGGCTGAAACTTCACGTTGCCGTTGTCATCTACAGATAAAGATGTCACAGAGATCAGCACAGTTACACACTAAGTTAGAGTTACAATTCTTGCATATACTGCGCTTATGCATTGCTCAATATTAATTCATGAACAATCATTTCTTAAATCACCAATTTATGAATTTGAACTACTTAAACGTTGACCATGAATTCAAGGTTAATTCATGAATTGGCAAGGCGCAGCCAACTTAACTGTGTACTAAAAGATATCTGGCAATATTATATTTGTTGACAATAATATATTTCTCAGTGTACAAATATTATTGAATTTAAATAAATATAACTAATAAATTGAATACTATGACGGTTTATTTAAAAAATTGTTTGTTAACAATTAATTGAATATAATTAACAAATAAAATAATATTGAACATAATTAAAAATTATTTATTGAAAAGGAATTTATATTTGAGATTAATTGAATATAATTGCCACTATAGTGTTGCCACCCTATAAGTATTTCAGTTTATGTTGTCCATTTCTAAATGCTGCAAAATAAAGAATTCATGAATTCAGACTGTGGCATAAACACAGTATATAGATAACAAGATAGAAAACGAAAGAGAGAAATGTTGAAATGAAACAACTGGATTGTTGCTGGTGCTGCTATTTTGGTGTGCTGATTGTGTTGTCTTTATTATACGAGTCTCTACTGTAATGACATGTTACGTATTCGTATTCGTATTCGTATTGCTATTGTATAATTAACATTCCATTGTGTGCGTTTATGTGTGTGTGTAAGTGTTTGATGTTGGCGATGTTGGGTGGCTCACTTACCCTCCTCGTTGGTGGCACACAGCGGCCCCACCCACTTGCCCTTGACACAGCGAATCTTGCAGAGTCGCCGATCACCCATGGGTCCAATTTCACCTGGAAAACGTATCTCGGATACTTCGGTAAACTGTTGCAATATGTCAATCTCCTCCTCCTCCTCCTCATCCTCATCGAACTCGGCGTCCTCGGTGTGCATTGGCGAATAGCCAGTCTCCTCATCATAGATGCCTAATTGGGGTGAAATCGGAACAGAATAGGTGAGGGCGTTATGAAATGGGCAAATGTAAAATGCTAAGAAAAAGGAAACGGGTTGGAAAGGGTGTTTGAGAGATAGAGATAGAGAGAGAGGTGGGAGTAGAAAGAGACAGAAAGAGAGAGAGAGCAAGTAGAGCAAGCAACTAATGAGCGATATGTGAACAACGATAGAAGCGACAGGCGACAGGAGAATGAATGAATGAATCCGAGTATGAATGAGCTTTGAATGCTCAACGAGTCAACGAGTTTGCAGCAAACCCCAAAAGTCACACTTCTTGGGCTGTTATCAGATGCCAAGTGCTTTCAATGCTGAAGTGGCCAACGGCTGGATGTGCGTGAAAAGCTGTCCCGCAAAAGATGGCTAAGAAGCAGAAGCGGCATCAACTCTTGAGCACACACATTAAGCCGCAGAGCCGCACGAACCGTGCGAAAAAGTGCTGCCAGCTAGAACTTCAATGGGGCAACTTAAGGTTGTTAGATATGCATTAAAAGTGCCACGGAAATGGAGTGAGATACTGGGAAGATGGGTACATATGTACATAGAAACGGACAGCGGGGCGGAGATGGCCACTTAACAGGATACAACTTCATATCTGAACGAGGCGTCAAGAAAAGAAGTGAAAAGGCAAAAGATAACATGAAAGATAATATTATGCGAGCTCGCTGATAGACCCAAGTACCAAGTACCAAAGACCCAGAACCCAAAACCCACAGTCCAGAGTCCAGAGCCCAGATCCCAAACCCCAATCCCAAGTGCCCAGGCTAATAGAAAAGCGCAAACGGACAAAAGCAGCTGAATCAAAGTAAACAAAAGGACAGCACAAAGAGGGTGCTGCCCAAAAAAGAAAATGGAAAAAAAAGAGAAAAGACATAAACATGAACGAGCAGTTTTCTACGAGTTGTCGACGATTATATACTCTAGCACATGATAATTTACGATATTATATTTTAATCTTGGCCAATCCTAGTTTTGTAAACATTTATCCTATGACAGCTTTATGATGTTTACTGTTTTTTGTCAACCTATTACAAAAATATAATTAATTCTTCATTTTGGTATATGTATATGTTTAAATAAAATAATTATATAATTCTGTAAAAAATGCAGCCATTCCTGATACCTTTTTTGATAGTACCTTACAGAAAATTTGCAATTTATGAGTTTGGTTCAGATATAATAAAAAAAGGTAGTTCATATACAATTTTAAGTTTCAACTATTTTATTACATTTTATAGTTGATAAGTTTGGTGAAAATGTTTTTATAAACAAACAAACTTTTTAATATGAGAAGTTCGTTCCTATGGGAACTATATAATAAAGCGGTCCAATGTTGTGATGAGATTTGACCGAAACTTTAAGAGTTTTTGATTTTGGTGAAGATATCTGTGAGAGCAAAGATGTATATGATATATACTGTATACTTTTATGGTTTCAGAGATGGACTCTTCAACTCGTGACAAAATTCTAATACCCTCTGATAAGGCATAAAACGGGAAAAAATAAAAGTTATTGTCCCACGTCGAGTGGCAGGAACCAACAGATGAGATGACGAAGCTAACCACGACAAAGAATGAGTTTTTTAGAGCGAGATAGAGAGAGAGAGAGAGAGCGAGAGGCGATTGAGGTGGTGCAGAGGTGAGGTTTAGCAATAGATGTGCCAGAATGAAACATGTTAATGAGAGCTGAACATGAGGGCGAATTGAGGCGATTTATGGCTGACTCCAGTTGAAGCCATGGGACTTCAGACTGCGATTAGCTTTACGATCTATGTATGTATGTATGTATGTATGTATTTTTTGCTGTGTACTCCACTCTCAATACTCCAGGTGTGAGTGTGGTGTGTGTGTGTGTGTTGTCTGTTGTGTTTGTGTGTGTGTGTGTGTGTATGTAGCATAGCACAGACGGACAGACAGACAACGAGACAGCGACAGCGTCTTTCAATTCAATACATATGTTCATGGGCACTGTGGCGATGCCAGTGTCTGGCCGCTATGCAAATGCTGTGGGATCCTTACCCTTATCCTTGCGACTGGTGGTCTTTGAGCTGGAATCGCCGCCACCCTTTGGACGGCTCAGTGCACCCGTGGTCTTGCCCGACTTGCGCTTTACACGTTGCAGGGCCACTGCTGCACTGCTCGACTGATTGACATATCTATCGATATCTACATCCAGCTGGCCTTCATCGCCTTTGGCATCGATGCTGCTGCCGCTGCCGCTGCTGCTGCTGCTATTATTGCTGCTGCTGCGACGACGGCGATGCCAGCGACGCGGTTCCATGTCACGCTGGTCGAGCTCTGCAGTGTGACTGTCACCGCGTCGACGATGATGATCCTGCTGCTCCAGATCCTGCTCTGCCACCACCTGCTCCTCTTCCACTTTCTCCTTTGCCTGCTTCTCTGCCTGCTTCTCTGCCTGCTTGACTTTGAGCTTCTGCAGCAGCTTGATGCACTTCTCGCTGCTGCCATCCGCCAAGCATTTGTTCAATCGCGCCTTCTGCTTCAGCCGGTGCAGCTTGGCGCGCAGCTGGCGATTGGGCTCCCGTGACTTCAGGATGTCCGCAATGTGCACGTAGTAGACATCACCCTCGGCGGCCAATTTGCTGCCCGCCCAGCGATCCGTGTCCGGTGAGGCGTCCGCATCGTGCAGTATAGCATGACGCTTGTAGCGAATGCCACGCCCACGTGCTGTCTGGCCATTCTCATTCTCCAGGCGACGACGCCGACCGGAACCGGAGCGTGGCTTCTTGCCCTGCTTGCGATTGCTGTTGAGTCGCTTGTAGGTGCCCTCATCCAACTCGGCGCCATGCTCATCCTCATCATCATCGATATCGGAGTCGTCCACCAGGCTGGCCGCCGCATCGCTGGCGTGTAAATCATGGCCGTGATGCTCATCATCGCCAAAGGTCAGCGAATACGGATTCACAATTGCGGCATGATTCTCTTTGGCCGCATGCATCTTATCCACAAACTCCACATCGGCGGTGGTAAAGTCGTCCGGTAGATAGACCTGCGTTGTCTCGAACTTCGCATACGGCTGTTCCGTTGTCATTTCCGGTTTGACAATGGTGAAGCGCACATCCGGCGCCCGGCAACCCGGCGATGCATCTGCACATAAAATATAAAGAGAGAGATAGAGAGAGAGAGAGAGAAAGAGAGAGTGAGTGAAAAAGGGCATTGAGTAGCTGAACTTTTGTCATAAATATTTCATATATGATCTAATTTAATAACTTGGCAACTTTGACTGACTTTGAAGTGCAATCGAAATTGCAAATTTCCAATATGCATTGGCATTTGGCATTTCCGCATTGCACGGCGCACACTCACACACATACACATACATACACAAACATCACACACACACACACACACACACACACACACACACAAGTTTCAATTTGCAATGAGCAAAGTCATGCAAGCATTTCCTATTTCCCATTTCCCATTTTCCATTTTATGGCAGTCGAGTTGAAGGTTGGTACAAACTACATCAAATGACGTCGTTGCCATCGGCAAGTTTAATTTTTTTTTAATATTTTTATACCCTGTATACTCTTAGAGCTTAAGTTTTTTAAGTTGACATATCTGATTCTTGTTTAGCTCCAACATTTCATATCCAACCTATTTATAATTTACGTTTATATCATTTAAGGTGAGGATTAAATGTTAACTATAAGTCTTAAATATATCAAACCAACAATTTTAGTACAAACTTTTAAATATACGATATCATTATTAATAGGGTATTTTTGATTTCCGTAAAGAACATCGTGATTTTCTATTTCCTGATACTTTTTTTTAATTTTATATATTTGTGGCTAGTGTTCAGTATGTTCAGCACTCTCAAAAGTGGGTCAACTACAATGTAATGTAGCTAAATTGCATTCGACGCTCTTAATTTATGTAATTCAATTGCCAATTAGCCAGAAGCAAATGGAAATGCAAATGAAATGCAAAAGCAAAGCAAATGTTGCCAGCAAATGTATCTCAAAGTGCGAACACTTAAATGCAGCTCATTTAATTAGACCTGGCTGCAATGATGTTAACAATAGTTGCGCTCACAATCAGTCGATAAGTAAATAAAAAACCGATACAAAATGTAAAAATGTTATTTAAAGAGTTTCTATAAAAAGTGAATGATTTTGATTTTAGTGATTTTTATAAAGTA
Organism: Drosophila maculinotata; assembly: GCA_035045305.1. Classification (NCBI taxonomy): domain Eukaryota; kingdom Metazoa; phylum Arthropoda; class Insecta; order Diptera; family Drosophilidae; genus Drosophila; species Drosophila maculinotata. The sequence goes on from JAWNPD010000387.1 coordinate 14,057,864, forward strand.
AAATAATCAGGCAGAAAGATTTATTCAATTACTTAAAAATAAATTACTACATGATATTTCAAAAAAATTATAATATAAGCCAAGAGTACATTATTCACTGCTAAGCAAATTAATTTTTCTTAAACAATTAATTATGTTGTTGATTTAAGTCAAAGCCTAATGCAAATATACTATTTACTTTAAGCTTCAGACTTTATAGCATTAAGCCTAGAGTTCTCAATAGTAATTTAGAGCATCATTTTGTTATAACAAAAAGCTGTAAGATTCATGAAAACATTAACAATACATAAAGCATTAGAAAGCCATCAAGTGAAGAAAGTCAAGTCATAATGAACAGACTAAATTAAAAATATTTATAACAAAGTCCAAATAAAACTGATGAATAACGATGAATATGCACTCTGCTGTTTTCAAAATTTTAACAGCTGTTTAAAGATAACGTGTGGAATTATTTCAATAAATTGTTCTACAAGTCTGCGAATATATTTTTGGTATGAAAAACTGCAGCTCGTAATTATAAGATAAATAATTATACTAATAAAAAAACTAGTATGTCTATAACGAACAAAAATAAATCAAATACTTTAAATACTAGAAAGTGAGCGCAACTAAAAGAAATGTTTTGTATACAGATTAGAGCCAGACCCAGACTCACATCGAATATAAATCTTATCTTTATGTTAGACAGAACGAAGCAACTAGTACAATCAAACAAACACAAGCCCTCATATTACTTATCAACAATCTAATCTTATGCTAAAGTCTGAGATAATGCCAGGGTTTACTCAGTACAATTCAATTATTTGTAGAGCTCGCTGTTTAGTCTCCGAGTAGAAGTTCGACAGAGAGGTTTTTCACGCTGTTCGATTTTGATTTGAAATGGGTTTGGGTTTGTTGCTGTTAATCGGCGTGGGCACGCTTATTTTCTGGCTATACAGGATCAACAAGGACTACTATGTGCTGGCATTCTTTGCAAAGCGTGTACGTGTCAAGGATGGTCGACCTTTAGAGAGTCTTGTTCCAGTTGCCAAAGGACGCACAATCTTTGCCAACTGCTTTGATCTGTATGGCAAAAACGATGGTGGGTAAAAATGCACATTTTTCATTTTCTGAGCTAAATGTTGTTGTTGTTTTTATTGTTTTTACTGCAGCTGAGGTATTTGAGAGCATGCGTTCCACGGCCAAGGAAATGGGTCGCAGCTTTTTGGAATATGGCATGGCCACGCCCATATACAATATTATGGATGCAGACAACTTTGAGCTGATATTAAATGATCAGAATCTTATAACCAAGGGTCTGGTCTACGAGTTTCTACGTCCAGCTTTACGCAATGGACTTCTGACATCGTCGGGTAAGCCTCACCGTACAGTAAAGCCGCATAAGCATTTCAATTGAATTTACAATTTGCAGGTAAGAAATGGCATTCGAGACGCAAGATGTTAACGCCAACATTTCATTTCAATATCTTGGGACAATTTGAGGAGATTTTCAAGTGAGTTTTTCGTAATTGAAAATGAATCGAAAACTGATTTAACGTGTGTTTTTTTTTCTATAGAGCGGAAAGTCTGAAGTTTGTGCAGCAGTTCCAGGATCAAGCAGAGAGTACAATCTCTCTAAGTGAGCTCATTCCCAGATTTACACTGAACAGCATCTGTGGTAGGTTTTCCATAATGTGAGTTGACTGTAGCTAGACTAATAACATTTTTACAGAAACCGCCATGGGCGTTAAACTGGACGATATGGCTGCTAAGGGCGATAATTATCGCGTGAGCTTTGGCATGATTGAAAAGAGCTTTATCAAGCGTACGAGTAATCCGCTCTATTGGCCCAACCTAACCTATAATCTGTTTGCCGCAAGCGAATTTGCGCCCTTTATCAAGGAAGTGCATAGATTCTCCAGCGAAATTATTGCCAAGCGTCGCATACTTTTAGAACAGGAATTGAAGGATAAAAAGGAAGTTCAATCGGCAGATGATGATATGTGAGTGTGCTCGATAAAGAGTTGTATCATATATTTAATAGGTAAATGAATCTTTTTAACTCTAGCTATATCAACAAGAAACAACGGTATGCCATGCTTGATACGCTGATTTTTGCGGAAAAGGATGGTTTAATTGATCATGAGGGCATTTGCGAGGAGGTCGATACGCTGATGTTTGAGGGCTATGATACCACATCCATGGGTCTTATATTTGGTTTAATGAACATGTCCTTATATGCGGACAAACAGGAGTTATGCTACCAGGAGATATCTGAGCATATAGCTGGTAAGTTTCAGCTTGGACAAACCTTTAACACCTATATAAACCATATCTGTCTCTCGCACCCAGATGACTTTAGCAACTTGGATATAAATCAGATCTCCAAGCTCAAGTACCTGGAATGTTTTGTGAAGGAAACGATGCGCATGTTTCCATCGGTGCCCTTTATGGGTCGTGAAACCGTGCGGGAAACGGAGCTGGCCAATGGCCTGATATTACCATCTGGTGCTCAGATAACTCTCCATGTCTTTGATCTGCATCGCAATCCAAAGTACTGGACGTCACCCAATGAGTTTCAACCCGAACGTTTCCTGCCCGAAAACTGCAAGGATCGGCACACCTATGCATATGTACCCTTTAGCGCTGGACAACGCAATTGCATAGGTATAATTAATTAGCGAGATTATCCTATCTTCAACGCTCACTAATTATACATTTAATTTCAGGTCAAAAGTATGCCATGCTGGAAATGAAAACCCTGCTAATCGTCATACTCAAGCAGTTTAAACTTTTGCCCCTCGTCGATCCGAAGGATTTCGTTTTTCACACTGGCATCACACTACGTTGCAAAAATAATGTTAAAGTTAAATTAGTCAAGCGTAATTAGGCATTCATTTCGATTTAAATAATTCATTTAATCTTAAGTTTCAAAGTCTGTGGCCTAATACAAAGTTGATTTATAATAAGCTGATATGCTGGGAAAAAGCTGTGAAAATAATATAAGAAGATTATTGTGTTATTTATTGTTGTTCGGGGAAAAAATCTCACAAATCAAAAGTTTTGTATAGTTTTGCTGTTTTTCAAGAAGATTTATGATCCACTTAGATCCACATCTAAGGTATATGCAGTTTACAAAAAGTATTGCTAGAATTATTTTTGAAAAAAAAAAATCGTTAACACCCTTTAAACTTAACGTTTGATTTTTAACATTTCTTTTAATTGAATGTGGAAGCTTATATTTGTATAAAAATCAAAAGGAAAAGTAAGGTGTGCCAAAAGTATTTTTTAGTTCTGCATATTTCAAGTTATTAATGTTTTAAGGCAGCACTCTCAAAAGATGTGAAAAGTTAAGCGTGTTCCACCAACATTTCAATGTTGCGGGCGTATGCAATTTTAAGACAACTCTTTCAAATGTGACATTATTAATTTGTTAAATTTCAAGGCAGTCTACATATAAGTTGGCAACATGAAGAGCTCTTAAAACAGCGCCCAGTCAACAGTCGGTAGTGGCTTTGGGCTGATAATCGCTGGCAATGGGCCACTGTTGCAGTTGGAGCTGGAGACTCCCGCTTCCACTCCCACTGCCGTTCCCCGGTGCAGTTGCTCTATAAATCATTCATGCACAGCCAAGCAAAAGCAGTTTTCCCACAATGAACAAGTCTGCAGAGCTGCCTTTATGCAAAACACGCATACTCCAGAGTCGAAGCTGCTAGATGGGCAATGGGATCTGGGAGTTGGGAACTGGTAGCTGGAAGATGGAAGGCGTAGACAAAACCGAACGAAGCCAAGTCGTTGCGAGAATTGGAGTCATCTTTATCTTTTAGCGCATACATTGCACATAATATGCCAGGGACTGGCGCAGGGTCTTAGGGTCTAGGGAATGGGACAGCAGGATGCTGGGAGGGTTAATGTCTTGGGTGGCTTTTTGTCATTTCCTTGCTTTTTTGCTTGTTGTCGCTTTTGATTTTGACAGTTCGTTACTCGGTTATACCATTTGCATAATGCAAGGCAGGCAGGAGAACAGGACAGGACAGGACAGGACAGCAGCAGGACTAGAACGAGGCCAAGCAGCAGAAGCAGTAGCAGGCCAGCAGGATTTCACTGCATGTGAGCAACGTAGTAGTCCTGCGGCCATGTAACATGCAGCATCAACATCATCATCATCATTATGATTATCAACATGATCATCGGCTGCTCATCTTCGTCATCTGCTGGGAGGCAACAAAAAATGCTTGAAGATTTATGGCACAGACTGAGCGACATTTTTAGTTGCCATTTGGCTTATTGCAGATTCCAGCTAGCTATGCTTTTCTTTCATTTCTGCCAAACCAAACCCCCATCCCTTCTCTCTGTGGCAAAAATGCCATTTGGCAATGCGACTCCAGTTGTGCGCCCTTCATGCAAATTAAATTCCAACTACTCTCTCTGTGTGCGTGTGTGTGTGTGTGTGTTTGTATTTGTGTTGGTCAAATATTTTAGCTGGGCGAAATGGAAAGTACTTGCTGCTGCAACGGCTGCTGCAACTGCTGTTGCCACAAAAAGTCAGATAGTCAGCCAGTCAGGCAGCCAACAACACCTGTGTCAACATGCAACCAACAAAAAAAACTCAACTCAACTCAATTTTCTGGCAACGCACAAACTGCGCAATTGGAGGCGTCGTAACGAAAATCAACTGCGTCGCAGCTATTTTTTTGTCCGATGAGATCATCAGCGACAACATTCAGCAGGCTCATCAGACAGGACGATGCCAAAAAAAAAAAACTCAACTTTGAGTGCTCTTCGACTGGTAGATATCCTGTAAGCTGCGCTTGCAACATTCGTCGTTAGTTATTGATTTTTATTATACGATCGTATATTTTTAAAATATAATAATGATCTGGTTAAGTTCTAGACAAAATAACAAACTTGTTCTGAGTATGCTATACTTGAATTTATTTGAAAAGTTTCAGCTGTCTAGTGTGTCAATATTCGAATCGGCTGATTAAGAATATACATACATACATTTGCATTGCCTTCATAATACCCATTTTCAAACATTTTTAATGGGTACACGGCAAAAAAGGAAAAAAATTAATTACTTTATGCGCATCTGCTTTTGCGTAACAAATTGCGTGTGACAGCATCCGCAGTGTCGGGCACTTTTCGCACTCGAACCACTCGAATCACTCGAACCCCTTAGTTTACTCTCACCCTTACCCCAACCTAAGGCTCAACCCCAACCCCCACATGCTATTAATATCTATTAAGCAGCCCTCGGTCGCTGCCATACTTCATTAAATGCTTTCATGCAATCTCACTACTTGTTTTTCTTTTTCTCTTTTTTCTTTTTTCGTGTATGTGTTGACTCTGATTGGGATTAAGGTTGGGCCAGCAGGCCTCGTTTTGATTGCCTCAGTGCCATAACGGTGCTGTGCCGTGATTGAAGAGATTGGATGTAGGATGGTGGATAGGGATTGGGGTATGGGGTATGGGGTATTGGTTATGGGGGGTAGCTACAGTTTGCGCTGTGAACGTGAAATAATTCATTTGCTGCGAGTTATTTGCTCTGCGCTTTGCCTTTGGTAGCCATTCGCTTTGTTTTCGAAAAACTCGGTTAACTGTATTAAGCGACAGGTATTCGCAATTTGTCGACATATTTGTAACACAATCGAGTAATTTCGAGATACTGACTAAAAAAGCGAAATATATACGAGTATTATTTCAGGTAGTAATCAGTGATTGCATGTGTTTCTACCGTATAAATTTGTTTCAGTTAAAGCACACTTTTCATTGTTAGAAATTGTATTAAAAAGAATAATAATAATAGTTGCTAACGATTAGTTAGAAAGTATCCAAGTAAGTTGAATTTTACTGATTTAAAAAATTTGTGTCTTTTACAAAATGTATTCATATTGTGCCTTGAAAATTTTAATGGAACTTAGTCAATAACAAATTTTAGTTTGAAGCAATCAAAGTATACTTGACAGCAGGCAGACTGAATGCTGCTTAAAATTAAGACAAACTCCGACGGAGTTTAAAAAAAGTCGCACTTCAAAAACTTCTAAAATATGAATATTTAAACTAGTTCTCATTCCTGCCTACTGGAAATAAAATGTCAGAAAATCCCAACAACAATTACAGCGATTTTCACTAATAAATCATTCATTTTGCCAAATTTATCAACTTAAAGTAATTGAGTAATTTAAAACGCTCACAATTTGAAGACTTCATTGATGTGTCTATTAAAATAACGGCCAATACAAATTTCGATAACTTTGTTACCAAGATATAATTATATTATGAACGCTGAAAGTTTGTTCTGTGTTTCGACAAGGATATCCAGACTTCGTTCTACGCAAAAGTTACATTTTTTATATTGAATTTTGTTTTGCTTTCGCTGTGCGTGTGTTTGTGGCTGTGTGTGTGTGTGGCTGTGTGGGTGTGTGCGTGATTACCGTTTTTGGGCACGAAAATCATTAAACAAAGTGGCTGGCGCCGCTCTTCAGCATCAATAACTGAGCCGCGCTGCAAGGATATCAGGATATCAGAGTATCAGCCCATCTGCCCAGCTGGCCATCAACCCATCGGCCTATTAGGCAATCAGGCTATCAGCCCGAGTGCCATATAGGCCATATTTATAGCAACAACATGTGCTGCCAAATGAAGGTCAAAAGCTGTTAACTCACCTGGCTCCGTTGTGGTTGTGGTTTCCACGGCTGGCGGCTCCGTGTTGGCCTGGCTCTTGTCCAGCACCAGCAGCAGTACGGTCAAGGATATTAAAGCCCAGAGTGGCTTATGGCGCATACGTAGCCAGGACCACATGTTGGCCCCAAAGTGTCAATGCTGTTAACTGTTTGCCTTGCACTACACGATCAATGTGTCCCAGTCAATTGACTGACATTGAGCCCGGAAACACTCGAAACTTTGGTGTGCTCAACTCTTAATACACACACACACACACACACACACACACACACACAACAAAATGGCCAGAGGGCAAGGATTTGTTGTTGTTGGATTGTTTTATTTTTGATGCGTCTTTAAACCGCTTACAGGGCTGCACTTTAAAGTTTTGCAGCGTAGCTGTTGTTGCCGTCGCTCAATGCCAACTACAGCTACAAGAACAGTTACTGTTCTTCAGTTACAACAACAACAGCAATTTTGTTACCACAACGACAAACACTTCACACGCTGCCTTCAATGGCGCAAAAATAGAAATCCACTTTGCCCAACTGCAGCAGCAGCAGCACACACACACACACACACTCTGTCGTGTGTGTATATATGTATGTATATATTTGGGCAATATGCCAAGTCACTTTGGGCTTTAAGTTTTTCACTTTTCTTTTCACTTCAGATTTTTCGCCTTTAGTTCTCAAGAGTTTTGTTTTCCCAACGTCTGCTTGCAACTGAGGCTGCTGACAAAATGCGTTGCTGCTTCGGCGACGCGTCCTTTTTATAGTCCTTGGCCAGCATCGTTGGATTCGGCGCAGCAGATTCGGCAACTGAACGAAGGCAAGGATACGAGCTCTAAGGATGCTCGGCTGATGCTGTCACGTGCATTTTGCCGGTAAATCGCGTGTGTTTTTGTTTTGATTTTCCTTGTGTTTTTCCTGTTGGCTGCTGCTTTCGCTTTTCTCCATGTGATTTCCTCAGTATGTGTGTGTTTCTGTTTCTATTTGTGCCCTTGTGAATTGCACGTAGCATCGTTCAAAATTGCGCGCATTTTGTTTCCCCTTGGCAATCTCTGCAAATGAAGTTTGCTGTACTTGTGGCTGCCACATTTGATCAGCAGCGCTACACACACAAGCATACACACACACACGCACGCATGCTATCAATTGAGTCCTTTGACAATGCAACGGCAACGACTTGTCAACATCTTCGGCATCATGGCAAACAACACGAAATTGCACTTAACAAGCTAATCAATACATTCTAAACTTGAATAATGCACCACATTTGCATTAAATCAGTTAAATGACACTAGGGAAAAATCTAAGTTAAATATGAGAGAGCTCAAAAATAGCGACGAGAAATTAAGTTCAAGTGAATAATGGCCCTTACCAAATCCAAGAAAGTGTTTTGAAAGCACATTAAAGCTTTTTATTAAACAGAATACTGTATACAGTCCTCATAATGTAGCAGTTAAAAGGTAATATTTAATTATTTTATAATCGACAGACAACTTTAAAAGCTCGCTTGGTCTTTTGTGAGTGTTACAACTAGTTTTTTATACCCTGAACCCAATAAAAAACAAAAGTTCTCGTATTGCCGGATAGAGTATATTTCATTTCATCGATATCTCGTCCCGATCGATATAGTTTCATTCAAGAATTCCATTAGGCAACTTGGAAATCCCATGAGATGCATTAATAAAATCGATGAAAAACTAATTGAAGCCACAATAATTAATTGCAATTTAAGCAAATACATCATGCAGCTTTAAAATCACTCTGTTGAAAGCTCAAAGCTTTGATTCTCTCGCACAAATCAGCTGGCCAAGATTAAACCCATATTTCCTGCCATTTCAATCACTGTCATTGCGACATTTAAGCAACCACATCAATCTGTATTGCATTCAACGGCGCCCCAAAAAGTAGGCAATGAATTGTGCTGGAACAGGATAAGGATTTGTGAGGCAGCAAGCCATGGAGGCAATGCGGTGATTTGAGCAGTTGCATTGCGGTCACCACATAAATGAGTGCCTGTGGCTTGGGCCTGACATCCTTGGCCACTAATTACGTAAATGAATTCTGTGGCAAGCAGCAGGCGAGGCAAGCACTCTCTGCTCTTAGTGCTTGTGGCGCTGCCGTGCAACATTTCCGGGTGCCTGATAAATGTTTGCCTCGCAGCTGGACACGTTTGGGCAGCAGGCAGCAAAACAGGACAACAATTGAATGCCGCACACAATGCCTGTCTGGCTGGGTTCCTGCCTTTCTGCCATTCTGCCTTCCTGCCACTTGCCACTTGCCACTCGCCACTTGCCACTTTCTACTTTCCACTTGCTACTTGCTGCTGCATTGAAAATTTGCTGAAATGCGAAACGCGCAGCTCAAACAGAGGCGCTCAACTCAAGTCAAGTGGAAAATGAAAACTGATGTTGTTGCTATTACAATTGACAATTGTTGTTGCTGCTGCTGTTGTTGTTGTTGCTGCTCTTGTTGTTGCTGCTGCTATCGTTGCTTTCCTTGTGCATTTGTGCAGCACTGAAATACTGTAAATTCAATTGTGCCGCATTATCTGTATAATTTGTTGCATACTCCACATTTTTGTTGTCAGCTGCTACTGCGAATACATTTTCCTCTTGTTTGCTTCGATGCACTCAAGCTGAATATTTACAACCATTCACACACACACACACACACACACACATGTTTATCCTGGTTTCTACATGTTTGCCACAACAAATAAATGCAATTTACAAAGACTCAAAATCAAAAGTTCGCAATGCCAATAAACCAAATTTATCATGATAATAATTGATGTTGTCATCTTTCCTTAAACAATTATTATACATACATGTGTGTATGTGTGTATGCGTTTAGCCTGCAATTTTACAACATATTTGCATATTATATTTTGCTGACGCTGCTGCGTATGCTGCATAAATCAGTTAAAGCATGACATTCAATCTAATTACAGGGCGGCATTATCTCTACGTCCCAAAATCGAGGCAAAAGCTTCACTCAACATTGAAAGGCAGCTATTATGCAAGTCACTGCCATAACTATGTAGCGAATCAATCAAGCTTATCAATTAAATGCCTTCGTTTGACATGATTCATTAAAAAATGCACCATTATTCTATTGTGACACCCACAATCAATTAAAAATATAATTTAAAATTTTTTCAAATATTCATAAACTTGAGATGTAGAATTAAACAAGATGCCAAATATTGATCAAAATGGCCTCGGGACTGACAATCGGTTAAGATTTGACAAAGTTGTGGCAGTTTGAAGTCTGGGAAGGTCATTTATATGGAACTTTTCGTTGTCTGGGCACTTTACAAGTCAATTTTTTTGTCACTTTTGGCGTGATTTTTGACAGAAAAATGAACTACCACAAAATAACTTTTCGTATAGTTTTTTATACTAATTGAGACGCCCACAATCAATTAAAAGTAAAATTTCAAGATTCTATTTTTTGAAAAATCAAAATTGGTAAGGGTCCCCCCTTATGCTTTTTTCGCAAAAAAATCCAAAATTTTTTTTTTTTCAAAAACTCATAAACTTGAGATGTAGAATTAAACTAGATGCCAAATATTGATCAAAATGGCCTCGGGACTGACAATCGGCCCAGATTTGACAAAGTTGTGGCAGTTTGAAGTCTGGGAAGGTCATTTATATGGAACTTTTCGTTGTCTGGGCACTTTACAAGTCAATTTTTTTGTCACTTTTGGCGTGATTTTTGACAGAAAAATGAACTACCACAAAATAGCTTTTCGTATAGTTTTTTATACTAATTGAGACACCCACAATCAATTAAAAGTAAAATTTCAAGATTCTATTTTTTGAAAAATCAAAATTGGTAAGGGTCCCCCCTTATGCTTTTTTCGCAAAAAAATCCAAAATTTTTTTTTTTCAAATATTCATAAACTTGAGATGTAGAATTAAACAAGATGCCAAATATTGATCAAAATGGCCTCGGGACTGACAATCGGTTAAGATTTGACAAAGTTGTGGCAGTTTGAAGTCTGGGAAGGTCATTTATATGGACTTTTCGTTGTCTGGGCACTTTACAAGTCAATTTTTTTGTCACTTTTGGCGTGATTTTTGACAGAAAAATGAACTACTACAAAATAACTTTTCGTATAGTTTTTTATACTAATTGAGACGCCCACAATCAATTAAAAGTAAAATTTCAAGATTCTATTTTTTGAAAAATCAAAATTGGTAAGGGTCCCCCCTTATGCTTTTTTCGCAAAAAAATCCTAAATTTTTTTTTTTCAAATATTCATAAACTTGAGATGTAGAATTAAACAAGATGCCAAATATTGATCAAAATGGCCTCGGGACTGACAATCGGCCCAGATTTGACAAAGTTGTGGCAGTTTGAAGTCTGGGAAGGTCATTTATATGGAACTTATCGTTGTCTGGGCACTTTACAAGTCAATTTTTTTGTCACTTTTGGCGTGATTTTTGACAGAAAAATGAACTACCACAAAATAACTTTTCGTATAGTTTTTTATACTAATTGAGACACCCACAATCAATTAAGAGTAAAACTTCAAGATTCTATTTTTTGAAAAATCAAAATTGGTAAGGGTCCCCCCTTATGCTTTTTTCGCAAAAAAATCCAAAATTTTTTTTTTTTCAAATATTCATAAACTTCAGATGTAGAATTAAACTAGATGCCAAATATTGATCAAAATGGCCTCGGGACTGACAATCGGCTAAGATTTGACAAAGTTGTGGCAGTTTGAAGTCTGGGAAGGTCATTTATATGGAACTTTTCGTTGTCTGGGCACTTTACAAGTCAATTTTTTTGTCACTTTTGGCGTGATTTTTGACAGAAAAATGAACTACCACAAAATAACTTTTCGTATAGTTTTTTATACTAATTGAGACGCCCACAATCAATTAAAAGTAAAATTTCAAGATTCTATTTTTTGAAAAATCAAAATTGGTAAGGGTCCCCCCTTATGCTTTTTTCGCAAAAAAACCCAAAATTTTTTTTTTTTCAAAAACTCATAAACTTGAGATGTAGAATTAAACTAGATGCCAAATATTGATCAAAATGGCCTCGGGACTGACAATCGGCCCAGATTTGACAAAGTTGTGGCAGTTTGAAGTCTGGGAAGGTCATTTATATGGAACTTTTCGTTGTCTGGGCACTTTACAAGTCAATTTTTTTGTCACTTTTGGCGTGATTTTTGACAGAAAAATGAACTACCACAAAATAACTTTTCGTATAGTTTTTTATACTAATTGAGACGCCCACAATCAATTAAAAGTAAAATTTCAAGATTCTATTTTTTGAAAAATCAAAATTCGTAAGGGTCCCCCCTTATGCTTTTTTCGCAAAAAAATCCTAAATTTTTTTTTTTTCAAAAACTCATAAACTTGAGGTGTAGAATTAAACTAGATGCCAAATATTGATCAAAATGGCCTCGGGACTGACAATCGGCCCAGATTTGACAAAGTTGTGGCAGTTTGAAGTCTGGGAAGGTCATTTATATGGAACTTTTCGTTGTCTGGGCACTTTACAAGTCCATTTTTTTGTCACTTTTGGCGTGATTTTTGACAGAAAAATGAACTACCACAAAATAACTTTTCGTATAGTTTTTTATACTAATTGAGACGCCCACAATCAATTAAAAGTAAAATTTCAAGATTCTATTTTTTGAAAAATCAAAATTCGTAAGGGTCCCCCCTTATGCTTTTTTCGCAAAAAAATCCTAAATTTTTTTTTTTTCAAAAACTCATAAACTTGAGATGTAGAATTAAACTAGATGCCAAATATTGATCAAAATGGCCTCGGGACTGACAATCGGCCCAGATTTGACAAAGTTGTGGCAGTTTGAAGTCTGGGAAGGTCATTTATATGGAACTTTTCGTTGTCTGGGCACTTTACAAGTCAATTTTTTTGTCACTTTTGGCGTGATTTTTGACAGAAAAATGAACTACCACAAAATAACTTTTCGTATAGTTTTTTATACTAATTGAGACACCCACAATCAATTAAGAGTAAAACTTCAAGATTCTATTTTTTGAAAAATCAAAATTGGTAAGGGTCCCCCCTTATGCTTTTTTCGCAAAAAAATCCAAAATTTTTTTTTTTCAAATATTCATAAACTTCAGATGTAGAATTAAACTAGATGCCAAATATTGATCAAAATGGCCTCGGGACTGACAATCGGCTAAGATTTGACAAAGTTGTGGCAGTTTGAAGTCTGGGAAGGTCATTTATATGGAACTTTTCGTTGTCTGGGCACTTTACAAGTCCATTTTTTTGTCACTTTTGGCGTGATTTTTGACAGAAAAATGAACTACCACAAAATAACTTTTCGTATAGTTTTTTATACTAATTGAGACGCCCACAATCAATTAAAAGTAAAATTTCAAGATTCTATTTTTTGAAAAATCAAAATTGGTAAGGGTCCCCCCTTATGCTTTTTTCGCAAATAAATCCAAAATTTTTTTTTTTTCAAAAACTCATAAACTTGAGATGTAGAATTAAACTAGATGCCAAATATTGATCAAAATGGCCTCGGGACTGACAATCGGTTAAGATATGACAAAGTTGTGGCAGTTTGAAGACTGGGAAGGTCATTTATATGGAACTTTTCGTTGTCTGGGCACTTCACAAGCTAATTAACTACACGAAAATCGTTTTTTCTATACTTTTTTATGCTAATTCTGACAGGATCTAGCGACAAAAGCCACATTACATCACGGATAAAAATATGTATTTTAAATTTTAACAAAATAAGTTGCTGCTGATTGTAATAACTGTCCGAAGTCTACTTACTTTGTATGGCTATTTTGCCCACATAAAACTAGTTGTTCGAAATATATGTAGATCACTCAAGTAGCTTTAAGAAGTAGTTATCACATAACGATTAATGCCTGATTTTCAACTTCCACAAAATGAGGCACACTTGCAATGTAATTAAAATGGCATTGCCAGCCAAATAAATTGCTTGGGGTCGTAACGAAACGAACCGAATCGAATTGAATCGAATCGACTCAAATCACTCGCAATGGAAGCAATCGTATAATTAAATCAATTGCAGACATCCCGCTGTCTGGTGAGAGAAAGACAATGAGTGGGTGGCAACGGGGCGTATGCGCAATAAGCAAAAGTTGCATGCGGCACCAAAAATGTTGTCGTGTCATGCAATTATCGAGTTTTAATGAAATTTCGCGCACAGTCATACAAATCCATTAAAGGGAAAGCAACACCAAAAAAGTGAGAAGAAAAACGCGAAAGTATAAACCGCCAAGTAACTTCTGACTGGCTAGCTGGCTGGTGGCTTCTAATTACCCAGGACACTGGCCCACTGGAATAGTTAATTGCATTGCCAATGATGCGGCAAAATCATTTTGACGCTCAGCCAGACAGTCAGGCAAAGGACAACGGGCAAGGACATGCCGAAAAGCCATTAAGTCATTAAGGACGCTTAAATTGTCATTAAAGTTGTTAAAAGGAATTTCATGAGCTGCCGCCAAGTGTGGTAGTTGAATAACTTGGCTGACTCGATACAAATGTGTTGGCAAATTGAATGCCAAGCACAAAATGTTGGCCAAAAGTTCTGTAAGCACAGTTAAAAGTTGCTCAGCGGCTGCGGCGTAATTAGGCCATATTCTCATATTGAATTGCAAATGACATTAGAAAATGTTGCAAGTAAAAGTTTACAGCCAGTGGAGTCTATATATATATATATATAAATATGTGTGTGTATGTGCTTAACGAGCTCGTAGCCAAGTTCTGTCGTTGTGTAAATTAAATAAAACATTAATTGCTTGCTTACGTCACGTAATTTGCCAAAGCCACACATTTGGCATCGCAGCCAGGGAAAAAAACAGCCACAGCCACAGCGACACGTACTGCCAATAAATCTCAATTGATCCCCGCGGTGTTGTTGCAAAAAAGTTCAATTAAAAGTCTCCCCCATGGCATGCCTCAAAGTGGCCGGCCAAAGACCCAACAAACAATGTGTCAGCTTGCAACTGTTCGAACCAACCACACACACAACTGTTGCCCCCAAATGCAATGGCAAATGGCTGCAAATATGCTAAGTGGCCAAATGTGTGCACACACATTTGCAGGCACTGTCCCAACTCCATTGGGGGCAACAGACAGCTACGACCCAGCCATCGGAGCAAACGAGTTAATGATCCTTATTGTCTCTACTCGCACAGGTGGGAATTGTTGGCCAGCAAAAAGTGTAGCACAGTTATTAGCTCACCATTAAAGTTTATTGAGCAGCCTGCAGTTTTAATTAAAGTCAAAGCAATCAAAAACAATGCGCTTCAGAGCAAATAATAGTACAGCTTAGCACCAATGACACGAGCTGAAAGTTGATTAGAGCAAATATTTAAAATTAATGATTTTATATATTTTAATGATTTAATACTAGATTTGTTTAAACTTTAAAGCTCTGGAATACGTAGTGTTTCACTCAAAAGTTTGCTTCTTGTCAATATTTGTAGCTGCTAAAAAAATTACTTTTTTGAAGTACATTAAGTTAATCACATCCAGTACTTAGCTATAAATTACAATCATACATGCTTATTAAAAGCTTCTATGCGATTTTAAAGCACTTAATCAAGGCAGATAAATATATTTATTTGAATTGATTTCTTTCGTCAAGTTACTGTGGAAATACTTTGAAATGTTTCCATTACAAGTTGGCTTTCAGTTGTTGCCACTTTCAGCTGATATCATTGCAACTTAATTGAATGTTGCAGACACACACACACATAAATACACACAATCAGCAAAAAGCCATAAACGCTCACATTTTGGCTGCTGAATGGTTATGACTACGAGTTCATCCAACTGACCAGCAGAAATTTGCCATTTCCCAAGTCTGTGTATGGGTGTGTGTGTGTTAGTGAGTGTGTGTGAGTGAGTGTTGTCTGCGTGGTTGGATAAGCGGGCAAGTGCAAATAATATTATGCTTAACTGCACGCACGCACAACTTCCCCACCTCCCGGCCTCCGTACAGTACTCGGCATGCAGAGTCCTAGTCCCAGAACGAATGAAGACTGTCCATGGCACCGGAAGCGGCTAAGGACAACACGCACAAACTTTGCTTGGCCAAACAGCATTAAGTAACCGCACGTACGCACAAACACATACACAGAACAACTACTGCTGTATATGTGTGAGTGTGTGTGTGTGTAATTGTAATAACTGTTGTTCCGCATCCTTGTTTGCCACTGTAATTGCCCAGACTACTCCTACTGCTGCTCCTGCTCCTGCTGCTGCCATTGACAAGTTCAATAATGGCCATCGACCGCAACATCTGGTTTAGTTAGCTGCCAGCTTTTGCGACTTGGCATTTGGTTTCAGTTTCATTTTCAGTGGCAGTTGCAGCTTTCAGCTTTCAGTTGCAGGTAGTCGAGCGCCTAATTGAATAGCCTTGCAGGCAGCACACACCATGGTGGCTACAGTGAAACATTAACTGACAGTTGAGCCAAACACTAAGCTGCATAGACTTTGCATCTCAGCCTGCCTGCCTGCCTGCCTGTAGCAAAAACTTACTTATCGCAGGACACAACTGAAGATATGGAGTTTACCCACACACACACACACACACACACACATTGATATGCTGCTGGCGCACATGTGCAAATCGCTGGCTGCCAAACCCTTATCACATGTACAGACTCCGGCCACAAGGACATCAAGGCGGCAGCAGCCCCTTTTTCTGCTTTGCATGCATATCCTGGCCCATTCTCTAGCCAACTGCATCTATTTAGCATAATTTGTTGTCTTGTCTTTTGCCTTTTTCCCTCTCTCTCTCTCTCTCTCTCTCTCTCTCTCTCTTGTTGTCTGCAACGTCTGCGTTTGGTTTTTAGGACTGGGGTCCTGGTAGGCAAGCGTCAAGTGGCCAAGTTGCGCAGTTAGTTGAGGCAAAGACAATGTCTTGCTCAACTCTTATTTTTATTTCTTATGGATTATTTGTGCAGCAATCGAAATTTATTTGCACTAGGCAAATTGTGCAAACAGTTTAAGTAGTTTGTAAAGTTATAGCTTAATAGTAAAATATCGACAAGCC
The DNA here is from genome assembly GCA_035045305.1 of Drosophila maculinotata. NCBI lineage: Eukaryota > Metazoa > Arthropoda > Insecta > Diptera > Drosophilidae > Drosophila > Drosophila maculinotata. The sequence continues at coordinate 14,074,559 of JAWNPD010000387.1, forward strand.
TTCATTTTATTGTAATAAACCTTTTTGTTATTATCCTAGCTCTAGTATATTTTTTTTTTTTAAATACAACTACTTAAAATAGATCCTTGCAACAATTTTTACACAAATTTTCTGGTAATATACCTCACAAAAAAAAAAAAATTTATTAACATAATTTGAATTTTAATGTTCATTTTGTAATTAACTATATATTTTAAACATAATTTTAAAATTTTAGTACATCATGATTTTATTAATTTTTATGTCTCGATTTATATAAACAATACAAAACTATATCAATATAAGCTTTAAATTTGAATATGCCGCCAACGTTTAGCATTTTCCAACACTGCCATTGTCAATATTGACGTCAGCAGCGCACAATAACAGCTGTTTAATGGCTTTGTGCTCAGCTGTTGTCGCTCAATGTGTACGAAATGCAACAAAAATTAGATTTTTAATAAAAATAATTAGCTGACAATTAATGTTTATAAAAGTCAAGGCAACTAAACATTTTTGCTGATATGGTAAGCTATAGAACCGATTCTATTAAACGCATAAAACTATTCTAAAACTTGCAGGATTTGGATACTGTTTTCCCCGATTTGAATAATTTAACACGAGCTTTGTCCAAATTAGTTTACAAGGATTTATCAAATGGTAATTATATTAATCATTCTAAAAGCTTTATAGAAATTCATATAAATTTTCATCTTGCAGATGAGCGCCTTAGCAATATAGAGGCACAATTTGAGGAAAGTTTCAACGTTTTTTATTTGAGTGCAAAAAACGTGGAGGATCAACAGTTGGCTTATATACCCTTACCACATTCCAAGGACATTGACTTTGAGCTGGTGAATGCCATGCAAAAGAAACTCAGCAACAGCATTATATATATAGGAATTGTTGATAATACTGGCAACATTCTGTACTACCAAATTACAGAAGGCTTTAATGAAAAGTAATGAATGCAAATCTAACAAAAATGTTTAAAAATTCAAAAATAAATACATTTTAATATTATAATATTAATATAAGTAAATCTTTTCGCACTAGAAAAAAATACAGGAATACTTAGACCACAGCTCTGGCGTTAATATATAAATAAAATATTTAATACACCTGCAAAACTTCAGAAAGTATAATCCCAGATAATGTTAAACAATAAAGAGCTTACCAAGACCATATTATTGAAACTGCATTTATTAAATAGCGATAGATATATTTATTCAAAATCATATCATAGTTGCATAAATAACAATTATGTGCATAGCCCCAGGTTAGGCAAATCAAGTCCCCATGTCCACCTCTACAACTGCAAACTATCCCAAAAATGTAACCTCAGACTATGCACATAATAAATGACAATAGAACTGCATAATCATAATCATATTCATAATCGTAATTGTAATTAATAATCGTAATATAATTATCATGACATTATTATAACTTAAGACTAAATTTCAATTATCGAATACTACAACTTAGATACAAATTAAAAATTACATTAAATATAGCATATATATCTTAAAAGTATTAACAATCTGATTGCATGCAATTGAGAATACCAAATTTAATTTTTGGTCATTACTCATACATTTTATTGTTTGATGTTTGCGTTTTGCGGTTTGTTTTTCTTTTTAAAGCGTGCGCCGCAAAATGCAAACAAATCATTTTCAATAAGAAATTGAATTAAATTTGTTAAAAAAATTTAAAAAATGCTCAAAGCAATACAGTTTTTATGTTTTGTTTGTTTTTAAAGTACAATAATAAATAACAAATGTATAAGCATGTATGTATATAATTTTAAAAATAATTAAAATAATATTTCAACTCGGGCAATGGGGCTAAGGAGTTGACAGAACGTGAAAAAATATACAGTTTTAAAATTGTAAATATTTTGTTGTTGCATGTGTGTATATATATGTATGTATGAGCTCTTTTAACTGTTATATATTATTTATATTTATATATGTATACATATGTATAGGTATATGTATAATTAGAGTGCATACAATATTATGACTTGTTTCATTTGTTCTCTCAACATTTTGAATGTGATTTGTATGTTTAATATGAAAATACGCATGTGTGTGTGTGTGTGTGTGTCTGTTTGTTTCTGCCCTTAAACTCATCTACTGGCGCTTGTAAAATAGCTGTGTATACATATCGTTCTCTCTTTCTCTCGTTTCAACTATCATCTATAAAATATATAGAACCTGGCTTATGAAAAAAATCTGTCAAAAAAATCTACAACATTCTGTTTAAGGCTTTCCAAAGGTTCGTCAGACTATTTAAATATGTGATTTAGGAAAAACCAACCGAAACAATATACCACTCATAATTAGTTAAACCTTCTTATATATGTTCGTGTGCTGTACAATGATAATGATAATGAGATGGATGTATATAAATTTTAGCAGCTGTGGCAAATGGATGACTTGATGCATGTATGACGATGATGGTGCAGGTTAAGATGTATGTAGAATATTCTAGGCAATTTGGTCAATGCTTCTGAGCAACATGCACAAGGTTTACAATATATACTATATATGTATGTATGGTTTATCATCCGATTCATGTGGCTAAATAGCTTGCTGCACATGTGTAAAAGCATTATTCAACTTATTCAACTGAGCTAGGCCCAGGGCCCAGGGATCCATAAAGACTAAGAGCTGGATTGAGCGGACGCCTTAACACCAGTCGGCCGTGTATGAAAAGTCCTGGAAAAGCAACTGCTCGTCGTCGGACAAATGTCGCGGCTCCTTTGGCGGCGTCAGCTGTGCCTTCTCCGACGTGAACTCCTCATCAAAGTTCGAGACATCCTCCAAATGATTCTGTAAAGCAATTGAAACGAGTTTAGATGCGGATAATTCTATAGTTCTGTGTTGATTGCAACTTACAATGGTGGGAACAAATGGTGGCTTGACCTTGCGCAGCAGCAAATCATCCCAAACGATGGAGCGGAAGAACGCCTGCTTCTTGACATCCTCCGCATCGCGCTCCGATGAGCCCAGACGTCGTTCTGGATTCTTTCGTAGCAGCTGCATATAAAATAAAGATAAATAAGTTAAGTTGAACTTGATATGCGTCTATTCTAAACACTCACCCGGCGCATGACGGCTATGGCCTCCAGTGAGAGGAAACGCGGATAGCGCACCTCATCGTTAACAATTGAATCAAAGACTTCCTCCTCATCATCGCCAGGGAACGGTGACTGCAAAACGCAAAGCAATTAGCAAAGCAATTCAATTTGTCTCACTTTTTTCGATTCACTTACCTCGCCCACCAGCATCTCAAAGATGAGCACACCGAGTCCCCACCAGTCAACGGCACGTGTGTACGATGTCTCAGTTAGCACCTCGGGGGCCAGGAACTCGGGCGTGCCGCAGAAGGTGCCGGTGCGATCACCAAAGCCCATGCCCTCTTTGCACAGACCAAAGTCGGCAATCTTGACATAGCCATCCGTATCAAGCAGCAAGTTGTCCAGCTTCAGATCGCGATATATGATCTTGTTCTCATGCAGATACTGCAGACCCAGCACCACACAAGCGGCATAGAAAACAGCGCGCGGCTCCAAGAACACATCTGTGTGAATGTGCATCATCAGATCACCGCCGGCGGCATATTCCATCACAAAGCAGACGTGTTGCTAAATTAAAAACAATAATAAGTTGTTAAAAGTTGTATGACATAAGGTAGTTAATTACTGGGTAATTACTTTATAAAAATGTTAGTAATTAAAGGGGATACTTGGAATTGCTCAAGTAATTGCTAGCTTTAATTTTGATGCTAACAATAAATTATGTTAATGCCACCGAGAATTTTCTAGTTACTTTTTTTAATTTGCAGTCAATCAGCAAAGTAATTGTCCTTAGTAGATTTAATTACTTGAGTAATTACAACTTTTTTATCATGTGTGTTGATAATGAATTATTTATCAAACTTTAAACTTTAAAATACTTCATTACTTGAGTAATTACGTGCAAATATATTTGTAATTATATATATATTAATTACATAATGATATGTACATATCTATATTTATAGGTAGTTACATAGACAACTCACCTCTGTTTGGAAGCACGAGTACAAGTTGACTAAGAACGGATGCCGCATGGCATTGGCCACCTCAAAGATGCGCTTCTCGCTGAGCAGCGACTCCACCTCGTCGCGGGCAATGATGTCGCCCTTTTTGAGCGCCTTGATGGCATAGTACTGATTGTTGCTGCGCAGCTGCGACAATATCACCTTGCCAAAGTGTCCACGTCCCAGCACGCTCAACAGCCGGAAGTTGTCTATGGACAGCATACCGGCATTCGGTGGTGCTTGACCAGCACGTAGTGCCTCGTAGCCGGCGGGTTCGCGATATTGCAAACCACGCGCCACATTGCGACGTCCGCTGGTGGAGGCAGCTGCCCCAGATCCTGTTGCCTTGGCCACATTGAGCTCGTACTGATTGGCATAAATGGGCTGCTGCTGCTGCTGTTGTTGTTGTTGCTGCTGTTTGTCCTGTCGCTGTGTGGGTTGCGGGAACTGAGGTGCGCCGGCAGCGGCGCTGTTGCCATAAATGGTGGGCGTAGCCGGCTCTTGGATAATGGGCGAGGACTGCAAATAGGGCAACTGCTGCTGCTGCTGCTGCTGCTGTGTGCCCACATAAAGCTTGCCCAGCTGCGGTATTACCTGGTAGGAATAATATAAATATGATTTTAATATTATTGAACACACATTTAAAAGCGATTATTTATTGTTAGTATTTTTTGTGTGCAACTGGAAAGCTCTGAATAATTGTTGTTTTTTTTTACTTCTTTTACCTCATCAAGTGGCTTAACGCACTCAACAGTTTCTATTAGAACACTTTCAATAGCTACAGTGTCCGTGGCAGCATCCTCAATGTAGCAGCTGCTGCTGCTGCTGCTGATTGTTGGTGTTGGTGTTGCCTCAATGGGTACGAGCGTAATATGTACAAGATTGATTTTAGCCTGCAAGAATTTCTTTTTTTTGTTTACTTCAAATGCAGTTCGAGAGCGGTGACAACTGGTTATGAATCACAATAAAAAAAAAAATGTTACAAAACACATACAGGTGCAGTGGTTGATGTTGCTGTTGCTGCCAGCAACAGTTGTTGCATGGGCCTGGCCAAGGCCAGTTGATGAAATTGTTGCTGCGATTGCGGCTGTTGCTTCTGATGCTGTTGCAACTGCAGCGCACAAATTTGACGCACTAGCTGCGCAAAAGCCTGAAATGTTGGCAATATCATGGCGCTAGGAAAGCATTGCCAATAGATCGATTGACTAACAACAACTGAAGGCAGCCAAGTGCCAAAGTCATGACCAAAAGGCCAAGAGGTCTAAAAATTGCCAAGAAAATCGGACATCGCAAATGTGCTTAGCACTATATAGTACAAATATATATATATATATATATATATATAGTACAAATATATATATATATATATATATATATAGCAGCTATATACTTTTGCAGCGTGAAATCGTATTAAAATGGAAAAAACAGACAAAACGCTGACGTTTCGCTCGGGTGCAACGTGTGGGGGCAAGGACAGCGAGTGAGACACAAACAGTTACAGACATATATATGTACATATACAGGGTGACTCGTGACAATATACACATAGATATAAAGACATTTTTGCTGGCACGTGAAATGGTTGTTGTTCCTGCTTCTTATGCTTTAATATCAACTTGTCTATTTCAAGCACTTAAATCGTCTCATTAAGCATTCATTTTGCACACGTTATTTAGCTTGAAGTGTTGCGGTAGCTGCTTTCAAATTGTCAAATTTATATATGACATAGATTTTGGCTCGATATTTGCAAAGATTTCTGGGTAGACTATATTAGCTAAGTGTGTCATTTGGGCTAAGAAGTGAAATTATGCTAGCTTTCCTGTTTCTCCTATTTTATCATTAGAATATATAAGTTAATTGATATTAAGCTTCAAGTTTGAACAGGCAGAAAACCGTTGCGAACCTATCAATCATATAATTTAGGCAACATACTTATAAGAATATTATTATATTCGATCACTGTTAGAGGGTATTTTCTCGACGTTCATATTTGACTTGGAAATTCTCACGTTTTTTTATAAATCTATTTGTATTTTTTTTTTTGTTATTTATAAAGCTGAATTTTTCTTTGACGTTCTTAAAGAGTATTTACTGTTCGACTTAAAATATAAGTTGACAATTATACAACATTCAGAGCTTTCATTTTGATTTTAAATACTTATAAGAATAAAATAGAATTAATAACTTTTCTACGGTTAAAGCTGCACTTTGAAGATGGCGCCTCATTAGTTAAAATACTTTCTATTAACATGCACATAACAGTTGCTGTTAGCTGAACTACATGTGCATGTTGTGGTGCTGTTAATGCGATAGCAAGACTTTTAGTTAACATATCAAATAAGACAAGCTGTTAACTGAACTCTATATGTTTATGTTGTATTGCTGTTAATGCGCTGTTGCTGTTGTTGTTATTCTACATTATGTGTGCATGTGTGAGTGTGCTTTTATGTACATACAGTTATTGGTTAGCATAAGGTGAATTTAGAGCAGGATTGCAGGGAATATAACAACAGTTAATACTGAAGCAGCTGTCAAATAACATTAACATTAACATTAACAGTGACAGTGACAATAACAGTAACAAAACACCAGTAACAATAACATAAAGGGCTGCAAACGGCAGCACGAAGTCAGTTAAAGGACAAAAAACCAAACCATAGCCGAAACAAAAATAGGAATCAAATGAAAAACCACCTAACCTCCACACAGAATCGATCGGCACTGGAACTGTGACTGGACTGCAGCCCACCGCCGTATAAATACTCATCATCATCCTCCGGATACTCAACCAGTGGCGACACAGACTTTGGCTCGTCATCATCATGGCCACCCCCCCGACCGCCCAGGATCACCACCGGCGGCAGCGTGAGCACTGGACAATGCAGCTGCTGCTCCACCGAGGATGAGGCACCCGGCACGGCTGGAGGAGCACCTGGTGGCTTCTCGGACAGCTGGAACTGAAACGGGTTGCGTATTGGTAAGGAGAGCTCACTAGCGCTTTGTTGCCTCTGATGATTTTGTTGGTGAGGTTGGTGAGTTTGGCGACTACTGTTGGTTAGTGTTTCATTAGGGGGCGTTGCTGGCGACTCTTGCAGGGGCATAACGGTCTCTATCTGCATTATGTGCAGTGCGGCCATTTGACCCGTACTCGGCCTTTGTTGATCCCTCTGCTGCTGCTGCTGCTGCTGTAGTTTCTCGAGCAGATCCTGTTCCAGCTGCAGCTGCTCCTTGGACCAGCCGGGCGACTGCTGTGTGTGCAGCAGGCGGCGCAATGTGTTTGGATGCGATTCCATTTCGGAGAGGAAGTCAAATTCGTGCAATGCATCCTGCAACTGTCGACGATTAACGGCATCATGACAGGAGACGCATACACACACACGCACACACACACATACACACGCAAAGCATAAAGCAACAGCAGGCAAGAGGAGATTGGAGAGAGAGTGGAATAAAGAGAGCAGACGAGAAAATGGGGGGAGATAAGCACTCGACTGTTGATGAGATGTTTTAAAGTGCAGTGAAGGCGACAGACACACCAAAGGACAAAGGACAGGTGCAGAGAGAGAAAGCAGAAAGAGAAAGAGGGAAACAGAGAGAGAAAGAGCGATGCAAATGTAGAAAGTGGAAGAGGTGAATGTGATAAGAGGTAAATAAGTCAATAGAAGAAGCAGAAACCGAACTCGAGAAATAGAGAGAATGAGAGAGAGAGAGCGAGAAAGAGAAAGAGAGAGCTAAGCAGAAGCAATGTGTGAATATGGTTGGAAAAATAATGATGTCCTTATAATACTCAACTAGTGCTCTCTCGCTGAAAAACTTTTCTTCGCTGAACTATTTCGAAATAAACTCCTGATCTAACAGTTGAACCCGGCAAGACTTGAGAAGATATTTAAAGAGTGGTCTTTGGAACTAGGTTACAATTTGGACTACAACAATATTGTCTAATCTAAAGAAATATCATTAAGCTTATTTAAAAAGACCTTGCTTTACGGATATAGTACAAAACATTGTAATTTAGCCAGAAGCTTAAAGGAACAAATTATTAAGCTTTAAAAATACTTTGGTAAAAGTGTAGTTCAGTGCAGCTGATCTAGCTAGGAGTTCTAAGAAATGAGTAAAAATGAAACTAGTTTAAAATATTGCTCAAAGATTATAAAGCAAAAAACTTAATAATGATTTAGTCGCAAAACTGTTGAAAGGTGTTGAAAGTATTTCAAAACTGCTTCGCTCTAAAAAATAAATGACTCTAAAGAAGCTTTTGAAGTTGATAATGATGTGTGGCAGGCAAATACAAGTCGAAAATAATATGATGATCATTTGAAATTTGAAAACCAGCAGCCAAATGAAGCTCAACGTCGTGTCTGTTCTGTATGGAGTTTTGGGTTGGTATTCAGATGATGATATATGGATATATCAAATGGATATGTACAGCTACAAAAAAAGGAAACCAACACCAAAGCATATATATGACTATACAGATGGGATGAGTAAATAAATATGTACAGAATGAGCAGCTCTGGCAAAGGCACAACGATCAAATCGACTACAGAGAATACAGCTATAGATTTATATTGGTTTGTATATGTATAGGAGTATATATGTATGTATAGGTAGAGTTGTGTGTTTGCTATACAGTTGCCAGGCATAGAGTAGAGTTAAGCTGCTTACCTCCTGATCCAGCACGGGCGTCACGACCTTGACCACAGGCGGCGGTGGCGGCGCTGTGGTGGGTGCTGCAGTGCGTCCGGGCGGCGTCTTTCCAGCCAGCTGCAGGCTGAGCGAATTGGGTCTGGCCGCGTTCGAGTTGTTGCTGGCCGGCGGCGTCTCTGGTGGCAACACACTGATGCCCTGCATGTGCATGGAGAGCGGACGCAGACCGCTCAAGCCGCTCGAGGCGGGATCGGGATACTCGCCGGGCGTCTCGACATGCTCGTGCAGACCCGCTTCGGGATCGAATTCCATGTTCTGTGCCTGCTCGCCAGGCGAATACGGCTCCGGTTCGATGGCCAACGCATCCGAGGAGGGCGTCCGCGATATGGGCGACTCTGAGCCGCGGGAGGCGGCACTGCTGGGCAGCGGAGAGGAGGCGCGTCCAGTGGCAGCTGTGCTTGCATTGCTGCCGGTGCCCATATGCACATGATTGGGCGCATTGCGCTTGAGCAGTCGCCCCCAGGTGGCCACATTAATGTTCATCTGCTTGGCACGCGGTATATTCTTGGCCTGCTGCCGATTGAAGATCATGCGCTGGCGGCGCAGCTTGGGCTTTTGCGAGATCATCGGATTGAGAAACTTGACCTCGGCAAAGAGCAGACCCTGCGGCTCCAGCTGAAGCGCCATGCCGTGACGCACATCGTCGATGAACTCCTCGAGCCGGAGCACCTTGACGGCGCACAGGGATCGCCAGTCGCGCCAATAGACGCTAATTTCCAGCTCCCGGGAGCGATCTAGATCGATGGAGAAGCGCTGATCCCAGGCCTGCTGTGAGCAGGGCTTCCACGAGGTTTGTCCCACCGTGATGTTGTCCAGCTTGATGACGGCCATGATCTCAATGGAGGTCTCGTCCTTGACGGAGTAGCTCTTGGAGCTGCTGCGCGAGGTAACGCCCTTAACAAAGCTGCGCAAATCACCCGGACTAGAGCTGTTGTCCTTGTCACGCCGCGAACGTCCGGGCACATCCTCCAGCAGATCCTGGCAGCCCATCAGACGCACCTCCAGCTTGCCGGTAACACTGGCACAACGTCCCAGCGACGATACTGACTGATACGACTTGCCCCCCAGCAGTCCACCCGGCCCGCTCTGCAGCGATGTGTAATGAACCGGCGCCGGCGATGTTGACTGCTGCACTATTTGCAGCTCCTTTTTCAGCAACTGGGCGGTGGGCGAGTCGGCGGGCAGCTCCTGGCGTCGCAGTTCCAAGGAGTAGCGCAAGAGATCAAGTTTACGCGACGATTCCGATAAGCGACCATGTGCCTAAAAAATTAGAAAAATAAATACAATTTTAATTATACGTTGTAATTTTTGAAAATCAGAATTCTTGAGTATAAAAACAACTTGTGTGTGTGTTTTACAAACTACTTTATTTTATTAATTTATTACATGATTATAAAACATTAAACTGATTCAGCGCACATTTGGTTGTGTGAGGAACATTGTAAACAGTATTAAGAACTTAAGTTTCTAGTTCAGGGCACAGCTATGGGTTCGATCGGATTGGGATTGGTATTGGTATTGAGATTGGGTGTTGTGTTTGGGACTTAATGGAGTGACAACTTACGCCGAGTGTTAAATGCAAGCTAAAAGAAAATCAAAAGTTTTAATAAATTCGATGATAACCGAAGTTTTAGGACCATTGCAGAGTAACCATTCTTATTATTACATATAATTAAAAACTAAACAACAGGCGTAATTATATTTCATCAAAAATAATGATTGTAATATAACTATAGCTTTATGATTTCTATATACCAATAACCAATATTAGAGTTAAGGAACTGAATAAAAAAAACCTAAAAAAAAAAAAAATTAAAACTGAAAATGTTATATTCATTGAAAACTGTGATTCCAATTCATGAAAACTTCAAATTTTCATGGGCTACAATTTAAAGGACTTGCATGTTTAGTAGTTTTTAAATATTATCTAAGTATCTCTAAACACGCCTTAGAATATTGTTGACAAAAGATTCTCATCTCTTCAAGATATATTTTTCATTAGATTATCTCCTTTGTTTAAGGGTAATAATGTAATTAGTTCTTCTACACGCTTCATATTTAACCTCACTCTATTCTATAATCGGTTATTTTATTTCATATAAAGTTTTTGTTTATACTTATTTCCTAGACATTTACGGAATACTTTACAAGCAGACGGACATTTAATTGAATCTCTTTAGCCTCTGCAATGGTTTGTTCCAGCAATATTCAATCCTATAACTATTCCAACTAAGGCAGCGCTCGTCGCAGCATTGGACGCTCGCCAAGTGAGAAGGCGCGTCCGCGCAGCTGGAAACGTTCGGCCAGCCAGCGCTGGCAGCTCTCGCAGTGGCAGTTAGGATTCTTGGTGGGTCCGACATGATGGCCCGGTTTGCGCATGGCAACCACATTGCCAAAGCGTCGCGCCTTCTCCAGATGCTCGTGCGTGTAGCCCGAAACGCTGGTGGAGGTTTCACTGGCCAAGCTGGGACTATCACGCGAGATCTCGAAGCGACGCGCGGGCAGCGGCGAGGGCGCAGCGACAGTGCCAAATGTGGTTGCCGAGGTGGTGCTGGGTGGCGCCTCGCTGCCGCAGCGCACCACAGTGCTGGCCGCGGAGAGCAGCTGTGGCGAGCTGCGTTCCGAGGAGGGCGTACCCGATGCCGCCTGCACGCTAAGATTATCACGCGCCTCGCTCTTCCAGCGATAGCCAGCATGCAAACGCTTGAAAGGATCGATGACAGCTCCAGCTGCTGCAGTTGTGACTGGCGCGGACTGTGGCGGTGATTCCGGGCTGGCGGGCGGACCAAAGAACTGCAAGAACCCAGGACGATTGCGTGCAAGCGACAGTTGCTGCAGTTGGCGTCCTGGATAGGTATTGTAGCCCACATTGTATTCGGAGAAACCATCCGATTCGGAGGGCAGCGTATCGCTGCGCTGAAACGATCCATGTTGCGACTGCACCTCCGTTATGGTTGTCAGCGGTGGATGCGGTGACGTTGAGGCAGGCAAGGGATGCTGCTGATGATAATTCTGGTGCTGATGCTGATGCTGCTGCAGTTGCTCTGTGGAGTGTTGACGTGACCAGAGTCGCTCCATTTGCCTGATGCGCACCCGATCCAGCGAGTTCTCATAGTCGAAGCTATCGGATTTGGTGAGCTGTGCACAAGCAGCAAGGCTGGGCGTGTCCAACTCATCGGTGTCCTTCCACGAGGAGTCCACACAGTCGCCGGCCAGAACGCTGGACACGCTGCTGCAAGTCGCATCACGTGGCATTGTCGAACGCGAGGAGTTCGGGTAGGCACTGCTGCTCTGCGTCTCATCGCTCGGCTGGCGCATGTATTTGTGGCGCAGATTGGCCAATTTGGCGGCACGCTGATCGCCAATGTGCTTGCGGAAGAGCAGCTGCTTGGACTCGTTGACCTCCTCGGCGGTGCTGCACTTGGTGATGGCATGACCCAAGCTGAGCTTATCCTGCTGCTGTGGGGATTTATTTGCCAGGCGGCGTGGCAAAGCGGCGCCCGAGATGCGCTGATGACGCAACAGCATCTGCTCATTGTCCAGCACCGTCTGTGGCGTCGAATTGGAGTCCAGCTCGTAGTGATGCTGTTGCTCATCTCTGCTGCTGTCAGAGTCACTGCTGCTGCTACTGCTGCTCGCCTCCGCATCCGCCTGCTCATCTCGCTCATCCTCCTCGGAGCCCGTGCAATAGACATCAATGTGCACGGTGCGCGGCTTCTTCTCGCCCAGATTGGGCAGACGTGGAGATGTTTGACTTGATGTTGTCGGCAGCGGCGGTATGCGCGGCAGCGATGCCGATTTGAATGTGGACGAGGGCGTTATGGGCGTGGTCGTAGGCGTGGGCGAATAGGTGGGCTAGAATAGAAGCAACAGAGTTACTAGAGCTTTAAATGGTTTGGTCTCTATAATCACTCACCACATAGTTGTTCGCCTCCTCCGCTTGCCGCCTGCTGGCAAAATTCATGAGCGCTTCGGTTGTTGCACGTCGCTGCTCGTAGGCGGGCCGACGCCGCTGCCGCTCCTCCGTATCGCTCGTCTGCGAGCAGGCGTCGCGCAGCTGCTGCGCTCGCACCTGGCTGTGATAAACAAAGGGCTCGTTCACCGTATCTAATTGTTGCTGCTGTGGCAGAAAGTCTGCCACGGCGGAGACAACAATGTTGCAAGTGCTGCGGCAACGTGTGCCGCACAGCTGAGCTGTTACTCCGCCAGGAGTCGCCTGCTCCCCCGCTGCGCCTGCAGCTGGCTGTGTGTGCCGCGAAGCTTGCGGACTGCCAAAGGCTGAGTCTGCATAAGTGGTCGCCGAGGAGTTGGTGCTGCGAAAACTCGTAGCAGCCGTTGCCTGTAGAAAACTCTTCCAAATTAAGACCACTGTTCTTTGTATATGAGTATTTTTCAGAGGCCTGTATTTTCTCAATGTCTAGTTATGTATTTTCTTCATGATAAAGTGGGTTTTTACTTCATTTACTTTCTCAATGCCTGTGCACATTTTATCGATCTTAGTAATCGATAAAAGTATTTCTTACTTATTTTAAGTATTATCTGATTTTACAGAATATTTGTACTTTATTAAAATTGAAAACGAAATTCGATTGAATGAAGTCAAAGAAAATTGAGTTTAAAATATATGAACATCGCAAATTCTTTTAAATTTATGGACATTGATTTAAAAAAGGCGAACAATCGATTTTTCATTACATTGACTTTATTTTAGTGCTGTGAGAAAATTGAATTCGACTTAACATTTATGGAAATTTATTTACGCCAAAACGAGGGATCGACACTTTATCGGGCAGATAAAATCATGTAAAATTTAGTTAAACCCCACCTTAACTGGTGACATTGAGAAAACGTGCCTTATCTTAACTACGCTTACCTTCTCGGGCTCCGTTTCTGGTTCCTGTGTGGGCGTGCACCACTTGTACACCACACGCACCGGATGCAGTGGCTCCTGTGCGCTAAACTCCCGCTGCACTGGCTCACCGGCGCGCGCGAATGTCAGCTGTGCACGCACCGTCCACTCGGCGGTCAGCTCATGAGGCAGCGGGACTGGTTCCGCCTCCTCGCGATTGTTGCCGCTGCTGCTCATGACGCTGCCTTTTAGGCACACATGTTGCTTAAGGTGCCGCCTTCGATGGGTGGGCGATTTTTTCTATATACAACACACGATCTGCACAGATACGCGGCATATAGTTTTTATATTCTTATAGATTATGCTATAAATATAACACACAAAACGTTGCTCTTGATAGTTTGGCAAACACAAACGCACAGACTAAAATATTGCGAGGGTATTTTCAAAAGTTGTCAAGCTTGATATGAAAATCTATGTGCGACTTATTTCTATCAAATATATTGAGAAAAATAAAATCATAGTTCCACTTGTATAAACCATTTTTATTAAGCTGAACCAAAAATTGTATATATTCAATTGTAATTTTTTTTCATAAGAACTTTTCAAAATGTTCTAACAGTCTAAGAAGTGTGCAAATAATTAAATTATTTAATAATTTATAGCCACAAATAAAAATCCATAGCCCAAAAGAGCACAGGAAACGGCTATAAATAACTTGTATAGATAATTTCCAACATAAAATGATTGATTAATATGACGTACGTATTGCTATCTGAATCATCCAATTCTAATTATAAACTGGCAACATAAAGACTTTTTCTTAATTAAAAGACATAAGCCACTATGAAATCAAAGAAAAGTTTGAACAAAATTAATTGACATATATAAAAACCAATTAATTAATTGGCCATCATTTATTCCAATTCGTTTGAAACAGAGAGAACTAATTGAAATAAGTTTCTTTTAGATTTCAATTTCAAGCACTGTCACTTTTTTTAAAGCCGCCCTCGTAAGGTGGGCGATTTATATTGTTATTTGTTGCCTTTTGATACTTTTAATTATAATCTTTATAATTTTTTTTTTTTTTTTTTTTTGTATATTTAGCTACTCACAAAAACACTTTCGTTTTTATTTTATTTCTATTTTTTGTTCACTTGGCATGTAAAATTGTGTTTCTAATTTTATGTGCATTTATTTATAAATTCTCTCGTCTTTTATTGTGGTTGTTGTTGTTGTAAAATACTAAAATCGCAAGATGACCCCAAAAGCCAATTCGAGTAAACCACGCACGAAAATAAAATGCAGCTTGAAAAAAATATGAAATAAAAAAAATTACGCAATTTTATTTTTAACTGATTGTTAAAGTATAGAAAATTAACTCGAAACACGCTGCGTATGCGTAATGTATTTTATGCCTGGAATTTCAGTGAAGTCGTGTGTGTTTATGTATGTGTGTCTGTATGTGTGTCTGTATGTGTGTGTGTGCGTGTGTGAAGCGCTTATAGTTTATGCGAGTGTCTCTTTTAATTACATATGCATAAAGTTTAAACAGAAAACAAATCACAAAAAAACCGCCGCAGACTAACAAAAATAATTAAAAATTAAAAAAAATTAATTTCAAGAAAAAAACGACACACGGCAAACAAAAAGAAAGAAAACGCAAAACGCGCACGTAGCCCACACGGCAACTGAACTCAAACTGATGAAATGCGTGAAAATTCGCTAGAGAAACAATTTTCCGCTTTCAAGCAGCAGGCAGAACGGCACAGAATTTGGCTGTTCTCTCTCTCAAATATGTATGCATATAAATATATATTCTAGCAACTCTATATGTATATATGCATGTATGTTCGTGTTCAGCATAGTTCTATTAATGTTTAGCAAACAGACAAACGAGCAAAGGGCATTTGGCCGATGCTTTTGTTTATCGCCCAATAAAAACTAACCGAAACCAGCCGAAACATTCAAAAAACATCTGTTGACTGCTTGCATCTGTTTATGTCAAAAACTGCACTCCTCTCCAGCAAGAATGTCAGCCGACCCCCCAAAATCCGTGCCGTGGCATTTTAAAACAAATAAATAAGGCCTGCAAATAGAATAGAACACGTTCTCTACGACTATGAACTATATAGGTCAGTCCTCTATTGGAGTAACAAAAAAAAAAAACAGAGAAAACAAAACCACAGCATCAGCTGAACAGATAAATCACAAACATGGGGACAGGGCAGTGATCTGTTCCACGCGACAGGAAGTCGTATAATTTGTGAAATAAATTGAGAAAAAAGGGAAATGAGAGATACGATCCGAATTTTAAATACTCTTGAAAGGGTATTTTGCTAGATGCTGGTACTTTGATGGTTTTGGAAGGGGTAATTAAACTCAAAAGTAATCTCAAATCTAGCTGTATAAAGCCTACAAAAAGTAGGCATATTGTCATTCTAAACAAGAACCACTCTTCTCTATGTACTTATGAAATTGTAAAATGTAATCCATCAACCCTGCACCCAACTAAGTACTTAATCTTAAACGTTACTCATTAATTCATACTTTGTTTCCTTGTGACTCAGCCAAACTGCTTACCAAAATGCATATACCCTTTGTAAAAGATTAAAATTCAATACAAGGCTCTGTCCCTGGCCAAAAACTCATTTTGAAATTGTGTGCATATTTTCGAGCATCTTTTGCAAGAACTCGCCAGTAAATTAATGAGGCGACAGTTAGCACTTAAAACACAAAAAGAAATCAAATATCGCACGAGAGCGAAAAATTGAAATATTTTTGAACAGCCGCGTAATTAGCCTCGTTTCATTTTCGTGTGTGCGACGCGCATTGCCTTAAGGCAAACGTGGCGTATACGCAACGCAGCACAACGCATGTGCACATGAATCATACGCCGTGTGGCACACGCCGCAGCTGCTGCTGCCGCTGCTCTCTCACTCGTAAAAGGGGCAGGCCCAAACGTTATGGCCCGCCCAACCCCGCGCGCTCCTTGTGCTTACCTGGCCACCGGCCAGTTCTAATTATTATTTAGGTTAATCTAATTAACGTTAAGTGGCAAGTGAAAAAATGGCAGTCGCCCACTCACCTCTTGCAGTGCCTTCTTGTCTGGCGCACGATTCGCCGTCTGCAGCGTGCGTATGACATTCTTGGCACCATCGACGACAGCCGCCTCGATGCGCAGCCGATGGCGCAGCTCCTCGATGCGCTCCTCCAGCGTCGTTTCCAGGCTCTGCGGCTGCATGGTGCCACCGCCGTTGCCACCAATCACACCATGCTCATCGGTCAGCTGTCGGGCGGCCTTCATTCGATCCGCCTGCTCGCGATTCTGTTTGACTTTGATGATGCGCAGGCGCAGAAACTCGATTTTGGCCTTCGAGTCCGCCAGCATCTGATGCGCCTCCGCGAGCAGCTTCTTATCGCAGCCAATGCCCAGCGATTGTATCATATTCTCGGCGCCCGCCTTCACCTTCATCTCGATCTGCAGCTGCTTCTCCAGCGAGGCCAGCACTTTGTCATTGGGCGTCGGTGGTGCACCTCCACCGCCAGCCATCGCATTATTCCCACCCAATCCGCCGGCGGCTCCGGCGAACTGTGCAGCGCCACTGCCATCAATGGTGAAGGCAATCGATTCTGTAAGCAAACATGGCAAATAATGTTTAATCAGATTAGGGGATAATTGGCAACACAAACTAGTTTATATCCTGTAGTTTAGTTGATACAAGAGGGTATATTGTCTCAATTTACTTTAAGCATGGATTAGGTTTAAATAGTGGCGACATAAAATTGTGTATACCCGGTTGGTGAGAGGTATAAAAAGGTATATTGGCTAAAATATTGTATTCCCTTTAGTTAGGTATCGAAAGGTATATTGGCTAACAACAAAAACTAACCCCATTCACAGAGTGTGGTTTAATATTGCAACTATAACCGAATACACGAGTATACCCTGTAGTAAGAAAGTATTAGAGGGTATATATGCTGAGAAATAAGTGTGCAACAGCTACAAACAATATTGGTATATATAATAATCAATTACGATATTACATGTATATATAGTAAACCCTGCCGATAAAAAGTATATTTAAATCTTCTGAAATATGTAGCCTAGAAAAAATGTATTTTAAAATCCATAATATCCACTTAAATAACATATTTCTGCTATTTCCCACACTTTACAGGATATATTGTAGTGCAATCAGGCACTGCTGCTTGCCAATTAACTGCAATCGCTGCTCTTAGATACGATTAATAGCTGCCCTTGACATCATTGCCTCCCAGCTGCTCACTTGGGGTGTCAAATCGTTTAACCTGCAGCTACATTTAGCCACATGCTGTCAAAGGTCGAGGGTCAAAGTGGCGTCCACAGCGATATTACTGTGATTAAACACGTAGTGGCGTCCACAGGTCAATTCACTTGACCGACAGCTGTAGACACCCCCGTGCGCCCTTTGACATGATTTGTTTACAGTTTGTCAACAAGCACTTGAATTCAAGTGCAGCAAAAGGTAAGCTGGGGAAAGGAGGTGGCAGCCATGCAACAAGTGTGGCAAGGTAAAGTGGGCAAATTTAATAAATTATACGATGGTGCACATATACTAGAACTAGAACTAGAACTAGAACTATCTACTATAAAATGCAAACTTATTTGCTTGAATTTTAATTGGAATAGAATCGAAAAGATTATTTTTAGAAAATAATTATTAGAATCTAAAGATAAATCATAATTGTTTCAAACAAATACTAAATATTTAAATTCTTCTAAATTAGTCGAAATTAGAATGTAATATTTGAAGGTATAAATTTGCTATATATAAATCAATATATATATATTATTTAATGTCTGTTTAGCATATCAAAATTTAGATACAAACGCTCCTAAATCGAGTCTTTTCATAGCATCCAAAAATTAAGGCCAAATAAGCACATATTTTATGTATTTATGAAGTGCATAAATACTTTGCATAAAACTCTTTTTAAATTTTCGCCCCAACGTGAATGGTAATCTATGTTGAACGCTGCATAGGAAAAACAGCAATGAAATGTTTGTTGCACTTTGCTGGCAGCTGCTGCCAAACATGTCAATCAATTCAGCACATTGAATCTCATGAAGCTTTCAGCGCCGCACAATGCAGATGCTAAAGATGTTTATCATCATGATGATGATGAAGATGATGCTGCTCTTGTTATTGTTGATGATAGCAGCGGAGATGGTTGCTGATGGCTGCCGGTGGCTGCAGCTGGTTGCTTCAACCAAACACGGAAGCAGATAGAACAACGAACCAGTCAGTAGAACATATCGAAACGTTGAGCAGTCACATTCAGCTAAATATTTCATGCCACTTGTGTCAATAGTTGAAAAAAGAAAAACATAACAAAAAAAAAGAGAAAAAAAACAACTTAACAAGCTGCTCTAGTTAAGACTGCTAGACTTAGAGATACTCTGTTTATTAGAATTTAATGAAATTACTATAGATAGAAATATGTTTTGGAATCTAAAATGTAAAAGCATTTCTTGCCTGCTTTTTAAATATACTTGCATAACTTCTGAACAGCTTAACATTTTAACGAACTTTGAAGGCATATCTTTAAAATGTTTCAATTAATTTTTATAGAATTTATATAATTTTAAAAACATTTAATCTGTGTATAGCACCAGATACTCGGAGATAGTCAGATAAACAAGTTTTCAATAAAAGACGTAACTGGAATACAAATACCATTAAGCGGTAATGCTTATATTTTTGACAATTACAGGGTATAGCATAATAAAATAAAGTGAAGCACAAAAACTTGACACTTAGCCAAGTGTTTTGTTACAGATACGAGCGAGCATAAACGATCAACGATAAACGCACAAGTATTTCGCGCCTGTTAATGTAAGAGAACACGCAAAGCAAGACATAGATACAGATACAAATGTATATGTATGTATGTGTACAGTGTACACAGATAGATGCATAACGAGACAGTTGACAGGTTTGCGTGACAAGCGGTCGTAAAAGATACAGTTGCAGTTACTTTGAGATACTTTCAGCAGTTTTTTTTTTTAATTTTTTTTATTTTTTTTGGGTAGTGGTAAAATGTCCAGGTTGTTGCGCAAGTTTGAAGTTGGCTTAGACAAAACCTTGGGTTAAGTAATTCTGTTCAGTGGCTTACCTTGACCATTGCTATTGACCGCCGTATTGGCGGACGTTAGCAGTATTTGACTTTCCAGTTCCTGCAGCTCCGATTTCAGTTCGGCTAGTTTGCTTTTGCTCTTCTTGACCAGAATGGCAACATCGCTGAGCGAACGACGATCCTTGGCGACCTCTCGCAACTTTTCGGCGCCCTCTTTGATCTTCAGCTCCTTGCGTATCTCGCGCCGTATGGCCTCTTTGATCTCCTCGAGCCGTATGGACATACAGCTCTCGGGCAGATTCTCTGTGAAGCCATACTTATGACTGAGCTCATACAGAACGGGATGCTTGATGTATTCGCCCTGCAAAGCAAATGAGATAATTTGGAAAGAAAGTTACAAATTGTTTACATGGGTGGTTTTCATTTATTTGATTTTTGCCTGCCTGTTGGATTAGTTCGCCCGAAGCATTTACCGTATCTGTATAAAAAAGTCCCCCCGTGGGTGACTCAAAATTCGAGACGAGACGATTCCACAATTTCGAGGCACTCGCTCGACGCCTCACGGAAGACTTTGTTGCGCCCCTGTGGTTGCGGGGCAGTGTATTGCATTGGCGAGTGTTGAAATCTGTGGCGGAGCTGAGCTCCTCTTTGGGAATCTCGCCTTTCGACTGCGAGCTCAACATGCTGCGTATTCTCTTTACAAAGCTAGACATTTTTCAAGGGATTTGATTTCTGTTGAATTTCAATTTGGTTACGATTTTATTTGGTTTGTCTTTTTTACATGTGATAAATGTTTTTTGTTGGCTTGTTCAAGTTGGTGACCAGTTCATGGTAATTAGAAGACTTGTGTCGCCTTTTCACACGACTCACGACAGCTGCGAGTTATCAAGAAAATGTACAAGAGATTGTTCAAAAAGAGAGAGGAAACAACAACAACAACAATAAGAACAAGTTAGTTGCGACTGGTTCTAGATTGTCATGTCATCGTCGCATTGCATTGCGATATGAGAAAGTTAACAGAGTTGATAAAACACTATTTCTGTGCTCTTTTCCAAACATTTCCCATCTGATATCTATACAAGCTAACATTCAGCACAGCCCCAACAATTATGATGCAAATTAAAAGTTCTAATCAATTTCAAGCTGCAAACAATTTCTTTCACAACTTTCACGGCATTCAATTTGGTTTCCATTGAAATTAGTTGTAGAAAACTTTGCCCCAAATTGCAAAAGATGGAATTCATAGCAACTTTGTAGTGGAATTTATTGAAATAATTAATTGAAAAAGTATAATTTTTAGTTTCATTTATCGAAATTGTTTTCTCAATCTGAATTGCAAATAAATAATGTATTGAAGGAAGATTATCACAATTTATAACTAAAGTTATATTGTAGAAAACAATCAATAGTTATAGTTCTAATGCTAATTAAAAGTTTAAATCAATATCGAGCAATGAAAACAATTTTCATCAAAACTTTTACGGCACTCAATTTGGCTTCGATTCAAATTAATTGTAGAAAACTTTGCCCCAAATAGTGAAAGATTGCATATAAAAACTTTGCGGAAAAACTAATTGACGTCGATAAATGAAAAAGTAAAACAATCCTCAAATTACCTTTGTTAATTTCGAGTTTAAATAATCGAAAGTGTTTCCTTAATCGGAATTGCAAATAAATGATGTATAAAAGGAAGATAATTTACCGATATCAGGTATTCAGATATTCAGGTAATTTAAAGTCATATAGTTTGAAACAATCAAGAGTTTAATTATGATGCAAATTAAAAGATCTTATCAATTTCTAGTGGCAAACAATTTCCAGTTATTGAATTTATTGAACACTGAATTCTAAAAACGGTAAAAGATTTCATTAATAGAGAAACTATAGAAGAAGATTTATTGAAATGAGTGTTTCCGAAAGTAAAAGAATCTGCAAAAAGCGTTTAGTAATTGATTGCTGATTTGAATTTGCGGAAATAATCATTGCCATCCAATCTAAACAAACAAAAAAGGATAAATTGTAGGTGGGCAAACTTTTACAATGTACTCAATGCATTTATATATGTGTACTGTAGTAATAAACTTTTAATTCTAATCAAAAGCTTTCATTCATCCAAATCTCATATAAAGGGTAAATAAATAAAAGATATTCACACTTTAGCAATGTAATCTATTGTTGAAAGTACCTAACAATGAAATAATATGTTTGCTTGCTCATTTTTAAATTAAATAAAACCCATTTTTAAATATTATATAAAAAAAAATATTTATTGTTTACTCAAACATACATTGAATTACTCAACATACGAAGACAATTGCACAACACCATTCAATAAACTTGAAACTAAGCTAACTGAAGCTTTTATCTGAAATTTTTGTGAAACGCAAACTATTTTGTTTATATCATAAGAGCTTGAAGGCACACAGACAGTAAGCACAACATAGCACTATAAATATGTACGCACGTCTGATAAAGAAACACCATATATCTGATGACTGCTAAAAACATAAATATATGTACATATTTACGCACAGGAAATCAAGTATATAAATATATGCCTATTGTTTACTTTGGACTTTTTGTTTTTTAAGCAAACTTACAAAGTAAGCGAGAGCAATTATTTTTGTTGTATTATTATCAAGTGTAGACAGAATTTCAATGGAAAGCGTTCACTGTATTTTGTTGTTTTTTTTTTGTAGTCAAAAGCGTGGTGAATTTGCATTAATGAAAGGCAACTGTGAACTGTGTGTGTTGTAAACTGAACTTGACTCATGCCAATTAGCCCAATAAGGCAAGCGGCGGCGCACAGCAGCTGTCAGTTGGCCATATTTGTGAGCCATGAATATGCATAAGAATTTCTCCACACAGTGCCGGGATTTTGGCCCGGCCAAATGTAGAAAGCAACAATGAACTGTGGACAATAGAGGCGACCAAAGACTTATTGGAAGTCTTATTGGAAGCTAGTTAAAGCATTGATATATTTGATTGATTGTCAGCAGCAGTCGTAAAATGAACAATAAACATTTAAATTTCAAATACTCTTATACAACCACTTTCAGGGACGGCACAGACTGCGCAACGTTTT
Source organism: Drosophila maculinotata (assembly GCA_035045305.1). Taxonomy (NCBI): domain Eukaryota; kingdom Metazoa; phylum Arthropoda; class Insecta; order Diptera; family Drosophilidae; genus Drosophila; species Drosophila maculinotata. The sequence continues at coordinate 14,097,388 of JAWNPD010000387.1, forward strand.
CTTATCATTTTTTGGGTATTTTTTGTTGGCCCTGTAGACGCGATAAGCCTGGCCAACCAAGCTAACAACAACAAGAAATTTTCAAGCAGCTCGTTTGTTTATCCACACACACACACACACACACATACACACATTAAATTGTAGCCAAGATATGCTAAAAATGCTAAATATTTGGTGCTTTATCACATGCTTAGCCTTGCTGTATATAAAGACTTTTTTTTATATATATATATTTATATATTCCTATGTATTTTATACAATTTATAATATTTCACAAGCAACTTGTTGCAAACGCTTCTAATTTTCAGCTGCCCGCACGCCGCAACTATCGAACTTCGAGTGAAGTTAACGTCATTTCCCTGGGCAATAAATGTGACCGTCATACGAGCCACACACACACACACACACACCACACACACACAGCACAGACAACACACCTCGTGGGTGGGCGAAGTGAGCCGAACCGATTTATCACGAAGTTGGCTTACACAAGTGACTCACGAAGTAGCCAACTGGTTTCGGCTCTCTCAGTTGATGATAACACAACGCAGCTGATTGACCGCATCAACTGGCAACTGACAACTGACAGACGCTGATTGCATTTTGCAGTTACATTGCATCGATTAACCAACTGGCTGCTATCAAAGCTCTGGAGCCGGTTACAAGTCTCGTTCGACTATCTAGCAATACTAAATACCTTGAAATGGATGAGTTAGCCCATCGAAAGATTATGAAAACATTACAGCAACAGTTATTAATGGAAAAGTTATTGCAGTTTTATAGCCCACGTAATTATAAACTTGAAATTATTTAATCTTGGGCCCTATAAATAAGTAGCATGCAATTATAAAACTTCCTGCACATATGCATCTAATAGTTATTATGCTTTTTTTATGGCTCTGATATTTATGGTAGTAATATTATTTCCGCGTTTTTCTTTTATTTTACAGGTACAGAAATTAAGTATATTAATTGATCTCTTCTATTTATACCCCGAATCCATTTAAAATAGGAAAAAGGGTATAATAATTTTGTGCAAAAGTATGTAACAGGCATAAGGAGGCATCTCCGATCCCATAAAGTATTTATATTCTTGATCACTATCAATAGCCATGTACATGTCCGAAGAAGCAAAGCAATTGCATCTATGTATGAATGCAGATAAAGAATTATGAATGTAAGAGCTGGGTTCAGGGTATCTCCTAGTCGGGCACTCTCGACTACAGCATTCTTGTTTTTTGTGAATATTTTTCATATTCAAATAATAACTTCTAGATTAATATTGTGGTGTATCTTTGGAGGAATCCGTAAGTAGATTTGTTGCTAGTTAAGTCAAGCTACAGTTATATAAAGCCTCCTAAATTATGTACAGTAAGTTAAGTTGAGGTCGCAAAAAAAAGCTCTCAGAGTAATGACCATAACGGTTAACATAACAATTTTAACTAATCTATTTCGAGCATAACTAATTTAACGAGTCATTTCTAAAGCACATAGATTACCGTTCATAACTTCATTAGGCTCAAAAACAGCGACTTCACTTTAATTTGTCGCTTTTTTGCATTTTTTGCTAGTCAATTGCGAAAGCCGAGAAAAAACCTCCTGGGAAATATTTTCCGAGTTGTATGTGAAATTATAGCGGCTACGTCGCGTCGACAGCACGGTGAATTCTTTATATACAAAAAAAAAAAACATCTTGATGATAATGGGGCCGCCGGGAATTGCATAACACAATTGCAGAAAGCCAAAGTTAATACTTGCAAAAACTGACACAACATACTTGCGAATACTTGAATAATCAGCATAATATGCGATATAGCGATATGCGATGTGCAACAAAGAGACACAGAGATATGAGTATAGGTATAAGTATGTATATAATAAGTATGCTCCCAGTTCCAGACCCAGTCCCAGTCACAGTCCCAGTCTATAGGGCGGTCATGATGATGACAGCGGCTGTCTGAGAAAGTTGCAAAAGTTGCAGGCGCATTGGAGAACCGAAGGCACAAGACTGGCTGTAACGGAAGGGGACCGGAAGGGGGCTACCATGCAGAGATGGAACGGAAATGGAAATGGAGGCGGTGTGGTGTTGATAGATGCCGAGGGCGGGCGGGCGGCAGGCAGCGGGTGGCAGTGCTGACGACGTCAGTAAATGGCTACATTTTGTGGCTTTCTTTTGACGCAGTCTCTGTGCGAGCGTGTGGGCTGACTGAGAGAAAGAGGAGCACTTGATGAGCCACAAAGAGAGTGATATGTAGGGGGAGAGTCTGCAAAAAGCGTCCCACGTTTAATTAATACTATATATGTACGATACAAACGAGGGATGAACGACTGCTTGATGCCCTGTAATGCATTTATGGTTGAAGTTATACCGAATATATTATAGAATTTTCAGAATTTAGAATCGGAATTTCTCGGTCTATAATATAAATATAATTTATAGGTTTATTATATTTGAAAGCACTTATAGCAATAGAAACATATTTTGTATAAGGTAGAGTCGAACTTTTCTTTTGAAAATTCAACTTTTGAAACTAAATGTTGGTGCGAGTTATAGATACATTCGAATTATGGAGACAAAATTGCACAGTACTTGGTTTCTAACGTTATTTCCACTCGCTTGAGTTCGAGATGCAGAAAATTCAACTTATGGAAGTTCGAGCTGCCGAAGTATGACTGTATATTATATAATACAAATTTTCATTTAACGAGCTCAAGTAAAATATTATCAGAATTTATAATTAATTGCAAATAAAAACCAGCACTTGAGCCGAGAGCTTTCACAGCGAACATACGCCATTTGATATACACTTTAATTACAGGGTATTCATACCGACAGCTACATGACTCAAGTAAGCAAATTTCGCGCGTGCTATCTGCGACTTGAATTCTTATATTCACATTCACATTCATATTCATATTGCAATACACAGCTTATCCAAGTGGAATGCGATTAGTACACACACACACACATACACACACAGAATGATATATAGTCTAGTCTAGAGTACATACGTGTAAATATCCTTTGAGACGTGAGCGCAAATCCTTGAGAAAGACCATGTTCATAGTAAGTGCCATGCTAGGAATATTTAATGTACTTGGATTTGGATTGGGGTTTGGATTGATACCCTACAATTGATAGAGCCGCGGCATAGCTCAAACGAATGGCGACACTTTTTCCAACGGTTTTCTTTTGTGTTGTGCGCTCACTAAAGAAATATGCGAATTTCTTTCTTTATATTATTTATATATTCATTTTCCAAATCGAATGCGCGACGCAAAAATCACGACGACAAACTGCCAAATGTGCGATATTATATATATTTGTTTAGACATAAGTATATGCGACACATATATATATATATGTATATGTATTTGCATATATAATATTTGTATATGTTGGTAGGGGGGCGGGGCAATAAAGGCGCGACACGCTCCGAACGAAATGAAATTGGGAAATGTCAAGGCGCTGCCAGGGCGCAAACTGCAATGGAAAACGCTGAGGCAGCCAAGCGATTAGAAAGCTTTTCATTTTTGCGCAAAAATTACGGAAAAACAAATCATTTTCCTTGCATGTTTTTATTTTTTCGCTTTTTTTTCGGTATGCAGCGAGAGCAACGCTACGATTGCAGATACATTCGCAGATACAGCTACAGATACAACTACAGAGCAACAGATACATATACAAATTAATTGCTTGGGTGTTTATCGCATAGATATGTGTGTATCTTACAGATACGAGTATTTATACGAGTCTTTCGCTCGCAACTGGAAACATTTGTTGTCGCCGCAATTTCGTTTTCGTTTTGGAAAATGCTACATCAAAAAAAAACAAACAAAAAAAACTACAATAAATAAACGCAAACAAAATCTTTGGAGTTGTTTTTGCACTTCTTGTCATTTACCTGCAAAAGAGAGAAGAAAAGGAGAAGCATTAGTTGAGTGTGTCAAAGTCAAGCAGCGAGGGTTGCTTAATGAGTATTTAAATAACTTAATTTTATAAGAAATGAATGTAACGTAATTGCAAAATAGTTTTCTCATGCAGTAGATTAGAAATGCGAGACATTTTATTACGTGACCAGCTAAACTTTTGATTAATATGTGAATCACAAAATGAACATTGGCTTGACGTTACCTAATAGTAACTTATGAATATAGAAAAAACACTTTTATCTAAAATGTATCCTGTATATATTTAATACATCTTTATATTTCGTTATGTATAAACAAAATGCAAAAATAAGTGAATATAGTATATATAAATATACCGGAAACTGTAAGACATTTAACAGAATTACAGTCAGTATAACAGCATAATTCATATCAATCTGTTAGCTTTCCTATCAGACTATTTAAAATCTGTTAGCAACATTTATGCACTCTGTTAAGCTCTGTCTGCAGTCATGTTAACAACTTATAACAGCAGCTGCATTCTGTAAATGAGAGCTGCTTAAAACATCAATAAGCACTTGAACAAAGAGCCTCGTAAATGCAAGCAAAAAAGTATGATTAATATTAAGATGATGATTTATTGGCTACTTGGCTTTTTCCTGCCAATTAATAACGGGCAATATCTAATTGTTGGCGCCCGCTTTGATGTTGCGGGTAGCGGGTAGCGTATAGAGGGTAACAACAACAACAATAAAGAGACAAATACGTGAAATTGATGCGATTTCTAATCGGTCATTTGCCCGAGTGCCTACACTTTAAGTTACGGCCGCATTATTCATTCCACACTACGCATAAAAACTCAAATCAAAACAAGGTCGTTGTTGTTTTATAAAAATAATATCAACCATAACTACAACTACAACTACAACTATAACAAGCAAAGGCTACCCTTGGATTCTATAGACGACGATGGGGACAGCCCACGCATTTAGGAGACTATCGCATCAAGTGGATGTGGGGAACTTTTTTAACAGCTACATCTACAATCCAAACGTAGCGATTCGTTTTTCGCACTTTACACACACACACAAACACACACACACACACACACAGGCAAGTCAAACATCTGATGTTTGTATAAAAACAAATAAAAAATCGTACAAAAAACAAACGCAGAGAGAACTGACCATTTATGAACAGCGGCAAAAACAACAACAATAAATTGTTGCTTTTTTTGGTCAGCGCTAAAAAGAAAAAACGCCTAAACAATCTTTTTGTTGATTTCTGTGCAATTTGTTTCAAGATACAATGTTTTTATATTTTTATTTGGAGCTTTTTATTTACGCGGCAGTTAAAGTTGTTGGCGTTTTTTGTAACAAAAAACGATTCAAATCGCATTTAGTTTTTATCTGGAATTTGCTTTAAGGCTTTCTTGAATCTTTAGTATTTAAGCAACATACTGATTAAATGTGGTACATGTATTAATTTCAACTCCATTTAAGTGCTTAACTTTGAATATTTAACTTGTAAGATATTTGTACTTATTTACTCATTATAGAAGAGAGCTATTTATAACTCAATTTCTAATATAAACCAAATGGTAGCTGACCAACATAAACTAATAAAGAGAATAACAATTATCATATTTTTTAAATTTCAATAATTTATAAGAAACAATTCTTGTCGTACGATGTCATCGAATATAAATAATAAGAATATAAATATCAGCAGATGCTCCGAAACAATCAATTAAAAACGAACAAAAACATTTTTATTTGTGATTTAAAACTTCTTATCTGCAGTTTAAATAAATTTAAATTTAAATTTAGTTTATTTGAATTCCACCTGTTCTCATAGAGTGTATTCAAAATTCGACAACAGGTAGCTAAGTTTTAAAATCTTGTTTTATTTTTCGCGCCGCTTTTGATGTTCCTTTTTTGCATTACAAAAGCTGAGCATCCGACTCAATAGACCGAGAATGAGTTTTTCATGTGTTTATAATCAATTTACGATTATGCGATTCTGCCCATTATGGGCAGCACACACAACCTGACTATTATGGGGTGTTATTGTTGTTGCTGCTCTTGTTATTACTGTATTCAGATGATGAATTTGTTTAGTTTAGTTAGTGACAACTGAGCTGTCAACGCATTTGTAATTTGAGTGGTGACCCAACCGAGGAGGATGGTGTGGGGTGGGGTTTACCTGGTCTGGAAAGGTGGGGGACTGAAAGTGGGTCGGGCAACCGCCTTGGGCCTGACCCAGTCCCCCAGTCCCCCAGTCATATTGCATTAACGCAAAGCCATAGAAAGGCAGCGACAAAAGCACTACAACAAAATATTTTCAGTTTTCTTCTTCGATTCTGTGCTAGGTTTTTTTTTTTTTAGTTTTAGTATTTTTTTGCTTATTCAGCACATGCAACAACTGAATTTGGGTTAAGCCTCGCAGCGTAAGTACCGTAAAAATACGTAAAAAACGTAAATTTACAAAAGCAAAAATAAAACAAACCAACGCAGCAAAAAAACACAGCATAAATAAAATTGTGACAAAATTAGAACCAAAACTGAAGCGAGTGCCTGAAATTGAAATCGATTTTTTTTTTCGTTTTGGCTTGTTGCTTCTTTCTTTTTTATTTCTTTTTTGTTGCTGTCTGGTCTCGAATTTTAATTGATTGTCACTTGATTTTCACTTTTTATAAACGTTCAAAGATGGTAAAAGAAAAAAATGAAGAAAACAAACCAACAAAACTAAAAGAGAAATGGAATTTCACCCAAGCGGTATTTTAGGTTTTTTTTTCTGTTTTTTTTTTAACTGTTTGTTGTTGTGCGCTTTTTTGTCTTAATTATTAAAGAAGAAGCTGTAAAATAAATGGCCCAAATCGAGTCGAAGCGTTTAGCAACTTACGTTTCACAAAATAAACAACAATAATCATAAAAATATGGTTGTTGAGCGGCTAATCCCAAAGTGCTTCGAGGTGATGGCTCATAAAATAAAGAGCTTGGGGCGTTGTTCCACCAAAAAGGACATTGACACTGACCAAAACACAGAAGGCACTCACAGACACGAAACTTGGCTCAAAGAGCAGCACATTTATGCATGCGTCACCGAGAAAAATGCACGGAAAGAGGTGCACGAAATTTATGCAATTGCTGCCACAAAGACTTTCACGCGATGCGATGCGATGCGACGCGACGCTACGCAAAAAAACAATAACAAATGATGACAATGAACATAAGCGTAGTGCGGAAGCAACGACGACCGGCTTCAAGCGCGACGAAAAGCGAACTGAGCGCCAACTAAACAAACAAAGTCGCCAAAGCCCAAAGCAGCAGCAGCCGCTGAGCGCTCTGAGCATGCGCGAGCGCAACTTTAAAAGAGCGCGGCTTGCGCAGCAATACAGCAATAGCAGAGCTTCAGTGAGAGCGCTGCTTGCATATACAATAAAAGAGAGCGCAGCTTTGCACACAAACACAGGCGAAAGTGGAGCGAGCGCGCAACTGCAGCAAAGAAAGCAAAGTCAAAGCGTTCGCTGCATGCTTCAATGAATGGCTGAACGTTGCTGTTGACGTTGACGTTAACGTCGACGCTGGCAGCATAGCATAGCAGCCAGCAGGCGTCTTTGTTAATTGGCCTGCGCGTACGCCAGCTTCTATACAAGTGTTGTTGTTGTTATTATTATAATTCTTCTAGTTTTCTTTTGGCATGCTGCTTCTAAGATGCGCTTTGGCTGCGCTTTGGCTGCGCTGTTGTTGTTGCTGCTGCTCTTGTTGAGTGGCTTTTATTGTGCCAGTTCTTAGAATTGTACAGCTATGTTTGATTAACATTTCTCGGCCGCTGTTAAGCAGCGTTGCTTCTTTTTTTTCTTGGTGTCTTCTTTGACTTGTTTTTTGGGTTAACATTTTTCACTGCAACTTCTTTTTGGGGCGCTATTATGAAACTGTCACACATTTTAGCCAGCACGGCCTTTGTTTATTATAACATCCAATTCGATGAGATAAGCCAAGTGGCATCCACGTACATATGTATCTCATTTGCATAGTTACAAATAGCTCTTGAAACTGGTAAGAAAGAAAAGCCGAAAGGCACAGCATGGCGCCGCTTCTATTAGAAGCGTGACTTTCTCTGTCACCTGATGAACCCAAAAGACAGGTACAACAAACACCAAAGTAGAATCACCCTGATTAAGACACACCGAAAAAGGGTTGCTTGCCACAGTTCACCGTTGAAGCCACAGAAATGCCCAGTGACTAATTAGATATGGCTGCCCAAAGGCCCTGACGCATAAGTGTATATACTAGTAAGCTGACCCATGGGCCATGTAGGGTAATAGTTGGCTAAATTCTAGGGTTAAACCCTTTGTCGTGAAATCTGCATTGGCATTGCCACAGAGCGGTAATCTAATCTAGCATGATGATTATAATTTATTATTGTTATATAACATGACGAGACATTATCTTTGGGCCAACAGCTGGAATTATTTCCTATTGAAATTGACAAACGAGCGCCTTCTTATCTTTAAACGCTACCAATATTCAGCTATATGTTTCTTTAATATCCAATATTTAGCTATATAGCTCTATATTAGCTTGAACATGAGTAGCATGAACATTACATTAACACTAAAATGATTTTAACAAAATTAGAACATTCAGCAATTATTATAGATTTTTTGTATTATTATTTATGTGTAGCACTTAAATTTGAACCACATTTTTTGGATTGGGCTATGGATCTAGAAATTAGAATAGTCTAGAAATTATATAACGTCTTGATTATAAAATAAATATTTTCTGAAACATTACCTATTATCTTCTGCTTTTATGATTATATGATTAATAAACTTTCAATAATAAAAACTTACAAAAATGATCGTTACTAAATAATATTTTTTTCTTAAAACCTTTTTTCCGAAAGCCCTTTCCATATAAATAATTATACTGCAATTAATATTGCAATTATATAATGTTGAATATTGCAATTGCTAATAATAATTTTGTGTAGAATCATTTGCGTATTAGAATCAACTCTGGAACCGAAGCGCAATAGTTTTCCGCTCCCACCGTATTTGCAACAAGAGGAAGATGCGCAATTTTTACATGACACATAAAAAAGCTGCGGGCCATAAAAGTTTATAAAAGACAGACAGCTGTAAAGAAGACTTCATAAAGGAAACTAAATTGCAACAAACGGTACCCAAGCAGACACACACACACACACAGACACACACAGAGAGAGAGACACATAACTGTGACATTTAACGAGTTTGTTGCGTCTTTTGCGAGTCAATAAACGGAAATTGCCAACAAGTCAGCCAAAAAGAGTTGCCAACAACCGGATGTCGTATGTGCCACAAGCCACACAATCCCAAACGGGGGGCGAGTGTCCAATGCCAAGTGCAGCCCGCCGCCAGCAGCTGATAAGCCCCCAAAAGCCAAAAGCCACAAATACAACAATATATATAAAAGTTTTTCATTTTTGTTGATTGGCCAGCTTTTCATCAGTTGTTGTTGTTGTTGTTGTTTTTCTGTCAGCCAGATGCGTCATGCAACTAGCCGCAAAACCCACGCGTCTCTTGAGGTTGACAAACTCTGTGTCGCCACGCAATGCACCCAAAAACAAAAACAACAAAAATAAAATAATATTACTACTACATAAAAAAAAGTACCAGTTCCATCATAATTACACCAAAAAGGAAAAGTGCAAATACAAAAACAATAAAAGCCACTAAAAATAAAGATTGTTTTTGGGAAAGCCGCCGCATTCGGCCGGAAAATGAGCGCCTGTCAATTATGCATAAGTATCTGTAGACTATATATATATATATACATATATATATATGTCTGCAGATGTATCATGATTATGGCAACAAGCTAAGAACAATGCGGCGAAACAAGAGTTAAGAGATCTGCCTGGCGGCAATATGCAGATTGTTGGCTTGTTGGCTTGTTTCGGGTTTGGGATTGGGTTTGGGTGTCGGCATCTCTGTAGGATTGGTCTTCCCCCTCACCCTCTCGCCGGTTGCAATGTGTGATTGTAGTTGTTGTTGTTGTTGTTTTCTTTTGCCTGGGCGCGCTGTCACGTAACGAAAGGGAAACTCTGTCTCTGTGAATCTGTGGGAAGTCAGCGTCTTGCAACAATGACAAGGCGGCAAAAGCAAAGGCAAAAGGCAGCAAAGCAACAATGGCTGCAGCAGAATATCGCAGTAGAAGCCCCCTCACCTCCCCTTGAAAAGTTCCAGCCGACTGCCTCTGCATTTTTAAGACATTTCTCATTGCATAGGGTTGCCAGCACTGATCAACTTTTTAAGACCGAAAGAAGAAGAAGAAGCAGCAGCAGCAGCACGCCCTGTTAACACCAGCAAAGCGTTGATTAATTAATTTATAAAAGTTAACGGCATATCCATATACATGCACATATATACATATACAATTACAGTTAAGTAGACGCTGCGGCTGCTGCTGCTGCTGGGAAAACAGCTGCAGCTGAACTGGGAATTGCTGCTGCTGCAACATATAAAAAGCCAAGTAAGAGTGCTCTAGTCGAGAGTGTCCGACTAGCAGATACTCTGAACCCAGTTTCATACATAGAAACACACACACACACTTATAAAAACACAAGCTGCTGGCTGCGCGCGTCATGCAATTGCTTTGTTACATCTTCTTTCATTGACCCCAAACTATGTTACATTCAATCGTAAACTACTGCTTTGTTTATTGTCCGATCGTAATGAGGTATCCAAAAAGTGAAATATTTTTAACCACTGTATGCTATAGGAGAACATACATACCAAATTTGGTGCCTCAACCTCTTATAACTTTTAAGCTATACCTAAACAGCACTATTCTGGAACCTAAATTTATCGATAAATTTTGAACGGGTCGATATATCGAGATATAAAAAAGATGAGTTTGTATTGTCCCGCCACTACGAGAACTTATTTTTTAAATATGAAGTCTCTAGCTTTTGTAATCTCTGAGAAACGCGCGTGCATACAATCGGACGGACGGACATGGCTATATCAACTCGGTTATTGATAGTGATCAAATGTCCTGCCTAGATTTCGAACTCCCATAACTTGGTCAAAACTGAACCGATTGTCAAGCCTGAGGCCATTTTGTTCATGGTTTGTCCTATATATCAATTCTACATTTCAAGTTTATGAATTATTAAAAGTTAAATTTTTTCAAATATTTTTGCGAAAAAAGCATAAGGGGCGACCCTTACGAAAATTGATTTTTAAAAAAATAGATTCTTGAAATTCTTCTTTTAATCGATTGTGGGTGTCAAAATTAGTATAAAAAACTATAGGAAAAGTGATTCTGAGGTGTTTCATTTTTCTGTCAAAAATCATGCCAAAATGACAAATAAAATTGGCTTGTAAACGCCTAAAGTCCATACAAATGCCCTTCCTAGATTTCAAACTCTCATAACTTCGTCAAAACTGAACCGATTGTCAAGCTTGAGGCCATTTTGTTCATGGTTTGTCCTATATATCAATTCTACATTTCAAGTTTATGAATTATTAAAAGTTAAATTTTTTCAAATATTTTTGCGAAAAATGCATAAGGGGGGACCCTTACAAAAATTGATTTTTCAAAAAATAGATTCTTGAAATTCTTTTATTAATCGATTGTGGGTGTCAAATAAAGTATAAAAAACTATAAGAAAAAAGATTCTGAGGTGTTTCATTTTTCTGTCAAAAATCATGCCAAAATGACAAATAAAATTGGCTTGTAAACGCCTAAAGTCCATACAAATGCCCTTCCTAGATTTCAAACTCTCATAACTTCGTCAAAACTGAACCGATTGTCAAGCTTGAGGCCATTTTGTTCATGGTTTGTCCTATATATAAATTCTACATTTCAAGTTTATGAATTATTAAAAGTTAAATTTTTTCAAATATTTTTGCGAAAAAAGCATAAGGGGGGACCCTTACGAAAATTGATTTTTCAAAAAATAGATTCTTGAAATTCTTCTTTTAATCGATTGTGGGTGTCAAATAAAGTATAAAAAACTATAAGAAAAAAGATTCTGAGGTGTTTCATTTTTCTGTCAAAAATCATGCCAAAATGACAAAAAAAATTGACTTGTAAACGCAAAAAGTCCATATAAATGCCCTTCCTAGACTTTGAACTCCCATAACTTGGTCAAAACTGAACCGATTGTCAAGCTTGAGGCCATTTTGTTCATGGTTTGTCCTATATATCAATTCTACATTTCAAGTTTATGAATTATTAAAAGTTAAATTTTTTCAAATATTTTTGCGAAAAATGCATAAGGGGGGACCCTTACAAAAATTGATTTTTAAAAAAATAGATTCTTGAAATTATTTTTTTAATCGATTGTGGGTGTCAAAATTAGTATAAAAAACTATAGGAAAAGTGATTCTGAGGTGTTTCATTTTCCTGTCAAAAATCATGCCAAAATGACAAAAAAAATTGGCTTGTAAACGCCTAAAGTCCATACAAATGCCCTTCCTAGATTTCAAACTCCCATAACTTGGTCAAAACTGAACCGATTGTCAAGCTTGAGGCCATTTTGTTCATGGTTTTTCCTATATATCAATTCTACATTTCAAATTTATTCATTATTGAAAGTTAAATTTTTTCAAATATTTTTGCGAAAAAAGCATAAGGGGGGACCCTTACAAAAATTGATTTTTCAAAAAATAGATTCTTGAAATTCTTTTGTTAATCGATTGTGGGTGTCAAATATAGTATAAAAAACTATAAGAAAAAAGATTCTGAGGTGTTTCATTTTTCTGTCAAAAATCATGCCAAAATGACAAAAAAAATTGACTTGTAAACGCAAAAAGTCCATATAAATGCCCTTCCTAGATTTCAAACTCCCATAACTTGGTCAAAACTGAACCGATTGTCAAGCTTGAGGCCATTTTGTTCATGGTTTGTCCTATATATCAATTCTACATTTCAAGTTTATGAATTATTAAAAGTTAAATTTTTTCAAATATTTTTGCGAAAAATGCATAAGGGGGGACCCTTACAAAAATTGATTTTTCAAAAAATAGATTCTTGAAATTCTTTTATTAATCGATTGTGGGTGTCAAATAAAGTATAAAAAACTATAAGAAAAAAGATTCTGAGGTGTTTCATTTTTCTGTCAAAAATCATGCCAAAATGACAAAAAAAATTGACTTGTAAACGCAAAAAGTCCATATAAATGCCCTTCCTAGACTTTGAACTCCCATAACTTGGTCAAAACTGAACCGATTGTCAAGCTTGAGGCCATTTTGTTCATGGTTTTTCCTATATATCAATTCTACATTTCAAATTTATTCATTATTGAAAGTTAAATTTTTTCAAATATTTTTGCGAAAAAAGCATAAGGGGGGACCCTTACAAAAATTGATTTTTAAAAAAATAGATTCTTGAAATTCTTTTATTAATCGATTGTGGGTGTCAAATATAGTATAAAAAACTATAAGAAAAAAGATTCTGAGGTGTTTCATTTTTCTGTCAAAAATCATGCCAAAATGACAAAAAAAATTGACTTGTAAACGCAAAAAGTCCATATAAATGCCCTTCCTAGACTTTGAACTCCCATAACTTGGTCAAAACTGAACCGATTGTCAAGCTTGAGGCCATTTTGTTCATGGTTTGTCCTATATATCAATTCTACATTTCAAGTTTATGAATTATTAAAAGTTGAATTTTTTCAAATATTTTTGCGAAAAAAGCATAAGGGGGGACCCTTACCAAAATTGATTTTTCCAAAAATAGATTCTTGAAATTCTTCTTTTAATCGATTGTGGGTGTCAAAATTAGTATAAAAAACTATAGGAAAAGTGATTCTGAGGTGTTTCATTTTTCTGTCAAAACTCATGCCAAAATGACAAAAAAAATTGGCTTGTAAACGCCTAAAGTCCATACAAATGCCCTTCCTAGATTTCAAACTCCCATAACTTGGTCAAAACTGAACCGATTGTCAAGCTTGAGGCCATTTTGTTCATGGTTTGTCCTATATATCAATTCTACATTTCAAGTTTATGAATTATTAAAAGTTAAATATTTTCAAATATTTTTGCGAAAAAAGCATAAGGGGGGACCCTTACCAAAATTGATTTTTCAAAAAATAGATTCTTGAAATTCTTTTATTAATCGATTGTGGGTGTCAAATATAGTATAAAAAACTATAAGAAAAAAGATTCTGAGGTGTTTCATTTTTCTGTCAAAAATCATGCCAAAATGACAAAAAAAATTGACTTGTAACGCAAAAACTCCATATAAATGCCCTTCCTAGACTTTGAACTCCCATAACTTGGTCAAAACTGAACCGATTGTCAAGCTTGAGGCCATTTTGTTCATGGTTTGTCTTATATATCAATTCTACATTTCAAGTTTATGAATTATTAAAAGTTAAATTTTTTCAAATATTTTTGCGAAAAAAGCATAAGGGGGGACCCTTACCAAAATAGATTTTTCAAAAAATAGATTCTTTAGATTCTTCTTTTAATCTTCTAATGCTTATATACCCTTTTATCCCATTTTTAATGAGATCAGGGTATAAAAACTAATTGCATTAAGAGCTGTAAAAGCTTAGTCTGAACCAAACAGCAGACAAAACAAAAGCGCAACAGCAGAGAAATAAAACAAATCAGAGCAATTCCCACAGAATCAGCAAGACACACGTAATGTGATTAAGCATAGACATACAAACACACACACACACACATAAAAAGATAGCTGCTGCTTTTGCTGCTGCTGTTGTTGTTGTTGCAATTCAATCAATGTGCAACGGCATTTCGAGAGCAGCAGCAGCGAACAGCGGTCAACAACACTTGCTGCAGTTCGAGCGAGCAGCGCATGCCAAAGCTCGAAAAGAGAAATAGAGAGTGCAGCGGCAGCGACAGAGGCAGTGACAGAGGCAGAGACAGCGGAAGCTGTTGCTGTTACTAATGTGGCTGCTGCTGTTACTATGTTAGCTGCTCCTCTGCTGCTGCTGCTACTGCTGCTATTGTTATTTTTCAGGTGGCGTTTGGCAAACAATTGGCACGCTTCTCAGCCTCTCGCTCCCTCTCTCCATCTCTCTGGCACTCTCTCATTAACACTTGCCGGATTGTGTCGCTGTTATGCTATTAACATGCTGTTAGTTTGATTGAAAAATGTTTTATGGCGCTGCCCCTTTGTTGTTGTTGTTTTTGTTATTGCACTTGAATGAAGGCAACAACAACGACAACAACAACAACCACAACAAACGTCGCTTGGCCGCTTTGAACTCGCAACTGTTTTGCACGAGTGAAAGTGAAAATTACTAAATTATATAGAAATCAATGTTACAGCAGCAGCAGCAGCAGCAGTTGGCTAACGGAAAAGCTGGACACTCGAGTTGATTAGCTGCAGGCAAACAAACAAACAAAAAAACAACAGCAATCTCGCACGTGCCCCCAACTGTTGCAAGTTCACAAATGCAGTTGCCTACTCTTATACCTTATACCTCTGTCAGCATGCACTTGACTTTGGGCCAACTGCAGTTTTTCTTCTTCTTTTTTTCTGTTGCCGCATTCCAAGTTAGACAAGTTCTACTTTCGCAACTCGTTTCTGTGGCACCCATATTCAATTTGCAACTGAACTCCAGCTCCAAACTCCAACTAACGTTGTCCCAATTTTTGTGGCTGCCACATAATTGGGGACACCTGCATGTGCCAAATTCAAAAACAAGTTGCTAGTCAGCAACAGCAACAACAATGAAGCTGGGAAAAGGAAGCGGCTGAAACTTGGCAACTGTTAAGAATGGGGCATGGAGAATGGGAATGGGAATGAGAATGGAAATGGCAATAGAAATGGAAATGGAACGCAATTTTCCAGCCACGCAATTGAAAGGTGCACATTTTTTATTGTGTTCACTGCTTTAATTTGATAGTAGTATGGCACAAATGTTAAACTCGAGCTGTTAACGGTGATTTATCACATAACAATTTTATTAGCAAACTTGCTGGAAAATAGAATTGCTTAGAAATTATTGTACAATCATTGCACTCAATAAATGGTTAGGAAAAAGTAAATGTCGCCTTTCTATGTTTTCATGATTTGACTTTTTATTATTATTGTATTATTTATATATATATAATATATTATATTAGCTAATGATTTTACTCTTTCCGCTCTGTTTCTCATAATTATAGTATAATATTTATAATTTAATAAAGTGTCTGTATCTACATATATGTCATACTCCTCTACTCTCTCTCATATTTTAGAATCCCACTCTCTCTCCTATCTCATATCTCAGAATCCTACTCTCTCTCTCATATCTCACACTACTTCTCTGTCTCGCATCACTACTCTATCTTTTTGTCTATCATACTCTTACTCACTCTCATATGTCAGACTCCTACTCTCTCACATATCTCACACTCATTCTCTCTCTCTCATGTCTCATACTCTTAATCTCTACTCTCTCGTATCTCACACTAATTCTCTGTTTCGTATATTATAATCCTACTCTCTCTCTCTTTCATATCTCACATCTCATACTCCTACTCTTTCTCATATCTCTTACTCGTACTCTCTTTTTCTCTGTCTCAAATAGCATACTCCTACTCTCTTTCACTCAGTCGTTCTGTCGCTCTTTCCTCTTATTTAGTGTTTTTATTGTTGTTTTATATTTTGAGTGTTCTATTCGTAACATTGCTCCCATTCTTGAATCTCTCTCTCTATCTCTCTTTCTTTCTTCAGCTTGCTTGCTCTCCCTTTCCTATAAATATTTCAGTTAGAGATTTTCAAATGTTAACAGCAACTGTTAAACATAACAGAGTAATGCAGATTTCCACAGCTTTTCAAATGTACCAAAACAATAAACCAATTAAAAATGTTGAATGACAGAAACAAAACATGATTTTGATTTTAAACTATTGCGCGAATTTAACTATTGTTTAACGTAACCGAAACCGTTTCGATTTGGAAACGCAAAACTCGAAACTTGACAGTTGACAGTTGCTACCTGAACACCCACCTGAGCATTGTCCAGCGGTTGTTGTTGTTTTTGTAGTTGCTGTTGCCTGTTGTTGTTTGGTGTTCAGTGCGGCAAAAGTCAGCGCAGCAATTTGCGCAATTGAACTCATCAATTGCAACAATTAAATGTGCCCAAGGCAAGTAGGCAGGCAGGCGGGCGGGTGGGTAGGGTACGATTTGACAAACCAAACCAGCTGGCAGTCGACAGTCTCTATGAATTAACCAACGGAAAGCAGCAGCAGCAGCAGCAAAAAAAAAACACGGCAGCTCGAGATGAATGTGATATAACACCGACACGACCAAGGCAACAATAACAACAGCGACAACAACAGCAACAACAGTCAAGTTAATTAAATGATTTTCAATGTCTGACGACCCCGCGTTACTTTCTTTGGCCCCGCGGCAGGCAGGCAGCAAACAGCAGTGGAACAATGCCGCCGCAATGTGCAACTGGGAAAACTCAAAACTATTGCATTGCAAATGAGTTTCCGCTGAGAGGGGGGGCAACAAATCAGCTGCAACTGCAACTGCAATTGCAGTTGGCTGCAGGATGCAACAGGCTTCAATCCGCAATCACTTTACAAGTTTTTTGTTGCTGCTGCTGCTGCTGCTGCTGCCACAAATGTTGCTCACATTTTGATTGCTCAATTCGAGGCTGCGGAAAAAGCCACACAGGGTCGCATTGATGACAGTACATATATATAGTTACATATATATATATATATATATATATATATAAGTAGTAATGACCCCCAAACACAAAGTAATCTACAAATGCAGTGCATTAAATCTTGTGTAATTTAGTTTGCTTGGGTGGGCTGTTTATTTGTATACCCTGTAGGCAATTAGGGGTCAAATAAAGTGATGCCACTGCATAATAAAAATATAATCTTGATCGAATTTGAGTGTATGTTGTTATATGTATATCATATACTATCGATAACTTTTCCATTTCCCAAAAACCGTTTAAAAAAGTCGATGTCCAATTCTCATTTGGCGTAAATCACTCTAGATATTAGAGCTAACTATATTAAATTTAGTATGTAACTTTAACCTATACCATACACAGCTCAAGTATATTTTACAAAAGTCTTCTTTCCAAGTTATCTTTTCTGAATTGATTTCAAATATTGCTACGATGAAGAATATGAAATATATCAACTTAAAAACTCCCACGACTACAGCTACCTTTCTAAAGGATATCTTCTAGTCACTCTTACACATTTTTTTTATTTTTGCGCAGCTAAAATTTCCATACCTAAATCGTGATGCTTATTATTGTTACTTTTGTTGTTCCTGTTTTGTTGTTGTGATACCTTATCAGCGCCCGAAAAAACAGCGCAGTAGGAAAACAGCAGGCAAACAACAAACTAATAGATACAATTGAATTTGATTAAAAGCATCTCGAGATATGCGCGGAAATCAAGTGAAACACAAGTTAAGTGGCAGAAATAAGACAGAAGGAAAAATCGCACAAAAAGATGCCGCACTTTAATCAGCGCTAGATGCGAGACACGAGATACAAGATACGAGATACACAGCTGCATCTTTTAGATAAACGAGGGGCAATCTTGAGATACAGATACAGATAGTGCGCATATGCGATTTTCAATTTTCCAGGTAAGAGTACGAGGAAAACGGATTATGCAGTAGTTACATTTTCTGTCAAACATTTTCAAATTTTTGTGGGTGTCAAAAGTATTTTTAATATTTTTTTAGGCTATAAATAGGAAATAGCTGTAAAATTTAGACTAATTGATATGCTCAAAGCTTAAAGTCTTGACCAAAACTGTTGACAACGCAAAAATAAAACTGGTAAGAAGCATTAAACACATTAGGCCACTTGCTAGATGCATTCTCCCTCTCGCTCCCTCCAACTGACAGCCCTTGCGCCCTTTTATTTACACTGACGGCCTGTCAGTGGCCAAGACGTAGGCACACAGACAGACAGACAGACAGAAAGACAGACAGGTGGACAGGCAGACTGACAGACAGGTGGACACGGGCAATGGACAGTCAGTAGGCAGGACACGCGACACTTGACGACCCGCTTTAGCTTGTTTGTTTGTTTGTTTGTTTGTGTGTTGGCTTTGCTGGTCAACATTTCTACAGCAAGCAATAGGTGGTCAAGTATTTGCCCAGGCATTTTCCATTTGCAAATTTGTTAAACAAATTAAGATTGCCAGGTAAAGTTGCCCAGAACAGTCGACCAAGAAAATAGCCAAGTTCCAACTAAGAAGAGGGTAGCTATAAAATTACGGTTAACAACATTATATTGTGATGAACAATTTAAATTAAAAGGCGCGCTGTTTTTCAAAACTGTAATGATGTTTCATTTGATTAAATTACATAAGGCAGCTAATATATTTTAGTTTTACCGACTCAAATACTCTTTGACTGAAATGGACTGTATAATTTTGTAGCCATGTCTTTCTGTTATTATTACCAAAATTTAACCACAATCCTAGTAACATAAAAATATTATATTAATATATTACATTTTATATATATAATATATATGTCACGAAAATGCATATTTTTATTTTTATGTACCATATATACTACAAAGAAATATGTTTGTAAAAAAACTAAAACAATACGAAACTTTGTTGTTCAGTTGTCAGCAAAAGTCACGCTGTTCAAAACATTGACAGCAATTGTTAGTAAATAATTAAGACACTTTACAGCTGTAAACCTATTAACATTTGTATATGTGATCTAAGTACATATACAACAAATAATAATACAAATAAAAAAGATTAAGACTAAAAGCTATACCTAATTTTAGCATCACAAGGCAGACAATAATCACAACATTTATAGTCCAGCAAGGACTTCTCCACAAAAAAGTTATTAAAAGCTCAGCAAGGGTATTAAAATGGAATTCGCTGCTAAGTTGCTTGGGCGCATTATTCAGTTGCTGGCTTACGCGAAATGGATAGGCATGGATGCCCATTCAAACTGGCCTGACCCTGTTCTGGTGCACTACTAACTACAACAACAACAACAACAAAAGGCTGGAGACGGACCGGACCGCAAAAACCGGTTTTGGGACACAAGAACAGCAAGAAAGCACCGCAGGCAAAACTGCAGCAGCATCTGAGGCAAACTTGCAACTTGCAACTTGCAGTTGATGTTGTTGTTGTTGTTGTTGTTCGTTTCAGGTGCACGCGGGCCACACAAAATGGCTAAAAACAACAACAAAAAAAAAGCTGGCCAACAGCTACTGCAAATGACAATCTGGTTTTCTTGATTTCTTTGCGCTTTATTTTTTATTTCTTTTTTCAATTCTTTTCAGAGCGTAATTTGCATTCCATTTTGAATGCGGGTCCAAAAACCCGAAAAAAAAGAGGTTACTGGATTTGGTGACTTATGATTTTCACCTTCAAAATCACGGCCAATGACATAAGCCATATTAAAGACATCCCCCCACCCATGCCTGCTTAACTGTAACTATTCGGAATCAGTGCAATTCTATTTACGACAAGTACGTGCTGTAAATCGAGTTCAAGCTGCAGTCGCTGTTAACTGATAAGCGCATTAGCTCTGATAAGGCAGCCTCTCTAATTGGCATCAGTTCAATTACACACACACACACACACCCACACTTGCACACACAATTGTAAATATTTGCTGCTATTAATAAACATGTTGTTTAATTTGTTGCTTCCATTTGATGCACGTCGTTGATTCAGTGGGCCACGCACTTAAACCAATTGACATTTTATGCACAAACACAAAAACACAAACACACATCATTTGAATTATTGTTTTTGTTTTTTGTGTTTTCGTTGTTGCGGAGCACGCGAGAAAAATGACCAACAGAAATTCCAATGATGTCATTTGACTGTTGTTACCGCTTTAATTCAACATTGTACTATTTTATATATGTAGATACATACATGCATATATAGAACGGAATTAGACAAAAGTCAACAAGTAATTGCCTAATGCAAGGAATTCTTAGTATACATATACCATACACTCATATAAAGAGTTCATTAAATGAAATTATAAGCGCTAGCACTAATTGTGAATTATTGCGTGTTTTCTATTATAATTCAATGCCACTGACTACATAATCGATATATTTCTTGAGAAAATAAAACTATCTCATACAAAATGCATGAATTTATTTATTTCCTATAACAATTATTTAACAAGCTTCAATTTTAAAAATGGCGTTTTAATTTTTAAAAGTTAAAAATATATTTTAATAGTTTTATTAATAATAACCTTCAATTCTAAATTTTTCATTTGAATTTTGAAAAGTTTTAATTATTTTTTTATAGTTTTATTTTGTTTTTCTCGTTATATTTAATTTACTTTTCTGTATTGGCTAGACACAGTAAACATTAAATAAAGTACTACAATTAAGCTTCAGCATTTATGAATTCTTCAATAAATAGATTCAAAAAGTTAAAAATAGCAAATACTTTAGCTGCAATTGTAAACAAACATAATTGACACCATAGAAAATGTAAAATTATTGAATTTAAATGTTTATGTTGCTTATGCATGTCTATTGAGCAGAAATAAAAGTAGTAAATATTAAAGTTATGTTAATCCCAACAGAATATCAAATTAACATACTGCATAACATACACTTAACAGCAACTAAATTATGTTAAGTTCGTTCAACAAGCTGTGAATATTTCACATGTTTACTCAAATATTTAGCTATTTTTAACACTTGACACTTCAAAATACGAGTGTCGAAATACATTAAATCTGACTTTAATTTCTCATGTTAGTCATAGCCCAAATATTATTATATACACTAGCTTTAACAGCTATTTATTCAGGGCCAGTCAACTAAAAGTTGTTGTGCACAGGAAATGGTATGGGGGGTGGGGGAGGAAACGTAGTGAGTGAAGTGGCAGGCACATTAAGGATATGCCACAAGTTGTTGCGTCAGCTGAGCCGGAAATTCCTGGCTTCCGTGCTAACACGCACACGCACACACACACACACACACAGGTACGCTGATATGTATGTGTACCTGGCAACAGGTGTGCCTGGACTAAATGTTAGCTGATAAAAACTACTAAGTAAAAAAATACGCATAAGGCCAAAAACAACAATAGCTGGCCATGTAATAATGAATGCCCTATCAGTGGCGTCGACTCACCTGATAATACGAATCCGACATGTTTTTTGTTGTTTTTAGTTTTTGTATATAGTTGTTGTTGTTGTTGTTCTTGTTGTTTGTATCTCCGTTGAATCACTCGTTGTGTGCCGTTGTTTTTCTTGCTGCTTCTGCTGCTTTAGTATTTTAGTTAGTTGTTATTGTTGTCGGAATAAAGAGAGAGAGTGAGAGAGACACACACATACACACACACACATACACACAGAAACGCACTTTGCGTTTTCTTTTCTTTTCGTTTTTTTTATCGTTGAATTTTGGTTTGTTTACTTTTGCTTTAATAAATAATACATATATATTATACGCTGTACACAGTTGAACACCTGTTGCCAAAATAACTGTGCTTCTATCTGCTATTTGCTATCAATATTAAAACAAAATTTCATTGTAATAGTTGTTGCTGTCACGGTTGCCACATGTGGTACAACTGAATCAAAGCTGGTACAATTGAACTTAAGCTGGTACATTTTTTTAATTGTTGGTACATTGGTTCACTTATTTTGAAAATGGTTCATGAGCGCATACGTTTTATTTGAATATTTTTGAAGGAATAAAATAATAAGTATATTAAATAATTGATAATTACACATTTTAATAAACTGGTCAAATGCATTTAATTTGTTTTGTTTTAGTTTTATAATTTATAAATTAAATTAATTGACTTCATGAATATTAAGTGAAATTAAAGCGTATTTTATATAAAACATTGTTTTATTTAACTTTTTAAAAAACATTATTACATTTAACAATAATAATAATATTCTTCAAGTGGCAACCGTGGTTGTTTTTGTTGTTATGGTAACATTGGAATTGTGGCGACAAGGCAAAGCAAACAGGTGGCACATCAGCGTGCGAGGGAGAGAGAGAGATTGAGAGAGAGAGAGAGAGGGTGCTTTACAATTGTTGCTGGCAAGCAAAGAGCAGTCGATACATACTATAAACAGTATAATTTGGATAACTGCACCCACACAATCAAAATAATTACCTCGAAATGCCTATCAATATGAAATAATACAACTTTTGTTCAAAAGATTTGATTTAATTGCATTGCATATAACTCAATTTTTGGGATAATTGATTTGATTTCCGCCAACATTATATATTGATATAATTTGAAAATTTTATAAAAATTTGTTTAAAAATTAAAATTCTAAATTGAATGTTAAAGGCAATACAAAATGAACAGTTTAAGTTTCTGGGCGCATATTGGTGCAAGATTTGTGGCAAGAATGGGGGGAAACCCAGAAAAATCACCAAACAAATACTTGGAAAATTGTTAGCGTATATTTTCCTGGGAAAAATTCACAATAGAAAAAAAACAATAACACACATTGGGTTGGGGGGGGGGGGTGTACTTTTATAGAAATTAGCTTCAATTGAGCATTTTGCGGATTTAATTGGAAATTGTGTGTTTTGTGTTGCTGCTTTTGATTGAAGCTGCTGCTGTTACTGTTGCTGCCTCTGTTACTGCAAGTCACATAACAGACAGCGGCATCGCTTTATAAATAAGCAGCGTAATCAGAAAGAGAAGAGGAAGAGCTGTTGCAAGCGCAACAAAGCTAGTAGAAGCAAAAAAAAATAAAAATAAATAATAATAGCAAATAATAATAGAAAGAAAAAATAAAAATAACAAATTATTAATAATTATAATATACTAAAAATAATAAAATAAAAATTATCTACTCGCGCTGCTACTGTTCCCTTCTCTGTCACACTCCCTTTGAGAATAACTCACTCACACATACATAACACACACACACGCACACAGACAAGAGTCAGACAAGGAAGGCAGATCGAAATACCGGTTGCATTGTAATGGCGTCTAAATAATGAGAGGCACCTTGAAATAATAACACGGCCAAGATTGTTTAAACAAAAATCGCAAACGCACATAAACACTAAAAACCGCTTTATTTTACTCAAAAAAGATACATATTTGTATATATACGCATGTGTGTGTTTGTGTGTGTTTTGGTATCTTGCTCATCTTCTTTATCTTATACAAAATTTCACTCGCATTCTCGTACATTTTTAATTGTAATCTCTCTCTCGCTCACTCACACTCACACACACTTGCATACAAATTGCGCTGCTCAGATCAAATTCTTTGCTGTCTGCGTTTGCTGCTTTTGTCGCTGCTGCTGCTGCGCCGCTGCTGCGTTTTCTTTTTTTTTGTTGTGTATAAAGACAACAAAATGAATATTAATCACGTACACTTTGTATTTAAATCATAACGCTTGTGTTGAGTGTTTGTATTACTTGTAATTGTTGCATGCAATAAAATAGTCACTTTGGCTTTTTTTAAAACGAAAAAATGTGAAATGGTTAAAAACAGAAAACGGCGACGACACGACGTTCGAGCATATAACCAGTGTGACCGCAGGCAACACAACGCGAAAATCACCAACAGCTGCGGGTACAAAAATACCAAAAAATATGAATACCAGATTTTAAGTGTAGTGCTTTGCACGGCTCTATTTATTAATTTATTTATTATCAATTTATAATATTGTATTTTTAATTTTATGTTTAACTTTTATTAGAATTAAAGTATTTATATATTTTTAAGCATTCGTGCTAGTGTAATCAGCAAGCTGTTTTCAAGAGTGCATCTTTCATATTTGTGGCCTTTGTTTTCGATAGGCAGATCGATTTTGCGCACGCTAGAAATTACAAAATGCTAAGGATCGGCAGGAATAATCGATGTTTTTAAGAGTAATTTTTATCAGTTCGTTTTTTTGTTTTTGTAAATCTAAGCCGCTGGTTTCTTGGGCAGCGAACCAAAAGCTGATATAACGGTGCCTTTTGTACCCGTAACGGTTGTGGTCAACGCAGGCAATGTTGCCTTTGTAGCCGGCTGGTCCCACTTTGATTTACTGCAATAGAAATTAGTAATTAGATATGGCATTAAATTTAATTTTTTAGATTTAAAATTTACCGCTTCTTGGCCTCCTCCTCCACTTTGCGGGCCAGCGCCGTTGCCTGCTCCACTTTGTCCATGTCCTTGCGATCCTTTTGCCGCTTGAGCATCTCAGTTTTCTGGACGGCAGCCAAATTCTCGTAGTAGCTCTCCTCGCCCCACTGCAGCGGATCGTAGATCTCCGGCGGATAATTGGTGCCAAATTCGTTAATGTCACAGAAACTGATTAGTTTCTCATAAATGCTTGGATTGCGAAACTCCTTGCGATCCTGAATGACGCGATTCATATCCATATTCGTTTGACGCATCTTTGTGTACATTTTGTTGATCTTTGCCACTAGCTCTGGCGGGGGATTACCCTTGGGCTCTGGCGGCAATTGGAATTTGTATTTGGCATACTTGGGATCCTTCTCGTAACTCTCCGCCGAACGTTCGTCCGCTTTGTATATGCTGGAACCATCGGTGTCTACTGCCATAAAAGCATCCGACACTTTACCGCCACTCTTCTCCTTGCCGTTCTGATGCTGGGCCTTGCCCTCTCCCTCCGAATTAGCACTGTCGCTGGAGGAAGCCTCCTCGCTGGATTCGGGCGCACGATCATCCTCCTCATCGGAGATCAGGGTGTCATCCTGGTAGCTAACCAGACGTCGCAACTTTTTGGCGCGTTTCCTTTTCCTCGCTTTCTTGACAGGCTCCGGCTCCTGTTTAACGGGTGTCACAGCAGTTGGTGTTGGCTGCTTCGGTATAATAACCTGTGAAATTGATCAAATTTAAATTATTAATTTATCAACATTTTTAAAACTTTAAAAACTATTATGAGTTAAGATAAAAACCGAAACTTAGAAAAATGTAGTTTAGGGTTTTATATAAAAAGTAATATTTTATATTATATATAAAATATTATGCCTTACATGGCTTTTCATTAATATAAAAGTAATAAAAATATTATAAATTATCCACCGACTGTCGCCGTTCGCTTGAAAGAGTTTTCATTGTATGTGTGTAAATTTCTCACCTGGGACGCTGTTGAATTTGCGGAATCGGGACTTACATCGCCTTCGTTTTCCGAGTCTGTGTACTGTGCGGTCAAGCTGGCCAAAGCGGAATGGCTCATTGTAGCTGTTATCGCTGCTTAATTTAATAATAACAAATATCTATATTAAAATTTTGATATTTCACACAGCTTTTCTCCACTCAGCCAGTTCCGACAGTCACTACGAAGCGTCTACAGCCTTACGTTTAGTAGTTTATGTCTTGTGACAAGTTGGCAGCCCTCAGCCATTAGGATGCTTACACGAGACGTGAATTAAACAGTATCGCATATTGAGATAGAGCCAATAAGCCATCTTATTTTAAGTATATATATTATTTAGTTATTTAAACTAATAAAAATGTAAAACACAAATATAGGAGCAACACATAAAAGGTAGTATACTACAACAAAAAGTATACAGTTTTCACGATATAAAGTTCCCATTCTTCATCGTATAAGTCTTCAAGTTCTCAGTTGTTTTGTTGACGTCGCAAATCAAGAAATATGAGCGCCGCCTTAGAGGATCAGGATCGCATACAAAAGCGGGTCAATAAAATATTAGAGACACGTTTGGAAACGGACAAGGATACATTGGATGCTTTAAATGGATTATCCAGTTTCTTTACGCAGAATACCCTACAGAATCGCCGGAATCTTCGCAGCCAAATCGAACAACGATCCGTTGGAATCAATGAGAGTTTCCTGAAGGCATTTGGAGAGGTAAAGTTCACCCTGGATGCCGTCTGCCGGGATCTGGATACGATGGCCACATCGGTGGAAACTATGAAAACGGATCTGGAGACTTCGAAAGCTCTAACCAAGGATCTCATAGAGCAGACGAATCAAATGCAGGAGGAGCGGGAACGTCTTCAGGTGCATCAACAGATTGCTCAAGCATTTCTGGCCAGATTCCAGTTGAGTGTGCCGGAGCATCAGTTGCTTTACGGCACCGCCAAGGATGCGCCCATTGTGCCGGAGTTCTTTAAGGTCTTGGATCGGGTGCAGTCTATCCACGGCGATTGCCGGCTGCTGATGCAGTGTGGCTATCAGACGGCTGCCCTGGACATCATGGAGGAGATGACGCTGCATCAGGAGGGTGCACTGGAGCGTCTCTATCGCTGGACCCAGAACCACTGTCGCAATCTGGAGAACAACGAGATCGGTCCCCTGATTGTCGAGGCCATGAGCCGCCTTCAGGATAGGCCGGTGCTCTTCAAGTACGTCATCGATGAGTACGCCATTGCCCGCCGTGCGGTCCTCGTCCGGCAATTCATCGAGGCCCTAACCGAAGGTGGCCACGGCGGCAATCCGAGGCCCATCGAGCTGCATGCTCACGATCCCAAGCGCTACATTGGCGACATGTTCGCCTGGCTGCACCAGAGCATACCCAACGAGAAGGAGAACCTCACCCTGCTCTTCAAGAAGTGCGATAAGCATGGTGAGTAGCACCTCAGTTCTCGAATCCCATTAGAGATTAGAGAGTTCCACGTTTACTTGAAATAAATATTTCCTAGCACAAATTCATTGACACCTTTGTAATCTTTTTAGATATATCGGAGCAAATGCAGAAGGCTCTCAGCTACATAGCCGACGGGGTCTGTCATCCGCTTAAGGTGCGCGTGGAGACGATTTTGAGCTCGGAGCAGGATACCATCATATTGTTTACCATCTCGAATCTGTTGCGCTTCTATCAGCAGATCATGAAGCAGGTGGTCCAAGGTGGCAGCCTGGAGCAGTGCCTTATCGAGCTGCAGCAGAGCAGCGAGCAAATCTATCTGAATGCTCTGGCCGCCCAGGTGCGCAGCGTGCTCCAACGTCCTGCAGGCGGCAGTCTGGCGCTGGAGCCGCCACAGCGGGATCTGGTGCCGCCTGCAAGCGTTGCACGGCTGCTGAATATACTGAAGGAGATCCTGTCAGTGGCCACCATGGTGGATGGCAGGCAGGCGGATATAACGAAAATTGTGACCTGCGTTATTGATCCGCTGCTGCAGTCGGTGCAGGAGAGCGCCGCCCATTTGCCCACCGTGGACATGGCCGTCTATCTGCTCAATTGCCTCTACCACATGCAGAGCACCCTGGCGGTGTTTGAGTATATGGATGAGCGGGTGGAGCGACTGCAGGCACAGTCCGATGCACAGCTGGACACGCTCACCTCCGAGCAGGCATCCTCGCTGGTGGCCAACCTCAACTTGGGACCCATCTATACCATACTGCAGAGCAATCAGACCAAGATCGAAACCAATCTGCTCAAGATATTCATGTCCAAAATGGACGCATTCCTGCAGCTGCCCGATGTCCTGCTCCTGCCGCAGGTCCAACTCATCATGTCCAGCTCCCATCGCAGCATCGTCCAGCGCCGTTCCTTCAATGTGATTGTGGCCATCTACAAACAGATCTATGAGCGTGTTCACGATCCGGCAAATGGATTCGAGCAGCCCGAGGCGCTGCTCCACAAGACACCCGATCAAGTTGCTCGCATATTGGCCAACTAATTGGCCTCTGGACTGCCCCAGCTGCTTATTATGTGTAGTCTGTATTTATTCCAATACACACATGTATATATATATATATATATATATATATATATATATATATATATTACTTTATTGTTATTCCTATTATTGCGTCGAATGCCTCGCCAATCGTTTCGTATACCCTAACTATGGGGTACTTCAGCTATAGCAGTCGGTATGTTAAAAGAGAGATTCACCAAGTCCAAAGTCGCAGCTACAGTAAATGTTCAATATGGTTAACTAATCAAAGACCCGGTTTTATTTTTTACTTGTGTAAAAATGCACTTGTCCTACTTACAGTGTACATTCAGTATAGTGTACCAATTAAAACTAATAGCGCGAATATGACTTTAATTATTCGTTGGATTAATAAAGTTTAATCTGAGCACTTAATTAAAACCAATTTGGTACGATCTTAAATTTCTATAAACCATATTTTAATTTGGCACAAATAAAACTCAAGTTCAATGCTTACCTACTTTAGGTACTATAAGCAAAGTCATTACGTTTGATTACCATAACAATATCTGATTTTTGTAAACAACAGTGAAACCTGTCTATGTTTGTCTTGGGATGTGAATAAATATATTTTTTAATTTAAAACTGGTGATTTTATTCACAATATAATGCAAGTTTGCTACCTTATGTTTTCCTTAGCGAATATTTACTGTACTCTATAATTCTTATGACTGACCGTTAAATATTCCTTAAGTTATATTTGATTCTTTTTGTAAATTGGAAAACTGCTTTGATTTTTGGCACATTGTTTCTTATATAAAAAAACTATACATACATAGAGTTCATCATAAAGTGCATACACTGTACACAGTTCTTTAGATAGTCAAGTTGCTGCTCAAGTGTATTTATGCTTCGTTTTCAGCTGACTTTTCATTACTAGCACTTTTGTTATTTCTTGTCTTCGCGCCTATTCAAAATGCACAATAGCTACAGTCACACATAAAAATCAGTCCACACACAGATATACAGATAGTTACATATATACTATTCTCATCTATATAGAAAGCGAGGCGTTCGTCTTCTCGCCTTCTCGTCTTCTAGTCGTCTCGTCAATTGTGCAAATCGCGCGCTTATCACGCTAAGTAAGCCCTGACAAAAAACAAGGCGAAACCGAACTAAAAATAGTCGTCAAAATATAGAAGAAAGCCAAACCGAACCGAAAGCCTTCTCGGCAAGTGACAAAAGTGCTTGTTTATCGCAGCGATTTACCAAAAAAAAACAAAAATAAAAATTATATATCGCAAATCTCTTGAGCGCGCGTCATTAGTTAAAGAATTTGACGTCGTTTATCGGGCGTATCGGGCCCCCAAAGTAATTGTACATATATGCTGAGGCCAAAACGCTGGCAGTGCGCCCTCGACTGTCCAAATTCTTAGACCTAGACCTCTCTCGCTCTCTCTCTCAGTCTCCATCTCTATATGATTATTAAGAATTCTTCTCGCAAAGTCTTCTTATCGCGACGTGCGGAAGCTGTGCCGCTTCGTAAGTGTTATAAATTCCGATATAAAGCAAGCAATGGATAATATTACATTTAAATGCTATATATATTCATATGCTTAAACTAAGCGAAACTTAATTTTAAGTATACATATGTGTGTGTGATTAGTTTGTGTATTAGTTCAATGAGTGCTTCTGTCTGCTGTTTGATGTCTGCGGTCTGCCGTCTGCTTTAGGTGATTGTGACTGTGGATCGCTGGAAGAGCTCCAAAGTAAGTGCGGCAAAGAAAGCGGGAAATGAGTTATTGGCTGCCAATTGCTGATCGATGGCGGGCTTCAGTGTCTGCGAGTAGGGCGACTCCAGCAGTGCCAAACAGTTGGACTCGTTCAAGCTAATGGACAGATAATCATCGGGGCTCTCCGCATACATGCTGGAAATGCTGTATCAACAAAAAAAATGCGCAATTAGTTGTGACCGACAAAAAAATTAAATATATATACTAAGTTATATATATACAGTGGTCTTTACTTTTGTATATAGAAATTTAAATTGGTCTATAGAAATTGTGAAATGAAATTAACACTCATGAAAATTGCTTGCAACTTAAAAGAACCTCTAAAAACCAAAACATTCTAATTTTCGTGCGACCACAGTGTATATAAAATAAATATGTATATAAACTTTCAAAAATTATATTAATTTCCATTTCAATACTATTGAATATACACTTGCCGAAACCGTTGCAAATACAACCAGAAATGAAATATAAAAATTAAATATATATAATACACTGTAAGAAATACCCACCGATAGTGACTGTTGGCGCCGACACGATCAATTCTATAGCCGAGCAGCATGTAGCAGACATCACGAAACTCCTTGCTGGCCGCCTTGAAGCAGTCCTTCATCTTCTTCATCTTGCCATTGGCGGACTCCAGGTCGGCGCGCAGCTGATTGAACTCCTTAAAGTTCATGGTCATGCCACCGCCGGCGCCGCCAGAGCTGCAAGTCTCATTAAAGCGCGCCTGTGTCTGTTCATTGTCCTCCTCCAGCTTCTTGTTACGACGCTTCAGGCGCTCAATCTATGGAGATAGAAAACTGTTAGAAATTGTTAATCCAGTCTAGATTTTATAGTTGCTTACCTCCGCCTGCAGTTTCTCGACAATGTTCTTGGTAGACTCGTATGCGTCGGCGGCAGGATTCTCGCTTAGATGCACCACCTTGTAGTTGCCCATGTTAAAGTCACCGCGCAGGCATCGATGCTCCAGCTCCAATTCGAGCTCATCCTTGCGCCGGCGCAAGCGTTCATTCTCCATGCGCAGCGTGTCCAGCTCCTTTTTGACGCTATCGTAGCCACACTCGCTGACCGGCTCGTTGAGCGACTCCTGCTGGCGCATCGTTTGCATCTCGCGCTCCAGCGTCGAGCACATGTCCTTGTAGCCGGTGAGGGTGCGTTCCAGCACCTCGACGCGATAGCGTACTTGCATATCGTTGGTCATCTCGGCGGTGCTGGCATTTGTAGCGTTCAGATCCTTGTCAAAGTTCTCCAGCAGCTGCTTGTAGAAATCACGCTCCTTGCACACAATCAACAGCTTGCGCTGCAAACGCTCCCGAAAGCTTTTATGCCGCTTCAAGACACCATTCATGTGCTCAATGTTTTTCAGGTAGACCTCGCACTTCTGCTCCAGCTCCCGCAGCGACGACTGCAAATGCTTGGAGTCTGAATCGGAGCTGCCTTTTTCGGCCATGCGGATGATGTCGTCCTGGAGCAGCTGCTCGATCCGAGAGCGCAAAGCCATGGGACTGACTAGAGTATTGGCCAGGCAATGGTCCTGTGCCACTTTCACCCACTCCTTGAGCTCCTGCTCTACATGCGTGAGCTTCACCTGCAGCGACGCTGCCTCCACCCGTGCGCCCTCCTCCCTGTCCAGCCGTGTCTTGTAATCGTGCACCTGCTCCTCCAGCAGCAGCTTGTCACCAATTAGTGAATTCAACTGCTTGTTATTCGCACGCAAACGTTCTAGTTCCGCCTGCAGCTGCGGAACGCTGAGCAGGCGCGCCTGGGAGTTCTTGGTCACCTCCTGCCAGTCGGCATAGGATTCAATTTGATATTCGAGCTCCTTAATGCGCTCATTGGCCGTCGCCAGGCTCTGCTGCTGCATCTCATAGCTCATCCGGAGCACCTCATAGTTGGCAGCAGTGGCTTTATATTCATCATGACGCGCTCGGATGCGCTCCAGTTCGTTTTGAGTGGCCTCCAGTTGTAGTCCGCAACGTTCGCTGATTCTTTTATATTCACCCAGTTCATTGCTGATGCAATGCTGCACCTGCCGAGCATCCTCCTCCTGCTGCACCTTCTCCTGCTGCAAGCGATTGAGAGCCGTCTCATATTTGATCTTCTGCTGTGTCAGCTCTCCGCAAGCGCGATGTACTTCCTGCTTTGCGAGGTGGTCCCGCTTTTTCACCAACTGCAGCTGTTTCTCTAACTCCAGGAGTTTTTCACTGCTGTAATCGCATTGTTGCTTTAAAGCTGCAGCTTTACTCTCAGCCAAGGCCAATGCTCCATTTTGCTCCTTTGCCTGCTGCGAGATTTTATCCTGCAGTTGATTGATTATTGCTTTAGCTTCAATTAAATCGGCGCGAAATTTGCGAGTCTGCCAAGGACCCACGGGATCGTTAAATGAGTTATTTAATGATGTATTACTCGCATTCAAACTGCCGTTAGGTGAACCATTCTCATAACTGTCAATGCGTCGCTTTTTAGGCACTAATTAAAGTTAAAATTTAGATTTTAATTTCGTGCTGTACAAATTGTTGTCTTCTTCTTACCTGTGACTGGGTCTTCGGTGAAGGACATCGAAAGCCGGTCAAAGCTGAGCTTTTTGGGCGCCGAGTGTGTTACACTATCATTGAAGCGCGCCATTATATTATCCAAACTACTTCGAATGTCATCCATTTTATAGTCTTTTTTATTTGTCGGCGTGTATAAACTATTCTTTACAATTTGTATTGACAGACAAAACGTTGTGGTGGTAGGTCGACCATCTACCGGTATTCGATAAGCGTTGGTGGTGGGTCAATCTTATCGATAACAGTGTATCGCAAATGCAAGCAGTGCAGGAAAATGTGCGTTGCCACAGCTGTAAATAAATGGCGGCAAATTTGAAAAGGAAAAAACCATTTTTGATAAATTATTTTGGTAAACTTGTGAACAACATTAATAATAAAAGCATTTGCAACATTTTGGTGGCCTGGTGGCCTCCCTCTTTACAGTGTTTGCCAACATTTTGTGGTCAAAGCGCTAGGTGCATGGCAAAAACATGTTGTTGTTTACACGAAACACACAAAGCAGAGCGCGTTAGCGATGTACTACTGTTTGTTTTCCCGTTTTTTTAGGCTGCTTCTTTTTTGACCTGCTTGTTTTCCCGGTTTTTTGGCCTGCTTGTTTCCCGTCTTTTGGACTGCTTCTTTTTTGACCTGCTTGTTTTTACCGTTTTTCTTCTTTTTTTCCTCGATTTTGAGATTTTGTAAAAAAATGTTTTTGATTAAAATGGACAATTCTCAAATTTCGGATTTTTTTTATTTCATTTTTTTTTACAATTTTTTTCCTCATTTTTTTTTTTTTTTTGCTATTTAAAATTTTTAAAATTTTCAAAATTTCGGGATTGAACCAAAAATTTTTATTTAATTTTAAAGATCGCTTTTTGGAAAAAGCTGAAAAAATCGGACTTAACAAGCTAGATTTCCCGCTGCCCAATTCAATTTTCCCTCGCTGTTTGACTTTCAAAAAAGCTAGATCTGACGGGAAAAAAGCAACAGAGTCTGGCAACAGAGTCTGTTAGCCCATTAGCGCATTAAATTTTATGATATTGTTTGGGCCCCTGTCAACTTGGTCCAAAGCACACACACACACACATACGCTCTCTCTCTCGCTCTCTCTGTCTTTTGCGCACGGACGACAAACAAGTGCCAAAGTTCAAAGTCAAACAATAACACTTTCCATAAACAAAAAACCCAAACACACACACATACATATGTATATACAAACATACAAACTATATGTATGTATAGCTCTCATGCCTGGCTATATTTTGAATTGGCTCAAATCGGCGACTGGCTTTCTTTCACAGTTACTTACCTGCGCCCAAAAAATGTTCCATATTGAAAGAAAAAAAAGAGAAAACAATAACAAAAATGAAATTGACCTGTGGAAAAAAGCGCAACGCGAACAAGTTGGCAGATAAACAAAGGAAAGTTTGAATGTGTGTGCTTGTGTGTGTGTGCTTGTGTGTGTGTGCTGTGCGTGAGCTTAACTTTTTGCCCGTTGGAGCACTTTATCAAAGCTTAGCACCTGACAATTTGCCATGAAACATGCGGCCATTTTTATGTTTGCTGTCCCTCTCACACTCTCTCACTCTCTCTCTCTCTCTCTCTTTCGTTTAACACACGCACAAGAGAGTGTGTGTGTGTGCAAATTGTAATGAAAGTGATTTTCATTCTCGGCATTCGCTTTGTTTTTTACACCCTCAGCTGTTGGCTGTTGTTGTTGTTGCTGCTGCTGTCCGTCCGTCTGTCTCTTTGGCGCCATTGTGTGGAGTGTACTTGAATGTCACCGCTGCAGCTTAGTGGCCAGTGAGTGGAGTCCATTGCCTTTGAGTCGGGCAACTAATTAAATTAAAGCCGATTAGCTGCCACTCTCGGTAGCTAACTTGTACATACATACCTACACACACACACACACACACACATACAATACCTATACATATATCCTTATCAGTGTTAAGTGCGTTTCTTGCTGTCGTCGGCGTTACGTTGCGTAGCTTGTTGCTCTTATTTCATTTACATAAATGTCTCCTTAATCTGTGCATATGCTGCGTCTCTCTTATCTAAGCTTTAAGCTGAGCTTCTCTGCCTACACTCTGAATAAAAAGCTCCTAATATTTCGAAAATGCTCTACAAATCAGAAATTATTTCTAGTTTTCATAAAATGTTTCAGATTTTAAGAAATATATATATATATATATATATATATAGTCACTCTCTTTTGTTCTACAATTTACAAATATTTTCGAACTTTTAGAGTCATTTTTTGTATTTTTTTTATTCGATTTAAGATTTCAGAATAAAATATTTGCCATGTTAATAATAATAATAATAAGTAATTATTGCATTGCTTACATTTTAGTTTAATCGTACGCTGCATTTAGTTAGTTAGTTAGTCCAAATATTTAAACATTTTGATGCTCTTGGGGAAATCAGCTTTACTCATATTTGACTAATTCACCCCCCCCTGACCCCGACCCACTTGCCTGCCACACCTCTATTTGCATTTGCCTCTTGCTGAATTTTGCGCATAAATTGCACTTATTAACGCCACATTTGCTCCAGTGCCCCCAAAAGACACGCAGACAGACACATATACAAATACATGTATACATATGTATGTATGTATAGACACGCATTGCCATGCAACAGGCAGGATACAGCAGCAGGACTACGTGAGCGGGTTTTTTTTTTTGAGAAGCGGGGTTGGTTTTGTTGTTGTTCGGGGTCGTAGAATTTCCGCTGACTCACAATCGGTGTTGGGCCACAAATCTACATAAATTTTGATGGCAACTTCAACTTGATGGAATTTTCATGAGGCATGCCGAAAGTCCTGCCACACAGAGGCACACTCAGGCTTCAGCTGTCTGTCCGCTTGCCAGCCATTTCATTCCGCAGTTGCATTTCGATTTAGTCGCAACACTCGAGTTTCTTCCTCAACCGGCGGTAAGTGAGCGCAGGGCAGGAATATGTCCTTAAGTTTTTATTCGCCTCTCAGTCAGAGATGAGCGCAAGTTGGTTTTTTACTCAACGCAAAAAATCTAAAAAATAGAATGATTTTCAAAAATTATGGAAATAAGAATTCATTCTCAAGATCGGTCCAGTGTTGTTCAGTTCATATGGTAAAGAAGTATGATTGATCCATATAACTTAATAAACAATTAAAAAATACAAGAAAATTTGGTAGTAAATAAATTTTGAAACTAAAATCAAACTTTGTAATTCTTACAAAACTCAGTGCAGATTTTTCAATGATATATCTAGACGTCATTTTATTTTAATTTGAGAGTTTAAAAATTCAAAATATTTGGGAAACATAATCAAAAAGTCTTAAAAATAAAGAAATTGTTTAAAATATATATCAATTACAGTTAACTTCGTTCTTCATGAAAATCGGTTCAGATTAGGCAAACTTATGGTGTTTAAAAAACCATCATTGTTTTGAGGTCGTGTCACAAAATAAGAGAAATCGCTATGCTGATGACTGATGCTTGATTGATGCTTGATTGCTGCTTGACTGATGGTCACAGCAGCTGTCATCATGATTGATTTCCATTCCTTTGGAACTGCTCTGATCCAGTAAACTTTTTTATAGTGATAGTGATAGTAGTCAAGGCCCCAACTTAAATTCTCAGTTTGCAGCTTAACAGCTGAAAGTGCCACACACACACACACACACACAAGCAAACATTTCAAATGCACCTGTTAACCATTTGGAAAATTTATGACTTCCTTGTTGCTGCTAGTCACGGAACTAGCTAGGCACCCTCCTCCTCCTTTTCCTCCTGCGCCTGGCCATTGTCTGCTGTTTGCCTTGCATCTTGCCTTTTGTTTTTGTTTAACGCTGGATAACGATAGCCGTGACAACGTTTCCAAAGTGTTAGGCTGCCAAGTGCAAGGACATGCACATGTGTACTATATATATGACTTTCTCTTTGTCTTTATATTTGCCTGTGTGTGTGTGCACATGTCCTGAGCAAGCAGTAAATAAAATCAACAATGGCTAATTATTGCAAGCACACACACACACACACACACACACACACACATACACACACACACACACACATAAAGAGATAGCGACACACGCATTATGCATTATGCAAGCTTCTAAGCGCCTAGTTAACCTATTGATGACTAGCTGTAGATGCGCCTACTTAATACCCTGTATTCAGTTTTAGGAGAGAAAATAACAGTGTTCAATTTCAACATATCAATGTTATACAACATTTGTTGCTACTATTTTTATATAGTAATATTCAACTTGATTGTAATTTATTAATCTACCCTACAACCCAACTCAAAGGACACGTGCAATAAAAGAATCCGGCTATGATGGCTTTCACTTTCAAGCCTGCTAGCCTTAAGAGTGTGAGCGAGTGTGGTGAGTTTCATGGTGTATGTGTGCGAGCAAGAGAGCTCTCTCGAGGCACACTTTCAAGTAAATTGAACATTGCCGGCCCCGGCAGCTGCTGCATGCCAACAGGCGCCCAAAACGTTGGAAACTCACCAGCTTAAGAGAGCGTTGAGCGTACATATCGATAGCTTTTGCACAAAATCATCGCATAAATCGCTGGCTTTGGCGGTTGTCTGTCGAGTTGCTTTTGGTACTATATTTTATTAATAGATATACAAAAATGTATAACATTTAATAAATAAGTTGTCTGCTTAAATATGCAGTTGCATTTCCAGCATAAATACCGTTTATTTGATGCATTTCGTTTCTGCTTTTAAAACCGATAACTATCAATCAGTGCGTAATTGTGGTCGATTTTGTTGTCTGGTGGTAATCGTTGTTGAGTTAGGATTCTTTTACTTTGCTACTCTGCGCGCTCTTCCGTGAATTTGTAATTGAAATGGCTCGCGACGCGACGAAGTGCTTGCAGTGCGTAGGCGGTTGTCGTAGACTGACGTCGTGGCCATAGCACGTGCTACGAGTGCGGCGCGTGCAACGGTACCACCACCACCAATACCACCACACCAGCAGCAGCAGCAGGCAGTAACAACAACACACACAGATAAACGACCGCAGCAGCAGCAGCTGAAACCTGAAGCAACAGCAACAACCACAATAGCAAGAAGCTGAAGCAAAGCGAAAGATAAAAATTAAACGGCACTTAAATAGAGAGAGTATACGGAATATGGAAATGAAACGGCATAAAGTTGAGTTTCGTTTTTGAACAAATAATTTAATATAAAAAGCATATTTTAAGCCAAATCAAAAATATAAAAGACAAGACAAATTTAAACATTTTTACAAGGCTAGAAATGTGAGTGTTTTAAATTGTGAGTGACAATAATATTAGTTTTAAGACCAACAACAACTTTGCACCTTGTTATTTGCACCTGGCTAAGACGATAAGATTATTAATAACCTTTTTTGACAACGTTGACAATAAGCAACAACAACAACAACAATACTTGGAATCACAAGTGAGAGAAACCAAATTTAATTAATCTCATTTTTGAAATATATTTTAAAAAATATATATATATATAATAACATAAAGACATTTTTGACGAATTCAATTGCGAATGTAAGCCAATAACGTGTCGAGAAAATAAAAAACGAAAAACGTAAACGCCATTTACGCAAATAATACTAAACAAAGAATAAAGAATAACAGAGCAGCGCCAAAAAGTAGGCAACAGCGACGCTAGCAGAAGAAGCCCACAAAACGCAAACAGGATACTTAAAATATCAAGGCAAATACACACACACACACACACCGAGCAAACGTGTCACTGTATATGTGTGTATGTGTGTGTGTGTCTCTGAGGAGCGTCAACTAAAAATATATTGTGCGCTTCATATTTTTGGATGCCCCTTTGCGAAGTTGTTGCTGCGACTGCTGCTTGGATATATGTATATATTGTAAGCAAGGCACGAAATAAATATATAACACAAAAACAACAACAACAACAACAACTGAGGTGTATTTGGCCCAAAGGCGCGACAGGCTGAAAGC
The DNA here is from genome assembly GCA_035045305.1 of Drosophila maculinotata. Lineage (NCBI taxonomy): Eukaryota > Metazoa > Arthropoda > Insecta > Diptera > Drosophilidae > Drosophila > Drosophila maculinotata. The sequence goes on from JAWNPD010000387.1 coordinate 14,136,110, forward strand.
AAACAGAAACAGCAGCAGACGTCGCCTGTGTAAGATGCCAAAATACTCAAAACTGAACAGAGATTGATGCTGCCAGTCAACGCACAAATAACAACAACAACAACCGACAACAACAGCAACAACAACGAACAACAACCGACAACCGCCGTGCGCCATTCAACCAGCAATTGAGATATGTAAGTAAAAAGAAAAAAAAAACACCTAAAGGGAGTAAACCCCCTAAAAAGAGACATGTTCTGTATACAACAGCGAAATCAGCACCAGCACATTTTCTATAGCATACTTGTTTGGGCTTCTACAATCGCAAAAAGTATGCTATATTTATTTGCAGTCGAATTGATGGCAAGAAAAATGGCTGGTTTGACGCGAATTCTCAACATCACTTTTTCTATAACATTTTTTTTTTGGCTATCAAATAAAATTTGTTTTATTGCCTACTTTTTTGGGATGTTGAAAACTTATCAGACATCTTCTAATTTCAGCCATGCTGTTGATTTATCTGTAAACTCTAAACATTTTCCAAAGTTTTTGACGAAATTGTATTATATTATTTTAATGCACAATATTAGTAAATGCTTTATTTATCTGACGACTTTTACATTTAAATTTGTTAAATGAATGTAAGACTTAAAATGATTGCAAAATCAAAAGATTTACAACAGCAATAATGTGTTATATGAACGTATAACGAGTATACAGAAAAAGCTCTGTTTAAAAACGTTCTTCATTTATTTTATTTATATTTATTTTATGCCCTATATCTATTCTATTTGAAACGTTTTAAAATATTATAAATGAACTGAAATGAAGTATTATTTTATTTTACTTTAGAACATTTTTTCTATAGCGTAAATGCTTGAACTGTAATTTTTGTATGCCAGCCTTGCAGTCGAAAAGTATGCTGTATTTATTTGTAATGCAATATATGGGAATGTGGAATTTGGAACATGGCCGTTAGACTAGTTGTACATGTGTGTGTGTGTATGTAAAATGAATGTAGCAAGAGCGAAGGAAATAAAAAAGCTTTATGCATATTTTTACAGCATTTAAGTGTGAAATGATGTGTTGGCGCATTATTTGACTTAGGCCCAGGAAGAAAATGCTAAGCCTACCAGGCACACGCACACAAACACACACACACACACACGCACACATAAACAGGGCAAGTGAAAGACAACACAGAATCTGTAAACCCTGACAGAGTTGAAGTGGCAAACAAACAGGCCAGATACACAGATACACATACATACATACAAACACACACACACACACACACACACAGGGAGTGGAGCGAAAATTCAAATACAAGTACAAATACACGACTGGCTGGCTGCCTGTACGTGTGACTTACAAGAAAAAACACTTATACGCCACGTTGAACGTGAAACGGTCGCAAGTTTTATCAACTTGTGCTGGCTGCTCGGACGCCACAAACTCAATTTGGCATTTAGGCTGCCAGCCAACATGACAGCGCAGGCAAAAGCACAACAAATACACACACACACACACACAGCCACATAATATACCCAAGACGAATATCGATTGTGTGATGCTGTGGCAAAAACAAAATAACTGCCATAAAAACTCCCTTCCTCTGCACGTTTTGTGTATTTGAGCAATCAGGCAGCATCAACGTATTTGTAAGCCGATTTCTGCATTTGCCACACTCACACTCACACTCACACTAACACTCACACACAAACAAAACCCTTCAACAATTTTAAGTGTCCCACACACAAATCTTATCAATTCGCTCCATGCATTTTATGCCTGCTCTTTCAATACTAATTCCCATAGTTCATAAGCCTGATTAGTGTGTAATTTAATTTATTTGTCTTTATGCGTTGTCCGCTTTTAATTTGAAATCAATTAAGAAAGTCTGCTCAGCGCCAGACAGACGCTGCAGGCGACACAAGAATTTCCAGAGTTTCAGGTATGAGTGCACGAAATTTCCATGGAATCGACGCGTTTTTCGCAGAATTTACCGTTCACATCCATTTATGTAGAAGGCAAATGAAAAGCGCATTGCAAATTTAATGAGAATGTAGTTGAAATAATTTAATTGAAGCGTATTAAGGCTAACCCTGTTTTTGTGTCAATTAAATGGAAAATTTAAATGTTGTAAATGGAAAATATTCAATCAGCCAACTTTTTGTTAACATTAGGTGCTTAACATACTGCTTTCAATTTATTGAGAATTTCAAATTGTATTTAAATTACATAAACAAAATTTTAATTTTTTAATATTTGTTACTGTTTTGTTAAGCTGTGTGTAATTAGTTTAATTTGTGTTAAATGATTACTAAAAAGTAACAATTGGTATTTATAGACTTGAAGATTCTATCTTTTGATTGATATAATTATTTTGAATATTGAGGCAATTTATTAATAATTTTTTTCTGTTTTGTTAAGCTAAAGTAACAACTCGTATTTTGAAACATTAACATAGTGTTGAAGAGTGGTGTAAAAGATTTTCCTTCCCTTTGATTGATGTCATTATTGTGAATATTGAGGCATCATTTAGGGGTACTACACTTTAGATGGCTGCTGATGCAAATGCTAATTACAAGTGGCTCATTAGTAACTGGCTATAGTGAAAGTGTAGCTTAGCAACTTGGTTTTCCATAAATTTGTAATTTAATTAATTCGCAAATGTGCCTGATACGATTATAATGAAATAGAACCCAGGGCAACAGGCAGAACTTTCTGCCCGTGCAGCTGGGCGATAAGTCAGACAGAGTTATAATGCAGAAACTAACTAAATGAAAAGAAATAAACACACACAGCCACAGACAGAGGCAGAGACAGAGACAGAGAGACAGGCACACAATGTGGCTGAATAACAAGACAATTTAATGCCAGTAAATTGTGCACTGGGCCAACAGCAGCAGCAGCAGCCAACAATAACAACAAGAGCCAAGTTTCAGTCGGTTGCAGCCACATGCATTTGTGGCCGGCTCTGCAGGCTGCACACATAACTTGGAATGTCCTTGATGCAACTTGGCTATCACCGTGTGGCACAGACTCGCAGAGCTCTTAAGCTCAGCTTCAATGCCAGACAAAAAAAAAGAAAAAAACACAAAAGAGATAAAAAAGAAGCGTGCTCTGAAATGCGATTTGCGATTGTGCAAATTGAAATCTAATTAAAATCTGAGGTGCGAATAATGAATGCAATTGAAATGCGCGCCAGCGAAAATTTATGGCCCAAGTTGGCAGCAAATAAATTACGCCGCTGGACAGACTGGCAGACCGACAGACAGACAGACAGACCGACAGACAGAGTCTGTAGAGAGAACTGCGCACAAGTGGCAAAAGCGTTCAAGTACAAAAATCAATTTCCGTTGAAACACTAGTTGTTCCCAAGGAGTGGGGTACAAAATGGTTACAAAAAACACAAACTGAATGAAATTGAAATGTGGCAAAATGAAATACAAGCGCTTAATGGTTAGCTGCATGTCTGGGCGACTAACTGATAAATGTAACTGGGTAACCAGCCCCAGCTACCGTATGACCAAACAATAGACTCACTCACTCTGACGGACTGACTGACGGACCGACTGACTGACTGTCAAACTGACTGTCAACGGTTCAGCGCACACGCCTGCTAAAAAGTACCCACAGAGGACACATCAAATATACCCTAGAAAATCAACTTCAAATTAAAACTCCTTTAACTGAAATAATTTTTGGTTTCTTTTTAAATAAATTGCAAGTTTCTTAAAAGTGGAAACCTTGACAATCCAAGAAAATATACTATCTATTTATACTTTTCAGATATGCTTTAATTTGTGGTAAACTTTTAAAGAGCTAAAATATGTTTTTTTTAGTTGTAAATTAAAACTTTTATAAATATTACCCAAATTTTTAAACGCTTATCAATACTGATAATCAAAAGTCTCGTCTTGAAAACATTCTTTATTATAAATTAATATAATTTAAAAAATCGAATTCTAAATCGCATAAAAATATACCTTGGGTATAGAAATTAAAAGTTTTTTTTTTATAAAGAGACAATTTGATTTCTCTTAAATAAGCCGAGCAACTCTGTGGCGATATTGCAAAATGCTAGGGCATAATTTTGCTCCGTATCTGACGAGCACGCGACTGGCCCAGAGCGACATCTATCAGCACATTTCGACATCCTGCCATCTTCTCTAGCTGCTATCGCCTCACACACAAACACACACACACAAACAGTGAGCTAGATTCATTGCTCGTTGGGGCATCATAAACCGCTGCCACGTGCGGTCAAAAGAAGCCGTCAACAACAAAGCAGCAGCAGCAGAAGCAGCAGAAGGAAGCATCAGCTCGTGCTGCGTCCGTCAGTCAGTCAGTCAGTCATTTTGTCATTTTGTCATTTAGTCATTGGCGACTTGACTAATGAAATGCCATCGCTGTCGTTGTCATCAGCGCTGCTGCTGTTAATCAAAATGTAAACTAAAAGCGACAAAAACGCTTGCAAAACATGGAAATTCAAATAAAAATGTTGTTGATTGTTGACAGTAACTACGCATAGCCCCCATGTGCCCCAGTAAATTGGCTATCAAAGCAACAAGCTTGGGATTCCAATCTTAATTTCAAATCACAAACTTGTCGCGTTATAAATTATAGCACATTAAATACAATTGAATTTCAGTTGAAGCACACTTGTAAATCAATTTACATATTTTATGGCATGCTGATATTTTACTCTCAAAATAATTTTAAATTACTGGCCACATCAATCATTTGAATCCAAGCTTTCAATATTAAACAAAAGTTGAGCAACAAAACAACTAATTTCAAGTACAAGAAAATAGCCAAACAATTTATGGACCTGAGTTTAGGAGTTATGGAAACTAAAACTGAGTTTCAGGTTGAGAATCCCTGATCAAAATACAAATTTTGTATAATAAACATTTACAATTTAGCAACTAATCTCAATGTTTTTCTAAATTTATGAGATTAGTTCTAGTAAGGATTATAAATCTTTTGCCTGGCTTCTGGCCTAAATTCGCTTTCCAGGTTTTGCTAACTTTTTACTTATGCTTCACCCTTCTTACATAACAAAATTAAACACAATTTGAACTGTATTTAAGCTGTTAATCTAACTGTTATTCAGTTGCAATTCCTGTGAATTCACAAATGAAAGCACTACAAATACACATAAGCTTTTCACCCCCACATGTGTGCATAAAAATGTCGGTGTGGATATTTTCCGGGATATTCTGTTCCAATTGAATGCAAATTAATAGCATTTACATGTACGAACATTCCTGGCCACAGTTGTGATTAAGGATTGTTTTTCTTAAGTGCACTCACTTGACGCCAGTCGTGTTCGAGCTGCTTCCTGGAAATGCGTCTCAATTTGTGGCATAGCATTTGCGCATTCAATTCGAGCAATGGGTAGCATCCAATATTCAAGGTTATGAACGTGGGGGCAGCTTATCAGGTTGATTTGGGGCCAAATAATCGTATTGATGGCCTAATCCGCACTAGCATTTAGAGGCAATTGTGTATGGACTGAAACTTGCTCTCTAAACTTGCCATCAAAGGATCAAGACTATCAGCAAACACGCACACACACACACACACACACACATAACTAGGACATGACAATGCAAAATCCTTTCGGATTTGAACAACGGCCACTATTTGCCCAAAGTACACGACGCACAATTCACATGCGGATAAAAGTTGGCCAAATATAGGCAGAGTCCGGGGTTCATATATGCACATGTGTGTATGTGTGCTTAAGTGTGTACACTGGAAAAAAAAACGCAGAAATGTGTACTTAAATGGTAAATTCGAATGTTGATAATCCAGTACCAGAGAATTGATACAAATAAGTTTTTTAATCCAGGTAACCCTCTCCTTAGTCCAAATTCTCTTGATGTGTGCTGAAAATAAAATATCTAGTTTGGACAATGATATAAATAACTATAATTTTAATATTCAATATTTGAGTTTGTACTTAATTTAATTATTATTAGACTTATTTGTTGTTCTGCACTTGATTTTAGAAAATAAGTTTTAACTCTTGCAAAAAAAAATCTAGTGCGAATCTTGCTTTCTGTTCAAAGATACCATTTACACGTAATTTATGCTAGCTATCTATTTTTTTTTCTGTGTGTACACACTGTCAGCTCAGTAACGCCCAATTGCCGCCCATTTGTGCGCACAATTTTCTGCATTTCACTCATGTGCAAATCAAACATGACAGCTGAGTGGCAGGCAAACATTGCTAGACCAGAGGCAGAGGCAGCGGTAGAGGCAGAGCCTGGGAGTCAGAGTCGGGATATCGAGGCAGGCAGCCAGCCAGCCAGGACAGACCATTTAACGGCATTCAATTTCATATACTTACACACACATGCACACATGCACACACATCTCTGTCAGCGATCGCAGCCGACGGAAATGAGACGAAATGAAAGTAAGGTGCCCCCCTCAAAAAAAAGGGGCCCGAGAAACAGAGTTCAGTGCTAAATTGAGCTCTGTTGGCTGCAGGATGGAGGATGGAGGATGAATGCGGAATGACGGAGGCTGTTGCTGATGATGATGACGAGGATGATTGTCACTCGTTGACACGCCTATTGAATGTAAAATGAAAATGAAAACAAGTTAAATTGCTGCACGCAAATTACAATATTGACGCATTTAATCAGATACCCTTTGGGGAGAATAATTAGGTGATTTACTAATACTAATCTTCCTATAATAAAATCAACTATACTTATATATCTCTGAGGGATCGCTGACCGTGCTTAGATGTATACTTTTTTTCTTGCTGGCTCAAAGATTTTCCACTGTTATCTTTTCTCTTGGTTTATCTCACTCTTAGTTTTGAATATTACTTCTCCCATTACCAACTCTCTCTCTCTCTCTCTCAAGCTTATAATTTTTATTGTTTTAATCTAACCTTATCTTTATTAAATTCATTAAATTCACTAGCCCCTTTACTAATTTATTTTTGGAGCGAATAAACCCCATTACCCCATAGCGCTCTGTACAGGGTGTAATCAAATCAGGCAGCGGATGTTGGCAACATTGAATTTTGTATACAATACTTGTAATAGTGGTCGGCTGCACACAGAAACACACACACACACTAAACACACACAAACATAATACTATTTTGAAATTTTTAACAATTTGCCTTTCAGTTGAAAGCGAACAGAGAGAGTTTCAGCATAGTTGAATTTTCATTGGCGCCATTTGTAGCAGGCGCTCAACAAAACACCTAGAGAGGGTAAGAAAGAGAGAGAGGGAAGAATGAGATAGAGGTGTAGGCACATATAAATATATATATATATATATATATATATATATATGCAGGTTGGGTCACAATCACACACAATCACATTATGTAGCACACAGAACAATCCTGATTGCACAATTGCTTACAATGGAATCAGGCATTGTTGTTGTTGTTGCTTTTGTTGTGTGTGTGTGTCTAATATTTCGTTTGTTAATTGTATGGGCGTGCCTTTGAGTGTGTGTGTGTGAGTGTGTGTGTGTGTCTATCTTCTTGTTACGTAAAACGATAGAAGACATTTTGATATATACATTTGTATCTGTATCTGTTCCTAAGCATAACTTTTATCTTTGAAGTGCAACTTGCTCGTATTGCTTTTCCCGACTCTCATAACGTTTTCCAATCGAATATAGAAAATGCATGAAAAAAGTGTCTTGTGTCTGTTCAGAGAAATCGCTTTTGTGTAAGTTCTTGGTAATGTTAATTGCGCTGCTTTGACGAAAGGTGCTTTGAACTTAACAATAAACAAGTTTCTGTAGTATATAAGTACGTTCATACACATTACATGTGTAGCAAAAATGATGCTCATGTTCAGCTTTAAAAGATATGCTAGCAGATTGCTGCCAGTCAAAATGCTGTCAGTCATAAATTAAAGTAATGCATAGATATTTTAATGGATATTTTTCAAATATTTGGCGCATATTGTAAAAGCAAATTTTATTTTGTTAAATATATAAATGCAAGAAAATATAAAAATATTTTTAAATTTAATGTACTCTTTTTAATCTTTTTTTCTTTCTAAATATTTCTCACATTTGGTTTAATGGGTTTTTTTTTATGTGTTTGTCAAACATTATATTGGTAAATAATATTTTCTAAAAGATATAAATGCTAGTATGAATATTTTTCACTTGTCTTTCTCTGTCACTTTTACACTTTCTCACCGGTCTCTATCTCTCTCTCTCTGTCACTATATTTTTCTCTCCCAGTCCCACTTTCGTTCACTCAAATCCAATATCAAAGAGCGCGTTTCTTCCGCTGGGCAACCTATTATATCTGCAACACTTGTTACCATCCAACATATGCCCCTCTGGTCCCGTGTCACGAATCCACGCGCAATCTGAAATTGGTGGCAAGCTACCTGTAGCCTGTTTGTTGCACAAACTAATTAGATGGGCACACATAATTTATGGGCGACTGAAATGAAAGGATGATAACTAGCAGCGGGTCATAAATTTAAATTATGCTCGTGCCCTAAGGCCGCACTTGAAAAGCAAACAAAAAGTGCGTGCAAACAAAAAAAAAAAAGAAAAAAAAATGTTAAGCTCGAAATTTTACGCATAACTGCACTCACACTGGGACATACTCGGAAAACTCAAACACTCCAACACTCAAACACTCGAACTGCGACTGCGACTGGCACTCACACACGTTGTTGAAATTTTTCATGATTCTCTTTCACTATTCATTTTTTTTTTAGTTTATTTTGTATATTTTCTGTGTGCCTTGGCCAGCGTAGAGTTCACGCCCATTTTGAGGGAGCGGCAGGAGTGACAGCGCAGAGTAATGAAATTCCAAGAAGCTCGGACCACAAACAGATGAGAAAATATGCGAATTCAGAAAAAATTACACACACACACTTTCACAGATAACTTGAATTTGCACGGTGATCCCGATGCATAAAAGGAGTGAGGTTAAGGCTAGCTTGGACTGAGAGACCCACACGGCTAACATTATTAGGACACACGTCCGTTCAAGTCGCACCCATATCATCCGTGATTGGTGATGCTTTATCCTTGGCCCCCAGGCCTTGTCCACTTGTCCACTTGCCCAGCTACCCCGGCAACGGTCCAGCTAGCAGCCAGCAGGATGCTGCCAAAACAAATTAAGCAATGGCCCCAAGCAATTTGACAGGGCATTTTGGTAATTGGCCCAGTTGGCTTGCATAACTCACAAAGCCCAACAACAATAAAACGCTCATGTGTTGGCATTTTAATGATGCCGGCATCTATGTAACTGGGGCTCTCAAATATGTCTGCTATGCACTTGCATTTTGAACAGCAAAACTATTATATAATAGCTATTTATATTTAGTGAAGTAATGCTTTTATTTCCTTAACATATGCTTATATTTGTTAAAGTTTCTTCATACTATAGTAAATGTACTAGAGCAAATGTATCTCCAATTCAAAACATTGCCTTATCCAACAGTCGATAAATAAACTTTATATATCGATTATATCAATGATACCTGCAATTAATATATCTTCCCATATCATAGCATACTTTTAAGGGCATGCATTCATATATTGAGGTATCGTATATATTTTCTTAATTTGTATTATAACTTAAGCTTCAGTTTAAATAAAGCTTATTAATAATATACAATTTATTACATAATTTGGTAAAATAATATAAATAAAGTAATTGAATTTGAATAAATACGGTACAAGTTGAGGTCTTTCCCTCTCCATTCTCTACTCTCCACTCTTCCTGTCTGCCTCAAGCAAATAAATAAATATTATAAATGCATGGAAATTTCTTATGAATTTATATGCACGCTCCACACACACAAACAAATTATATTTGTTTGGCATTTGTATGCTTAATGCCAATTCCAAACTCATATGAACCATAAACTGTTTGTATTTGTTAGTCTGGCCTCAAGAGTAGCTCGCATGTTGCCAAAAAAAACGCAGCCGGAAAGAAGTGGAAGGGGATGGGGATGAGGAGTAGGCAGCGAGGCTTCAAATTGTATTACGAGCCTCAAGGAATAGTCCTGAGAGCAGTCCAAGATAAACAGACGACGAGTTCTCCTTCTGCTCCTGCTCCTGCTGTTGCTGGGGTCATCGTCTCGTCTCGTCCTGTCTCGGACTCGTCTCGCATGTGACAAGTGTCAATTTCTCAAATACTTCACAAATCGCAAATCACACAGAGCACACACAAATTGTTAGCCAAGTGCTGCAGCTGAGTCAAATCATTGCCAACATCAGATTGAAAAGGCTTAAATTCCATGCAAACTTGGTATCTGATTGCTACGGCACACAATATTAAGTATACCTCTTGCAGCTCCTGTCCTGTCCTTATTGCTTGTCCTTGTTGCTTTGCGAAAATATTTGCACAAAGTTAACGCAGTAAATTACATTCGGTATATATGCATGGAAATGGCAAACGGAATTTCCAGTTAATCAGCAAGTTATTTGTGTACACAACAATGAAATGCGGGTTTTACTCTCTAACTGAAGTCTATAAATATTTGCTCTGTAAATGCTCGAAATATTTCCCTTTTAAGTACAATATAAATTTACATCAAAATACAATTTATTTAAGTTAAGTCAAGAGCATTTGTCTTTGTATGTTAAAAAAAAAAACAATCTTTAAGTAGCTTGTAATATGTTTTTTTTTTATTATTTTTATAAAGTAAACTTTACCAGTTTGTCCTTAAATGTATTTTGCTTTAAAGTTTTAATTATGGTTAATTGTTTACAAGGTCGCAAAAGTTACAGCGAAAAACAATATATATCACCACAATTAGTAGCATTAAGATGCTTTTAAATATTTCCTAGAATTTAAGCAGTTCTGAAATGTCAACAACAATTACTGTTAATCCGACACGCACTCTCTCACACACACACACACACACAGAGAAATATATTCGCATGCTGTAGCCTGTAGGTGTTGATGCTGTCGTGTGCACTTGTCAAAGTTGATTGAATCCTATTAGTGTCAATTTTCGTCCTTGACACATTATCAAGCACAGAAGCTTGCTCTCTCCTCTCTGAAAAGGGTTGTGAAGGGGAGCGAAAAAGAGGTGAGGTGCGTGGTATTCGGAGGTGTAAGCTGGCTGGTATGTGTATGCATTGTCCTGGTTTTTCCCCTCCTGTGCAATGCATTTCACTTTCACCTGTTGCACCTGTCTCGCTTTTCATACTTTATATTGGAATTGCGAACAACTGGAAAATTGTGCAACAGCTCATAGCTAAATTTAGGTCGACATGATGGTGATGATATATAAGTCTAGCTTATATTATTTGTATTTATATAAAAGTTGTAAGCAACTTATGATTATAAAAACCAAAACTTGTAAAGTTTGTTTTGAATTTTAAATTGCTTTTATTTATATTATTATTTGTGAGTTATTTGAGTATATTTTAATTTAAAAATTATTTTCAGCTACCACATAAGACTTCAAACTACCTTAATTTGTAAACTGTGACGCATATTTTGGTTAAAGCAGAAAATGGTTAAGTGAGCCAGAAATCGTTTTTTTAAGTGCACAAAAGTTAATTACACCACGTCAATATATATATAAGTATGTATTGTATATATACAACAGTATTATCAGGTTTATTGACTCGCGTTTTTATTGATGTGCAGCCTCCAACTGCTGCTCCTGCTCCTGTTCCTGTTCCTGCTCCTGGCAGGCAGCGCTCAATCATCAACGTTGAGCGTGAGTCATAAATCGTTCAATTATTTCGCGCTGCCAAGCAACAGCAACAACAGCAACAACAACAACAACAGCAACAACAACTTAAGGACGGCTTTAGTCAGCAATGTCAAAGGCAAATGGAGCCATCATAATATTGTGTATTATTATATGCTGACAGCTTTAAGGCCCAGCTGCTGACACAGTTTTTCACAGGCCGCAAATTGTGTGTGTGTGGTGGGGAGGGGGGCTTGGAGGCGGGCCGGGACGCAAGTGTCAACAAATGAATATTGGGCAATATGAAAGTGGCTGACAATAAAGCACAGATACTTGCCAACCCATATACATACATATTACCACACACAATATTGCAATAATGAACTATAACTATGCGGCACACACAGCCTGACCCACTCGCATATCTAGAAAACTGAAGCAAGGGATGCGCACGTGTCCATCAAAACTCCTATATTTCAGCTGGAATCTAAGTGAAAGTTGGGATAGGGTAATTACCCAGCAAGAACTGTTAAAACTAATGCGTAGGAGAATGGTTCATATGCACAGGTATTAGTTATTGGAAAATCAAGTGAAAGAAACTGATTGGAATTTTAAGATATTAGTAATATTCGTAACTTATAATGATATAATACAAATAAGTTCAAAGTTAAATAGCACTTTATTTAAATGAAAGATTATACATAATTTAATGATAGTGCCCCAAAATACAACATGGTATATTTCTATTATTATTATTATTATATAAGTAAGAAAATGAACTAAATGAAACAGCATATGAAAAGGATCAGTACATATCAAAAATTAAGGTTTTAATAAATATTATATATATATATATAAAATATTAAATGCTTTTAAATAACTAAATTTATTATTTATGAATTCTATTTTTTCAATCTATTTACTTGAAATAAGCTTTATTAAATTGGATTTTTATACATTCGATTTTATATCCTAGAAAATAAATAACCAAATCATTATTAATATTTACAACACTTGAAACAAGCACATTATGAATGACTAAAGATAGTTTGTTAATAATACAGATAGAAAATCACGACACGTGCTCATCACTTCGAGGCATGTTCATAATGCTAATACCAGTGGCAATATCAATATATTGGCCTCTATGGTCTCTCGTTCACTCACTCGCCCCAAAGGGCAATGTCATTGTCTGTTTGGTGTTTTGTTATGTGCCCAGCTAATGGCATATCCATTAGACACAAAAGGCCAAATTGCGTGGCATGGTAACGTTTCCGTTTGCCATTCAATGGCATCCTCACACACACACACACACACACACACACACACACACACACACACATATAAACTTATGTGTATAGTAATTCGTAGACTTCTAACTGGTCTGCTGTATTGTCACGTCCCAAGCATTGCATAATTGATTTTTATTCACGTGCCCCACAGCGATTTGCATGTGGATTTTTCTGGTTCATAGTTGGAATTTGTTATGCACAGCATGCGCAGCTGTGTGTGTGTGTTATAAGTGTATAAAGTGTAGCCGAAAGTTTCTCAACTTATGTTCAACTTTTTTCTCGACTTACTTGCAGTTCGATTTCGCTTAATGACGCTGATTAAAACATGAACGCACTCGATATGAATAAACAATTTCTAAGCGTCTCGCAGGATCCGCACTCGAGCGATGCCCAACGCAATCGCACACGGTAAGTCCTTAGTCCTTGCGCTCCTTCTACTGCTCAACTACTCTACTGTTCTTTCTCCCCTGCTTCTCGACCCATTTAACCGCAAATTCTTAACTCGCCTGCAGTTCGGAACGCGCCGCAAGTCTGGCCCTGCCACTCAACTCACTGCTGGACTTTTACGACAAGCAACAGGAGCAATGCAAATCGGTTACCCTGCTCCCCCTGCCCAGCTGCAACAACGGCAGCCACATCAACAGCAGCAGCAGCAGCAGCCCCAGCAGCAGCATTGTGCGTCGCCACTCATCCCACTATTATCCCATGCTCGAGGACAAGCAGAAGCCAACCCAGCAGCTGCCCCAAGTAGCCGCTGAATTGCTCGTAAGTACTCGATGAAACTGTGGAGCTCTCTGAAAGACGACAACCTGGACAAAGTCATTGAAATTCCTTTTGAGAAATGGTTTGTGGTAAAGAGACTTATAACATTGTTGTGGGCATCCTAGAGTTTTATCAATTACAGCTTACAAGCTAACAATCAATTTTAGATGGAATTTGATTTTTAGTTAAGAAACTATACCAGTTACATTAGTAATTACCTAATATAAACTATACTATTTGAATACCCTGTAACCGTTAAAAAGGCGAAAAAGGGTAACATAAAGTTGTGCAAAAGTATGTAATAGGTATATAAATACAGTATATATATTCTTGACCACTATCAGCAGCCGAGTCGATCTGGCCATGGGCCGGAGTTTATTTTATTTTAAAAGTTATCGATAACTTTCGATTCCAGGTCTAACACAACTTCATGATACCCTTTTCCCCCATTTTAAAGGGGTTCAATGTTTACAAATAATTATATGATTGTGTATATATATATGTAGTCTGGAGCCGATATATTTGAAGTTAAATCCGATCATACATAAATTCTTAATATTTTGTTTTACTGTACTTATTCTTATTTGTCAATGTCATTCAATCCTGACTAAGCTTAATTTAAGTGTTATCCTGAAAGAATCCCTGCTTTGTTGCCTAAGTATCAATTTCCCAGTTAAGGCTGAAACTATCAGTTTCTACGATCAGAATATGTTACAGAAGGTTAAAGGTTACTTTGGCATGCATTTGTAGCTAGCAATTTTTAAGCAAAGCTCTGAAGGCATTTTTGGCTATAAAAAGGTCAACTATTCAGCACTGTTGCACTTAATAAATGCGGGCAAAATGTCGCTGGCGGTGCATAATTTATCGATAGTATAGTTGACTTTCGTTCCCCTAATTCCGCTTGCCCCTTCCCCTCTTCAGCTTTGCACACATTGCACAATATGAGCAACCATTTTGAGGCTGAACCTCAGCTCGCATCAGCGTCAAAAATGTTTTGTGTGCCACGCTCGCAAAATCTGCGGGCAAACAGCGTGCAATCTGTTCTGGGTTCCAGTCACTCAGAGCGAGGGAGACAGCAACTGAGAGAGAGTAAGGGAGACAGAGAGAGAGAGAGCTGTGTCAGATTTTGCAGTGCAGCTTAGCGATGGCTTAAACTGACTCATTGCTCGACCGAATTGCCATTTGACTTTCAGCTTTTTACTTTCCATTTTTGTGTGGTTTAAATTCTCTGTTTCCGAAGTGAAAACGGGTAACTGGGATTTGGGCAATGTGCGTCTCGATGTCTATCCGTCTTTTTGTAAAAACGTAAGAAATATGCCGTAGAAATTCATAACAACTAAAATGAGCAATATTTGGAAATTCAAAAAGTAATACTAAAAATTAATTTATAGCAAAAAAACTATGGCATTAAATATTCTTATAAAATTTTATTCATATAAAATAAATAAATATCTGTAAAGTATATTAAATAAGATCATTTTGGGGTTGTCAATAAGTTTGTAAAATTATTTTTTAGCAAGCCAATATTATTTCTGGTTTTTTGGGCAATTTTCAGTCTTATTTTGGGAGATTTAGGGCATATTTTCTTTAGACTGTAGAGACTTTTAAAGTTGAGGACTGAAAAATCGAGGAAATCTTTATGTACAGTAGTTTTTCCGGCAGGCCCACTCCCGTCCTTGCAAATTTAATTACCGATATCTCGAGTAGTTTTCATGTAAAAGGAGTCAAAGTTTTCGAGTCATAAAAAGGTATGACAAAAATAGATTATATATTCCCGATACTCCCAAAAACGCCCCTGAAATTTCCAAAATAAATTTAGTCTCTTACAGTTGTAAAATCTTTGCCTTCGAGTCAGAATTTTAGAGTCACTATCAAAAAGTCACCATACCACCTCTTTTAATCTCTTATTCATCTGGAAACAGAGTATTGCGTAGTCGTTTTAAGTGCGACTGCAATGTTCTTAGCCGTCTTTTTTTGTGTTTTGTTGATTTTTGTGTTTGTTTTTTTTTCTGTGTCATGACAGGTAAACATGGTGGATCAGAAATATTGCAAGTCAGGTGCGCTGTCGGGCGCCAAGCATCCACAGCTGGTGCGTGTGGACACGCCAGTGACGCCACCGCCACCGATACCCCGTCGCCTGATGCGGTCCAACCGCGCCTGGCAGAACAGTCCAGAGATGATGGGTCTTGAAGGTGTCGTCTCTGGCAGTGTGTTTGTTTATCCGCAGCCCGGCATGGTCATGGAGGGGAGTGGCAGTGGGGGCCAATCAGCGCTGCTTGTTGATTTGGCCGCACGTCCGACATATGCGGATGCCGATGGCATATCGGATGACGACCGCATGAGCTTGGAGAATTCCGTTTTCGATGAGTCACTGACCTCGACGCCAGTCAAGGTCGCCGGCGGCTACAATGCCGCCGCCCGCTACGTATCGGGTCAGGCGGCCAAGCGGGCGCAGCGCTCCTCCAGCAGCACCGTGGACTCGGCATACTATAGCGGGCACAGCGAACGCTTCGCCAGCAGCAGCTCCACCAGCGTTGATTTTCGCAGTCGCTTCTCCTCGGTGGACACGCAATCATCGCTGGACGACAAGCCGCTGAGCAGCTCCATTGATTCGCCCAAGGACAACTGTCGGCTGGAGCGGGCGGCACTTAACGATGTTATGCACAAGCTGAACAACAATCTGTATGGCAACAACAGCAACAACAGCAACAGCAGCAGCATCAACAACAGCAGCAGCAGCAACATGAACAACAATGACGACAACAAGTTGCCCACTGTGCCGGCACGCAAGTTGCCCACTGTGCCGTCAAAGCTGCCGCCACCACCGATGACCAGTCACAAGTGCAGCACGTCTAGTGAGTCCAGCAAGGAGCCGAGCAGCAGCAGCAGCGTCTCCGCCTCCGCTTCCACCTCGTCGGCGGGCAGCGGTTCGAGCACCATTTCCAGTGCCACCATATCATCCAGTTCCGTATCGCTGAAACGTCCAGGGCCACCCGAGCCGCCGTTGCGCAATCTCAGCTCCTTCGAGTCCATGGACAATGTGGCCAAGGTGCACCACGCAGGAGCAGCAGCTGCACCACCGCCACCGCCACCGCTCACCGTGCGCAACAAGCTGCAGCGGAACAAGCCGCCGCCCATTGTCTACCCCAAGTTGCAGCAGCGTCAGGATTCGACACTGTCCAGCGATAGCTACTCCATCAGCTCCAGTCCCGGCTACAACTCCAAGCTGATGGAGACGCCTCTGCTGGCATCCGCTCAGAGCACTCGCAAGTCCCAGCCGCCCAGTGTGGGTCAGCGTCAGTCGCTAATGGATCTGGCACCACAGCGCTTTGGCAGCAGCCAGCCGGCGATGCCGTTGCGCGGCAAGCTGAACTTTCGTCAGGACTCGAACATATCCAGCGACAGCTTCAGCCAGACCTCCAGTCCCGGCTACAATCCCAAGCTGATGGAGGCGCCTCTGCTGCCAGCTCTGTCCGGCAAGCGGCTGTGCAGCGCCCCAGCTCCGATTGTCTGCCGGCAGGGCGTGCTCCTTGAGCCCATCGAGGATCTGGAGCCGCCGCAAACCCTGTCGCCACTCACAAAGTGCGCCACTTCCACGCCCAGCAGCCTGCAAACAATTGTGCGCTTCCAGAACGGAGCACCCCACACCATGTCCTTGCAGCATCAGGTAAGCTAATCACATAGCAACTTTTTGTTGCATACCCTTGCAGAAGAAAGGAAGACCTTAAGTTATCATTAACATCAGAGGCGATATATATCTGCCTGTGCTCCAACTAAACTTGTCACTCAGCCCTAAAGCAAATGGACCCCTATGTCAAATAGCTCCCTAAGGAACTAATAGTCTAAACATGATTTCTTTGATAAAGAACTTTTAGTTTCCTAAAATATCTTTAAAAAAACTCAAGAACTTTTTAGTTTTCTAAATTATCTTTACCAAACTCAACACCTTTAGTTGGGATTGGTCTACTAATATTATTTCTTTGATATGATAACATAAAGTGATCAAAGATTGAAGAAATTTACGAAATCTGACACAATAGTGTAAAAATGGGAATAATTGTACTTAATTTATTCCAAAACCATCTTAAATTTGGGAATTTTTCTGTTATAAGAATTTTATTCTTAGCTTAAGATCAATGATTTTGAAAACATAATGAGATATAAAATGCATTCACTAGTCCAACATTTTGGCTAAAAAATATACTACCTTTATAATATTATATAGTTTTTGAAAATTGAATTCTTGTATAAAAAATTCTAAAATTAAAGAAAACATTTAAATTTAATTAGTTCAACTTCTGTCTGCAAGGCATGCCGAAGTTAGGTACTCATTTCAGTTGTTAAACCATAAAATGCTCTACCCACAGATCATCAATCGCCGCAAGAGCTCCAATCCGTACATCACCAATGGCCGCTTGAAGTTCCGGCTCTTTCAGATTATGATTAATGCGTTTGCCTTGCTGGCGATTGCTGGCGGTCTGGCTGCCTACTTCAATGCCTATCCGACCATCAAGTTTGTGAACAAGACCATTATCAATACCATCGTTGTTGAGGATACGTCCAGCTTTGGCAAGAATCCCTCACCGGGCAGCTGTCTGCCCATCATTGTCAAGCTATGCCAGGGCCCGCAGATACCCTATAACTACACGGTGTATCCCAACTATATTGGCCACTTTGGTCAGCAGGGCACACAAATGGTAAGTATGAGACGAGCTGCCAGACAGTGGACTTAACAATCTCATTCCCAGGATATCGAACCCTACGAGGCACTGATCGAAGTACGCTGCTATGAGCTAGTCTCACTCTTTCTTTGTACGCTCTTTGTGCCCAAGTGTGGACAAAATGGGTGAGTATTCTGGTGATAATATGAGTAGAGTAACATCCTCCATTGCCACTTTAATTCTTCTCTACTTTAAATTATTAGTTAGTTGGTTGGATGCCCGTTTCAATTTAACACTGAACGTCCTCCATATTCACTTTATGCAAATAATCTGATTAAATATTTTGATGCTCACATTGACTACAGGTTCGATTCCTTGAGCTGCAAATTTGATTACTCAACTTAAATATAACATTTAATGTTCTCCATTGCCACTTTTTTTTCTTTATAAGAACTTGTATGTAACCAAACTATAAGCAACATTCACTATTCAATGTCTGATGTGCTTCCCACTGGCTTAATTTCCGGTATTATATGTCTATGTCTAAATGTTGTTAAATAAAAGGAAGGTATTTTAATACAGTTACAAAGTTGATGTGAATTTATATTATTCCTTAGTAAGAATATGAGTTTTCCTCAGAATATGAGTTTAACCTTTAATGTCCTCCATTGTCACATGTTTCCTTTGCTAGACTTATTTAATGGAACTATCCCAGAGTGTTTCCAGATTTGATACCTTTTTAAATAAAGCAAAATTAAATAAGTTAAACATTAAATATTCTCCCTCCGTTGACCCTAGGTTCGATTTGATCTTGACTTTATTTTCTTGACTTGATGTGTATTCTTCCGATTTACAGTCACGCAGTGCCACCCTGTAAGACGCTCTGCACGGAGACGATGCGACGTTGTGGGTTCTTCTTTGATGTTTTTGGTTTGGGCCTGCCGCAGTATTTCGACTGCAAGCTCTTCCAGGACTTTTCCAGCTCCGAGGACTGTGTGGGCTTGGATGAGGTGCGTGATGTGATGATATCGTCGGCGAATCCCAAATGCGATGGCTTCCTCTGCGACACGAATCGCTGCCTGCCCAAAGAGTATGTCTGCGATGGACACTTGGACTGCATGGATCAGGAGGACGAAGGCAACTGTGCACGCTGCCAGGAGGGCGAAATCTACTGTGGCGACGAGCGTTGCATTGGCACCGAACACATCTGTGATGGGATCATCGATTGCCCCTACGCCCAGGACGAGCGCAATTGTTGTAGGTTTTGCTGATCATGCTTCAAATCTTATGGTTTTATCATACCCAGTAAAAATGCGTACTGAGGGTATTATGAAGTTGTGAGAAGGAAGCATTTTGGACCCCATAAATTATATATATTCTTGATCAGTATCAACAGCCGAGTTCATCTAGCCATGTTCGTCTGTCTGTCCGTCCATCCTTCTGTATGAACACGCGGATCTTAGAGACTGGAACTATAGAAAGCATATTTGGAATATAAGTCTATTGAGATTAATTTTATCGAACAACTACAGGGTATCCCATTAGTCAGGCACTCTCGACTAGGTCATTATTACACGTTTATGCATCCGTTTGTAACACCTTTGTTATTTTATTACCATTGCTGCAGTGCGTCTTAGCGAACGGAATGGCGATGTGGGCTCTGGTGTTTTGGAGGTATATCGCATTAATAAGCGCCAATGGATGCCCGCCTGTGTCAAGAATTGGGATCGTGCCGTCTCGCCCAGTGCAGTGTGCTCGATTCTGGGTTACTCGGCGGTGAATGCCACCAGTGTGGTCACTCAGCTGACACACCGCCCACTGCTGGCCTCAGTTAATGTCTCCACGAATATATGGAAGCTGTATGCAAAGCGACGCTCGACACTGATGCAGGAGTTTGCTAATTGCAAGCAAACGGAGGATTATCCCATAGCTGAGCTCACCTGCTCCAATTTCGGTGGGTAGTCGAGTCGGCGACTAATCTAATCCCGTTTACTTAATTCTGAGTTGCTTTCCTTAGAATGTGGCAAGGTCAAGCGTGGCCGGCACAAGGTCTCCAGACGCATCATTGGCGGCTCTCATTCCAATCCCGGCAATTGGCCCTTCCTCGCAGCCATCCTAGGCGGACCTGAGAAGATATTCTACTGTGCTGGTGTCCTAATATCCGATCAGTGGGTGCTCACCGCCTCCCACTGTGTGGGCAAGTGAGTTCGGCTCGATCCAAACAATATACATATACTTTTACTTATATCCTATCCCTGACAGTCATACGATTATCGACCTGGAGGATTGGACCATACAGCTGGGCGTCACGCGTCGCAATTCGTTTACCTATACGGGTCAGAAGATTAAGGTCAAAATGGTTATTCCACATCCGCAGTACAATCGGGCCATAGCCCATGACAATGATATCGCACTCTTTCAGGTAGGTTATGGTTATCCAAATCCTTCTTCTGTGAAATCCTGCTATGAATGTAAGAACTGCAGTCAGGGTATCTGCTAGTCGGGCACTCTCGACTAGAGTACTCTTACTTGTATATACAGAAATTATAGAATTTTTAATATTATCTATCAAAATGGGTAATTTCTCATCGACAAATTTCCCATATTTGCAGCTTGCCCAGCGTGTGGCTTTCCATGAGCATCTGCTTCCGGTTTGTCTGCCGCCGCCCAGCGTCAAGAATCTGCGTGCCGAGCAGCTGTGCACGGTCATAGGGTGGGGCAAGGCCGAGAACAAGGATCGTAAGTGACCTAACTAATAAGTTGTATGTCTGAAGTACTATATGAGTTTGCTCTACAGCCAAAACAACATACGAGTTTATTGTGAATGAGGTACAGGTGCCGATTATAACCCACAATCAATGTGACGAGTGGCTGGATAATTTGACCATATCCGAGGGCATGGTCTGTGCGGGCTTGGAAGATGGCGGCAGGGATGCCTGTCAGGTGGGTGTCATTATTGAGTAATTCTATAGACAATACTTGAACTTTTGCAACTGCAATCTTCGACAGGGCGATTCGGGTGGACCTTTACTCTGTCCGTATCCGGGCGAGAAGGATCGTTGGTTTGTCGGCGGCATTGTCTCCTGGGGCATTATGTGCGCACATCCCAAGCTGCCCGGAGTTTATGCCAATGTCGTCAAGTATGTGCCATGGATTCATGAACAAATCCAGAAACATTCGCGACCTGCCAGCGAGGAGCCCGTGCCCAAATACGATCTGCATCCCGGCGGACCGGATATATTATCGAAAATATCGACGACTGCACGGGGTCGAAAGCGTAAACCCTACAATTATCACAATGGCAAGCCTAAGGGCATTGACTTCTACGACAGCGAGGAGCGGAAGTAACCTTTCCGCTTCCCTTACCACTCCCCCCCCCCTCCCCGTAAAAGGTAATCCCACATATGTATACCTAGCTTATATAGTGAACAAATGAAGAAATTTGAATACAGCATATCCTTGAAACGTTTGCACAAAGTACAAAGCAAAACTGTTATTGTACTCACACACACACATACACACACACACACACACATACACACAGCCATTGATAATAATATACACACATACACATATATATTTTGCTACTGAACTTGGAGTATTACGAAACACAAAATAAATAAATAAATAAATACACAAAGAAAACACAAAATCTGGGCAACATAATAAATCGTATGTCAATTTGCCGAATTTATTTGTCAATTTTTTACAAAGAGATTTCTATGAACCGAAACCAGAATATACATACATACATATATACCCATGCATAATCCTTGTGTCTAAAACAAATAGTAATATTAATCGTGAATCGTGAATCGTGGACAATAAAATATTTGATTGATTTCAAACGAAACTTTTAAGTTTGTAGTCATAAAGCAAAAGTAAAGAGAAAAAAACTCTACACATAGACTATAAGATAAATGTAAAAGATACTACTTAAAGAATCAACACTAAATAATATGGTGTCTGTATATGTGACTATAAAGATAATTTTAGACAAAAATGTATGATTGCCGCCAACAAAAACCAAATACGAATTACAAAGTACCGCTAACAAATCAGTATAAAACTGAGCACAACTAAACAAACTAAAAAGCTAACTATAAAATAAAAATCATTTAAAGAGAAATATTTATAGTTCTAAACTATTATGTGTTAAAACTGTGTATGCACTTTAGAAATTAGAAAAACAATTATAGACAATACTTAAAAAAAAAAAAAGAAAACGGAAAAATTGCTGATCTTAAGCATTTGATGAGTATTTCAGTACGCAAAACTTTCACAAAATAAAGCTAATATATGCAAATTTAACTGATTTTGAAACTCAAGTGAAACATGCAATTGACAATAAAAAATGTGCACAAAACTTTCCAAAAAAAAAAAAAAATTATACCAATAAAAAGAAAAAATATAAACAAAAGTGAAATTGTAGCTGTTGTTTAAAAGAAAAAAAAACTATGTATTGAAATATAATGTCTTTTTAAGGCATAAATCTAGTTATAGCAAAGTCATGAAAATACTAACTACAATGCGTGGGTTTCAGCTTTAAATAAAAAATTGGACATGGATAAAGTACAGAATATTGGTAGCGTAAAAAACTTACTTATATGTATTATACATGCATATGTTGAGGCTAAATTGATGTACTATTTACAAAATGGAGTCAACCGATGATAATTAAATTGTATACATGCTTTTTAAATGTAACGATAGCGATAACGATAACGATAACTTATATTTATAGCTATATACAACAAAAGTTATGTACTTGTTTAGCATGCGAATTAGACTGGCTGCCAAAAATCAAACTCAAATAGTTTCCAGTTTTTAGTTATGCTTGCACAAAAATCCCAGTCATAAATTTACAAAAATATTCGTTTTTTTTTCGTTTCTATAATTCGCCTAGGTCCAGCACATTCCGCACTTACCTATGCCTATGTCTATGCCTATGCCTATGCCTACTATATCTAGGTACATAAATATATGGCTGTCTCCTGCTAAAGTGCTACAATTTTTACAACTATTTTGCTAACAAGTGAAGTAAATGAAGAAAATAAAGACTCAAAATTGGTTGTTTCAGGCTTAACAAAACAAAATAAAAATGAAGAATGTAAAAAAACATCTTTAAATATCATTTTCGTTTTCTATCATTTCTAGCTCAACTTGTTGCAATGCTTTAGATGAGTATTACGAGTATATATATGTATATATACATATGTATATATATGTATATTCAAGAAAATAAATACCTTAAATGTGTGTATGTGTATTATCCCCATAATCCAACAAATAGCATTAGCTGGTACATATATACTTACAGTATATGCATGTTTTGTACAATCAGTTTACAAAAACCAAAAATGAACGAGGATTAATGTATTATTAGTATTATACATAAATACATACATATATATGTTTGTATACATATTATTTTTAAGCGGTAAATGAAGCGCATATTACACAAGGCACACGACAAAACTTTTTTTAGCAAAAGCTTAAGGCAACAAAATAAATAAAAACTAGAAATAAAATAAAAATGAAAATGATTTAAGTGAAATATACAACAAATATACATATATCGAAAGAATATACATACATATACAATAACTATATGGTATATATCATGTAGCTGTAGCTTTAAGCAGATGTGATGGTGTCTAAATTTATACATGCATATATTCAAGTGACAAAAACAAATGTTTATACATTCGAGTATATAAGTAAATAAATAAATACATATGTACATGTATGTGGTACATACTATATAAAACAGTGGGCTGTTGTAAAACGCGCATCCTTTATATGTGTATATATATATATATAAGTTCATGAGGATTACAAAGTCGGTATGCTTAGATATTTAGACTCAATGGACTGGGCAGG
The DNA here is from genome assembly GCA_035045305.1 of Drosophila maculinotata. Taxonomy (NCBI): domain Eukaryota; kingdom Metazoa; phylum Arthropoda; class Insecta; order Diptera; family Drosophilidae; genus Drosophila; species Drosophila maculinotata. Next base: position 14,160,365 of record JAWNPD010000387.1, read on the forward strand.
ACAATACATAGCAAATTATGCTTGACAGAAGAAGAATGTTCAATATATCGTGCGTTATCATATAAAATACATACATAAATACATATATACAAGGACAAGGACAATTACTATACATATAAACGCATTCTACGTAGTTATTTATGTCTGCATGTACTCTGACCGAGAGCTTTTCATTTCCTATTGTTGCCTTTGACAAGTTTTCATTTGATTTTCACACACTCTTCGTTTCCCATTTCCCATTTCCATTTCAATTTCAATTTCTTTGTGCATTTATGATCATGTTAAGGGTGAGCTATTTTTATACCTATGCTCCAGGCTACTATCAAAAAACCAACGCTTAGCTTTATGTATATTTAGTCTACAACAAAAACCATATACATATTATATATATCTATATACATGTATATAGATGTAATAATGCTTAGCATTGATTGGCAAAGTGAAATAAGTTATATACATACATATACCATATATATATATATGTACAGCTCGGCAAGGAGTACACTTATATTAGACACATACGATTATTGAGATAAATAAGCACAATAAATGTGCACACAATCAACACATCCATACATCCATACATACTATATAGGCAATTGGTCTGAAGATCCATATCCACATACACACACAGTGACATTATTATTATTATAAACATACAGCTTAACCGCATGAACCATATGGAATACATAATATATTAGTTAAAATTGCTATGCTTAACAAAATGAAATGAGCCTGTGCATGTTGTTTTCTTTTTAACCATTTGTGTTATAAAATGATCAGATGAGCTCCACTGTTCCATTTCGATGTGCTTGAGAACGTTAATATTAATAAAATACAAATAATAAAAATCAAAAGCAAACAAAGACAATATAATAAATGTAGCGAAATGTTAAATGTAAATGTAGCAAAATTGCAAAAGAAGACAAAAACTTGAAAAACTAAAACCAGAAACTGAATAAAAACTAGTTGAATTTACATATGATATCAGAGAAACATATATGTTTAAAGATGATCATTTTTGGAGAAAACGCACTTGTTAATTATGCACAGAATGAACACGAGAACTTTGTAAAGAATTTACATATTACAAAACATTGACAATAAAATCAAAACTGATTTTCTGTTTTTTCGGCAATTGTTCAAAATGGCATTGAGAATTTATGAAACGTTTTACATTGAATTTGTTGCATAGAGAAAATGCAGTGAATATTGTTGACTACTTATTTTGCAACAGAAGAAATGTTTGCCATACAATAACTAAAAATGTGCATAAACTTAAGTGAAACTACACAGAAAATTACATACATGAAATAAGAAACACACGTATAACCAACTAAATGCTATAAGCAAAATGTCATACATATATACATACTATATACTTACATATATAAATGTTGAAAAATAAATGTATAAAAACTATCAAAATGCAACAGTTGTCTTTTCAATTGCTTTTTATAAATCGTATAAAAATGGTTTCGAACTGCGAATTTTGTTTCGACTGGAATTTGTCTTTTAACACTTTGAACTTAAGTAATAGATTCTTTTAAAAATGTACTTTAGCTTATTTCAGGTAACGCTTTACAACATTGCGCATATCGCCGATGACCTGACGCTGATCCGCTGCACCGACTACAGCAGTACCGGACACAATCCAGTTGGCGCCAGCCTTGGCACAGCAATCGATTGTCTTTGGACCGACGCCACCGTCGACTTCAATATCGAGATTGGGATAATTGTTGCGCAGCCACTCCACTTTGGGCATCATGTCGGCCATGAAGGATTGCCCACCGAAGCCAGGCTCCACTGTCATGATCAGCACAAGATCCGCCAGCTCAATATATTTCTCAATCTCCTTCACCTGTAAGCAAAACATGTGTTTATTTATTTATTTGTTACAAGTGAAGCTATAGCTTCGTATTTGGTATGTGGAGTGATAGCGACTGCAGACAGAGATTGCAGTTTGAAGAGGTGACTTGTTGAATATGCGAGTGTGTTCAGAATAGTTGTAAACATGTGTTTACTGTTTACATGGCGCACATAACCTCAACTTACGTCTGTGCCCGGCTTAATGGCTAGGCCCACTTTCATGCCAGCCTCCTGTATTAGTCGAGTGACCTTGCACACATCCTCGACGGGCTCCACATGAAATGTGTACAGATTGACGCCCGCATCCGACATGGGAGCTATCCACTGCTCCGGATTCTGGACCATCATGTGTGTCTCAAAGAATGCATCCTAAATGTGGGACAAAATCATTTGTCATCAAGTACCAGTAAAGGAAGCCACAATTTTACCTTGATTTTGTTACGCAAACATTTCACCATGGGATGTCCAAATGTCAAATTTGGTACAAAGTTTCCGTCCATAACATCCAAGTGCAAATAATCGGCTCCATTGTCCAGCAGTTTCTGTGACTCTGCTGCCAAATTGGCCAGATCAGCATTGAGTATAGACGGACCGATTTTCGCTTGAATCGACATTCTTCCAGAGTTTCTGCAGGCGCAACTGTTGGAGCGCGTCTCTGGATGGCAAGGGTGGGACGAAGCCGTTGTGTTGCTTGAGGTCAAACTGAGGGGAGCTGAGGCTCGAAATTTTGACGTTTCCAAACGTAAACAAGCCAAACGAGGGCTGCACAAATCTGCTAACGTTAACAAGCGAATGGCCAAACAACATGGATACATTTCACATCAATTCAATTTGTTCATTTTTCAGACTTAAAAAATTCTTTACATGAGAATGTCGATTGCTTAGTTTACTAATGAATACAATTAGAGTTCGTCCTTGACATATTCGCCTGGATACTCCTTGTTCTCGATGGTAACGCTCTTGCAACGCTTCTGCGCCACCAAAAAGTCTTTTGCCTCCCAAGCTTGGGCCCCATCCTTGAATAGGAATATCGCCCGATTATCGTCTACCATATAGCGTTCCGCTTGTATATGACTATTCCATAAGCTGGTCTGCCACAGCTTTGTTATCTCATCTCCCTCATCACGCGTCGGGTTATCAGTGACCGAAACAAAAGTCATCAAAGTGCGTCCCTTTTTGGATACTTTTAGCAAATCTTCGGGATTTTTGGTATCCAAATTGGAGAAATCCAATTTTGGCTGTGGTCGCAGGTGCTCCGGCAGTTCATCGGGCTCCAGTGGTTCCTCATCTTCCTGCAAAAAAAAACCATTTATTATTATCTATAAAAAGTCGGTTAGATTTTTTCTTTTAACTTACATCCCATTGGTCTAAAAGTCGCTCCAAATCGGCTTCGCTGTAGTCGCGTATATCCTTCTTGGCCCACTCCGGTTTCTCCTCATCATTGAACTTCTTGGCCAGCACAACGGGCGCAATGGCCAGCAAAAGCAATATAAATGTTGTTTTCATTCTTAAATGTTATTTTGTAATTCGCACAACACGTCAGCTTATCAATTTGGTATTTCACTGGCACGACAACAAATTGACATTCACAGCTGCGTAGTCATTATGGCATTCACAGGCAAGCGCGAGCAAAACAAAAAATATATAATATAAATACTGCAACTATAAAGTTATGGTTAGGAAATGTTGAAAAAAGTCCAACAAACACAAGAATAAAAGAAATAAAGCAATAATTAAATTAAAATTCCGCAACTATAAAATTATAATAGACAGCAAAAGAAATATGAATACAAATAATACTTAATTCACAACACAGCCTGTGAAACGTGTAAAGAGAGCCAGCACTTATTGAGCACCTCTCGTACCATTCACCTGGAAACGGCCACACTGCACAGCTGTTGCCAGCGAGAGTTCAGTTTTCACCGAGATCTCTACGGTGGCGCGCGTGTTTTTTGTAGTCGCGCATTGATAATGTAGGTAATTGTGTGCAATTGTCGTGTACCACTTGGTAATTAAGATAAAACCTTTGCATATGCATGGCAATTGAAAGGCGGTGAAGTAGCTAAAGTGTGCAAAAAAAAACAAATAATTCATGTCGATTACAAATACACATATGGAAACATTTTGAAGCTAATTAACAAAAATATTTGAAAACAAAGTGTTCTCTTGTTTGTTTTATTGTTGTTTTAATGCTTGACGAAACATTTACATACATATGTAGATCGTTTTTCTATTATGTTGCTTTTGGCTGATGGCTAATGATGACATCATCATTATCATCATCAGCGCTGAGTTTTATTTCGTCTCTCTATTCCATTTTGTTTTGTTCGAATGTTTAGAAAAAGGCTAAATTCATACAACGAGAGAGCGTTCAATAAAACGACCATCAAAATCAACACACACAAATACATACATACAGAAGTTAAACAATAACAAATACAACGAACGATTAAAAATCAATAAGAAGCAGCCGCCTTTTTGGCTGCCAAACAGCTGCTTGCTTGTTACTCCATTGACGCTGGCGAAGAGAAAGACGAAGACGTATACGAATACGAAGAAGAGAGCAGTGCTTCAAGATGGTTTTCGAGGCGGTGGTGGCCGATGTGCTCAACAAGGTGCTGGGCGACTACATTGAGAATTTGGATCACAAACAATTAAAAATCGGCATCTGGGGAGGTGAGTTCACGCATGTGGTACAATTGTACCGAAACTTGTAGATTTTTCATTCGTTGGTACATTAGATCACTTTTTTTATTCAAAATTTGAATATGCTTTGCGAATTTATTTTATGTGAACATTTTTGAAAGTATTCAAAACATACACTGAAAACACCAAGTCCAAAAAACATTTAAAACAAATTCTTTTTTATTTATATATAAAGTAAAAAGATGGTACACTTTTATCAAAGATTGTACATTTTTATTTTAAATATGGTACTAAATATTTTCGTCAAGGGGCAACCGTGAATACAATGACTCAATTCAACTACAAATCCCCCACTCAGGCACGCAAATGGCGCATTGGGCTTAATACATATACATATACATATGTACATTACTTTTGCCACGCACATCGTTTGTTGCTGTCGCTGTTGCCGACCTTATCCTTCAAGCTTTTTGCACAGTGGCCCAATTTCAAGAGAGAGGCAAGAAAATCACTCTCCCATGTCCGTTTGATTGTGTGAATGCGTCTTCTCTTCTTAGCTGTTGAACTGTTGCTTCCGCTGGGATTGTTTTTTTTATTTTTTTTTTGTTGTATACCAGACCAACCTCACCCCTCTACTGATTGTGTATGGCATCTGAGCAACAGCAACAACAACAACAGCAGCGGCTTTTTGTGGTTTCTGTTTATTTCTCGCAATCTTCATAGTCTGCAGCAGTGTAGTATTACTTGTCTACATTTATATGTATATGTATGTGTATATGTATAAAGCAAAACAGAATATTTATCAACCAGTTGCGCGAATTACACCATAAAAAGTAGCAACGTTGGCATTTTCGTGTAAAACTGCAAATTTATAATAGATATACATATATATATACTGTTATACTGTTATACTGTTGCCTTTACATGATAATGTTGTCTAGGCAACTGTTCCTATTATACAGTTGACATAACTCAAAGTCCCTTCTGCCCAACCCACCCAAAATTGTATAATTGCTATATAAAATACCATGTGGCATGTATATAACAAATAAACTGGTTTGTTTCGTCTCTCTAAGCTCCAATGACAACCAAGCCATAGTATTTTGAACTTGAACTTGATGACATAATACGCCACTCGTGAATTATTTCTTTGTCAACTAAAACTTTATTATGATATAGGTGAAGAGGTTATAAAATAAGTTGTGAAAATGTCTATAAAAAGCAATAGTGTATTTCTTCAGAGCTATAAAGCAGATATATTCATGTTCAGACAATTTGTTTGGAATTTCTAGAATAATGGGTATTACATTTTGGAATAATTCTCATATCGAGACTTTCAAACCTAACCAATTTTAATTAGCATCTTAATATGTCTTTTATATTGGTTTACCATTTAAATTGAAGTAGTTTTTAAAAAATTTGTAGGCTTAACTTGATTTTAAAATGCACAGGCATTAGCATTTTGAGGGTAACCACCTTTGGGTTAATAATTTCAAAAAGATTTGATCATCATCCACGTAGCTTGTGTGTGTGAATATTTATATACATACATATGTATATACTATGCATTTACTGATTCATGCAAGCATTCTATATTATAACCCCATGTTGAGAATATTTTCTTATTTAGACCGCTAACTGATAAGCGTCAGTTGCTGGCGATAACAGTTCTCAAGATTTCGTAAGAAAAACAAGCATTAAACTGTAGCTGTTTGCAATTTGTATTTATTTTTTATTGTTTACGCTTACTTATTTTTAAACATTTGTATAAAAATATATTGTTGCCAGAAACTTTTTATTATTTTTGTTTTAGCTTACGTTTCTCCACTCCCGCATGTACCCGTACTGTGAAACAATTATAACTATATATGTACATACAGACAATTTCTAAGAAATAATTTGAAACCCAACTGTTTTTGTAGCGTCGTTTTTGCCGGTTTTCTGAAGGGTAGTATCTATATCTATAAGCATTCGATATTACACATTTATAGGACACATTAAGCGCATACTTAGATATCTGAACTTTAAATCGCATATACAAAATGATTGGCTCATTTATATAATCAGTTAATGGACGACAAATCTTCCATTCTACCGTACATATATTCCGCCTCTTATCGGCGAAATACAAGTACTTACTGATAGTATAAATAAATTCAATTGAGTCTAAGAAATCGATTGCTGTTGATTTATTGAGGGGGTATTGCGTCGGTGTGCTGAGTAACTTTCTTGATCGTTAATTAAATTGACCCACATACGTAGTTTAATAAAATTTCATTGCTTGAGGTTAGATGCATATTTTTGTATTTTTTTTTGGGATTCCAGGCATAACAAACATTTGGAATGCCAGACACGCCTAACTGATCGCCTTATAGAGCCATGTGTGTTCCCTGATATGCATTTATATATTTGTATATATACCTACATACATATGTATATAGATATTATTGTTATATTTTTACCGCTAACATTTGCCGTCATTTATTTATTTGCACAATTTTCTTCGCCATTGCTGTGATAAATCAATTTGGTAATTGCATAATTTCATAGAGTACATAATTGTTAATTAATGTCTATATGCCTGTATACATTTATTTGTTTTATAGGCGATGTGGTCTTGCAGAACCTCAAGATACGAGAAAATGCGCTCGATGATTTGGATCTACCCGTCCAGCTTGTCTATGGCTATTTGGGTAGGTTGAAAAAAATCTTTAAACAGCGGGCAAAACTTTGGTTAATTTCATTTTAATATGTAGGTAAATTGGTGCTGAAAATACCCTGGAAGAATTTGTACAGCCAACCGGTTATTGTTGATATTGAGGATCTCTATGCGCTCGTCACGCCCAACAACAATGTACGCTACAATGCCGAAAAGGAGGCCAAATATGCTCTTGCAGCTAAAATGGCCGCCCTGGACGCACTGGAGGCAGCGCGCAGAAAGGAGCGAGAGAAGGGTGCACATTTACTTTTATAATAGTCAAATAGAAAACAAAACTAATTACTTTCTTTCTTATAGATGCTCCTCCCCAGGACGCTGGTTTCACTGAGAAACTAACCGCACAAATTGTCAACAATTTGCAGGTGAAAATCGGCAATGTTCACTTGCGCTACGAAGATACCACCACGACTGGCAGTCCGTTTGCCTTTGGCATATCCCTCCACGAACTGGAGCTCTATACCACGGACAAGAACTGGGATAAGTGTTATATGACAGAGCGTGCGCCGCAGGTCTTTAAAATAGCGAATCTATCCTGCCTGTCGGCCTATATGAACTGCAAGGCGACCCTCTATGCGGATAAGGAAAAAAACGCACTCTCAGACCTGTTCCAAGCTCATATAGCGCGCAAGGACTATAAGCCCTCCAACTACTGTTATGGTAAATGCCTCATTGTAAAAGTTGATCATAACAATTGTTGTCTAATTTTGATTTGTTTTACTCAGTTTTGGGTCCCATTTCTTGCAATGCGAAGCTGAAGCTAAACATGAATCCGGAACTGGATGAGCCGGCTTATGTAAAGCCAAAGATTGATTTGAGTCTGGAAATGGAGACACTGAACGTGGGTCTGACAAACACACAGTTCCACAATATCATCCAACTGGGCGATTCCATGAATCGCATGCAGCTCGGTATGCCATATCGCCAATATAGGCCATATAATATACGTAAGTGTGCCTGATAAAAGCCTAAATGATCACGAGTCCAACTTTAAAGTTATCTGTCCGCCCTTAGCTCACAAGGGACACTACAAGGAATGGTGGAAATTTGCGATAACCGCAGTGCTTGAGGTTGATGTGCGACGTGTGAATCGCACTTGGAACTGGGAATACATTAAACAGCATCGCGAACGCTGCAACACCTACGCAGAGGTAAGTTCTATACACCAACCTGATCCGTGATCCAGTCTAATTTATATATTTGTATACAGAAATACAAAGAGCGCCAGCAGACTAAAAAGCCGACCAAAATGCTGTTGGAGACGTGTAATATGCTGGAACAGGAGCTGGATGTATTTAATCTATTGCTAATACGGCAACGCGTAAGCATTGAGATAGTCAAATCACAGGAGGCAGAGCCGGAGCAAAGTGGTGGCTGGTTTAGCGGCTGGTGGGGCGGTGGTGCGGCCAAGAAAGATGATTCCGCCGACAGCGATGAAAATATTGGTAATATATTGATCTTGAAATATTTAAAAGCCCATGTTTATCTATAAATTTTTTGCAGTGCGCAAATTTGAGGCTGCGATGACGCCGGACGAGAAGGCCAAGCTGTTTAAGGCTATTGGCTACGAGGAGAACGTCAAGCCGCAGAATATGCCCGAAAGCTATGTGGCGATTGTAATGAATTTCAAACTTATTGCCCTCGAGGTTGGCCTTTACCAGGAGGTCCCTTATGATGGGCAGGAAGCTCGCGTCTCCTACGATTATTACGATATGCCATCGATAATGCTGCTGAAGTTCTCCATGGCCACGGCGGCAATAACTCAACGACCGGCCGCCAATGCCATTAGTGTCACAGCTGGCATGAGGGAGCTCCTGATGACAGGCCTCAAACGGGAGGATTACACGCCCATGCTGGTCGAATCGATAATAACCGACGAATTCAATCTGCTGGACATATTCTTCGAAACGAATCCCATTGACAAGCTGTGCAATCAGCGTGTCAAAGTTGTCGCTCGACCATTACAAATTGTCTACGATGCTGAGACCATACTGAGTCTCCTCAGCATCTTCCAGCCACCCACCGATGTGAATTTATCGAGAATCGAGGAAACGGCTGCCTCCAAGCTAGTGGACATCAAGGAGCGCTCCGCCACCGGCATGCAATATGTGATTGATCAGAAATCTGTGCTGGATGCGGATATACTGCTAATGCCCAACATAATAGTGGTGCCCCACGGCGGACTTTACGTAACGGATCAGAAGTCTCTCATTGTGATCAGTTTAGGTCAGGTGCATGTGACAACGACGCCGCACCATCGCTCTACAGATCAGATTAAAACGTTGTATAACCAGGGCCGGCAACAGCAGTCCATAATGAAAAGTGTTTTGGAAAATGCGTACGACAAGTTCGTTGTGGAGGTAAATGACATACAAGTGCTGGTGACGCGTCCAAATGAAGAGTGGCATCGTGCCCTGACCATGGCCATCTCAACGGATATGCACGTCCTGCTGCCGACATCGCTGCAGCTGACCGCCGCGCTCTGTGTGGTCGACAACGATCCGCGTCTGCCCAAGATCAAAGTGGATATTGTGCTGCCAGCGGTGCAGTTGAACATCACCGAGGATCGTGTACTGGAGGCCATTAACGTGGTCACCAGCATACCGCTGCCAGAGAGCAAAGAAGCAACAGCCGCGCCCATTTTGACACGCTCGCGTAGCTCCATATCGAATTTGATTAATCGAGAACTTAAGAGGCGCACCACCATGGCGCCCGTTAAGCCTGTGCTTGACGAGGAACTCACACAGTACACCAATGTCGAAGTGAATTTCTCGCTGAAGGACATCTCTATTATACTGTTTCAGTCGAGCATCATCAGCGAAGTTGTTTCCGGTGCGGAGACGCCGTTCATTACACCGGAGCAGGAGACTCCCCCAACCGCGCTGCGATCAAACACAGCACTAGACATCGACACTAGTGAAATGGATAGTGAAATGCTGCTGCATCGCATACCCAGAAGTTCAAAGCATATACTCTCGGTGCAGGTGCTCCAGGTGGAGGCTTACATGGCACAACGGACGTTCGAGACGGTTGCCTCCGTCAAGTGAGTAGTTTAAACAACGTTTTTATAGTATATTTAATATTTTGATTTTTTCAGATTGGGCAGCATTAATATGAAGCACTTCGATTGTCAGGGTGATAAGGAGGACGTGTTGGATATCATTGATACGCCCAGCTATGCTCGCGATATGAAATACCTGCTGACTGTCAATTATACGCTGGCTGATAAAACTTCACCGGAATTTAGCACGAAATACAATTCTATCGAGCAGCTGGTGGTGGCCAACTTTGAGGTCCTGGACATTGTGCTGCATCAGGAGTGTCTGTTGCGTCTGCTGAAAATGTCGAACAATTTCCAGAAGCGTCTCGATCTGATTTTGATGCAACTAAAGCCACGTAATCACTATGCCTCTGCCGGCGACGGCGATGGACTTAAGCACAAGCTGCACGTTATTATGGAGGATACCGAAACCCTAATGTCCACACAAGAAATGTCGAATCGTCGCAGCAAAGCTTCTTATCGTCATTCTGTCGTGGAGAGCGTGAAAATCCGAATGGTGGCAAATGTAAATGAGATCAGCCTCAAGTTGACCACACACAATCGCCACCTGGCCTTGATGCAGGTGAAGAAGTTTGTTGCAAATGTAACGCTAAAGAGCTCCTACACCGAGATTAACATTGGCCTTAAAGATATTATGGTTAACGATCTTAATCCGAATACAATACACAGTAATGTGAGTTCTTGAATACTATTTCAGTATGTTTTAAATGATTACAAAATCCGAATTTGACTTGCAGATTTTGAGCATGGTAGGCCAGGATGCCTTCAACTGCCAGTTGGTGCTCTTTAATAAAGAGTACTCGCACAATTACAACTCGGATGATATGAAGATAACTGTCGACATTGGCTGCATGAAGATCATATTCCTCAACTGGTTTGTCACCGGAGTTCTTGTAGGTTTTAATCACTAACTCCCTATCCGCAGTTATTCACATTGTTTCCTTGCATTTTGCAGAGCTTCCTAAACAACTTCCAGGCGGCACAGCAGGCACTAACAAATGCTAGCGCCGCTGCTGCCGAGTCCGCTCGTCAAAACGCGCTGGACGCCTATGAAAAGGCGACTCGTATGAAACTAAATGTGCGCATCAAGGCGCCCATTATCGTTGTGCCTGTAGATTCGCAGAGCAAAAATGCTCTGGCCATCGATTTGGGCTTGCTGGAGATGACAAACAATACCAGCGAGGTGGCAGTGCCCAACAGAGAGGACAGAGCCGTCATTGATGAGATCAAGATGCAGCTGAACGACGTCAAGATCACTAAGGTGACCATTCTGGATGATGGCAGCGACACATCAGTTGATGGTAAGCGTCAATATTCGATGTGTATTATACATCTACGACACCATAAAGTATATTCTTGACCAGTATCAACAGTCGATTCGATATAGCCATGTCTGACTGCCGGTTTTTCATTTTGAATCCGACCCTTAGCTGCATGCAGCACATTTGTCGCATCGGATCACTATACATATATAAATAGCAACTGTTTCCCGATAAATAATTTTGAAGAAATTCAAACCAATTCAAGCAAATGCAAGCTTAACTATGTATTACAATTTTCTTTATCAATATATTCCAACGCAATCAGTCAATTATAAATCCGTCTGCGATTCTAGACTGCAGCGTATTGAAACTTTGTCACCACAAATATAACAATTCTTTCTTACCAGAAACGGACGCGGTCTTTGGCATGAAGTCGTCACTCAATATGATGAATCCAATGAGTTTTACGCTATCCGTTACACGTAATCTATCCAGCGCTTGGTGCAAAGAGGTACCAGAGCTCAATCTGTCGGGCCACTTAAAGTCTGTTGAGGTAATGTAAAGATGTTAATATATAATACAAATTGCTATTTATGTAATACAAACTATTATTAACAGCTAACGCTTTTCATGGATGACTATGCGCTGGTTATGTCCATCTTGAATCGTAATCTGAGCGAAGGCCAGAACGAGTTTCCACCGAGAGAGGCTCCGCCACCCGAGAAGACTTCGCGCATCACCGTCCAAACGGAGCGACGCACACGATATAGCCCCGCATCCACCGCTGCGCCGAATCAAAAGATTTACGAGACGCTCAAGTTTAATTTTCAATTTGATGGCGTTATCATAAATCTGATGGAGGGTGAGTCCAAAGTTGCACTGAAACTAATTAGATCATAAGCCTTATTCTATGCCTTTTAGGAGAGAGTAGCGGCCTGGCCTGCTTTGGAATTTACTTTCTGTCTGTGAAGGGCACCCAGCTGAACAACAGCACGCTAAGCCTTTCGATTGTCCTTTGCAATATTCAATTGGATGACACGCGCTCATCGAACAGGAGCAAGATACGTCAGTATCTAAGCTGCAAGAACTGGGATGAACAGATGTCCAAATCGAAGAACACAATCATCGATACTTGTCACAAGGACACTAACTTTATGGTCGATGTGACGGCTATTATAAAAGAGAACGATACCTTTGGTAATGTGCTTAAATAAGCTATTGTCAGAGTTCATTTATGTTCAATATATATATCTTGCAAATTGCAGCTGAGGTGCGCGTGCGAAGCTTCGATTTAATCGTTTGCATTGATTTTCTGCTTAAGCTGACAACTTTCCTGTCACTGCCTTCCGACATAGATAAACAACAGACGCCAAGGGTTTCCCCACTGGTAGATCAAGCTGCACGCGAGGGCGCACGTTTTACGACGGATCATATGGCACGTAAGTAAACACGTATTTATACAGCATAGAATAAGAAATTAAAAACGTATTTCTCTGTTAATTATACCCTGATCCCTATAAAAATGGTGAAAAAGGGTATAATGGTTTTGTGCAAAAGTATGTAACAGGCATAAGGAAGCATCTCCGACCCCATAAAGTATATATATGCTTGATCACTATCAATACCCGATTCGATATAGAAATGTCCGCCTGTGTGTCTTTACGAAAAAATGTAGGATTTTTTTCATATAGGATCAAATTCATAAACTTGAAATGTAGAATTAAACTAGATGCCAAATACTGATCAAAATGGCCTCGGGATTGACAATCGGTCCAGATTTGACAAAGTTGTGGCAGTTTGAAGTCTGGGAAGGTCATTTATAAGGAACTTTTCGTTGCTTGGGCACTTTACAAGACAATTTTTTTGTTATTTTTGGCGTGATTTTTGACAGAAAAATGAAACACCACAAAATCACTTTTCGTATAGTTTTTTATACTAATTGAGACACCCACAATCAATTAAACGTAAAATTTCAAGATTCTATTTTTTGAAAAATCGAAATTGGTAAGGGTCCCCCCTTATGCTTTTTTCGAAAAAAAAATCTTAAAATTTATTTTTTCAAAAATTCATAAACTTGAAATGTAGAATTAAACTAGATGCCAAATACTCATCAAAATGGCCTCGGGATTGACAATCGGTCCAGATTTGACAAAGTTGTGGCAGTTTGAAGTCTGGGAAGGTCATTTATAAGGAACTTTTCGTTGCTTGGGCACTTTACAAGACAATTTTTTTGTTATTTTTGGCGTGATTTTTGACAGAAAAATGAAACACCACAAAATCACTTTTCGTATAGTTTTTTATACTAATTGAGACACCCACAATCAATTAAACGTAAAATTTCAAGATTTTATTTTTTGAAAAATCGAAATTGGTAAGGGTCCCCCCTTATGCTTTTTTCGAAAAAAAATCTAAAAATTTATTTTTTCAAAAATTCATAAACTTGAAATGTAGAATTAAACTAGATGCCAAATACTGATCAAAATGGCCTCGGGATTGACAATCGGTCCAGATTTGACAAAGTTGTGGCAGTTTGAAGTCTGGGAAGGTCATTTATAAGGAACTTTTCGTTGCTTGGGCACTTTACAAGACAATTTTTTTGTTATTTTTGGCGTGATTTTTGACAGAAAAATGAAACCCCACAAAATCACTTTTCGTATAGTTTTTTATACTAATTGAGACACCCACAATCAATTAAACGTAAAATTTCAAGATTCTATTTTTTGAAAAATCTAAATTGGTAAGGGTCCCCCCTTATGCTTTTTTCGACAAAAAAATCTTAAAATTTATTTTTTCAAAAACTCATAAACTGGAGTTGTAGAATTAAACTAGATGCCAAGTACTGATCAAAATGGCCTCGGGATTTACAATCGGTCCAGATTTGACAAAGTTGTGGCAGTTTGAAGTCTGGGAAGGTCATTTATAAGGAACTTTTCGTTGCTTGGGCACTTTACAAGACAATTTTTTTGTTATTTTTGGCGTGATTTTTGACAGAAAAATGAAACCCCACAAAATCACTTTTCGTATAGTTTTTTATACTAATTGAGACACCCACAATCAATTAAACGTAAAATTTCAAGATTCTATTTTTTGAAAAATCGAAATTTGTAAGGGTCCCCCCTTATGCTTTTTTCGAAAAAAAAATCTTAAAATTTATTTTTTCAAAAATTCATAAACTTGAAATGTAGAATTAAACTAGATGCCAAATACTGATCAAAATGGCCTCGGGATTGACAATCGGTCCAGATTTGACAAAGTTGTGGCAGTTTGAAGTCTGGGAAGGTCATTTATAAGGAACTTTTCGTTGCTTGGGCACTTTACAAGACAATTTTTTTGTCACTTTTGGCGTGATTTTTGACAGAAAAATGAAACCCCACAAAATCACTTTTCGTATAGTTTTTTATACTAATTGAGACACCCACAATCAATTAAACGTAAAATTTCAAGATTCTATTTTTTGAAAAATCGAAATCGGTAAGGGTCCCCCCTTATGCTTTTTTCGACAAAAAAATCTTAAAATTTATTTTTTCAAAAATTCATAAACTTGAAATGTAGAATTAAACTAGATGCCAAATACTGATCAAAATGGCCTCGGGATTGACAATCGGTCCAGATTTGACAAAGTTGTGGCAGTTTGAAGTCTGGGAAGGTCATTTATAAGGAACTTTTCGTTGCTTGGGCACTTTACAAGACAATTTTTTTGTCACTTTTGGCGTGATTTTTGACAGAAAAATGAAACCCCACAAAATCACTTTTCGTATAGTTTTTTATACTAATTGAGACACCCACAATCAATTAAACGTAAAATTTCAAGATTCTATTTTTTGAAAAATCGAAATTGGTAAGGGTCCCCCCTTATGCTTTTTTCGACAAAAAAATCTTAAAATTTATTTTTTCAAAAATTCATAAACTTGAGTTGTAGAATTAAACTAGATGCCAAGTACTCATCAAAATGGCCTCGGGATTGACAATCGGTCCAGATTTGACACAGTTGTGACATTCAGGTATGACATTCGGATTATACATAGTGTTACATTTACCATTGCCATATTTATGTCCATGACGCGCGTAGCTATCAGCGTGTATTTGTATGTGTGTGTGTTTTTCTATTGTCGAATGCAGATAAAGAATTAGGAATGTAAGAACTGGGTTCAGGGTATCTCCTAGTTTGGCACTCTCGACTAGAGCTTGTTACTCTTATTCTTATTTGTTTTTTCTACACTTGTGAATTAAATTCTACTTTTTTAAAACCTTATAATTGGTCTATAGAAATTATTAAATTAAAAATATGGTATGATTGTTATCACTATTTTATCACGTTTTAAAACATATTCCTTCCAGCAATTATAATAGTAATTATAATATAATTTATTTTGATATTAAAATAATTGTAAATAATGCATATCTTTTCCACACTTATATTTCCAGCTCTTAGCCAAGAGAGAAAAATAAATCTAATACTGCACATCGATCAGCCGGATATTATATTGGTGGAAAGTCTGGATGATCTGAATACCAATGCAATTATCTTTAACGTAAGTACTTTTTACCATTCATCCAAATTTTGCGACAGTTCTTAACTTGTTCATATTTGTTTTACAGGCGCAAGCGCATCTGAATTATCGCTCCATTGGCGACAAGCAGATTATCAATGGCCAAATTGATGCGCTCAAGATATTTATGTGCTCCTTTTTGCCCGAGCGTCGTGAATTGACGCGTCACTATATCCTGCATCCGGCTGTTATAAGTCTGCAGGGTTCCACGCCCGAGGAGGAGGGCATGCACATCAGTTTGAAGCTCAGTGATATTATCATCAATGTATCGCCGGCTACAATTGAGCTGCTTAACAAGGCAATGATGAGCATAAGCAGCGGTGCCGCTGACAAAGCAGCCATCGGAAAGGAAGCAATGGATTACTCCAAAATCTGGTATCCGAAAACGTTCAATTCACGCACTTATTGGTTCACCAAAGTGGAGGAGGCCACCGAGGCGCTGTCCCTTGAACATGAAGGCCTAGCAATGGGCCGACAGAAAACAGAGAAATGCGTCATTGAGGTCCCCAGCATCACGATTGTGATTGAGTCGGGCGTGGGCTACTATACAAAGCCGCTCATCTCGCTGGACACACGCATGACCGCAGTCTTTAATAACTGGAGCCGCAATCTCAGCGCGCACGGTTCTCTAACGCTCAACATGGTAGGAGCTACGTTTTATTTTACAGAGGCAACTGATTTGATAAGATTGACCCTTGCAGAACTACTACAATCAATTCCTGGCCGAGTGGGAGCCAATCATCGAGCTGAACGAGGTGGTGGGACGCAATGGCGTCAGCGAATATTCACCCTGGGAGTTGCAGTTCGATTTGGAGATAGAGAAGGTCCAAAGCGAATATGATGATCTGGTCGAGGATCAAACAATGAACATACGCATACATTCCAAGGAGAACCTGGAGATCACCTTGAGCAAAACGTGCGTCGGCCTGCTCAGCGAACTGGGCGACGCCTTCTCGAAGGCCATCGATAGCAAGGGCCTCAGCAAACCAGACGTTGTCGCGCCCTACGTTGTCGAGAACGATACGGGCTTTGACATCACATTGAATCTGCGCAGTGGCGTCTTCACACTCCACGAAGTGCATCGCGGTGGCAATGCTATTAACAGTTCCATAATAATGCAAACGGGTGATGAGCAACTGGTCAATCCTGATGACATACAGAACTGCACGATTTCAGCTGGCGGACGAGCATATCTGCAAACCAAGGACATGAGCACAGTGTCAGAGGAACAGGCTGAGGATTACAATCTCTATATGAAGGTAGTTAAAACTGCGCCCAGCTTTTCTCTTTGCTTTTGAGTTGCAAATTATTTGGTATTTTTCTTGCTTGCAGATCAGTGGAATCAAAGATGAAGTCGTGCTGCCTGTCAGCAAAGCCGATACGCGCTACTTCCCACTAACGCGCAGCATCATGCAGGAGCAGTGGGCTATTGTATCCCAGGTCAAGCAAGAATATGGCACAACTAAAATCAATATTCACGGCGTTCTTGGCGTGAGTTTTCTTTAGCTTATATTGGTGCCTTCTCTAGATTGTTGTTTCGCTTACAGATTTACAACCATTTCACCACACCGATAAGCGTGTATCGTCGGAGGCTGGCCGATAACACTAATATACTTGTTGGACATGCGCAGCCTAGTCAAATGTTCCATGTGCCGCTACACGCCATTTATGCAGAGTCCAAGGATCTGTACTTTTCGATCAAGGGCTATAGGACTTCCGTTCAAGGCGTCTGCTGGAATGCCAATCCCTCGGATCTGCACTATTCACATCAGCTGCAATGCGATCCCATCGAGACATTCGAAGCGCTCTACATCAACGCCAGACGACGCAAACATGAGATTTACTTTGAGAACACCAACAAGTATCGGCTGCTAAGCGCATTTTATACAATTCACCTGCGTCCGCCGCTTTATCTGCGCAATTCTCTGCCCATTGATATTAAAGTCTCCGTAGCTGGCTGCTCGGGACGGCAAAGTCTTGCGGAACAGGACATACTTTCCGCGACAACGGTAGAGCGATACCAGAAAGAGGACTTCCTCGACTATGGCGAAAAGGAGGTTAATCCCGGTCACGTGCTGCACTTGCCCACAGTGCGAATGTTCCAGAAGGGCAAGGAATCAAAAAGTGTGCTCGTGGTCCGCGTAAGTATACAAATAATCCCAAATATTATTTCTTTTTACACTTACGCTACTACTTTCTTTACAGTTAATACAATATCTGGAGAAAGATTGGTCTTATGCCACCGAGATTTCCGATGGCGATTCCGAGGTATCCGTTTGGAAATTCGCCTCTTACGATTCTGATATGAAAATGGATATGGATCTCTATGTGCGGTAAGCCAAACGAGAAGCTATCAAAGGCTATTAGCTTCCGTTAGGACTAATTATAATCAACTTAAGCTTCCTTTGATTATCGCTTAAAATTCTTTTAAATTATCAAGCTTTTAGTCTTGGTCAATTATATTCAGAAGATAAAAACTATAATGAGAGTGTAAAGCTGTTTCAAAACTAATAAGCTTTCAGCCTTAGTATTTTCAAAAACTTAACCAAAATTGTACTCTTTTATAATTTACAATATCAATTCCAATTCCAGTTCTACCAATCGCCATGGCAGCATTATGCTCACGCTATACAGCCCCTTCTGGATGATCAACAAGACGGGTCTAATGCTCACCTACAAAACGGACATCTCGTCCGTGGAGGTGTTGTATCATCCGCCCGAGTACTCGGGTCCCATACTGTTCACCTTCCGCGACAAGTTCTTCTTTGACAAGAAGAAGGCTTCGATTCGCATTGACAGCGGCGAGTGGAGCGAGAAGATCCCTCTAGACGTGGCCGGTTCGGTTGGCGGCGTCACCTGCAATGCCAACGATCAGAGCTATCAGATTGGCGTGCACAATCATTTGACGCAGAACTCACTGACCAAACAGATCACATTTATACCCTTCTACATAGTGCACAACAAGTGTCACTTCAAGATCGAATTGCAGGAGCTGAAGCGACCCGGCGATCCCTGGCTAGCACTGGAGCCGCAAGAATACCAGCCGCTCTGGCCCAAAAACGATTCCACGCATAAGCTAATCGTGCGCGTGGATAACATAACAACGCCGGCCTTTGACTACACAGAGGTGACGTGCACTTTGTTAAAGCTCGATAACAATCGCCATGGTGGCGTCAATGTGGATGTCCAGACCACTGAGGGCGGTGTTTACATAACCTTCAGTGAGTACCAGCCATCCGAGGCGCCTGGTTTGTTAATCAATCACACCAGCAAGGATATTGTCTACTACGAGAAGAACACCAGAGTGGAGCACATATTAAAGCCAAAGAATAGCATACTGTTTGCTTGGGACGATCCGACGGGCCCAAAGCTTTTAGTCTTTGGCAAAAATAAGCAGGAAACCGACCTGAAACGCGATCATATCGATAATGTTGTGTAAGTCTAAAAAACAAATAGCTGACATTGCAATTGTCATACTAAGTTTCTAAATCGAACAGCTTGGAAAACGGCAGCAAGGCATACTGGGTATCCTTCTTGGATGGCACACAGCGTGTCCTACTCTTCACCGATATCGAGACGATTGCCAAGCGTACCGAGACCAGCGCAGCGCTGCAGACGATCACGCGTAGCATTGATCTGCATATACATGGCATTGGTTTCTCTGTGGTCAACAATGAGACGGCCCTGGATATACTCTATCTGGGCATTACCAGCTCGGGCATTATATGGGAGTCGAGGAAACCGAATAAGAAACGCTACAAGGAAATGACCATACAAGATTCGGGGCTCATGGAGTACGAATATCAACGCTATCTCGTGCACAAAGCGGTCAAGGATGTGCAGTCCTATATATTGGATAACAAATTCCCAGTAAGTGCAGAGGGATCTTTATCAATATATTAAATAATTTGTGCTGACGTCCAGCTGAAAAAGTATAGGAAGTGTGTTTAGTAAGTTTAATACTCCTCCTCCTCTACATATAAATTAATCCGACTCTTAAATATCCTCCCACCTAGGCAGAAAATAGGAGAAAAGTGATAGCGAACATTCACTAATTTTATTAACCTATTTATAACTTCAATTATCTTCTGCAGATTAATTTTAACACCATGACTCTGACGAAGAATGTGGATCGACGACTGAGGCGCAGCTTCTATCCGGCCATTTGGGTGTCAATGAAATCATCACCGTTCCAAAATCAGCTTCATGTGAAAATTAATCGCATACAGGTGGACAATCAATGCGCTGATCCAATATTCCCCGTCGTATTAGCGCCGATAGCACCGCCCAAGAGCGTGGCCAGCACCACAACGCTGAAGCCGTTCATCGAATGCAGCATGGTGCAGCGCGTCATTCCCAATTCGGATGTGAAGCAGTACAAGTATGCGACCATACTGATACAGGAGTTCCACTTTAAGGTGGACATACTCTTCCTCACCGCCATTGCAGAGATGTTCGCCAGTGAGGTGAGCGACGAGCTGGCGGCCAAATCGTTCCAAAGCAATGTGGAATCCATTCAGCTGCCGCTTTCGATATTCTTCGAGCAGCACTCGCAGCAGGAGCAAAAGAATTTCTATGATAATCTACATTTGGGCCCACTGAAGATACATGTCAGCTTCTCCATGGCCGGCTCCGATACGACAGCACTGCCTGGCTTCTTGGGTCCACTGGTTCAGGGCGTTGGTGTTACGCTAACCGATGTCAACGATGTCGTCTTCCGTTTGGCCTTCTTCGAACGCGAGTATCAGTTCTTTACCCAGCAGCAGCTCATCAACGAGGTCACCTCACATTACACGGGCCAGGCGCTGAAGCAACTCTATGTGTTGGCCTTGGGTCTCGATGTGCTGGGCAATCCCTACGGCCTGGTGGTGGGTCTCAAGAAGGGCGTCGAGGATTTGTTCTACGAGCCGTTCCAGGTAAGTCTGTCAAACAACCAGCTTAGTATTTTTTTAGCCTTGCAAAGGATATTATTATTTTGTCACGAGTTATGTCAGGGATTAAAGGTAACGACTCCATAGAAAACCAAAGAACATTCCTTATAATTACCCTGCGTATTTAAAGTTCGGCACGCCGATGATAAATCCTCATAATTGTTATAATATCTATTTTTCTATTTACTAGGGCGCCATTCAAGGTCCTGGTGAATTCGCCGAGGGTCTCGTCCTGGGCGTCAAGTCGCTCTTTGGCCACACTGTGGGCGGCGCTGCAGGCGCCATGTCCAAGTAAGTTTTTATTGTGACAGCTCAATGAAACCTCAGTTGAAATTGTCTAATCCGTCTACTAGAATCACTGGCGCCATGGGCAAGGGTCTGGCCGCCTTGACCTTCGACGATGACTATCAACGCAAGCGCCGCCAGGGAATGCACAACAAGCCAAAGAACTTCCACGAGGGACTGGCGCGCAGCGGCAAGGGACTGGTCATGGTGAGTATAGCAACTCTTTAGCAAGTATCCTACTCATACTCTACACTTGCAGGGCTTTGTCGATGGCGTTACGGGCGTTGTTACCAAACCCGTGAGCGGTGCTCGCGAAGAAGGCTTTGAGGGCTTCTTCAAAGGTCTGGGCAAGGGCGCCATTGGATTGGTGGCACGCCCAACGGCTGGTGTTGTTGACTTTGCCAGCGGCAGCTTCGAAGCTGTCAAGCGCGCCACCGAAGGCAGCGAGGACGAGAAACGTTTGCGTCCTCCTCGCTTCCAACATTATGACAATGTGCTGCGTCCCTATTGTCATGGTGAAGCTTTGGGCAACAAGATGCTAAAGTAGGTCACAATAATTATATACTTACTTACTAACTAATTACATACTACACTTTACTTACTAACTTCACATAAATTGATTTTCCCGGTAAGGTGCCGGATTTAACGAATTTGTTTTACCAATGTCTTTTTGAAAATTGGGCAGCTATGATTACACACTGACCCACACTACAGGCCAGTGTGTCCACATATTGTTATTACGACTGGCAACGCTGTGGTCAAAAATAGCTGTTTTTTTTAGGCTTATGCATAAATTTAAATTTAAATTTGAAATGCCCAAGAAAAGCACAGCTTTACTGTGACTAAATATGTTATTCTTTTGGTCTTAGTGTAGTTAAATTTATTGATTTTTAATCAAATTTTACGTAACCCGAAAAAAAATCAGCTGATAAAATGTAAACAAAGCCAATCAGCTGTTTGCCTTTCTTGTAACGTATTTCATATCTCAGAATTAAGTTTATCAGTAAACATTAGACATTGATAAAATGAAACCTCAATTTATTGTGAAAAAGAAAAATAACTAAAATTGTAGCAAATTTATTAAAAAATATGCTTATTTTTACAGGGAGCTTGACAAAGGCAAATTTGCATGCACCGACAGCTTTATACACTGCGAGGAGATTGTGCAAAAATCAGAGTATCTGATAGTCACGAATCATCGACTCCTCTACTCACAGCGCAACGAGATGTTTGGCACCTGGGTGGTAAGCTGTTAAATGTGTTTAATTAACAACTCGTTCAATGAAAACTCTCTTCCTTTAAGTCTCTGTGGTCCTATCAGTGGGAGGATATTAACGCTATTACCGCCACTGGGCGTGGCGTGCAGTTTAAATTGAAGCGTACCGAGGGCAAACGTGTCCTGGGTCTGTTCTCCTCAAAGGAGTCACCCAGCAAGCTGGTGCTGGTGCCCGACGAGCGTAAACGCAATACTCTGGTGGAAATAATGGAATCTCAACACAGGGATAACGCTGTGTTCCGACTGCCCACATCGCGTTATACCGCAAACACACAATCGTGAATCTATATATACTAAGTGTACTATAATCCCCAATCATAATCTCTCCCCCCCTCCCCCTGCTTACGCAACAGCATGGCTAAAACTACCTCGCTCCAATTGAAGCTGTTATGCGTTTAAAACACACATCCTTACACACAACTATCCACCACTCTCACACCCCCCATATGCATCTATATATACATTAACAATTTATGTTTTGATATTAAAATTTTATGTCAATGTTGAGGATAAACATGAAAAATGTGTGGATTTGTCACTAGCCTAAAGCTACAAATGTGTTGTATGTATTTTAGCAGCTCTAAACCTTCTTGAGAAAGCTGCTGGGCGGCGTTGCGAGCGGCATGATGGGCTCATAGTTGTTGCAATTGTCGCTCTCACAGAAGGAGGTGAGCGAGGCAAGTGCATTGGCGGCCAATGCCTCCACGCTGAACATTGTGGACAGATGGCCGCTGCTCTCGAATTGATTGATAATCATGTTCACTTTGCTCTTGGCATCTGCCTTGAGGCACGGCGATGTGGGATTGCTGCTCGGCTGCTGATCGTGGAGTGCAGCGTTGACATCGTAGCTGCCATCGCAGAGATCGAGTCCATTGAGCAGATTCTCCTTTTCGCTCTGCTTGCACTTGGCATTTGTTGGCGTGCTAGTTGCATTCCCGCTGGCGGCGCTGCTGGCCGAACGTGTGCTCTGCCCGGCGCTGGACTTGTTGAGGCGACTGAGAAACCAATTGCGTGCCAGCTTATCACAATCTTTGCTGGGCGTCTTCTGTGGACTCGTTTGCGGTGTCGTCTGCGATTTGCGCTGTTTTTTCTGCTCCTTGAGTGTGCCTGCTGGCTGTGTATTGGTTAGTGCGAGCATTTCCGGTTCGCTGTTGCCGCACGAGTAGCTCTTCTTCACGGCCTTCTTCAGGCGCTCCGGACTCGTCAGCTGACTAGAGAGCTCGCTGTGCACCGTCTTCACCTTGGCCTGAAAGTCCAGCGCTAGGCTGCCATGTAAACTAGATGACTGCGGCTGTGGCTTCAGCTCAACAACAGCACCACCGCCACCGCCACCACCACCATTGAGCAGCTCGGCGGTTTCCACCTCGCCGGCAGTCGGCTCATCCTCAATGGTCAACGGCTGTGGCGGACACTTTGGTATATCATATTCGAAACGTTTGGCCAGTGCGCTGGGGCTGTTGCACTTATCGGGCAGGCGTGGGGGCGTGACCGGATCGCCAAAGTTGTAGATGGGCGAGGGCTCCTCGTAGATGCTGTCGTTGTTTGTCGCCGTGGGCGTATAGCTGCACTTCCTCAACATCGGCGGCGTGGGCAGCCTAGGCAGCTTGCGCAGCGTCTTCAGCGATGCCTGTGCGATGGCATCGCCACGGATGGCCGCCTCAATGGCATGGATCCACTCTTTGGCATCGACCTCGTTGTTCGCCTGATACACAAACTTCTTGCCCGGATCGGCGGTGGTGATTTGAAAGCAAATCTCCCGCCGTTTGCCCTCGCCAAAGTGCTCAATCTCAATGGCCGAGCTCTTCAGATAGAGACTGCTGCTCGGACGGCATGCAGTCGGGCCATCCGCATAGCAGAGCATCCAGTCGTTCAGTATGCCGCAATAGCATTTCTTGCTCTGGTCAAAGAACAGACGCTTCTCGATCCGCTGCAGCTGGCCGTATTTGGCGGAACGCTGCAGCGCCAAATGTCCCGCTGGCAGATCAGCATAGGGGCAATTGATGAACAGCTCGTGTGCAAAGACCTGCTGCGTCTCTTCCTCCGCTTGATGCTGGCAAATGTCGTACAGCTGCTGATCTTGCTGTTGCTCCGCTTCTGGCTGTTGCTGCTGCTGCTGCTGCACGCTTTTATCAGTATTCAGTGCTGGATTGCTGCTCAGATCGATGTACTCCCGCGAGGCGGACACTGCAATTAAAGTCAATTACTGCATGCCTTTAGATAACTACCATACATATACATATATGTACATATATATACTATATACTCGTATATATGTATACACATATTGGCCAGGCTCTGGCGACTCACGCGAGTTCCTCGACGACGACGATGTCGCTGCCGACGAGGACAGCATCTCCAGATAGCAACCGGTCTCGGCGCCCACTTTACTATCCACGTAGTCACTGCTGCTTCTGCTGCAGCCATTCGTTTTAATGACTGCCACTTGGCCAACACTCGCTGCTGCTGCTGCTGTTGTTGTTGTTGTTGTTGCATATGCTGCTGATGTTGCTAATGTTGCTCTTGCTGCTGTCGCCGCCGCCTGCTCGTCTGCATAGCCCGCCAGCAGCAGATCGCAACGCTCGAGCAGCGCCTGCGTTTCCTCGGCGGCTGTGACGTGAAACAAATTCGAGGTGTTCTCATACTCGGATGTCTCCAGCGAGGCTCGAAAATGCGCACGCACATCTGCAATGGGAAGGAGCAGAAAGAAGTTGGGTGTGATATAGTACACTGCGACAAAAAATGGATCATTCATTATACAAAGTTGCTCAGAGTGAGTACGATTCGTACTAGATTTATCTTCAAAGAAGTATACAAATATTAAAACAAGTACAGAATTCTAAAATTTTATTTTGAGTAGAAAAATAGTATATTTTACTTATTATTTTCAAAAATAGAAAATATGATAGTGGAGCAAAATCTCTACTTATATCACTGCCTACAAAATAATGCCACAAAATAATGCCACAATATATATAAATTGTGTTGGCACAAATATTTTCTATAATCAAGTAAAAGTCAACGAATCTATATAAATAAATATAAATTAAAAAAAATGTATGCATATAATACTTAATATAAAATCAAAAAAATATACTTTAATATGATTCAGGGTTAATTATTAAATCAAGATTTATTAGGTTTCAAGGAGGCTAAAGTTAAGAGTTCCAGACTTGAAGAAACCGCCTTGAATTAATTATTTTGTACTGAGTTTAAGAAAACTCGTATTTATCATACTTTGTCACTGTTAGGTAACAATTTCAGTTAGTATTTCATAATAGTTTTGTTCACTGTAAATTGTAGCTACGATTCTAATGTTCACTTATGGCTAAATATGGACAGCAGACGCGTCTTTCGCGTCTATTGCCCATTCATTTTGAAACGCCTCATTGGACTTAATGGCACAGAGCGTTGTTGTTGTTGTTGTTGTCGTTTGTTGAGCAATTTCCATAACTGCCCAGCGGGAGAGAGATTGGGGAGTGGAACAGTGGAACAGTGGCTGCTGCTGCTGCTGCTGGGCAATTAACTGACACTGTCTTCTCTGCTCTGCTCTGGTCTTCTAGGTGGATGAGTCATGGGACTGCGCCTCAGTATTTTTAGTATGCGAATGTTAAGTAAGGCAGCCACCACTTATGACCTCATAAAAAAATGAAGAAAACTCAAAGAGTCAACTGCAAATTGACCGCAGCAATTAAAAGCAATTTCACTGAGCAACAGCAACAAAACAGTCCAGTTTCCAGTTAGCCCCTCCCCATCTTCCGGCTGCTTAAGTAGGTTTAACGGTAAACACGATCAACAACAAATACAACAAAAATAAAGCCACAGAAATTTGCAAGAAATCTTGTTAAAATTTAAACACGCAAAGCGCTGTCCAGACAAACGTATGTCCAGTACGTAATTAGTATAAGAAACTGAAAGAACAGAAATTCAACGAATTTGAAATACACTTTGAAACTTTATAGTATCAATAAACTAAGTGAAATATTATATTCTATCAAATATAATATTCTTACTCCATAGTTTACACCAAAACTTTAACATTTTCAAAAGAATTCCAAAAAATATGTTTAGAAAAAAGAGTAATTAAGTCAAAATAAAAGCCAACCTAGATAAAAATTTAATTAAAAAACAGTTTTTATAAACAAAATTTTAATAATTCAGCCGAAAATTGCATAATATTGTAAAACGCTTAAGGATAGATTTGAAAGGGACTTTTAAAATTCAAAATATAACAAAATTAAAATCCCTTTAGAAATTTTTGTTATTCAACAGAAATTAAAGTTAAATACAATTATATTTTGAGAGTAGTTCTTAGGTTTAGCATACTCTATGGATAGTTGGGTATCAAGACTTTCACTTCAGCAAACATGCCATTTAGGCCATTGGTTACATAATGCACCCTGAAGTAGTTATACCCTACCAGCTAATAGCAAACTTCAGCGCCGGAGCGTTAAGAGAAGGGCTTAAAACAAGCGCTTTGGGCATAGTTTGGCGGCATATCCAACCGCCTACTATAGTATACATATATGTATGTGTGTATATATAAGCCAAGAAACACATGTAGAAACGGAGCAGCGAAACGTTGGCCAAAAAGACAAAACCTGAAAAATGGTTTCAATAAAATGTACACAATATACATATACTACACAAGAATGAAAAGAACAAAGCGCATTAAAGTCAGCCAAGTTAAGAGCTGTTCCAGCCACAGCCCTGTAGCTACAGCTACAGCTCCAACTTCAGCTCCAGATCCCAGACTGTGAGGCATGAGTCAATATATATTGTGTCTGTAGTTATTAATGTTGCTGTGCAAGAAAATTATATGCCCGCAGGGGCAGCAACATGAATTTTTATACAAGTAGTTCGTTTGTTTTTTATTAATTGTGTTTTGAGTGGATGTGGATTCTGCTACAAGCAGCTAACAGTTTCTTAATCTAAAGTCAACTTAACAATGCCTTTTTAGTTATCTAGAATCTAGATACATATTCGTAAGTGCCTAACTTTAACTTTAATATCTGTTCTTGCTGCGCACATAATTGTTTAATGGTGTTGCTTTTATTTAATATACCCAGCAAACTATAAAAGTACATTTTAAAAGGAATACAATAAAGAAGTAATAAAATTAGCCCTCAAGTTTTTTTTAAAGTAGTATATATGTATGTTCTGGAGTCGAGTTAAACATTTCAATTAAATTTTCTTTACTTAACACAATTTCCAATGAATCCATCAAAGATTTTTTAAAATTCATTTAACTGCCTTTCTGTAATTTTTAATTATTTTTTTGTTGTCAATAGAATAAACTTATAATATGCCTATTCATTGTAAATTAAAAATAAATAGCTTCAGTTTAGCTTACAGGGTATCTAGCAGCCGATCAGTCTTACCAGCTTTCATATTTGTATACAGCTAGCTAATAATTACATTTTAGTTAAATTTTGTTCAGTTAATTTGAACTCACCCAATAGAAATTGTTCAATTTCAGCGCGTTTCGACGCCTTTATGTCCATATCCATGATATAAAGCGTTAATTTGAAGCGTTCAGTGTTAATGTTTATTTATATGGCTTTTTGTAGATCGTTTGATTTGGGATTTGGGATTTGTTATATGTTACTATTGTTGTTGTTTCTTGTTTTTGTTGCCGACATATTTAGCCGCACACAATGTTTTTGTTAGCAATTAACAGATGACTGTCAAAATAATGTAGCACATTCTATAAAATCACATGCACTCGGAACTGCCTATAAATGCAGTAAATAAAAGAAAGTAATATTAACAATTTGGCAAAAACATTTCACGGACACGAGCTGTGCAAACCGACAAAAGATACAACAGCGACAACAACTACGATGTATCTTTTGGAAAAACCAAACAAAAAATGAAAGAAGAAGCAAAATGGAAACTGGAAAATATCTCTCCCACAGCGAGCCGAAAATGAAACCAGACCGAAATCAATCCGCGCTATGGTCTGTTTAAAGTAGCTATAAGAACGCTGATTATTAATAGATGAATTTTTGTTTTGTTTTTGTTGTTATTAGAACAACAGATACGTATTGAAGGCAGCAAAATACAATAC
Source organism: Drosophila maculinotata (assembly GCA_035045305.1). Lineage (NCBI taxonomy): Eukaryota > Metazoa > Arthropoda > Insecta > Diptera > Drosophilidae > Drosophila > Drosophila maculinotata. The sequence goes on from JAWNPD010000387.1 coordinate 14,189,028, forward strand.
AAAATCGTATTGTGCTCAATTCTAGCTTTAAATAATACCCCGCATATAACTTATCACAATAATAGGGCTGTATATGTATATACTCTGTACAAATGTCTATTGTATATACATTATGTAATACACTGAAAGAATCGTTTGCATAACAATGGAAGCTACTCACTATATTTGGTAGGGTGTACATATGCCAACTGACTTTTAAATGAATTTTGACTGGAAATCAATTAGGTTCAATGACAGTAAGAATAATTCGATGCTACTTATGCTGATGAAACCCAAGTGTAGCTGCTTCCTCTTAGTTATATAACTATAGATTCTTTTGCGTAACTATAAGTTGTAAAAACAATCGATTGAAATTTAATATTTAAGCCAGCGATATCAATACAAAATGGCTATATTCTAAGCAGCATAGTAAGTCAACAAGTGATATATTTGAACAGGTGGAAAATTAAAAGTTTTTTCTTGTTTGCAAATATGTCATAATCATTATTTATTGACTACACTATGAACAGCTGATCTTCTGCATTATATTAGTCGGAAACAATCCGATGTGATTGCAGTAACTGATCAAATAGGATTGATTAACAGAAAACCGAACGTTTGATAAAACTAGAAACAGTTTCGAGGGCTGTATGTAAAATATTTTAATACTATTTAATTAAACAAAATTAATTAAAATAATGGATAAACTGATAACTGATATCATGGAATAGTTTGCTTGAAAATTAAGAATTTATTTTATACAAATTATTGTTTTGTTTGTTTATATTGTTGAACTTTACTGGATATCTGTTGGCTGTATATGCTCGTTTGCATGGTGCATGATCAAATTTTGTATTTTATTTTGTCTGTTTTGTTGCTTTTTATTTGGTTGCACGCTTCGTTTGGCGCTCATGGAAAATCAGCGGCGTCGCTGATGACGTTATTATTACTTTTTTGTTTTTTTTTTTTTGGTTTTTCATTATTCGCTATATACGATTTATATTTATGTACTCTCTTGCAGTTTGTTTATATACATATGTGTAGATATGTTTAAATGTTTATATATCTGCCTGTATACATATTGTACATGCATATGTATGTATGTATGTGTCATTAAGTATTATTACGAAATGGCTTTGGGGCCGATTTTCATAATGCGATACTTAGTTTATGCAGCGCCCGCTTTGCACTTGTCTGGCTCTGGGGCCTGTTTTGGGGTTGGGGAAAATCTCCATGTGTATGCGTACGTGTGTGCCTGTGTATGTGCGTGTGTGTGGCAGCCTCTGAGCTGTATATTCAGTCTGTCTCGCTGTTTGTCTATTCTGTCGCATTTGCGGTTTATTTGTTTGTTTGTCTCGTATTTTTTGTTATTTGTGGTTAAAATACACACACCTATGCAGAGTTGGGGGCTAGTGACTGCTGCTAGGCTAAAGCCCTAACAATGTTTTATGTGACTGGGAGCCAAAGTTGGAGCTGGTCTCTTGCCAAGCCTTTTGATTGTGACTCATCCAACAAAAGGCGACGCGTGTCATTGGCCATAAAATACAAAAATCAAGAAAAACAGAAGAAAAAAAAAAAAGTGCGGCTCATGCAAATCAAATGATAAAGAAAATAAAATGCGAAACATTTCTCTTGCTATGGGAAAGAGAGAGAAAAGAACTTTTACTTTTAATGGCTGGCACTTAAAAAATGTGCAATATCAAATGTAATTCGCGTTGCCAGAGCCGTTAAATGTTTTTATTTCTATATAAAAATAGCTCCGCCATAAACAATATCTATTGACAATTAACACACATCGAATTTCTGTTTATTGCTTTTGGCCAGTTCGGTTGAAGGTATTTGAAATATAAATATTTTCTGAGAGCTCTGATTGCGGTTTCAGTTTCGACGGCACTTTCCGGCGTTTTCAACTGTTGTTAACGGCTAAAGCGCAGGCGGGGTATTTCTGTCAGTCTGTCTGTCAGTCTGCATATCCGGTCATTTTCAAATGCAACGATTTCCTGCGAGCCAAATTAACAAGCGACTCTTAAAGCTTCAGCATTCAATTCGTTACTACTTTTTTTGATTTATGTATGCTTTTATATTTTGCATCCGGTTTTTCACTTCTTCTTTCTTTGTCACTTTGTGTGTGCCTTTGTTTTTACCCATACACTTTGCGTTGACGTTGACACCTTTTCTGCTTAAGCTTAACAACAGCTTTTCTGTTACTGCGCTCTCCAAAGAACCAATGCGAACGCAGACGCTTTTCATTGCGAATTTGCAGCCGACTCTGTGAGTAAGCGTGAGAGAGTGAGCGGCAGAGCGACAGCGAAAGAGAGAGCGAACGCGCGCACTGATCAAGTGTAAGCGCGACTTTGTGTGCGCGGTCGTGAATCACACGAACGCAACTGACTGGCAGCAGCGCAGCCAGAGACTAGAACAGCCGCTGTCTGCTGGCTTCACATGTTCGTGATGTTCGTGGGGGAGCCGAAGCCGGACACGCATGCACGAAGGCGCCCAGGCGCACACGAAGCGTGCGTTGTTGTTGTTGTTGCTGCTTGGCTTTCTTTGCAGAACGTTGAGTATTTTGATTCTTTTTGGGGAAACAACATTGCATAAAACCGAAAATGTGAAAATATTAATTTGAATGCAAGCTTTTTGGCTGTCGTTAGTCGTCTTGGCCAATTTGGGTTAAAACTGGATCGCCAACCCGAAACCAAAACAGAAACCAGAAATCTTCTAATGTGCGCACTCAGCAAGAAAGTGGCAGAAGAGGCAGGCAACAGTGGCAGATGTTTGTTGCTGCTGCCGGGCCAACTTAGAAATCCGAGCCTTCTTTAAAAGCCAATCTGAAACCATGTCTGTCCCGCTCCTGTCTCCCCACCCCCCTATGTACATACATACAAACATACATGCGACTGTTGCGTGTGCTCTTTGTGTTTTTGGCGGCAGATAAGCAAGAAATATACAAACAACAAGAAATATGGCGCTAATCGAGACTGAACAAATAGTAGATACCTTGTACCCAGCTCCGAATTGTCGTAGGACACGTTGCACGTTGCTGCTTCCCTCGGCTTCACACTCTGGAAATTTGTATTCTTTAATTACTGTTGTGTTATTTGTCGGATCGGCTGACATTTAAATATGTTCTAAATTATAGGATGCACTAGGATGATAAAAACTAGTAAAATCTGAAATATAAAAGGAAACACCCTCTTCCATCTATTACATGTATGTTTGTACTTGATATACCCCTTATTCGCATTTTCGTGGATACAGGGTATACATATATCAGGAGATAGCTGCATGGATACTACAGCCTGTTTGCCTTTTTGGGCTGAAGGACGCGCTGGCCGACTGGCTGGCAGCACAGCAAACAACTCAATTTTAATTAAATGTTGCGCTACTCTGAAATAAATTAAGTATTCAGCTCACTGTGCACAGTGGAACCTTGGCCAACCTTGAGCTTGGACTGACCTGTGGCTCTCCTCACCCTCAATGATAACTGCACACTGTGAGCCATTGCGTGACTACGTATGCGTGCATTGGGGCCCCCAAAGGTTCCAACAGGTTCCCATCGTGCGTTTATCAAGCAAGAGAGACAGAGAGCGAAAGAGAGAGAGAGAAAGAGCGGATTTAGCCAGTTTTTAGCAACAATGATCAATGATGCTGATTCATGGCCCAAGTGGCTGCTTTATGTACTTACTTATACACGTAATTATGCTGCCAATAACAAGTCTTTTCATTTACGATAAACAAACAATTGATTTTACTTGAGAAACGCTTGCAAGCGATTTTGTGGCGTTTTGCTGGCGTTTTTAGACGCGTGCGCTTTCAGCTGCGCTGCCAACTGCAGCAGCGCGTTTTGTTTTTGTGTTTTCGATTGCATTTTTGGCGCTTTGTTCGCTGCCGGCGTTGACGGCGCTGCTTTCGATTTCTGCTTCTTTTGTTTGTTGCTTTGAGCGGCGCTTGCTGGTGTTGTTGTTGTGGGCGCTTTTTGCTGCTGCTGTTGTTGTTGTTGCTGTGGTAGTTTAAGCCCAGCATTGATGTCTTTATTTTTGTTCTTTTTTTGGCGTTTGCTTATCGCTGGCACTGCTTTAGTTATTGTTGCTGTCGTTGTTGTTGTTGTTGCTTCTACCATTGTTTGGGCGTTTTCGGTTTTTGCGCGTTTTTTAGGCTTTTCCAGCGGCAACATTGTTTTGTGTCCGCACAGTTCGCAGTCCAGAGTCTGTAAAATGAATTGTTAGCCTTTACAAAGGTGACATAAATAATAAAACTTAGATCCTTATTTACCATAGTGCTGACCATTCGCTTTTTTAGCCATTTGGCGCGTTTTCTGCAACCCGTGCTCAATGTGCCCCTCTCCCGCTTGGCCTGCACCGCCTCCAACTGGGCAATCAGCCTGCGTCTCTTTGCATTGTTTGCCAATCGCTGGGGTTGCAACTTTAGCTGATAGTTGCCGTCGCACCACTGATTGCCGCAGCGGAGGCAGATGCGAGCCGGACCCACGCTGTCCTCTGGCAGCTGCACATTGTGCCTGGCCAGCTTGCGACTGGTATTGCTAAACAATGGATACAGGATTATTATTATGATTATTCGTATATATGATATAGTTATAAGCTATCAGCCTAACTTGCAATGCACGGACGACTTTTATTATTATAAAAAGTTCAGGATATAGTTATAAACTAATACAAAAATTCAAATATTATGTAATTAAAATAAATAAATTGAAATCAAAAGAGTAGCATATCATAACTATTTCTATTACTATAAGAAACAACAGTCATTACTATCTGCTTTTGTTCTTGCCTGGGATTATTTAATAATATTAAAATGTCTTACATATAGTATGATTTTAGCAGGCGCTCAGCATGAGTCTGCGTGGTCAGCTCATTGGCGCAATTCCACAGCAGATTTACTGTCTTCTCCTCAGCCATTATAAAACCGCTAAAAATAATAAAAAAAATTAAAATATAGCTCTTTTTTTATAGCTGTTTTACTGCTAAAAGTGGCAGCATTAGCAGCTCTTGTTGCATAAAAGCAAAAACAACAATTGAACCACAATTAATTCACTGCATAGGTATTATAAATATAAATAGGTTTGCATTCACCTGTTTTTAGTTTTATTTAATTCAGTTTAATTATTTGTTCAAACTACAATATGCTTTGATGAACACACTGTTTGCTGTTTGTTTTGGTGCTGCCACATTGGTGCTGCCATCTGAGAACTATCGCTCAAAATTAATCGATAGTTGTTGATAGTGTTATGTTAAGGCTCTGTACATTTTGGAGCCAGTTTGAGGCAGTTACATTTCAAAACGAATTTAGTTTACTGCTTTGCTGTCAAACTAGAAGCCTTACCAGTAACAACTAGCTAAAAGTTAGTCGATATAATGCTGTCCATTACAACGCCAAGTTCTTTAGAGCTATAGAAGCATTGACAGCTTTTCAACATAAATAGCGCGCTTTCCGTTAAAAGCAATTCAGCAAAATGTTAATTTACATTTACATAAATGTTAACTTTAGCAGATCGATAGCCGCTGACATTGTGAACTATGGCAACTCTTAACGATAGCATCAGCATACCGACGCTTGCCCATTTAAAATTTCAACGTCGCGAATCAAGCGAAAAAGAAGCGACGCGCACAAATTTCGAATGACGAGCATTAATGCAAAGAGACTACAAAAATCGATTATTAAGTGAATACAACAAAATAAAAGTCAACTAAAACCAATATTAAACACAAGTGAAAGTATTATAAAATTAGAAATATAAGAAGTGCGCGCGTAATTTGCAAGCAATACAACAACAACAACAACAACAACAATGGATCCCTTCACTCAGGTACAAAAGTCACAAGGCAAACAATGAAAAACGCAATCTGTAATGCAAATCTGAAATTGTTATGTTAATTTACAGCACATGCTAGACAAGGCGGAACAGCGCAGTCGCGCCCTCGGCATCACCAATGCCAGTAAATTTCCACTCTCCGAATGCAGCATAGCAGCGGCAGCGACGCCAGCAGAGACAAAGTCCGCCAACAAAGCGACGCCAGCAGCGACGTCGACGTCAGCGTCTGTAACTAGCAGCAGCATTGGCAACACTGGCAAAATTGTTATCCTGGAGAAGGCAACGCTGTCGGCATCGCCCACAAAACCGCTGCGTCACTATGCGGCCGTCAACAAGGAGAACATGGAAATGGGCATTGAGATAAACATAACCACCGCACAGCCAATTGGGGTAAGTCTCCCTTCTTTTTATCTTTATCTTCTTTTTATTTTTGCCTTTTACTTTTTTGGTGGTGTTTTTTTATACGCTTGCAGCGAGTATTTTAATTTTGTTATGAAATATGTAAAGTTTTCAAAAGCGATATCTATATAAATCAGCATATATTTATGTATATATAATTTTTATGCATTGTCTATTAAAATACAAATATTTTAAATTATTTTGTTGTCTAATATATAGAATTTTTATAACTCCGACTTCAAAATGTATATATTAATCATCATATTCATCCAACTAAATATGCTTCATAATACAATTTTTTTAAACTCTAGGTTGTAAATTATTGAAAATGTTTGAAAATTATAAATATTCTTGATCCGCATATAAATATCGATATTTGTCTATCAGTCTGTTAATATGCAAAATAGGCTAGATCAGACCAATATATAGCTGTCATAGTAAGTATCGCTTAATAATCTTAGCCATCATTTGATTAACATCACAATACTATATTATAATTAATTCTATAAGAACAATCAAACTAAAGATTCGTTTTTTTTATAAAAACACCGCACCGCACTGGACTTAATAATTTGCAAGGGTATTTAAACTTCGGCACTCCGAACTTCTAACTCTTCTAACTTGCTCTTTGTTGTCTTTTCGCCTTTGTATTTTGTTGTCTCTGTTTTGCTACATTTGTTGTGCTTAATATTTTTTGCGCGCTGTTTCGCTTTGTTTAGGTGCAAGTTGAGATACAGGAGCAGGATATGACCAGTGACGAGGACGAGGACGAAAAGCAAACAACTGCTTTAATATCCACTGCTGCTGTGGCGCCGCCGCCTGTCAATCAGCCGATGCGTGACACCTCGCGCAATCGTCTGCAGCGCATGGGCGCCCTCTACTCCAATGCGTATGATCTGTCCTCGCCCATACACCGCACTGAGGCGCAGTTTCATGCCGACGACGATGACGCCGACGACCGGCCGCTTTCTGAGCGCAGTCCGCGCCGAGGCAAACAGCGCTTGGGCAAACTGGCTGCACTGGCGGATACGATTAATCAATGGGAGGATGATACGGCGCATCATGAGGTCCATCGACCGCTGCTGAATGCAGTGCCGCCGCCCAAGCCGGATTTGCCCAGTCGCGATAGGCAGCTGAAAGCTGCCAAATCTGACCAGGTGGATGCGAGCAATAAAACCAAACACCTCAAATGGGATGCCAAGGTATTGAGCTCCTTGGAGGCGCAGGGTTTCCAGCGACGCGATTCGTCCACTGTTAAACATACCTATGAATACGGCAAACCAGGAGAAACAACGGCGGGTCCAATGGCAGTGGCAGCACCTAAGCCGCCCGTGCCGCAGAAATCGACGACGGTCAGCCAAGTGGCCAAAACATTCAACATTGCGCCCGCCCCAGCTCCTGCACCCAGCAAGCCAGCAACAGCACCCGCCACTAGCGTCAAAGCTGGTTTGGTCTCTGGACGCGCCGCTATATTCGAAAAAGCCAGCGGTGGTGCCCAGTCGCAGGCGGCGCTGCGTAATCAAAAGGATCCCTGCGAGCTGTCGCTGAAGGAGCGCATGAAACTTTTCGAAACGGGCAATTCCAAAGCCATGCTGCCCAAGGCACCCATTGGTAGCGCTCCGAGCATCAGCCAGATTAGAGCAGATGAACCCAAAGGTAAGTCTCCTCTCTCCGGATACTCCAACCCAAAACTAACTCTCTATCCTTATAGCACACTCGGCACCAGTGCATCCAATTACGGCAGGCGCTCAGCCGCTGTCCAAGCCGCAAGCCAAGCCAGAGAGCAAGCTGCGCGACAAGGTTGCCGCCTTGGTGGCTTCTGCTCAGTCCAGCGCTGAGAATCGCATTAAGGACATTGATCGTCAGCGGCAGGAGGATATGCAAATCATTGCTAATCGCTTTAACAAACAAAAGGAAATCTTTACGTCAGCAGCGCCAGCTTCCGCTTCCGCTGCTGCTCCTGCTCCCGCTGCACCCCTCATTAGCAAAGTGGTGCGTCCCATGCCCCCACCGCCACCGCCGCCCATGGCAAATGCCAGCAGCAAGCGGCGATCACGTAAGAATCCTATCATAAATAAAAGCAGCTGAATCCTTAAATTCAACTCCCTCTCGACTTGCAGCTGGTGATGTCATTGATGAGGAATCGAAGCGTGCACGCAAATCGAATCCGGACCGCTTGTATCCCGCCTTATCCGATCTCGACTCTAGCGGCGACAACTGCTGCGCGACGGCAACGGCTTCGATCAACGACGACACCGAGGAGGAGGTTGAAAGGTGCGCCGACAAATGCTACTCCTGCCTGTTATTCCTGCTCTGCATTGAGTAGCCTTTTAGACTGACCCTTTTAGACTTTACACGCATAGCTTTAAAACTAGACAAAGGCCAATAAATATATATACAACTAATCGCTAATCTCTGTGCTCGCTTATTTTGTAGTTGCATGGATGATGAGTCGTTGAACGAGGATGTGGAGGAGGATCAGTCGCAGACTGAGGACAGCAGCGCTGGCATGTGCAACGGCAGCCTTGGTCGCGAAATTCTGCACACAGTGCAGCGCAACGAGGCCGCAATCCAACAGAAACAACAAATGGGCAAAAAGGTAAGTTACAGGTAGTAAATTCAATGCACAGCGGGTGGTTAAAAAAAGGTTCTTTATACAGGTGCGCTATGCCGAGCAGGATCATTACTATAGTCACGACGGCGATAGCTCAATGAACTCTTCTCAAGTCTCAGCGGGCATCGATGATTATCTGGACGAGGCGCTGGTCGGCGACTATGGAAGCACACAGGAGGACGACAGCGAGGATGAGCACAATGCCAGTCATCTGTCGCTCGGCGTGAGTATTGCAATCTGCACTTGAAAGTACAGTAGTTGCTCCTAGTTTGGAACCTTTTTAAACTTAATCGTCCTTATTAATGCATTAGATACCTTTTATATAAATTCGAATTTATGGCAAAATGTTTATTAATTGCGTAAATCCCACATTAACAGACTTTAAGAAAAAGCATTCTTATTTTAGAGTTCCCACTTTATTTGTAGACTTAAACTGGTTTTAACATCATTTTATTATTATCTTTTACAGAGCAAAGGTACAACTGCCTCCAACAGCTTCTCGTTTCGCAAAACTCCGGGTGCTATTGCCGCTGGCTCTGCTGTCTGCCAGACCGTTGAGGAGCAGCATGAGGCCATGGATGTGCAGACGCCGCTGCCGAATGGCGTACAGCCCGTCAAGTCGGAGCTGAGCGTTAATCAGGATAATGATAATTTGGTGACGCTGGTGCACACGGTCAGCTTCTATCGTCGCCAGCAGACCGCAAGTGTAAGCCACAATTTTAATGATCAGTCAACACTAATCTAATCTTGAATCTTATTTCATAGAGCTCGAATTCGACGCCTTTGCGTAAGATATGTCGCGAGCAACAGGTCATGCGATCAGCTCTTGCCGGCGATTGTCATGCCAAGCATAAGCTCGAGTATGATTCACCACAGCATGGAGAGATTGCTGCTAGTGCGCCAGCAGCAACAAGCACCGATGACTGCAGCGAGGAGGATGAGGAGCTGCATAATGCACGCGAATCTAATGAGTCGTCGCAGGCGCAAGACAAGATCAAGAAGCTGCTGAGCGAGGTGTGCAAGCAGCAGCAGGTGATTGGCCAGGCCAGTCAGGCACTCAATTTGTGCGCTGCCACCGTGGAGTTCTCCGGCTCCACCGAATCGGTTGAGGGCGAACGCTATTTATTGCTAGCAAGTGAGTATAATTACAATTTATAATTTGCAATCAATAATAATTATATATCTTTTCACAGCACATCGTCGGCAGGCCTGCTTGGATGAGGTGCAACGGCTGCGCGTAGAGAACAGCGTGCGTTCTGTCGGTGCGCCCAAGGAGAAGGGTCTGCTAACCGTCAAGGAGATCACCATACCGCTGAGACAGGAGTATGTGCGCAAAATGGCCACGGGCAACATCAATGGACACCATTTGGTCTGCCTGCTCAAGTACAATGAGCACGTGCTGGCCACCAAAACGGTGCCAACGATGCCGGGATTGCTCTCTGTCAAATTTCCCGATGTGCTACAGCTAAACAATGTATATGCAGACTTTCGAGTAAGTTGAGACTCATCTCATCTCTTCCAGCAGCTCTTTTAATTATATTAATATCATTTGCAGATTACACTAGAGATTTATGGCATGCTCGCCCAGCGCGATCAGTTGCCGCATGAGCTCAAGTATCACATCAATCTGAACAAGAAGGGCGGGATTAAGACACCCAAGAAGAAGGGCGGCGAAAATCGTTTGGTCATGCCCCCAGTGCAGAGTCCAGCGGGACCGCATGTGGTGCGAACGCCACAGCTGGTGCAATATGGGTTTGCCATCTTCTCGCTGCGTGAGATTCAGCGCACCAGTTGGACGCTGACGCAAGTGCTGGGCGTGAGTCCGCTCGATGGCACCGTTCACATGAAGGTCAATTGCGAGCTGTCGGTGAGCGTGGAGTACAAGGGATTCCTAACCATGTTCGAGGACATATCCGGCTTTGGTGCCTGGCATCGTCGCTGGTGTTATCTGAATGGCTCCGTGCTCAGCTACTGGAAGTATCCCGATGATGAGAAAAAGAAGGCGCCCATGGGCAGCATTGAATTGAATGCGTGCTGCTCCCAAAAGGTCAGCACAGCGCCGCGTGACATCTGCGCGCGTTTGAACACCATGCTGCTGGAGTGCGAGCGCCCAGCCATGGATACCGATCAGGAATCGTTGGTTATAGTGCCCAATGGACGCACCACAACAGTGCGCCATCTGCTCTCCGCCGATACAAAGGAGGAGCGCGAGGAGTGGTCTGCCTATCTCAACAAGGCGCTGACGCTGCTGCGCGCCTGGGGCCAAACGCATTGATAAGGACTAGAAGGATCAGCATTAACAGGAGCAGCAGCAATTGGGGGCGGGGTTTCTTAAAAGTTTTTAAGTTTTAATTTTTTGATTTTAGTTGATTATCTTTATTTTAATGCTTCTTTTGCGTTGCTTTCTGTTTGAATTTAAATTATAGCTGTGTAACTGTATTCTATGCTCAAGCTGATTATGTATTGTCAAAAGTATTGTTGAAATACCGTTTTCTATATATATATATAAATATGTAATACATTTAAGCCAGTCTCACAAATTAAATGTATGTAAATCAAAAAACCAAGTAAAAACATTTTTTCTTCCATGGATTAAGTTTTTATTGAATACTTTTTCACTATACACATACATACAGATATATTTTCTTTTCAATGTAATAACTTTTGACTGTGTGTGTGCGAGTGTGTGAGGATACCGTTAAGCTTACCATATATTTACTTTTGCCTCCAAGAATTGCAACTTTTCTGCTTTCCCTTGATTGTGTCCTGAATTTGTTAGGTGGTTGTTCTTATAGGTTGTATATAATTAGTAACAGCTTTAGTTAGGTAGTCTCTGGTGTTTGACAATTGACTCTAGTTTTGTGAGTTATACGATTAGCTATATATATGTATATGTCTCTATTCATGTATAATACTGGCAATTGGCCTAAAAGCTATCTACAAAATTGAATACAATTTATGTACTGCAGTTTAAAAGTGTGCAATTTTATTTACTTGCTTTTTATGTTAGTTAATTTCTTCTATGTCACAACAATTGTACGCATTATAGACGTATATATAGTATATATATGTAAGTATATATTTTAGATTTGACTTTAATTGTAAATACTTCAAAATCAACATTAACACACCTTTAGATATGATTGCAAGTATTCAATTGCTTTTATATATATGTATGTGTCTGTGGGTGTGTGTGTGTTTGTTTTAGTGTGTATATATGTGTATTTGTAGAATCTGGAACAGGTAGTGAGTAGGATACAGTTGGGTAGTTCTAAAATTTCTTAGAATTATTTACATTTAGCTGAACATTTGACTTTTCGAAATAGTTTTGCAGAGTTTTAGAATAATTATTAGTGTTGTTTCTTATTGTATGCTACATTTTTACCTCGGAACCATGTTGCTCAAACTGTGCATTCATAAAGCGTCCAACTGTTTCCCCCTTGTTTCCTGCCTGATACTCTTCGATTGCTTGTGGAAGTGCAGTCGAACTTCTCTACAACAAATTTCGCTATAAAGAATTTTTTTTCAAGTGTTCGATCTATTTATTGATAGCTGAAATGTATATTTCTTCAAGTCGAAACTTTAATTCTTCAGGTATTCTTTGTTTTCTAATCTGTTTCGTACTCGATTTCTTTATAGAGTGATTCAGAGTGCTCTTTTAAAACATTTCGAGAATTTAGCTTATTTAGTTAAAATTTCAAGGAACCATTTATTTTCTCATTATAACAGACTTTCTCTATAAAGAAGCTTTCCGATATCTATTAAATGAATTTCTTCGTTTATCTTTCAGTTTCTTGTCGAGAAGTTCAACTGTATTGCGTGTTGCTGGAATGGTTTTGTATTCGATTAATTAAATATATTTAATTAGACACTCATAAATTGGAACTAGGCTGGCAAATGCGGATTTAACTAAGTTAGATAATGAAATGTGCTTTATAACAGTTTGCTATATAAACATACACATATTATATGGTTGGCTATAATACTGGAGGATTATACAATATGCCCGCAATGGGGCTTAAACAATTTTCAACTACTTTAACATATATATGTTGCTTAACAAGTGCTTAATTGTTTGGGATTAGGTTGTTATTCTTTATATGTTTGTAATTGTTGTTGCTTTTTGTTGTTTGTTGTTTGTTGTAGTCGCAAAATAATAGAGATAAAGCTAAATTTTCGTCACAAGTCTTTTGGCATTGAAATTATTCAATTCTTTAAATATTCAATTAACTTACACACTAAACCACAAAAATTTCTTGGCCAATATACAAAATTGAAAAAATAATTGCCTAAGCTAACCTCACAATCATATATATATATTTGTATATATGTATGTGTGTATATGTATGTGTGTGTTTTAAATGTTGCTATGCAATTTTTAATAAACAATTGTAAAATTCAACACATTTCACTTAAAGCTACATCAGAAACTATATAACAAATAAATTAAAAAACAATTTTAAAACGATATGCATTAAAAATACTATCATCAAATGTTTAAACTTTAAACGGCGACCCAAAAGCAGTTGTTACTGCTGTGTGTGTGTATGTGTGCGTGTGCGTGTAGGTGTGGAGTGTCTGTGTATGTATTGGTTAGTTTACGGATTGACAGCTGGACCGCTGGGTGCCACTACTTGGGCATTCTGTCGCCGCAGATCCGACCTGGTAGCCGCCGTGATGATGGTGCCCACAATCAGCATCAGAGCCATCGCCACATTTGCGGGCACATCGCCGTACGAGTAGAAGAGCTCCGAGTAGAAGAGCGTGAAGCAAATGCCAAAGGTCTGGGCGGATGCATTCAACAGCCCGGACGAGGTGCCCTCCGGCTCGGGGAACGTTAGCTCGGCGCCAAACTCAAAGCCCACCGGCAGATAGCCAGTCATAAAGAAGCTGCACGGCAGTCGCGTTAAGATAAGAGCTGTAATTGATAATTTACGGCCTGACTTACCCCAGCAGCGAGGCCGTCAGATAGACGACTGCGATATGTCCCGTGTCCAGTGTGAAGGTGAATATCCACATGCCCACCATGGAGAGCGCATAGACCGCCAGTGTTGTCTCCCTGCAACAAAATGCACCTCATTAAAGGCCCAATGCCAATCAACCAACAAGACAGCAAGAGATAAGAAAAGTTATCTTCGAGCTAGTGAAGATTAAATATACTAGCAGACATAATTTATCAAATATTTATATATATATCTCTTTGATTAAAAATTAAGAGCAGATTGATTTTTGTAAATGCTGAGTTTGATTAGGACTGTAAGGTGAAGATAGTTGCGTATGTAACATTTAAATGTTTGGCTTTAAGATATAATACACACTTACCAAAGTTGGTCAGTTTTGGGTTAAATATTAAATATCACAACATCTTGGAAAACAAATATTTAATTGTTAATACGAGAGCTATGTGATATAGTGGTCGTATGATGTATATATCTAAAGAAAACAAAAAAGTTGTTCATACAAAAGGTAAGATTTTGACAAATAGTTCCCATTGGAGCTATAACATATAGTAGACTGATCCGGCCGACTCCAACATATATACATCAAAATGACTGATACATAGTTTTAAAATCGTGAGAATAGTTTGCAAAACAAGAAAAAAACAAATATCGTCATTTGATGTTGATCAGACCATATACTTTATGTATAATATATATATACTTTATTGATTTAGATGACTATGTCGCATGATAAAATGCAAGGCCATAAAAAGTCGTAAAAGTTGAGGTATCACCAACTTTAGTGGCGCACGCGGCGTATGCGTAATGAGCGAGTCGTTGAAATTAATTGCTAGGCACTTACTTGAATTTATGCGTCTTGTCCAGGACAATGCCAGAAACCACAGAGCCCAGCATGCCCGCCAGCACAATACTTAACCCAATGCGACCCGTGTCGACCTCATGACCTGGATAATACTTCAGCACCACCTGCAAGCAAAAGAAGCCGCTGTAAGTTGATGCATCTGCTCAAGCTGCGGCTGACTGTACCGGATTGAGCAGCGTGGAGATGGCATAGAAGACGCCCACATTGATGCCATATGAGAGCAGCAGTAATATGAAATTGCGATTGGTCATCAGATTCTTGAGCGACTGGAAAAAGCTGACCTGCTCCTCGACAATGCCCTCCAGACGCAGTGCAGCCTCCTGTGCCGCTGATGGCGGCGTTGGCGGCCTATCCTGGAAGACTACAAATAAAAGGGACTTAAATGTAATAACCAGAAGAGGAGCTGCTGCTGCTTCGGCTGCTTACAAATGGCCATGAGGACGAGCAATATGCTGGTGAGTCCGGCCACCAGATAGAACATCAATTGCAGATCGCTGCCCACTTGGTTCAGATCATCCGAGTTGGGCACCAACATCGGTGGCAACACAAATCCAACAGCTACGCCCAGCTGTGAAAATACCAAAATTTATGTATGTATTTTTTTTTGTTGTTGTCAAAAACTTTTGGTTCAAAACAGTGCTTCCGTTTCCGGTGCAGTGTCCGTTCAGTGTCTCGTTTTATTTACGCTGACGTTAGTCCTGTGCAAAATTGATTTATATGCTTTGCCACACGCTCTTGATTTCACTCGCTGCGACAGTTGCTGCTGCAGTTTTGTTTTCGTCAAAGTTTGCACCATTTTGCCATTTCATGGCAAATAACATTTCAGGGCTAAAAAACATTTCGTCTGCCCCAGCTGCTGTGGCAAAACTTGTCTCATGCATTTTCTGCCAGTTTTTCAGTTTCGTAATTTTAAGTGTTGTGTTTTTTTCTTTTTCATACCCTGTACTTATAAATAGCATAGAAAAGGGTATAATTAAGGCTTAAGCTGGATTCAAATTAACATACTTTATTTTTGATAAATAAATAATTAAAAAAGCTATTTTTCACTATTGCGTTCTATATCATTTGTATTTCTGTCCTACTAGTAAAAATTATTTATTTATTTTTTAAATTTATGTCGAAAGGCAAGGACTATATAAATATCGATATACTCCAAATTATTGGGTAGTTTTTAATCGATCATTATATTTAGCCTGTAGCCTGTTCCGATCATTCACAAGATTTTTGGAGATTTTCAGGTATAAAAACACATAATCTAAATGCATACAGACTCTACAGGGTATGCATTAGTCAATCACTTTCAACTGGAGTGTTATTTGGTTTTTTGCGCCGTGTTGTTTATGGGCAATATTGTTTGGCCCATAAATCGGTTTTAGTGAATGGCGAAAAATAACTTTTGACGTCGGATTATAAAGTGCATTAATGTTGAGTGCAATTTCAATTGCATTTTATTTATTTATGATTTCGATTGGCTTAAAGTCAATTTCGTGTTTTCAGCTTATGCAATATCGTTTATAATTTATGTAAAAAGCTTTACTAACTTAGTTAAACCAATTTGTAAACGGCTAAAAGTTTGGCGGCAAATTAAATAAACGCCAAAGAAAATCCAGTTAACTGAACTTTTTAATGGGAGCATTTAAAGCTAAATTAAAGCTGCATTAAAACTGAAAGCTTACTTTAATATTCAGAATCGCTTACAGCTTTTATAAATAAGCTCTTTTGAAAGAATAATCGACAATTATCAGAGGATTTTCTATTTTCTAGCCATTATTTACTAATTGGCATAAATTCTGAAACTAAAACCGAGCTAAGCAGACCCTAACGAGAACGAGCTTTGGCCTTATGTACTTGTATTATATTTATCAATTTAGATTTATGCAATGCAAATGGTTTCAATTTCTCTGGAATTGTCAATGCTACAATTTGCATAAATTAAATTAAAAGCGGCATTCGAATAAGTTAGTAAACTTGAGACTATGCCTTGCCTAGGGGGCATAGGCTATGTGGTGGGAGGGGGGGGTTGCCTTGGGAGGCATATCATAAATACATATTTGAGCCAAGGCGCAAGCTTGAGAATGCCAGCCAGCAAATTGAAAGAGCAGCCGCAGTGTCAACTAGGGAAATGTATAGTAATGCCCACTAGAGAACATTTGAACAGCTATGGGGCCCCGCAATAAAAAGACAAACACAGGATGTAAACGATGAACATAAGGATATGAAGAATGCGAGAGCAGCTGCAGGGTGAGGAATTCGCTTCCTGGCGTGTTTACATATGTGCATGAGCTTCTGTTGTTGTTGTTGCAACAGCTAACAAAAATACCAAAAAAAATCGAGAAAAAAAGTGAGGCAAGAAAACAGAAACTATGTTTGTACAGCACTTTGGCAACGGCGTCACGATGCAAGCCACTGCCACAGCTAAAGTCAAACCCAAACCCAAAGCCAAAGCCAAAATCCGTGCTCGAAGCTTGTTTCACTGGCAAAATCCGCTTGTCAGGATTCAGTGGAAAGTGGCTACGCCTGTGGCGTTGTCCTTGCCAGATAAGGCGGCAAGCTATGGCAACCCTGGCCGCGCCATGGGCGTATTCGGTTCCATTCAATGTCAAGCGGTAGTACCGCCAAGTACCGCCCGCTGCTTGCTTTTTTAGGTTATGTTATTCTTTTTGTTTACTCTGATCAAAGGGAGGAGCAGCATATTGGTTATGGGCAATATCCGTTCGTGTGAAGCTATTGAAGCTAGACACAGGAAAATTGAAATAATAATAATCCCGTACACTGAGATAAAAAAAGGCTCTAGAATTTAAAAAATTACACTGAAACTAAAATCGTCTAACTTCTACTTTTCAGAAATACTTTATATTTTAAAGACGCATACTTTTGAAGAGTGGAAAGAAATTTAATTTAGAATAATATTTAATAATAAATACAATTCAACATATTTTTAAAAATTACTTATATGATGTAAGTGTAGGTAGCTTAGTGACGACTTTCGTAAAATGTCGAACAAGGTCGAAATTATTCCCCATTGAATAAGTTATATATTTAATAGTTTTGCATAATTAAGAAGTCTCTTTTGCACCAGTTTTCTGCTGTGAATACACTGCCAATAGAGTATTGCGCAGTCGGACTGCCATGTTCTTCCTTTTTCTTATGCTTACTGCCACTCCAACGCTTCTGGTGCACAAGTTCGACTTGGGAACTCTTTAACGCGAACATTTGCATTTGGCTTTCTCCATTGAGCAGCCACTTGACCTCAGCCAGGACGGCGACAGGCCGGGAGGCAGGTGCAGGAGCGCTGACTATACGACGTCACTGTACAGTGACACACACACACACACACACACACACACACACACACATTGACATGCTGGCCTCCTATTGTGACATGCACATCCCATTGAGACTTCCTGCCGAGGCGAGCCTGACGAACAACAAGCGGAAATTATAAGCCTTTTCAGCAGCATTCGAGCGTATGGCAAATATGACAGCATACACACTTGCACACACACACTTGCACACACACACACACACACGCATACATATGTCAGTCAGTGTCAGTCGAGTGACTATTTCAATGTTTGTGCTGCATATTTGCACGTTCATCCGAGCAGGTGAGCTGCTGCTGCCCTCATTTTGGCTCAGCTGCAACACGTTGCACGTACATGAGTACATTATCTGCTCGTCTATCAGCATTAGGAGCACCCCTCACCCACCCTTCCCACCGTATACTCTAATGGCAGTGCAAGCTAAACTAATTGTTTTGCTTTGTTTCGCGTCCATAAACTGCCAGCGAATTGTTAATCAGTGAAATGTCACAGGTTAAATGGCAAAAATATTAGTTGGCTCGAACCATGGCCAACAAGTTGCCCAACAAAGTTCAAAGTAAATAATAACTTTAAAGGATAGTAGCTAAAGTTTGTTAGCTGGCAAAAAAACAGTTGACATACCGAAAAGTTACAAGGTTTTATTGATGGTAAGCCAATAAGACAAGCAACCATGGTAGAAGCAAAAACTTATACCAGATGCCAGATACATAATTAAGTAGTTTAAACAATATAATATACCAGAGTATGTAACCGACTGTGTAATACTCTGATACCATAGTTAACAACAGTTGAAAATATCCTTGGTAATATAGCTATCAAATCGGTCTTTAATACTGATACGGAATATATACTTTATGTCTCCTTTAATGTGTTACAAACTTCACGACCAGATTTTAAGTCATATATGATTATAATGATTATTTATTTGATTGTGTACTGTAAAAATATGCCAAATACTTAATTTGAAATGAAAATTTGAAAAATTAACAACTAAATAAATAATTCAGAAAATTATTTGATAATTAGGAAATTTTTTTAAATTATTTAAAAATAAGATTTTAACAGTCTATATATTCTTTATAGTGACAGAAACTTTTGCACTTATATTCCCTTATTTTTATAAAATGATTCCAAGTAAATTAAGAAATTATGAGAAATTCGGTGAGAAATTCTTCAAAGTGTGCTCAAGTTTTCATCGCTAACCGTTAAGTTTTAAGTGCGCCGCAAAGTGTTGCATTAATTAGTTGCAACTTAGTGGCATTAAATATTGATGCAATTACGCGCAAGTTGCAACTGCTTGAGTGTTGACATTGAATGGCTTTTGGCATTTCTGCCACATGCTAATTACGTTATCGCCTCAAAACTGTAGGTGCCACAAACCACAATTGACTAAAGCAATTGTGCCCCAAAATACAGGTGGCAGAAGAGAAGTAGAAACCTCAACTGTGGTCAGCTCAGGAGTCCCTAGCAGTTGAGTTATGCAGCTGGTGGCAAAGTTGCAACCTTAAAATGTCAATTCTATTGCTGCCACCGCACAGCACCGCCCAGCACCTCTCACACTTGAGGCAATGCCATGTGAATAGGTCAACTCGTTTGTTTTTACAGTCGAATAAATTGAAAATGTGCTCAAAGAGTTTTCTTTTTCCGACTTTTCCCACCCATTTGCATTAGTGTCTGATGCAGTGAGATGTGCAATCAGTTTGCTTAGTTTTGTTTGACTTTCTCCTGCTACTACTTCTAGTTTCTTGTTCTGCCCTCTACCGATTACAAATGGGTATAATCGGTCGATTTCCCCCGCCGATCTCAGAAACTATAAGAGACAAAACTGTGGGACAAATGTAAAAAGGATATAATAGTTTTGTGTTAACAGTCATAAGGAAGCATTTCCGACGCCATAAAGTATATATATAGTATTGATCACTATCATCAGCCGAGTCGATCCAGCCATGTCCGTCCGTCTGTCCGTCCGACTGTCCGTCCGTCTGTCCGTCCGTCTGTATGAACACACCTTTCTCAGAGACTAGATGAGCTAGAGACTTCATATACATAAGTTATCGTATTACCGGGTTCATTTTATTTTTTCGATATCTCATCTATCCCGTTATCGATAAATTTCAATTAAAGACCAGTGTTTTTAGAACATAACTTGAATGTTATAAAAGCTAGAGGCACAAATTTGGTATGAATATTCTCGGTATTAAATATAGATCAATAATTGATTTGATTTAAACTTCTATTATTAGAACTACTAAATAAACATCAGTTAGGGCTGGGTACAGCGTATCTCCCAGTTGGGCACACGCTAAACCTACTTGTTTTTTCGTTTCGTTTGGCAATTTGGTGATTGCACGCGTCATGTAATGTAACCGAAAAAGAGATAGTGATGGAGAAATGGAAATGGGGCAGCAAGTAGCCACATCCGCTGGCCGGATATGTGCATGACCCAAAAAAAAGAGGTTCAATGTCATTTTGGCATGTCAGCTAAGCATTTGGCATCAATCTGGCTAAAATACTGCCGCTGCTGCAGCTCGGCCCTTTTCTTGTTCATGCAAATTTGAGCCGACTAACAAGCAAACCCACTAAAAGCCGTGTAATCAAAAAGCGAGAGTACGCATAATAAACTAGTTGGTACAATGGGGCGTATGCGTAATTTACGCCCGCTGCGGTTGCTTGCTTACCTGATTACCAAAGACGCCAACGCTGGTGGCCGATGATACCTGATCGGGTCCAAACCAAACGGCAGCCAAACGCGCTGGCAGCGACAATATGCAAACCTGTAGATAAATACAGCTGAAAGTGGGTGGGAAGGATTAAAGGGTGACAGTGAGCTGTTTACCTGTGCAAGCGCCACACATGCCTGGCCTATGAAGCTGACATAGAAGAGGGATGGATCCACCGAGAAGACCTTGATCCAGGCGCCTATACAAGTGCCCACAATGCCAACCAGTGCCGTTATGCGCAATCCCTGATAAGAAACCGAACAGAAACCAAACCGAAACCAAACCGAAAACAATAAAAAAGAGCAAAACAATTGTTGGACTGCATTCATCACTCACCACTTTGTCGAGGAACCAACTGCCTGGAAATATAAGCGGTATATATAATATCATATAAATCATGGACGTCCAGTCCACCCATTTATCACTGATGCCGTAGTAGCTGCAATTGAGAATATAAAATGAAATACTTTTTGACACTCTGACAGTTGCAAACTTTAAATGCAACTATAACTTTCGCCCCACTGTGGTTTGTGCTTTAATGAGCTTTAAGCAAGTTTTAATTAAATGTATACTGCCAGCTTTAAGCTAAGCCCCAAGCAGCTTTACAGTTAAGTTAAGCTACGTTAAAATTGTATAGCACCACCGATGTACCACATGTACCACCTGTACCACCTGTACCACCTGTACCATCTGCACCACTCCAGCCACTTACCGTGTTATTACATTGTTGATGATGGTGTATTGTATCCATTGCATGGCATTGGAGGCTGAATAGAATACAAAGAGTATAAGCACCGCCCAGCGTCGAGCATAGACTTTGTACCCTGAAAATACAACATACTAGATATATTACATACAGTCAAACATATATACATATATATATATACAGGTAAAAGACACTTGAGTTGCGCCTCAAGGGGTTTTAGTTGTTGCCATTTACAAGGCTGCAGCCAGGCAGACTCGTAAGATTAACTGGATTAGTTGCTTGGTTTCTTATACAACTGACTGTCATAGAAGATCTGTGTACTATATATATTTACATACATACATACATCATACATATATATGTAGTCCTTTGCTGTAAATGATGCTCTGCCTGATTGTTCGCCTAGGCTGACATGCTGGCTTGCAATAGTCCCAATGGGTTTATTATACCCTCCTGAAGGGTACATTCATTTTCTTACGTTATATGTAGCGCATCAAAACAAACTGTATAGAAAATTGTATGTACATATATATAAATAGAAGCCTAACTAGTCTCTTTATTTTCACAAGCTGATGCCAATGGTTTAAATTATGTAACAACTCCATATAGAGTATCTACTAGTCGTTTTAATCTGAACTTAAGCCCTTCACACGGTTCTTTACCATTTTTAGTTGCATGGCATTGAAAATGCAAAAAAGCGCTTTTGATGTTTGCTATTTTTAGTTGACAACAAACACACGCAAGCGCACACACACACACATGAAACACACACACATTTGATATGCGGTGCACGCAAATCAGAGAAAGCAACAAAACTATTGCATACCCTGAGGTGCAGTTAAGTCAAAATGGGCGTTTTGCATTCGTGTGTGTGTGTGTGTGTGTGCTTAAAGTGTTTTGCATACAAATGTTTAGTTACTCAACACACACACACACAGCACACAAATACATCTATTGGGCGTGGCTAATGTTCTAAAGATTTGCGTGTTGGTCGTGACTTGACTTGCATGTTAGCTGTGCTAATAAATCCTGTATAGATACATGATTACAGTTTTGGATACTATACTATATATATATATATGTATATATAACTAACCTTCAGGTGGCGCATTGGCCGCTTTGGCTTTGATTTCCTTGTCCTTGGGCGCGATCATGTCTGTTGATTTGCTGGCGGCTATATAGGAATCGGCGCTCTCAACGGCGCCGCTGGCACTATGTTTCAGATCCATTTACAATATATATATATATATATGTGTTTTTATTTTATTTTTGGGCGGTTTTGTGTGCTTTGGCTCGCTAATGCTTCGGTGGTGTCGTTGATTATATACTGTACTTTTTAGTTGGGCAGTTTATTTAGTTGCTAAATTGTTACAAATTGCTGTCAAGTAGATAGAAGAAGATAAAAAACGCAGCTCAGTACAAGTGTTTAAAGTAGCTGCATAAAAGTAGGCAACGAAATTTGTATATCGTTTTTTTTTGCCGCATCTGCTGCGCATTTGATGCGGCTTTGTGGTTGGAAATTGTTAAAACTTTTTAACGGCAATACACATATACACACACATACATCCAAATAAAAATACATATAAGCACTCACACACGTGAGCTACACGAATGCTGTGGCTTTAACAACTGGTATAAATATTTCTTGTGGGGCCCACAAGAGCCAACATAATACGAGCACATATTATGGGATTCCCCTCCCCTCGAGAGTGCCACTGTTGTACCCCCATCCACTGCACCTACTGTTGTATCTTGGTGCTGTTTTTTACTGGCCACATATAATATTATTGTTTGGTTTTACTTAGCCAACATGGAAAGGTATATTGGTTTTAACTAATGAAAGTCAACCCAATATAAATATAACATAAAAATCTGCATTTTACAATCTTTGTAGAAGATTATAATTTAAGACCACCCACCCTTTGATGAATTCTTATAATTATTAATCAAATAACGTAAGAGCTTTAACCTTTTCTTTACAATATTTTTAAACCAGCTGACACTGTATTTATAACAGGTTGTTTGTATTCTTAAAAACGTCAGTTCAAATATATCACTGTTAAAGCACATGACATGTGTATATTAAGTATACGACGCAAAAAACCTGTAAGACAAGAAGTATGTTTTTTATTCTCAGAGTTCCCCGTCATTTTTTAATGGCTTTGAAAGTGCTTTTGCAGATGCAAAAGATGAATGAAATAACAAGTATTTATTATATCCTTTGATATATTTTACAACTGTTTACAGAGTACCTATTGGTCTGTCATACTCTGACTTGAAGCCCTTTTGAACTGTTTAATACTGTGTGGTCACACATTTTTTGCCATTAGACAAATTGCTTTTGCATACGAAATGTTTTTAACTTATTATTAATCGCGATATTACTGTGAAGCCATTCATTAACCCATTATACTACCAGTATTAATTTGCATTCGTTTTTCAATTTGCATTTATTCAAACACCCATTCTCACAGTGCTATTTTTTTGTACTTTGACATTGAACTCGCAAACTGGCAACTGGCAACATAAATAAACTCATTGAATGAAATCAGTGACTGGGATTTGCGAATGGGATTGCCATTGAAAAGGGCTAGAGAGAGATGAAGAGGGGGCTAAGAGGCAGGGGAGTTTTTAGGATAGAGCATTCACGAGTCCACTTGTTGCTCGCAAGAAGGCAATCAACTGTCAGATTTTATGAGCCGCACAAATTTCAGCTCGAGTTGCTCGGGGAACGGATTTGTCAGGGATGATTTTAGTGGCTTTTCTTTCATTGCATCATTTGGCGCACACAATTTGATGTTGATGTCAACTTTAATATAACTGCATTTCTATAGCTGCACAAAGTTGATAAAGTTTCCCGCAGCCTCACCCTGGCGCATAATTAAATCTCTGGCAAATGCGCGTGCCAAATTGAAAACCGCTGCAGTCCCTAATTGATTTAACTTTGTTAACGACGGCACTTAAATCAATTTGCCAGCACAACAATAGAAACAACAACAACAACAACAACTACCAAATCCATTGGCATGTTTCGTGATGCTTTTTTTTATTTTTTGGGCTGCGTAAATTGCCTCTAATGAGGTTGGGAGGTTGCAACATTTGTGTTTGCTTGTTATGCATGTCATATTTTCGAGGCGGTAATTTGATTGTAATTTGGATTTGGGATTTGGATTTGTAATGGGGCTGCCTACCGTCTACAGCTGCTTTCCTAAACCGCAACACTAACTTTTAGCTAAGCCTTGTAGAACTCACTGGAATTCTTATGGTTGATCATAAAATTTGAGTGCCGAACAGCTGTGAGACGAAAAACGATAAATACACGAAAATATACAAAGTCAGATACAGAAAGAGAAACGAAAAAGAAGAAAAACACAAGAATTCGATGAGTAAAACGTGCGATAACAGCGAGACGAAGAACAAAAATAATACCTCATAGGCAGCATGGTTTCCCAACAGAAAAACAAAGAAAAGTAAATAATGTATATACGTATATATATATACACACGACTCGCGACTATAGCTTTTTATTATTATATCTACGTGGGTGAGTTATTCTGTGCAGCTAAAAACTCATCAAGAAGTTGCTGTTTGTTTCACTTAGTTTCAGTTTTGATTTGATTTGAGTTAACAACACATAATCAAAGCAGACCCGTAAACAAAAACTTAAGGTTTGTGGAACCACGCGTCCATCGATTCAACGAAGCGCGCGCAATTCTCGAACCGGAGACGGAGACGTTAACGGTGACGTTTTGAGAGCGCGAACGGGCGAATTCAAACTGAAACTAAATCCGAAAAAGTCGCTCAACGTTTGTCATAAAATCAACATTGCAAAATGTGCACTTGTTGTTGTTGTTGTTGTTGCTGCTATTATTATTTGTTGTAAACAGCTGATTCTTTGAGCAGACATACTAACTATACAGACACACACACACACACACACTCGCACACTCGCATACTTGATATAACAGTGAGCGTGACAAGGTAAACAACTAATTAAAATTAAAAAAAAAAAAAAATTATATATTTATTTGTTTTTTTTGTTTGTAATATATTGTTGGAATTCGTTTAACGTATTTTTCATGCTCTTTTAATAATTCTCTTTTGTTGGCAATTTTTTAACGCTGGCTGTATTTACTGATATACAATTAGACAAATACATTTTAAGCTTATCGGCGTAACTCGTGAAATTTCATACATAATATAAAGCTTCGCTTGGCCAAAAAAAAAAACTCTAGCCAAAACCAGAAATTAATTTCACACATCAAAACAAAGAAAATATGAGTTCATCAGTAAATCATACAAAAATAATTATCGTATTGTTGAAATTAGGAGACTAATAAATTAAAAATATATAGAAAGAATATAAACTTAATTTAAACAAAATAAAAATAAATAAAAAATTCAAATGAACTAAAATATAATAATAATATGAATTTACTGTCGGGAATATTATTTTGTACATTTTTATTGTATCTTTTGTGTTTTATTTGTATGTTAATAGGATGTAAGCGAAAATAAATAATAATAATAATAAAACATCCAGTTAAGCTTTAAGCTTGACATGCGCTTCAACACAAACAACACTTAAAGCTCATAGCTCGCTATTAATGGTATTGATTGAACAGAGACAGGTATTCAATAAACAAACAAATTAATTTCGCTTAAAGCTCAAAGCTCTATATTAATGGTTTATCAAGCGAGCTTCAATCGCAGTTAATTGAATGCACTCAATATAATTAATCTAGCGATTTTCAAGGCTTATGCAATTTGCAACGTGCTTTTCTGTACAATTTACATAGCGCCCAACTCACATACTTTTCGCACACACTGTATAGTACTATATATATATATATATATATATATTTATGTAGATTAACTGTAGTAACGCCCGTCAATGACATGTTTGGTGTCACAAGTGCTTCAAGTGTTGCATACAGTGAAGACACCGTACAGTGTCACAACATACGTAAATTTAAGTAGCTGCATAAAAGGTGCACTCTAATGTGTGCTTACTGTGGCCCACATTTGTTGATTCATACGTCAATATAATTACACACGTTAAACATTTTAAATGAGCTCATTTTTTTTTGATTCACTAAACCCTCTTTTATTGCCCACTTTCCTTACACGTGCACTTTGCTTTTGCATTTCGCTTTTGCACCTCTCTTCGCATTACGCTCTCCTCTGCTTCTCCTCCTCCTCCTACGCTTGCATATCATAACTTATTTACATTCGGACTTGTTCTCTCGTGATTTTGTTTTATTGAATAATTTGCCGGAGGGAACTTCCTCGTTTTGTCGAATTGCGCAAATTCCCGAACCGTACACAGTCCGGACCGAGTTGTGTCCAAGTGGTTGGGGGTCATTATTCGATTAAGGCAAATTATGATTATTTTATTTTTTTTTATTATTATTTATAACGCAAATATTGACACAGACGTCGCGGGGGCGGTGAGCCACTTTCATTAGACGTGTATAAATGACACTTATCTCGTCTGCTGCCCCAAGTCCCACTCTCCCCAATCTTATTCCCATTCCCATACCCATTCGCATGCCCTGCAGCAATGGTTATCTACTCAAGAGTGGCTAATCAACGTGTACTTTGTATGTTGGGGATTGGAGCCATGCGAAATATTACTCGCGCGATTCTCAGGCGAAAGATAATGATATCGTTATTCGAGTGCTGATAAGCTGATATATAGTATAACATGCCATGTGAAATTACTGCTAAATCATTATTGGGCATTATATTGATATTGTTAATATGTATTATTATTGAGTATCTCATTTAGTAGCCAGCCAAGCGTGAATCCCCCTTCCACATCTGAGCCGGATTAAAAGCATTCACGTGATTTAAATATATGGATATTTAAATACAATACACGTATGTGCTTCAATTTACAGGTTTTAATTCCAAGCCCTCAATAATTACGGTGCTATTATAAGATAACTGCCTTTACCTGTCTAAAAAAACCCCACAACTATCCCAACTACAAATCGATTTCAGCTTTTTTATACCCCGAACCCATTAAAAATGGGAAAAAGGGTATAATGGTTTTGTGCAAAATTATGTAACAGGCATATGGAAGTATCTTCGAGATATATATATATATATATATATTCTTGATCACTATCAATAGCCAAGTCGATCTAGCCATGTCCGTCTAGCTGTCCGTCTGTCTGTGATTTTAGATACTACAAAAACTAGAGACTTTGTATTTGAAATATAAGTTCTCGTAGTGCCGGGTCAATACAATTTTAATATATGCCTAATGAATGTTAATCACTTGTAAATACATTTTAATTGCATGCACAAATGTTTACTTAAGGAATCAGGTACAGATATTTCACAGTTGAGAACTGGTTTATAGAACTATTACCGTTATTGTTGCTGCTTAGTTGCGCGGAATTAACAGCTAGTGGCAACAGTGTCCCTAATGGATTCTAAGTGTGTGTGTGTATGTGTGTGTGTGTGTGGCATCAACTGTTAATCCTTTTAATGCCTGCATGCAACAACACAACAGTCATTGCGCGTGCAAAGAACAAAGCCTGATTGCCGGCATTACTCATGCATTTGCCACTTGCCACATGCCACTTGCCACTTGCCAGCTGCCAGTTGCCAATTGTCGAGTGTTGCAGTTGCTTTGTCTTGATTTCAATCTCACATGAATTTCAAATGCAATTTGTCGCTGCGAATGCCCGCCAGCCAATTATTCACGACTATTCGGACTTGGACTGCGACTCGGACCCGGACCCGTACCCGGACACGTGCTCGTCCTCGTCCTCGGACGCGGATTAGCCAGCGCAAATGCGTGCGCCCAATTAGCCATGATTTTTGCACAGCCAGCAGCAGCTGCTGCCCCAAAGGATGCAGCCTTAAACTGCAGCTCAAATATTAATGCCAACAATTTACTTAAATGCCTCTTGGCACCTTTTTTGCCCCCCCCCCCCCCCAACTTGTGGTCATTTAACCATTTGGCTAAAAGCCCATCACAAGAAGTATTACACTTAGCTGGGCATTAAATCAAACCACGTCTCACTCAGCGCCGGAAGGCAAACGTTAAATGAATATTTTATACCGTTATCAAATGCGATGGCAGAAAAATCAGCAGACATTATGAACGTCTATATTTCAAGAAGTAATATATATACTACATATTCTTAAATATTTACATGATGCTACGCTCTTTGCGCTTTAATACGGTTTATACCCTGTAAAGCTGTGCAAAATGAGACAGCTCTGACAGCCCCATAGACTGTATATATATAGTATAAAGTATTTTTATTCTGGAACAGAATTGGCATCTAAATTTAGACACATAGTTCGCTCTATCTGCCGTTTAAAAGGGACAAGAAAGGTTGCAAAAATAAGGAAAAATAAATGATATTATATGCAGGCTTTTAGCTGGTATATTTATTTTTTCAATTTTGGAAATCTTATTTTGCTACTTTGGCATTTCAATTGCTGACAATTGCATAACTTTGATTTAGAAAAATTCTAAAATATAAATTAAAAATATACAACAAATCAAAAAATTAATGTAACAATTAAATTTATATTATCTAGGGGTAATTAACGTCAAATTGTGTCCAACATTTATTGGGGTTTAATTATGAGTGAGAGCATAAAGTTTTTAGTGTGTATGTGTAATTTGAGTTAAAATATACATTTATACGAATTAAGAGCTACTTAAAACCTGTTTACAGGATATCATTTGACTAGACTATCAATGCTCCCCGCTTGTTTGAGTCGCCTCATTAAGCCCTCCCGGGAGGGAGCAGGAGACTTGTGAGGTTGTGTAATTCCGAGTGCGATTACCGCTGCACGCATTTGTCAAGCGCCTCTTGAGCCCCAGCAAATCGCATAATTACGGAGGCGTCTCCGCTCAAATGCCACATAATTTCCGCAACATTTATTTATTAATTAAAAAATTTGTGCGCGCTTTGTGACGCAGACACTTTATCTTCGCTGTGCGGCAAGGCGGCAACGTTGCCACTAGGTAGGTAGTAAGCTAGATTAATTACCATAAATTATATTTTATTTGCCCAAAGTTTGCCAAACAAAATCATAGCACACTCTTCGGCGCACCGCAACTCTCAAATTCTCCAATTATCAACCAAGTTTCGACACAGCAGGCGCCATTTGTCGCTTTATTCCAAAGACAGCTGAAGTCCTGGCTGTGATAACTGTTGTTTTAGCTAGTGACTATACCCAGTACTCACAAGGGGGTATATAAAAGCCTATTCAACTTTTGAATACTTTCCATATGGTATGGGTTATCATTATAAATTGTAATCAATCGCATTCATATTCATATTAAGTAAACATTTCACATTTTTATACACTTATCTAAATCTTGGCAAATAATGACACACGATCTACAATATGTTTATGAACTCATCTTGATGTTCATATTTAATGTGAGCTTTATCTAATAATTGCTAGAAAATAAATATATGTGACATTGTTTACACTAATTTATTATCTTTTAAACTGCAAGACAAATTTGCTCCGTTTATATTTGTTTCGTCTGCTTAAATAATTATACCCCAAACCCATTAAAAATGGGAAAAAGGGTATAATGGGTTTGTGCAAAAGTATGTAACAGTATATCCCAGAAATCGATAACACGTATTTTTGGAGGTATGACCTTCGGACTTTACATTGTCTCACATTTATATGCCATATTTATGTCCTACAAATTTCATTACGGTCGGAAAATAAACAAAGAAGTTATTTGCGATTCAATGTAACATAGTTTGGGGCCAATGGAAGAGGAAGAGGCAAAGAAATTGAATTGAACTAGGTTCATGGTATCTCCTACAATCAATCAAACGTAAAATATCAAGATCCTATATTTTGAAAAATCAAAATTGCTTTTTTCGCCAAAAAAATCCGAAATTTTTTTTTTTTCAAAATTTTATAAACTTGAGATGTAGAATTAAACAAGATGCCAAGTACTGATCAAAATGGCCTCGGGATTGAAAATCGGTCCAGATTTGACAAAGTTGTGGCAGTTTGAAGTCTGGGAAGGTCATTTATAAGGAACTTTTCGTTGCTTGGGCACTTTACAAGACAATTTTTTTGTCATTTTTGGCGTGATTTTTGACAGAAAAATGAAACACCACAAAATCACTTTTCGTATAGTTTTTTATACTAATTAAGACATCCACAATCAATTAAACGTAAAATTTCAAATTTCTATTTTTTGAAAAATCGAATTTTGTAAGGGTCCCCCCTTATGCTTTTTTCGACAAAACAATCCGAAATTTTTTTTTTTCAAAATTTTATAAACTTGAGATGTAGAATTAAACAAGATGCCAAGTACTGATCAAAATGGCCTCGGGATTGAAAATCGGTCCAGATTTGACAAAGTTGTGGCAGTTTGAAGTCTGGGAAGGTCATTTATAAGGAACTTTTCGTTGCTTGGGCACTTTACAAGACAATTTTTTGTCATTTTTGGCGTGATTTTTGACAGAAAAATGAAACACCACAAAATCACTTTTCGTATAGTTTTTTATACTAATTGAGACACCCACAATCAATTAAACGTAAAATTTCAAATTTCTATTTTTTGAAAAATCGGAATTGGTAAGGGTCCCCCCTTATGCTTTTTTCGACAAAAAAATCTTAAAATTTATTTTTTCAAAAATTCATAATCTTGAGATGTAGAATTAAACTAGATGCCAAGTACTGATCAAAATGGCCTTGGGATTGACAATCGGTTCAGATTTGACAAAGTTGTGGCAGTTTGAAGTCTGGGAAGGTCATTTATAAGGAACTTTTCGTTGCTTGGGCACTTTACAAGACAATTTTTTTGTCATTTTTGGCGTGATTTTTGACAGAAAAATGAAACACCACAAAATCACTTTTCGTATAGTTTTTTATACTAATTAAGACATCCACAATCAATTAAACGTAAAATTTCAAATTTCTATTTTTTGAAAAATCGAATTTTGTAAGGGTCCCCCCTTATGCTTTTTTCGACAAAACAATCCGAAATTTTTTTTTTTCAAAATTTTATAAACTTGAGATGTAGAATTAAACAAGATGCCAAGTACTGATCAAAATGGCCTCGGGATTGAAAATCGGTCCAGATTTGACAAAGTTGTGGCAGTTTGAAGTCTGGGAAGGTCATTTATAAGGAACTTTTCGTTGCTTGGGCACTTTACAAGACAATTTTTTGTCATTTTTGGCGTGATTTTTGACAGAAAAATGAAACACCACAAAATCACTTTTCGTATAGTTTTTTATACTAATTGAGACACCCACAATCAATTAAACGTAAAATTTCAAATTTCTATTTTTTGAAAAATCGGAATTGGTAAGGGTCCCCCCTTATGCTTTTTTCGACAAAAAAATCTTAAAATTTATTTTTTCAAAAATTCATAATCTTGAGATGTAGAATTAAACTAGATGCCAAGTACTGATCAAAATGGCCTTGGGATTGACAATCGGTTCAGATTTGACAAAGTTGTGGCAGTTTGAAGTCTGGGAAGGTCATTTATAAGGAACTTTTCGTTGCTTGGGCACTTTACAAGACAATTTTTTTGTCACTTTTGGCGTGATTTTTGACAGAAAAATGAAACACCACAAAATCACTTTTCGTATAGTTTTTTATACTAATTGAGACACCCACAATCAATTAAACGTAAAATTTCAAGATTCTATTTTTTGAAAAATCGAAATTGGTAAGGGTCCCCCCTTATGCTTTTTTCGCCAAAAAAATCCGAAACTTTTTTTTTGGAAAATTTTATAAATTTGAGATGTAGAAATAAACTAGATGCCAAGTACTGATCAAAATGGCCTCGGGATTGACAATCGGTCCAGATTTGACAAAGTTGTGGCAGTTTGAAGTCTGGGAATGTCATTTATTAGGAACTTTTCGTTGCTTGGGCACTTTACAAGTTTTATCTTTTTATTTACTTGTCAAATGCATATGTATAATTATGTATATCGCTTCTCAGGCCCAATTGTGGTTGAAAGCGTAAACCAGAGCGTGCCAATATGTAAAAAAGTGCTGTTAGAAAATCATTGCATACTTTGCGGCTCGATTCATTTAGATATTGCTGAGTGAAGCAGTTTTCTCGAATTGGTTATGGTGACTGCTCAAGTGGCTAACGGATGTCCTATTATGCAATTTCAGCTGCTGCGGCTGCTGCATTCATTAAGCATTCATTTCATATGCGCTCGCATCTCGATTAGTTGGCAGTTTTTCAGTTTTTTTAATTTTCTGTGTTTTTTTGTTGGTTTTTTGGTTTTCTGGGTTTTTCAATTCCTTTCATGCTTGATGCACTTTTAATTGCAGCGCAAGGCGAACGGCTTTTGCATTTGATGGTCGCCACTTTGCTGCCGTTGTCAGTTTCCTAATTGGACATTTGTAATTAACTTCAATGGCAGTTCCGTTCAGTTTAGTTGGGTTTTTTTTTCATCCGCTTTTGCTGTTATCAGCTTGCACTTGGCTCATTTCTCACATTGTGCACTGGACTTTCATTTGGCATCCTTTGGGCCACGGCGACTGCACACATTGTTGTTGCTATTTATGTGGCGCTCGTTAGTTTTGTTTTTGTGGTTTCTTATTTATTGCTGCTGCTGTGAGAAGGTCGCGTTTAGCTGCAGATTTGTTGTGGTCGCTCAATTCAAGCGTATCTTTTTTGATAACAGTGCATTTCCTTTAAGCCAGCGGCAGGTTCAAAGTCTAAGCCAACTCGATATTGGCGCGTTTTTCAGTGCTTTCGGGGTTAACAGGATATGGCCCAGTTTCCAAGTCCAATCAATAATTTGGCCCTTGCAATTGTGCATTATTATTGCAAGTGCCTCTAAATTACGTGCTAAAAACTTTCACTTTTACGTTTCATGTTTGATTACCTTCCGTTTGATTAGAGCTTACTTAAAGCCCTTCGCTTGTTATGCTTTAATATGTTTAGCATTCAATGTCTAAGCTCTTGACAGAGCGAGCACGCATGGGAGAGAGAGAGTGAGAGAGAGAGAAGGCGGAAGAACGGGAGGCAGCGCTTGAAAGTACTTCAGTTCAAAAACCTACAAGCATTGCGTCACAAAATTCACGCCACAGACACAACACACACACACACACACACACACATACACACTTAAAGAATGCTGCACACACACAAACAGAGAGACACACAGACAACAGATTTTGTCGTCAGCGTGTGAAGCTTTTCAAAGCTGAAACTCACCAACAGTCGTCCGTTATAGTATGGCGCAGGGGAATAGGCAGAGAGAGCAAGCAAGCAACGAAACACACACACACACACATACAGTCAACCGGTTGTTCTGTGCTTTGGCAATTGTCTAGCGTTGTCCTTTGAGCAGACACCTGGAACTGTAAATGTTTCTTCTTCTTCTGCTAGTTCTTAATCTTGTGCTAAATATAACATATGTAAAAAAAAAATAAAAATGTAATGATGCATGCGGAAAAATCAATTTATGGATTTTAGTTTTAGTTTAAGTTTGCCGACGGCGCTTGTTTTGTTGTTGTTTTCTTTTTGTCTAGTTGCACCTTTCATTTCCATCTTAAGGTCGCCCTTTCTACATATGTATGTTTGAGTACTCGTACAATTAATGCAATTGCGCTTAATTGCAATCAAATGAAACGCAAAGCACTCAACAGGAGAATGTTGTCGTCACCTTCTCTTTTTTTCTTTCAATTATGCTGGCTAGGAAACTCGTTTAACTTACCCCATTTAATGCTGCAGCCGGGAGCAAACACAAAAGCGCGCTAAAATGCCTGAGCTTGTGTGCGTAAGTGTATGCGTGTGTGTGTTTGTGTGCTTCTTTCTGCGTGTGTGTGTGAGGAGAGTGCGTAAGTTTTCAGGCAATCGCGCCACTTTTGAATGGAGAATGGAATTTATTTATTAAAGTGTCGCTTGAGAGAAGGTCCTTTGCAAGGAGTAAGGTCTATTTTACTTTTCACTTGTGTCACAATTAAAACTGAAATTCGTATTCACACGTGCTCCTTCTGTTTGCACAGGACTCAGCAAATTGCAGAAATTCTTTAATTGTCGTTGGGGGAATTGTTGTCAAGTTGCTGCTTCTGCTGCTGCTGCTGCCAACACCTTTGTGGGAAACACTGAACAGGACTACTGCAAATCGGCTTGCCTTTGGCCATTTTATAGTACCTCCTCACGTTCCACAACAGCTGTTGGATGCTGTGGAAGCTGCGCTCTTTCTCTCTCTCTCTGTCTCTCTATCTCTCTTTCTGCGCAGGTACAAACAAGGATGCCAAACGACTTAAATATGACTTGCTTTAAGTTATTCATTTAAAATATTACAGTGTATTATTATTAACAGTGATTTCATGTGTGGGAAAGCTTTGAACAGCATTGCCTGAAAGTATGCAGCATGTATTTTGCTGCTGTCTGTGAATTCACAGGGTGTTCCGTGTGCAAAGGCTGATAACAAGCACTTGTTGCTGCTGCTGCCTTTGCAGAATTTGTTTATTTGTATATCAATTTAAAATTCCATAAGTGATTTTGCAAAGAAATTCTCCGACTTTATTTTTGGTCATAGTGAACATCGTTTTATATTTGGGAAAAACATTTTAATAAAATGAATACTAAAAAAGTGAATAAAAAATGTTATTACATAAATGGTATTTACTTTAATTAATTTAAAATTATTTTGTATGCTTCATTTATTGATATTATTTCTCAAAATATTTTAAAATATTTTAAAATATTTTGAGAAATAATATCAATAAATGACCATTTATGTAATAACATTTTTTATTCACTTTTTTAGTTCTTCATTTTAATATTTATTGATATTATTTCTAGTGCTATAAGTTTAAGCTTGTTATTTACTTACTTACGTACTTACCACTTTACAACTAAATTAAATAAAATATATTAATCAAATATAAATTTATTTTTAGTTTTATTTTAAATGGTTTCCACATCTTTACATTATTGGCTTAAATATTGGTTAAATTCCTATTCTTCATCGAATCTTAAGAAACGCAAACAAAATTGTAAAGATATATTAACAATGATTAATATGCCACAGCTTTTGGCCAAGTTCTCACGCATTAAGCAGAAGTTCGAAATATTTGCTATGGCCATTAAATTATACATACCAATAAACTGAAACTACATTGTCCAAGCATCGAAAGTGGTTGTTAAATGACTTTCACCAGCTGGGCGCAAACTGGCCAACTGCAAACTGGCGAATAGCAAATAGCGAATAGCGAATTTTATTGGCCACTGAATTATGTCGTCTGATGAGAAGATCTAGCACAAGATTTGCTAACCACTCCAAGCAGCAGCTGCTTGTGGTATGCGTTGATGCCACAAGATTTGAATGCTGTTTGTTATTTGCTTAATTTTTTTTATTTTTATTTTTGTTTTGCTTTTACGCTTCTGCTTCTTGGCCAGCACTGATGCTTGTCTTAACGGTCAATCAAGTTCTGTGCATTCCTGAGCGATGATGACTTGGTCCAGGATGATGATGGGCCACTTTGCGAGCCATTAGCCAGGCTTAAAGCCAGCAACGGCATCTCTCAGTAGTCGTGGGGGTAAAAGGCATAGCAAAACAGAAAATATACTAAAAGAGTTACAAATATCAATAGAGAGTGCGCAAAAAAGCAAAGTGAGCGGAAAGATATTCGAAAAAATGGTCAAAGCTGAGACGCCTCAAAACTCAGTTACTAGTTGGCCCGTGTCAGGTGCAATGTGCCGGGTGCTGTTGACCATTAGTAGTAGCCAGTAGTAGCCAGCAGCAGCTGTGTGAGCCAGACGTAAAAAGTACATAACAAAATATACATATACACAATGTAGAAGAAATAAAAAAATAAAATAAAAAAAACGGAGAAAAATAAAGTCTGCGAGTATGAGTGTGTGTGTGTGTGGCATACTGTGAATATCGCTGTCGCTGTTGCTGTCGCTGTCGCTATTGTTGGACTGACTGACGTATCAAATGTCTTTCATAGGTAGTTAAACGCTTCCTATTCCGTGCATGTTGTTGCTGCAGTTGGTTTCTGCTTGGACAAGCGCTCGGCTGGGCTCTCGGCTTTGGCGTAGGGCATTTCCCGAATCATTTGACCGACCCATAAACCACTACATGTATTTATAGCGAGGCTTCTTTGCCAGCTTAACTAACTGAACTTGTGTAACCGAATACAGCACTGGTCACTGTGTTGTTGCTTTTTTTCTCTCTCTCTTCTTTATTTTTGCACTTCCCATCTTCATTGCTTCCTTGTGCATACAAATTAATGTGTCGCGTCAAAGTTTTGGTCGTCTGACCAAAAGAGCAGCTGCAAGCTTTGCAAATACTAAATGAGAGAGTATGTGTATGTGTGTAGAAGAAGTGAATATAAGAAATGCGTATAAGTGCGTATAGGAAGTGCGTGTATAAGAAGTTGGCAAATGCGGAATATGTTCGCAGTGGTCATGCGCTGCCCTTGAATTGAGCTGGTTTGACTGGTAAACCAACCCCAAGCAGCAACCCCTTGTCCCAAAACCAGAACAACAATTTGCCGCTAATTTTTGTGCTTATTTTTCATATGCTTGCCCGTGCCAGCTGTTAACCGAGACGCTAACCAGCCACAACAACAGCAACAAGCAGGGAGAGAGATAGTTGGCATGAGAGAGCGAGCGTAACAGGCAGAGACTGCGCGGCAGCAGCAATGATATTAAGCTTGACTTCAAAGCGTCGACGTCGACGACTCATTCGCGTTTGAAACTTTGCGCGGTGCTCACGCAACGGGAGAGCAGAGCTGCAATCGAGACAAATATACGCAAATACGCGATACGGGCAAACAATTGTTATTGTTATTATTATTTTATAATATGACACTCAATTTGTTGTTGTTGTTGGTTGTTGGTTGTTGGCTGTAAAGCAATGATAAGTGAACCTTAAACACTGAAATCGTTGAAGCGCAAACACAACAGCAACAACAACAGTAAAGTTGGTGATAAAAATAAAAAGGGCTCATGGGCAGTAGCAGCAATAGGCAACCCTCGAGCCTTGCAGCAGGTGTATATGTATGTGTGTGTATGTGTCTGTTTGTTTAGTGCACTCTCCCAGTAGTGGGTCAGTGGAGCGTGCGATATGTCAGTGTTAAACTACAACTAAAACCAGCGACTCATGCGCAAAGCGGAGACACGAAACAAAAATGAGCGCAAAATAAACTGACGAAAAGTGTCAACAAGTGGACAAGGTAAAGGGACGGGGACAGTGACGGGGACAGGGGCCAGTGTTGGGCAAGTGTCAATGTCATCAGTTTGAGCTTTAGCATTGAAACGAAATTGCAACCCTGTCATGTGTGTGAGAAAATACAACAACAACAACAAAAAAAACAGCAACTTCAAAGCGGAAAGAGAGTTGAAATTGCTTCCGCTGCTGAGTTGGCCGATCGATTGGTTTTTCATTAACGCCAGCCGCCAATTTTCTGAGAAAACAACTTTTACGTACAGAGAAAGAAAAACAAAAAAAAAACAAAAAATTACCTAAGTAACAGCTACAAAGCAGAAAGCAAAACCAATTGGCCAGCATCAGTTAACAATATTAAAGAGTTAAAAGTGGCAAAAGACGTTACCAGCTTCGTTCAACTTCCGTTCGTTTTTAGGCGCCTAAGAGGCTTCAATTGTTGGTGTTGCTGCTGTTGTTGTTTTTGGCTAATTTCTCAATGAATCGACAGTTCGTCGGAAAATGTGTGAAACCGTTAGTAAAAGTTATATCGATACATCTTGTGTGTAATTAATACTAGAAACAAAGATTTCCCTTTCTCGAACCCCCCACAAACATCATCTCAACCGCAACCCAACATCAATCATCAATCATACCCCGAGGTGGCATGCAAAATATTTGCTAAAGAAACATGTCTAAATATTAATTAAACGGATTGCCTGCTGCTTTTCAAATCAGCTACTGCTAACAAAAGCTTGTAGAAACACTTTTGTGTACTTAGCCGACTCATTAACTAATTGCATATATGCAAATTTATACTACATACTTAAATACATATTCATGTAGTTGATATCCGTCTGACCCATTTTGTGGCTGACCCAATTGCATTTGGAATTGCTGTCATTGTTTAATTAATTATCAAATTAGTTACTGTAACCACTTAAAGCGACATGCAACGCGAAACAATTGTGTGAAAATTGCACAAATCTCAAGTCTAGATATGCCAAACACGTAACTGCAACAACAACAACAACAACAACAGCAGCACCAGCCATTGGGCAATGTGCAGTGGATCTGATTTTTAAATCAATTTTTATGTAGAAAAGGCCGCCCCGAAATTCCATCTCTTTTTTCTCTCTCTCTCTCTCTCTCTCTCTCTCTTTTCCTAAATATATTTTGCTCGATGATATGCAAACAAGGCACAGTTAGACTGGGTGCCGAAGATTAAATACCCTTCTGGCCCCTAGGATTTCTGATCTGATTCTGATCATTAATTCAGAATGATATTTATCATACAATTTAATCTCTTTTTTTTAAATATTTTTCCTCTAAATCATAGATCATATGATATCGTAGTCCCATATCAATTACACATTTTTAATGTATTGAAAACCTAATTAAACTTACTTCTAATATAAGTATAAATAAAATCAAAACAGTTTTTAATAGAAGACTTTAGCATGCATATCAAATTTTGAGCCTAGCTCTTATAATATTCAAGATATGCCCAATCGATATTTAAAAATGTATTTATATATTTATTTAAATAAAATTATGGTTGACAAGAAATTGAAAAATAAGCAGATACAAACCATGAAACCAATATAAATACTGATATACATATATACTTTATGAACTCAAATATTCCCTAATGTTGTATATAGAAGTATACAACTTGACAAATGAAATATACCCCCTTGAAGGGTATAAAAAGCAGTTGACCACAATGGACCCACACTAAAGTTTGCAACTGCGCTGAGAAATGCATTTTAAATTATTCACACAAATTGCATATCATGTTATTTTTTTTGGCTTTGTTGCATTTCTATAACGAAAATCCGCCCCAAAATGCCATTCACAAAACTTGGACAGCGTTTTCACCTGACCAACAGAAACACACACACACATACACACACACACATATACATATACACTTACACACATTTCTATTGTTGTTTTGCCCAGCGGGCAAATCAGCAGACCCGTAGCCCGCAGCGGCTTAAAGACAAGTGAACTTTTTAGTTGAGCATTAGAAATGTTCGAGGCAGTAACAAACAGCAACAGCAACAACAACAACAAAAAGGCAATAAGAAAAAACAATCAACAAGTGCGTCTACAGTGACTGTTTTTGGCCAGTCTGTCAGTCTGTCAGTTGCTGTTGTCCCGTTGTCTGGAAATGCGATACAAAATCGTCTTGTTTTGTCCGCATCTCTGTCTCTCTCTTTCTCTCTCTCTTTCTCTGTCTCTGTTGCTCGTTTAATGCTTCGTCAGTCACAGACATATTGTGTGCCACAGCAGATACAGCTACAAACTATAAACGTATCTGCAACTGGCCAACATCATCATCATCATCATCATCATGATCATCATCCACATCCGCATCATCATCATCCGCATCCACATCCACATCACAAACGAGCTAACTGAGATGAAGTCTCTCTGGCATTTCATGTCATCTATTTAACTGCCCCGACTCTACTCGCAACTATTCCTCCACATTCAACTGGCCTCAAGACGAGGCTTGCTCCAGGAATTTTGTGCCCTAGAGAGAGAAATATCTGAAAATAATTTATGTTAATTTACTGCTGGGCAAATCATTTGAAATATTTTAAATAAGTTTCACATTTGCATAGCAGCTTATTGATTTTTTTTTTAATTTTCCAAATGGGAAAATGGAGACAAAAATGTTGTTAGGTAGTGAAAATGTGGTTTTCTGTCATCATTAATTTCGAAAAAACATATATTCCTATAACACATTCTAACATAACAAATTAGTAACACTTTTAGGCAGATTCCGATAGTGATTTTAATATGAGGTTGACTGTTTATTATTTTCTCATATTTACTACTTTATATTTTCAATTTACATCTAAAAAAAATCAGATATGAGTGCATTTAGCAGTATCACGTTTCATGTCTCAGATATCATTGATCAGAACTCTCTTCAATATGATACAATTATTTTATCACATTCATTTGGAATGGGATTTTCCACAATAATCGGTGATATCTTTTTACTAAATTCATTTGGCATGACACATTCAGCTGCAATCAAAAGAAACAGTAAAGACGAAAATTGATTTAATTATTATAAATTTTATCGAACCTTAATTGCTAATAATTTGCCAAACTGCCCTCGTATGTGTCGTCTTAGAATTTCTCTTTGCGTTTTTGCTAGTTTGCGTTTGTTTTTTTGGGATTTTGATTTGCAAATCTTTTTAAACGCCATGTTGACGATCTGCCCCGGGGGGTTAGTTTCAATATACATATATGGCTGGAATGGTTGGACTGGCTGAATGATAGACCAGCTGGCTGGCTGGCTGGCTGGCTGGTTTGATGAGCGGCGCTTGAGGAGATTAGCCGAGCAGCTTTCTCGACGCTGAGGGCTTGTTGTCAAGATGTTGTTGTTATTGTTGTACCGGTTACCCCCTTTGTTCCCCGATTGCCCCATCCATGCAAATCGATGGCGTAGTGCATTAAACGAAATTACCAAATGCGGCTACGTGCCTTTCTAGGTCTCGGCAATTTACATATTTAGGCGTGCGGCATATCATCAGAAAATACTTACAGTCGTCGCTGTTTGTTTGTTTGGTTTTTTTCTTCTTGTATTTGTTGTCAGATGTGCCGCGTCTCTTGGGTGCAGCAGTCGTCGCAGCATTTTGGCCAAACGGGAGAGTGCTCTTAGTTTTGAAGACAAGAACCGGCTGAGATAAACAGCTGCAGTTGCAGATCAGCTCGGGCGGGGCGGGCGTTGCGGGCGGTTGCCGAGGCAACCTTATCTGTAAGAACAATAAACGCGATTTGTTTATTGTGGTCATAAAGTAAACCAAAATAAATAAAAACAAAAAAAAAACTGACATTTTTGCTTGCAGCACCAAATATATTTCGTATAAGCAAAAGGCAAAATACGCACGAGCTGAAAGTGAAGTAAAAGACTCGCCCCCACAGCAACTGATAAGCGCAACGAAAATATCTGGTAAAAAGAGGCAGAAAGCAGCTAACAGCAAACAGCAAACAGCAGGCAAAACAATGGCCATAACGGGCGCGTAATTAACAAAATGCGCGCAGAGCGACAAGTGAATGAAAATAGCAGAAAAAGTGTAAAAAGCGGAAAAAAATAAAAAACAAAATACGAACTGAAAAGTGTAAAAATATAAAATAAAATAGTGTGGCGAAGAAGTGCGCGAGAATTCCATTGACTGCTGAACTTGACAGCAACCTGAGGCGCCTCCGGCTGTTTCCCAGGCACCTCTTCTGCAACTGGCTGTATCTATGTGTGTGCATCTATGCTTGTATGTGTGTGCGTGCGGAAATGGCTTAGTGCAAAAAATGTTGTGATTAACAGTGAACGTTTTGTATGTCAAGAGGGTTAAAGCGAAGCGAAAGCGCCAAATTCACCACACAACAAAGCAACAATAGCAACAAGAGCAACAAGAGCAACAACAGCCAACGAAAACAACAGCAACAATTGCAAAATGGCCGCCGACGCAACTGCAGCAGCAGCAGCAACAATTGGCGACAGTCCACAGAGCAGCCCAGGACAGCAGCTGAACAGCAGCGTGGACAGCGGCATTGCCGTCCTGGACATGGACACGCAGGCATTGAAGCTGCGACAGCGTCTGCAGCAATGCCAGCGTATCCTTCAGGTGCTGCAACGAGATCAGCCCACATATCAAATGCTGCGCGATAGATTAAGGTAAGTGCCGAAACGATAGTTCTTTACGATGTATTAATGACTGCAGTGAAATACAAATCTCAATAGGAAAATTTAATTTTCATACGTACAACCTTGAACCACCATTTTAGAATATTGCGGATAGCACATATAAATTCTTATAGTTTCTATCTTTAAATTTCAAAAAGATAAAACGATATCTCATATATTGCCTAATTTCGTATTCTATAGTTTAATTATATTATATAGTTTTTGAATATACATTCTCGAGATTCTTACTTTATCTTTTATCGCATATGTATAT
The DNA here is from genome assembly GCA_035045305.1 of Drosophila maculinotata. Classification (NCBI taxonomy): domain Eukaryota; kingdom Metazoa; phylum Arthropoda; class Insecta; order Diptera; family Drosophilidae; genus Drosophila; species Drosophila maculinotata. Next base: position 14,231,553 of record JAWNPD010000387.1, read on the forward strand.
GCTAAATTTCATGAGTCAAATACTTAGATGAAATTTATCTTTTATTCAACTGTTGTTGAACTCTATGATAACTAACATACCTTTCGAATGCTCTCAATAGTTTAAAAACTATCGACATCTTTACAGAAATTATTTCATTCTCTTGCGTAAAAGATCTCTATTCACAGAACCTTATCTATTTCAAAAGAGTCTTCAACAAACTCAAAAGCTTATCTTTAAATTGGCTCAGCTAGTTCCGAATAGAAATCCAACGTATTTTTCGCAGAGCAATTAAAAAAATAGAACTTATGAAGTTATGCCTCGAGATATTCTTACTCAAAACATAATAATGATGATATTACGTAAACAGTGAGCATATACAGCTAAAAATTATTAACGATGTGTTCACCTTTGAGTGCCTGACTCGGCAATAAAAACCTTTTTGAAGATGAGTAATGAAAAGAGTTTTGTTAGTTGTTTTTTTTTCATTTTTTTTGTAATGCCTTCTATTGTGTGGAAGAGTGGGAACATGTGTATTCCCAGAAAAGCTCTTAAGATGCGACTAGCATTATTTTATTGCTGAACCGACTGCACCTGTGATTTTGTCATTTCGAGCAATTTCCTCTTGCCGCAATTGAGGTCTACAATTTACATAAATAATTGAAAAATGGCAAACTGAAAAGATTGTCTGCAGACGACAATAATAATGCTTAATGGCCAATGAATGCAGTTGTCGCACTTTTATTGTTGTTTTTATTGTTGTGCTGGCAATAATACAAAGTAAGCACTCGAAACGCACCCAAACAAAATGCTAATCAAATAAGAAAACTGCCAACTTACAAAACAGCAGCTGCAGATGCCTGCCTTGTTGTTGTTGTTGTTGTTGTTGCTTGTTGTGTGTGGTTGGTAAAGATTGAAAGATTCACAAGATGTTTGCCAAGCCCATCAACAACATCCGTCAACGGCAGCTGCCTCAAGCTCGCACATATCTTTTAAAATACCTTGCCACAAGGCATCATCAATTTATAATTATGTACGTATGCGTCGGTTATTGAACAAAATAATTGTGGAATTTACCATGGCATGAAAATATATTTAGTGGAGAAACCTTTATGTAAGCGACTAAAATTGGCTGTACTTTTTTTTAGTTATGTAAGGTCTGGAAATCTCAATACCTGATGGGTTTCTGAAATTCCTTTAAAATAAATTTATAACTTTCGCATGAATTTTAAATGTGCATGATATTTATATTTAGGGGTTTTCTGTAAACGTTATCGGTTTCAGATGGTTTTCTGAGTTGAATTTATAATTACACTTAAATTCTAGATAAGTATTTCAAGTACTTAAAGTGCCTTTTATATACCGAATATTTATTATTATAAAGTCTTATTTTCTCTATCTCTCTCTCTCTCCATTTATCTATCTATCTTTATTTTTTAAAAATAACGTTCTTCTGACCTTTTTTATTTCCTCCTTTTTTGAATATTTACATTGATAACCAGCATATAATTCACCTTCAGACTTATCAGACCCATATATGAGATACATTTTGTTTAGGATATCTTATCGCTAAGCTCATAATTAATTTGACGAATGCCAATTAATTGAGCAGCCAAATAGTTTCAGAGACACATGTGAAACGCGTTCAGTCGTAAGCTTTCGCATTGCCAATCAGTCCCATCGATTTTGAGATTTGTTGGCCAAGTTTAGTCGGCACATGACACAATGCCGTCAAAGGCGTCATTTTCGTTGTGGCAGCCACAATGTGCATAATGCAAGCAGCTAATCGCTACAAAAGTCATTGAGCTGCCCTCTTGCCACTTTTCTCTATGCCTCTATTTGTCTATGTGCCATTTGCCTACTTGTCGCTTCTGCCTCTTTGATTCTTTGTTATCTGAGCGACAAACCCGATTTATTTGCCCACCTCTTTCTGGTTGGCTTTGTGGCCCTTTGGCTCTGACTATGACTAACTTTGTCCAGTTCCACAGTTCCACTTTGGATACTCGCCACAACGCACACAAATCACCACAAAAATTAAAAAAAAAACCCAGGAAAAAAATCTAAATTTATGTCTAAATTATAATTTTCTATACAACAATTTTTGCTCCTCAACAACTTGGCATAATTATAAGGCGATTGTGATATAACCTAAAAAACTCTTGACACTTATCTGTGAAATTTCGTTGCGTTGTTTGTCAGACAAACTTTGTCTTCTTTTTTTTTCATTCGCTATTATTATTTTTACGATTATTTATTTATCATTGTACTCGCGGCGAGCTGTTATCAAATCAAAAGCCGCAAAAAAAAACGAAATAAAACAAACAAAACTCGAGACTATAATACCTATATATGTATATGTATAAAGTACAACAAAAATAGCAAACTGCAAAATTAATAAAAAAAACAAACAAAAACCCAACGACGTAGTCGCAGTCGCAGTCTTGGACTTTTGACGTTAGCGTTAAGATCGCACAGATCTTGGCCAGCTCAGTTAGCCGGTAATAGCAGGTGGAAAAAGTAGCTAAAGTGGAAAGTGGAAAAAGTTCGCGCTTTTCTTATATGCATGTCTATATCCGTATATAGTATAATTGCCGCGTGATTGTAATCAGTGACATGTCGCGATTCTGATGTCCATCCAGCTCGAGGTTGCAAGTGTGCCCGGGCAATCAACTTCGGGCGGGTAGACGCTCAATTAGCGAGCGTTTTTGTTTCGCTGCCATCGCAAAAATTTAAATATCCAAGCAACGAAAATAAAAATATCAGAAAAAAAGTGATTGATAATCGCTGTAAAAATACTTAATTGCAAAACGAAAAGTTCTCCACTTGGGTAATTATTTATTCAAAGTTTGCCGCGTGAAGTTCACTTGTGCGCAAAAATATAAAGAAGAAAATACAACAATTATTAACAACTCTGTGAAGCAAAACTATTAAAAAAATCACGACTTTGATGTCAGACCAAGTGAATACAGAAACATTCGCAATTTGTCATGTTTAATCATAAGTTTCTTTGCATTGAAGCACACAAAATAGATGTCAAGTCTTAGATAACGAACACACACACTGTAAACAACTTTAATCACGCCTCGAAAGCTTTAGAATATTCTCGGAGAACAGGAAATTTCTGTGAAATTATCGGTTATGTTTTAATCTTCAATCGCGACACAACTAAACAAGCAAACAAATGCATTCGTGATTGATAATGATTAAAAATCACTCTGAAGAACACATACAGAACGTGTTTTATCGCTTGAAAAACAGCTACAAGGTGTTAAGATTATGTTCTGTTGTCGAAACATAATTCAATTTGTGAAACATTTTTGAGTTCTTATGATAAAAACACAGGAAGATATTTGACAACCTGTTTAGATTAATTTTGCAGTTCGATTCTGTTCCCAGTTCAGGACTTCAAATGACACTAGATGATTAATGAAAGCACAAAGTATGAAAAAGCTTTAATTTCCTTGCTGTTTACCTACACTACAATTAATCACAATTTTAATCATATATTTAAAAGTGACTCGTGTTTTGTAGATTATTAAATTAGTTGTTCTTGTTGTTTAGTTATATTAGTAGATTTGGGAAATATATATATTAATCATCACAGCTTTAAAGTAATCATAAAAAAAAAACTTAAGTGATTAATTTTTGTTTATGTTGAGTAAAATATTGAAAATACACTTATTACTTTTATTATTTCTCACAATTAATCGGATCGTAGAGCTCTGGCCGTTTATAGTCAACTTTATCAACCTTATGTAGGGCATTCCATTTAGCACCTAGCCATATAAATACCAGCAGGAATCTTGGTATTAATATGTGCTCATTACTTAACTTACAAGTACGTAAGAGATAAGAAATATACAGCAACAATGTCAAAGATAGGTGATATCACTGAGGGCCAGCCGATAATCGTCACAGAAATATTTCCAGATTGAGTTTGTCTTGATTTTTTTCGGGCCTAAATACAGTCGATATTAGTTTTGTGTGCTTCGATGTTTAGAGTGTAAGCAAATGTAAATGAAATGACAATTTCGAATTCGCAGTGCGGCAAGCGTTTGTTGCGCCCCTACATCTGCCTCATGGAGCTGCCAATGCCTTGCGGTAGCAGCAAACTAATCCTGGGCCTGACCAGCGTGCTCGGCTTGATTGGAGGCGCCTATCTGCTGCAATGTGGCGCCCAGCATTTGCTAAGGTGAGTTCGGACCACCAACCAGCTGAACTTAGCTACGTGAGCAGCACGATTAAAGCCCCAAGCACGTGCAGCGAATTATTGATAGAGAGATATATCTGTTGGAGTTGCAGTTGAAATTGGCTGTGAAGTTGGCCATTTGGCCATTTGGTGTTGGCTGCTTTACAGCTTCAGTTTCATTATGGATTTTCATTTTCAGTTACGTGGCTTGATTACGTTCGCGTGTGAGATACAAAAAAAATGTGCAAAACTATCTTGAGAGTATTTAAAAAATTGCACATAAAAACTGATTTGACATAATTGTTGTTTATTTTTGCTGTTTTCGGTTTTGTGGCATTTGTTTGTCTTATTTGGCAGGTGGCAGCTCTAAGTTTGATTTCCACAGCGGCTTGTGTAATCACTTTATACGCCAATGGCTTTAATTGGCCAACTTGGTCAACAGCGGCCAATTGGCGTTGCCAATTTCGATTGTGTATCGATTATTGTTTACCGTTGTACATTTCATAACAATGTGACACAAATTTGGCAAGCAACAGGCCAAAAGTGTTGAACGGAAATCGTTAAGAACCTTAGCCTAACGGTGTCTCAAGTGACAACAATAATTAGCTAACAATATTTGTTTGTCTCTTTGTTTTGCAATTGTTGTTCATTCCTTTGTCTAGCCAAGTTAATTAACCGTTTGTTTATTGTACTATATACATATATATATATTGGTATTATTTCCACTTTTTCCATAATTCAATTGTATAAACAACAATCAGCTGGCATTTTACACTCTATTACAAAGCTTACTATCTGCACAATTGGAGCTGACACAGAAAAGTAGCTGCAAACTGAAAACTGAAAACTGAAAACGAGAGACGCTTCATGCATAAATGGAAAGTCAGTTTTGTGGCTTAATAATTACAATTAACGCCTGTCAACGTTAGTTGGCTTAAGTATTTAATGCACAAGGCCGCTACACTCGCAGAAAAAAATGCATTAACAAAGTTAGTACTCAAAATGTATATAAAAATGAATTTTTAATGGGAGCAATGTTATTATTGTTGCTTTTACATATTTAAAATGAGCTTTAAAGCACATGAAAGTTGCAAGTGAGATTAAATGGCTCAATGACCGAAAGCTAAATGATTAACTGCTTATTCAACACTAGTCAGTTAAATTTGTATTTAAAGGCTCTTTGCTATTTCGAGTGTAGGAATAAATGAACAAATACTTGACTAAATCAAAATGAAATTAAGTGTATTTTCTAACTTATGTCTAAGACATTCACCTAAATTCCTAACTACTTCAACCCGCTTTTGCTCTGAGTGCACATGAAATGGTTTAATGTGACTTGGAATGAGAATAGAAACTGGTTGATTTCAAATTCAAGTCACAAGCGTCACAAGTGAAAACCCACAAAAAATGTGTAACAAATGTGACAGAGAATTTTGTGAGTGTGACTTTATGAAAGTGGTTAAAAAGCAGTCAAAGCGAGTTTCTAGCAGTTAAAAAACAAATGAATGATTTAAACAAATATTAAAAAAGAATCGAGTGAAACTTGAAAAAAGTATTGCATATCAAAGAGGCGTTGTTCAAATGTGTTGCATGCTTTTAGGCTGCGGCTGCTGGAAGCTCGTGCAAAATCACAGCTGAATTTTCTACATTAAACCGGGCATTAAAAATGTGAGCAAATTGCTTAGCTACATGTTTGCAGTTAAGATTAGTATAGATACACAGTAACCCGTAAATTGTTTTTATTGTTGTGATGTGAGTCGGCAGCATCAAATTAGCAATAAAGGCATTGACACTGGCAATGAGGCTGAAAGTCAAGTACATAAAACGTATTGCACAACATTAAAGTGTAATATTCATTTAAGTGGAATATTATCAATAGAATCAGTTGTTTTCTGTAGCTCTTAAAATAATTATTTAAAATATAGAAACCTGTTTCAAGTTTTGGCGCCTTTTATTAATCAAGTAAGCAACGCATCACTAGACAGACTAATAAATTAATAAATTCCTCTGGCTACAATTTCCAAAAATTATGCATAAATTTATTTAAATCAGAAACACGTTTCGCGGAATTCGTGTATTTTTTTAGCAATTTCAATTTTTGCAATGAATAATGAAGTCAGACATTAAGAAAATAAATAGATAGACAAACAAGCTACAACAATTAATCAACATTAAAAGTGAATTTGAATTTAGCTGCAGCATCAGCTGTCCAGACTGTCCAACACTGTTACAGCTCTGTGCCTTCGTATCTCTCTCTCTCTCTCTCTCTCTCTCTCTCTTCCGCTCCCAGCTCCCCTTACACTTTCCATTTGTCAGCTGTAAATGTTTTCATTGGTAGCGCTTCTGTCAGTCCACAACGCGTGAATTACTCAAAAACCGAAAAAGCTCTTACGTCATCAACGAGTTTCCGTCTGCTTGTCTATCCGCATGTCTAGCTTTTTGTTTATTTGTTTGCTCGCTTATCTCACTTACTCTGCCACACACACTCTCGCTCTCGCGCAGTCAGACTCTCTCTCGCTCTCTCTCTCTCTCTTACTCTCCATCTCTGCTTTCTATGCAAAAAACCGGCATAAGCTGTGTGCGTTCATAGCAAAGCTCAAGCGCAGTCGCAGTCGCAGTCGCAGCCGCTGCCAGCTTCGCTGTCTGGCGCTCAGCTGTTGAACGATTGGCGCGCGCTTAAAGCGAACTGCGCATAACAAAACCAAAGCTGGTGCGAGAAAGTTGTCAGCGCGCTTCGCATAAAAACTGTTCAAAATAAAAAACACACTCAAAAGTAGCAAAAGGCAAAAACAATTAATGTGTTGGTGCCATGCTAGCAAGCAACAGCAAACACTGTGACAACAGCAATAACAATTATTTACAAATTCAAATTTCGAAAAAACAATCGCCGAGCTAAACGACAAACACAAAACTGACAAACAACAACAAAAATTAAACATAAAGCACAACACGTGAAGAGTATTAGAAGAGAGCCGCAGACAGACAGACAGACAGCATGTTGTTCTCCGCGGTTGTGGTGTGCCAAGTGGAGAAATTGCTCTGCACGCCCATCAGCTTTGCGGTATTCGCCTTTCTCTTCATGGCCTGCACCATGGAGGTTGTCCTGCTAAAACTCACCACATCTCACCACATCTTCGGCCGACCGCCCAATCACGATGAGTGGGACGATAACAGCGAATACGAGGAGGATATCTACTATGAGAATCTAGAGAATAACTATGAGCACTGGGCGCGCAGACGCAGACGATATCATCAGCGACAACAGCAGCTGTTAATAGCCCAACAGCAACAACAACAACAACAGCAGCAACAACAACAACACCTATAGTCTTATTCAGAAATGTTCTACTTTGTATATACGACTGAGTTTTCACTAATTAGACATATCAAAATTTTCTGATTTTGAATATAGTACATATTTTATTAATTTTCGTTTGCTGTAAACAATTGCAAAATTTTCTGCCATTTCGTCGAAACCCAAAAGCAAACAAAAAGAGCAAAAGAAAAACAAATTTGTGTATTAGTTGATATTTTGTGCACGTTGCCAACAGCCAATACAATATATAATATATACACATATACATATATGTATACATTTAGATATATAATTTCGATTATTCGGTTTCAATTACGTGCATTTGTTTTGTGTAGAAATTTGCATAAATTGTAAATGACTGACATAATCATATTATCTTGATATTACACAATCATCATGCATATAGTATTTAGTTAATATATATACATACATACATATATATATAACCCTTTTAAAATCTAGTATTAAAAGTAATTTAAGCTTTTGTGTGTGATGCTACCAAATGGTTTTCCTATATATACAATCTCTCTCTATCTATGCCTAGTGTTGTAAGCCACTTAATTATAGTTCAATAAATAAATTACAAATTGCAAGTCATCGCTTTATTATATTTATGGGATTTTTCTTTCTTTTGTTTTTTGTTACTGGCTGCTAGCTGGTCAAACTTGTTTTCTGGGTGTTTTGTCTTCCGCGTTTTCACTTATGCAATTTACCAATCCATTGGAAAAAAGAGAGTGTACAACATTGCAACATTTAATTACAGTCTCAATTTGATTGTACGGAACTTGTTTCAAATACATTTTTGTACAAAAGTATTGAAAAAATTCAACTGACAAATTATTCACATTTTGGCGAATTAACTAGAAATTAGCAAAACGTAACCTTCTCAGAGTTGTTTAACCTTTTGCCAACATATTTCTGTAGCTAATTTTAAAATGTTCTGCGTCATGAGCTGAAACGAATCGATGCAAATTTATGCAAAAAGGAAAGTATACAAAACAGAGACGTGGAATTGTGTCAAGAATGGGTGCTTAAAATCGACAACACATTTAGCTACAGTCAATCAAAATTTACATAAATTTTATTGTTGATTTACTGTTAACATTTACAATTCTGTATCTCATTTCTTGCAGCAAAATAGTCGATAAGAAGCCGAAGAAAGAGCATGAGAGCGAAGAGCAGCACAGCTGCAATGTCTGCTGTGCAGACTTGGATCTAAGCAGTGCCAAAAAGTAAGTAAACTAATTAATTATACATTATAATACATAAAATTACAATACAATCTTTTATTTTTTTAAATAAAAGTAATCTATGTAATTAAAATAATCAAAATAAAAAGATATCTTAAAAAAACATATTTCAGCTTTTTGACTTGAAAATTTAGTTATATAAAAATTGAAATGAAACATTTAATACTTCGTTCAACCATCATAAGACGTATGATTATGCTACCTTTGCACAGTTAGAATAATTAAGTATTTCAGTTTCCAGATTATTTTTTAAATTTAATACAAAAATATATGTTTTTGTTAAAGAGACCGACCAACCTTTCATGTATATTTTTATACAATAAAATATACTAATTCTAAAATAAATATTATTATAATAATAATAAGAAACTTTCTCCTTGTCTATTTCTTTCACTTCATCCAACAGTTACGTCACATGTTGCACATGTGGCAAATTCGTGTGCCGCGGCATCAAATGCGCCGATTGGCGGCCAAAGGCTGCACAATGGGAATGCGAACTGTGCCACAGCTCGAAGCAATCGCTGGAGCAAACCTCCTCCTGGGTGGCCGAACAAATGTCCTTCAATCAGCAGAAGTTCGTCTATCCACTGCGTGCTCGCAGCGAAATTTACATACCCATCAGTGCAGACATTGCCGATAACACGATAAGTGAGTAGCAACTACGATCAATATGTAAATTCTATATAGTTAACTCTACAATCGTTCAACAGACTTTGAGAGCGCCAGTCAGATCGGAGCGAATAGTGTGGCCATAATGAATGGAGATGAGCGCAGCAGGATTCGTGAATATGTTGAGGAAATCGTAGCGGAAATTCTCGGTGGCAATCTCGATCACATCAAAGTCGGCCAACTATCCAAAAGCGAGAACTGTAAGTATAAACCAGACCAGCAAACCAGACACAGATTGGCTTAGATTTGATTAGTGCAAATGCAATTGTCAGCACTCGCAAAAATTGCTCAATTGTTGCGAATTGAATTTGTGTATATACCCTAGACAAGGGTATGCATATTAGGTCTGGCTTGGGGGCGTTGAACCAAGTCTTTAATGTCTTCTTCTCAATTCCTAAATTGCTGCAATTTCGCAAATTAATTTATTAATTTGTATGTCAGTTATTCGATCAGCCTTAAAGTATGCAGCGTAAAATATATTCTATAGAATTGACTGATTGAAATCTTTATTCAGATGAACTCAAAATCAACAAGTATATGTATTTTCAAAGCTTCTCACTTTTGTATTTGTTTGGTGGTTAAAATTGACAAAGATGCACAAGTTTGCCCTTCTGTTTGCTGAAAACTTAACAACGATGCAATCTAGCTATTTATTCAAGACTTATATATACATAATAGTATAGTATACCCAATTACTAAATATGTTTTATAACTTTTCACAATTAATCATGTCTAGAAAATGGCAGTATTTAAATTTTTATATAATATTATCATATATTATTCTCTATGATGCTATATTTAATATCTTTACTTAATCTTAAGGGGTTTATTAAATCTTTGGAAAGCTCGCAACATAAAATCGCCACTAGGTTTATTACGAAAAAGCTCTTTCACTTTCACAAAAGATCATAGCATAATTTGTGCTGCTCTGCTTTCGAAAGCTTTTGCTAAACTGGCAGCTGAAATGTTGTAAAAGTTCATTGCATACTAAACGTGAATTTTAATCAAACTCTATGCACACATTCTCAATTGATACACTCACACACACACACATACAAAATTGAACTGCACACAGACCTGCAGCTGTTTGATAAATATCATGCGAAACTGAGCAACCTGCTTATCAATGTGGAGAACTCTTTAAGCGTTCGTGTGCTTAAAGGAGGTAAGTTGCAAATACCGTGAGCTGTGGCATGTTTATGTAGCCGTTGAACTTTCCCTCGTGCCACGCCCTTAATTAATGATGTAGCCTGCCTGTTATCTAAATTGAATTCTGTGTAACCTGCTCGTATCTCGGCATGAATCATGGCCATCAGAATCGTATTTTATATTGCACGTAGATATCTTTCTGTTTTTTGTTTGAACATCAGTCGTATACGTAATGTTGTAAGAATGCTGACCATAAAGCTGAAGAAATCAATGATTATAAAGCCAAATTCTATGACTATCAGTAAATAATAAACTAAAACTCAAAACACAAAACTAAAATCGCGGTCAACACTCATAGATAACAGCAACACAGACACTCAAACACACACACACACACACACACTTACATATGTACAGACAGCTTGTGATAAGGCAAAGCATATGGGCGCTGATAAGAGCCGAGTGTAGCTAGCTCCATTGAAATAACCGACAATTCAACACTTGATAAGCATTTAAGCATTGTAGCGACAGTTGGCCTTAACCAGATGACAAGTCGAGATATACTCGCATTAATCATACGCAACGTGCGCCGACATTGCTCACCAACTGGTTCCGAGCAGCTGCAAATTGACAATTTACACGGCTACTCGAGGCAGCTTCAACGCGTCCGTTTCGAGTCTTGAGTCTAGAGTTTTTTGAAGTTTTTGCCTAGAGTTTGACAGCGCCTCATCATTCAAATTACAAAGTCAAACATGTTAGTGTAATAACTTAAAGGCACGCTAACACGCCGATTGTAAATAAACATGTCAATCACTTTAAAAAGATTGCACATAAACCTACTATTTAGCTATATAGACCTGTGCTAATACAGGAAAAATAAGTTTTTTAAAACTTCAATTCGTTTGACTTGAAGGCAAGCTGCAAAAAAACTACAAGTATTGTAGTAATTTTCTTGGTTTTTGTAGAAATTACTCAGAGCGCTCTTATGTCATGCCTAAAAGCATAATCTTGTTGTGTTATTTTATATATGAAAAGAATATTAGGAATTCAAGCTGGCTTTAAGCTTATTTTTATATATTTAAATGTGAATTTTTATGAATATTTACAAAATACGATTAATTCTCACAGACTATTGTTAAACCTTTCGCAAATTGTTTTAGAAATGTTGCATATGTATTAACATTTAATACATAAGAATCAAAAAAAGCTTAAGATTTTTCTAAAAAATTTGGCATAGTTTTTAAGTTATAAAAATTGGCCACAATAACTGCGAATATCGAAATACCTCAATAAACAAAAGCGAACTGTTTGTATGCCATTACAAAGCTGTAGATACGTCTATAGCTGTGTATATGTATTTGTTATATATGTTTATGTATGTGTGATTCGCTTTGGCACACTCACTCACACGATGCCGTCGCTGTCGCTGCTGTTGCTGCTGCTGCTGCTGCTGCTGCTGGCGGCAGTTGCCAGACGCAACGCGCTCTGATCGCAACGTTTTGGCCGCGCGCCGAACAGCCAAAAGCCGGGTGGAAAAAAAGCAGCACCAAAAAAGAGAAAAAATTTGTATTTTACGTCAACGCGTACAAAGTAAAAGCAACAGCAAAATTTAGCTAAAAAACACTTAAAAGTGATAATGATAACATAAAAAGCAAAAATCCAAAAAAATCCAAAAAAAAACGTAACAGTAAATAAAAAAGTAACTCTTGAAAGCGCTATATGCTTACTATTTGGCTTATGCAGATAACAGATAACACACACACAAACACACACACACACACATAAATACGCGTTAATTGTGAAAGCAGCACATAAGTTATCGCCAACCTTGACCCTGCACATAAATTAGAAACAAAAATAATTATACAAATGCTTAATCTAAACGTGGCTTCAATAGCAAACCAGGAAAAATGTTTAATCGTCGTTAATAAATATTAATGATGGCTTAAAGCGTTCAAAATGATGCGCCAATACTTTATGCAAATTCAAATGCCAAACTTAACAGCACGACTTTAATATAATATTTAATTTAACAGAATTTAATACAAAGTAACATTTAATAACTTGAACAAAATGACTGCGCAGTTTTAATAGTAATTTCAAAGTGAACTCTGAACTGAACTTGACTTGTTGTGCACCTTGTACAGAACACTTATATAAATGTATATATACTGTATTATATGTAGGTATTTATAGGTATGATCTGGGCCGGCTAAGGTTTATTTTCAGTTTCAGTTTGAGGTTCAGGTTCAGGTTCGGCTCTGCTTCATTAATGATACTCGTATGCAAAGTGAGGCAGATACATTTCAATCTTTGATATTTTGTGCGAACAACTCAATGACTAACGGCACTCAAGCGATACACGCACACTTACACACACACACACACACACACACAATAGAAATGTCAGAGAGGCGTCGAAAAAAAAAGCGATAAAGAAATTTAGTGGCTTTTGTTGTAGCAAAATAGATAACTTGAAGTTATTAATTATGTTTTACCGCAAATGCCAAGGCATTAGCAGAAAAGAAGACGTTACGCATACGAATTTTTGCGTTTTGTTTTGTTTACGTTGTGTGTGCGTGTATGCGTGCGTGTGTGTTGTGTTGTGAATGCGATTTTCAGCCTGAGCTAACTTACATTTCAATATAAGTATAGACTTACATTATTAATGCTGACTGCTCAAGCGTTCAGCTCAGTCAAAACCAAAACCAAAATAAATGAATAAATTTATGTTTATTTTGTTGTATTGCTGTCAATGCGGCGTATGCGTAATTTGCTGCATACATAAAGCAAGTGTTACATGAGTGTGTGTTTGTGTCTTAATTAAAGCATAAATATCAATATTTAGCCAAAGCAAACAAACAAAATAATAATAATAATATTAGCGACTGTTAACTCAACAACAAAAACAATAAACAAATATTACAAATATTGCAAATAAGCAAGTTAACATCAGTGAATAACCGACTTATCATATGGAACTCAATTGAATACTCGACTGAGTTTTAGTTGCATGCAACATGGACTTTACGTTGGGCCTGATAACTGGCATGTATGCCGTTCTAGCTGTTATTATATTTTACGTTGTTTACGTCATTGAGGTGAAATTAGGTATGCTAACCTCTCAATAACACACACACACACACACACACGCACTTTCTACACACGACTTTTCACTTTTCCATTCGTTTTGTTTAATTTGTTAACTGACTTTCGTGCTAACCAATCGCATATATTCTAAGACTCTGTATCGCTTTGTTGACCAATTCGCCTGCTTACAGATTTGCCCGCCATTGTCAGTGCCAACAATAACAGCAGCAACATTAACAGCAACAACAACAACAACAATGAGCAACTAACAGACATATCGCAAACACGTCTGCGCAGTCTGATTGAGAGCATTATTGCCGAAACACTGCGCAGTGGCAGCAACAATCTTCTGAGTCCCAGCGGTGCCGTCTCCGAAATAAGTCTGGACACGCGCTCCAACGGTCAGCTGTCCGGCTTCAATAATGGCAACAGCAAGCGACGCCATCGCACCGAGCACTATTTCGAGCCAAAAATCTATCAGGATCTGTTGGCCACAGCGGTGCTGAATAAGGTATGTGAAATGCACAGAAGCTAGAATTCTACAATAGAGTGGAAATTCCCTGTGCCCAGCTTTAAGATTTGATATATGACTAATTGATTCTTTGTAACTTCCGATTGCCGCAAAATTAAGTTTATCCCATATTTATTGATTGATTAAATATCAAAACTAGTTATATGTATGGTATTCAATTATCTACTTTCGAAATTTCAGCTCTTTAACTTGTATAGTCAGAGAGGTCTCCTTCCCTTGCATAACTTTATGATATCCTTTTTACACATTTTTAATGGCTACAAGATATATATAAAAACTGACCTCACGCAAGCAACTGTTGCATGTGGCACACAGCGCGTGTTGACCTCGCATGTAATCCTCATCCACCCCCCCTTTGCAAAGTTCTATTTCCGCCTTTGTTCAGTTTTCACTTTCATTTGGGGCCGCACTTGGCGGGCTTCCAATATGGCTCAAAGCTACCACAGTTGCAGGCCACGTTAATTAGTTGCTGCCCAATGTTGCAAGCGCACGGACGCCTTTGACGGAACGGAAAACGGAGAGCTATTGCATCAGATGTTCCTCACCCACTAATTGGATCATAGACTTTTCAGTTAAAGAACAAATCTGGATTTTTCCATAACCAAAAATCGTATTTAATTGCTTTTATTGTGGGATCAGCCATGGAAAAGGCAGCGCTGCATGTAAATATAGTGTATATAGTAAAGATTATGTATAGTCATGCCTATTTCCAAAATTTTAATATCATATCTTATCTGTCACTCACTTATCATAGTGATTTAGCTTATGGATTAGTTTCATTATTAAAAATCTCAGTAAGTTTTATAGTTTCGTCAAATTTTTTCCTGCTGCGTCACGCTGCAATCGATCTAGTTTTAGGTACAGTCATGACGTCACAGCTTAACGAAAGCCTAGCAACTTAACACTGTTCGACAACACGGTTGCCGGTTGCAAGCGGCTTAAGTGTTGCACACTGTTTTATTTTCCCCTTTACTAGTTCAAGTTCATTGGATACATTATTTCTATGATTTCTCTCGCTTCCTTGCACAGATTACGGACAAGGAGGGCAATACCAGACTTATATCGGAGAGTACACCGGACCTGAGTGCTCACAACATTGATGAGAATTACAATGCTGAAGCGTTGAGCATTACGTCTGGTAGTTCAATAGAGCCGCGTAGCGATTGCAGCCTAACCGATCATGAACTGCAACTCAATGTAAGTTCTTCAAATAGAAATGGGATCACTGTTCCTAAAAATACCCAAACTTTTTAGAGTGACAAAGACGATGGGCATGCGGGTTTGCAGTTGGATTTGGAACGTGAATCGGTCTTGAGTGACTATATAGCCGCTCACATGGTGCCACTACCGGATTTCTCAGCATCCGTTACGGAATCCGAGGATGGTGAGTCTGATAAGAAACCCTCTATCTAGTGTAGATCTGAATCAATTAAATCTTTCACTAGATGTTGTCTCAATCTCATCGAGCATGATCGGCGATGGCACCTGGGAGGATAATTGGCTATTCAAGAAGAGACGCAGCACCTTGCAAAGTTCGGCCACTCCGAGCAGCATTGGGATGCTGGTGCCGGCGCCCAAGGAGAATGTCCGTGCTCAGATCGGCGATCGCACCGCCGATGAGGTGAGCGATCTGTCCGAAATGGGCTCGGATGCGGAGGAATCATCGCTGGATTTGCTGCGCTGCAATGAGCTGAATGATCGTCTACTCAGCAAGCATCTGATCGGTGGACAGAATACAAAACTTGTGCTCGATGAGCTCGTGGATCGCACGAGTTTAACCTCCAATACTTTGCCAGCGGAGCATGAGCCCGCCTTTACCGAGACAACAAATCCGCTGGTCACACAGCCGGCTGGACTTTCCTTACCAGAAGAACAAAAGATTAGTGGTTCAATGGCGCCGCCGCCACCAATGATTTTTCAGGATGACCAAGAAAATGAGGATCCTGCGCAGAAACTCATAGCAGGTAATTGCACAATTACTTTTACAAATACAATCCCACACTTCATCCTTAATGCTAACCGGTTCACTTAAACAGTACTCCCTGCCTTCAGTTTGATTAGTTTAGATAGCTCAGTCCCTTAGTCCCTGCCGTAGTCCCGTCGGAACCCACCCGTAATGTACCTCAGCGTATCTGTACATTGTTTTGAAGCAGCAGCATTCAGCAGTCGTTTGTGTTACAGCAGATGATCTCAGCGATCTCGAGGGTTGCACAGGCTTCGGGGACGTTGAATACCTGGATGATAACGAGTTGACGGAGAAAACACCTTCGGTTATTGAACTGCTAGCAGCCATTGCTCTGGGACCCATGCTAGCAGTTCCAGCATCTGATCAACCTCCAGTTATGACTCCCACGGAAATTCATACAATCAAGGAACTAAGTGATTTGGCTCTGGCTGAAATCAATGCCCGCTCCATGGAACTAACTCAGCAGTCGCTGGACATCATTGAAGAAGAGTTCATGGATGCACAAACCGAATTATTTCAAACGCCTCCAGGAATTGAAGAAAATATGGAATTAGAAAGTATATCAGACCAACAAGTTTCTGACATGGTAATCATATCATCGGCAATGGAAGAAGCCCTTGAAGCTACAATACAAGCAATTGAGGAAATAATACCCACAGATACCACAGCAGAAACAAAAGTTGATCCTGAGCAGGTTGTTGCTGCTGAGATCGTATCACAGCCAGAATTGGGCACCATGATGATCGATGCGATTTCTGCGGTAGCGACTATACCAGAGCAACATATTGCACCCGAGGAAGTACCACCACCATTAATTGAGGCAGTTGCTTCAGCAGAGGTAGTTCTTGAGCAACAAGTTGCTCCAGAGGAAGTACTAGTACCAGCAAATGATATAGTTGCTTCTCTGGATGTTCTTCCAGAGCCTCAAATTGTGCCCGAGACTGATCCAGCAAAATCACTAGAGGTGGTTGTTAGTGTAGAGTCTACACCAGATAAAGTTTATCCTGCAGAATTGGTTCCAGACCAGCAAAATGCTCCCGAGGAACCTCCAGCACCAACAATTAACGATGAAGCTCATGCAGAAATAGTTCAAGAGCAACTAATTGCTCCTGAGAAAGCTCCAGCACCAGCAATTGATATAGTTGCTCCTGCAAAAGTAGTTCCAGACCAACAAGTTGCTCCCGTGGAAGCTCCTTCGCCAGCAATTACTGATGAAGCTCATGCAGAAATAGTTCCAGAGAAACTAATTGCTCCCGAGGAAGCTTTAGCACCAACAATAGGTAAAGTTTCTTCTGCAGATGAAGATCGAGACCCACAAGTTGCTGGTGAGGACGCTCCAGTGTCAGCAATTAACGATGTAGCTCCAGCCAAAGTGGTTCTTGATCAAAATATTGCTGCTCAGGAAGCTCCACTAACTAAAACTGAAGAAGATCCTCCTGCTAAAGTAAGTCCAGAGCAACTAATTGCTCCTGCGGAAGCTACTGAAGAAGTGGTTGCTGCAGAACTAATTCCAGAGCAACATATTACTGAAGAAGAACCAGCACCAGCAATAGATACAGTTGCTCCTGCACTTATAGTACCCGAGGAAGAACCAGCATCGGCAATTGAAGAAGTTACTCCTAAAGAAGTAGTTTCAGAGCAAAATATTGATGCAGTGACAGCTACTGAAAAAGTGACGCAAGCAGAAATAGTTACTGCTCCAGCAATTGAAAAAGTTGCTCCTGAAGAATTTGTTCAGTCGCCAGCTACCGAAGAAGAAGCTCCTGCAGAAGAAGTTCCAGACCAACAGGATGCTTCCGAAGAAGTGCAAGTACCAGCAAATGAAGAAGTTGCACTAGCACTTGACGATGTCACTCGTGTTGAGATCACACCAGAGCAACAATTTGTTCCAGAGGAAGCTCCACAGTCAGCTCTTGAGGAGGTGGCTAGCGTAGATATAACACCAGAGCAAATTATTGCAACTGAGGAAGCACAAGCACTTGGCGAGGTTGCCGGCGTACAGATTTTACCAGAGCGACAAACTGTTCCTGAGCCAGCTCCAGCACTAGCTATTGAAGAGGTGGCTAGGGTAGAGATTACACATGAGGTACTTATTGCTCCTAAGGAAGCACCAGCAGCCACAAGTGAGAAGGTTGCAAGTGTAGAGATTACTCCAGAGCAACAAATTGTTGCAGAGGATGCTCCAGAGCCAGCATTAGAGAAGGTGCTTAGCATAGAGATTACACCAGTGCTACATATTGTTCCAGAGCAAGCTCAAGCACCAGCACTTGAGGAGGTGGCTAGTGTAGAGATAAAACTAGAGCAAATTATTGCAACTGAGGAAGCACAAGCACTTGAGGAGGTTTCTGGGGTAGAGATTTTACCAGAGCCACATAATGCTCATGAGCAAGCTAAAGCACTACCTATTGAGGAGGTGTCTAGTGTTCATATTACACATGAGCTACTTGTTGCTCCTGAGGAACCTCCAGCAGCAACACTTGAGATTGCACGTGTAGAGATTACACCAGAGCAAATCATTGCAACTGAGGAACCTGCCGCAGGAGTACTTGAGGAAGTAAAAAGTGTAGTGATTACACCAGAGCAACAAATTATTCATGAGCAAGTTCCAGCAGCAGAACTTGAAGAGGCTGATGGTGTAGAGATTTTACCCGAGCAACAAATTGTTCCAGAGGAAGCTCCAGCTCTAGCTATTGAGGAGGTAGCTAGTGTACAGATTACACCTGAGCAACTTGTTGCTCCTGAGGCAGCTCCAGAAGCAACACTTGAGGTTGCACGTGTAGAGATTTTACCAGATCAACAAATTGTTCCTGAGCAAGCTCTAGCAGCATCACTTGAGGAGGTTTCAGGTGTAGAGATTATACCAGAGACATATATTGTTAATCAGCAAGCTTCAGCATCAGCAGTTGAGGAGGTGCCTAGCGTAGAGATTACACCAGAGTTAATTATTGCTCCTGAGGAAGCACCAGCAGCCAAAAGTGGGAAAGTTGCAAGTGTGGAGATTAAACCACAACAACTTATTGCAATTGAGGAAGCACCAGCACAAGCACTAAAGGAGGTAGCTGGTCTAGAGATAACACCAGAGCAACACATCATTTCAAAGGAAGCTCCAACTGGAGCAATTGAGGAGGTTAAAAGTGTAGAAATTATACCAGAGGAACAGATTGTTCCTGAGGAATCTCCAGCACTAGCTATTGAAGAGGTGACCAGTAAAGAGATTACACCTGAGCAACTTGTTGCTCCTGAGGAAGCTCCAGCAGCAACACTTGAGGTTGCACGTGTAGAGATTACACCAGAGCAACATATTGTTCCTGAGGAAGCTTTAGCACTTGAGGAGGTTGCTGGTGTAGAGATTTCACCACAAACTATTCCAGAGAAATCTCCAACACCAGCTATTGAGCAAGTGGCTAGTGTAGAGATTACCCCTAAGTTACTTATTGCTCCTAAGGAAGCACCAGCACAAGCACTTGAGGAGGATACATGTGCAGAGAAACAAATTGTTCCAGAGAAGCCTACAGCACCCACCATTGAGAAGGTTACAAGTTTGGAGAATATACTAGAGCAATATATTGTGCCAGAGGATCCCGCCGCAGTAGCAATTGAAGAGGTTACAAGTGTAGAGATTACACCAGAGCAACAAATTATTCATGAGCAAGTTCCAGCACCAGCACTTGAGGAGGTTGCTGGTGTAGAGATTTTACCAGAGCATCAACTTGTTTCAGAGCAAGCTCCAGCAGCAGCACTTGAGGAGGTTACAAAAATAGAGATTATACCAGAGCAACATATTGTTCCAGAGGAACCTGCCGCAGTAACACTTGAAGAGGTTACAAGTGTAGAGATTACACTAGACCAGAAAATTGTTCATGAGCAAGTTCCAGCACCAGCACTTGAGGAGGTTGCTGGTGTAGAGATTATACCAGAGCAACATATTATTCCAGAGGAACCTGCCGCAGTAGCACTTGAAGAGGTTACAAGTGTAGAGATTACACCACACCAGAAAATTGTTCATGAGCAAGTTCCAGCACCAGCACTTAAGAAGGTTGCTGGTGTAGAGATTTTACCTGATCAAGCTCCAGCAGCACTTGAGGAGGTTGCTGGCTTAGATATTTCACCAGAGCAACAAATTGTTCCAGCACTAGCTTCTGAGGAGGTGGCTAGTGTAGAGATTACCCCTAAGTTACTTATTGCTCCTAAGGAAGCACCAGCACAAGCACTTGTGGAGGATACATGTGCAGAGAAACAAATTGTTCCAGAGGAGCCTACAGCACCCACCATTGAGAAGGTTACAAGCTTGGAGATTATAGCAGAGCAACATATTGTGCCAGAGGATCCCGCCGCAATAGCACTCGAGAAAGTTACAAGTGTAGAGATAACACCAGAGCAGAAAATTGTTCATGAGCAAGTTTCAGCAGCAGCACTTGAGGAGGTTGCTTGTGTTGAGATTTTACCTGAGCAACAAATTGTTCCAGAGCAAGCTCCAGTAGCAGCAATTGAGGAGGTGACAAGTATAGAGATTATACCAGAGCAACATATTGTTCCAGAGGAACCTGCTGTAGGAGCAAGTGTAGAGATTACACCAGAGCAACAAACCGTTCCAGAGGAATCTCCAGAACTAGCTACTGAGGAGGTGGCTAGTGTAGAGATTACGCCTAAGCCAATTATTGCATCTGTGGAAACTCCACCAACAACTCTTGAGGTTTCACGTGTAGAGATTACACCAGAGCAATATATTGTTCTAGAGGAACCTTCCACAGGAGCATTTGAAGAGGTTACAACTGTAAAGATTACACCAGAGCAACATATTGTTCCTGATGAAACTCCAGCACCAGCACTTGAGGATGTTGCTAGTGCGGAGATTTCACCAGAGCAACAAATTGTTCCATCGGAAGCTCCAGCAGCAGCACTTGAGGAGGTTACAAGTTTAGATATTACACCAGAGCAACATATTGTTCCAGAGGAACCTGCTGTAGGAGCAAGTGTAGAGATTACACCAGAGCAACAAATCGTTCCAGAGGAATCTCCAGAACTAGCTACTGAGGAGGTGGCTAGTGTAGAGATTACACCTGAGCCAATTATTGCATCTGTGGAAACTCCACCAACAACTCTTGAGGTTTCACGTGTAGAGATTACACCAGAGCAATATATTGTTCTAGAGGAACCTTCCACAGGAGCATTTGAAGAGGTTACAACTGTAGAGATTACACCAGAGCAACATATTGTTCCTAACAAAGCTCCAGGACCAGCACTTGAGGATGTTGCTAGTGCGGAGATTTCACCAGAGCAACAAATTGTTCAATCGGAAGCTCCAGCAGCAGCACTTGAGGAGGTTACAAGTTTAGATATTACACCAGAGCAACATATTGTTCCAGAGGAACCTGCCGCAGGAGCACTTGAGGAGGTTTCACGTGTAGAGATTACGCCAGAACAACATATTGTTCCAGAGGAGCCTGCTACAGGAGCACTTGAAGAGGTTACAAGTGTAGAGCAACAAATTGTTCATGATCAAGTTCCAGCAGCAGCACTTGAGAAGGTTGCTGGTGTAGAAATTTTACCTGAGCAACAATTTGCTCAATCGGAAGCTCCAGCACAAGCACTTGAGAAAGAGACAAGTACAAAGACAACACCAGAGCAACAAATTGTCCATGAGCAAACTCCAGCAGCATCATTTGAGGATGTTGCTAGTGCAGAGATTTCCCCAGAGCAACAAATTATTCCAAAGGAATCTCCAGCACTAGCTATTGAGAAGGTTGTTAGTGTAGAGATTACACCTGAGCCAATTATTGCATCTGTGGAAACTCCACCAACAACTCTTGAGGTTTCACGTGTAGAGATTACCCCAGAGCAATATATTGTTCCAGAGGAGCCTGCTACAGGAGCACTTGAAGAGGTTACAACTGTAGAGATTACACCAGAGCAACATATTGTTCCTGACGAAACTCCAGCACCAGCACTTGAGGATGTTGCTAGTGCGAAGATTTCACCAGAGCAACAAATTGTTCCATCGGAAGCTCCAGCAGCAGCACTTGAGGAGGTTACAAGTTTAGATATTACACCAGAGCAACATATTGTTCCAGAGGAATCTCCAGCACCAGTTACTGAGGAGGTGGCAAGTGTAGAGATTACACCTGAGCCAATTATTGCATCTGTGGAAACTCCACCAACAACTCTTGAGGTTTCACGTGTAGAGATTACCCCAGAGCAATATATTGTTCCAGAGGAGCCTGCTACAGGAGCACTTGAAGAGGTTACAACTGTAGAGATTACACCAGAGCAACATATTGTTCCTGACGAAACTCCAGCACCAGCACTTGAGGATGTTGCTAGTGCGAAGATTTCACCAGAGCAACAAATTGTTCCATCGGAAGCTCCAGCAGCAGCACTTGAGGAGGTTACAAGTTTAGATATTACACCAGAGCAACATATTGTTCCAGAGGAATCTCCAGCACCAGTTACTGAGGAGGTGGCAAGTGTAGAGATTACACCTGAGCCAATTATTGCATCTGAGGAAGCTCCAGCAGCAACTCTTGAGGTTTCACGTGTAGAGATTACACCAGAGCAATATATTGTTCCAGAGGAGCCTGCTACAGGAGCACTTGAAGAGGTTACAAGTGTAGAGATTACACCAGAGCAACAAATAGTTCATGAACAAGTTCCAGCAGCAGCAATTGAGAAGGTTACAAGTATAGAGATTATACAAGAGCATCATATTGTTCCTGACGTAGCTCCAGCACCAGCACTTGAGGAAGTTGCCAGTGTATATATTTTACCAGAGCAAGAAATTGTTCCATCGGAAGCTCCAGCAGCAGCACTCGAGGAGGTTACAAGTTTAGATATTACACCAGAGCAACATATTGCTCCAGAGGAACCTGCCGCAGCAGCACTTGAAGAGGTTACAAGTGTAGAGATTACACAAGAGCAAGATATTGTTCCAGAGGAATCTCCAGCACCAGTTACTGAGGAGGTGGCAAGTGTAGAGATTACACCTGAGCCAATTATTGCATTTGAGGAAGCTCCAGCAGCAACTCTTGAGGTTTCACGTGTAGAGATTACACCAGACCATTATATTGTTCCAGAGGAATCTCCAGCACCAGTTACTGAGGAGGTGGCAAGTGTAGAGATTACACCTGAGCCAATTATTGCATCTGAGGAAGCTCCAGTAGCAACTCTTGAGGTTTCACGTGTAGAGATTACACCAGACCAATATATTGTTCCAGAAGAACCTGCCGCAGCAGAACTTGAAGAGGTTACAAGTGTAGAGATTACACCAGAGCAAGATATTGTTCCAGAGGAATCTCCAGCACTAGTTACTGAGGAGGTGGCTAGTGTAGAGAATACACCTGAGCCACTTGTTCCTCCTCGGGAAGCCCCAGCAGCAACACTTGAAGTTGCACGTATACAGATTACACCAGAGCAATATTATGTTTCTGACGAAGCTCCAGCACCGGCACTTAAGGAAGTTGCTAGAGTAGATATTTTACCAGAGCAACAAATTGTTCCATCGGAAGCTCCAGCAGCAGCACTTGAGGAGGTTACAAGTTTAGATATTACACCAGAGCAACATATTGTTCCAGAGAGAACTGCAGCAGTGCAACAAGTTTTTACTGATGTGATTTCAGAGCCAACGCTTGCTGCCGTTGAAAACACAGGGAAAATAGATGACGCTTCTGAAAAACCATTGCCGGAAGAGGAGTCAGCTGGAGCATTTACAAAAGAGAATTTGATAATTGAGACTGATGATGGAGCTCGCACTGATTTGCAACCGACAACAGAATCTATGAGCGATAATTGCTCTCCAGGTAAAACGTCTGAAAAGTACCTGCGAAGACAGCCGAATATAGGAGAGACAACGCCGAGCGATGGAGACTCAGCTGCGAGACCTGTGAACCTCTTAGGGACCATTTGCAAGATTTACATTAAGGACAAACGACTGTTGGCAACAATCGAAAGGCGTCGTAGACGCTCTCTAACAATGCACAAATACCTGAGTTCCTTCGATACATTTGATGATCCCCTAGATGCTATAGAATATCAAACGCAGCCCAGTCTGTTTGATGAATTAAATGCACATCAGCCTCTAGGTTTAGATTATAATAATGAGATTAATGTTCTAGAACCGACTGGGAAAGATACAACCTCGCATTTAGATTGTAATATTAATTATAACGAAACTGAAGCATTCACAACTCATGAGTCTAAGGACTTAGCTTTAGATGATTATCATGCAGATGACAGTGACGATGAGTTCTTCATCGTTGGCAGTGTGACAGAAATTGGATATAACTTTATTAACAATATTCTCTTCTCAGATCAATTGAGTTCAGACTCAAACCACAGCGCACCCTCAACCTCACACGAGACCTTTAACGGCGACTCAGACTCAGTAATCGATTATGATAATAGATACACAAGTGAAGCTCTGGATGAGCCAATCCCTAGTAGTTTGCAAGCGAATACCACAGCAAATACTAACAACACTACCACAAATACTAAAACAGTTACTAACCATAACAATAATACATTAATGTGCAATAATAATACGATACGAACCCGGCCGAATGGTAAACTAACAAATGGTTCACTAAGATGGTCTAACAAGTCAGCAAAACAAAATGGCGTTGATTATGAAAATGATGTTATTGACGTTGATGTTGATATTGATATTGATGATGATGATGTTGTACTATTGCGGCGCTTTGCCCCAGGTAACAAGCACTTATGGCCAACTCAGTCATCACTCGGTGTTTGTTGTCTCCTATTGCTCTATCTGTTCTGGCTTGCATCTAAGTGTTGTTGTCAATGTCTAGCTTAAATGTAATACCATGTCTTTAGTTCCACTTAACTTACATCTAGCTACTTTGCAGGCTCCATTGCGGAACGTGAGGTCAAGAAGTGGTATAATGCCGTCGAAATGCCAAATAATCCATATGCGCCCGAGGCACTGAAGCAGCGCATCAGCGGCGCACAGGAGCGCTTCATGGATGTGCCCAACATAAGTCCCAGTGCCGAGCAAAAGTCACTCGCGCTCCTGACCAATTCCGCCACGGAGGACAATCAGACTGCCAGCCACGTTGAAGATTACAAGCGGTAAGCTGAGATTTATATTAACTATACGAGAGGAAAAACAACGTTAAAACATAACTATATATTTCATATACAAAAAATTGTCTTGTAAGGTGCCCAAGCAACGAAAAGTTCCTTATAAAACTACCTTCCCAGACTTCAAACTGCCACAACTTTGTCAAATCTGGACCGATTGTCAATCCCGAGGCCATTTTGATCATTATTTGGCATCTAGTTTAATTCTACATCTCAAGTTTATTAAATTTTGAAAAAAAAAAATTTCGGATTTTTTTGGCGAAAAAAGCATAAGGGGGGACCCTTACCAACTTCGATTTTTCAAAAAATAGAATCTTGAAATTTTACGTTTTATTGATTGTGGGTGTCTCGATTAGTATAAAAAACTATACGAAAAGTGATTTTGTGGTGTTTCATTTTTCTGTCAAAAATCACGCCAAAAGTGACAAAAAAATTGACTTGTAAAGTGCCCAAGCAACGAAAAGTTCCTTATAAATGACCTTCCCAGACTTCAAACTGCCACAACTTTGTCAAATCTGAACCGATTGTCAATCCCGAGGCCATTTTGATCATTATTTGGCATCTACTTTAATTCTACATCTCAAGTTTATTAAATTTTGAAAAAAAAAAATTTCGGATTTTTTTGGCGAAAAAAGCATAAGGGGGGACCCTTACCAACTTCAATTTTTCAAAAAATAGAATCTTGAAATTTTACGTTTTATTGATTGTGGGTGTCTCGATTAGTATAAAAAACTATACGAAACGTGATTTTGTGGTGTTTCATTTTTCTGTCAAAAATCACGCCAAAAGTGACAAAAAAATTGACTTGTAAAGTGCCCAAGCAACGAAAAGTTCCTTATAAATGACCTTCCCAGACTTCAAACTGCCACAACTTTGTCAAATCTGAACCGATTGTCAATCCCGAGGCCATTTTGATCATTATTTGGCATCTACTTTAATTCTACATCTCAAGTTTATTAAATTTTGAAAAAAAAAAATTTCGGATTTTTTTGGCGAAAAAAGCATAAGGGGGGACCCTTACCAACTTCGATTTTTCAAAAAATAGAATCTTGAAATTTTACGTTTTATTGATTGTGGGTGTCTCAATTAGTATAAAAAACTATACGAAAAGTGATTTTGTGGTGTTTCATTTTTCTGTCAAAAATCACGCCAAAAGTGACAAAAAAATTGACTTGTAAAGTGCCCAAGCAACGAAAAGTTCCTTATAAATGACCTTCCCAGACTTCAAACTGCCACAACTTTGTCAAATCTGAACCGATTGTCAATCCCGAGGCCATTTTGATCAGTACTTGGCATCTAGTTTAATTCTACAACTCAAGTATATGAAATTTTGAAAAAAAAAAAAAAAAAATACGTTTTTTTCGATTTATGCTGGATCGGGGGAAAGTATCCAAAAAGTCAAACAATCTTTCCTTGATTATGGCATACGAGAATATTCATACTAAATTTGGTGCCTTTTGCTCTTATAACTTTCAAGTTATGTCCTAAAAAAATGCCTGTTACATACTTTTGCACATAACCATTATACCTTTTTTTCCATTTTGAATGGGATTCTATGTTCTATGGCTATAATTTTTCGAGTGGAGGTTTAAGGTTAAGACTTTCGTCAATAACTAGTATTTTAAGAGCTAATTTTTTCAGAGTGTAAACTCTAAGCACTTATCTCTCTTCTCATTTCTCGCTACAGCTACAGTCGGGACTATTACATCAACAATGCGCCTAGTCCTACGACAGGCAGAGCTGCTAGCAGCAGCTTGGAGCCCTCGAGTTGTATCCAGACCGATGAGGATATTGTGATCAATGAGGTAAATCAACAACAACAACAACAAGAACAAGAACTAGAACAACCGCATGGCCGCATTGCAAGTAGTCAAGTTGCTGACCTCTCACATTGGATGCTGTCGACGCCCGTGCGACGCAGCAGCTCGCTAAAATTCATTAACAAACGTACAAGTAATCCTTGCCCCACATTAAACGCCTGCTCAGCTGCTGCAGAGCGTCCATCCACATCGGCGTCGCACTATCGCGATTCCAGTTTAGGCCTAGATCCGGACTTTGATGACTTTGACGTACGATCACAGCGCTCCTGGCGCAGCTGCAGTCGCCAGCAGTTTAGCAGCACGTTGCCCAAGCGGCATACTCAGTCATCGCTGAGCCTGCATAGCAATGTTAGTGGCATGTCCTTTGGCTCCTCCGCTTCCAAGCGGCGTCTGAGTGGGGTTCAGGGGGGTCCTTCGGCTGCTGTTTTGACGCAGTTTGAGAAGCAGCTGCTGCATAAAGACCTGAAAAGGAATAGTTTCCGTGCCGTGTCCGCCACCTCCAAGGATTTCGTAATGAATCCACTATTCGAGAGCGAAATGCAGACCAAGAGCAGCCTGGACGATCAGGATTCGGGAGTCGATAGCTGTTTGAATGGCTTCAGCGGTGCCGATGCCAAACACAGCAACAATAGTTTACTCTTTTAGAAAACGGGGGTTTTTAATTGGTATTTATGGGGTTAATTTCGGGTTAGGTTTTAGTTGAAGTCTCTGCCAAATTAGTCAGCCAAGTTAAAAAAAACACTAGTCAGTAAAGAAAAGCCACACAAAGCAAATTAGAAAATTTCACAGCTCTCCTGCGTCTCCTGCGAAATTTGTAGAATCTCCAGCACGGGCTCGGCTTTAAAGGCAGGCAGTGCCATCTGCTTAAAGTACTACTTACTTGTACATTCCAAAATCGCACCTAGTTGCACCAAAACTTTGCATTTGATTATTTGCATTCACATATACATATATATTTTGTTTTTTTTTTTAATCTTCTTTTCCTGAGAATGTTGAGCTAGTGTTCCATCCATTTAATTGTATCCACTACTATCCAAAACAAAAGCAAACTAAATAATAATAATTTTAATGCTAATTGCTAATGCTAAAAAACAAGTATGCAGCATTTTTTGTATGTTTTAATTATGATTTTCTGCTGTTAATTTTTAAACATAACTCCTGTATGCACTTTAGTTAATTCATACATAATTAATTGCTAACTTCTTTTATAAAAACAAAACCATTACAAATAAAGCCAAAAGTTAAACAAAAACCACAAAATAAAATAAATGAAACAAATGTTTTTAGTAAAAGATGAAAAGAGCGAGGGGTGAGTACATTATAAATGCAATTAACTGAACATATCATAATCATTGTTTAATTGTGGATGTTTTACTAACAGCATTTGTTTCACTTTATGCTAAACTCAC
Source organism: Drosophila maculinotata (assembly GCA_035045305.1). Classification (NCBI taxonomy): domain Eukaryota; kingdom Metazoa; phylum Arthropoda; class Insecta; order Diptera; family Drosophilidae; genus Drosophila; species Drosophila maculinotata. Next base: position 14,260,015 of record JAWNPD010000387.1, read on the forward strand.
GTAATTGCTATATAAATTCTTTGACTCGTAGCTGTAACTAGAGCGGACTTTTTTGCATGTTGCTGCCACATATATATATATATATAATGCCAAACACACACACCACACATACTACATATACACATGAGCATCACCTAATCCTCAACAGAAATCACCAAGCATCTTGCCCTAAAGTTGAAGTGTCTAACGCTAACAATTCTTCTTTCCATATATGTTTACAATGTTTACTATATCTACCCAAAAAAAAACTAACCCAACAACATACAAAAAACAACAACAACAACAACACAACACAAATTCTACACACGCAAAAAATGTTTTATCAAAAGGCTGAAAATGCAAGCAAAACTGCAATCGAGATTCGGGATGAGAAAAGTATTTATACAGCAATGCCAGCCCAGGTGCTGGATGTGGGCAACTGCAGCTTGGAGACGCAATCGTCGAATCAATCACTGCAAACGACTAGCGATGATTCCGATACGGTGCGTGTCTACGATTTTAATAAGCAGGAGACGACAGTCATCAAGCCATCGGCAGCCAATGAGCAGCCCAGCACGTCCAGCACGTCATCTATGGAGTCTGCTTTGGGTGAAACACCCAACAGTGGCTCCTCCTCCTCCATAGATGCGTCACGGAAACGTGAACGGCCTGTGGTGCTGCAATTTGGTCCAGCCGATGCGGCGCCCAATGTCTGCTCCTCACCCACAATGACACCCACGCGTGGCTCCACGCCGCCAGCCTTTCGATTTCTGCAGCCCAAGCGTCGCCTGATCGAACCCAGTCAGGTGCTCTCCATGGACGATGATGAAGTGGTAAGTGGCAGTCACTTTACCCCTACACCCCGCAGCCGTCAATCAATCTGTGACTTTTGTTAGCCCGAACCAACCACCCCCTCCGAGAAGCCGGCTGTCGAGGATGATGTGGTGCGTGCCCTGCCCTCTGTGAAGGCTCTCGCTCAAGCCTTTCTCCTCACCAGCAAACGTACGCAGCCCGAGCGACGCTGGCGAGCAACGGTAAGTTGATTAAACCCTTTCGAGAAGGTCAAAAGCATTCAACCTTAAATATTTGGTGAATCTTGCTCTAGATTAGGCTTAATTCATATTAATATCGGATAGAAATGGATCTAAACTTTCGATTTCTGTATTTACAAAGGGCTGGGAGAAACAATCTTATCCTTTCGATTAGCGACCAACTTTTCTGGTCCCAATCGAGGTGTATGTCTATATTCCAAGTTTTAAGCCTATATCTTTAATAGTGTTAAAGGACACTATGTTCTTTTTCTGTTTACGGATCGGAGTTTTAAATTTAAATCAAATTCCTAAAATAACAATGTTTATGTTAATCTCGGCAGCGTGTCAAGCTGATGGCAGCACCAGACACCGCAGAGAAGCCATCGTCGCCGCAGACACGGAGGCAAATGCTGCAGCATGCCGTCTCCATGGCCGAGGTGGCCGATGAATCCACAATTGCCTCCGATTTGTCATCACTGGAAACGTAAGTAGTCAACATTGAGATGGAGTTGTCACTGCCATAGCTTAAACTAATTGATAATCCTGCAGAGATCCATCCATACAATCGGAGGGACAATCGATTAGCATACCTATTGCCGCGTCGGCGAGCCCAGTTCCCGTGCGCAGAGGATTCCTCAGGAGTAATATTGCTTTCTTTGAGAACTTAAAGTTTAAGTGAATATATGCAACTGAGTCCCCTTTTGGCTGTGCGGCCATTGGCTGATATTCCACGTACAAGGAATATGCACAAGAATGGCGCACAGCGAATGCATAGCCCAGAACCTGGATACCAAATCAACACCAAATATTCATCTGTGCCATGGCCTCCATTTGCATACATACATACATACATAGAAACATTGAGTATTCAGCAAAGTACTTAACCTTAATTGGACGTCCCGTGTGCGTTGATAAATGCTTTTAGTTGATATTTATTATAGCTATACACTAATATCCATGGATACTATTTATTTAATATTTTAAATATTTTATTTAGTGCTAAGATATGTATTTAGCTTTAAGCAATTCAAAAACTATTTGAACTTCTAACTGACCCGTATATCGGTATATATATAGTATATATATATCGGTTTATCTATTACTTTTCTGCTATACATAGTGTTATATCAATAAAAGCTTATAGTAAAACAAAGCGTTATACTATTTATTGTTGTTTTACGAACCATACATATAATTGGGGTAGCTAGCTATATTTGTGAGTTGAGATTTCTTTGTATAAATACATATTTAAAAAATTTGGAAGATACGCTTTAACATCATTTGAGACATATAGAGGAGACATTTACACGTTAAATATTCTGCCAAGTCTATTCAATTTGTACAAGTCACGATTGGTATAATTTTGTTTCTATTAATGTATAATTTTATAAAAAATAAATTCAATGGCTCGATTGGCTGCATTTGAAATGCGTTCGGTCAGAGCGAAAAAGGGGAGAGAGTAAAAGTTCTGGTTGCATATAACACCAAGTCGCACATTTGGAATGATGATCACAGGCAGCTGGAGCGCATCGGCTATGAGGTGTGATTGTGATGTGGATGCTCCGCCAGATAGATGACATAGACGAGCGGTATGACAACACAGAGTGCGAGTATAAATATCAGCAGGCATATCCAGGACATGTCGCAATCGGAGCCAGACCAGTCAATCGCACGCAACGAGGGACCCGGTATGGGACGCACCATCGGCGCATGTCTGTCCAACATCATATCATCCATTAAGGCCGCAGTATCGTCCAAAGGCTGCTCCATGTTGGCTGCACATAAACAAAACGAAAGACGCAATTATACAAATGAACAAAATTCTTATTATTGGACCTGCATGAATGGCCAGAATATAAGACCAGATCTAGCTCAAAAGCTGATGACATCGAAGCAGAATCGCCATTAGGCAGTCGTGGACAGTGAGGATATCATTTCTTGTGTTGTCTAATTATTTAAATATTAATTGAATGTATATTGGAAATTACATTTGTAGCTCCTAATAGTTCGTACGAATTTCAAGAACTTTTGAAAATTTGCTTAGGCTAAAATAAAAGTTGATAATACCAACAAGTACTATATATTTTGGATCATTTATTTGTAGCTAATGCCCAGCTGCAGCAATAACATTTTGAGTTTAGCTCACAGCGAGCATTGCATAGAAGAACAAATGTGTGTAGTATAAATTGTAACTTAATTGTAGGTCATATAACGCGGAGTGGCGCTGAACTTGGCATAGCTCTTGATAACCTTGTTGACAGCCTCGAGGAAGTCCTTCTCGGTGGCCACCTTGCGGCGCGCACGTATGGCAAACATGCCCGCCTCCGTGCACACAGAACGAATCTCGGCGCCCGTCGAATTTGGACAGAGACGCGCCAACAGATCAAAACGAATGTCACGCTCCACGGACATTGAGCGGGCGTGGATTTTAAAGATGTGCGAGCGACCATCCTGATCGGGCAGTCCAAACTCCACTTTACGATCCAGACGACCGGGACGCATAAGCGCCGGATCCAATGTGTCGGGTCGATTGGTGGCCATCAGGACCTTGATGTTGCCACGCGGATCGAAACCATCCAGCTGATTGATTAGCTCAAGCATAGTACGTTGCACCTCGTTGTCGCCGCCAGCGCCGTCATCAAAGCGTGCTCCGCCAATTGCATCGATTTCATCAAAGAAGATGAGACACGCCTTCTTGGAGCGGGCCATCTCAAAGAGTTCACGCACCATGCGCGCTCCCTCACCAACGTACTTTTGAACCAGCTCGGAGCCGATGACACGAATGAAGCAGGCATCTGTGCGGTTGGCCACAGCACGGGCACACAACGTTTTGCCCGTTCCGGGCGGGCCAAATAGCAACACTCCCTTGGGTGGCTCAATGCCCAAATTGACAAACTTCTCGGGATGCAGCAATGGGGTTTCTACCACCTCACGCAACTTTTCAATCTGCTCCTTGCAGCCACCCACATCACTGTAGGTGACATCCGGTTTATCCTCGACCTGCATCATTGTTACGGTGGGATCAATTTTAGGAGGCAGCGGTATGTGAATCTGATACTTGTTTCGATCCACACCCACGCGCATGCCCTCCTCAATGTCCGTAGGTGCGACGGAATCGGCCAGATCCACCACAAACTTGGCAAACTGCTTCACATTGATGATATACTTGGGATCATCTGAATCCGCATTGATAATTTTTGTGCAACGTGCCACCTGCAACGGTTGCTCATTCTGCAGTATTTGCTTATCGGCAGCCAAATCCCACAATGCTGGCGGTGCCAAACCCGTGTCGCTCTCCTTAATACCAGTGAGTTCATTAACCTGTTTAACAGCCTTTTGAATGTCCTCCTCTATGGTTTTTATGGACTTGTGATACTGACTTTGACCGTATGTCTTTAGCAGCTCGATGTCGCCTTCGTCGAGGGACTTGATCTCCTTTTCTTCCTTCTCGTCGTGCTTGACCTTGCGCTGATCATCTCCCAGATAGTCCGGCATTTTGTATTCGTTTTTTAACGCGTAAAATTAAACTCAATTTGAGTTGCTTGTGTTTTCTAGCAATTTAATGGGCGAGTGTGACCGTACTGAGAATGACTAAACAAATTGCTAGCTGCGCCCAACTTCACTGCTTACTTAACATATACTTAACATAAGCTCACACAGGGTAACTCAAGTGCACAAAGACTTTGCTTGGTTGGCTAACTCTTTACCAGCTGTTAAAATCTAACATTACAATTTTGGAACATTGAAACACAATCTCAGACTGAATGCTTAGACCTACGGCAACTATGTGAACGGAGATGTTATTTATGTAGATCTTCGAAATATTTAATTAAAGTACTAAATAAAACATAAGCAAACCATCAGATTTCTTTACTGTTTTTAAATTGAATTCTTTTTTTTGCATATTTTTGTTTTAGATAATAACAGATTTTTTGCTAGCCACCTTAAGTTTTAAATGTAAATATTGACTCACCCTCGTCATCTGGATAGCCATGTGTTCCTTCATAGAATTTGCTACCATCTCTTCTTGCTGTAGGCTGAACCTCACCAGGCACAGCACTGGATGCATTCACAGCAGCCACCAGGAGTCGCTCATCGAGCATCATGCGTGCATTTTCTAGAGGATTTCGCTCAATCGCCGGCTCCTTTTCAACATTATGCCGGGGACTGTTGTTCCCACTACGATGCACAGCGGGCAGAGCATCCACATCGATAGCTCCTCCTCCCAGCAGCACATTGTGCACGGTGACTGGAATTCGAATAATCCGGCGTGCATATATCTCATTATCCCGATCTATCTTATTCAGTCGCTTGATATCCGCCACCGAGCAGTGGAAACGCAGCGCCAGAGCCTGCAGTGTATCGCCCTCCTGTACCTTCACCTCCAGCGTGTTGTCAGAGCGCGACATTTTAGTGTGACCGTTGCTGGATCGGTTTGCCAACTGCATCATATCCACGAACTCGCTGTCTTCCATTTCCTCGGCCTGACCATTCTCCCAGTTGTACTGCTGTTGTTGGCGCCTGAAAAATCGAGCGAATCAGATTCAAGTGAATCTCGAATGGCAACTTAAAAGTCGAGATAGCGTTGACTTACACGTTACGACGCATTGCTCACAATCTGATATTATTGTCACTTGTCAAACGATATAGTGATCATAAGCAAAGTGTATAAGTTAAATTTGTATATATTTATTTATGTGAAATTTAAGATTTCGAATTGAAACATAAACACAACATACCCACGTCCAAGGCTAATAAACTTCTTATTCGCTTGACACACCCTGTGGTCTGTGTAATTCAAACAAAGAAGAAGAGCTTATATTTAACTTGCGCTTAAAAATTTTAGCGACGTATTAAAATGGCGTGCTCCGACTGCTTAAATTCGTATTTGATTTGGTTTAGTTTTATCGGATCGATTATATTGTTCATAAGGTAAATTTATTGTTTAAAATTTCTAAAGTCTGGCGAGCAACCCTGTTTATAATACCCTGGAGCTGCAAGCAAAGAGATACTGATAACGTATCTTATAAATGTACAAAAAGACTTATAAAAAACAATGAAAACACTCACGAAAAGAAATGGAAACATTTGTACATATAATTTAGACAAAATAAAACAAATAAATGACACAATTTAAAAAAAAATAAATGATTTTGAGTCGTTGAATGTGTTACATATATATATTTCAGTGCATATATAAATGGTCACAGGGTATTTCAAGTGCGTACACCCTAAACCCACGCGTTCCCACTTGTTCATAACAGCGACTAGTGCTCTTATGTTTGTTTATTAGTTTTGAGTGTAAAATGAAGATATTTGCATTTCTAAACACCCGCCCAATATTCTGGCTAAGTGTAGCTGGAACCTCGGTGGGCGGGGCGTGTTTTCTAAAGTAAGTTGATTTAGTTTTTATTTCAACAATTGCAAAATTACAAGCATACTAATTTCCGATTGAAGAGATCTTATGCAAGGCTGCAAGTTCACTAAGGAAACGGACGAAACGGGCAATGTTATGATTGTAACCGGTTCCAATACGGGCATTGGCAAGGAGACGGTTCGGGAGTTGGCCCGTCGAGGAGCAACTGTATATATGGCCTGTCGGGATATGAAGAAGTGTGAGGAGGCACGAGAAGAGATTGTGCTGGAGACACAAAACAAATTCATCTACTGTCGCGAATGTGACTTGGCTTCCCTGGACTCTATACGTAACTTTGTGGCCACGTACGTTTAGTCTTGAAATCAATTATGGTTGATATATAGAATTATGAAATCCCTACAGATTCAAGCGGGAACAGGATAAACTACATGTACTCGTCAATAATGCGGGAGTCATGAGGTGCCCACGTGCGCTGACCAAGGATGGTTTTGAGCTGCAACTGGGCGTCAATCACTTAGGTCACTTTCTACTCACCAATTTGATGGTGGACGTGCTGAAGGTAAACCTTAAGGTGCTCATAGCTCTATTAGTCATGAATTTTGTCATATCATAGAAATCGTGCCCAAGTCGTGTTGTAAATGTGTCCAGTTTAGCGCATACGCGTGGTGAAATCAACACGGCAGATTTGAACAGCGAGAAGTCCTATGACGAAGGCAAGGCCTACAATCAGAGCAAATTGGCTAATGTGCTATTTACACGGGAACTGGCCAGACGGTTGGAGGGAACTGGCGTAACTGTTAATGCTTTGCATCCTGGCATTGTGGACACCGATCTCTTCAGACATATGAGCTTCTTCACGAACTTCTTCGCAGGGTATATACATACATACAATGAAATACAATAAGAGGCTCAATTTAATATCAATCTTGTATTGCAGCTTGTTTGTCAGGCCTCTGTTTTGGCCATTCGTGAAGACGGCCAAGAACGGCGCACAAACTAGCTTGTATGTAGCACTTGATCCAGACTTGGAGAACATAACTGGTCAATACTTTAGCGACTGTCAGCTTCAGCATGTGGCAGCCGCTGCAACTGATAATCAAACAGCCAAATGGCTTTGGGCCGTTAGCGAAAAATGGACACGCACACCAACACTGGAACTGCATAAGACTCAATGATACGGAATGCGTATTTAAGATAATCTTTAAAATTTAAATACCTTAATTCGTTAGCTTGTCATTGTACATACAAATAAATATCGATAAAAGTGAACATTCATGCGTTCATTCTAGTCGTTTCTCCCTCGCGTCATCGTGAGTTTACGTTTTTATCAGTCAAATGAATTTCGACTCATACGTACTGTTATATTACGGCAGTTAGCTTAGCTTCAGTCAGTCGGCAATGAAGCGTTGTCGAAACAAGTTATAGAAATTACGTTCACTCAAAAAAATAAAATATGTGCGTTTTTGTAGATTGCCTTCTCTGCCCGTGTGTAGTCTGGCCGGCACTTTTTGGCATTGCTATCTATTTCCTTAGGTATAGTAAGCGCTAAGTGATAACATAAATATGCATTTGAATGAATTCTTAATATTTATAATCATCGTTTGCTTATCTTTCAGGGAGTATATGCAAGGTGGTCGGTTCAAAACGCCGACCAATGAAACTGGCAAGGTTGTGATTGTAACCGGATCGAATACGGGTATTGGCAAGGAGACGGTACTCGAATTGGCCCGCCGTGGAGCAACTATTTATATGGCCTGTCGGGATGCTGCTAGAGCGGAGCCAGTCCGCCTCCAAATTATAAACGAAACAAATAACAAAAACGTATTCTTCCGCGAACTGGACTTGGCCTCATTGGATTCCATTCGCAAGTTTGTTGTCGGGTGAGCATAAGATTCATTTATATAAGCTTTAGTGCAATATGTTAACTTAATTCATTCTATTTAGATTCAAAAAGGAACAAGACAAACTACACATTCTGATTAACAATGCGGGCGTAATGCGTTGTCCTCGTATGCTGACCAAGGATGGTTTTGAAATGCAGCTGGGCGTCAATCATATGGGTCATTTCTTGCTAACCAAATTGCTCCTGGACCTGCTTAAGGTAATACAGCTTGCATTATTGTTTGTGTTTGTGTATTAAATCCTCCAATATTGCTATAGAAAGGTGCGCCCAGTCGTATTGTAAACGTATCCAGCTTAGCTCATATTCGTGGTGAAATGAACATGAATGACTTGAACAGCGAGCAGTCTTATGACGAGGGCAAGGCATACAGTCAGAGCAAGTTGGCCAACATTTTGTTTACACGCGAATTGGCCAAACGCTTGGAAGGCACTGGAGTGACCGTGAATGCTCTACATCCTGGCGTTGTTGACACAGAACTCGGTCGACACATGAAGATTTTTAATAGCCTGTTTGGACGGTTAGTATTTGCCATCATTAGCTAGCAGTTGATATTATAACGAATATTTTATATTTGCAGCCTTGTTCTCAAAACTTTGTTGTGGCCACTTCTCAAGACTCCCGAAAATGGCGCTCAAACTTCTTTGTATGCAGCTCTTGACCCTAACCTGGCTAATGTAACCGGCTTGTATTTTAGCGATTGCAAAGCCAAGGCAGTCGCAGCCGCTGCCACCGATGAGAATACCGCCAAACTCCTGTGGGAGGAGAGCGAGAAGTGGACAAGTTTAAAAAAATTAGATTAGTGTTTCATATTTATTCAGTTAATATGTAGTAGTATGTAGTACGTGAATATATGTACGAAAAAAAATATTTATTTATAGTTTTTTTCCAACACTTAACAAAAAGTTAACGAAACTGGTCATCGTGAGTTTTTTTTATCAGTCAACTGATTGCATCAAAAATATATTATAGTTCAGGTAATGCTACTCTATAGCTCAGTTCATTCTTGTACACCGAGCAGTAAGCAGCCAAAAAATGTTGCCAGTTAGTGATTTCGTACCAAGCCCATTGATAACTTGGCCCATTGTAATCGGTCTTGCGGCTTTCTTTATCAGGTAAATTCGTAACAATGAATTGCATATTTCTCCTAATCGAAAAGAATACCGTAATAGGCGCTATATGCAGGGTGGACAGTTCCACAAGAAAACTGATGAAACAGGCAAGGTTGTGATCGTAACCGGTTCGAATACCGGCATTGGCAAGGAGACTGTCCTGGAGCTGGCACGACGAGGGGCAACAGTTTATATGGCCTGTCGGGATAAGAATAAAACGGAAAAGGCACGCAGGGAAATTATAGAGGAGACAAACAACAAAAACATTTTCTTTCTCGAACTGGACCTATCCTCTCTACAATCAGTGAGACAATTTGTCACCAAGTGAGTCAGCAAGTAATGAAACCGATTGTGAAAACTTTCTATTCTGGAATTATATATTAGCTTTAAGAAGGAACAGGATCAGCTGCACATTCTCATTAACAATGCCGGCATATTGCGTGGACCTCGTCGCCTTACAAAGGACGGCTTCGAGATGCAGCTGGGTGTCAACCACATGGGCCACTTTTTGCTTACCATTTTATTGCTTGATCGACTAAGGGTAAAAATAATACTTTGATGAAAATGGTGAAATAGTTTATTAGGATTGAATAATTCACAGAAATCGGCACCCAGTCGCATAGTTAATGTGTCCAGCCTTGCCCACGGCAGGGGTCAAATCAATGTTGATGATCTGAACAGCGAGAAACTTTATGACGAGGGCAAGGCGTACAGTCAGAGTAAATTGGCTAACGTAATGTTCACGCGTGAGTTGGCTAAGCGCTTGAAAGGCACTGGAGTGACCGTTCATGCTTTACATCCCGGTGTAGTGAATACGGAAATTGCTAGAAATTTGAAACTAGCACAATCGAAATTTGTACGGTGAGTAGAAAACATGTTAATCCAAGGAGGGATACGTAATCGATGACTTATCACAATATGTTTCTAGATATTTCATTAAGCCAATTTTCGTGCCATTTATAAAAACGCCCAAGTGTGGCGCACAAACCACGTTGTTTGCAGCCCTAGACCCGGACTTGGATAACGTAACCGGCCTGTACTTTAGCGACTGCAAGCCAAAGAAAGTTGCTGTCGCTGCCACTGATGAAAAAGTCATCAAATTCCTGTGGGAGGAGAGCGAGAAATGGACAGGAGCGCCAAAAGTGATTTGAGTTAGTTAGCATGGGCATTTATTTGATATAGAATAGATGCAGTGCTTGCCTAGGATTTCGCTGCTTAGGCGTAATACTTGTCCGCCGCACAAGCACTCGTTTACATTAGTGACATAAATACAAAGCATTATTAAAGCGTGTTAATATCGATTTTTGTTATAGTTATTCTCGCTAATTGCCTGTGGCTTTTGCTATTTCGCCTGCTTGGATAAAGACCCGGGAGTGAAGAGCATGTGTAGTCGGCTCCTTCTTGTCGGGCGTATTGGATACGGTGTTGACATACGTGTACTGCATATAGAAGCCCAGGGTCACATCATTGCCGGGCTGCAGCTCAGCTGCTGGGCTAAACTGCAGTCGTATTAGCACCTTGTTGCCCTTGCGCCAAACAATAAACTTGGGCTCTTCGATGGGCGCCTGTACATCCTCATCGAACTCCTTGGAATCGTCGCGTTGACTCAGCACAAACGGACTCTCGAGTGGCACCATTGATGCATTTGCCAAATCAAGCACCTCACGCTTCACTTCTCTAGTCGAATTCTGGCGCGACAAAGTAACGCCCGTGGCCTTAAGTAATGGAGATGATGTAATGGCTTCCTCCTTGATTCTGCACCCGTGTTGGAAGGCATCTGTATTGATTTGCGCATCCGGTGGTGGCGCATCCAATATGCTAATTGTCATGTCGTACATGGTGGGATTGGTGAACTTCAGGAATATCGCATTGCTCTGGCCAGGCTGCAGTGGCTGCTCACAGCGCACCATAACCACCTCGGGTACGTGATAGCTTGCGAACAGCTGTATGCGATACTTGATGGATGTGGGATGATACTCCGGCTTGATCAGATTGTGCTCGCACTGTCGGCAACGTAGCGAGCGCTTGATCCACAGCGAACGTCGCTGCGGATACAGTTTGCTCACAGCCGTGGGCTGCTCGGCCGGCTGGCTGTGCCTTTGGGCAATTGTCGTGATGTTGCGCAGATTAATGGGCTGCGTAAAGATGTCTTCGGGCAGAGGTTCTACGTCTGCAGTCGCCTCAGCGGGCGTTATATTAAGGGGCTTGGTGCTGGGCATGCTTTTCTCGGTCCAGCCGATCTGGCGTCGGATCAGTGAGACGGTCTGACCCGTGCGATCGGTCAGACTGGGAAACTTATGCTGCTTGGGTGCCTTGCGGCGCAGAAACTCCTGTTTCTCCTGCTTCTCGTGCAGCACCACCGATTGATAGTACTCCGTGAGAGTGTTGAAGCGCGCCTGATAAAGGCACTCCTTGTCCGGCCAGGTGCCCGTGGCCACGCCCTGATCCGGAATGCCAACGTCACGGGTTGTCCAGCGGCACGACAGACATGATAGATAGTACATTTTCTTTGTTGTCGGCATCGCCGATGGCTTTGGAATGGGCGCCGCATCCGACCCACTTTCACCCTGAATCTTGGGCTCCTCGGGTTTGCGCACAACGGGAACTGTGGCTGCCCGGGCGGAGAGTGTGTGCTGGCAGCAAGGACAATCGAAGCAGTTGGCACAACAGTTCTTCTTGTGGCGCGCCTCCGTCGATGGTATATTCTCCAAACAATTGGAGCAAAAGTGGGACTCAATTTCATGGCAGACGCAAAAGCCACATCTTAGCTTGGGACAGTGGCGGCAGAAGAATAGTTTATTGATCGGATTCAAAATGCCGCAAGAGCACGCGTACTTAACGGGACTTGGTTGCATGAAACTCATAATGTATTACAAATAAATTCAACACTTTTCAGACTTTCTTCCTCTTCTGCGAATGACGACAGCTCAGCTCTCAGCTGTCTAAACATGCACTACTGGTCACACCTATTTTGAACAGAACTATGTTAATAGCAAACAGAGATGCTCCTCAGTTAACAGAGATTCATTTCTGTACCTTCTGGTCACACCTATATCTGAACAGTACTATGTTAATGTTATCAGTTAACAGAGCTACAATTTAACGGGTAGTTTGGCACTATCAAGGTTTTGGCAAGGCACAAAATGTTTTAGTAATATATATGCAAAGATTTCTCAATACAGAGATTCAATTCTTGGGTAATCCTAAATATCTTAAATAATATAAATGGTTTCCATTTTTGTAAGTAACTAATGAGGCTAAAATATTAAAAGCAAATGTTCTAGAGTATTACAGTTCGACTATTTTCTAAATTTTTCAAAGATGCGTATTACTATATTAGACAATATCAAATTTGAGTATACACAGCTTTAAGTAAACAATTTGTGTAGCTTATTTATAGTACAATCTGGTTGATCGGTCATTCGACACAATGTTCGGTATTTTATTAAATAACTTTCGTTTTTTCAAGTTTTGTATACTATTGATTATTCTGTTGTCGTTTCTGATGGCCTGTGTATATTTGCCGCCATCCTTCGTGTACGAGAAGTTTTCTCCCATTGAATGCCTCAATAAACCCGATCTCTCAAGCGATCCAACTATTATTCACAATCAAGAATATGTGGGAGGAACATGTATTTTGGTGAAGGATAATGATGACTCCGATACGGTCAGCAACTTCCTATTGCCGATGGTGCGTAATCGCATGAGGTTTCACACTTGCTGGGAACAAAGTCGCATGGGCATGGTGCGTGTGGATGTGGAACATATTGGCACATATAGTTTCTCAAGACATAAAGAGCTACAATTTAACATTGCTAAGCCTTCCAACAGTAACCCGGATGTTATTGAGGAAAGGGAGCAAGCTCTAAACTGTCGCATTTTTGAAGTCGAAAAGTATCGGGCAGTATACTCCTGTGGCTATATAGCACTGCTAAGAGGATTGCAATACGGAATGTATCTGCTCAGTCTGAGTATACCGCTGAACTCGACTAATCAAGAGATTCTACAAATTCGAAACATTCATTTAGCGGTCAGACACCCAACTTTTGGCTTAGTGTTCATCATGCTGGCACTCAGGACTCTACTGTTTCCTTTGGTGCTCGCCATTAGCATCTGGCTGTGGCGTAAACTGCGCACAGTTTCGCTGCCTATGCTTCTGGCTGGTGCCTTGTGCATTATCAATGTGCCACTGGAGTACACCTTGGTGCACAGGAATGTCTTGCGATTGCTGTTTGCTGTACGCCAATGGATTTTCCAGGTCGTACTGATTTACTCCTGGCTAGTCCTGGCTGGTGGACATTGCTCCTCGAAGCATTTATGCTCGGTTCTAGCTGGCTGCCTTGCGCTCTTTGCCTTCGACATTTGTGAGCTGGTGTTGCCAATGTATTATCCATGCTGCTGGTTTATAAAACACAACGCCCTGCTGTCTCTTAGCCATGTTATACTAGCGGCCATCTTAGCCAGTATCTATTTTATTGGGCTGTGTTGCACGACTTGGAAGTCCTTGAAGAATTTAAGCTATAATGGTAAGTAACTTTTGCCAAATTTTCAAATTATATATATCAATATTCTATTATTTACCTAGATTCGAGAAGACGATATATTTTTCTTATGGTAATAACGCTTTTATGTGCAGTTATAACCGTGGTTGACTTTCTTTTGGGCCAAGTTGTTGAAAATCTTTGGAAATGGAACAGCGAAATTAAATTGCAGCGAAGTCCGCTTCAAATCATCAGTGTATATGTCATGTGGAACTTTTATATTGTAGCTTTACTAATTTGATATGCACCGGAAGTCCTTGGTAAATAAATTAAGTCTGATCAATTTGTAAAAATATATATATGCTATAAACTGTATCACATATGTATACATATTTGTGTCTATTTTATATCAAGTATACGTACATATCTATTTTATATCAAATATATTTATGTAAAATCAAATTATACATTTTACACCAAAATGCAGAATTCAATGGGTTTCCTTACAAATCAGTTTTTTGTTATACGTTATGGTTATTTATTTTAAATAACTACCCATAGAGAGTTTGCTTTTGTGTTTTTGTGTTTTTGCCTAAGTGGCCAATTAGCACTCAGTTGTTAAAGTGCTTTTATTATGCTACTTCACACGAATGCCTAGAGCACGCATCTGGATCATCTGGGTAAACAAATTATTTATTTATTTCCTACTTCATGTATTAAATGTAAACTTTAATTCTTAAAGAAACGAAATTGGTCTCAAATTACAGCAAATCATCAAGTAACAAGTAAACCCTTACATACATTCATATTTATATATCTTCATTCATATATACAAACACACGCTGCAAGCTGCTCGCTTAATGCAATTGCTGTGCTTCTTATATCATTGACCCCATACTATGTTAAGTTGAATTTTAAATACATTTTTTTTGCTAATTATTCGATTGTAATGAAATTTGTAGTATGTCAGTATAATTTATGACTAAACCAAATCTGTTATTAAATTTGTATTTACAAATATTGTAAATTACACTTTCAAACCAGATAACCCCCAAGTTTTTGCCTTAAGACTTGAGTTCCAAACTGCTTAAGAAATCTGTCAAGAGAGCTATTTCATTTTTAGTTTTCATATTTTTATTATATAATAGTTAAATCTTAGCTGATAATATAAGGTACTTGTTTGTGAGCTAATCACCATGCTACAGCTAATATTAAATAACAAAATGTATAAATATTTATATATATATATACAATAACAAACATCATCAGTCTGTAGTCTCATTTGAGCACTTGAAGTCTAACCAAAGAAGTTGGGCACAAAGAGCTTCTTGCGCTTGGTGCGTGTCTTCCTGTAGCGCACAAGTGGCGAGAATCTATAAGTGTCCGAGAGATTATCACTGCTGTACGGATTCAGACTACGCTGGCCGGAGGCACTTGTGCTGGACACGGGTGCTATGTACCCGTTATCCACATAGTAATAGCCCGTGCCTAGCTTGTCCAGCTGATCGCTCGATAGGGGCTTGCCATAGGTGAGAGCATAGGAATTTTCCGAGTCGTAACTATTGCGATCGTAACTGTTCTCGTTGCTATCCAGATCATAGTATGTGGGCTTGGCGCTGCACTGTGACACTTTGCAGACAATGATGCTGAGCAGCAGGCTCATCCAGGTGTACAATTGCTGTAAAGGTGACAAGTTTAGTTCCTGATTTGTTGTTGCAATTAAGGAATGCTTACCTTAAGTTCCATTGCTTAGCTTGAATTTGTTCAGTTTGAAATAATCCTTTAGTGAATTTCAGAATAAGATGTGTGTGCTTGGAACGTTTGCTGAGTTCGTTCTGTGTGCTTAACTCCAAAGAATTCTACCCTTATATACCAAAATTGTGCGCTGATTCGCACCTGAATGTGAAAATATGTTGATGTTGTTGTTGTTGTTGTTTTTGTTGTTGTTGTTGTTGTGGACATAGCAGACGACGCCTCACAACTTCAGCTATGACGCAATTTTTGAGCGGGGCTCATCTCTTAATTTGAGGCAGCCGCTACGAATTTAGAGTGTGGTTCCTGCGCATGCCCACCAACCAAGTCTCGACATGATTCACTTTGTGGTCAGGCTCTAATTGCCGCTTACTCTGCCGCGTGCTCGATTCTAGTTTGATTTGGAAAACTTTTAGCAATGCGGAAAGATTTGACGATTTGAAACTGATAAATGCCTCTGTCTAAGCGTTTGCTTCTGTTTTTTATTATTTGTATTTATTTATTTATGATTTATTCCAGACATTCAGAATTACTCCATTTTGAGTTCACATTACCTTTTTTATATTTGGATTAGTAAATGGCGCCTACGTTGCGGTTGTCGGCGTCTCTGCACGATATTAAGCCTCTATATATATATATAGATCTGTAAATAAATATTTAGCATGTGGTCGGTCGTAATTAAAACTAAAAATAACCGACAAATGTAAAAAGCTCAATGATTCATTCATTAATTTATTGGTTAAATATTAGAAAAGAGGGTCTGTAAATAAATATATACATATATATATACATATACATATACAGCTGGAATAATCGCCAGACATATCTGATGCGCAAGTCATTATCTTTATTTATGATTTAATTGATTTGATTATACATATATAAATATAAACATGCTAATTAAATTAAACATCGTCGGCATAAAAATAAATACTATACAAACATCACATAAACAAAAATCAACAGCGAATCTGTTTTCAACAATTTCTTTGTGGTTTCTCGTAATATTCCATGCGTCGAATGCACAACGCAATTGCAAATATTTTGGCAGTAACAAATGGAGTGTGAAAAGTTGCAAAAACAGCCCATAACATAAACATAAACAAAGTGTTTGAACTGTAAAAGCGTATTCAAGAAATATTACGTATACGCAGCGGCTGGCAGCAAAATTGGCTTACACCTGGTCAACGACATTACTATCACGTTTCATATGCACGTTTCATCCAATTAAATTTCTTCAATGCAGCCGAAACTCACACCTTCAAAAATTGAAGGTATTATTTTGAACTTGTTTCCAATTCTTCAGCTGGCTGTGCCACATTTCATACCTTCTATCTAATTAAATGCAATATTCTCTTTTGATATCTGCTGCACAGTTCAGCAAAGTTCAGTGGGTTGATGGTAAATTTCCTTAGTGCTTTGGCCCCTTTTGTTAGCCGCATGTGTCAAATGTAAACAAATAAATATAGCAGTATTTTATTATAGCACCTTTGCGTTAAATTAATTGTGCAATTTTAGTTTGACAATAAAATGTGGAAAATTTCATGTCTGCCACCTGATTTCACATTGAAAGCTATTTATTGACATGGACCTGTTTGGGAAGCTGTGAAAATAAATCGCTTTATTTGCAGGCTAAAAGGTTCCCTCCACAGTATGTGACCTGTAACGTGCAACTGGAACACCTTTCTGAGTACATATTTAAAGAATATTTCGTATAGCAAACAATATATTGCACGTCTAATTGATAAACACAATACGCTCGAAAAATTCGGAGCGTAAACACGCATTGCTGTGCAAATGCTTAGCTGGTAATCAATAATGTATATAGACATTTAACAGCGTGTTTTTATCTTTCATCTGGCGCACGATCAACACTATCCCAATCGGGTGAAGCAAGTTGTGGCGCGTTGCGCAGGACGGGGAAGGGGGCTCAAACCCAAATCTTTACCTTGCTTACAAATAAACATGTTGACCATTTCCGTATTTACAAAAATCTTATACAGCTAATAGATCTTCTTGAATTTGAATTTTATTTCACCAGTGAGCTGACCTTCTCGTGTTTTACAATTCGAGTGTTGACTGTACGCAGCTGACTAACATTCCGAAAGATATCACATGCGTTAAGCTAATTACCAGGACAGGTTGCTGCTCATAGTGCGTCATAAGCGATTTATCATTTAATTACCATTAATTTTCCCATGCCTACGTCTGTTTATATTATCAATTGAAAATACAAATTTGAAATGATAGCAATCATATCTATGTAATTGTGATAATATAACATTAAAGTTAATTTACATTTAAGGCAGTTAGCAGACAACACATTAAGGACTATTTCTTTTTTAACAATAGATGACCCTTGGGCTTTAACTTATTCTGCATAATGCGTTGCTTGTCGGCCTGGGCGTTCGTCTTAATACGCTCGTGGCGCTGTTTGGCAAATTCCAGCTCGCTGCTCAATTCCACAATTTTGGCAGCAATCTCCTGTTGCTTTGCCAGGCGCTTCTTTTGGTTAGACTGCAATACAATAAAATATACATTAGAAATGAATCTTAATCCACTTAGGTCACACCTAATAAACCCATCAGCACTATATAGATAAAAACACATCAAGTAACTATGCTCTCATTGGCGAGAAAACAAAAGGATAAACATATAAAACATATAAGCTCATGTCCAGCTCTAGCTTGAATAAAACTTTAAATGTTTAATAATTCCAACCCCATTAACTGCCTATCTAATCCCAGACCCAACTCCAAAATTTGCAAAAATATATAATACTACAAATCAGATTTATAAGACTTGTATATAATAGACTTTTGTTGTTCCTAGTGCTATAATACACCTAAGCTCGAATTTGTTTTGTTAACTTATCTATCGTTGATAATAATATTAATACTAATAAGGATCAAAAATATATTACTAATCGATGCTACTTACGCCCAGTGGGGTTGTCCTTCCATCCAGGAACGTGTAGTCGGGCAAATTGGTGAGTGGACCAAATGCATTTGGATTCTCGGGGAGTCCCTTTTCCGCTCTCCACCTCTGATCGATGTGGCGAACGGCACTAATCGTGACATTGCGCTGTGCTGTTGTTTGACAGAAAACCACTTACGTTGAATTAAAAGCACAATATGGAATATATCCCAACACTTACCGGCAATTAAACCTGAAGTTGTAATGCAAAGTTTACTTATTTGTAACATTGTTTTTTTTTAGCAAATAATAAATTCACATAACCACACTAGAGTTGCATTGAATGGTTCTATGGCGCGAACTGGTTCATTTGAGTCTGCACTCACCTCTAGCTCAGCTGTTTCATTAACAACGCTATCGATATCAGAACCTGTAACTGTTATCGGCATAGCCAACTTCACTGATAGTGAAAAATAATTAATTAATTTAACCATTTGAAAGCATTGTTGTTGAAAAGTAGGTCACATAAAAAATGTCAACCAAAACAAACACAGTCGAACGCAATGCAAATGGCAGCGTCAAATCCACAAGTTTGCGCGAAATTTGCGCCCGTGCCATAACAAAATCCGAATGGGAAGACAAGGTGAGTGGAGAGCGGAGAGTGGAGACAAAAAACAGCGCGTGTTTTTACTAAATATTTACATATTTATGCAGGACGAGTTTCTGGACGTGATTTACTGGTCGCGTCAGGTGTTTGGCATTATACTGGGCATTATCTGGGGAATTGTGCCGCTCAAAGGCTTTCTGGGCCTTGTGCTGTGAGTGCCTCTATATATAGAATTTATATTATGATTTTCACATATTTATAAACTTATATACATATATATATTTACAGATTCGCCGGCATTAGCTGCGGCGTCGTATACCTGTACGCCATCAATTTTCAGAATGTAGATGAGGATGCATTCGGCGGTGCGTGGGAGCTGGTGAAGGAGGGTTTTATGACATCGTTTGCCGGATTTTTAGTGACGTGGATTATCTTCTACACCGGCCTGCACTACGACACAATTATGGAGGGAAAGGCCTCATAATACCAGCCATATCCGCATATCCATAGAGAGATCGACGCACTGCACCCACGAAGCAATAACCAATTCCACAGTCCAAATGCAACTCAGTTTTGCAGCGCCAAAGCATAAATAAGAATTCTAACTAATTTCACTAATTTTTTGTCCGTGTAGATTGTTAAAAATTTGTAGCCAATTACGATAATTATGTATGTGTGCATTTGATTTAAATATTTACAATAATCGCCGGTTGTATTGCAATGAATTTGAGATTTTTCTGTGAAAAATACAAATCGGCAACCTGTTGAGAATGAGAAGAATAAACTGCAGAGATTAATTCCACTGTTTTTACGTTTTTTATTAAATTATTGCTCTACAGTTACAAGGTAGGTAGATCTAGTAGTCCATGGCCACAGCCGCCGGATTGGAAGTGGTGCCGTTGTGTCCATTTTGGTCCAACTCGTGCTGAAACTTGTCGGGCAGCTGACCGCTTTGCAGTATCTGTGACAGTCGCTCCACCTCCGCCAGCGAGCTGGCCCGCTTGATCGCCTCTCGTATCCGCTGCATATCTTCCGGATTGGCGAACTTTCCACCCTCGGCAGCCGCCTTCCCATTGGTTGCCTCTGCAGCCAAAGCGGCAGCGGCGCTCAGTTTGGACTTTTTGGTCACTTCCTTGAGCATATCCTTGCCCTGTTTGCTCTTGAAGAACTCCTGCGCCAGCTGCCTGTCTTTCTGCTTAATCTTTCGAAAGTCCAGCAGACGCAATTGTGGAAACTTGAAAGCCATATACTCGCGATAGTTGGGCTTTGTGGACACCGGATTGATCAGCAGACATATTGTATCCAGTTTCTTGAATCCCGCTAAGGGCTCTAAGTCGCTCAACTCCTGCAAATTGTTTCCGGTGAGGATAATGGAGTTAAGATTGGGAATGACTTCCTCCAGATTATCGCTTATGCGCAAAATTCGATTGTTGTTTAGGAGCAGGCACTTGAGCCGCGGCAGATGTGGCAGATTGTCCAGTTTGCGCAGATCATTATCCGATAAATCAATAGTATCAAACTGATCCAAAGTGGCTCCCAAATTTTCAATCTGTGGAATTTTGTAGCCGCGCAAATCGAGTTCCCTCTCCCGGCATGGGTTTATGTATTGCATCGACTGATTAATCAGATCGGGCGTTAGCTTAACCATTTCGAAAAGGCAGTTATATAGCTAATTCTAACAATATCTTATGAATTCTTATAAATTTGACTTAATTCACAAAAATATTGCCAAAGCCGACGCGAGTTTGCGTTTTAGTGTGACCACAACTTGCAAATGAAAAAATGCCAAAAACCATAATGTCGACTGCATTAAATATCGGATATCGGTCAAGCCAGTGCTGCATAGGGCCTACACCTTTAACTGATATTTCAAAGTTGGTAATTTTTAATTTCAATACATTAAAAAAAAGTCAGAGTGCTAAAACTTTAATGACTACGTTACGATTTAGTGCAACCACAATCTGCAAACGATAAAAAAAATACTGAAGGCTACAATTTTGATTGCAATAACAATCGCTTTGTTATCACACAAGCCAGTGATGATGTTTAAAAGTGAAACATATAGTTGGACATTTTTGATTTGATTTTATTTTGAATTTTAATACATTACAATAAAATTGCAAGAGTGCTTAAACTTTAATGAACACGTTACAATTATTCGTTTTTTGTATTTCTTTTTGTTGGTTTGTTGTCTTTGAATTGAAATGGCAAACTACATATTTGAGCCAACTATGGGGGAAACTCGTCAACACTCTAAACTTGAAATGTGTTGGTGGTTCGGTGGTGGTGGACTAGGTGTAAATGTTCTTAATAAACATGGTTTGTAGTATAATTACGTGCAAACTACAAGTGTTCATATTGCTTTAAATTGAAATCTTTCGAGTTACAAGACAAATGTAGTTTTACTGTAATTTATTAAATGCATTTTTAGTAATTTTTTGTTTGCCTAGTTGCTTAGCGTAAATTTGTTAACTTTGTAAAAATTAAATAAAAATATAAATCGATAAACAGATTGTCGTTTATATTTATTTGTATATAGTACCAAGTAAATGGAAATAATGTTGAAAATAAAAACGATAAATACACATATTTGGAAGCAGTTATAAAAAATATTATATTTCATTTAAATTTGTTTATTTAATTTGTTTAGGCCATTAAAGTAGTTTGTTTTTTTATGCACGCAATCGATTTACATATATATCATAATATTCATTGCGCTCTCTTCGTTAGTTACTTAATGTTTTTTTTGTTTTTCTTTTCAATAGATACATTGAAAAATAGATTAGTTTTGTTGTATATAATTGGCACTTAAATCATTTAAAATACATAAAAATATAGTACATAAAAACGTTGTTTTTTTGTTGTTTATAAATATGCAAAAGTTATTTTGGGTAAAAAGTAAAAAATAAATAAATCACGTTCATTCAAAAAATTGCCAAAGAGTTAAAAACAATACACACGCGCGCGCCATTGCACATAAATAAAAATGTTCAGTACGAATTAGTTGCAACCTTTCCACAATTATCAATTATCAATTACCATTATCATTAGCATTATCATTATTATCATACTTAAAGTTTGCATTTTTTTTAAATGTTCTTTGGGGACGAGTTGAGGGGCGGAGGAAAGGAATGTTGAGTTGAGCATATATATAATAGACAATTTATAAATCAACGACATCCTCCTTCGTATAGGGCGACTCTCTAGACGTGCGTCTCGTCGAGGTGCGCTGCAGGCCTTCAACTAATGTCTCCTGTTGATTAAAATTGGAATTTTTATATATACATATGTACACGAAACTACAGTTAAGCATTTTGGCATGCACATACAAATGAGAAAACAACTTAGAAACAATTATATATAAAACACACACATTAATTGATGAGCACCAAAAACAACAACATTAAAGCCACAATAAATTTAAAAGGAATGTTTTTTTTTTTGATGATTTGAGATGCCAGGCAGAAAGCATAAACAGAGAGTTCCAGTGTTCCACTCAAACCTCAAATAGCGTTGAGATCTCTTTGCCTGCAATCCGCTTCACATTGCTCTCCGCACAGCTGCTCGCCTTGGACGACAGCTGGCCGTTGCGCATGCTCAGAATCTCATTGCTGATGAGACTGGCACAGGCTATGGCATGATCCGTGCTCCTGGAGCTGCTGCTGCCATGTTCCGTGATGATGGTTTTGCTGAGCGTCTCTTGTGTCTCGCTGTTTGTGCTGCTCGTGCTGATGATCTTTGAGCGCGACTGATTGTTTAATACTGTTGTTGTTGTCGTCGTTGTTGTTGTCATTGAGTTGTTGCTGTTGTTGCTGCTGCTGCTGATGCTGCCATTGCTGGCGTTGCTCGTGCGATTGACTGAAGATTGACTCAATATGGTTCTGGGCATAATGGGCGGCTTGAGGGGCAACTCTTTTTTTTATACAAAACGATAACGAGTACAACAAATCATAATATGAAAGTAAATAAAATACAAAACAATAAAGTATATATCAACTTGCAATAACTACAAATCTAAGTGCGGTTGCTCTACGGGCAGGCAGGCAAGCATGCAATTCATTCGTTTCGCATGCACTTGCTTTTTACTTACCCAAACGACTGAGTCCGGCGGCCAGCTCCCGCACCGATTTCTTTTCCAGTGAAGCTCCTGCAACAGGACACAAGACGTGAGTAAAGGCAATCAATTGTAATTAAGGGCACTCACCTGACGCAATGCCCACAATGCTGCCACCGCCGCCCGCTGATAGGGTAATGCCCGGAGTTATTCCAACACTTTGGCCAAAAGGCAGCACCTCCACATCTAAAACGAGTAGTAGTATTAGTCAAAAGTCAAGGAGCAACAGCTGCTCTGCAAGAGCCTAACAAGATTTTAGTATATTTTAATAGGTGCCTCGTACCTTCCTCCAGCATATCGGGTGTTGTTTTGGTCGAATCGATGCAGCCATTTCCCGTGAGAAGTTCGCTGGTGGTCTTCGGCTCGCTGCCCACCACAGACCAGGGACGCGGCTTCTGGAGCGCGATGGGAGTGCGCAGAATACCGTTGCCTGTTTTGACTAAAAGGCTGCCATCGTTGCCGACCGCGGCGCTGATGCCTAACCCTGTGGCATGACTCTTGATGGAGTCGCTGCTGGGCGAGCGCATTCTATCATCTCGATTGCCCGCCTTCAGCAGACCACCGCTCGGCACTGGAATTGCAATCTCCTCGTTTCCCAACCCGCCTCCCTCGGTGCGCATTTTCACCAGCGGCGATTTGCGACCCACCAACGGTGAATATTTCTCCAGATTGTCCGTGGAGCGCGAACGCGTTGCCCACGATGCACCTGCAAGCAAAAAAACAAAAGTTACAATTTTAATTTAAATATTCACTCAAAGGACTTACTTTTGAGCAATGGCGACTGGCGCTCCAGTTTGATGGGACGGCGCTCCTCCATTATGGGCGTCGTCTCCTCGGAGGTCATGTGTCCATTGCCATCGCGACTCATCGTCGGGCTGTCGACAAACGAGAGCGAGCTGCACTCCTCGGACGTGGGCGAAACAAGGGGCGTCAGGGTTGTGGGCGTCACGGAGCCGGGTCTAAAGAAGTGCTCCAGACCATCGCCAATGTCGCGGCCAGCGAAGGCGGCGCATTCGGCATTAACCAGCGGTCGTGTGGGTGCTCGCGTCTTGGCCCGCTTGGGGCGACCCTTGACCAGATGCTGCAGCTGAAACGAGGCGCTGGGTAGCTCGGTGATCGAGTCACAGCCCTCATCGACGATGCTATCATCCATGGCCGCCAGGCTGTCGCTCAAATTGACAGCGTTGCCGGCAGCGAAGGCGCCAGCAGCAACGGCAGCGGCGCGGGTCGACAGCTGTGAGGTGGAGCGATGCGAGGAGGGCGACTCCAGCAGATCGGGTATGTGGCTCAGGCTGAGATTCTCCACGACCGACTGGGGACGCACCTTGCGGGCAACCGAGCGACGCTTTGTTGGCAAATGCGGTGTGGCCTGCACGAAGGGAAAGGGGAATCAGTCATTAACATTATTTTTATATATAAATAAAATATATATTATTGGTAGGTTAATTTTTGTTCATGAGATTTGCATGTGTGAAATGTGATGAGAGCGGGAATCGGGTCAACTTTTGGTCTGAAGAAATTACAAATAAATAGCTACGATTACAACTAAAACATAGACATATAGACATAGAGCGATAGAGCGATAGATCGATAGAGAGAGAGACCAGGAAATGGGCAGAGTGTACTTACAGTAAACGCTCGAAATGAATTGAAAATATTAATTATTTTAAAGTGTTATAATTTCTAAAAGTATAAATTAATGTGATGAATATATAATTTGCGAAAACCTTTGGAAACTAGTAAATATAAAACATTAAAAATAAAATATAATGGATTTTAAATTTTGTAATTATAGTCACTAAAAATTTGTTAAAGATACGAATGAATATGAAAAATGTATAAAACCGATGTGTTTTCATTTTCGAACGATCACCATATAGGATTATTATAGAGGGGTATATAGAATTCACAGTTTACATAGATTTCTAGTTATAGTATGGATAGTTATAAGAGAACAAGACATTTTAAAAACTACTTACAAGGTTCAGATATTCCAATTTCTTTAAGTTTTTGTGATATATTTTTTTTTTTTTTTGTATGTAAATGAGTTGGAGATAAGGTTTTAATATATGTATATATATTTGATGTATATAATGTTTATAGCGTATAAAGTAGAGTTGTATTTTGTCGTATTTTTGTTGTAGTTGTTGTTGTTGTGATTGTTGTTTGTATTGATGAATTGTTTGGATGGTACAAGGATACACGAGAAGAACACGAAAGATAAAAATAATGAGCTTCGTTTTTTAGCATATATTCACATAAGATTATTTTTATTAAAGCGACGTTAAATGTATGTATGTATGTGTACGAATGTGTAGGTGTGTGTTTATGTGTATGTGTGTGTGTATGTGTGCTAAGCTTATGTGGAATTTTGCTTATATATATGATATATAAGAGACTTATTTGTTTTTATACACAACATTCTAATGTTTTGTGATAAGTGTGCGGGAGTATTTGTGATTAATTTGCCACTACTCGCATATGGTATATATTACTATTAATATACATATAATCCTTTCATTGTTTTTGTGGTTTCTTATGTATTTTTTTTGGATTTGTAGACTACTGCATCCACTTGGGTAGTGAGAGATTTTCAACACTTACAGTGGGCGATTCCAGGCCCAGTTTGGGCAAAACAGAGCCACGTCCGCCGGGTCGTATGATCAATCCTTCAGCTTCCTAGAGGAGAAACAAACAAGGGCGTTAGTACGTAAATATGTATATCTATCTACTATATTGTATATTTAATGGAATGCCTGCCTTGCGCCCGATAACAGAACGTTAGCAATCACAAAACTGGAATGCTCCAACTTCTGTGTGTTTGGCACGCATAATGAAAGCAGAAGTTTTTTGGTGGGTAGTCTTAAGTCCATGACATCACATTTGTTATTAAATATATAACGAAATCAATGATAAGACTCCCTTGTGCTCCCTTTTGTTCGATATGCGTTATCGATTATTGATTGTTATTGTTACTCTTATTGTATGTTGCTTACATGACTGGATCGACTGCGGACAATGTCCGGCGTCTGCGGCTCGTCCAGCAGCACCGATGGCGACTCCGATATGCCCAGACCTCGACGATAGCGTGTTAATGCCTCCAGCACCTCATCTGTGGCACGATCCGATATAGCAGCAGCCAGCGATTGCTCAATTTCACTGCAAGCGAGAGAGAGAGAAAGAGAACGCAATAGTAAACATTAGAAGGGCGGCTGTTTATGCTGTTTATGGTAATCTGTCGTCTACTTCTTGTCTGTGGTTGTCTCGGTCTCGCACTCCTGCTCCTCATCGGGACACTTGAGGTAGACGGGCCGACTGAGGCCGCTCTCACCGGCGCCTGAGCTGCTGACAAAGCAGCAGCACAAAGTGCGCATCAGGCCCATTTCGGCAAACAGCTGTCAGTGCGCACAAATAACAAAATATAAAACTAAACACTGGGAACTGTCACAAACTTAACGGCTCACAAACTGACAATGAATTCGCCTGCGTTGCCTCAGTTGCCGCAAAAGCTATTAAAACACACACGCACACGCACACACCCACACACTCCACTAGTATATTTTATGTAAGTTTTTAGGCTACTGGCAGCCGTTTGGGCTTTTGAATCGAAATGCATTCAGCTGTTAAGTTATTTGTTGTTTGCTTAATCTTATCTGTGCGTTTACACACACATACAAATAAAGAGCGAGCGCGGAAGCAAAATACTTTACTATATGTGCGTGTGTGATTGTGTGGGTGAGAGCGAAAGAGAGCGCCCGCCAGTGCGCGCATCTCAGCATATTGTTGAAAACAACAAATTTGCAAGCTCAGCTGTTAGAGAGGAGGCGAGAGCTTATTGAAAACAGCTTTTTTTTTTAATGCACTGATCAGCAGAAGCTTGGAAACTGGAAATCAAACAGTGAGAGGCAAAAGCTGGCATTGTTATCAAAGTGTGTCATGAGTTAATTGGTTTTTTTTTTTTATATATTTATATTTTTCTTTTCGGGTATGGAGTCCTTTTATACAAGCCAAGTTTTGTCACGACCCAGTGTGCTGCTACCAAAAAGAATTCCAGAGACATTGCTAAAAACGCTAAAAAGCACTCTATTCAAATTTTATATAAAAAAATTTACAAATTTAAATTTAAAATTTCTGAGCTGTTGACACACCTTAAAATGAAAACAAATTGTATAAAACAGAGTTCTGTGTTTATATGTATTTTTAATATAACAATTTCAAAGCACTCTATATAAGAAAAAAAAAATAATAGTATATATTTTTTAGTTTTCCAAGTTGTAGCTATGCGTAATATCTATTTACTTGCCAAACTTCAATGTCAAATTCATGCAAACTGATTCACAACTTTTTGCACATCACTAAAAGCACAGTGTTTGCTTGCATGTGTGCGTGTGTATGTGTGTGTATCTGTGTGTTCAGCTTCATTTGATCAACGCGACGTTTTGTCTGTCTCAGTCCCCTGCCTGAGTCACCCGCTAACTCTCTGCTCTCCCTCCCTCTCCCTCTCTCTCTCTCTCTCTCCATCTCTCTCTTGCTGTTACTCACCCAACTTTATTCATAATCTCACTGCCGGCATTATTCAGCAGGCAATTCTGTAGAAAATCTTCGGGTATTTGCATACGATCGTTGAGTGCTTTACGCAAATCTTGTATAACAATTTGATTGCCCAGCGTTTTGGGGCACTGTTCGATGCCGGTGCGTATCATAGTCTCCAGTGTCTCCTCCAGATAGCTTTTGATCGTATAGCTCAGTTCGCTGGCGACGCGGGTCAACTTCATCTCGATGGGATGGGCATCGTTGCGTACGGCCTCCTGCAACTTGGGCATCAGCTGTTTGCAGTTCTCCGCATCGGTGATGAGACGCTGCACCGCGGACACGTTATCCCCACCACCTTTGGCTATGGATATGGTGTCCTGTGTCTCGGCCACCAGCTTATCGACCAGCTGGTGCGTGGATGAGAGCATAAAGCCATGCTGCAGCCTAAATCCATGGCCATTGGCACGCTTCAATCCGTTGCAGTTGCGCTGCAGCAGCTCCTGCATTTTCCGCATTACGGTATCCGTTTTATCCGGATGAGCCTTCAGATGCGGCGCAATATCAAAGATGGGGAACGGTATGGTTCTCATGCTGTGATTATGCTCCAGCGCATAAACAATATCCGCATATCCCTGCAGCGTCACGCTGTTCTTGTCCAAGTAAATGGTGCGCAGGCGATTGTTAATCTGGAGTGCCTTGGCCAACAGGCGGGCACCCACATCGCCCATGTAGTTGCCGCTAATGTCCAGCTTTTGCAGGCTCTGATTGCTGCCCAGGGCATTGATGAAATCGTGCAGATCGTGCTTGAGCTTATTCTCCGAAATGACCAGCTCGACCAGCGGAAAGTCATCCTTCTGTATCAGATTGACCAGTGCGTCCATGACGGTGGGTATATGCTTGGGCTTCATGCCCGTCAAGCAGCGGCACAGATGCAGTGTGCGTATCGAGGGATTCTTTGAGATGGCCGTCAGTACGGGTGCCAGCTCTGCATCCAAATCTATCATACAAATGAAATATTGTTAATAACCTAACATAACATAATTATAAATCTTCACAAGTTACGCACTATTGTCGCTGATATCGAGGCTCTGGAGGACGCGCACACCATGTATGCAGGACTCGAGCACATGGGCGCCTTGGGTGCCCAGCGTATTGCCACTGAGATCGAGATGCAGGCCGGCCGTCGACTCATTGCAGGCCAGGCCCAGCAATAGATTCTTAAGCGCCTCCATTGGCAGCTTACAGCCGGCTATGTTCAGATGCTTCAAGCTCAAGGTGCTGGTAAAGAACTGCTTGAACGATGGCGGTATCTCTTTGCCCTTCTTCGTGCTGAACGAGTTGTGCGAGACATCCAAGTGCGACAAGTGCGTGGCACAGCCGCGCAACAGAGCTCCAAACAACTGTAAATAATAAAAGGACAATAGTTAAGCATAGTTCAAATAAACATTCAACTGTGTAATTGAAATATTCTCCAAAAAATTAACAAAAAAGCCTTTGGATTGAAAATCACCTCAGTTTTGACAAAGTTATGTGAGTTGGAAGTCTTGAAACGTTATTTAAAGGTCATTTAGGGTATCTCCTAGTCGGGCAGTCTCGACTAGACCACTCTTACTTGTTTGTTAAACAGTTGCGTTTACATTTAGAAATATTTGATTATGAAATACAAAACTCTTGCTTACATTTTCCAGCGTAATATCAGTCGATGCCAGATCCAGATGCTCCAACACATTGGGTTGCGCCAGAAAGTTGTGCAGATTCTAGAAGCAAAGGCATAGAAAATTAAATAAATGTTAATTGAAAATATGTCGCATTTTACTCACGGTTATGTCATCCTTGAGACTATTGCCACTCAGATCCAGATGGGTGAGCGAATTGGAAATACTTTGATTGAGCGACAGCGAGTGCGACATCTGATTAACACCCTTCGAGGTGAGGCCGCAGTGGGACAGGGCCAATTTGCACAGACCCTTCGATACCTTGGCTATGGGACCAGCTAGGTGTATAGCGCCTGATTGAATGGAAGAAGCTCACATGAGAATTGTGTATTGGTTTGAATAAACATTAATTAAAGCAGAAAATTATCGAATTGAAATTTGCAAGCTGCGTGTGCTTTTGCCAATAGTTTGTGAATTTAAAC
Source organism: Drosophila maculinotata (assembly GCA_035045305.1). Classification (NCBI taxonomy): domain Eukaryota; kingdom Metazoa; phylum Arthropoda; class Insecta; order Diptera; family Drosophilidae; genus Drosophila; species Drosophila maculinotata. The sequence continues at coordinate 14,289,954 of JAWNPD010000387.1, forward strand.
ATATGTACATAGAGAGCAAAAGGCGTGAGGCAAGCGGTGCGGCGAATATATAAGAATATTTCATGAATTTACTTGAGTGGCCTTAACTGGGAATCAAAAGATTGACAAATCAAAGTGGTATTATCCAGAATTACAATGATAAAGCTATTATGATTATAGAGAATGATTTTGAGTGTATGGAATTAACATAAAAGTTAAAGTCGTGATATTATTTTGATATAACTATTAAAATTAAAAGTTAGCTTTATAATTCAACAAAGAATATACACTGAAAACATGTATGTCCTTATCAAAATAGGTTAATATATTACAATGTCAGTTCCCAAAGGCCACACAAGCTAGAAAATCATATCGTATTTTGATGAAATGAACAGCCTATAGCAATAACGATAACGATAACGATAACAATAACAACAATGCATAATAAATGTAATTGTAATTGAATTACAATCTTAAAGAATTATTTTGTTTGTTTAGCTAAGTACAAAAAAAATGAGTGTCATATGGGTTGTGCAAACCTTGTACAATCTTTCCAAGAAGGGCGCACAATGAGCTTGCTCCTACATGTGACAAATGACACGATAAACGCGACAAGAACAACAACAAATATACAATATATCGTATTTAAAGTACAAACACAAAAAGAAGAGTCAACAATAATTGTTAATTGTTAGGGAGGAAAAGAGAAACGCATTAAATTGGATTAATTGGATTACAAAATCACGAGACGAGTACAAAATGCAACTAATTGCCATTGGGACGGATTTACTCCTTAAGTTAGAGATTATTGCCTGTCGCTTTTAGTGTATACACACCTTTATCCTCGATTATGTTGTGACTCAGATCGATGGTACGTATCGCTGGACTGCTGTTCGTAATCACAGATATCGATAGCTTATTCAAGAAATCCCATCTGCAATCAGACAAATAGGAATACAATTAGTTTCTCAGATGTGTTGGGTGCATTTAAAACGTACCTTAAGCCTAAGGCCTCCAGATGCAGCTCCTCCAGCCACATAGAACGCTTGAGCACGTGCAGTATGCGTTCCAGCGTCTCGTTCGAGAGACGCATATGTGCCGCCTTTAGACCACGAAAAAACGTATTATACTCCAGAGCCGAAACAATGGCCATCAAGTCTCTGTAAAAAGTGGTTGCAATGAGGAATAACATTTAGTTCGTGTCAACTTTAGTGAGTACTCACTTGGGTTCCAGGTGATCGAAATCGCGCAGGTTGAGCAGGCGTGTGTCGTGCGACAAGTAAATGGTATCCACATCCCAGGCAACCTCCTCGCGATAGGGCACACCATGAAAGTCGCACATGCAGGCATATTGGGCACTGAAACCGCCGCAAGGACCAACATTGCGTGGATCCGTGGGACGTAATTCCTCCGAGAATATAGTCTCCCGCTCCGGTGGTTGTATGTCGATCTGCAAGAAAATAACAACAAATGGTAAGTAAATGAAGGTTACATCAAAGACTGGGCTAACGCGGCGTATGTGTAATTTTTCAAGTTTAAGGCGTCTGGCCAAAAGGCGTCAAGAGCGCAGTTAACACTTCACACTAAACAGCAGGGCAAGTCGCGTGCCTTACGGCAATTATGCGACTATCATTTTGTGTTGGTCGTGAGCTGTTGTTGTTGCTGTTAATGCTATTGTTGCCAACTGCTCTAGACACGCCCAAGACAAAAGTGTTGCTCGGTGGCTCATGCAAATGTAAAGTTTACAACGGCAACAACAACAGCAACAACCACCGCAGAGCAGACAATGTGGGCGCTGTGATGAGTCAAGAGATTTGCATAAATGCAGGCAGCATAATTTAACACACTAACAACAACTTGAAGCCATTTTAAATGCATTGAATTATTAGGTTCAAGTAGCAGCTGCAGCAGCAACGAATTTAAGTCCCAAAAAGCTTAATTGAGACAACAATAAACAGCGGCTGTGTGTGTGTGTGTGCGTGGGTGGGTGTAGAAAATGTGTGGGCATCTATTTGAAAGGGGCATCAACATCTTTCAAATACAATTTAATAAAATTATACATAAATTGTCTTCTCCTTGACTCAAAACTACTATTACTATATCCCCATTTACCCCATTTACACGCTAAAGCTTTTTGCTATTTTATGAATATAATCTTGAATGAAGATTCTTGATTATAGACTTGTTTTGGTATGATATATATTTATGAATTAATTTTTTAGTTTTTTTTTTTGAATGGTTTTTACTGAAACGTTTTTTTATACAATTGAAAATCTTCATATTTCACATTTTAATAAAAAGATTTTAAATTTTGAATCAAAGCTAATGTCAAACAGTGATCTTTTAAGCCTAAAAATATAGATAAATCTACAGCGTAGATTTGTGACACACTCTCATTTTGTTAATTGTACAATAAAAGAAATGTTTAATGTATGCAATTTATCAATTGATGTGTCAAAAGCTAAGTATGGGGCGAATGAATGCCATTGTACGTTAAAAATTAAATTAAGCTTTAATTAAAGCTAAATTCTGAGTCAGTTGAATGTTTTACACACACACACACACACACAGTCACAGTCGGATCGCGCACCCAGAACAAAGCTACACAACATAAACCAATTAATCAGCAAGTGAAAAATTTGTATCGAACAATTTAGCAACAATTATTTTTGCACAAAAATAGTTTCTTACTTTGACTTATTGAACTTTACGCGCATAAATTGCAAAATTAAACTTATTACAGATTAATAATCATAAACCAAATAAATAACTAAAAAAAACTATAAATATCAGCAATTGCTTACATTTTAGCTATGGTTCGATGAGTCATTTACTTTTATATTTAATGCGAATTACTCTGTATATAGAAACTAGAAACGAAAACTATTTCTATGAAAAATCGTACACCGTAAGCACTGGCTAAATAAACAAAATAATAAAAAAAGAAACACTTAAAACTTCTCACTTAACTTGCAGTTATTGCTTGTGAACTTTTTCTTACACACATTTCTTTCGGCGACTTAGTTACGGTGAAATGTAGTATGGAAAGTTTTCATGTCTTAAAAGTATAAAAACTTTTATTGTCTTCTGATGTGGATGTTTTTTTTTAAAAGTACGTCGCATATTTTAAAGCTTAAAGCTTAAAGTTTTAGTTGATTATCGGTTGAAATCTTTTCACCTTTCTAGTTTTAACTCAATTTACCAATTCTACGGTAATAGATGATAGAATTGCGTGTCTAGTTGAACTGTACTTGCCTTTTTAATGATGTATTTGAGAGGAACTGTTGGAAATATGTGCTTAATGGCCGAGGCTAAATCGGTTAAAATGACATCAGCGTTCTGTAGATTAAAAACAATATGATGATTATACAACAAAATTTGATAGGTATAATAAGTAGTAATAAATTGAATTTGTGCGCTGCATACCGAGCTGAAATTGCCCGCATCGCCGGTTGTGGCAAATGAATATGGCCGATCGCTGGTGATTATTGAGAAATGTGTTGACTTTTTGCTCTCAACGCCCACAATGTCCAAATAATGGAAATGGCACTCGATCTGTGAATAAAGTGCAATGGATAATATGAAAAAATTAAGGATCTTGAATAGTAATTAATATGCTTTACGCTAATTACCTTTGTGGGCACTTTGGCGCTGAGCAAATAAATGCGAACGGGCGTAAAAACCTGTACAGAAAAAAGTTGTATATTAGAAAAGTGTTCATTGAGTCAAGTGAAAAGTAGGGTAGGGTAGGGTAGGTTAGGGGTGGGGGGTGTTAGGCTTTGGCTGACTGCAATTTCGTGGCAATACTGAAAGTTAGTCAAACGTGGAGTGCAATGATGTAAGTTGCCTCACAATGCCAGTCAAAAGTGCAAAAGGGGTCAAGGGGCAGGGGTAGTTGTAGTGGCAGGGCTAGGGGTAGCACGTTGCATAACTCAATTTACTTTGCCTGCAAACGAAAACTTTTGCAGCACTTAATTGGAAATCAAAGTGCGTTTTCTAATTCATTTAGCCACTTAGAACTATGCTAGGAACTGCAAAGGAAAGAGGACTGAAGAGGGAGTAGGCAGGGGCTAGGGGGTGCTAAGTAGCCATCGTCGGCTCTGGTAATTGGACACTTTGTCTCAGTGACTACATAAGCGGCTTTTTCTTCAGCTCGGCCCCCGAACAAATCAATTTTCCAGTCATGTGACTTTTAATGCTTAAAAGCGAAGCGACAAATTAGCATTGTCCGAAGGTGGAGGTTCAAAATGCCGCTAAGTATGCTATAAAATATCAATTACATTTAGAGCTATGTGACCTCAGACCTAGAAGCTCAAGTCTGGGGGAAAGGGGAACGGACAGAAAAGCTAATCAGAAAGTTGCCAAAGTACTTTGAATACTTATTGCGGGCAAAAGTGTTCGATTTTAATTTAAGTTTTGAGGCGAGTGATATAAACGCAATATCGAAGCGCTGAAAGCTAGGCTGCCCAGTTAATAGACAGCTAGGTACATGGATGAGAAGACAGGGGGAGAGAGGCAGAGAGAGAGAGAGAGAGGTGGTAATAGTGGAATGTCAGGTGAATGCACAATTGAAATGAAAGTGTTGCATAACAACTATTTAACACTCTTAGCATTTGCACCTTACTGTCGAACAATCAGAGAAAAAATAAAGAAAAATATATATGTAGGTTTTATCATTCAATTTTAGGCGAAAATGAAATTTGTGAATCTGCAGATACTGATTTAGAATATAATTATTATATATTAGGCCTCTCTCACTATATTATAAACTTTGCAGTTAGTGGTTGATGTTTTGTGAAGCTTTCATTTATTATTAGAAGCTTTTGAATCGGTAGATATTGTTATGGTACATATGTATCTATTCTAAGCTTAAAAGCACTCAATTGCCAAAAGCTTGATCAAACTTTAAAAAACATAAAAAATATTTGTAAAAAACAATTTAAAAATATGCTTTATTAAAAGCATATTTTTATGCAATTCTCAGAATCGGTAGATTATGAATGCGTACCCTGAGCTTTAAAGCTTTAGAATGCAAATTATGTTCTAAAAGTTGAATAACCCCACCGTACTAAAATAAAAACTGAGTGTAATAAAAATTTGACTGCAGGAAAGTATAAAAGTAAGCACTAATTTTAATATACCCAGTGGTGCCCCGTCGCAATTACAGGGCATCATCATTTGAATGCAATTTGGAATGGAATGGAGTGGGGAATGGGGCATGGGGCATGGGGAATGGCAGCCGCAAGCGAGTCATCCTAGCGTGCAATTTCATATACAAATTGGAGTGCTCGAGACTGGTCCAGAGTCGTCGCAAAGCTGAAGTTGGGGGAGAATAGGGGGGTGGTTGTAGGGGGTACAGGTCTGATGAGAAACACCTGAGGCAATGCCAATTGATGGTTGTTGTTGTTGTTGTTGGTGCTGCTCTCGACACTTACCAAGACACGATTCTCTGTTTTATCGCCTTTCGTTTCCAATTTAACCATATACTTGACCAAGATCTTTGTATGGCGACCCAGTATGGATTTGACGCTTTCTGCAACAAAAATAAAAGAAATACCGAAATGAGCAAGATGAGCGGTTAATTAAAGCCAATTGGCATAAGTCATAAATTAAAGCAACAATTAATTGCATGCATTTTTTGTATAACCGCTGCCTCATATTTATAAGTATATATATATATATATTTATGTATATGTGCAATGCATGATAATAAGTATACATATACTATATCGAGGGTTATATCATAGACGGTGTGACAGCACCTCATCGCATATTGCCTATTACGCTTTTTGTTGTGTGCTTCTCAAACCAAAACACGTAGGCACTTTATGAAGGCAACAGCAATTTGAAATTTCGCCAAGTTTCACAGCCTTAGACAACCCCCTTTATCTCAACCCCTCCTCTATATTTTCATTTACATTTCCAGCTACTTAGCATAGCAGCAAACACAGACAGACACACACACACACACACACACATATTTAAATATACACAACGATGACGAATTTATTCAAAGTGAGATATTTTCATGTGCATTTGACAATGCCAGCAAAAGCGGGCAGTGGTGGTGTGCTTTGAGGGGGCAGAGAGGGTAGCTGAGGGGCACAGAACACTTTGATTGTGCCCTGTTGTTGCTATTGTTGTTGTTGCTGGATACCGGGGGTACCAAGTATTATGTCATGCGACAGGCACGCCAAATCTCAAGTATGTGCGGATGGCACAGGAAGGCAGGCAAAATAAAACTGGACAGGGAGTTAAAAGAGTAAAAAACAGAGGGGGGGGGGGACTGGTTGCGAGTTATGAATCCTTATGTCTGAGCATGTGCGATCCCAGAGGCATAAATGGAATTGAAATGTCAAATATTTGGGCAGCTAACGGCAGTTGAGTCGCTGTCCCAACTATAAAACGACCCTTAAACATGCTCTTAAAGAAACATTAGGGTATACGCCTGACAACTATTCGAAAGATCTAGGCTTGCAACTAATTATACGCAAATTAGCCAAATGAACCTACAATGTTATTTTAATGAAAATCTGATTTCGAGTACATTAATGAAATTAAGGAAACTTTTAATAAGTATAAGAAAAGTACGGATCTATAGGCTTTATAAGAAATGTATGTAATATTTAAATGGAATTAGATTACAAAGGTTACACTTTAATACTACAAATATAGGAATCAATCAAAATGTAAATAAATATATATACAAATGGGGTACAAATAGATGCGCTTCAAGAATTACGTATCATTCTATAATGATTAATATAAGCGTATCTTTCTAATATAAATTTTCTCAATATTTTATTATAAAAGTATTGTAGAATGTTAAAAGAAAGAACAACTCTCATAATATTTGAATAAATAGCCTATAGGTTTAATTCATTTGGTAGGTATACCCTATACAAATTTATTATCATATGCTAATTACTTTTCTTTATATGAGGCCTGTTCTTTCAAAGTTTATTACCCAAAGGATATTTTTCCTATGAATCACCGCTAAGAGACCATTATCGCTAAAAGCCCAAAGCCAACAAAGAAGTTTATGCTTCAAATTCCTTAGACAAAAAAATGTGTATATATGCTGGACTGGAAAGTGAAAAGCAAATAAATACATAAAAATATATGTATGTACTTAGGTGTGTATGTACGTACATATGTAGTTGGCAATGGATTTGCATGAGGCATGGCCATAAAAGAGCAGCGGGAGCAATTAGGGCCCTGACCACACTCACTAAACGGCCGCAAAATTTGTGGCCAAAAGCAAAAGAAAGACATTTGGCTACGAGTGAACAGCTGGGGTTTGCTTATGGCTGTTATAAGTGCCAATTGTGTGTTATGAGCAACAACGATTGTTAAGACCGGTAGACACGAACATGAAGACTGACACACACAGAGAAAATATTTTAATTCGTATAATTCACACTAAAATTATATATATTTTTTTTTTATGATTTTCGACTACGAGGCTTTTTTTTTATTTATATAAGAATACATTGCATTCAAAGTTTTTTCATATTATAATTTACACTGGAAAAATATACAAAACTATTGTGTTAAAATAGTATATGCATAAGTTAAAGCATACATTTTAAATAAAAGATGTGAATATATTCAAATTAAATACAAAAAAATCTGCTTTTACTTTATGAAAATGTTTATAATCAAATTAAATACAAAAAGTCAACTTTTACTTTATTTGCTTTCAATTAAAATGAATATCGAAATATTTTGATTTTAAGATGAATAAAATATTCCAATTAAACACAAAAAGTGTGCAGTTTGTTAAAAATGAAATACAATAAACCAAAAAATATTTTTTCACAATAAATTAAATACGAATCATTTTAAGTTGCATACTATTTTTCTCTGTGCACACACACACAGTGGGTGGGGGAGTGCCACCCACTTGCAACGGCGCCAACTTAGTCTGTACTCAAAAAAAGCAAAAACAAAAAACTATAAAAAAATTGGTTCCGGCGCGCTCCGATGACAATGATAAAGATCGTCATCAACTTTGTTTGGAGCTTGGGCAGTGAAGCGTCCAAGCGGCAAGCATTCGACAGTTAACTGAGAGAACGCAAAACATTTGGCTGCTGTTACTCTTAATTGCAGTTAAAGTGAATGAACTTTGCTTCAAGCTTTTACAGCTGCGCTCTTTCTTCTCTCCCTCTCTGCTTGTTCTCTCGCTGTTGCCTTCTCGCTCGCTCGCGTTTTGACGGTAGCCAAAGATGATTACTCTGCTTGTTTGACACTATGTCAATATCACGATGACGCTGATGAAGAGCACACACAAGCACAGACACACACACACACACATACACACATTAACGAGCAACTGTATTTGTCGTATGCAGACAAATGCACATTAATACAGAACTTGTAATGCACTGTAAGTTAACATTTATTTATTTATTTAACGTCGGATATTCATAGTTTATAACAGGAAAATTCAAATATTAAAACTAATAATTAAAAATGTAAATAATTCATTTATAATTCAATCAAATGTAAAATCTAACAATGTATTTATTTTAATGCTGTTTTTAATAATGTTAATACACTTTAACTAAATGAATCACACATTTTTAAGGACTGTCAATAACATCCCAGGCAGGCATAAAAAACTATACTTTTATTATCTTTTAAACTTATTTTATTGCCCTACTTAAAATATTTGTTCACAGCTTTATGGACTTCCCCCAACGAACCTTGTCGCAAGGTTATGATAGCATTTAGTTTATTGCAAGTGCAATAAACTTTATTAATTTTCAGCCACTATGGACAAAGATTTGCATAATACTGCAATGCAACTACGGAGTTTACAACTGTAATTCTATGCATCTGGCATTGGTCATACTTTATCTGTTTATAAGTCATTTGCCATTAAGGCAATCGGAAACTTTGGCCTTCACAATGAAATTTCACTCAGTTGGGAAACTATAGCAATTACGTTAGCAACGCTCCCATGCTTTCATCTCGTGATTAGCTTTTCAGTCGTCTCGACATCATTTCCGCTTAGAGGAAATTTAACTTTAATTGGCAACTGTGGTCAATTTTGCACAGTGATAAGCCGGAGATAACAGCGATAACTTTTCGATACTTTTTTGGGGTCAAAGAACGGATTGTCAAAATAGAAATGGAAAAATGTTGTTGATCTGGATAGCGGATTTTGCCAGCTTTACAGCATTGACAGCAGAGAGGAGTGTGACCCAATTTGGCAAAGTTTTGTTGCTGTTGCTGCTTTTTTGCAGCACAATGTGGCCAGAGATTACACGAGTTCAAAATACTCAGCTACAAGTGCAACTGTGGGCGTGTCTCATATACTCTGTGTGTGTGTGTGTGTGTGCGCTTATGTGTGTGTCTGTCGCCTTGTCTGAGCCTTTTATTACGACACTTGTGTAGTTTGTTGATTGTGCGCTCGTTTTGTTGTACATATGTACATATGTATTTGTCGTGTTTGCAACATAAAAGCTGTCAAAACTCTGGGGAGAACCAAATGAACATGGAGGCTAAAATCAGTTATAAAGTTTGACAGCCACTGTACGCAACGCCCGCGCAAGCCAAATTAAAGTACACAGACATAGACACACACATGCACATACATACACATAGACTTTTATTTATGCCAAGTCAAGCTCAAAAGCATCGCACTTGCAAAGGATTAGGCACAAATATAATTCTATACATATATGTACATAGATGTATACACACACAAATACATACATACATACATACTGTTGATCATTATTCTCACAAGTACTTTTTCTTTAAGTCATAAAGAATGCGACAATCGCTTTCAATGTTTGCAAAAACAACAAACAATGCAGCCTGCTTAAGCTAACGGTGTTGATGTCGATGACAAGCGCAGCACAAAAGAAAGTTAAACGAAGATTTTTATTTTCGTTTTCTTTACACACAACTTTGTGATTACTTTACGTTATGTTAATTATATTTGCACAATGAAACAGCAAGGGAGGGCAACAGAGAGGGAGAGGCAAACAGAGAGAGAGTGGGAGGCAGACAATCAAACACATAGACAGACAGACAGACAGACTGGCGGCTATTGCAATTTACTTTCGCGTGTTATTAACAGCTGTCATTGTTGTTGCTGTTATTAACATGGACAGCTGTGCACTTCGACGCTGTTAACAACAGTAAACAATATAAGCTGAAATAGTTGGACTGACGACCCTGAAGCTGTAAGTTATAGCAGAGACGCTCTTAAGTTCTAATTACTGTAAATCTATTTTAAGCCGCACCTGCCTTTTTGTAAGTATGTTACAGTGGGCGTGAGCTTAAATATATTTGACCTGAAAACAAAATATTTTTTTTGCTGTTTTGCGAAATTTGATGCTGAGCTTTTCGAGCAGCGGACACATTGTTAATGCCATGACGAGCGTTAGAAAGCGACAGGTTACCCACATGCTCACCGTCACACTCTCTCACTCTCACTCATGGCCACACTCACATTCTCCCTCTCACTATTTTTTCTATTCCCAAAAAAAGCAAAAAACTGGAGCAAGCCAATGCGACTGGGCAGCAGCGGGTCAGGGATGCAGGCAAGCGTGCGAGGGAGAGAGCAAGAATTGCAGGCGCGCATCATTAACGTCACTTGTTGTTAGGTGACACAATTTCACCCATTGAAGCTGCTGCTGCTGCTGCGAGTCGACCTCAAAATGGAGCAAGAGCTTTTCAGCATTAGTTTTGTTGCTGGTGTCAATTCTGCGCGCTTTTTTTTTGTTGGTGTCGCTTCTTTAAGCCGATATGCCGTCAAACGGGTTCTGACTTCGCCGTCAACTTTCAATCTGCCCAAATTGTCGCGGCAAATGCAAAATGTGTGTGTGTGTGTGTGTGCTTCACTAATGAGACGCAAGATGCAGTAAGGATAACTGGAAATGGAGCAGTGCGAAAAAAACTGGCACACGCAACACTTCAAGCTCCAGCATAAAAATAGAGAGAGCGAGAGAGTGTTTAAGTAACAGAACCAGAGAGCGAGAGAGAGAGAGAGTATTTATTGGAAACGGTAGCTGGTCAGCTTTTAGTGCTAATTGCATACAATTTGCCATTAGTTGCAATGAGCAAGCGGCCAAAGCTTAATTGGCAGCATGAATTATTGAGCGAATGCATTTATTGGCCAACATGTAGGTCAGCGACAGGTCAATCAGACACGCACACACACACACACACACACATACTTAAACTCTCTTGGCCTTCGCTGGCTGCGAGCCCATTTAATAAATTTCCATAGTTTTGCATTTTTGTCTGGGAGTCTTAAGTTAAGCTATAAAAAAGTGGAGCCATTAATTTTTGGGAAACTCGTTTTATATATTCGGTTGGCTATTGCAACACATTTGTGGCAAGCAAATATGTGTGAATCGATAGCGGTTTTAATTTCTACAGCGAATTTCAGGTAAAATTGGCAAAGCTTTAAATTTAAAAAAAGGAGTTTCAGTTGCAAAATATACTGAAATTAACTATAAAGGAAATGTTGAAATTTGTTTCGCAAATGGTTTTGCACTATGACAAAGTGTGCTTATGAGAGTTTAGTTCAAGTGAAAGGAGTTTAGTAATAAACAATACGGTCACACTTTCGGCTTCAATTTAAATTAACAACAAGAAAACGCAGTTTAGTTTTAGAGCTGAAAGATGACGTTAAAATTTATGGGTTTTTTTTATAGTTATTATATATATACAAAATCAGAGTTAATAAGAAAGTGGGCAAACTTAAGCAAAATTACCAATTGTTAGAGTGACCAGAAAAATACAAAATTTACTTTTCATTTTAATGTTTTGGTACAAGCATAGGTTAAAGAATAATGTAAAAATGTAAGATTTAAAAACATAAAGAAAACGGTCACACTAAACATTAAAACCCCATCAACAATAGTATAAACATTTAATAAGAGTTTCTATTATCTGCAGCCGATAATAGAATGTCCATACGAAATTAATTACAATAAAACTTTTGACGTTGTCGATAAGCTTTTCAAGATTCGCCCCTTTCGTATTTTGCAAATAACAATAACACGAATATATATTTTAACCAAGTCAATTTCCGTTTAAAAGAGGTGCAGTAACGTTTTTTTTTTTATGGCGTATGAAAACATTTCTTTCTCTCTCTCTCGCACTCTCTGGGATCACTTTAGGTGTTGGTCAGAAAATGTTACAAAGTAATTTGAGCATTAACAAAGGATGACGCATCCATAAAACTCAGCTAAAAGTTGCACTGCGTGAAGTATCTCACCTTTGTCTTTAGTTTTTCCCACCACGTCGCGTATTTGCAGTTCTATAATGCGACGCAGATACTGATCGATGTGATTCATCATTTCGTTTGTGTACATTTTGTTAACGTAATTTACGTAACAAAAGTAGCACAATTAACAAAATAATACGAACAATTCAAATAATAGCAAAATAATAATAATAACAATTACGAATCGAGTTCTCTGACGGATTAACCAGTCAGGCACAAAGCGCGTTGAATTCAATACTGACTCGGAGCTGCGACAATTGTAAATGGGTCTTATCAGCACGTTGCGCTTATCAGTAACCCAATGAGCGCCAGAGAGCAAAGAGACAGAGAGAGGGAGAACAAAAAGCGTACCTTAGTTTTAGGGTGTGACCGCAAGGTGTGCACTAGAACACACTACACAACACGATTGCGTTTTATAAAAGATTAAAATTTTCCAATCCCAAATCAGTGTTGTAAAACTTACATCATAACTCAACATTTTAAAGCTTAATGCCTCGAATTTACTCAAAATGAGCACAACAAATATTGAAATTCAAATATCTGGAATTGAATTTGGAACTCGATTTCAAATCCCAAAAGAGTGTTTTTTATAATATTTAAACTCATTTTAAATGTTTTCTTTAAGTGTAGATACACTTGTATATTTTGAATACCTAATAACCCTTTAGGTTTAAGGAGCAAATACTAAGTAAATACTGAGATAATTAGGTGAATGCAGGATACAATCGAATACTTATTATATAAGCTTTAAAATTTTAAGCAAAATCGAATTAAATTTGCATTCAAACAATAATTATTCTCTGTAACTAAATCGTTCAATTTTGTAATTATATTCAAATGAATATATAATTGTTTTGATAAGCATGTACATATGTATATGTAATTTTCGCCTGCTGTCATTGATTTTAATTTCTATACATTTATTATTTCTAAAGGTTCTAATTCCAGAGTTGCCACAGTATATAGAGACAGATATAAAAAGCAGCTTTTCGCTTAATTGTTAGACTAGAGGCTCATACATTTTTCAGCGTTGAAGTTAGATAAAAGGTTCTACATAGACGTTATAATAATGGCTACCGGAAATTGGTTAACGCTTGACAGCGCAACAGAGCGCGACGGGCGTGAAAAGTCAACAAGCAACAAGCAACAAGCAACAATAACAAGTAAGAGTGCTCTAGTCGAGTGTGCCCGACTAGGAGATACCCTGAACTCAGCTGCACGCTAGAAGCATGGGCTGTGCTTCTTCTTCCATTGGCCCCATACTATGCTACATTGTATCGTATTTAACTTATTTGTTAATTGTCCGATCGAGCTGAAATTTGTAGGACATAGAGATGGCATATACCTCCACAAATAAATGGGGGATCGGGATGAAGTATCAAAAGAAGTAGTCAAATATTCTTTACTTTTGTATGCTATACGCAAATATATATCATTGTATATGTATATACATATATATAATACCTTTTCCCATTTTTAATGGGTTCAGGGTATAAAAACAACAACTGACAAACTGAATCAGAGTCGAGAGTTTTTAAAGCAGCTCCCTGGCAATTTTCATCAAGTTCGTTGGCATTCGCGCTAATTTGATTTGAGTGCAATGACAGAAGCTCCACAAGCAACAAAAACGGAACTAGAAGTTGAGCCCCCACCCACACCACCTTCTTTCCACCCAACTACCTTTCCCCTTTCTAGCTGGCAGGCATTTGTCCTCCTCCTAAATACAAATTCCGCTCACCTGGTACAACTATTATTGTTGTTGTTTTTGCTATGCACCTGGCAGCTGCCCAATTAGCTTTAGTCTAATTAGCAAAAGTATAACTTAAACATTCCGTTTGCATGCTCATAAATTTGAGCAAATATACGTTTTTTTTTTCTATTTTTTTGACTGCAGCTGGAATTTGGAGCAACTGAACCATTGACAATTTTATTTATGTGGCCCAAAACGAATGGTGGATGCTGCTGTTGTTGTTGTTGTTGTTTTTGTTGCAGCTGCGCCCCTAAGCACAAATTCCAGCGTGAAAATCAAATCAAAATAAACTCGAACACGAAACTCAATTGGGCGTCTGATTTATGCCGACTTGGTGTTCCTGTTAGTGTGTTTTTCTTGCTCCAACTGGCAGCAGTCCATTTTGGACACCTGCGAGTGTCCATTAATCATCGCGTCGCGCATCGAGTTCCCCTCCCGGTCACATAGGCACTACTGTGACCTAATCACGGGTCTTTTAGATAACGAGCGAGCGATCCCCAATTGAGCTATCTTCTAATCGCAGTCATATGGCGGGCAACCAACAACAGCAAAACATTCGATAAGGTTGCTCACAAATATTATGTCAAGCAATTATATTTAGATCGTATACATATGTACATATTTAAAATATTATATAAAGCTTCTATAATATAGACGGTAATATCCGGCATTGCCTGAGGTAAATGTTTTTCATTGACTTTCAGATTTTACAAATTATAGGAAAACCGTATCGGCTGCATTATTATTTACCTTCGATATAAATTCTACAAATCAATAAAAACATATTGTGCAATATTATATATTAGGGTATCGTATATGTATATTTATATTAATATATGTAAGTTATAACTGTACTTCGCAATAGGTTGATTTCAAAATGTGGCCAATGATGATGACGATGTGACCAGCTGCGTCTACAATTTCCCTGACTGATATCGAGGCGCTTTTAAAATGGCATTCAGACAAAGCTCTGACTAACAGTTATTTACAAATACACACACATAAATATTTACCGATTGCATGCAATTGTATTTATATACATACATAAACATATATTGCACTTGTGTCTGTTTCTTGATTTTGTTTATCACGCAGTTATATGTATGTATGTATGTTGCATGTCCCCATAAATGTATGATGATGCGGCCAATGCTTCTGAGCAATGCTTTTGTTTTTTATTGTTCCTGCTGTTGTTGTTGTTGTTGCTGATATTATTACTGTTGTTATTATTTGTATGGTTCCTTCTACTTTCTGTTTTTTTGCAGCGCTCAACTGAATTTCAGCTCAATTAAATATCATGGCGAGAGCAATTAAAAACTAAGAGTGCTCTAGTAAAGAATGCTCAGCGAGCAGACACCCTGTACTTAGTAATAAATTTGTCAATATTATTTATTAACTTACTTATTACCATTACTTATAAAATCACATGGAAAACTATAAGCCTAAGTTGAATTTGTGAGAATCGCATAGTAAGGCGATATTTAATATTGAGTGAGTAAGAGATATAGATAATGAGATTGAGAGTAAGAGAGAAAGCGATTGAGCTTTGACGAATTATACAAGATGAAGTCATGAGCTTTGTTGTGTTACCATACCATAAGAGCGTGTGAGTGCGAAAGAGATAGTAAGACAATTGAGTTTTGGGAAATTTTTATAGGTAAGGTTTATTGTGTGCTTTGTTTTCTTTGGTCTGTGAGCAGAGAGATAGTTTATTATTTTACTCACACAAACTTTTAATAAGAATATAAAATTAAATAAACAATACTTGAATTCTTGCAAATCGCACAGAAAGGCAAAACCTAATATCAATTTTATTTTCATTTGACTTTGACTGGGAAAGTTTTCAAAGTAAAAGAAACTTATCTATTAAGTTTAAAGAATCTGAACAGACAGACGGACACTGATTTATATCTGATCAAACATATATGTATATGATTTGAGGATGCGGAGATATCTACTTTTATTAATATAATATATTTATTATGATTACATACATTGTCACCATTTATTGTACACTTTTAATTCATTTGGAATGTGTACAGGGTATTATAAATGCATGTAATGCGTATGAATGTGAAAATCAACACATGCACATAAACCACACATACATACATACAGTTGCAGACACCATGTGTGTGTGTGTGTGCATTTGTGCAAGCTGTAGTTTTAAGTCACTGAGCAGCAGCGCATCTCAAACTGCTGCTCAAACCCTTCAAACTGATTTCGACTATAAGTAAACGAGGGGGGAGAGGGGCGTGTCGAAACGGAAATGCGCCGAGAGCGAGAAAAGCAAACGTCAAGAACAAAACATAGATGCAAAAGCCGAAAAGAAAACAGCAAACGAAGGGATGCATTTTAAAAAAGGGGGATACAAAATGATAGAATGCAATTCACAGCTTTGTTTTGAAGAAGAAGCGGAAGGTGGAGAAGCTGAGGTGTGTGGGTGTGAACTGAAAACGATTATAAATACGATACCGATAACGATAATAATTACTCACCATTGAGGTCCTTGGTTAACTGTGAACGCGTCGACATTTTGACAGGCCCAAAAAAAAACCGAAGTTTGTTTATTTTTAGTTTTCTGCGGCGAAAGTAGCAGAAAGCAAATTTGGCAGCGAGTGAAAATGAAGTCAAACAGGAATAACCAGGCAAAGGCGACGAAAGGGTGGGGGGAAAGGGCTCAAGCTGTTGTTGATGTTGTTGCAGTTGTTGTTTTTGTTGTTATCGATACAAATTCAATCCTGAGCAGAAACTGGATTTGAGGCCCGTTTAAGAACAGGAACAGCCTTAAATTGTTGCTCAGACATATTTTCGGTTTTTCTTTATTTTCTTTTTTTTTTTGTACACACACACACCACACACACAGACACAGTTTTCCACCCTTGGGAAAATAACTTTTTTGCTTAAGTTAACTAATTTTATATATTAATAAATGCTTTTTTCGGCTTTCTTCTTTCTTCTTTTTTATTATTTTTAATTTAAATTTTGATTATTTGAATTTCGGCGATTTTGTTATTGGTTTTTTTTTGTATATATATGTAAATATATATATATATATTTAAATTTATTTTTGAACACTATGTGGTGAAACTGTTGTATTTTCGCCGCAGTGTTTATTGACTAACAAAATTCGCAATGTGGTTTGCAAAAATTGTACTTAAAAATTAATAATAAAAATTTCAGCGCTGGCACCGCGAACAGCACGCACACGCACGTACAAGACGAATGAAAAGCGTTTAGACTACTGAATGGTGTGACCATATCGACCAACACACAAAATGTGTGTAGAATGCCACAAAAGAAAAATACTAATCAGCTGTTGCTGAAGTAGTGTACATGCAGCTTTATAGTGCTAATTATGTCATATTAATGATATTTATAATTGTTTTTGATTATTTATATGTAATGTAAGTTGATGCAAAGTTTATTATTTTGCACTGACAGCCCTAGGGTGTATCAGTGTTGCACAATTTTAAAAATTGTGCTTCAATTTTACAGCACTAGCCGTTGCTTCGGTGAATGGCGCCAGTAGAAGAAGAAGTAAATATCAGTTGAACAGACATCGTTTGGAGCGCTAAAATGGCAAATGTGCGCTGTTTGCAACAATTTCTACGCTTACAAAAGTTTGTGCTGCCAATCAGTAAGTAAATTAATAATTTAGCAAAATGTGTTAATGAGCTGCAAAGTGACATTTGCAATTCGCCTCATTACGAAATCCGTGCGTGAGGCATCCGAAGCGAATTCAAAGAACAGCGAACAGCTGTTTTGACAAATTCCACATGAAGGCCAGTACTGAAATGAATAAAAAAACGGTCGCGAAAAAAATCTCCGTGCAAAATAGACGCTAGGGTATTTCGGCGTCAAAACGTATTACTGTTGATGAGAAACTCGCTTCGATTTTAATTGACTTTTACAGCTGATAAATTTAATTTTGACAGTGAAAATTATAAACTTAAATGTGCTCAAAAATCGCTCAAAAAGTCAAGTTAGGTACTGGCGTAGAGGAACCTTTTCTTATAAAATTTTCTATCTTGGTTTCCTGTTTTTAACACTTGTAAAAAATCCAATAGCTTGCATTTTTAAACAAAACAAAAGAGTGACCAGCCCCATTTAATTCCATTTTAACCAAAAGAAATAGTCAAATATGCTTCATTTGGTCAGTTTTATTAAAATAAGGGCACACTTGCTTTACGATCCACACAAACAATTTTTTGAAGCTCCGTACTGCCCTTATGGTAGGGGGAAGAGAGAAAAAAACAGTCGGCTTGTCAGATTTTACAGTTAAATCAAAAGTAAACGAAACAATAAATAAAAGTGTGTGTAAAAAAATGGAAACAGATGCGGCGGATAATCTTCTGAGGCTAATCAAACAGCTGTTGCTGGAACGCGCCTTCGATGGCATCAAAATGCTTTTCCACAGTCCACAGGAGTTGGCGAAAAATGCCCCCCACATGCCTGCAATTGCCATGGAACTCTATACAGAGATTTGTGCGCCAGCTTTAACGGATGAAACAAATTTGGATGATGCTCAACTTTTTGATTGCGTCAATGAGCTGTTGAAGATAGTCGCTCAATATGCTCCCTTGGAACAATTCCAGTTGGAGGTGATGGAGAAGATCGAGGAGAGCAGCAGCATTGCTATATTCTCCGCCTACCTGCGTCCCGTGCAGGTAGTCCTCCTGCGACAGGGATACGCCAAACCGCAAGCCATCGAATGGTGTCTCGCTTCCATCGTAACCCGCCTCCGGGCTCTTCCCTTACCCACCTATCTCAGTGCTGGCTATGACTCGCAGCAGGCTTTGCTGCTGGAGCAGGAGCAGCAGGTGGAGCAGCTGATGGCCCATTACATCACCATCGATCTATGCTGCGAACCGCTGCTCAAAGAGATCCTTGCCCGTGAACAGCTTGCGGGTTTCCGGGATTGCTCCCTAAATCGACGCAATGTTTTCACCTGCTTCCTACTGCAGCTGATGGACAAACCGCTGGCCCTGCTCGAGCTGAGCGATGTGTCGCCAAGTCTACAACGGACGCAGGAGATCCAAAAATGCAAGCGAAACACGCGCCGCCGGCGTCCAGAACTGACGCAGCAGAACTATCTGGCGACACGGGCTGCCGCTGGACGGGCACAGACGTATGTGCAGCAGGTGGTGCAGACTCTGACTACAGATATCACTCAACTGCTGGGTGATCCATACTATCTTCTGGGTCTGGTGGAGCAGCGTGCACGCTGGAAGCGTCGCCTGGATGCCTCCAAGGGTGTCTTTGAGATGAGCGGCCAGAATTTATTCCTCATCGATGAGAAGCTGCCGCTGTCCGCTTTGGCCATGTATTATCACGCCTTGCTTGTGGGTCAACTGCTGCCGGCGAAGGCTCCGAAGATTTATTCGCCACTTTTTATCTTCGAGTCGGTTCTATATCTAGTGGCTGTGCTGCTGGAGCAAGCGGAGACGCCGCTCCAGCATTGTGGCATGCGTTTACTGGATTATGCGGTGAGCATCCAAACGGAGCCAGTACCTCAGCATTCGCTGGATCTGGCCGTGCACAAGCGCTTCTGCGATGCTCTGTGTAAGATTACGGGCTACTCGCCGCAGGAGTCACTGCGTCGACGGGGACTGCAGGTGCTGCATCATTATGTGCTGGCTTTCGAGCATGCCGCCAAGTATTTGGTACTCAAGAATCTGCTAGAGACACTGCAGCATGATGGCATCCTGGGCTATTTGGCTGCCCTGTTCAAGGATTTGGTTGCCGAGTATGTGGATGCCAAGGCAACAACTCTACCGGATGTATATTGTGGCGTCAAGTTCCGTTCAATGCTGCTGCAGTGCGTCCTTGTGCTGCCCAAGGATGCCAAGTCTGATCTGCTGCTGCACTCCGATAGCATTGCCCATGCCCTGAATTGTGTGCGATATTTTGCCGTCGCTGATAAGGAGAATAAGACGGGCTTCTGGGATATGCTGCCGGAGATTGAGCAGTCCTTCCTGGATCCCCTCGGCAAGGCATTCAACTTCTCGCTGGCCCACTACCAAGCCTACAGGGAGCGCGTGAGGAACGGCCAGAGTGCCTCCGATGATGAACTGATGCAGAAGCAGCTCAGCATGCTGGCCGTCAACATTTCCAACAGCGGCATGGGTGACGGCGAGGGGGACGGCGAGGGTAATCTACCGGACATTGGACGTGACGAAAAACTCGAAGTGCTGGCCAGTTCCATAACGGGTCTGGAGGCGCTGCGTGGCATCTATGTGCGGGCCCTGGAACTCATCGAGCAGAGTGCCAATGACCGCAAACTGAATCAAGCCATGGAACTCGAACTGGAACAGCGCTAAATCCGAATTTGGCATTTAAATCATACATAAGACTACACATAATTACATAATTAGATATGTATATTTTTATGTTTTTATATATATCAAGCAATCGAAATGAAAACGAAATTTTGTCTGACTAATATTATGTTGTCTTTTTTGTTGTTGTTGTTGGGGTTTCTGGGTTTCGGCCAACTGGTGCTAATTGTCCAACAAGCCAAGTTGCCTGCCAGGCCTGATCTTCAACTGCTTAATTGTGCTAATTAAATGCGCAGTAAATCTCAGTCTGAAAAAACTGAAAACTGCCAACTGAATGCGCTTTACTTGTTTTTTTTTTCTTTTTCTTTCAAGGCAACCTCGAAAATGTCATCTTGACGGCATTTTAGTTGTTGCTAACAATTAGAACAGGGCATCTGCTTACAAATTAATTAGTTTGTGACTTGGCACAAATTCTAGTAATTACTATCTTCAAACTATTTCAGGGTCAGGGTTCGCTTGAATTTTTAAACGATTATTTTTTATAGCTGATCTTGATTCTGATTAGCTAATAATTATTCAACCAGCTTATGCATGCATTGTTAGTTAATTATTTGTATAAATAGTACATATATATAGTACATAGTACATCGCACTTTAAACAATAGCTGTGCTTCTTCTTTCCTAGCTGTGGGAAATGGAATCTTAAATAACTTATGTATTTATTGTATGATTGTCATGAAATTTGTAGGCCATACAGATGACATTCAAATGTGTGAATTTACAAAATTGCAAAGCAATATATAAATATAATCGATATTATTGAACTTGGAGCACCTAACTCTGGAAGCAACAAGCCCAAAAAAAAATATAAGAGGAGCTTTTAATCAAAATGAGGTGGTTATAACTTTTTTAAGTGTTCCTTTATAAGGAATATATATAATTTATGGGTAGCACAACTTCTTAATACCCTTTTACCCATTTTAAATGGGTAAAATGTATAAAAATAAAAAATATTGGATTTTTGACCTTTATTTTAAACCTATATTTTAAATTGAATGATATCTATTATAAATTGTAATTATAAATTATGATTATAAAGATTATATTGGTTCTGAAAGTAACAATTATCTAGTGACCAATGAACTATGGAATGTTTTCGATTTCTTACTTTAATCACATTAAAGCTTTAAGCCATCAGAGTCGTCTTGCCTCAAAGCATATTGAAGCTTTAAGCTGATTGAAGTAAAGCTCTCGCTGTAAACTGTGCTGTTTATATTAAAAAGCCCTATTGATTACTTTGTAACTGATTTGACATATTCCCTTTTGCAGATGGGCAGAGCTGCTGGCTGGCCACAGCAAGCAACGCAGGAGCAACTGCATCCTTGCACACGCTGCAGCAACAACGAACTACGTTGAGGGCCGCCTCAGCTGGGAGACGCAGCTATGCCAAAGAGACCGACAAGCTAGATGACTTTAGAGCGCGCGAGGAGCAACGCGAACGCGAACGGGATGCAGCTGATCAGGCGGCTGGGAAGAGCATGCCGAACGATGCGGGAGGCGGCGATGGGCCGCAGCAGGGCAAACAGAGCGAGGAGGAGGCGGCCAAGCAGGCCAAAGTGGATGGCATACGCAGCCGGATACTCGATGCGGCAATGCTGCATGTGCCACAGCATGGCTGGACCAAGCAGGCCATTGTCCAGGGTGCCGAGGAGTGTGGTTATCCGAGCGTTGTCCATGGCATGTTTCCCGAGGGCGGATTCGCGCTCGTCTCCCACTTCAATGGCACATGCAATGCCCAGCTGGTGCAGTGCCTCCAGCAGCAGACAAACAATGGCCAGCAGGAGGTCAACGATCCGCTTGATTTCCTGGTGCAGGCGGTGCGCCAGCGTCTGTCCATGATTGAGCCATACAAGTCACAATGGCCGCAGGCGATGGCGTTGATTGCCCAGCCGCAGCATGCATCCACGGCCCTGGCGCAGGTCCTGACGCTAGTCGACGATATCTGCTACTATTCCGGTGATCGTTCCGTTGACGTAAGTTGCGTCCTCTTCCCCATGGTTGATCCTTTCTTATATTGTTTATGCTCTGCAGTTTGGCTGGTATACGCGACGCGTTGGTCTGGCAACGATTATGAAGATGACGGAGCTGTATATGCTGCAGGACACTTCGCCAGCGCATGTCCATACCTGGGAGTTCCTTAAGAATCGCATGGACGAAGCGGTCCAGCTGCAAATGGCGCTGGCCCAAACCGAGGGCATGACCCAGACATTTTCACGTTCCTTCAACTCGGCATTCATAACGGTAAACATAGCTATAGCTTCTAAGTCTGATCCAACCGAACTAATCCTTAATCCTGCTCTTGCTTACAGGCACGAAATATACTCGGATTGGGCTATAGTCGCCATTAGCAACCGTCTGGCATTCAGCGAGAGTCCAAAGAACTAGAGAGTGTGTTATGTAACAAATAATATATATATATATATATTTATACAAAGATTTATACTTATAAACCGTCATATATTGTATACCTGATATATGTATATTTTCAGATGTTTGTCGATTTTCTGTATAAACTGTGACGTTTATGCGGTGTTGCCTTATCGTGATTAGCATTCAGTACAAATTCATACTTCGATACATTTTTAATCACAATTATAAGATGTAATATATCTAAAGTTTTTCTAATGAGTGTTAATATATAATCACAATTTAGGTTCATGGCATAACCGTAGGTATTTATTGCATTCTTATTTAGATGTAATATTTCTATAGTTTGCTTATGCAAAGTTCTTTTTGTTTAAAGTTGTTTCAATATATATAGAAAGTATTGTAGACATCGCTTATCACGATCAAGTTTCATCGCATAAACGTAGCTGTTTGTTACATGCTTATAGAGATAGTTTAAACTTGAAACTATTACAAATCCGATAATTAGTTAGTATACTTATGGGGGTTACGTTACTTTTGTGTAATCTAATTATACGTTGTTTAATTAAATTTGTTTAAAATGCTCGAAGAAATATGATTTGGTTACTTCTTCAGGATCTTATGTACCTACTCAAAAGCGTTATATTTTTCAAAAAACGTAAACTTTTCCATCGGCTAATTTATTTTACTTAACAAACTTGTCTATTTTTTATTTTTTTTTGTTTTTTCTTTTTATAACACAACTATGAAACGGGCTTGGGCCAAGCACTGCGTGGTGTTGCAGCTGCTGGTCTATCTGGGGGTTGTCTTTTCAAATCCGACAAACGCCTACCAGACATTCGAACGATACAAGGTAGGCTGCCGCCTGGTGGGCAATATCCGTGACACAGATCTTTGGGGTCGCATATTGCCGGCCAGCCGTGGGGCAGGCTCGGCCATACGGGCTCGCACGGGCAACACATTCTCAGACATGGGGTAACGGGACGTCCAGGTCCAGGTATTCTTGTCAGGAATGGGTTCCAGATAAGGCACTGGAATGCCGCAATCCAATTGATTCGCCCGCCTAGGCCCAGCTGCAAGCATTGACTTAATTTGTATGTTATGCTGTACAGGAGCATTCGAATCCTGTAGCGCCCAGTTACTCCGACGTCTTGTGTGCCTGGCTAATTTGCGTTTGGACTCCACCACAAAGCAATACAGCTTTGAGATTTCCTTGCAGAGCTCGGTTTGCTTGGGATTGTGCGCCGGACAGCGATGCAGCTGCTTGGAGTCCCTTCTGTCCGCTGTGCCGTCACAGAGATCGGCGACCTGTCGCACCGGACAGAGCGGACATGCGTAGGGTATTGTCGGACAGGGCGTCCATTCCATACGGCAGCAGTGTTGGCACATTTCCTAGCTCTGCTATTAAAAAGCGAAATTTTAATAACAAATTTCCAAACGTTTTCTAAGCTGATTTTGTGTTTTTGAATAAACTGATACAAAACCAAAGCCAGCTAAGTTTTCTCTTGGAAAAAGTTATAGACATCCATTCAAAATGTGATAATTATAATTAATAAAGTTGAAGGATTGGAAAGAGATCGAAGAGCAGTACTGAAATTACTGATTGCTTTCAATTAATGTGATAAAAACTATCATAAATTCTGTATAATAAAGTTTCTATGTGATTTTCTGCTGCCGAGCGTTTTAGCTATAGGAATTTATGACAAGATTATGTTTTTAGGTATAGTAAAATTCGTGTTTATATAACTTTTGCTTTGTATATAGTTTGCTCATGGGCTGCGAATTTTTCCATAGCTAAAAAAGACGCAAAACTGAAAGAATATAATTTAGCCGAGAAGCATTTACAATTGAAATAACTTAATGGAAATAAACCTGAAGTGTTTTCTACTTGTCATTTATTTTGTGTAGTATCTTTCGTTTTTGAACTTTGCAGCTAATTAGCATTGTTATTTGCTAGAACTAATTACATATGTATGTACTTAAAACCTCTACATCTTATAAAACCAACTAATTACTTAATACATTATTGCACTAAAAACAACAAAATAACATTTAAAACGCAACTAATATAAAAAGCAACAAATATGCCCCATTTGGGGATAAAGCTAGTGCAAGGGCTTCAAATAGTTTCCATCATCCGGAGGCAGTTGCTCCACTGTGCTGTGTATTTGAAGGTAAATAAGGTATTAAGTATGGATCAAACTGTCTATAAATAAAGCTCACCTGTGGGGATTATCTTTTTGTTCATTGATCTGCAATTGCTTTTGATGGAGTAGACGCAGTGGCAGGTCATTGGTGGCAACTATCATCGCATCCAGACGCTGCTTGAGATCGGCAAATGTGGGCCGTTTGGCGGGTATCGAGCACCAGCAGCTCTCCATCAGTGTAAACATTTCATCCGTGCAGCCCTCGGGTTGATTCATGCGCTGTCCCTGACGCAGCAGCTGCAGCAAATCTCTGGGCGAGATCGAGGGATACGGCATCCCGCCCAGCGTTGCTATCTCATAGAGCAGCACGCCAAACGACCAGCTGCAAGATGAGTCAAAGATTAATGGATGCAACACTGCAACCACTCTAGGACAGACTCACACATCGCTCTGGCTGGTGTACACCTGATGCGTCAGTGATTCCAGAGCCAGCCACTTGATGGGCAACTTGCCACTGCCTCCAGACTTGCGATAGACATTCTCATGGTAAACATCCCGACTGAGACTGCAAGCATATGGATTATTTATTACAGTATATAACTACTTATACTTATTTCTGTTACTCACCCAAAGTCCGCTATCTTAATGGTGCGATCCAACGAGATGAGCACATTCCGTGCAGCCAAGTCCCGATGCACAATCTTATTCTGCGCCAGAAAATCCTATGTGTGGAAGTTGAAATTAGTTGTCAAAACTTAAATGAATAGTGCCAAGTGAATAGAATTTCTTAAATACAGAGAAAGTCATCCACATTTCAATTTTGTACTTATATAGATAAAACGATTTGTCGGACTGATTTTACTTTCAATAATGCATAAATTTTAAATGTAGAATTGATATATAAAACAAACCATGAACATAATGGCCTCAAGCTTGACAATCGGTTCAGTTTTGACCAAGTTATGGGAGTTTAAAGTCTAGGAAGGGCATTTGTATGGACTTAATAAGCAAATTAGGGCGTATACAAGTCAATTTTTTTTGTCATTTTGGCATGATTTTTGACAGAAAAATGAAACACCTTAGAATCACTTTTCTTATACTTTTTTATATTAATTTTGACACCCACAATCGATTAAAAAAAGAATTTCAAGAATCTATTTTTTGAAAAATCAATTTTTGTAAGGGTCCCCCCTTATGCTTTTTTATCAAAAATATTTCAAAAAATTTTACTTTCAATAATGCATAAATTTGAAATGTAGAATTGATCTTAAGGACAAGCCATGGACAAAATGGCCTCAAACTTGGCAATCGGGTCAGTTTTGACCAAGTTATGGGAGTTTGAAATATAGAAAGGGCGTTTACAAGTCAATTTTTTTTGTCATTTTGGCATGATTTTTGACAGAAAAATGAAACACCTTAGAATCACTTTTCTTATACTTTTTTATATTAATTTTGACACCCACAATCGATTAAAAAAAGAATTTCAAGAATCTATTTTTTGAAAAATCAATTTTTGTAAGGGTCCCCCCTTATGCTTTTTTATCAAAAATATTTCAAAAAATTTTACTTTCAATAATGCATAAATTTGAAATGTAGAATTGATCTTAAGGACAAGCCATGGACAAAATGGCCTCAAACTTGGCAATCGGGTCAGTTTTGACCAAGTTATGGGAGTTTGAAATATAGAAAGGGCGTTTACAAGTCAATTTTTTTTGTCATTTTGGCATGATTTTTGACAGAAAAATGAAACACCTTAGAATCACTTTTCTTATACTTTTTCATACTAATTTTGACACCCACAATCGATTAAAAAAAGAATTTCAAGAATCTATTTTTTGAAAAATCAATTTTTGTAAGGGTCCCCCCTTATGCTTTTTTATCAAAAATATTTGAAAAAATTTTACTTTCAATAATGCATAAACTTGAAATGTAGAATTGATCTAAAGGACAAGCCATGGACAAAATGGCCTCAAACTTGGCAATCGGGTCAGTTTTGACCAAGTTATGGGAGTTTGAAATATAGAAAGGGCGTTTACAAGTCAATTTTTTTTGTCATTTTGGCATGATTTTTGACAGAAAAATGAAACACCTTAGAATCACTTTTCTTATACTTTTTTATACTAATTTTGACACCCACAATCGATTAAAAAAAGAATTTCAAGAATCTATTTTTTGAAAAATCAATTTTTGTAAGGGTCCCCCCTTATGCTTTTTTATCAAAAATATTTGAAAAAATTTTACTTTCAATAATGCATAAATTTGAAATGTAGAATTGATCTAAAGGACAAGCCATGGACAAAATGGCCTCAAACTTGGCAATCGGGTCAGTTTTGACCAAGTTATGGGAGTTTGAAATATAGAAAGGGCGTTTACAAGTCAATTTTTTTTGTCATTTTGGCATGATTTTTGACAGAAAAATTAAACACCTTAGAATCACTTTTCTTATACTTTTTTATACTAATTTTGACACCCACAATCGATTAAAAAAAGAATTTCAAGAATCTATTTTTTGAAAAATCAATTTTTGTAAGGGTCCCCCCTTATGCTTTTTTATCAAAAATATTTGAAAAAATTTTACTTTCAATAATGCATAAATTTCAAATGTAGAATTGATCTAAAGGGCAAGCCATGGACAAAATGGCCTCAAACTTGGCAATCGGGTCAGTTTTGACCAAGTTATGGGAGTTTGAAATATAGAAAGGGCGTTTACAAGTTAATTTTTTTTGTCATTTTGGCATGATTTTTGACAGAAAAATGAAACACCTTAGAATCACTTTTCTTATACTTTTTTATACTAATTTTGACACCCACAATCGATTAAAAAAAGAATTTCAAGAATCTATTTTTTGAAAAATCAATTTTTGTAAGGGTCCCCCCTTATGCTTTTTTATCAAAAATATTTGAAAAAATTTTACTTTCAATAATGCATAAAATTGAAATTTAGAAATGATATATAGGACAAGCCATGGACAAAATGGCCTCAAACTTGGCAGTCGGGTCAGTTTTGACCAAGTTATGGGAGTTTGAAATATAGAAAGGGCGTTTACAAGTCAATTTCTTTTGTCATTTTGGCATGATTTTTGACAGAAAAATGAAACACCTTAGAATCACTTTTCTTATACTTTTTTATACTAATTTTGACACCCACAATCGATTAAAAAAAGAATTTCAAGAATCTATTTTTTGAAAAATCAATTTTTGTAAGGGTCCCCCCTTATGCTTTTTTATCAAAAATATTTGAAAAAATTTTACTTTCAATAATGCATAAACTTGAAATGTAGAAATGATATATAGGACAAGCCAGGGACAAAATGGCCTCAAACTTGGCAATCGGGTCAGTTTTGACCAAGTTATGGGAGTTTGAAATATAGAAAGGGCGTTTACAAGTCAATTTTTTTTGTCATTTTGGCATGATTTTTGACAGAAAAATGAAACACCTTAGAATCACTTTTCTTATACTTTTTTATACTAATTTTGACACCCACAATCGATTAAAAAAAGAATTTCAAGAATCTATTTTTTGAAAAATCAATTTTTGTAAGGGTCCCCCCTTATGCTTTTTTATCAAAAATATTTGAAAAAATTTTACTTTCAATAATGCATAAATTTGAAATGTAGAATTGATCTAAAGGACAAGCCATGGACAAAATGGCCTCAAACTTGGCAATCGGGTCAGTTTTGACCAAGTTATGGGAGTTTGAAATATAGAAAGGGCGTTTACAAGTCAATTTTTTTTGTCATTTTGGCATGATTTTTGACAGAAAAATGAAACACCTTAGAATCACTTTTCTTATACTTTTTTATACTAATTTTGACACCCACAATCGATTAAAAAAAGAATTTCAAGAATCTATTTTTTGAAAAATCAATTTTTGTAAGGGTCCCCCCTTATGCTTTTTTATCAAAAATATTTGAAAAAATTGTACTTTCAATAATGCATAAATTTCAAATGTAGAATTGATCTAAAGGGCAAGCCATGGACAAAATGGCCTCAAACTTGGCAATCGGGTCAGTTTTGACCAAGTTATGGGAGTTTGAAATATAGAAAGGGCGTTTACAAGTCAATTTTTTTTGTCATTTTGGCATGATTTTTGACAGAAAAATGAAACACCTTAGAATCACTTTTCTTATACTTTTTTATACTAATTTTGACACCCACAATCGATTAAAAAAAGAATTTCAAGAATCTATTTTTTGAAAAATCAATTTTTGTAAGGGTCCCCCCTTATGCTTTTTTATCAAAAATATTTGAAAAAATTTTACTTTCAATAATGCATAAACTTGAAATGTAGAAATGATATATAGGACAAGCCATGGACAAAATGGCCTCAAACTTGGCAGTCGGGTCAGTTTTGACCAAGTTATGGGAGTTTGAAATATAGAAAGGGCGTTTACAAGTCAATTTTTTTTGTCATTTTGGCATGATTTTTGACAGAAAAATGAAACACCTTAGAATCACTTTTCTTATACTTTTTTATACTAATTTTGACACCCACAATCGATTAAAAAAAGAATTTCAAGAATCTATTTTTTGAAAAATCAATTTTTGTAAGGGTCCCCCCTTATGCTTTTTTATCAAAAATATTTGAAAAAATTTTACTTTCAATAATGCATAAACTTGAAATGTAGAAATGATATATAGGACAAGCCATGGACAAAATGGCCTCAAACTTGGCAATCGGGTCAGTTTTGACCAAGTTATGGGAGTTTGAAATATAGAAAGGGCGTTTACAAGTCAATTTTTTTTGTCATTTTGGCATGATTTTTGACAGAAAAATGAAACACCTTAGAATCACTTTTCTTATACTTTTTTATACTAATTTTGACACCCACAATCGATTAAAAAAAGAATTTCAAGAATCTATTTTTTGAAAAATCAATTTTTGTAAGGGTCCCCCCTTATGCTTTTTTATCAAAAATATTTGAAAAAATTTTACTTTCAATAATGCATAAATTTCAAATGTAGAATTGATCTAAAGGACAAGCCATGGACAAAATGGCCTCAAACTTGGCAATCGGGTCAGTTTTGACCAAGTTATGGGAGTTTGAAATATAGAAAGGGCGTTTACAAGTCAATTTTTTTTGTCATTTTGGCATGATTTTTGACAGAAAAATGAAACACCTTAGAATCACTTTTCTTATACTTTTTTATACTAATTTTGACACCCACAATCGATTAAAAAAAGAATTTCAAGAATCTATTTTTTGAAAAATCAATTTTTGTAAGGGTCCCCCCTTATGCTTTTTTATCAAAAATATTTGAAAAAATTTTACTTTCAATAATGCATAAATTTGAAATGTAGAATTGATCTAAAGGACAAGCCATGGACAAAATGGCCTCAAACTTGGCAATCGGGTCAGTTTTGACCAAGTTATGGGAGTTTGAAATATAGAAAGGGCGTTTACAAGTCAATTTTTTTTGTCATTTTGGCATGATTTTTGACAGAAAAATGAAACACCTTAGAATCACTTTTCTTATACTTTTTTATACTAATTTTGACACCCACAATCGATTAAAAAAAGAATTTCAAGAATCTATTTTTTGAAAAATCAATTTTTGTAAGGGTCCCCCCTTATGCTTTTTTATCAAAAATATTTGAAAAAATTTTACTTTCAATAATGCATAAACTTGTAATGTAGAAATGATATATAGGACAAGCCATGGACAAAATGGCCTCAAACTTGGCAGTCGGGTCAGTTTTGACCAAGTTATGGGAGTTTGAAATATAGAAAGGGCGTTTACAAGTCAATTTTTTTTGTCATTTTGGCATGATTTTTGACAGAAAAATGAAACACCTTAGAATCACTTTTCTTATACTTTTTTATACTAATTTTGACACCCACAATCGATTAAAAAAAGAATTTCAAGAATCTATTTTTTGAAAAATCAATTTTTGTAAGGGTCCCCCCTTATGCTTTTTTATCAAAAATATTTGAAAAAATTATACTTTCAATAATGCATAAATTTGAAATGTAGAATTGATCTAAAGGACAACCCATGACTAAAATGGCCTCATGCTTGAAAATCGGTTCAGTTTTGACCAAGTTGTGGGAGTTTGAAGTCTAGAAAGGGCATTTGTATGGTATTAAGAAATCAATTAGGGCTTATAAGTTCTCCTAGTTCCGGGTCTATACAAGTTTATTACAGAACTACAAAATATGTACGACCTTTGGATTTGGCATACTCACACATTTATATACCATCTATATGTCCAGCAAATTTCATTTAGATTGGACAATAAACAAAGAAGTTACTTACTATTCAATGTAACAAAGTAAGGGTGAGTGTGTGTTTCAATGTATGAATGCAGATAAAGAATTATGAATGTAAGAACTGGGTTCAGGGTATATCCTAGTCGGGCACTCTCGACTAGAGCACTCTTACTTGTTTTTTTTGTGCTATTCTACTGAATGAGTGGAAAACGGTAACATTTTAAGAATTGTATATATTTTAAATACCCATGAAAAAATGTCAACGATTTGAAAATCGGTTAAGCTTTAGCAAAGTTATAGAATTTTTGTCAAATTATTTGTATTTATAAACTTACCATGCCAACGGCTACCTGTTGCGCAATGTCCAGCAGATCGGCATACTTCAGGGGTTCCCTGATGGCTGTCACCTGATTGTCAGCTGCAGGTGACTCAAAGTACTCCTGGTTCTGAAAGCTGACGGTGCCGCAAGTCCTGGCAGGCTTTTGTTCGTGTTGTGCTCGCTTCAATACAGCCTTCAATGAAGCCACAGTGGGAGGCTTCACTGGATTGGCATCGATGTTCTCAATGCCATGCAGCCCATAGGATTTGTTGTCGGCGGCATGCGTAGCCTTGGTCAGTTGGTAGCTATCGCGGCGGCTGCTGTTCCGCGAGAGATCTGATTCAGTTTCCTCCTCCAGCGTGGACAGCATGGATCTATTAATATCCTCAATGCGTGTGCTGTTGTCCAGGAGGCGTCCTTGGCGCTGCTGCTGATGACTGCAGACAGCTGCTGGCTGCAGCTTGGGGCACATATCCTGCGCGCTGCGCTCCTGCTGAATTTTCCACTCATCGCTGAAAGACAAAGTGTGGAAAAAGTAAGCAGGCTGCAAGAATGTGCTCCCAACTTACCGGAGGAAACTCTGCAGGCTGCCCAGGCCACAGAATTCGGTGAGAAGCATCATCCGATTACTGAACCTGGTCGAGTAGCCCACAATGCCAACAATATTTGGATGCCTGCCAACGGCTCGAAGCATTTGGATTTCGCACTTGAACGCCTGCACATCTTCATCATTGGGATGGTCTAGGAAATCCAATTGTTAATTATTAAAATAATATCTCAAATCGGTGCTAATTCTATGATTGTTGGTAAAGCATAAATTTAAATTGCAGCAAATTTTTATTAGGTTCATTAAAAAAGTAGAAGCAGAAAGAAAATTTGTTCAACATGTTATTCTTTAAGTAGTTAATTTTCTATGAATGCTCAAATTAATTGTGCCTATATTGGGGAATTTCTCCTTTTTTTCTGAGAACTCGGTAAATCTACTATCCACCTTACTTGTAAATATCACTGACTATTATTACATTCGGCTAATACATTTACAAGATCCATGCAGTATTCTGGGAATTTAATCTTCCATCACTTAGACAAATCATCTACCAAGGATTAACCCATATCTTTCGAGTTGCTGACTTACCTTTAAGCAGCTTGACGGCCACCTGGCGTTGCTTGTAGACGCCGCGTCGCACAAGACCAAAGGCACCCTCTCCCAGCACATCCTGCAGAAGGACAGAATGCGGCTCCACCTCCAGTTCATCGTCCAGCTCGAAGTTATCTTCTGCGGCGAGTGTGGGCAGCAGGCTGCTGCTGTTAATCAGGGACAAATGAAAATCGCTGGACTGATTGGGCGCAGCTTTCACATCCTTGGTGTCCAGATGCTGGCACTCCTGCCGCTTGTGCCTGTGCAGCGTCAGGGAGCACAGAGCGAGTATGCAAATAATGGACACAGAGAGGAAGAGTAACAGCTTAATCAGTCTGCTTTCTGCAGGGTAGAAAAGGGGAATATTAGCAGGAGATGTTAGGTAACAGGAGCAGCAGAGCTAACCCAGCAGCCAGGTCTTTAGCGGTGCCTTGCTCAGGAACTCCATGCTGGCATTCTGGCCGCCCTGCGTGTGTGCCACCAAATGCACCTCAAAGTTAGACCCCAGCACCGTTATATTGGATATATAGTAATGGCTGGCACTTTGATCCACTGTAAACTTGGCCTGCTCGCTATCCTTGTGCAGATCGAGTATGTGAAGCGTATAGTAATCCGGCAGATATGTCGGCAGCGACCAGCTCACATTCAAGGCCAATATATCCTGATCAAAGTGCTGCTGTTGCACACTCAAATTGCTCGGCTTCACTGGTGCTGCTCACGAAGTAATTAATCTTCAATCAATGATCTCTACTCTCTCTATGTAAAATTCCACTCACCGCAGAGCGTGTAGCTATTGTTGAACCAATCCAGACAACTGGGCGCCTGCAGGATCAGCCACTGTACTGGACTCTCCAACAAATTCTTATCATTTACTGTCCTCACTCCCACCTTGAACTGCTCTCCAAATTCCATATTGGGTATGATATATGTGTAAAGCTGGCGGGGCTGTGAGGGAACACAGAAGATATCGAATTTAGGAAATATATCTGAGAGAGTATATTCGATTATTCAAGCATATCAGCAAGCGAAGATATATCCTAGTGAAACCGTATAAACTCTCTCTGTTTTAAGTTTCTTAAAGTTAGTAAGCAAATAGTAAATGTATAATTAAAATTACTCAAAACATGCTGTCTTTTTGTTCAGTGTACTTACATCACGAAAATGCACCGGGCTTGGCGTCTCCAGACTTTGACTATCCTTTGAATAATATATCATATCAAAGTAACAGTTGCGCTCTACAAAAGATCAATGTTAACGATAATCTTTACTTATATATATTTCTATATGCTCCACTTAATACCTGCTGATGGTTGCCACTCAACTTCCGCTGCAATGCGCTGCCCATTGCCGGGCAGTTCCAGAAATCTTCTTAACTTCACCTCGCCCATTTTGCCGGGCTGATAGCCACGCCGTAATGTTTGAAATCCTTCGTCGATGGCTATAAGGGAATAGGCGCCATCTGAGTGGACAGCCAGTGCGGTAATATTATGAGCCTTGTGTGATTCCAGTTCGGGAATGGTGAAGAAACTATCATTCGACTAAAATATAAACAAAATTTAATAACCAATAAAGCTAATTTTAAATAAATTAAATAAATAAATGAAATAAAGCAAGCTAGAAATCGATTATTTTGTTTTAATATTAGTCATGTCATCAATCAAAATAATAAATATTTCATAATACCATATATCAAAATGTGGCTTTAAAGTTTCAACTATGATTTACAATTTAAAAACGTGACTAGCACATTAATTTATGGGATACCAATGTGGGACTTACCAAAAAAAGCAGCGATTCCGTAATGATCTCCTGATGCGCATTTATTTTGATTATAAACAACGCATCGGGTGCATTTTGCGTGGTGGCATTGTGTCGTTCATGCTGCACCCAATTGATGCGGAATGTTAGCTTGGACTCCGTGCGGCAGACGAGCTGCAACAGGAAGTTATCCTGCACCCTGCGCAGTCCGGCGGGCATTGTATCATTGGAATTGCCGCTCTTGCAGTAGTCAAAGCACCCATCAAAGCTCTGAGAGGCAGAAATGTTAAGTGGTGGTCTGTTAACCTTTGGTGGCTTGGTTTGCAGGCAACGCTTGGTGCAGGCGCTCAAGCTGAGCAGCGTCTCATCCTCGGAGAGTTGACGCATTAGCATCAGATCGCCCTTGTAGCTCTCAAAGAATAGCCAGAAGACGAATGCATATTTAGCATAGAGCAGCAACATATTACAGTTAGTTAACAACACTTTTTGTTTTAGTTAAATGCAAGCTTATTTAATGCTTTGCTAAACGGTTATTGCACTTTCGTTGACTTGCTTGCGGTTTTTTGTTGTTGTTGCTGTTGTTGTTTATTGCAAGTTCTTGCTCTCTCTCTCTCTCTCTGTGTATCTCTCTTTCGTTCTCTCTCTCTAACTTCAGATTTGTTAGTTCCGGCTCTTCGCAACTCGACCGTCGCCTACGACTGAGATATGCGAACTGAATTTGAAATTTGAGAAATAGGCAACATTTGCGAACAGGAAGAACTGTTGCAAAGCCACAAAAAATTGAAATCAATTTAGTCTTGTTTTGTTTTCATTTCTTTTCACTTCTGTTTCTTATCATTTGAAATGCAAAAATTTGATTGCGGATTTCGTCAACAAGGCGCCAAAGCGTATTGGAAATAAATACTCAAACATGCAGCAAAGTAAAATAGAAATCACACTCGATAACTGAGATTTATTTACAATCTAAACTGTTATACACACAAATTTCTGTGCTAAAGTCGAAAAAGTGCTCTAGTTCTATATTTTTGTTTTGCAATAGTTCTTGAGCACTTTTTCCCTTTTAGTACAGCATAGTATTTTGCCAGAGTATCAGCCTAGCAAATTTACACATAGTCGAACCATATCCAATTGATACTGCGTTGGATAAACTGTGCCCAGAAATTCCAAAAGATTCGGCTGAGCGCGCACTATATCACAATATTCCTCATATGAGATGTGCATATCCTTATCGAGATCGAATTTGGCAAACAGCATTTCAGTCATATCCTAACAAGGGACGAAATTGTATTATTTATATATGGCAAAATATCAGTTATACGTATTTACGGATCGCAGTTCAAAAATCTCATCCTCGTCGTCGCCACCGAAAAACTTTTCCACAAATCGCATTATTTCGTCGCGTTCTAGGTAGCCCCGATCATTATCATCGTATACCTGCAGTTATCAAATATATAACACTGTCCGGCAAATACACAAAGAGAAAACACTTACACTGAACACAAAATGCATTCGATTCTCGAGATCTTTTGAGAAGTATGTGGCAAACATTTTGACAAAACTGGCCAAACTACAGTGACGATCCGCCGAATATTTTGGATCTATACAGTCCGGGTCGTAACTAATACGTGATACAATTCTTCGATTTATATCACGATCCGTTACTTGGAACATCAGCTCCAAAATTTTGCTTAGCTGCATTAGAGTTATAAACTTGGACCTTGGCCCATTCTCCAGCACAAATTTGTGATATATCATCGATATGCAGAGCAACTCCGTCTTCGTAAAGGGAGACTCCATATGCGAGATGATGGGTCCATATACATAATTGAAGCGCGCATTTTCCATATAATCCAACGTAAGATCCAAGTCCTTCATTTTGAAGATAAGCAAGTAAACGCAAACAGAAACTCGGTTATAAAATAAACAATAAATATTTATATCAACAAATTGACATTATAAACCAAGGCTGCAAACCAAAACAAGTAAGAGTGCTCTAGTCGTGAGTGCCCGACTTGGAGATACCCTGTGCATAGTATAGCCTTGCAGTCGCTTAATATAATATAACACACTTGCTTATACATAACGGTGTTATCAAGAGAATGAGAATGCTACCTTCAAAAATTAATTTTGTTACTTTAATCAATATTTCAGATCGATTGTTCCAATGACAGCTATAAGATATAGTCGTCCGATTTAGACCAAATGCTATCAACCTATATAAAGTATAATTAAACTTGCAATTATTTAGTTTGGTTAAGACAGCTTGAGAAACAAGAAAGTTGATCATACAATGACACATTTTCAACATTTCTGTATAAAATTAAAGCTTAAAATTATGAAAATAGTGTCCCAATAACCTAGAAATGTCATCCTCAGACTGTCAAAAATGTACAAACTTTTCCATTTTGTTGATTGAATTCGTGAGTATAAAGATGGCTTTGAAATTTGTGAATACACAAGGTATAATTCGGAGCATGCGCATTTTCACATTTTTGGGGGATCGGGAGAACAACGTATATATTGTCAATTAAAATAAGAATAAAAGAATATTAATCTAGGTAGTTAACAATTAAAAAACCAAATCAGCGCCATTGTCAGCCATCTGTGGGCCTATTTATTGGGATGCAGACAAGCATTTACACAGATGAGCTATTTGTATAGCTGACAAAAAAAACAACACTAAACTCCTAACCAGTATATTTTTGAATATGAAACGCATTGGCTTTAGATTAGAAGATTGACGCACAGAGCCACGGTATCCAATTGTTTCTGTGATGGAAAAACGCAGCCGAGAAATTCCAACATCGCTGGTTGTTTGCGGACAATATCGCAATATTCATCGTAGCTGATCTGCAGATCCTTATCCTGATCGAATTTGAGAAAGAGTATTTCAAGCAAATCCTGAAAATTGAGTTGATAATCTTATATATATATATATATATATGAACATATCTGCAAAATATTACCGCGCGCATTTCGAAAATCTCGTCCTCATCGTCGCCATTGAAGAATTTCACCACAAAACGCATCACATTCTCACGATTCAAGAATCCCACATCATCCTCATCATACACCTATAAATAATTCGTTACCAAGCACTGTTCTATACACCTTGCGAAAAACCACTTACACTGAACACAAATTGCATGCGTGTCTCCAGATCTTTCGAGAAATAGATGGCAAACATTTTGATAAAACTGGCCAAAGTACAATGACGATCCTGTGAGAATTTCGGGTCTGTGCAGTCTGGATCGTGCGAAATGCATAATACAATGCGTCTGTTAATGTCACGATCCGTCACCTTGAAAAATCCCATTACTATATTACTCAATTGCATCAGAGTTATGAACTTCGCCCGGGGTCCGTTCTCCAGCACAAACTTGTGATAGACCATTGCGAGGCAAAGCATCTGCGTCTTGGAAAATGGTGAAACCAGGCGCGATATCAAAGTTCCATATATATAGTTGAAGCGCGCATTTTCCATGTATTCCAATGTAAGGTCTAGGTCCTTCATCTTGCCAAATTATATATAGCTGCCTATAATCTAGCTATAAACGTATAAAGTTGAAAAAGTGTGTTAAAGTTTTATATTAGTTGATTCCCTAAGTTCCCTATGTTCCCTGACTGACTGAACTATATTGGTATTATTTTATAAAAACACAAACAACTGTTTCAAGCAGAGTAACAGAAATTCAAAAGAAATAGCGATTTAGTATTTTTAGAATCTTAAAAATCTGGCATGTTTTTCTTATTGAAATTGAGTAAAAGACATTGGAAAATGTATTTTCTTTATCTAATTGTTTAATTTTCCTTTGCTTGAATTATGTCATTTAGTAAGCTAAAGCAAAGTTACAGGATAATTACAGCGCTATACAACACAAAGTGTACATCTGGTATATACGTTGGGGGTATTACTTAGCAATGTATCTTAAAAGACGATCCGTACAGCTTACAAAACGTAACTTATCGTGTACGACAATTATAAAAGTTTATATGTATGAAACAGTCATACAAAATACAGCTACATAGATGTACAATTATCGTAAAAGTATTTATATAATTTAAAAAAATATTATAATAAAAATATAAAAAAACTTAACATAGTGTAAAGAATGATAGTGTAAAGAATTTGTAATACAGTGGCAAAATAGAATACTGAGTTGAGTTTTGATGAGTTTCTTTGCGTTTGAGTTATGTGTGTGGTGTGGTGTGTTGTATTCGAGTGTTTTTTTTTTCTTTCTGTATTTCATACTCTGTTACCAAAGGTAGATAGAGTATACATATTGTTCTTGCGACACAACCGCGATTCGAAATTCATAAATTCATAAGTTTGTAGAGCAAGTTCACTTAACACATACCAGGATACAAATATAATAATACTAATATTGAAAAATGCAATGTAAAGTGTTTGCGAGTGTGTTTGTGTGTGTGCGAGTGTGTGTGTGTGCGTGAGTATGTGTGTTCTTGTTCGTGTTGTGGCATGCACAAAATAACAGTCCATTGATTTTGTCAGAGCTGGTAGACAACCTGCGTGTGGCAACGTGAGTATTTCGTATTCGTATTCGTATTCGAATTCCAATTCGTGTTCGTTTTCAATCATGATCTGAGTCCTTTTTGTTTTTTTTTTGGTGACATTTGAGGGTCGGCTACATTTTGCTAAACGCATTTTAAGCTAAGATTTTTGTTTTGTTTTGTTTTATGTTTACAGTAAACCACTAAATGCTGGCAATTCGTATTATTGTTGTGTTTTGGGTGGTGTGTCCTTGGTGTGTGTGTGTGTGTGTGTGCTTCTGTGTGTGTGTGTGTTTGCTTGATTTACAACAACTAGTTGTAGGCCAACGCCAGCGCTGCGTCCGTGCTGCTGCTGCTGGATGATGTTGATGCCTGTGGCTGAGCAGTTCCGCTGTCCAAGTGCAGATTATTGTAATCCGATTTGGCATTGCAGCGCATACCATGTGGCAACTGCAACTGCAACTGCAACTGCGCCTGCGTCTGACCCTGTACTTGTCCTTGACCCTGTCCTTGCTGCTGCTGCTGCTGTTGCGCTTGGCCATTACTGTTGTAGCCGCTGCTGTTGAGATTGTAAACGGTGAGACGCGCCTCATGCTCACGCCGCTGTTGCCGCAATCGTATGTCGTGCTGTTCGCGCATGTGGCGCAGCTTGAGGTCCTGCTCCTGCCGGTAATACGACATCTTGAGTTCCTGCTCCATTTGCTCAAAGCGCAGCTTCTGCTCATGCTCGCGCCTTGCATAATCGATCTCGGCGAGGCGCGCCTGTTTCAGCAGCTTAAACAGCTGCTGCTTGTATTTATCCTCCACATCCCCACAGCCAATTGGCTCGTTAGCCACAGCTGTGGGCGTAAATGAACCAACTTGAACGTTGATATTGGCATTAGCTGGCGCCTCAGTGCAAAAATCCTCGGACAGCACAGACTGTGCCTGTGAATGCTGTTGAAGAGATCAGATCAGATTAGAGTTGAACTGTATTGATGTTCATGTTTCCTATATATCTTACATTGCGCTGTCGCCGTTTGCGTGTCGGTGAATTCTTCTCGATGTCTGCCGGGCCAGCTGTGCCTGGATCCGTGTCCTCCTTATTACTGAGCAGCGGTTTGGCTTTAGCACGTTTGCGTCGATTTGGCGCTGGCTGCGGCTGGGCGCTCTCCTGCTGCGAGTCGCCTCCGGCGGTGGAGGGCGGTGGTGAGGGTATGGCTATGGTCGATGTTTGCAGTGTGTCCTCACTGGCATTTGTCGAATTGGGCAAGGCGGCCAGCGGCATATCCTCATCCTCATCCAATTCGAGCAGCTCCTTTTTAATCGGTACACTGATGGCTCCATTTGTGCCGCTGCGCGTCTGACTGCGTGAGGATACCGGATCCTTTTGCAGCTCCTCCATAAACTCAATCATGCGCATGCCCTCCAACGCTTCCGACTTGGGATGCTTCTGCTGATGCTCTCGTTTGGCCGAGTTCTTCATGCTGCGCCACTGCACCTGAATCTGCTCCAGCAGCCGATGTCGAAAGTTCAGTGCATTGAATCTGCAAATAATTAATATATTATTATTATTATAATTATAATTAAAAGATAGAGAGTCTCGCAACAGAGAAGGGAGGAGGCACTGCGACCGTAAGGGTTCTTTTATGCCCTATACAGTGGGGACAAGA
This sequence comes from Drosophila maculinotata, assembly GCA_035045305.1. Lineage (NCBI taxonomy): Eukaryota > Metazoa > Arthropoda > Insecta > Diptera > Drosophilidae > Drosophila > Drosophila maculinotata. The sequence continues at coordinate 14,330,383 of JAWNPD010000387.1, forward strand.
GCAACTCTTTCTACCAAGGCTGGACATTCACGCTTGTTGCTGGAGGAGCCTGTTCCAAAAGTCTTGAGGAGAGTGCTCGTAGAGTTTGCTTGGCTATCCGAAAAGATATAAATGTAAGCTACCAATGTCCCTCTTTGTCTGTTCAATGGCATGAATCTCGGATTTGAAAACGCTGGGCGAAGTGCCCATTGTAATAGTGATTCTGGTGTCAGGTCCAATGATCCTGTACGTTGCGGTTTGGGATATGCATTCTGATAAGAATATACTTCGGATAAGAATACGGATAAGCATTTGGCACCTGAGTGCAAATCCATGGTCTCATAATATGAACTATTGCATGATGATTTATTCATTCATGCGATTCTTGGTATGCACATATGTATATACACTTACTGTTTGGTTATTTGGGACCAGGCTAATCTTTTGGCCTTGATACTCTTGGCATCCACGCTGCGATTTTCGACAAATGCGACTTTTGTTTTGATGACCTCCAGCAGCAGCCCGCGTTCTGCTTCCTCCCAATTGAGTGAACGTTTTTTGCGTGTGCCTTTTTTCTTGCCAGTTGCGCTTTCTTTTTCCACTGACTCCTCCTCGGCAGCATCTTCTGGGTTCTCCACCCCCTCTTCGGAGGGATTTGTGGCTTTTGTTTTCAGCTCGTCGTCGTCGTCCTCCTGTGGCGATGGTGCGCCCTTTGTTAAAAGCTCCTCCAGTTTCATTTCTTCTTATGGTTTGCTTTTCAATGTTTTGTTTTGGTTATTTTAAGCGCGATTCTGATTTGCAAAAAAATTCTTATTTGATTTCTGTATATACTTTGCGTTGGCGCTGCCACCCCGTCGAAATCTGACTAAAGTGCCAGTACAGCGTTGCCACTGTCGATATTTATTATATGCGTTGGCGCTGCCACAGTGGCAGCATTACTGCTGCATGTTGTTGCCACTATCGATATTAATCAAGTGCAGCATTACTGCTGCATGTTGTTGCCACTATCGATATTAATCAAGTGCAGCATTGCGTTTTAACTCTCTATCGATAGATCGCTATAGTCATACTCTATCGAGCAAAGTAAGTAGCAGGCACACAATTTTATTTCGATTGGTGAAAATATAAATTTTATTACAAAAATAACACAGCGAGATGGCTTTCGGTGACTATCCCGCTGAGTATAATCCCAAGGTCCACGGACCTTACGATCCAGCACGCTTTTACGGCAAAGGTAAGAATTTTTTCCCACATTACGTAATTTTTGCCGCATAATTTTCGGGACGATTTCTAACACTTTACATAATTGTGCGTACGCAGCTGATGTACCATTCGGCCAAGTGAAGCTGGGCGAATTGGGATCTTGGTTCGGACGCCGCAACAAGACACCAAATGCCGTGGCTGGAGCTATTAGCCGTGCCTGGTGGCGTTGGCAGCACAAGTACGTGTTCCCCAAGCGTGCTGGAATTGCACCCTTCTTCCAGCTGACCGTCGCCAGCATGACGTTCTTCTATTTGATCAACTACACCAAGTTGAAGCACCACAGGAACTACAAGTACCACTAAGCCTTATTGTCTTGTGTATGCTCTTCAGACACATTGTTGCTAAATAGTGGGGGGAGAGAGAGTTAAACACACATCAACATAATACTAGTTTATTCTTGTTTTGAAAAATCGGCAAATCCAATAATAAAACGGTTGCGAATAACAGTGCACTGTTAAATCAATCTCTTTTAACATGCATCCGCTGCATTTGAACCAGTATCCAGTTGGTTATTATTTGGGGAACTAGCGGGCCTAAAGATTTCGCATATGAAGGGCAATTTGTGTTCACAGCTCATCGTTTGCCAAGTGCCCTTTGGGGTTAGCGCCACACAGCTGGCATTTACCTGTGCACCCCTGCAAAATGTAACTTTTTAAGGTGAAAATAGACAACATAAAATGTTATGAGCAAATTCGCAGCGAGGTAAAAACTGTTTGGGAGTGGTGAGTTTTTACTGTTTGAAAACGTGCGGGAAATATTTTTCTATTGCTCAAATTTAATTTTGTTATAGATCTAGGAGCTCAATTCGATCTGCGCAAGCTGTTTGTATAGTCTAAGGTACTATTCCATACTTGTCTATTAAACTTACCCCAATCGCGGATGTCCCTCATGCCAGGCCCTATAGAGATAGCACAGCAGGCTCTCTTGCTGTTCATTACGAAAATCGAGCGGTTGCAGCGAAGTGCTGCGATTATAACGCAAACCCACATAGGCTAGAAAGATGCCTGGCTCTGGTCGCACAGTGGAACGATGTCTATTATAATCAAAGAGCCAGTGCGACAGTGCATAGGTGCGTGCCTCGGAGGCGATATGTGCCAGACTGCCGCTAAATTCGCTGGCATTGCTGCAGGCTAGGGAAGCATTCAAATAGCTGCTGGGCTGCTTAATGACAACAAAAAGACCCACCTGCGGAACGCAGCTGATGTTGTGCAGATCTGTTAAGGGATCAGTTGATGTTAATAAAAGTAGACTATGTTACGAGTTGTAGGCTATGTTAACAGGATCAGGTAATGTTAGGTCGAGTAGGTTATGTAAACAGTATATCTTAGTGTTTACAGGTGCAAGTTAGCGGCTAGAGAATGTTTAATTGACTGGCATAGCTTGGGTAAGCTGGAGCAGGGTATATGAACTACATATAAATTGAATCAGGTTATGTTAACCGCAGAAAGTTGTGTTAACGGAAGCTATGTTACCTGTAGCAGGTAATGTTAAGAGAATCAGGATATTTAAACAGCAGCAGTTTATGTTAACAGAAAGTTGTGTTGACGGTAACCTGAACAGACTATGTTAACGTGTGCAGAGTATGCTAACAGGGTAGTGGTATTTTAACAGAAGTAGGCTATGTTAACTGGAAGACGTGTTAACAGAAGCTATGTTAAGAGTAGCAGTATATTTAAACAAACTCAAATTGTGGTAACAGTAGCTGGTTGATACAACATGAGCAGGATATGTTAACATGTGCAGCACATGCTAACAGTATGAAGAGAATTGGGTTATGTTAACAAACATTATGTTACCTGTAGCGGGTTATGTTAAGATTAGCTGAATATTCAAACACAAGGAAGTTATTTTAACAGAAAAACGTTATGGCTGTAGAGTGAACTGGCTATGTTAACGTGTACAGCGTATGCTAACAGGTCAAGTTATTTAGGTTATGTTAACTGGAGTATGTTATGTGAAGTTTCTGTTAGTATTGTATCCTGCCCACCTGTAGGTCTGCCATATAGGCTATAGTAATCAAAGCGACTGTCATTCAACATGCCCGCAAAGCTTGTATTCTGAGGACACTGCAGCACATGGCAGTTGAAATAATCGCCAGGCTGCTGGAAAACAGTTAAACGGTGGCGTGCATCCTTAGCACGCCTCCTGGCCGTGTCCTTGCCATCTCCGTTATTAGGCTGCTGCGCAAAGCGATTTGTGCGCCGCTCTTGGCTACCGGGCGCATAGTTTAACGCTAAGCCGCGCAGCTCCCGGGCCAACTTAATGCAATCCTCCACCGATAATGTGCTCTCCAGGGCCAGTGCATCATCGGCAGCAGCCCGTTGGCACTGGCGCACCAGGTGGAACTGCAGCGGCGCAGCATTGTCCGCCGGACAGCGAAGTGAGTGCAGTTCAGGCAAAAGTATTAGGTGAGTAAGTAGTAACAGTCGGAACATAGTTAACAGAGTGACTGATTTGCCAGTACCTTTATGCATAGATTAATGGGAACATTTTGAATTGTAACAGCTGCAATTTATGCATCAGTTCAAAACAAAGGGAAATTCACTGAAAACGCTTTGTATGGTCAATTTAATTTTATTGTTCATTTTGATTGATTAACTTTAGCTTATGCCTAACTAAAGTTGTCTTTTTATTATATAATATATTGTTTTGTGTATTTATGTCAAAGTTGCATTGCACGGCTCCAGGCGAGCGTTCTACAAAAAAAGGTTTTAAATGCTCAAATGAAGCTGTGCAAAGGCACTTAGCTTAATTATTTTGAGAATTAATACAATTGATGTATCAATAATAATTATTATTTGATGTTTTGTGGAACGGCTGTGTGCTGTAGAGGGCTGCCCTGCTTATACATATACGATACATAGATAGTAGCATTAAATATTTGTAGTGCAAATAGTTTAAACAATGACAAGAAAAAATTGTATAGGACATTTAACTAAGAACAAAGTGTGGCAGATTTGTTGTTTTTTTTTTTTTTTTTTTTTTGAACTAAGTTTATAAATATTAGAGTACAAATACAAATATCACCTGAGCGTCGGCTGCTGCATTCGTTGTTAGTGTCGAGTGTTTTTAAATTAACAGTTAAGGTAAATAAGATAAATACAATACAAGTATATTTGTAAGTTTAATGACTGCACTACAAAAGCGAGACTGTGTGGAGTTTTCTGATAAGAATCTGGGAGTCCAACACCAACACGGACGTGCGAAACAGAGTCTGGCAACGCCAATGCTGCAAACCGGATGGGCAGCACTGGACACTGCATTTAACTCTGCGACATTAGCGGGCAATAATGGGAAATTGCCCGGTAATCTCTGCACAAGGGAAGTTTTTTGTTTTTTTTTTATGCAAAACTATAATACTAATTATATTAAATTAGACAGTAACCGCTTTGCACTGCACTTGTGACCTTACAGACTAAACTGCTGCCCAACTTGTCACGAGACATTTTTGACATTTAATTGACTACCGCAGGCGGCTTTTTTGCTTGCTGCGCGAGTATCTCATCCGGGTGTTTACATCCTGGCGTCTTCTAACTGTAACTGATTTTAAAACACTTTGAGTGTTCCATTTGTTTCGTTTTGGAAATGTTTGAAATTTTGAATTTGTTTTCTTTTCACACATGTAGGTAGTATGGATTGCTTGCTTGCTGGCTTAGCTGCTGTGCGAGAAGGCGGTGTTTGTATAAGGACCGCTGTATATGGAGCTGCCCGAATTGGACACCGTCTTGGTGCTACGGCGTGCCATAATGCACAGCACGGCGGCGACCACGGCCAACATCAGAATCAGTCCCGCAATGGCGATGGCTATGGCAAAGGTGCGCTGCGACACGCACAAAGCATCTTCCAGAGTCTGAAAATATATGAAGGAATATAAACCCTGAAATATGGCCATATATTTAAATAACTGTCAACTTACCTTCTCTTTGTACACCGCATCCTCGTCGCTGTCGTTGGCATTCTCATTTTCATTGACATAGAGGCCGGAGAAGACCTCAATGGTGGCGGGCAGGGCTTCCTCATCCTTGCTATCGACAGCCTGACGCTTGGGTCGCTTGCCGCTGCACAAGGGCGCCTCCTGGCAGCTGGGATCCTCCAGAGCACAGAGCCGCACATTGCACTGATAATACACGGATGTGGTGTAGGGGAACTTGTGGGCCGGGAAGGTCACATTGGCCGCTAGGCGATTCTCGGTATAGTTGAATTGACCCATGATCTCGTTGTCCATGGGACAGCTGCAACACAAAGCACAAATAATCATCCGTTCCCACTGCAATCGAAATATATATATAGCTGAACTTACCCATCTTCGCCCACCAGACGCTGTTCACCCCAGCCGAGGCCATCTCGCACGATGCAGTCCGTCACGTGCAGGCCGTAGAGCTTCTGCTGATCTATGCTAATGACGATGGTCAGCGGATCGCCAATTTTCACATCGTCGGCAATCTTGTGCTCCTCGTTATAGATCTTCATGTGGCAGCCGGGCATGGGTATTTCGTTGTTATTCACATCGTTTTCATCCTCCTGTGTGGCATTCACATCCACATCGTAGACATCCTCCTCGTCCAGGTCATCGTCGCCCAATCGCTGCTTGTCCAGCGACCTTCCATAGTCGCGTCTATCATGCTCATCGCTGCGGAACGCCTGCGGTTTCTGAGCATGCTTGCGCAGATGCTTCTTCGGCTTGACGGCCGCATCGCGGCTCTTGTAGGCACAGCGCACATGGTAGCCGCGTCCCAGATCCGTTATCAGTTTCAGATGCGGCTGCAGCACAATCGTATTGAAGAACTCAATGCCACCATCGTCCTGCAAATTGCAAGAATGAGAAGAAATGTATAAGAATTTGGAAAATAATCATATCAATAAAGTAGCTGCAATTCTGATAAATAAAATTCGGAGAAAACTTTTATTTTAGCCAAAATGTTTAAAATTTAGTATTTAACAAGTTCTAGTTTTCACTATAATTGAGACTATTAGAGAAATTCTGAACATCCTAAATATGCTAATATATCCTATAATATCCTATAAATATCCTATCCTAAATAATATCTAGCAGCTGTGGCATTTTCCCAATACCTTGCAACTGCATAGGCGAAACAAACTTGCCACAAAAATTACCAACCGAAACACAGTATATTTTAAATGGATTTGCTTCTAAATGATTACTTTAAACAAAAGTCGTTGCAAATTACGATTTTCAATTATGTAATTTCAAAGTCTTCTAATTTACACTATAATAGAGATTCAAATAGAAAACCTGTAAATAAGTAGAACATCTTGAGCAAGTCTTTATACCGTGCCTCAGAGCTTTAGACACAAATCTTTACAAATTCTTACAAGTGCCTAAACAAAAGACTTGCCAGAGCGGCCATCGCCTCCCACTTTGGTGCTGGCTTCCTAAATCAAATCACATATGGGGGCAGGCTGTTAATGCTAATGCCCAAGAAGCCATATTAGCAAGCCAGCTGGAATTCAGCAGAAAACCGGCTAGGCAGCCACTAGCCACTAGCAACTAGCAACTTGTAGACAATGTACTCAATGTGTTGTAGTTTCAGTGCCTCATTATGCATAGAGATTCACGCTTCGCTGCAGCTGAAAATTGCCAGCTAGAAATTTGATGTGCCTCTCAGTCTTGGAGCCAGTCAGTCTTTGGATCACGAGCACTTCCTCATGTTTTTTTCATAGAATGGTGCTAAAGCCGTTCAGCCAAGTGTGAAGCATTCTGTTATCTACATACATATCCGCAGAAATTAGCAATGTTTGCGTAATGAAATTTAAATTTCAGGCGTAGTTTACTTAGAAACTGAAATTGAATGTTGCAACAACATTTATACTTCCGTCCGTCGATTGCAACATCAGCGTTCATCCTTCTTTCGTTCGTTTCCCCTTAAGACAATTGGCTGTAGCCCGCAGCTAAACATTGGTTAACATTTCCCCCACATTCTGGGTAGAATTACCGACACATAACGGTGCTTGTGCTTGTGCTAATTTCGCAGTCAAGAACGCTGCCTTCCCAACGAGCACTCCGTCAATTGCTTGCGTGGTCCGCAGGTAATTGTAATGGGCCAAGAAGCGTACGTGAGGCGTTCGGAAGTTTTGTAATTGGGTCTGCAGAGATTGTTACTTTTGGGCACGGAAATGCTTCATTTAAGTGGCAGCGTCGTCACCCAAGTGGCATTCTTAATTGCATTTGTTGGCCAGATGCGATTTATGGACGCCAGCTGTTTCCGTCTTGGACTTTAAGCCAGCTGACCAAGCTGAGCTCTAGAACTTGAACTTCTCTATTGTTGTTGACAGTTAGATCTGTGTAGAGGGGGAACAACATAAACATAACAACATTTCCCTGCTGTCGCAGCATCAGCACCAATGAGACAATGGGCTAATAAAAGCCATAATAAAATGACATTTAAGATTTGAGGCAAGCGACCCAACAGGGCCAACACTGCCACATAACGGTAGAAGCAGACAGCTATTATGTCATTATGACACTTCTGTGCGTTCGCTCAGTTAATGTGCTCGTCGCCAGGCAACAGGTTTAAGCGGCTGCTTTCAACAAATTTAAATGAAATGGAGAAATGTTCATTTAGTCGCTTACGATTTGTAACATTCATAAATGCCAACGTAGCTGCAGCTGCTGCGTGGGTGACGTCCAACAGTGACCTTCACTCCAGTCATGTGGTTGCTGCTCTACAGCTACGGCTTTTAACTATAGTAATAATATCAATAACATTAAGAAACACGTTTACAGGTGTACACTTTTGGCATTTTCACGGTCAAACGTCGGCCATTGAACGCGTTTAAATGGCCGCCAACGTTGAACAATAGTTGAAGGCGACCTGAGACGCTTCAGAACTAATCGATTCTCGTATGATGACCATGTTTGATCCAATAATTTGTGGCCATCGAAATGGGCAACCGATGGGAGAATGGGAACAAAACGAAAGACTTAGGCAACAAACTTGCTGCTGTGTCAGTTGATTGCTATCTCCCAGAGCATTTCTAATTCCAATTTAATTAAAAAACTAACGTCTACTCGTTCTTGCCTTGAATCTGAGTTCTAAACGTCGTTTTTTGCTGCTCATCTGCCACGCAGCAATTATTATTTCATTTAAACGCTTTGCGCCCTTCAGATCGCGAACTTGTGGCTGTGTCTCTGATTCTGACCCTGTACATAATGGTTAATAGAAAAAAACAATAAACAAACATAGCTTAGTCAGAGCTACGTGACTTTAATATACACTGTAGATGATATATGTATATAGTCGATTTTGCACCTGAAAATCAATCATAGCTAAAATTTGTTTTTTAAACATAAATAATTTGCTTCTTAGTATTTTTATGTTTTAAAGCAAACTCTATTGAAGAAAAACTTTAGCAAAAACCTTTAGCACTTAAAAAACTGAAAATATATACAAAAAAAGCTAATTTAAGTTCATTTAATTGCGTTTGGCATGCACAGCAGCAGCAGTAACAACAACAGCAGCAGCAACAACAACAAAAACATCTAAAATAGCTATAATAATAAAAACAGGGTCGCAGTGGAGCCTCAGTTGGAGTCAATGGCGTGGCAACTTTTTGCGGCAGCTGACACGCGACTTTTTATATCAACTTTTTTTTAGCTTTAAATGGGCAAGTTAATTACACACACACATACACATACACATAAAAACGTATCACATGTGTGTGTGTGTATGTTTTAATTGTATGCAAATGTGCATTCAATGAGCTCATCCCTCTGTGGCTGACGTAACCCAGCATCCTGCCCAGCTAGCAGCTCCACGGTCACATAGATGACATCAACTGCAGCTGCATAACAACTTCGTTAAAAATAATGTCTGAACGTAACTTTACTTGGTTTATTGATTTTTCATCACAACAACCTTTTTAGCTATTCGTTTTCATTTTGTCTTATTTACAGTCCCCTTGTATTTCACGCGTCAAGTGCTTGGGTCAACAGGAGGCAACAAAGCGGCAAGACAAAAGACTTAGGCAACAAACTGGACAGTGTTCTGGCAGCGGATATACCAGTTGGTGTATATATATATATACACATTGCCATAAGAGCAATTAAAATTAGCAATTTTAAAAATTTATGTCAGGCTAATCGAGCGAATGGAAAAAGCTGCCACAACAACAAATTACAAAACTCTCTGTCTGCCCCGATAAACGCTGGGAAATTACATTAAATACGAGAAATGTATCACAATGACGACATATAAACCCATGCGTATGTGTCTTACTGTGTGTGTGTGTGTGTGTTGGCCATAAAAATGTCGATGGGTGAGTTGAAGTCCCCGTTTAGCTGGATGGGTGCTAATTGAGATTTCAAAACATATATATGAGCTCTGTGCAGCTGTAAACACTCGTAAATCGCTGCTATGAGCCAATAAATAAACCACGCCATATAAGCCAGCATCCAAACCCAAAGTATCTGTGCCATGCGCATGCGCAAGATAAACTCATAACTAAAATATTTACTACGATTTATTGGCCATTTCGATTGGGGCTTGTGTTCTGTTTCAGGTCAATCGATATGATGAACTGGCTGGGCGCAGCATGCGAGAATGCTACTAATAAATAAAATAAAACCAGTTGCTTAATATAATGAAACACTCTTGGATATACATAAAGAGAATGACAATGCTACCTTTAAAATGAATTTTCTTATTTAAATCAATATTTCAGAACGATTGTTCCTATGATAGCTACAAGATATAGTTGTCCGATTTTAACCAAATTCAATCAATCTATATAAAACATAATAAAACTTGCAATTACTGAGTTTGGTTAAAATATTTTGAGAAACAAAAAAGTTGTTCATACAATGACTCATTTTTCAACAGATTGTTCCTATGGCAGCTATAAGATATAGTGGTGGGATTTTGGTGAAATTTTGTAAGCGTGCTTAAATAATGCTAAAAATTATAATTGGTAAGTTTGGATGAGTTATCTCAAAAAACAAAATATTTCGACCGATCGTTTCTATGGCAGCTATATGCTTTTGTGGTCCGATCCGGCTGATTCAGACATATTATCTGCGTGCAGCAGAAATAAGCATGTGTACTAAGTTTCATTAAGAAAACTTTAAAATTAACTCGACTCGCCTTGTTGTCCTGATCAAGAATATATATACTTTATGGGGTTAGAAATGTTTCCTTCTATGCGATGCAAACTTTTGGCCAATATTATAATACCCTCTGCAAGGGAGAGAGAATATATATATCATATAGATATCGGTCGACGAATGAGATCCTGCTTACGAAACTTTGTTGTTTTCCATGATAGAACAATCAGTCACAAATAAATATACAAAACTCTATATCGCTTGCTCATTCATTTATGAATTTCAGTAAATTCCTTCAGTTATTTTACGCAATGGTTAAAATCAAGCCGAGGCAGGCCAACATTTTCTCACACCTTCAACTCGGATGACTATCTAGTACATCTGCTGTCCTCTCCTGCTACCACTCTACCAAACTGCTGCTCAATCAGCTGGTTAATGATGCACTTAATGAGCCGTCATTAATTGAATGCCAAACAGTCACAATTCCCATAAGATTGCGCGTCATTTCATGTGCGTCGATGGTGTCGATTCCGAGCCAAGTTCGCAGCGATGAGCAAATGGCTAATCATTATGGCATATGGATTTTACCTTGTAACCAATATCTCGACTGGATGCTACATGCCATATAAGTTGTTAATGCTTTGCGCAAAAGCTAAAACTCAATTAGCATGCCAAAAAGGCAGAACCACTTTGCAAGCCAATATACTATATACTATATAATGCTATCAGTCTGAGGTAATAGTATAAACTCTTGGTATGTGGGATGTTGACTCCTCAACTTGACTTACCGTTTCCTTGGGCATGGTGTTGCAGCTGCGCAGCGGCAGCTTGTAGCGGAGTGGACCGATGTGATCTCTGCAAGGAATCGAAAGATTTTTGATGTATGGTTGATTATAGTTGCTGTCTACTGTATCTAAATTGCGATCTGCGATTTGTGATCGCCACTCACCTGTACTCGCTGAGGCATGTGGAGTTCTTGGAGAGGCCTTTCGGATAGATCATGCCACTGAAGAGGCCAGTCTCGTGATTGGGTGGCGCATCTTTGATGGTGATCAGCATTGAGCCGGACAGGCATTTTACCCGAACACTCGGCTCAACAGTTGCCTGTTTGCTGGTGGGCGTGGCCGCTTCCGCCTCCGCCTCGGCGGCCGCAATGGCAGCGTTTAGAGAGTCGGGCGCATCCTCTGCAAGAAGAAGCGACCGTAAAGTTATGTAATCAAATATTTGTGCATCTACAGTTGCTACAAAACTACAGTTAGACAATAACAATATAAAGTTAAAGCCAAAGCCAAAGCTCAAACTTCAGCTCTGGCTGAGGATGCGACTGGCATAAATCATCAGTGATACACGAATCTGCAACAAGCCAGTCACAGTTATCAAGTCGAAAGTGCCTGACTAGCAGATACCCAGTATTATATTGTATACTTAAATAGCTTCTCAGTCCGAAGTATTTGTAGAATTAACATTAATATGTGTCATGCCTTTAACATTTACTTTCTTATGTTTTTTCTTTTTAAGAGATTGAGGGAAGTATTACAAATTAATCGATATTTATCGATAATTTTTTATCTGGTTCCGATACTTGTTAACTTGTATATTTAAGTGCTGCGAATGGTATACACAAATCTGCATTTTAAATTTCAAATCTCTAGCTCTTTGAGTCTCTGATGATGCTGATCATATGTATATATGTATATGTATGATGCATTTGGGAGATATATGTTTGCACAGATCGTTATGATACCACTTTGAATGGGTGCAGGGTATAAAGAGTCAACTTGCGCTGGAGGCCAAAGACAATGGCACAAAAGACGCCCCTGGGAGCAGCTGCAGCTGCAGCTGGCAAACTGCGGAAGCAAATGCGGCGACAAACATGCAACGGGCCAAGTTAATGACATTGAAAAACCATTGAAAGAGCGCAGCAGCAGTTACCATTAGAAAGATGCCAGTTCCTTGAACTTGCAGAGCCAGCAAGTCGGAAAGAACCTTTAAGCTCAGAGTCCCAGCCTGCGGTTTGGCTTCAAACCCAAGACGCAAACGCAAAGAATCTGGTTCCAGGGCTATATAGTATATATATATATATATATATATCGCATATGCAGCACGACACCTCGCGTGCGATTTCGCATTCGCCAGTTCGCCAGTTCGCCAGTTTGCCAGTTAGCCATTCCAGCGAGATTTTCTCGATTCTTTTTGCACTTCTTTTGTGGCCTAGACAAACGGCGTGTGCTCGTCTCCGCTGCTCACTGTTGCTGTGTGTATATAGTTGGCTAAAATGGAGCTGGGTCTAAAGATGGCGATGCTTTGGTTTAGTTCAACGAACCTTCCAGCAATTCGCATCAGTTACTTTGCTTCTATTCCTATTCTACACAGCATATGCTGCTGGGCAAAGTAATTGCATGCAACTCAGAGCCGGTTTTTGATTCTTCAGTTGGCCTAAAGCTAAACTCAAAGCCAACAAGTCGTTATTGTTGTTGTTGTTGTTGTTGCCTGCCTGCCTGCGCTGGCACATAAAATGTTTAATGGCTTTCTGTTGTGTATAATTTTGTGAAATGCACAACTGCATAATCAAATAAAAACTAAATCAACTCTAGAAACTATACAAAAATGTATTCAAGTTAAATTTTACTTAACTCAGAACCATTTTATTTTAACATCCGACAATTCTCTAATAAATTTTATTTGTAATTTTTAAATATATATTTTTTTTTTTATTTTTCTTTAAAATTGAAAGTTTTACGATGGAAGAAGACTCAGTTGTATACAAAGATTTTTGCGATCTGATTGATATAGATGAACTTGAAGAGGAAATATCCCAGCTCCATCCATCTGTTGCTCTTATTGAGCTAACTACGGACACTTCTGAAATGTTTATGCTGGAACTCATGTCGGATGCTGAAAGCGATCTTACAACCGCTGATTCGAAGGAACCATCGGAAGATGAAAGGCCCAGGCTCAAATCGGGTGCCGAGAGTGAGTTCGAAGATAACGATACACCGAAAGAGATGTCGGAACTGCACGAAGAGCATATTGAGCAAGTGAATATTGAATCCAACGAATCAAATCGGATGGTTCAACAGGTTGTCGAATATGAAGCGAATGCCATATCGGATATAGCTGATAAGGTAGGAAATATGTTGGGATATTACTGTAGGCGCTTATAATTCCGTAGTAGATAAATATATGTATACCCTTGCAGTGTGCACTTTAACACATAAAGTATATATTTTCTTGATCCGTCTCCCTGTCTGTTTCCCCTATATTCGTACTCTTTATGCAGGCATTACAATGCCAGCTGGAATGCATCCTATTCTATTTATAAAAAGAAAAAAAGAATACTTTTTCAAATGGCCACTCCAACCAGCAAGGGTATATATTCTTCGGCAAAACCCGATGAAGATAGCATTACTCTTGTGTTTCCTCTTATATAACATTTTGCTGAACACTTTCTACTTTTCCTAGACAAGCGACGACGTAAACCCGGACAAGGTAACTACTCACTACGTACATTCAAAATTAAATTAATTTCCAATCCGTCTATAGCTGCTCATTAATAATGAGGCCAAGGGTAGTGAAACAGCTAATAGTTATGAATCGTCAATAGAAACGTAAGAGATTTAGCTATATATATATATATATATATATAGATAAAATGTATATTTCCATTGCTTCAGCCTCTCGACAGAGTCCGAGGATCAGTTCTCGTCTTCAGTTCCACTAGACGAAAATTACAGACTGATGGAAAAGATTGATGTCAGCGCGGATATTAAAAATGGTGAGGAGCAGCTGCCGCTTAGGCCACCAATAGGCGAGATGCTGATCCAGCTGGTGCAGGACCGCAGCAGATGGGATGTGAAGGTGTTCATCGGTAATGAGAAGTTCTATTGCCATCTGTGCGTGCTGCAAGTCTATTCGCCGTACTTTAAGGACTGCAAGGTGGAGGAGACCTATGTGATCCGTTTGCCAGCTCACCAAGTGACGCCGCAGGCCTTTCACATCATCTACGCCTGGATGCTGTTCAATGAGCCACAGCTGCAGAACAAGCATATCAGCAATCGCTGCCTCTTGGAACTCTATAGATCGGCCCAGTTTCTATCCCTAACCGAGCTGGTCGATGCCGTGTGGACTGCCCTGGACAAAATTAAGAGTGAGAGTGATGCCTTTACCATTCTGCCCGATATTGACTGTATGGACTTGGCCACCTTTGACTTCCTGTGCTTCTCGCGCATCAGTAAATTCTTCCTGACGCTCGTCTCCTCGCTGGACTTCGTGCAGATGGACGCCGACTTTGTTTGCCGCGTGCTCAGCAGCCACAACGTGGGTGTCAACAGTGAGATAGAGGTGGGTGTCGTTACTAAAATCCTTGACTGCATCCTTATCCAGCCTCCCGCTCTGCAGATTTTCTATTCGGTGTTGCGTTGGCTCACTCACAGTTGGCCCCAGCGCCAGGTCCATGTGCCCCAATTGCTCAATTGTGTGCGCTTCGGTTTGCTGTCCCCAGTCTTTCTACGCTTCCTGCAGAACGAGCATAACACCCGTGCGATGCGCTTCATCACCAGCCTCGACGATGTACAGGAGCGCATCAAGCAAGCCTTCGTGTAAGTCTGTACTTCTTTCATTTATGTCAGATCTTTTGATACCCTTCATAATTTTGTCTGAATTGGAGGAGACATCTCCGGACGCAGAAAGTATATAGCATATATATAGTTGAAAGTCTGTATGTTTCTAGTCTCGGTGTCAGTCAGGGTTTCTCTATCCATAGCACTATATCATACAGCTGTCGTAGGAACAATCAATCAATCAATCGAAAGCTGAGTTCTTATTATCGACATCTTTATATAAATATAATAAGATATAGAGGAATTATCATTCGATAATCAAGTTCTTTAGTTTTAATTTAGATCTATTGATTATTTTATTTCTGTTACCCAATTGCAGCTATGCCTCAGCGGAGCTCTTTTACAAGGATCCGCAGAAGGCTTTACACTTTCCGTTGCCCGACTTCAAAGTGCCGGAACAGCGGCGTTGGCTCTACGATAAAAAATGTCCCTATCATCACAGTCTCAAGTGCAGCCAACGTCAGTTCTTCACCTATGAGCAGTTTCTGGGCTATCTGGGTAGCCTCCACGAGACCGGACCCGACTACTGGCGCAAGCTAATCATTATACGCGAGCCCATCAATTGCTGTCCACGCTCATTGGCTGACTAGTCTTAGATTGCACACACTCACACACACACACACACACACACACTACCCACCTAGCCACTGGCCAAGAGGAAGTGTGCCGCAATATTTGGCCAGGCATTCAAGTGGGGAGTCATCGCTTTTTAATAAGACAGCCAAATGCGACATGAATTGACTTTTGTTTGCCATGGCGCCATTTATGTGGCAGCAGCCCAAAACATATTATTCGCGCCCAGCTCTTTGTGTGCTTTTGTGTGTGGTATGTGGCAACGATAAACGATAAACGACACAGCGGAAAACAAACGGAAAACAAGACAGAGGCACCTTCACTTTTCCGCCGGAGTTACGCGAGTCTATGCATGGGACGACTGGGAATTGCCACATGAGCGAAACTGTATTCTAACTTGTCGCTCAAAATACTTAACAATAAACTTTGACAACAGTTTCCTTGTTGACACAACTGAGGGTAATTGAAAATGTATATTTACATGTATATTATATATATTATTATATATATATGCACAATCCTAGAGCTTATATAATAGCATCAATACATTTTCAATATTTATTTTATTTCCATTAGTATTATTTTTATGTTTTAGTTATGCAAAATTAGTTTTAAAATGCTACCGCATAATTTGAGATTTATTCATGTATTTCACAAGTCGTAATTTTTTAAGTACTTGACTAGAATTTCGTTTAATGTTTGGAAAGATTCGAAAGTAATCTTTACCATTCTTTGTGATTTTTATGAGCAAAATATCTTTGTCTAACATCTTTTATTTTAATCCATGCAAAATAGGCAAAACATTTTATTATAAATTTATATGGAAGAAATCTTTAAAGTCAAGCCGATCAGACCAATATAGTCTGTCTAACATAATTACCTCAAAAATTTACAAGATGTTTCATAGCCAATAAAAAAAGAAATCTCAAACATATAAATAATAAACAATAAATAAAATATAAGATTTGAACCTACTAATGTTTATTCGTACAAGACGGTTAAATTCAAAACTATGTTAAAGATTAATGTACTTACTCTCTGACGTTGTTATTTGTGCGCCGTGTGTCGTTAGAGCTGCAATTGTCTGTAAAGAAAGTGGTTGGAGAGAGGAAGAGGGAGAGAGAGAGAGAGAGATGATCATTAGCAATGCTATGCGAACAGTTGCCAGGGCCTTGGCCATGGCCATAAAGCTGTTGACATAAATCACGATCGAGTCGACATTAATGCCGGACTAATCTATGCAAGTCTGCCGGCGAGCTTAGCTCCTTTAATTAAAATGGAAATGCAAAGAAATGCGGCAAAGATTTTGGTTTCATTCGTGCTGGGTTACCGAGTTTAGCAGTTGACGAGAGATATGGGTAAACATTGTTCTCACGATTCTAAAGGCGCTGATGCAGCCGTAAAAACTTTCGCCAGCAGCTCGCGTCGGGTTAGAGTTGAAAACGGAGGCTCAAGCTGAGTCCGAGGCCAAGCGGCTTAGAATCTAAGCCTGGTGCTTGGTACCATGTATCATGTACCATGTACCATGTAGCTTGTAGCTTGTATTTGTGCCACTTTTGGCAACTTGGCACAACACGAATCGATTTTAGCATACGGGATGCGGGGGTGTGCCAGGAAAGAGTAAACATGCCCGCCAGTGTTTGTTGTTGGTGTTGGTGTTGGTGTTGGTGTTGTATGTTGTATGTTGTTGCTAAGGCCGGAGCTCATATTCAGGTTAATCGCCTTGCCATGCAATTGTCATTGACGGCCTAGTCTGCAGCTGGATACTCTGGTACCTCTGGCTGATTGATGTCTTTAGCCGGCATTGGCCAATTTTTCATTTCACTTCTTCCCGGAATGAGGCTACAAAACTAATTTAATACCCTTGCGCTGTGCTCAATCCGCATATAGGATACTAATTCTTGATTTAGTCTAATCTTGTCTATTTACCTTGATTTAACTATGCCTACATCAGAGTACTGTATCATATAGCTACCATAGCGAAAATCGTTTAGTTTTAAAATGAATAACTCAATTTAGATGTAGTCCGGCTTAAAAGTGTGTAAAATCTTCGGCGTGCCAAATAAAACTTCACTTTATATTTATTTCTATAATACTTACGATTAAGTGCAGCGCCGTGATTAGAATTCCAGTGCTTGACTTCATTGTGGTAGCTGCAAAAAAAAGACAAAAGAGAGAATTTGAGAATTTGAGAATTAGAGAAATGAGAACTGCGAAATAAAGTGATTAATTAAAGAAAACCGACTGGTTGGCAAACCGGTTGCTTGATTGAAATCCGATTACATTATGCCAAAATCATATAAGCGAAAATGTTTAATGAATTTTTGATGTGTGTATGTTTTCGCCCAAAACATGAATACACCCGAGGTGAAACTTTCAACCGACACAGCCCTGGCAATTTGGGTCAAATCAAGATTTGTGGAAGGGGCAGCTTGCGTGCCAGCGAAATGGGTTAAAATCAGCATAAAAGGCAAGTTGGCGCGGGCAGCGGTCAAGACATAACGGTAAAGGCGCAACGACAGGGCTGAGTTGGTGAAGTCAACAATACTTAACGAGCTTCCGTCAACATATGCAACATGACAAGAAAAACAATTGCAACAACAAAACAACAGCAGTCTCAGTTGAGGCAAGACCAAAACGGGTATTAAAGAGATATCAATAACCAAATGGAGCACATGATAAGCAGTTTTCATTGCAGCTTCCTGCATAACGTAACCACTGTGAGAACATTGATAGCCAGTCATGGCCAGGAAGAGTGACAGCCACAGTCAGAGCCCGAGCCCGAGCCGTCCGACAGCAATTGCCAGATCATTATCTTGGTCCGTTGCGACCTAATACCAAACCAACATGCGGCTTACATAGATGGCTAAGCGCTTGATAAAAGCCGTCAATGATTTCTGGTTGTTGCTTCACTTTGTTTACTCTTTGGCTGCCAACACATTTCATTCATATAGCGCCTTATGATGTCACAGTCCAGACAGACAGACGGACAGCCACTCACCCATGGAAATGCACTTCAGTGGATTGTTGATTGCAGTAGCAGCCTAGTCTATTATCCGAGTGCTGTAATCTCTATAGGATTGACTGGAAATTGGGTCATGCGATATAGTCAGAGTGCTTTGATAAATGACTGACATTATGTGGCGTCAATAATTCCAACAAAATGTTTGTCAATGCCAGGCCCACATCCATCCAGGTAGATAGAAAGAGAGATTCGGAACGCAGCTAACCGTGTTGCTTCAGTCGCAGCTATAAACTGAAATCCACCCAATGCAAATTGTTAACTAACACTAACACGAACAACAACAACAACAATAATCGTAGACAATACTTGTTGCCAGTGCAATAAATTAGCTAAAATTAGCCGCATGACGTAAGTTCGCTTTGCGGGCATAGCGCAAAAATGTCACTAACTTGGCTCAGCTCCACTCGGACACCCATGTCGAAAAAAAAAATACGAAATATACAATTAAACAGCTGCTGGAAACTGAAAGCGCAGCTCATGCAGTTAAAATGAAACAGCTAGATAGAAAATTATTTGTCATACGGCATACTGAATATTGAATACTCTTGCCAACAGAATAATCGTGCTTTCCAACCATAAAAGTTTTTTATTACTTAGTCATCAATCAGATCTTGAACAAAATGTTTTCTTAAAAGGTTAAGAGCATTTAAAAAAGTATCAATAAAAAAAAATCCAAATACCACTAAATTTAAAAGTAAATAAAAATGTCCTATTATATTAAAGTTTTATTTCTTGATAATCATAGATAGATTTTCAAGTTTAAGCCTTCAAATGTTGCTAAGTAAGCTGTTTTGATAAAACTCCTGCAAAAATGCCTAAGCCTTCATTAAACATTATTTATATACCTTATAATTTTTGCAAAAATGTATCGTCCTCAACTTGTTACACATTTCATGACAAATTTCAAAAGCCCCTTCAAGCATATTAAAATAAAAAAGTTTGAATAAAAATTGGTGCCCATTGCGCTCAACGGAAATTATGAATAATGAACTCTGATTGGCATCTGCTCCCGTTACCTAGTTTCGTGAGTTCGTACAAAAAAAAAAATAAATAAAAACATTTGCAAAAACCCAATGAAATGGGAGCCAGTGACCTTCAATTTGTAGTCAGCTTTTTGATAAGCAGGAAATTGCACTTAATTCGAAATGCATGAAAAGTAGTTGTTGATTTGTCTGTTTCGAATTAGTTATCAGTAAAATGTTTGTATGCATATATTAAATAATTTGTTTGAGTGTTGCTATAAAATCAAACTTCACGTTTTTATAATTTTGCTAAAAGCTTTTATGTCCGTATAAAAAAAGTATTTCCTGCATAAAGTGCTTGTCTGATTGATAAGTGGTGCTTTTAGCATCCTTTTAAAATGTGCCATGAAGTTCCCGGTAAAAAAATGATAGGTACTAATTATGTAAGCTGTCTTTTGATTACCAAAATCGTAACCAGCATTTATTGCTCTGCTATTTTAATTATTATTATTATTCGTATTAATTTCTACCTTAACTTTACTTCCCCTTTCATAGTTATCTGCTAAAGAAAATTGTATGTTGTTCTTACTGAAGTGTGGAAAGAAGCATATTTGTGAAAAATATACAATAAAGTACACATGTATATAGCTATATATAGTATATATGTATAGTTCTCTTTATGCATGTGTCAACTTTTAGCATTGGATTTTCATCATGAAATCATTCAATTGATGATCATCGACAGCGTGCGCTCAGCTGTAACGGATATTTTTATATATGGCTGTCAAGTGTCGAATTCGTTTGACACACATTCCGTAACAGCAACAGCAACAGCAACAGCAACAACAACAACAACAACAAAACCCTAAAACTAAATAAATACGAGTAGAAAAAGCCGACAAATGGGCCGTGCAACTGAATAAATTAAGCAAGCAAGTTGCGTGTGCACGAGGCAGCTGATAAAAGAGGCAACAACAAAACAAAACAAATATATCTGTTTAAAGTTTAAACAATTGCATTTTCATTTTACAAGTATTCGTAATGTGGCGACTAAATGACCTCGCGTGTTTCCATTACCAAAGCACACATAATTTATTTTGTAAAGCCTCAGCGCATAAACATATGCAAAAACCTTTTAAAAGTTTATTTTATGTTATTTGTTAGTTTGTAGGTGTTTTTTTTTCGTTGTTGTTGTTTATTTTGTTAGGCATGTTTAATTTTTACAGCTTTCTGCATGAGCAAAATTGAAAGGAACAACTGTAAAATTTGTGATTGTAGCGCGTAACTGTGCGTTAAAATGTGTTTAATTTACGATAGTTTCATGTGCTAATTGAGCAGCAAATGGGCACATTAGCGGCGTTCCACGGGGGTTTCGGGAACACTAGATCGGGATCAAGATCGAGATCGTGATGGTTCCACATGCGAATGGTAATCAAAGTATAATCTTGTTGCGGCATCTGAAGCACTTCATTGAACAAATTATGTTGCTCCACATAAAACGCACACATCAATCAAGACGAATGACTTAAGACACAAACTTGTGCGCAACGATGACTGAAGCCACAAACTTGGGTGCGTGATTAAAATCAAAGCATGGAAACAGCAATAGCACTAACAACAACAACAACAACAACAACAACAGCTATAATCGGGTTGACTTCATTAGAATGAGCGTCGCTCACAATTAGAATATCACACGCTAACAATCTGGAACCCGGCCATGCAAATTGCCAAAGGCAATACAAAAACTGTGTTAAGCACACACACACACACACACACAATCACACTTACATACATACATTTATATGGAGAGGGCCTAACCACATTGCGAGTCAGTTTGACCTATTTAGAATGGGGCATCGACAGTGAAGAATTCAATGGGCAGAGAAAAGACTTTCTGACCAACAGATTCTAACAGCTAACAACTTTCGGTTGTGGTTAGGCCAAGTGCCATCAAAATGAGAAATCTCTAACCCCCTCTCGCTGCCTATATACTATATTATGATCAATCAGTATAACGTACAGCTAATTTCGCAGCAATTTCGCTGCTGCGCATAGAAAGTAAGTTTTTTTCTGGCTTCTTAAGTATCTAAAAAGTAACCAGCCAGTATCTCCCCCAATAAAATGAAGCTGCATTTACTGACTGCTGCATTGTGTTCTTAATTATGGTAATTAACGATGATAAAAAAGGGTCAATACGCGCCACTGAAAGGCCCAAAATATATTTCTTTAGTTTTCCGTGTGTCTTTGCTTTACAGTTTTCTAGCTAGACAATGTTATTGTCAGTGTTGTCAGTGTTGTTTTTGTTTTTTATTTTTTGTTTTTGGGGTCAGGCATGGCTTTAATTTGCTGGTTTTGTCTTAGCTTTTACTTTTACTTTGCAGAGAACGCATGTGTTCGAGTGCTAATCAAAATCGCTAAAGATCATGATCTCAACTCAATTGAAGTATCTTCTCTCTTTCCGACTTTCACCTGTTTAGTTATGCAAATAAGTACAAACGCATGAAAAGCAATAAAAATTAGAATTTCTAATTCCTATAGAATATATCGTATACTTAAATGCAGTTTTGAATGCCAGGTAGCTGCCAAAGAAACGATGAGTTGGCTATTAAGTGTCATTTGACTGCCAGCTTAAGTTAACAAGTTTTGTAGGTAAGGTCGGGGGGTGTGGAGTGGACTGAAGTGGGATGGGATGCGTTTTTGGGGCAGATCAATGTAAACGCAGTCAACGAATCGGAACGAGTTATTTTTTTTGTATTTTTTGTTGTATGGCTTGGCGATTGCGTCAAGGTCATTGCAATTGCCAGTCGTCGTCGCAAATGAGCTAACAATGCCTCCAAATGGCCATTAGCCGGACGGGCAGCAACAACAACAACAACAGCAGCAAGTGGCAACGCAATCGCAATAAACGCCAACGCCAACGCCAATTTGCATTGTATTGTTGAGTTTTCTTCACTATTTTCCAAACAGCTCTTATTAGCTCTTATTATGTGGCTGCAATTTACAATTAACAATTAAGACAAAGTGCAAAGTTAATGTGGCAGCTTTAGAGCCGCACGAAATGATTGAAATCAAATGACTTAGGCCACAAAATTCTGTTGCAACATGGCCAAGTTATGTCTGTGAAATTTTTGGTTGGTCCATTTGCTAGCTTTTGGTTTTTTTGGCCCGAGCTAGTTTAGCCATTTTGGCGGCAGAGCAGCTCCAAAATTGGAAAGGCACCAGCTCATTTAGCTGTCCTTGTGCAATTGACTATAGCTAAGAAATTGTTTACTCACAGCGTATATAATGCAAGAAAAATAAATTTGAAAATGCTCTTTATGCTAGAGTTACATGTTAGGATGGGTTGCTAAGGCCCAATGTTCAAACTTTAGATACATTTATTCGCTCGTTAATGTGACGGCTATAAATTTCGGTTTTCTCAATGTCTGTTTAACAATCTGCCAGTTAGGGGCACACATTTACCAAGACTGCGGATTTAGTGTGAAATAAATAAAATAAAATAAAATGTTTGTGTCAATTAGAATTTGTGTATTTTTGTGTTACCAATATGTTTAATAAGGCCAGAAAAAAAGACTGACTGTGGAGCTATTCTGGACGTATTATATTATAGTAAAAACCGAACAAAATATTTTAATAAAATTTAAGTTAAACACAACACAAAAATGTATTTATTATGCTGGTACTTTTAACTCCCAGTGAACTGAACTACATATTTAAGAAACGGTCCCCAATAGTAAGCGCACATAATATAAAAAACTACCATTACAGGGCATCTGTAAGTCGGCTACTCAGACTGCATTCTGAGTGCTTAGCCCACAGCTGAAATGCGTCAATATTTGGACTTGTCAAGTCTGTAGTCAGTTTAGACGGCAAGTCAGCCAAGTCCGTCAAATCGGTTGCAACAGCCGCCCGCATTTGGCTTAGTGCGTTAAATTGGAGCGTTCACAAGTTGCCACATCTTTGGGGCTGTGGCTTGAGAAGAAACATAACGGCTTAAAAGCACACACAAAACAAAACGCAAACGCTGCCCGAAAACATTGCGTCTTTTATTTAACTTCTTTTGTTTTGTTTTTTTCGCCACGCAGTTACGTAAAATTTCTACAAATTGTTTTTGTTGTTGATTTGTCAAGTTGTCCAATTTAGCTATGACAGTGTCTCGGACAAATGCTCAAAAATAAAAATAAAACGCTTTTTGGACACCCACAAGCAAGCCGAGTGACGCGCCCAGAGGCTACACTACGATTTTTACAGCTATTTTCAACGCCTAATTTTTGTTTTCTTTTTTTCTTATTTTTTCTTTTTTTTGGCTTTGGCTCAGCCAAAATAGAAACACGCAACAGAAATTCGCATTGAACGTGACTTGAGCTCAGCTCTTTAGCCGTAGGACTCGAATATGTTTCGATTTTTATCAGCCACACAGCTACAACATTTCCAGTTGCCAGCCATTTACTTTGTCTTTTTATTTTTCGTCTTTGGCTTTGGCCTGGCGCCCATTGTCTGAATTTGTTGTTGCCTGACTGCTGGCTACCTGGGGCCGAGGCAACAAAAATAAGAAAATAAAACAAGTTTGCCAATCGCTTAACAGTTCCGTTTTCTGCTGGCTCTAATGACTTCAGTTTTTAGCATTGTTGCGGCTAACTGGGCCTAGAAGTACTTTAAGTCGAACCTTCAGCGACATTGGCTACCGCTGCTGTTTGGCGTAAAGCTGCTGGTCAATGAGCTGGGCCATTTTAGAGTAGTTGGTAATTGAAACTCGAACTCGAGCACGAACAGACTCCAGAAAACAAATACTTGCATCACGTTTGCGTCTAAGTATGTAATTTACGAAATGTTATTAAAATCATTAGAAATAGCATTTAAGCAGCTTTAGCTTGTATGTATATCAATATGACAAAAAAAAAATGTAATATTAAAGAACCAACTTTGGCTTTAGCGACTTAAATCAACTTAACAGCTAGTAACTATTTATAGTCACTCTATACAAGATAAAGATGATATTTGAAAATTGGTTTATGCTAAAAAAAAGGAGTTTCTTAGAAGTTGTTTTTAAATTGTTATAGATTTTTTTCGAATCTTGGAACATAAATATCATATTTTATCTTTACTGCTTTAATAATCGTATTTAAAGTCAATGTGTTTTTCCTAAAAAATTGGTTATACAGCTTAAATAAATCCAAAGCTTGCTACCCTAGCTATTATGCCCAGCATAGGGTATTTAAAACCGCTTTCTGCAAATTCAAGCGACCTGGTTCAAAAGTCATGACTACATGCACCAATTTTGTATTTTTTTTTGGTTTTTTTGCCAGTCAGACGACCACACCCACGCCCCATTTGATTTTGGATTTGAAAGTGTTTTGCGAACGTTTGTACAATTACAAGCAACATTGTTGGGCCAGACTAACCCACGCAGAGGCTGTTTGTATTATTACTGTTTTTGTTGAGGTAAAAGCCTGCATTTAAGTCAGCTTGGATTTGGACACGTTGCACAGAATCTAGCCAGACTACTTTTTATTTAAAACAAATACAACAACTGATTGTTGGACTGGCGTTTAATACGAACCGAAATCAAATGGTGACTCATATGAGCCAATGCAAACAATCTGGGCACGCCTTTCAACAAAATAAAAAAAAACTCAAATACTGCAGAAATTCAGATTTGCATAATTAGAGACTGAGATAGGGAGAGAGAAACTTGTAAAGAGAGTCGAACAACATGGTCATGAGTAATGCGTTGCTTTTAGCGAGAGCGCACTGTTAAGTAGCAAGTTTGTTGCCTAAGTCTTTCGTTTCGAGAGCCGTTAGCTGCTCGATACCTCAACTGTAAATCAATAATGTTGCCAAAAAAATATTAAAAAACTACCTAAAATGGAATTTAACATTGTAAGTTCTGTCGCAGGTTGAATGAACTTTTTGTTGTTGTTGTTGCGCTTTCTTCGCGTGTTCTTCAAGCTGCTCATAAGCTCGGCCATCTCAAGGCAAAGCGATTATAAATCAATTATTAAGTTCATGAACCCACAAAGCTGGCATCGAATTATTATTATATAGAAATTATGATTCGTATGTAAATAATAAGTAGTAAGTTTTCCCAACTATTTAATGATGCCACATATGCTGTAACCACAACTCACTTTTCAAGTGTCTTACAATGAGGCAACATGCCAAAAAAAAAGCAGAGTACAACAGCAAGCAAAATAAAAATAATAATAATACAAAAAAAATAATATTTTTTCGACGCATTTTTGTGGGGCCGCTTTTGTCTCAAGGTCACTTGAGCAGCTTGTTGTGCTTGTTATATAAACAAGTTAAGTTCATTATATGGCTAAGAAGTGCCGTATAAAATGTGTGCGTCTGAAAACTGGTCTCAGCCCGCAACTCGCTTTGTTGCCTTTTAATTATTGAAATATATTTTGTTACTTTTGACTGCGTCGGCGTTTGCCAGCCATAATTCCAGTGTGGTAGCTGCCCACATGGCATAAGCAATCTGTAGAACGACGCGTTTGGTAGATTCTATTAGCTCACTTGCCCGCAATTATTTATAACAATAGGTGTTGCAGTCAACACACATTTCATGGAAATATTTTGATAGTTAACAACCACAAATTAACCAATTAATAGGCAATGCATCAAAGCGAAAGGTGGCCCATGAAAATGCCCAACAGATTTCCATTCATTTCTCAATGTTGATGATGCAAGTCGTTCATCTCTTTCTACCTCTCTCTACCACTCTATCTCTGCTGCTTCTTCTTCTTCTTCTTAGCTAGCCGTCAATCAATCACATTTTCTAATTGCTTCTTTAGACGCCAACACAACAACAACAACAACATCAGCAGCAACAATAACAATAAACCAAACGAAACTCAGAGTCATAATTATGGTTAAGGCCTTTCCGTTGGAAGTGCTAAAAGTTTAGACAAGCTTTTTGTGTGTGTATTGTAGCCAATATTTAACAACAGCTATAACCGTATGCTGGTCTAACCTATGATTAATGTTATTCAAGATGCTCTATGTACGCAGAGTGTTTCGAAATGTTTGCCACGCAATTAGCAATAGATTCCTGTACTTAAAAGTCATGTGGGCTGCACCAAGCAAATGTTAATGCGTTAAATATTAATTATAGAAAAACATATAAATGCAAATGTTTAATTTAATACTTTTCTTGGCTGAATCGCACTCCTTCATGAGCGAACTTTTTCTATTTTTTTGTTCTGTACATTATGTATAGACAACAAAGACATATAACATAATTTTATTTTAGTATTATTTCAGTAGTAGAACCAACGAAAAATTCTATGGAATTGTAGATTATACAAATCCTAATCATATAATATCTAGTAAGTGGAACGTCTTGTGTGACTATAAACGTAGGAAAAAGTCGAAGGAATGAGGTTCAATTCTGTTTTGACAAAAAGTAGCTGATTTTTAGCTCTCTAAACATATTCTGAATTATATTTAAACATTTTAAAATGATCTGTTAATATATACATAATTTATATATTTTATTTACAATAGCACGAAGCACGGACAATGGTTGTTTAAATATTAAGTACAATCAAAACAAAAACTACAGATTTTAAGAACTGGGTTAAAAGTCACAAACAGTCTAGCACTTTTGTCTAGAGAATTTTTACTAGTTGCTTTTCGTTTTAATAGCCCAACCAACAATGTGTGATATTTTTCATCAGCTAGATTTTCTCAGTAGTCAGTCTTTTCCTCTTGTTTGCTAAGAATATAACGATTTGAAGTTTAAAATTTTCACAGTTTTCCCGCTGCCGCTGACACATTAAAATTAAGCATGCCGGACATACAGCAGGTAAAAGCGGATGTCCGTGACGTGGCCATTAAAATATGTACAATGTACATATAGTATATATATATATGGGTATATAGCCACGTTGTGGCATGCCACAGCTGCGTGCCGCGTCATGCAAGCTAATAAGTGCAGCAGTGCAGTCAGTCCGCCGCATTGTCGCATCTCCATGTTTGTAAGACGGATTGGAGATGATGTAACTGATGTGGCTGAAACTGCGAACTTGGCAGCATGTGACAGCCAAATTCGGACGACTCTAACCTTGAGAAACAGGTTCAATGCACAGATCGGAAACTCTTAAAGACAGTTGGGGCAGGAAAAACGCAACTGAACGATGGCTGACCAAAAACACATGAAACAAAACCAAATTCAATGAAAAAAAACTCATTACATGGAATTTTGCGGACAAAACAAAATTTTCTTGATATACACGAATTTGTGCGAGAGCGAACCTTAAGTGAAGGCAGAGCGAACCGGTTTTAATGATGGGGACCGCCTCAGACGATTTATGAAGTCATCTTTTGTGGCTTTGCGCTGAGTTGAGCTGGCTTGCAATTTTGCACGGCAAAACATCAAAAACCCCAGCGCCATATTGAATATGTTGAATATATGTATGTATATATCTTGTCCGAGCACACAATACAATAAATAGTATGCGGTATAAGTCAACACTAGCGGTTAATTTTTGCCAAAAATAAACTCACCTTATAGCAACGCTAGTCCCGTTTTTTGCGTAATCCAATTCGTTATGTGGCCTTTGTGTTATAAGTGTTATATATTTTTTTTGATTAACTTGTTGTTTGCAAACTTTGTTTAGCCCGAATGTGTTGAAAGATTTGTTGGAATTTTTTACAATTTATCATGCTCTATGTATGTATTAATTTTCTTTCACAGGCGCATAATTTGGTTATTTTTTATGCTTTCGTTGCTTTGCAATTTATTTTGTCTGGTCAAATTTGCATTAATTTAATTTGGTTAACTTCCTCTTTGTTTGGCGTACACTCGTTTTACATATGCAGGCTGTAGAAAATAAAACGAAAAGCGATAAACAATAGCTCTAGACGGAAAAACTAGCCAACAACAACAAAAAAACTGCAACTTTTGAAAGAGCGCAAAGTTTTTTTAAGAGCTTAAAACTCCGATAAAAAGAGAGAGATAGAGAGAGATATAGAGGAAATATAATTGTTGTAACTGCTGCTCTTTTGCGTATGGGAATAAAGCTTGTTTGTAGTTTTAGCCGAAAAAACAAAAAAACAAAAGACTTAGGCAACAAACTTGCGGTCAATTTACACAAGTATTTTTCAAGATATCGTGATGAAGACGAAATTAGCTGTTAGTTGAACCACCCGTTGTGCATTATAGCCAACCACTTGATAGCCCGCCAAGGGCAACAACAATCAACGATCAACAATCAAAAGCAGCAACAGCGACAACAATTTTCTTCTACTTGGCAGCGTCACAAATGCGTTTGCACGTTTGCTTCTTTCTGCCCGGAGTAATAGCCAAATCGAAAATCAAATTAGAACCAATTCATGGTGTTGTCGTCGTAGTCGTTTCACTCTCTAAATTCTAAAACACGTACATGCTCGTTGTACAACTGTAGCAGCGAATGCCGATGACGACAACTTGGAATTACCGCTGCAGCACACAAAGTTAAAGCGAAACGCGCGCGACGTTCGAGGAAACGCGCTGGTTATTTGTTGTGGATGTGTCTCGCACACCGACCTGGCCAAGACTGAAGCGTACAGACGCTACGCTCTAAAGTCAAGACGCTCAGCCCCAAACGGCAACCGGTCTGGCCAAGTTTTCGGAGTCGGTGTCGGAGTAATTGGCAAAGCCAGCTTCGCTCTTATTGGCGCCGCGCTCTTCTTGACGCGTCTGTTGATTGTTGTCGGTTGTCGGTTGTCTGTTGTCCGTTGTATGTTGTCTGGTGTTGGCTGTTTTTTTTTCAGCAACAGCAACAGCAACTGGCCCACACCGGTTGCACTTGTGCCGCTGTGCCACGCTCCGCTGGCTCTCTTTTCTCACCTACGGTCCGAGATTGTTTTTCTTTCTAATGAGTGAATATTATATCCCTTTGGGCCCCCGAATCACGTCATGCTTGGCCAACGCAGCTAACCATGCCGTACTCCATACTCTCCGCCAACTTTCGGAATGCACTCAGAGAGTCGCCAAGTTCAGCTCAAACTTGGCGATGTGCTAACTGCCGTCAAGAGCGCAGCAAATAGAATTGATGTGTGGGCTGTCACCAGAATACCTTGATGATGGCATATACGGAATATATATATATATATATATATTTGTATGTACATGAATACGTATATAGTATATAGACATAAGCTGTACATACAATGAGTTAACGCTAACTACGGTTAAAGATAAATAAAATAAATCTTGCTCTTGCATTTACATTTTCTTGCAGCTCAGGTAGTAACTCTTAGCCAACATACAAAGAACCTTTCCGATTTCTGCTGCTTCTTGCTGCTGCTGCTGGCTGTTTGACTGTTTGTCTGGTAGCCTTGGCCGGGGTCGTTTGTTGGCATTTCCTATTAACTTGAGCGCTTCTATTTATATTTTTAGTTATTACCAATATTTATGATTATCACGCGTGCTTCTCCTGCTCATCTGCCCATCTGCCCATCTGCTCAATGTCAGAAAACTTCCAAGGCAAACGTGCAGGAATGTCCAGGCCTTCAGTACGTGAGCCCAGAGCCCAGTGTGTCTGCCTTGCTTGAGAGCTCTGTATTCGAACCACTTTTTAGCTGTCATATCTGTATCATAAATACATTTAAATATTCTGCTCGGGATCGGCTTTCAAATAGTGTTATGTAATATTTGTACGTAATATCAGAAATCGGAAATTTTTTCAAATATTTTTGATAAAAAAGCATAAGGGGGGACCCTTACCAACATTGATTTTTCAAAAAATAGATTCTTGAAATTCTTTTTTTAATCGATTGTGGGTGTCAAAATTAGTATAAAAAATTATAAGAAAAATGATTCTGAGGTGTTTCATTTTTCTGTCAAAAATCATGCCAAAATGACAAAAAAAATAGACTTGTAAACGCCTAAAGTCCATACAAATGCCCTTCCTAGATTTCAAACTCCCATAACTTAGTCAAAACTGAACCGATTGGCAATGTTGAGGCCATTTTGTTCATGGTTTGTCCTATATATCAATTCTTCATTTCAAGTTTATGCATTATTGAGAGTAAAATTTTTTCAAATATTTTTGATAAAAAATCATAAGGGGGGACCCTTACAAAAATTGATTTTTCAAAAAATAGATTCTTGAAATTCTTTTTTTAATCGATTGTGGGTGTTAAAGTTAGTATAAAAAATTATAAGAAAAATGATTCTGAGGTGTTTCATTTTTCTGTCAAAAATCATGCCAAAAT
The DNA here is from genome assembly GCA_035045305.1 of Drosophila maculinotata. Classification (NCBI taxonomy): domain Eukaryota; kingdom Metazoa; phylum Arthropoda; class Insecta; order Diptera; family Drosophilidae; genus Drosophila; species Drosophila maculinotata. The sequence continues at coordinate 14,361,073 of JAWNPD010000387.1, forward strand.
GACAAAAAAAATTGACTTGTAAACACCTAAAGTCCATACAAATGCCCTTCCTAGATTTCAAACTCCCATAACTTGGTCAAAACTGAACCGATTGGCAATGTTGAGGCCATTTTGTTCATGGTTTGTCATTTATATCAATTCTACATTTAAAATTTATGCATTATTGAAAGTAAAATTTTTTCAAATATTTTTGATAAAAAATCATAAGGGGGGACCCTTACAAAAATTGATTTTTCAAAAAATAGATTCTTGAAATTCTTTTTTTAATCGATTGTGGGTGTTAAAGTTAGTATAAAAAATTATAAGAAAAATGATTCTGAGGTGTTTCATTTTTCTGTCAAAAATCATGCCAAAATGACAAAAAAAATTGACTTGTAAACACCTAAAGTCCATACAAATGCCCTTCCTAGATTTCAAACTCCCATAACTTGGTCAAAACTGAACCGATTGGCAATGTTGAGGCCATTTTGTTCATGGTTTGTCATTTATATCAATTCTACATTTAAAATTTATGCATTATTGAAAGTAAAATTTTTTCAAATATTTTTGATAAAAAATCATAAGGGGGGACCCTTACAAAAATTGATTTTTCAAAAAATAGATTCTTGAAATTCTTTTTTTAATCGATTGTGGGTGTCAAAATTAGTATAAAAAATTATAAGAAAAATGATTCTGAGGTGTTTCATTTTTCTGTCAAAAATCATGCCAAAATGACAAAAAAAATTGACTTGTAAACGCCTAAAGTCCATACAAATGCCCTTCCTAGATTTCAAACTCCCATAACTTGGTCAAAACTGAACCGATTTTCAAGCTTGATACCATTCTGTTCATGGCTCGTCCTTTATATCAACTCTACATTTCAAGTTTATGCATTATTGAAAGTAAAATTTTTTCAAATATTTTTGATAAAAAAGCATAAGGGGGGACCCTTACAAAAATTGATTTTTCAAAAAATTGATTCTTGAAATTCTTTTTTTAATCGATTGTGGGTGTCAAAATTAGTATAAAAAATTATAAGAAAAATGATTCTGAGGTGTTTCATTTTTCTGTCAAAAATCATGCCAAAATGACAAAAAAAATTGACTTGTAAACGCCTAAAGTCCATACAAATGCCCTTCCTAGATTTCAAACTCCCATAACTTAGTCAAAACTGAACCGATTGGCAATGTTGAGGCCATTTTGTTCATGGTTTGTCCTATATATCAATTCTTCATTTCAAGTTTATGCATTATTGAGAGTAAAATTTTTTCAAATATTTTTGATAAAAAAGCATAAGGGGGGACCCTTACAAAAATGGATTTTTCAAAAAATGATTCTTGAAATTCTTTTTTTAATCGATTGTGGGTGTCAAAATTATTATTAAAAAGTACAAGAAAAATGATTCTGAGGTGTTTCATTTTTCTGTCAAAAATCATGCCAAAATGATAAAAAAAATTGACTTGTAAACGCCTAAAGTCCATACAAATGCCCTTCCTAGATTTCAAACTCCCATAACTTGGTCAAAACTGAACCGATTGTCAAGCTTGAGGCCATTTTGTTCATGGCTCGTCCTTTATATCAACTCTACATTTAAAATTTATGCATTATTGAAAGTAAAATTTTTTCAAATATTTTTGATAAAAAAGCATAAGGGGGGAACCTTACAAAAATTTATTTTTCAAAAAATAGATTCTTGAAATTCTTTTTTTAATCGATTGTGGGTGTCAAAATTAGTATAAAAAATTATATGAAAAATGATTCTGAGGTGTTTCATTTTTCTGTCAAATATCATGATAAAATGACAAAAAAAATTGACTTGTAAACGCCTAAAGTCCATACAAATGCCCTTCCTAGATTTCAAACTCCCATAACTTGGTCAAAACTGAACCGATTGTCAAGCTTGAGGCCATTTTGTTCATGGCTCGTCCTTTATATTAATTCTACATTTAAAATTTATGCATTATTGAAAGTACAATTTTTTCAAATATTTTGATAAAAAAGCATAAGGGGGGACCCTTACAAAAATTGATTTTTCAAAAAATAGATTCTTGAAATTCTTTTTTTAATCGATTGTGGGTGTCAAAATTAGTATAAAAAATTATAAGAAAAATGATTCTGAGGTGTTTCATTTTTCTGTCAAAAATCATGCCAAAATACAAAAAAAATTGACTTGTAAACGCCTAAAGTCCATACAAATGCCCTTCCTAGATTTCAAACTCCCATAACTTGGTCAAAACTGAACCGATTGTCAAGCTTGAGGCCATTTTGTTCATGGCTCGTCCTTTATATTAATTCTACATTTAAAATTTATGCATTATTGAAAGTACAATTTTTTCAAATATTTTGATAAAAAAGCATAAGGGGGGACCCTTACAAAAATTGATTTTTCAAAAAATAGATTCTTGAAATTCTTTTTTTAATCGATTGTGGGTGTCAAAATTAGTATAAAAAATTATAAGAAAAATGATTCTGAGGTGTTTCATTTTTCTGTCAAAAATCATGCCAAAATACAAAAAAAATTGACTTGTAAACGCCTAAAGTCCATACAAATGCCCTTCCTAGATTTCAAACTCCCATAACTTGGTCAAAACTGAACCGATTGGCAATGTTGAGGCCATTTTGTTCATGGTTTGTCCTATATATCAATTCTACATTTAAAATTCATGCATTATTGAAAGTAACATTTTTTCAAATATTTTGATAAAAAATCATAAGGGGGGACCCTTACAAAAATTGATTTTTCAAAAAATAGATTCTTGAAATTCTTTTTTTAATCGATTGTGGGTGTCAAAATTAGTATAAAAAATTATAAGAAAAATTATTCTGAGGTGTTTCATTTTTCTGTCAAAAATCATGCCAAAATGACAAAAAAAATTGACTTGTAAACGCCCTTTACAAGGGTATTAAAATCAAAAGTTGTATTACAAGAATTCAATAAGCTGATTCAGCGCTACGAAGCCAAGCTCGATAGACATTTAAGTGGGTTTCCACTCGGTTGGCAACAAATCAATGTCTATTACATCACAAAATTCTGAAGAGCTTCAACATTTGCATAGAAATAGGGGAACCCACGCTGTGCGTTGATCTTTTGCGTGAATTTTTGGCAATACACAGAAACAGGGACGCCCACACTTTAAGCCAAGTTCATAAAGTCAAGCTGACAGGTTCATAAATTCACAAGTCGATGGCCTTAGGAGAAGGCGGCAATAACAATAGCAACAGTAATAATAGAGACAAAACACAAACAAAAGGAAAACAACCCCAGCGGAAGGGAACTGACATTTCATTCTGTGAAAACACAGGTAGCCAGGGGTTACTGTAACACGTATATATTTATTTATTTATGTACTTTCGAAAGTTAAACCGGTCGTCGAAATCAAAGCAACATTTGATTTTTAGTTTAAATTAAGGCAAGCTCCGAGCTGAGGAAGCGTGCCGTTCAAATAACTATTCAGTACAAATTTCTTGTTGAAAAAAGGGTTCTTCAGATAGAAACCTTTTAGCTAATTTCCAGGCAAAGTGGAGTCCAAAGTTTACATAGATTCAACGGCATTATGGCAGCGATATTGTCTCGCGAAAAGGAACTCTTCAAAATTAACCATGAGCTTAACCTCATGACTCTAAATCCCGCGGAGGATGGCAGCCATGTGGTTACCCAATCCCGCTACGGTACCTATCTCAAGCAGAAGGGTCCCAGCACACTGCTTAAGAAGAAGCTCAATGTAGAGGCCACTAGCAGGCCATTGGGACGGGGTCAAAAGGTTACAAGAGCCCTGAAATCACCAAGCAAGAGCCCCGGAACAACAACGACACCAACAACACCGACAGCGACAACGCCATCACCACCGGTAACCACACCCCGATGCAAACCAGCCATGACAAATTTGACCAAGGCAAGGATGCCCAGCGAATGGCGTCGCCCAAAGTCGCCACAGGGCAAGCCACCCAGCACCCAGAACTCTGGCCGAGTGGAGACCACCTTTACGCGCAAGTCTAGCCATAAGACGGCCACCTATGTGAAGTATCGCAATCCCAATTTTAAGCAAAGTCCATCGCTGGATCTGCTGTTGCGTAATGGCGATGGCCTGGATGCGCATCAAGAGCAGCTGGTGGAGCTGGAGGTAACGCAACAGTCGCGTGAGAGCACAACGGTCGTCAATGGACAATCCAAGAAGCAGCTAACACAGGACAACTTCATCAGGTTTGTCAACTGGGACTGTCCGTCCTAAGCCCAATGTCATAACTCTTCTCAATTTTTGAATAGATTCCTCAAGGCCAAGGTGACCATTTTGGAGGAGGATCATGGCCAGCTCACGGCGGACATGGCTGATCAGAAGGAGCGACTGGAGGGCACACTCGATGCGCTGCGCAAGGCGGAAAATCAACGGGATCAGGCCATAAACTCGAATGCCAAGCTCTCCGAGCAACTGCATCGTCTCGAGCTACAGGTCGAGGATTCGAGCCGCCGCCAAAAGGAGCGCCAACAGGAGCACAACAATCAGCAGCATGAGCTGGAGCTGCTACGACGCGATACAAAGATGCTGAAGCAGGCCAATGCCAATCTGGAAAATCGCATATCTCGTGCTACTGACGAGGGGGAAGTCACTCGCAAAATGATGGGCCAACAGGCTGGACAGCAGCGTGATGAGCTGGAATACAATCGCAAGGAGCTGAAGGTGCGGGACAGTCGGATCAAGGCGCTGAAGCGACAGCGGGCCGATCTCTTGAATGCCTACAAGAAGCAGTTGTTCATGATTGACAATCTGAAGCGACAGAATAGCTGCGTGGAACAGGCGGTGGCCATTGGTTTTGGCGAGAAGGAGTTTAATAAGGTGCTCGAATGGAACACGGGCAGCAAGGCGGTATTCTGATAATAATTGCTGACCAAAAGACATATTTTTAATTTCGGAACTTGTGCATATTTGAATTGCGAAAATATATATATTAGTGTGAATCAATTGAATTTTCTGTTAGGACACGCTGAAATTCCCACAAGCAATTTACTTTTCAATTACCACGCGACTAACTCAATTAGCTAGGCAACAGTAGCAGGAGCAGCAGCAGCTTCAGGAACTGGGGTTGCAACGACAGCAGGACTATAAAAGCGCTTGTCAGAGCAACCATAAATCGCACAAACTTCCAAGCTCTCACAGGAACAGGACCTCACCAAAGCCAACATCAACGCACACTGTCAACGCCTAATAAAGACTGCAAAATGGCCGCACTAAGATGTACTCTCACCTTGCTACTGGTCACCATTATAGTGGCTGCCATCCTGCTGCACAGCAGCGAGGCAGCATACAGGAAGCCACCATTCAATGGCAGCATCTTTGGCAAGCGCAATGGCTTGGGTAAGTCTAATCAACATTTTAGTGAACTTAGCTTATAACCACATAATTCGTGCACAGACTACGACAATGCCAAGGCAATGGGCGCTGTTTGCGAGGTGGCCGTGGAGGCGTGTCAAGGCTGGTTTCCCCAGAACGATAGCAAATAGGAGCAAGCCTTGAGAATGCACATTTTGGGACTGATCTTAAACTTACGCGTTATGAAGCACACTAGTTCTAGTCCTAGTTCTAGATGCTGCAGCTGCCTAATCACAACCAGCGACTAAATACTAAAATAACGTAACAACAACCAATACAAAAAGAAAAGCATGTATAAAATGTATTAGTTAAGTCGTCCATATACATAAACTTATAACATTATAGAATACATATATACTCAATAAACTTACGAGCAATGAATATGATAATGCTTTCAAAAAACTTTTCTATAGATAACTAATTAGCTTGCGCATTATTGAGATACAGTTAGAGTTAAACATAATTATGTTTTATAGAATACAATATGAATATGCAGTATGAGCTTATTTACGATATTAGTTATCGTACTTGGCTATATACAACAGAACTGCCGAATCAACGTCGTCGACGCTGTCGCAGCTCATTTATATGCTTGCGCAGGTATTTCATATAGTCCACCATGGATGAGGTGAGTGCCTGGAAAAGAAATAAAGGGTTAACAAAGGAATACACACACCTCTTTAAGCAACTATAAACACTCACTGCATCCAACACATAGCGCGGTATATAGCCCTTCAGATCGAGGCATAGCACCCATTCCAGTATGCAGCTATCCGACTTGCCAATGATCTCACGAAACGCAAATCCTGAGACTATGTTCTCGCCTCTGTTAAATCATAAATTTAACATTAACATTTGTATATTTTAGCTTTAAAGGTATTTTTACACACCTTGTATATTTTGCGGTAGCAGGCACGACCGCATATTCAACACTAATCGCAGCGCTCATCCACACTTTATGATTGGTCCTGCCCACTACACTGTCCGGCATCTGTAGTGCACTTTTTACAATGGGCTGCGTGTCATCTAGCTTATCTTTGGCATCCTCGAACTCATCCTCCAGCGGCGGTGGATCAGCATTGAATGATAAAACGGCGCCTAAACTTTTAGCGCCCAGACTTTTGCTTAGTGTATCGTAGGGAGTCGTTGGAGCAGTTGCCGAGACAACATCTGGTGGAGGCAAGGAGCCTTGACCAACAAACATGTTGCGACAACTACCAACACTGCCAGCTTGTGGTGTCTGCGAATCATTGTCCGATAGAGTGGTCACACTGCCCTCGCAAGATCGGTTTAGAGAGTTATCGTCCTCATCCTCGCTGCTCAACTTGGCCGCTTCATCGTCATCACAGATTTTGCCATTATAAATTAAGCGACACGAACGCAAATTGACAAAATCGCGACTCTTGACCATGCCACCGCCACCGCCGACAGATACCTGGTAGGTAATGTCGGTATAGGAGTTGATTTTCTAATGGAATATAGCAATTATATTAGTTATATTATATATATCAATAATATGCCTTGACTTCATCGACTTACGCGCACTATTTTAGACTCCAATAGCGTTGGATTCCACTTGGGCACATCCTCAATGCGGTAAAACAGCTCCTCCATTAGAGCCTTGGCCGGATATTTAAGGCGTGCCTAAAAACAAAATAAAAACTAATTCAAATCAGATAGTTTGTGCGAGTAAAAGTCTTTGCGCACCGTTAACTTGTAAATCTTTCCAATTTTATCCCTTTGCGTGCTGTGTATTGTGTCGCCCTTGGGCGTTACCTTCTCCACCTTCCAATCAGTGGACTCAATGAGCTCAAATGCCTTGCGCAGGCAATCTAAGCCCATTTGATTGTACTCTTCGTCCTGTAGGTTAATAAAGGGTATATTAGTTTTCCGCACTAAAATCGTACATAAATAACTACCAATAACATTGTAAATGTGACTTGTCAACTGAATGACAGCATCTTTTATAGATGAGTCAAAGTGAAATTGTATTCTTCGAGGTCTTTTAGATATGCGCATGCATAAATACTCAGCTTACCTGTTCATCCTCTTCGTCAGAGTGATGCGCCGTGTCCAGAGGTGAGTAGAAATCTGTGACGCTTTGAGGTGGACGTTCACGTTCAGTCAAAATCGTTGGCTGTGTCAATGTTGTGCGATCATTTGTGTTTGCCGCTGCATACAGGAATCAAATATGTGAATAAATGAATCAAAATATAAAGTAGAAGAAAACTTACCCGTGAAATAATGACGCGCATGTCGCTCCTGAGGTATAACGCGACAGTCCAAGAACCAAGCCTCGCCCCAGGCCAGAATAAATGATGTTATTATGAGTATAACCTCAAATACTTGCTGCTTGGAGTGAACCCACTAGACAACGGAAATAATATGATATTAAAGAGATATTGAGAATTAATTTACATTAACTTACATCATAGAAAAACACTTTGGTGATGAGAAACAAACAGGAGGCACTTGTAGACAGCTGAAAGGAGTTAGTTATAGCTGTAGGCTAATATATAATCAAAGAGACAGTCGCTTACCGCTATGATGGACCAATGATTTATATATAGCATGGCGTAAAAGAAGATTAAAACTACAAAACGACAAAGTGCCGTGGCAACAACATCAAAAAGCGATGTATATATTGTATACTGCACGACTTGTTTCTGAAAGGCCTGGAATATATTGTCTCCACCGATCTGCAGAACCAAATAACAAAATTAGCATTTATCTTCTTGTGTACACAGCATACGTACAACTATGCAAATGAGCCAAAGCAGTGAGACGAAAACCAAGTCAAATGTGACAAACAGACAGAAGAAACGTCGCACGACAGACATGCGGCCATCCTGCATATAACCGCCTAGGAACTCCTCAGTGAACAAGTTAATGGAATGCGGTCGCGCTGTGTAAAAAATCAGCATTAGCTATGACAATGATAAGGATTGCACTTTCTGCTACTTACACATATCGTACGGCATGTGGTATGGATTATGTCCATGTCGGCCACTTGTGAGCAGGAGCTGAGCGGTGCTGCGTACGTCATCTGAATCATTCTGCGACATGATTGACTGGTTGGTGGCTTACAGGCTTAGCTCATTTTACCCAACAAAAAATTACTGCAAGTCGACTGGAAATTGTAAACAAAAATTAAAGGTTTTGACTGATTTTTACAATTAATTTGTTAATTACATAGTTTTAATTAAATTTAATATTTTAATAATTAGATTTTAAATTGTAAAACAAAAATTAAAAATAACTTTTTAAAATTATTTTTATAATTAAATATGATAGCCTAGCTAAAGCACTCGTTATAAGCAGGTGTAGTATTTATGTATATCACTGTATATCATATATATTGAGTTTATCAGTAAGCAAAGCAAGAGCTACAATAGCCAACTGCGTCGATAAGAAAGCCAATAGCCAATATTTATTTGTTTTCGGCTTTCAGTATGACTAATACCATTGGCGGTGAAGAGTTTCCTCGCCGTGTATGGTTCCGCTTAATTTCATGCTTATGCTGATAAGCAATTACAGTAGATATCGGTTATATGACAACTCAACATTTTTGAGCTTAATGCATAAATTTTGTATAATTAAATATCAAACTAACTGGGAAAATAACTAATAAAATAATCCTCTTGCGTTCATTACATTCAATTGATAAACTTTAATATTGAGTCAAATATCGTTGACTTGCAAAAATATTATAGTATTTGCATATATCCAATATCCACTGTATATACATATACATACATATGTATGTATATACATGTGTATTTATATGTGTATATATATATATATATATATTGTTATTTACTTATTTAGCAAGTGACTTGACCCAGATTAAAGTTAAACACTTGACAGGTTTTTAGAGCACACTGATTGATAGATTTATCTGATAAGCTGCACTTCTACTTTATATTTCCCTTTGTTTTTTTTTAACATACACATTTTTAGTAAATCACCCGCATAAAACCAAAACAAACAAATCGTTAATATTTACCTTAACACACGCACTTTATTTGGTATTATTATGCCTTCTTAAATATATTACTGACCAAATAGCACCATATAATGTTTTATTAATTAGCAATTTGTTAGGATTTAGTTCGTGCGACGGGAAAATACGGGGGAGACACTACGGCGAAAAATGCATAAACAGCTGTTCAGTGTGGCCGTGCTGCACGCAACGCTTTAATACCAACAGCAACTCAATTAGTAGCGTCGTTTGAAAACAGATGGCGCTAAAGATATTTAACAATAATGAAATATATTACAAATACTAAAACTGTTTATTGTTACTAATTGTTTATTAATTACTTAAGTGTATTAAAATATTGTTATGGTTTTTTGGTTTTGTTATGTTATGTTTGTTAAGCAACTCTTAAGCACAAAATTCAGCAACTCAATTAGTACCAACGTTTGCAGGCAGGTGGCGCTATAGATATTTAACAAACATTTCAAATATTAAAACCGTTTATTTTGTATTTTTTCTACATTTTGCCTAATTACTTAAATGTATTGAAATTATTTTAATGTCGTCGTATGGTTTGTCGGTTTTAGGATTTGCCTTAGCATTGCATATGTTGAGAACAACTTCCATGCCACGGTACACACGACCAAACACCGTGTGCTTATTGTCCAGCCAAGGCTGTAAATAACAATGAATTAGTTTTCAATCAGAATTTATATAGAAATTAACATGCGCTCTTACTGTGGGCAAGACTGTTATGAAGAATTGACTGCCATTTGTATTAGGTCCTGCATTCGCCATGCTAACAGTATATGGCCGATCATGCTTTAAGCTTGGCACAAATTCATCCTTAAAATCATTTCCCCAGATACACTTTCCGCCAGTTCCAGTGCCCGTAGGATCTCCAGTTTGCACCATAAATCCCTTGATCACACGATGGAATATGTGTCCATTGTAGTACCTAATTTAGAGAAATTTTTATATTCCGATATATAGTGATTTATTGAAAAATAAGAATCAAATTAATCTTACCCATTTTTTGAATGAACACAAAAGTTTTCAACAGTTTTTGGCACCTCCTTAAAGAACAGTTTAATATGAATATCACCTTTTGTGGTGTGCAACACCACATTCTCGTAGATGCGTTGTATAACTAAAAAGGATTTACAAAATGTATAGAGATTATTGTAAAGAGGCACTTAAACACAAAAAGAACACCTTCATCTGATGAAATGTTAGCGTGTAGAAGATAATACACAGTAATTAGGTAAGATTATGTTAAGCAATATTTAACTGCGAAGCAAATACCTTGAGCCTCGGGCACAGCAATAATGTCTTCCTTCGATGGCTTCTCATTGAATATGTCACGATCGACATCCTGCAGATCCGAAGGCAGTCGCCTACTATACAGATAGAAACGATTCTTTCTGTAAAGAAAATGAGTTATTCACAATCTTCTAAGATTTCTCCAGGTGATTTCACTCACTTGTAAGCTGTACAGAACGCAGTTGGATCATTGAGGAGATTTTGCAATCCTGGATTTTCGCTGGCCTCCTGCTCGAGCGTTATGGCGGCCTTTTGTCGCCTGATTCTGCCCTGAAACAGCGCCACTTGCAGTGGCCGAATATTATCGGTTTTACCAAGAATGGTGACACAGCGATTAGTGACCACATTAATGACTTTAATGCCCAACATTGTCGGATAGAGCAGAAAATTGCCAGTGCTATCGAAGAGTATATTGAGCGTTGTATTCTGGGCAGTCTTCTCCAAGTCGCGTTCAGCAGCCATTCTGAGAAATAAACCAAAAGGTATTAATTAAAATGAATACAATATTATAGTTTAATAATTATACAAATAGCTAATAATCAAAACAAAATTTATAAAATTGATAATGATTAAAATACCAATAACAATATAATGAAAATGTAGCTATTTCCATAAACATAAAAAAATATAACTACATTAAAAACCATAACTCTAGTGCCATAATAAATAAGCTTTAGCTTGTACTAGGAAAGAGTTTCAATAAACAGTAAACCAACCTTCTGCCAAACTCCATATTGGGCAGTGCGTATGGCGTCTGTTGCATTTGTGTGTATGTGGCAAGTGCTTCGTCAAATACACGCAACATTTTGCCGGTATTAAACTGAAAGACGCGCACTTTGCGATCCGTTGAAATGGCAGCAAATCGTTTTCCGTCCGGAGATGCCGCCAAACCAGTTACTAGCGTTTTATTCTTAGCGAATTCAAAAAGGCCTGCAAGTAATTGAAGTTATTTAAGACGTACGTTCAACTAGTCTAATAGCTATTTACTTGTGTCCAGTTTCGAGTCAAAGCTAACCAAACGCTGTGGGAATTTATAGTCGTGCTTTGAATTTTGCCAATACTCTAAAATACCATTGCGATCTACAGATATGACAGTTTCCATGGCCACATTAAAGCACATTGAAACAACCGGTGCTGAATGCAAATTTTCCAGCGTCTGCAAGACTTCACCACCACTCTGGCCATCATAAATGTGGATGCAGTTGCTCTCCGAGTCAGTGCTGTGAATATTTATGTACATGTATATGGTATATATAAGATCTACTCCAAACAGACTTACATTGCCAGGCCTTGAACTGCATCTCCCGGTGAGTTGATCCACGCGCTACAAAGCGGCGTATAGCCCAAACGTATGATATTGATCATATCAAAGTTAACCACGTCGAATACTTTTGCCGTTTGATCGGTTGCCGCTGAGCATAATAAAGTACCGCTGCTGTTGGTTGAAAGCGTTTTAACGGGCACCAAATGACTGCGAAAATGCTTCACAAAATCAATGCCCAGATCCATTTTCTTCCAAAACTTGATGTGGCCATCCAAGCTGGCGGTGATGACAAATTCCGTTTTAGTGCTCACCAAGTGGGTAATGACGTCGCGATGCATATAACTGCGCTCATAGCTTTCGGCATTGGGTAGGTTCTCCATAAAGATGTGCTCATAGAGCAAAACTGGAATAAGACAACCATTAAATAACGATAGTAAGCATACAAACTATTAAATTTTGTATTTATTCATTACTTAAAACTAAAGTATCATCTATACATTTCCGTCTGTCCGTCTGTATGAACACATAAATCTCAGAGATAATAAGATAATAAGTCTTTGATGTTGAGTTAGACTAGAGGCCCAGTAAAGCCCAAATTGACCACGGAATTGAAAAATCGGTTATGTTTTGAAAAAGTTTTAGGATTTTGAAGTCTTTAAAGGCAACTTTGTTGCTGTTTGTTATGTACGACTGCAACGTTGTTGCATTTACCCAGGGTACAGGGTACGAGTCGGTCACATGTTATTTTCTATGTGAGAACATGTGTAAGCAAATATGTGCTAGACAAATGTATACCTTAGTATCTCCTAGTCGTGTACTTTCCACTAGAGCACTTTTACTTTGTTTACCTTTCTTTTTTTTAGCCGGAATTGCGGCGCTTTGCTCCGATGGCAGCGGTCCAATCCAGCCATCATCTTCACCCTCCGCATCCACTTCGTGTTCGGATTCAGCGGCGTCTTCCGTTGCGCTGCGTTTCAAATCTTCTCTTTCAGTTTCCTCACTCATTTTCTATTAATATTCGTAATAAACAAACCCAAACAAACAAAACGTGAGCCAAAAGTGCAGTCAAATGGCAAGCATCACAGCTGTGGTCACCCTTAAACATTAACATTTACTTAGATGTTATTAACAGCGCGCGCAAAACGTTTGCTATTTTCTTAAATTTTGCATGTTTGAAATGTTGCTTTGCCTGATGAAGTTTGATCCGAACTGGCATATGCAACAATTGAATGGGAAAATTTGCGCCAAACGACGTTTAGTTTAAAAGAAAATTCCCACACGACTCCTGAAATGTAACTTAACAGCTGCTAAATGACATCACATCTGTTGATTAACATAATCTATCGATAACTTGGTTGCTTTGGCAAAAATGTAAAACAGCTGTCGGTTATAGTAGGGAATGGCAATTTGTGCTGTCGCAATTCACACAAATTGAAAACATAACAAGCCACAGATTTAAACAAACTAAAAATCTGTATATATACAGGAATTGTAAATAAAGTATGCAAAAGACCAGTGAAGAGGACAACACGCACACCACCCAGATTGCGTCCAAGCCAACAAAGGATGTGGACGACACTGGTGGCGGCAACCTTCCACCTGCCAATCGTATCATCATAAAAGCAAATCTCGCAGCAACTGAGACACGCATACGAATCAATAAATGGCGCGTACGCGAGGGACAAAATGTTTCTGGCGCACAGATCCTGTTCATGTACCAGCAGATTGACGAGGATGGTAAGCCTGTTAAGAAAACTGATGCCACTGTCTTGAAATATAAATCAAATCGCGCTGGAGTTGTTAAAAAGCGCCTTCGCAAGGAAGGCGAAACAGTGATAAAAGGGTGAGTTTTTCTTTGCTTCTTCTTCTTGTTTGGGTGGTCAGTTGGGCTGTGTGTGGGTGGAGGGGTGAATGCAATTATGCACACACACCGCGCGTATACATAAAATGTAAGCTCATTTATCTCTCTTTCTCTCTCCATGCATCGCGCGCAGGGATGCGCTTTTAGAGTTATCAGAATGCATACATACAACAGTTATTAAGGATATGTGCGCAGACTGCGGCGCAGATTTACGGCAGAACGGCAATGTAAGTACAAAAAATAAAGAAAACACAATTATACAAAATGTCTAAAAAAAAAAAAAAAAAAAATTTTAATTTTAAACGCAATAGGGACAAACATCTGAAGCCTCCGTGCCCATGGTGCACACAATGCCCGACTTGAAAGTTACCCAGAAACTGGCACAGAAGCTGGGACACGATGATACCCGCCGTTTGCTTGCAGATCGTAAGCTGGTATTGTTGGTGGATCTCGATCAGACCGTTATACACACTACCAACGACACGGTACCGGACAATATCAAGGGCATCTATCATTTTCAGCTATATGGTTCACAATCGCCCTGGTATCACACGCGTTTGCGCCCAGGCACAGCTGAATTTCTTGAGCGCATGTCCAATCTCTATGAGCTGCATATTTGCACCTTTGGTGCTCGCAATTATGCACACATGATTGCACAATTGCTCGATCCGCATGGCAAGTTCTTCTCCCATCGAATTCTGTCGCGTGATGAATGCTTCAATGCCACCAGCAAGACGGATAACCTCAAGTAAGTCCTCGAGATGTCCTCTAGATGCTTCTGGAAAATGCATGTCCCAGTTCAATTCGTTTTTAATTTATTTTCTTATTTGTACTTAATATAAAAAGTAAAATTTGTATACCACCCAAAAAAGTTGGGGTGTGCAAGGGGCAGAAGAGAGCATCTCCGAAATATCTCATATTTTGTTGATGAGCATCACAAGTCGAGTCGATATAACTATGATTATCTGTCTGTAAGTCCGTCCGTCCTTCCATCCGTCTGACTGTAAATTCTTGATCAGAATCTTGATAGTCATGTTCCTCTGTCCGTTTGATTCGATTTAAACAAGTATCAGTTTTAAAGCAATCTTCAATATCCAACATACAAACTTATCCGACTACTGCAATAAAGCTTCTATGTTTCTATTCCTCTATTTTGCCCAGAGCACTCTTTCCGAATGGCGATTCCATGGTTTGCATTATCGATGACCGTGAAGATGTTTGGAATATGGCCTCCAACTTGATACAAGTGAAGCCGTATCACTTTTTTCAACACACCGGCGACATAAATGCGCCGCCAGGCTTATCCAAACATGAGCTGGATGGCGAGGGCGTTGATTTCAAGGGTAAGTAGCTCGGCTCACCTGGCTGTAAGCTCAATTTACAACTTAATTTCCCTGTTTCACAGAAATTGATAAGATTGCCGAAAAGAAGCTGGATGACGATAAGCCAGCGCCGAGTGTGGATAAAGAGTTAGTAAAATCTGAGGACGCCGACGCTGACAAGGGAGACAATACAGTTTCCAGCACAAGCAAGGATGAGGAGGGCAATGAGGAGGAGTCTGTGGACGTATTTGGGCTGGAAAGCGACACAAAAGATGCGGAGGCCAGCACCACCACAGAAACAAAAGACTCCAATGTAAATAATGATAATGATATATTGAATGGCAAAGCGCCAGCCGAAGAAATAATGGTTGTGGACGACAATTCATCCGGCTTGCCAGAACCGGAGCCAGAAGCGCAGAGCAGCAGCAAGCCAGGCAGCGATAGCGATGATATTGTTGTCATTGATGATGTGCCCACGGATAGCTCCAATAATGCTGAAAAATCTCCACCGCCCAAGAAAGAGGATGACGAAAGCATTGCATCGTCCACGAGTGGTGAAGATAAGCGGGGGCTAGAGGTCGAAGATGACGCGGCAAAAAGATTGAGTGATGATGTGGCAACAACATCGCAAAGCTCAAGTCCAAGTGTTAAAATCAACAACGATGGGCAAAAACAAATCGAAATCGAAGATCCCGATGATTATTTGCTGTATCTTGAGGTTATTCTGCGCAACATACATAAGCGCTTCTATGCGATCTATGATCAAACCACAGAAATACCCGATCTGAAGATAATTGTGCCGAAAATCCGCTGCGAAGTGCTTCGCGGACAGAATCTAGTCTTTTCCGGTTTGGTGCCGACTCAAATGAAACTGGAGCAGTCGCGCGCATATTTCATAGCCAAGAGCCTGGGCGCAGATGTTCAGTCGAACATTAGCAAGGATATAACACATCTAGTGGCCGTCAATGCGGGCACCTACAAAGTCAACGCCGCCAAGAAAGAGGCCAACATTATGGTGGTCAATGCCAACTGGCTGTGGGCCTGCGCCGAACGCTGGGAGCATGTGGATGAGCGTCTATTCCCGCTGGATCGCAAGGTTCGCAACAAGGGCCGCCAGCCACCGGCGCATTGCCATAGTCCGGAGCACGTGGTCAACTACAGTGAGAGATCTGAGATATCACCATCGAGCAGCATGCAGCAGGAGCAGGGTGGCAATTTCCGTGAAACGATGAATCCGCTGCTGGTGTTCACCAATGCTGACATTGAGTCCATGAACAAGGACTACGAAACGTTCTTTGAGTCGGAATCGTCGTCCAGCGATGAGGGTCCAGTTAATTTTGGTAAGTAAATAGCCAAAAATCATATTAAATTTTGTAATTATTACTATTGTTGGGTAATTTTAGAAAATCCTCCCATGGACAAAAAATTGCTGAAGCGCAAGCGTGAGGATGAAAGCTCAAATCGTGCACACGATTTCTTTACACGCAGCGACGATGTCATTTTGAGTGCGCCCACCGTTGCTGATTTCGACAAGAGCTCCAATGAGGAAGAGGTCGACGATGACGATGACGATATTCCAAGTGCTAAATTCCGCCGAGGTAATTTTAAAGTACATATTGTATTATATTTGTCATTACATCAATCAATTTGCAGGCGAGGAGCTGCCATCGGACTTGGAAATGGGATCCGATTCCAACAGCGAAAACAATCCGGAGGATGATGACGCAGGCGAATGGACTATGATGGGCGCTGCGTTGGAGCGCGAATTTCTGGGACTAGAAGACTAGTCTTTTGACTTGGATCCGGACGTGTAAATTTTCTACGATGCATTCGACAACAATGATGAGTGCCGCTAATTGCTTGGCCTGGCCATAGAAGACTAGATGGCGATACAAAATGTTCAATGCTCTTGACATTTCAAATGTACCTACTCTTCAAAAACAATAACAAAAAAAAAACAACAAAAAAACATGAAATAACGTAATTAAATCAATATTTTTTGTGGTATGGTTTACCTAGAGAAACCAACCAGCAAGCGAAGCAATAATCGGAAAATGACATATGTATGTAGGAGAGTTAATCTTAACGCGTGTAACAACGACTACGAGATTATATATAAGAATCAGAGATGCGCACTGTATGTATTAGTAGTTAATATGTATGTACTTTTTAAAACACACACACTAAACTAAATTAAGCAATCTTGCGCATCAATTTACACACACATATACTATGGCGTTGATCCGTGCGCTCTGCTCCCATCTCTCCCAGGCGCAGTGCTTGAGTTGTCAACACATCTAAAGTGTAAAATCAAAAAATATCTCATTGTAAGTAAATGTAAATGTTTTAAAAATAAATTCCGTTGAAACGGACTAGTAAACAGTGTTTAATTTAATATCAACGCAACTCTTGATGTTTATTGTTGTGATCCTGTGTGTGTTTGAAAACAAAACTACAGTTTAAACAAATTTATGTACATAAATTCATGATTTTATTTTAAACACAAATAAATAAATGTACATATCTCAGCCCACAGCCTACTAAGTACTACTACAACTAGGTCTTGTTCATGGAACGCTGCTCCTTAAAGCGGCTGATGCGCTTCTTTGGTGCATGAGCATCGACGTATTTTCCCTCTGGTAGCGGCTCCGGTACAGTTGGTTCCGGTGCAGTTGATTCCTGTGCAGATGGCCCCGGCACAATTAGCTCCCTTTCCACAAGATCTTGCATGACCTTCTGATAGGCGCTCATGTCGAGCAGATCGTCATCAATGGTGCGTTGCTTTTTCTTTCTGTTTCTCTTCTTTTTTGACTTTTTGTTTGCTGGTTGTGGCTTGGATTCCTCGGTAATAGCACGAGTTTCAGAATCCACACTCGACTTGTTGCGCAATATCGATTTAGTTTCTGTTTTGGTGGCATCTGTGCTTGTGACTGTGTACTCTTGAGTATCGCACATCTTGGAGAACTAAAAGAATAGATTTGATTTAGGGAAGGTTTCAATTGATTTGTATTAGAAGTAGTCATGATTATATCAAAAATTGTCCCCCTCCTTGAATTGATATTTTTATGATTTTTTCGTGATGTGTGTATATACAAAAGTTGTGTTCTGATATAAAAACTGGGTTTCTGCTCTCCCATTATTTATTTTTATGCCTCTCTTAACCACTTTGCCCCTCTTCTCTATCAGTTGCTCTTTCTCTGTACATTTTTGTCTCCCACTCTAAACCAATCTGTCCGTCCCTCTTATCAAATTTAGATCCGATTGCAGGATATATCTCATTACTCACTTGAGCTCGTGGATCTTCGTAGGCCGCCTCTCGCTCCTCTTCCTTTAGTATGGGCACCTTGAGCTCTTCTTCACCCTCGAAACTGTTGACATAAATGGGAAACGAGTTGCTGGACTTCGTCTCATCCAGGGCCATTTTATATAGCTGGTAAAAGTGGGATGGATTGCCGGGAATTGAATTCTTGTCGAACTCCTCTGTAGGAGCTGTCGCTTCGGAATGATTAAAATGGATTTGTAGTGTATTGATGCGTCCTGTGGAGGCCTCGAGTATTTGATTGACCAAATCAAAGTCCTGCATACTTTGATTTTCCTTGACAAATTCCAAACTTTGTTCGACCTTTTGCATAATTTGTGGACAAGTTGCATTTGCTGGCTCCTCATTGGTGACTTCCTGCTTCGCTGGATGTAATATTGCATCTAGTGAAATGACATCACGTTGTTGTTTTTTCTTTCCATTGGGCAACATTTCGGCAACGGTTTCGTGTTTTCTGAACAACAATTGCTCATCGGTTTTGGCAAATGATATGCGTCGATTTTTATTAACCAAATCGGTGTCTTCTGACTGCTCCTCCGAGCTGCCGTCTTCGATTTGTTCGAATATCATCTCGTGCAGATCATCCTCCAGGTTGACGGTTACATTCATCAAATGTGTCAGCTCATCGGTGATGAAGCACTTTTTTTGTATTCGACGCATTTTAGCTTTGATTATTTCCAATTGGTTTTTTAAAAACTCCCTACGATCACCTTTGGACAAAAGTGACATTTGGTATCTAATGTATTTGACTTCATCTGGCAGATTTGTGTCCTCATCTTCATCCTCTTCATCATCCACAGCTTCTTCTTGACCAGCTTCTACATCATTTGTCTTTGCAGCATTATTATTTAATCTGCCTATGCGCTGCTTTGAACCCTTGACTTCTGTTTGATCCTGCATTAGATTGAGCAACATTTCCTGGGTGCTTTGCAGATTTTGCTCCGTTTCTGTGTCCATTTGGACTACATCCTGCTGCTCCTGCGCTTCCAGTTTATCCAGTATATCAAAGAGCTGCTCATCCGACATAGCTGTCGGAGTTTCTTTCTCACAGTCTTTGCTTTCAGGTGGATCTGGCTCAGATTCTGTTGCTTTGTTGAGCATATCATTGAGCGTTTCTTCATCGATATTGTTCGGATCGACGCCAAGTTCCTCCATTAGTTCGCGCACCGCCAGCTTTTCGAATGCATCAGAATCATACTTGACATTCGCTTCACGCTGTTCGCGTTCCTCTTGCTTCTCCTTGCGCACGCGCTCCTTATGCTTCCTCAGCCACTTGTTGTGCGCTTCTTCATTGTACTCTTCCACGATTTCAATTTCATCAGGCTTTGGCACCACACCTTCCACTGATGGCTTTTCCAGCTTGTTGCTGTAATACATTGTATATACATTAAATTAGTAATTTTTCTATAAACACCAAAAACAGCAATACCTTCCACAAAGGATTCCTGAACTAGCTGACCAATCATTATATTTACACCCAACATAAACGGAATAGAAATTAAAGCAAATACCAAATAGAACAACTATCCACAAGTAAAGTAAGCACTTTCATGCTATGCAATAGATGGAAGCACATCATGACTATCTAGATAAAACCTTTTGGCAAACTCCAGAAAAGAAAAAACATAGAACACATATTAAACTGATGCCCAGCTCTAGCTCATATAAAACTTCAAATATTTAATAATTCCGACCCCATCAACTGCCTATATAATCCTAGCGCAGAAAACAAATATAATATTCTTAGAAAACCCAAAAATTGAGCACAACATATTGTTTTTTTCTAAAACTTTTCCTATAAATTGATCGTGACAATATTCAAACCCAAAACCCACATGTATGTACATTATGAATGCACTTAAACATAGAATCTAACTCCTAAGTTACATTTTGTTTTGTAAACTTATCTATCTTTAATAATAATGATATTTCTTATAAGGATTCAACTTACTGCCAGAGATCCGCCTCCACTTGGAGTTCCTTTAGATACTTCTCTGCTAATTTCAAGCGGTGTTCGCAAATCTCTTTGGCCTTGTGGGCGGAGCAAGAGGAGAAGTAGCCCCGATAGTGGCCCACCAGCAGCTCATTTGTATGTATTAGTTCGCCCGGCATTAGCGCCTTTCTCCCAATTGGCACCAACACGTCCACGGTTAGTTTTTTGGAGAACATCTCCAGATTTGCAATGGCGGCCTCATTGTCCTCTTTAAACTCTTGCCAATTGCCCGTTTCAAAGGCATTCTTGGCTAGTGCCTACAACAAAACTCCACATTGTATATATTCAATGGTATATTTATATATTTATAAATGTAATATACCTGTCTAAGCACATCTCCGCGCTGCTCCATCGTTGTTTATTCTTTAAACATATCGATAATTTATTGATTATCATTTATCGATAATTCGAACTCAATTGGTACAGTGTGACCAAATACCAGAGTTACCGACCATCCGAAACTGCCGGCTAATGTGTATACATTTTTATATATATTTATTGAAATAATTACGTAGATAAATCACTAAATGTATAAATACATATCCAGGCACATCCTGGCGTTGCACGATCTTCGTTTATTCTTCAAATTTACCGATAATTTATTGGCTATCATAGTAAATCGATAATTCCAAATAGTTTGTTGCAGTGTGACCAAATACCAAAAAATACTAAGCACTGGTAAGTACCGAAACAGCCGCTAACGGTTTGAAAATCGCTAGTTCCTATAAAAAAATCACATCAATATAGCAATTATGCAAATTGAGTTTTTATCTGACGTTTTTGGTTTCATTTACATTATTCCTAAGCGAGTTGCTATCGAGCAATTAGAAATTGTCAATAAAAATATCACGAACTGCAATTGAATTGTTTTGCACTTTATTCAGTATTGATGTTATATCCTTTTTATACACAAGCTCACTTATTAAAAATTAAAAAACGCATTCCACATGTGCAGGTGGCATATTAGTTGTTAGTCTGTTTTACAAAATCATGAAACGTTTGAAACGTTGCATGCAACAGCGTAATTTTACAGCGCCTAATTATATATAGAATACATATACATAAGAATACATAAGAGTTCGTTATCTGATACAACTGATTATTTGTTTTTGTGGGCGAGCGAGCTTTAACCAAAAAAATAACTAATTACATACATACAAAATCTACATAGATAAAGCTTTAATCGATGTTGTTTGTTGCTGTTGCTATTTTAATTATTACAACCTCTGATATTATTTACGCTGCGCATTCCTAGCAGCAGCACCATGCACATTATTCGATCCGCCTGCATTGCCAAGTGTTGGAAAGTTCTTGGTAAGCTGATGCGCCTCCTTATGGTTGGCAAAATCGCTGGGCAAAACAATCTGCTTGCAGCTGCTGCACACTTCCAGATTAGGCAGTGATTTGCTCTGTGTGGGCGACAGTGTATTCACATATTGCTTATGCACCAGATAGAGCTCCTGAAACAGTAAAACAAACAATTAATATATGAGTAATTGAGTAATTAGTTTCACAGCTTTTAGACCTGTTGTTTGCCTATATCGGGCAGCATTACTAATAGTTCCGGAAACAAGCTGTGGAACTTATTCGACATGGCGGCTTTGCAGTGGTCATAGTAGGCTTGACCTGTGCAGGAGCCATCACGAAATCTGGACGAGAGCAAGCGAAATTCATTAAAGGCTTCGGGTGTTTTAAGCATCTCGCGCAGTTGATCCACCAAATTCTACAAAAGGAAGAGTAATCAGTAGAGACAATTCTCAGGGCCGAAATGAATAGTAGCAGGAGCAGCTCACTTGATTTCTATTTGTGGTTTCCGGCGGATCGCTATAGCTAAAGGCAGTCGGCGTAATGCTGTAATTTTCGCCCATTGAGCTGGTAAATGTCAGATTATTGGGTAGCTTTGCCACCGAGTTAACGGTGACATTGGACATGAAGCCAGGAGGTGGTTTGATGGGTGGTGCACCAACGCTTAGACCAGGCGGTGCACGCAAAGTGCCATTGGAGTTGCTAGCATTTGTGGGCAGCGGTTTGTCCTCGTTGTTGTTGTGGTTATTTGTATTATTGTTGTTTTTTTCCTTTTGCTTGTTGGCTTTTGGCTGGATTTCCTGATTGGATTTCTTATCCTTAGACTTTTTATCCTTCTTGTTTGCCTGTTGTTGCTGCTGCGGCGGCGGCGGCGGCTCCGGTTTGTTAACGTGGCTTTTATTGTTGTTATTTACGTTGCTGGTGCTGCCTCTTGGGCTGGGCAAGAAAGGCGCTGGCGCAACTTTGGACTTGCGATTATCCAGATCCTTTAGCTTCTTATCTGATATGGGTTTGGACCAATTTAGAGTGCCGCCGTTGGTCTTCGATGGCGGTGGTACTACTTTGGCGCTGCACGGACCCAGTGTGGGAAATTCAGCGGCCGTCAGTTTGGGTGCACTCTTCTTGAGCGCCTCCATGCGAGCTTTAGCATCCGACTCCTCTTTTTGTACCATTTGTAGCTTTTGATAGGTGCTCGGATGCGCGACTGAAACATAATCATCGACCAGTGTGCGATGCTTGGCCGATACATTAGTCATGGGCACCGCTGACCCGCTGGGCAGCATGTCCTCTTCTAGATTGCGCATCATCTTCTTTCCCTTACCCATTGGTAGCGCTGGAAAATCTATTTCAGGTTTTTTGGTGGGAGCGGCAGGTCGGTTTGATACATGCAACAGCATGCCATTAGCCGGAGCATTGGAACGCGAGACAACTCCACCGCCAGAAGCGGCAGCTGCATTCGCAGACTTCTTAAAGGATGCCGCTGCAAACTGATTGGATTGCGCAGCTCTGGCGCTGGCATAAGTGTTGGTAGCGTTGGATATGCTGCCGGCAGCAGCACCGCCCAGAGCTGGAAAATTTTCTTTGGTGCGTGCAAGTCCCGAGGTGCCGCTAAGATTACGCATTGACGGTGGCGGCGCCCTCACCAGAGACACATTTGGACCCGGCGCAATGCCAGCGAGCATGGGAAACTGCTCCTCATTGCCAGCATCAATCGTAACCGGATGGCCGCGCTGCGAGCTGCTTGCTGGCAACTCATCCAAATAGTCAAGATGCTCCTCATTGTTGCTGTGTAGAAGGAAGTATTATTATAGGATCAGCTAATGAAATTATATACTTTATATAGGTGAATACATATTATCCTGCCATTTTAGGTTTTTCTTTCTTTTTGATTTCGATTATTCCAATTTTTACGTGACTCTGTTAATATTTTAAATTCGAACTTTCTCTACTTTTGCTTTAACTTATTCAATTTACTAACATCTCTTTGGTTTTATTGAAGTTTTTTCTCGCATTTCACAAAATTCTTGCAGCAAATATAAGACCAATTAACATTTTAAATAACTAACATAATTTAGCTTATTCTCTCTTTGATATATTATAAAATAATATCGGAATCTCTTAAATGGTTCGTTGACGTGGAAAGTGTGGGGAGGTAGAATAATAAACAAAAGTATAATATAATCGCCGCTTATCAAAATAAAATGGATTCATTCTCATTTCTCATTCCGTTTGATATTTTGAATGGTAACTCACCGTGATCTCGTGTTGCTCATGCCTTGCTCATTTTGTCCCCGGCGCCCGCGTGGCCCCAGCGTAATCTCCAGTTGCAATGTGCGTGCCTGTTTGACTTGCTGCTTGTTGAGAGTTTTGCCATGGACACTGGAAACATGAGCTTTGTATTCAATCTCATTGCGAAAGGCGCCCGTAAACTCCTCCGTGGCGCATTTGCCCTCCTCGCACAGATAGTGCTCCTTGCGAAAATGGTCTGCCAAGTCCGCATAGACGCTGCCATATGAAGTCAATTAGTAAAGGTAGCCTAATGATGATAAGTTGATCAATTACTTGTAGAAGTCGTTGTAGCCATCGGCATCGCAAAAGTGACAGAAATAGTGATCGCGTCGCAAATGGCGAAAGAGCTCATCCCGATCCACGTAGCGCTCATTGCAATATTCGCACAGCGGATGCCCACGATGCGAAGTGTTGTCCGGATCACCCTTGTTGTTGTGTGTCACCAATTCCGCCTGTGTGTAGCAGCGACGTTCGAATGTGAAGATCCTCAGCGTCTCCACGCATAGATCACAAAAGTACATGCGATGCTCACGCAGGACATGATTACGTAGCGCCTCAAAGGTGCGATAAGGTGGTGCATCGCAGCTATTGAATAACAAATATATATCATTTATTTATTATTGCGAATTCAAAGCAAAACTCACTTGGAACATGGATGATCGAGTAGCTGATAGAATTTCTGTTGAATTTCAGCGGTGCAGAAACCAATGCGATATTTTTTGCTATAGAAATCGGAGCGATTGTTGGCTTCAAGTTCCCGATAAGGCAATTTCTCTAGTGTAAACAAAACCTGTAAAATAACAAGAAATAATAGTTAAATAGAAAGATACCAGATATACAAAGAACATATTTCGTTGAGTTGGCTGCTAGTTGATATAGTGTAGGCACAGATAAAGATTTCGAGGCGTAAATGGGGACTCCGATAGACCACTTGGCGGGTGAGATTCATTTAATACGGCTTTCTTGTTAGTCTTGTTAATTTCTGCCAGTATACCTAATATTTTACTGCCTATAAGAAAACCTTTCCTATCATCTATGGCAATGATAATAATAAGTGATTCTTTGATTATAGTAGTTCATGTATCTGTTATAAAATCTATATAAAAACTTATATTTTTAACATTTATCTAAGTTTGTGTGTAAGTTTTGCTGCTTCTGACCTCACTTTGCTGGTCCCAACGGGGTCAGATTTGTCACAGACTGAACTGAACCTTGATAAAAACTAAATAAATATGAGTCCTCGCTAGATAAGTAATTCACACAGTAATTCGAGCAACTTAACATGGATCCGGGTATGGATGTTGTCTACAACTTTACCCTACTACTACATTTATTCATAATAACTATAGTAATATTAATAATAACCTTGGATAGAACATGGCGACAAATAGGGCACTCGTTCTGCTTACAGAGGACCCTCATCCGGGTGGAGCATTCATAGCAGACGGGATGATCGCAGTCCCCAATTGAATATATATCAAAGTTTTTGAAGCAAACGACGCACGCATTTTCATCATTTCCCACTTGACTGTAGCTATCGTTGTTGTTGTTGTTGGCGAACTCGGAGGATGGATCCGATATCTTGACAGCTGTTGTTGTTGGGGGCTTGGCAGCAGCAGCTGGCCTCCGATGTGGCCTATATGATGATGATGAGCCTTTCGATCTTGAGTTCTGCATGGCAGTTTTATGGTGTGAGGAATATGAGGGTGAGGGGAAGGTGAATTTCTACTTGTTGCCAAAAAAGCTTGCCACTAATATTTATATTTAAACGTTGTTGTTGTTGCTTCTGGCGGAACTCTTCACTAATTGCAAGTTAACCTTTGGCTTAACAACTTTTACAAACACTTTGTAAATTGACTCAGCCCACTTGCAGATTTTGATAGCAAACTTTCAATTTCACAAAATTTTGTCAGCGTGGAGAATGGTTACAACTAGTACTATTCGATAGGCAGTGCAATGCAATCAATGATCTGTGGTCACACTGTGTCGAAAAATCCATTAAATACTGTCAATTGCAATTATGGATAAATTTAAAAATGATGTGTTTCTGTGTGTTTTGTTTAAATAACTGACATAAAGTACTATGTCTTTGTTATAATTTAAGCCAATTACTTAGTAAGTTAGCGCATTTTGCTGTAATTGCAGTATTTTCTTGGGTATTTTATTGCCATCAATGTTAGTATTTTACTGGGTATTTTTTCGCTGGCAAAGACTGGCAACGCTGCTGCAGCACAATGTTCGCTGAAATTACAAGGAGTTCATATATTGCATTCTCACGTGTACTGAGTAGGCGTTTATTCCGGCCGATTTACGCAGCGTCAGCAAAAACGGTTGCAACCAGTTATAGACAAATACAACTACAACGCTTACAAACAAATAATTCAGTGATGCCGCTCTACGAAACCATTGCAAAAGGCGCGAAAAACTCGCCGAGTTACAGCCTCTATTTTAGTAAGTAATCAAAATTATAATAATAATTATAATAATGGCAGAGTAAAAAATTATGCAACAAGTAGTCGCCAATTAAAATACAGCTGCTTTATCAGTAAAAATTACGTGCACGTTTTTTCCCATATAAATACACAAGGGCGTAGTCAGGAGCTTGTTTAGGGGGATAGTCAATAAAAATGTTTTCAATTTATTGCACGCTGACATCATTTTATATTCCTTACACATTTTTGTACATAAATTTTACCTACATTAATTAGAATTATTTATAAAAACATACAAAATTTATAGACCCACCTCCCCACGCCCATGTATATACATATAACGACACTGGACAAGGTGAATCAGTCAACACCGGAATTGGACTTTAGTTTTATGATTGTTTATTATGTTACGCTTGCTTATGCCAAAACTTTGTGTGCGTCATTTATTCCTATAAACCAAAGAAACTTGGGTTTCCCCTAATATTTGCCAACTGCTCGCCTTTAAATCGACATATATATATATGATACGCTTAATCATGCTATAAATTAATTCGAGGCAATTGTTGTTAAGAACCCCTATAACTTGGGGCTTCCCCTAAAATTTGGCAACTGCCCTCTTTTTTATACATACAGTTTGCAATACAGTTTTATTAAATGAAATATTTTAAATTGTTTTTATTTTTCATAGCGATTTATTTAATGCAACTAAAAATAATGGCAACAGATTCAATTTTAGTATAAAAAAAACACTTAAAATTGCATCATCTAGTCTCAAAAAACTGATAGCATATATTCCAAAAAAGATTTAAGTGCTGCTGGTGTTTAAAAGTTTTTGTTAGTAGGGTTTACGTTTTATTCTTCTTCTTTTTCTTTAATGTAATTAATCAACTGATTGCGTGTTGAGCTTTTGTGTGGCATATTAATTAGAACGCTTCGTAATTTCTGCTATAGAAAACAACTGCGGCAATGTCATCTCACCAATGCACGACATTCCATTGTACGCCAATGAGGAGAAGACCGTCTACAACATGGTCGTTGAGGTGCCACGTTGGACAAACGCTAAAATGGAGGTAAGAAAAGCGGCGTAACTATTATTTATCGATAAATCAACATTTGATTGCGTGTCTTTGTCTATTAAATAGATTAGTCTGAATACGCCAATGAATCCCATTAAGCAGGACATCAAGAAGGGTAAACTGCGCTATGTGGCCAACTGTTTCCCCCACAAGGGTTACATTTGGAACTATGGCGCCTTGCCGCAAACCTGGGAGAATCCCAACCACATTGAGCCCTCCACTGGCTGCAAGGGTGACAATGATCCCATTGATGTCATCGAGATTGGGTATCGTGTGGCCAATCGTGGCGAAGTTATGCAGATCAAGGTCCTGGGCACCATTGCATTGATTGATGAGGGCGAAACCGACTGGAAGATCATTGCCATCGATGTAAACGATCCGCTGGCATCGAAGGTCAACGATGTCTCCGATGTGGATCAATATTTTCCGGGTCTGTTGCGTGCCACCGTCGAGTGGTTCAAGGTACGCAAATTCTATTATATATTTTATATATATATATATATATATATTATTTTCCTGTCGTTTGCGTTGCTTAGATTTACAAGATACCCGATGGCAAGCCGGAAAATCAGTTTGCGTTTAATGGTGATGCCAAGAGCGCGGACTTTGCCACTTCCATTATTGCGGAAACGCACAAATTTTGGCAAACTCTAATCAATCAGACCAATGTGGGCACGCCGACAATTGCTTGGTTTGTTTTCTTATCGCTAAATTAAATTATATACTATATATTAATGTATTCATACTTGTAGTCAGAACATTACCAATCACAACTCGGAGTTTGTTGTGGGCAAAGAGGAGTCTGCCAAAATTCTAAATGATGCCTCAGACGGTGGCGAAGTCGAGGAGGTGGTCGACACAGGTAAGGTTTACTTTCCTCGCGCTAAGCTTTAACACACGCCGCACAAATTGGATTCAAAACTCCAATGCTGCATGCTTTACTAATCAAAACCCCAACCAACACAAACCAAACTGAATGTTGTCCTGTTGTAAATATTGCCTTAGAAACTGAACACAAACACACACAAAACACTTTTGTAATTCGCTTACTTGCTTCTCAATTGTTGTTAATTGTGTTAAATAAATATTGTGCCATTAAAACGTTTAAATCTCTTGTTTTTACAGTCGACACTTGGCACTTCATCCATCTCAAGTGAATGAAGCCGCAAATTGATTAATTGTCAATCAAAATCGTAGCTGAATTAAATTCCTCTGCATTGCACACGATGTAAAACTTTGAATATATATGCATATTATTGAAATAAAGTATCTGCAACCCAAATTGTTCGAGAACTGTGAAATGAAAGCAAACTGTGGGATTTTCTCCACTTGAAATATACAGTTTTTATTTATATTTTACGACTAGATCCAAACAATTTTAAATTAATAAGGGTACATATAATGTAATATCGAAATATGCTGTGGTGGTTATTATGTGTAGATTTTGTTCGCGTTTTAGTTTGGCGGATGTGGTTAGAATTAGAATTAGAACGTAAACGTAACAAAGTAACTTAATTGCTTAAAGGATACGCAAAAAATGTACAAAATATATATATATATATGTGTGTATATGGTAGGTATATATGTATAAATACCTATTGTATGCATAGAAACCTTTAAAAAAAAAAAAAACAAAAAATTTAATTTATTTACATCAGACATTTTGAATTTCCCGTTTTGTTTCTTTTAGCTGTTTTGCCATGTTGTTTTATTCTTTGTCCTTTGCTTGAACTAAAAATTAACATACAATAATTCGGCCGTAATACATATATAATTAAAGTTGAAAACTAAACTTAAATGTGGGCCCTAACGACGAAAAACAATTGTACAAATTTCTAAGGTATAAGAACAATACGAGATGTGTGCGAAAAAAGAAAGAAAAATGTTACGCTGCTGACATATTTAGCTGATTATGTGTATTATTTATTATTATTATGCATTATATTTTTTTTTTGTTTTCCAACATTTTTCATTCCTTTCACTTAATCATAAAAGTGTTTTTGCGTATTTTCGCTGTGATAATTTGTTGTTTTTTTTTATTTACTCGTGTGGTTTCTCTGGTATCTGGTCTCTGTCGCCTTGTGTGTGTGTATGTGTGTGTGTGTGTTGTGTTTATATATATATAGTATATTGTATATATATTTATATAGTATATAAGTAGTGCTATAGCTTTACTCTGCCCTCTCTTATTGCCCACATAGTCCATTTACTTGCGTCCCAGGGTATCGCGCCATTCGTTGTATTTGTCCATCTCCTCGTGCAATTGCAGTGCTTCGACGCAGGCGTTGAAGAACGGTGATCCGAAGCAGTCTTGCCTGTTTTTTTTTTTTTTTTTTTTTTTGGGATAGGAAAACAATTGCATTATAATATAATCTTAAACAGTTTTGAAGAGTTTTTTAAGGCATCGCTCAAAATGCAAAAAATTGATTTGTGCCTGTACAAAAAATGGTTGTATGTTGAGGTAAATGTCAAAAAATATCATTACACTCGACATAACATGGCAAAAAGCAAAATTGTAAAAAAAAAACAAATTAAAATTCAAACTGAAAACGTACCACAAAATAAAAACGGTAAGCGCGCGTTTTTAGTCGCGTCGGAAACGCGCCAAACATCGATGACAGCTGCTGCACTTGTTGCTCTCATTCGCATTCTCTTTGCTTGCGCTCTTAGCTCTTTGCTTTTTGCATTGTGCTCTTTTGCCACACACTCTCCCTGGTCAGTGTCGCATTCTAATTTCATTTATCACAATTTTGGATGCCCTCGAATAGCCAGCGATTGTTTTTGTTTTTGTTTTTTTTTGATTGTTCATTATTTTACATACAATATTAATAATTGTGTTCGATCTTTTTTTTTTTTGCTACATTTTTAATGCATTTATTTTTATTCGTTTTTTTGCGTGTTTTTACCAAAGGTTTTTTATTTTGCTTGTGTTTTGCACAAATTGCGTTCTAGACTAAAATATTTGTATGATGGGGTATATAATTTGTTTTCTCTTTTTGCCAACAAATATTACGCTAATTACGGTTTAAATCTTTACAAAATAGCACAAAAATGTAATACATTTGCAAAATACTTTCGGTCTTGTGGGTGTCATTGAGTGTGTGGGTGTGTGTGTGTGTGTGTTTGGGGTAGTGTATTTGTATGGGTGTGTGGGTCTGTGAAAATTTGTTTGTATTATTTTCTGTTCTTTGTTTTGCCCTTTTGATGTTAATGTAAATGCTGCTTGGAATATGCGATACTTTTTTTTTTTTTTTTTTTTTTTTTTTTTACATACAATACAAAAAATAATAATTATACATTAAATAAGTTTATATTTAAAACAATGGATCTTTTATTTTACATAGATAACGCAATAATAAACAAGCTAAGAATACTTAGAAATAAATACTTCTTCGGCTTCGGGGTCTGTTGTCATACTACTACTGGGAAGAAACCCCAACCGATATACCGCACATTCCCCGATTTCCCCCTTATGTGTGTGTGTGTGTCTGCGTGTGTGTGTGTGTGTATGTGCTCACTTCCACTGTTCCCGTTTATCCCCCTGTTCCCATGTCCCGCGTCCCGCGTCCCTCACTTACAACAAACGCATTTCGTTTCAATAAATTAATTAAAATAATTCGTTTTTAAAAAAACACATATAGTAAAAACTGTAAAGCATACAGTAATAAATAAGTACGAATTAAATTTGGGCGTTAAATATTTAATTTGTTGTTCTGCTTGTAGTTATTGTAGTTCATGTTGTGGTTGTTGTTGTTGTTCAGATTCTTCAGATGTGTGTGTGTGTGTGTGTGTGGTTCCAGTTCCGAACTGGAATATCTTAAACCTTTTTCTCTTTCATTTCTCTGTGTGTATTGAGAGTGTGTGTGTGTGTGTGTGTATGTGTATAACTGTGTATGTGTGTATGTGTGTGTGTGAGTGGTTTTCTGGTGGTGGTGTTCGATGGTGGTGCTAACCAACCACTTAAAGTTATGTAACCGGCGCCCTGTTGAATGATATGGGCGAACCATTTACTACTTTTATGAAATGTTGTAAATTTGTTATTTCTTCTGTTGGTGTTAATAGCACTTTAACGCATTCGCCAAACCATTTGGAATCAAAGCAGTCTTTCCTAAAAAAAACAAAACAAATCATGCAAAATCAAGAACATATACTAAATCAAAATCAAATAATAACATAGAATATCGAAATGAGGAAAATAGAAAATTCAAAATTGAAAATAGAAGATGAGTTAATAGAGGAGTCTAGTATTTGAAAACGACTGGCTTGTGAAAGGGATAGGGCGAGCCATTGATAACTTTAAGATATTGCTGCAGTTGTACAATCTCTTTATCATCGATGAGCAGCACTTTAAGGCATTCTCCGAAGGTTTGATGGGCGAAACAATTGGCCCTGCAGCAAATAGATAAGAAGAACATACAGCTAGCATAGATAGATAAGATAGATAAATTAGATAAAACTATAAGATTAAGCTCAAAAATTCTCAGAAAAAAAAAAACAAAACAGAAAACAGCTAGATTTGTTTTAGAAATATTTGAAGAATGTGTCAGATGTGTGTAGTTTTTTTTTTCATAATAAGTACAAGAAAAGATTCCTGTGTTTTCTTTATAACCATGTCAGGGTCATAATTCAAACATGACCATGGTAATAAGTATTTCATTTCTTTCTTTCTTTTTTGCGCAGCCTTCAACTGCTTTCAAATTAATGTTGGACCTGTGATGAGGTTGAGGACGTTGCTTAAGGAAGTGGGCATGGAAAGGGGAATGTAAGGGGCTCTCTCAATATGCTAGACGTAGTTGTTTGATTGGTTAGTTGGCGTGTATTGTGGGTGGGTGGGTGGCTGTTGCTTTGCATTCATTTGTTGGCGCTACTTACTTGCATAGTCGATGTATACTCGTCTCACGGAACAATTGATAGCAATCCTCACAGATGCGATCCAGGCGAAAGAACATGGTCTTGTTGAAGATGCCCTTGCATTCCAGATCGAAGAAATTGCTGCGTTTCGATAGATTGTGATTGTGTGGCAACGCTGTGAATATGGGTATCAAGACAAGAAACAGCACCACCGAGATCTTTATGTTGCGGGAACACATCTGCAACAAGACACATAGGAGGGAAAATTTATATAAGTCAAGAATAATCCGAGAAAAATCACAAAGAAAATTGATTTGCATTAAATAAACACGAAAGTCCATGTCATACTTTAAGCTGCAGTCTAGAACCATAGATAAGAGTCTAGACTCTAGACCCTAGAAGTCTAATAATAAATATGTGAAAGTTTTGGACGATGCTTTATTTATAAATTTGAAAATCTATTTAAATTTTATCTCAAATGTACCTTTTTCTCTCTGAGTATAATGTTTGTATAATATGATAATGTTTAATATAGAAAATCAAAAATGAAATAAATTTTTTGAGCCGTAGTCTTAAATTTCATTTCAAATCAACAAAAAAAGTACGACAATCTTAAAGAAGTGAATTTTTGAATTAAATATATATTAGGCTTTTGTAGTTTCTAAGATTTTTCGCTCAGTGCACTGCTTATGCTTTGATATGATAATGTACAAGTAGCTAAGTACCGGAAATAGTTTAAAAATAGCACAATTTACTGTCTGGCCGGGCTATTTATAGAGTCTGTAGTCGGTACAATTAAGTTCTGCTTTAGTTGGCGCTGCGAAAACCGCTTACTGGGTAAGTGGATATGGGCCAAGCTGAACCTTGAAACCGCAAAAGGGCCAGCTACAGGCCGGCCGGCCAAGCAGAGGCAGAGGCAGTGGCAGAGGCACAGAGAACAACGAACAACGGGTGGTCGTCGTCGGCCTGGGAAACAATCGCGGACTCAATCAAAAAGAGAGTGGGATAGAATGAGAGACGGATAGATAGCTCAAGGCGAAGGCAAAGTGCGAGTACTTGTAGAATGGTAAATGGTAAATGGTAAATCGTAAATCGTAACTCGCAAATCGTAGACGAAGCAATCTAAAAATAGAGACTGTCTGCAACTGCAACTGCAAAGTGTGTGCTAAAAATAAAAAAGCATTTCGTGTTGATCTTGTACTATGTATGTTTGTGTGTTGTGTGTGTGTGTGTGTGTGTGTATGTGTGGCCATCTGCATTCGGCATCTTCATAAAGGTGTCTACAGCTGCGAGACGTTTCGCATCTGCGTCTATAAATAGACGCGTGCAATTTCAATGTTTATTGCATTATTTGCAAATCTGTCGACTTGGCTAATTTACGAGACCAAGTACAAAGTTACAACTCAGCTCAAAGGCGCGCCGCAGCCAACAATAAAAGGTACAAATATACATTTACATATATATATAAATAAATACATATGTATGTATATATGTATGTTGTGCTTTTGTCTGCGTAGTCAGACAGGCCCCCAAAAATAAAATATAAATAAATAACACAAAAAGAAAATTCAATTAAATTAAAATTTGTGTTGTATTTGCATATTTTTATCAATTTGCGTGGTCGCTCGTTTAATTTCAATTTCAATTTCAGTTTCAATTACGCTCGGCGTCGACATACATTCCAAACTATTGAATAATTTGATTAAAATTGCAAATTTTTCCATTGCGCTTCTTTTCTGCATGTGCCAATTGTCTGCGCGAAACAAAATAAATGAACAAAAAAAAAATACTACTTAAAATCGGCGTGTGTGCAAATTTCGCGTGCTGTGTTTGTGTGTGAAAAATGAATGAAAATTCAAAGCAGACACAGCGTCGCTATTTCGAACAACAACAGCAACAACAACAATTTGTTGAAATATTTTTTCGATTTTTCGTCTTTGGGTCTAGTGAGCATTTCGCCTAGCACCTCCCTTGTCGTTAGTGTCGATCGTTTCATGCCATAAACTCAATGTGTTAGTATTTTCTCTCTCTCTGTGTGTGTGTGTGTGTGTGTGTGTGTGTTTGTGTTTATTTAAATTGATTTTTTATTGGCTTGTTGATGCTTTCAATTAAGTTGAGCGCATTTCTGTTGTCGTTGCTTTTTGATTTATGGCCAATGGCTTGTAGAAAAGTAGAAAAGTTCATCAATCAGTTAGCCAAATGTTTTGTTGCCAGTGCGCAACAACAACAACAAAGCAACAACAACAGTTGGGCCAAAATTCAAACAGTTCTGTCTAGTATATGTATATATTTTTGGGGGCATTTCAATATACTATAATTAGCAGCTGCCGTGCAACACGTGAGTGCCATTAAATAGTACTAACTAAAGTGCAAGTAAATAATAGACGTAATACAACATTTGCAGAGTGCAAGGAAAAGTGCAAGTTTTGCATATGTAGGTGGCGCCACTGAAACAGCTGAACAGCTACAATAATCGTACATATTAATATCTATATGTATGTATATATTTCTTGGAATGGTCATGGGGCGTATACGCGCTACAGGAGGAGAGTTAACAGCAGCAGCAGCTGCTGCTATCTCGCATTACCCACACGACGACCTCTGCGCAGCGGCGGCCGCCGTTTCACGCTAATTGGATTCGAATTGCACGATTTATGGCCATCGAGCGAGAGTTCGGGAACGAGTTCGAGTTCGAGTTCGACATGCATTTATTTTTAACACATTTGCCGGCCGCATAAATTGCATAATCGATATGTCGGCGTAAAGTAACAGAGCAGCACAGCAACTGTTTCGCTTTAACAGCAGCTGTAAAAGTGTCCTCTTTTTTAATAACTGCTGCCGCCGCTGATGGCGTCATCATTGACCACCAGAGCGAACAGGAGCCAACGAACGCCTACCGATGCAACGATTGATCGATCATCGTCATCGTTATCGATATCGTCATCGTCATGAAGAGCATGTGCTGGCAATTTGTTTGCATTGTGCTTTGATTAGCTGCCAATTGATTTTATTTGTCGGCCTGACGCTTTTTATCAATTTAAATAACTGTCTCTCATACATACAAGCAGTCGCATTATAAACAAGTAGCACTCATCTATTCGTTAGTACTTGACTAGCAGATACCCTATCCCGTTAAAATTTACACAATTTAAGTTATTGTCTAGTTTTAATACACTAGATATTTGAATTAAAATTTTGATTTTTGATTATAAATAACAACATTAAATAAATAAATACAATTTTATTAAGCTCTCTTTACCCAATTCGAATGGGCACAGGGTATTAAAACGCCAAGGCACAGCTATAAATATACATACATATATGTATGTATGTACATATATAACTGAATCATTGGCGCGAGTCGCGCATGCCACGCCATTCGCTATGTATCATGTCCACGTCGATTTGCCTGATTGTAAACTATTCAACTTTGATTTTGATTGCCTTTTGTACGTGTGTGTGTCGTGTGTGTGTGTGGTCTGCGCGCATGTGTGTGTGTAGAATCCGCCTGCTGCCAGGCGACATTGAATGAAGTCATGAGCCAAAAATAATGACAGCAATTATAACGAATTTTGAATTCTTTTGTGCGCAATAGTTTTAAGAATTTCACACCCCCCACAGACTGCCCGAGACACCGCCATACGCTGATTTATACTAAATAAATATGTATGTATATAAATACATATTTAAGCAAAATGCCGTCTACCTGTTATTTATGTCCAGGTGGCCTTATCAGGGCGCCTAAATTAGGCTTGGTATGCGCCAAGTTGTTATCGCCGCAAATAACTGTTGTTAAATGGTTTTTACGGCGAATTGGCAATGAGTGACAATGGCAACAAATGACTGCAAAACTGCGACCAAACAAGCGCGTGCATTGTACATATGTATACAAATTGCACATATATAGTATATGCGTGCATACATATGTACATAAGTGTATATGTATATAGCATGTATTTATTTACATATATGCAACTTAACGCTTGGCTACGCAAGCATGGCAAAGCTGCAGTTGCTAGCCAAAAAGCCAAGACTTTGTTTGCCATTCACAGCGCAATGTTATGTGCTATGTTATGTTTGCTGTTAAGCCCGGTTTTATGTTAGTTTTTTAATGGAATTTGCGAACGAAAAGAATGCTGTTATGGTTGCTGTTAAGTTTGGCTTTATGTTATATGTTTGAAATATGCGAATGGTAAAATACTGCTGGTATATTTTCTATGATAAAGAGAACTTCAACTGTAGCTAAAATACTTTTTCAATTCATTAGGATTGCTGTTAATCAGCTGGAAAGCCTGCTCCTGATTTGATTTGAACGGCAGCTGGAATATTTTCTAAGCTAAATAGAACCCAACTTTAAGACATCTTTACTGTTTATTAATAAACTGTAGAGCTAGAAAAAGATATCCCCATTAATTTGATTAGCCTTAAGCTGGAAACTGTTAAAGCACCCCACTTGAGTAGTTGAAACAGCTCTCGAGACTGCATGGTACCATGGCCACACAGTATAACAACAACAACAACAGCAACAACAAGAGCAACAACAAACATAAACACAACGACATGGCGAGACTGCTTGGTACCAAATAAACTGGCACAGCGACTGTTGGCTCTTTGCTGTTGCCTGTTTTTGTTGCTGTTGCTGTTGCTTGTTTGGCTATTTGGCTATTTGGCTGTTGTTGTTGGCCGTTGCGCCTGCGTTAAACGGTGCTGTTAATTTACTAGACATGCGGCAGTTTCGCATTTCGTTGCAACTGCAACTGAAACTGGATGCCCCTCTTGTAGCAAGCGCATTTTAATATGCAATTTAATATGCATTAAATTCTCTTTGGCATCAAATTAATAGCAGCCGCAGCAGCGGCTCATTTGCAAAATGGCGGCAGGTGGTGTCGGCGTCTGTTTGTGAATGCTTAACAGCACTGGGAATAGGATGAGCATACATATGTATAGTATGTGTGTGTGTGTGTGTATTAATTTCGCTCACTTTGGCTACCGCCGGCTGATTTTGATGAGCCTTTCTATGGCTTCCGCTGCGACGCTCATAAAGATGCATGGCACGAGTCAATTGGCTGCTGATCTCTCTGGATTGATCGTGAGTGCCTCGTGTATCCAATTAGTGTTATTAAGATTAATAGCTGCACGTTTCGTAATCGATTGTAAATATCGGGCTGCTCAAATAAAACCAAGTAGTGTTTCTTTTCTTCACTTCTTTATCAAGTTATTTGCTTTTTCACTTTTTGGGTGCGCTTTCGTCAACTTGAGACCAAATGATGTTTAAACAGTGATGAAAATCATGTGTAAACAGCAACGAAACTTGCGTATCATCATTATTATTATTGTAGACATAACAACAATAACAACAAGAGGAGCGTGATGTAGTGTGTGTTAGTTAGTTAGTCGAAAGCCAAATAAAACACCCGCGCGAGCAATCAACTTTGTTGGCAACACAAAATCAAACTGAAGATCGCAAAACTGTTGACGGTTGACGGTTGCCAGCAAGTAGACAAAACCGACAACAGACAACTGCTGCTGTCTTTTTCTTATCAGCACACACATACACATACATCGCTATAACATTTGTGAGAGGCAGCGACGACAGCGAGTCTGGCGCGTTGTTGAGGAGCCAACGACGACGCTGCCAACGTCAATGGCAACCAACCGAACCCGAACCCGCCAGCCAAGTTATGCATGCAACTGCATGTGGGTGTGTGTGTGTGTGTGTGTGTGTGTGTGTGTGTGTACTCTTGATCGACACACAGATACACACACACACACACACACACACTTACAGCGCATTATAGATGCGGAGTGGAACACCCAGGCGTATACGTGATATGCATATAGAAAATAACTGCTTGACTCTTGGCTGGCTTATCATTTAAATCGAGAGCCGTTAAGACATGACCAGGTTTTGTGAGAGTGCAATTGAGTCCTGCCTGCTCTTTGCCTGGCGGCAGCAAAACAACAAAAGCGTTAACGTTTACGGCATATGAATATGCAATTATGTGGCTCAATTACGGTAACCAGGCAGCATAAACTAGTTAAGACTTTATGTGGCTGCCATAAATTGGTCAAAAGCACATTTAATAGTTTTTTTTGTTGTTTTAAACTAGCAGAACTTTTAGCTTATTTCTTTCTCATTTCTCATTAATTTAGCCTAGTTTTGTTTTCAGTGATTTAAAGTGTGTTTTCTTTGTTTGTTAATTCTGGGCTTAAACATATTTAATATGTTGATGTCATGTTCTTTACATCAGGAGCTGTAAGTCTCATGGAATTTAATATAAATTATATTAAACTAGGTTTTTTGTTTTTTCACTTTATTAATTTTCTTTGTAGTCTAATGTTTCAGCTTTTCAATTCTTAGTATTCTTAGTCATTTTATAATAGCTGCTTATAATTTAATACACTTGCATATGCATTATTCTTAATGGTAATTTTAATCGAAGCTATTAATAAAAACAAGTTGTTAAATAACACAACTGTACTGTGTACAACAGTTAATTTTCATGTAGTTCACACATTGCTCATACGCCGCGTTGACTTTGAAATGGCATGATAATAGATCTAGTAGATTGGTTTCTATTAGATCGGATTGGTAATAGGCAAGTAAAGCATTCAAACGAGATAATCACTGGACAGTTGAGTCTGGCGACCGTTTCAGCATTGCCAGCCAGTTAGGCGACCATTGGAGACACACACACAGATACACACGCATACACATACAGAGAGAGAGAGAGAGAGAGACTATATACGGCAATTGGCATTTTATTAGTTTAATTGAAAGCAAAACAATTTAGCATGCATGGAGAACCGAAAACTGGTTTCGACTCGTTTTTCAAATGCTCCGTAAATAAAATCAAACGAATGCGAATCGTAATGAATACAAAAACAAATACAAATACGAATACGAATACAAGTTTCGAGTAGTTTGCAAACGAAGCGTGTCACAGGTTTCACTGTACAGCACAGCAGTAAATATATGTGTATATACATATATATGTATGTATGTACATATATACTGAAATTAAACAAGTCCATTGAGGAAATTATTGGCGAATACGCACAAGTATTTAAAGCTGCGCCTGCTGATTGTGCCAATTTTCAGAGCTGTTTTTTTTTTTTTGTACAAAAAACATAAATCACATAATTAAGTTTTGCGCCTGCTTGTTGATATTGCATTTTGTGCATTTGAATCGCATCCGAATTTCGCAGCGTTGTGACATTAATAAATTTTGCAAACCGCACTCGTTAAGCATTAAGCTTTCTATATAGGCCCATTAGGCGCAGCTGGGGACTGGGACTCCCTTCTTGCCAGCCACTAAATACGGTTTATTTTTGGGCATACGGAATAATACGTAAGCTGATTAAGTGCCCAGGCGACGACAGCAATATCGGGAATGTAAAATCAATGCAAATTTTAATGGCTATTGCCAAAGAAGCTGATTATTTTAAAGTCTGTTAAGAATTAAACATACTGTTAATGTTATGGTAACATGAGTGGCCTTTTTAAGTGCATTCATTTGTATACCCTTGCAGAGGGTATTATCACTTTGGCCAGAAGTTTGCAACGCATAGTAGGTACCATTTCCGATCCCATAAAGTATATATATTCTTGATCAGGGCGACAATACGAGTCGATATACCGTTGTCCGTCTGTCTGTCTGTTTCTACGCAAACTAGTCTCTCAATTTTAAAGCTATCTTGATGAAACTTGGTACAGATGCTTATTACTGCTGCACGCAGATAATATGCGGGAATCAGCCAGATCAGACCACTATAGCATAAAGCTGTCATAGGAGCGATCGGTCGAAAATTATTGTTTTTTGAGATAACTCGATTAAACTTACTTATCATCAGTTTTAGCATTATCTTAGCATGCTTAGCAAATTTCATTAAAATCAGACAACTATATCTTATAGCTGCCATAGGAATTTTTGTTTGAAAAATTAGTCATATATGGACAACTTTTTTGTTTCTCAAACTATCTTAACCAAAGTCAGTAACTGCAAGTTTTATTTAATTTAATATAGATTGATTGAGTTTGATCAAAATCGGACGACTATATCTTATATCTGTCATAGGAACAATCGGTCTGAAGGTAGCACATTTCTTTTTCCTTCAGTATTTATATCACTCCAAACGCTTCCTTGCTTTACAGCACTGAATGCAAAAACAATAACCATTAACAAAATTTAAAAAGCAAAAAAATAAAAAAAACAATATTTGGCTTGCAATCAAAAAGAGCGACCTATATTTGAAAAATCGCAAATAGAAAATGCCACAAATACTCGATATCAATATATGTATGTACATATGTATAACATTTGTATTGCTTGTACAAACTGTCAAGAAACGGAAATGGAAATGAGTCACGGCTACAAGAGTGCAAACACAGCAAATGATCGCCGAGCAGAGCAGCAATTATAATGAACGGCCATTGAACGTGTGAACAAGAAGAATTAACAAGAAACAAACAAACAACAACAACAACAAATAAACACGCCAAATGCACGAGATTTGTGTGTATTCTAAGAATGCCACAAATGCCACACACACACACACACACACACACCGAGTTGAAATCAATTCACATTTCGATTTGATGCAATAAACGATTCATGAGAATTTTGTACTTTTATTTTGTGGTCGCTGCAGCTAAAGTCTTTGGCCCCATTAGGAGTTACGATTGCGCGTGTAAAACGCCAATTTGGAGAAGATAATTATATGATAATATGTTTGTGATCTTAAAAACCTTTTAAATATGCATAAGCACATATATGTACATATATCTGATCTTAAAATGTAAAGTTCAGTTTTTAAATGTAGTTCAAATACACTTTGTCAATAATAATCAGGTTTAAACTTCAAATAACATTCAACAATAAATTAATCAATTAAGTTTCTGCGACTGAAATAAGCAAAAATAATTGTATTTTCTGAGTTTCTTTAAGAAACAAGAATTCATCTGTGTTAGTATGATAATGCCAAATTACAGGGTATTTGTGATCTCAATAAAACTTAAAAGTCCGTGAAAACTATTTCGTGTTTAGAATTAAATCTTGAAGATACATATTCGATGCATTTTCTAGGATTTGTATCCCAACATTTTTATGTAGCATGCTTTTGGGCTGTCGACCTGATTTATTCATAATATGTTCGTTCGTGTATTATCTGAAGAATGATAATACAGAAATTATAACTTCTAGATATTAGTACCAAAATATGCAATGTGTTGGATCTAAAATACATATTTTAGAAAACATTTTCTATTAATCTTTGAATGAAGAACTTTAATTAAATTAATGTATTTTCAAAGCCCTTATTCTAAAAAATGTTATTTTAAAGTATTTGTATTTTGATTGACAATATGAAAAATAAATCATAAATTTTCTGTTTTTTTTTGGAGATAAAAATATTACTTTTAGAATTTGACAATATTTATGTCTAGAATCTAAGCATTATATTTATCAAGCGACCACTGCTTCACTGAGTTACAGGGTATACGCCAGTTGAGCATTGCCCACAACACTATTGCAAACAGTTATTGTTGTTGTTGCTGACGTTACGGCCAAGGACGGAAGAAATGTGTGACGCTCAAAGCGTCAAGTGCGGCTATAAAAGGCCAAGACTTGTGGGGAGACGGTGAAGGCAGGGTGGAGGGTGGAGGGTGGAGAGAGGAGGGAGTGGTGCGGTGCGGTGCTGGGCAGCGGATTCAGCTTGACGTCAATTAAAGTTGAAAAATGACGGCAAACTGCAAACTGCAACTGCAAACTAGTTTGCCAGCGATTACATGACATAAAATCAATCATTAACATTTGTAAATTGTGTGCGACTTATTTGGTAACCTGTTGTTGTTGTTGTTGTTGCTGTTGCTGTTGTTGCTGGGCACAACTTTGAGCTGCTTGCTGCCGTTGCTTAGATGTTTTTTATTTATTTTTTTGTTTATCAGCAAAAAGTTGCTGTTCATTTTTGTACTGCTGTTTTGTTGTTGCTGCTGTTTTAGTGACAGGCCCCCCTTTTGGATGATTTGATGGGTTGCGACTGTTTGGCAAGTTTTAATGGCAGTTTTTGTCAATTGATTGTTAATGTTTATTGGCTTATTACAACATCTAATTTGCCTGCTGACATTATTCAGCTTTTACGACCCACAACAGTAGCGGCAATAATAATAAAAAATAATAATATGAATATTAACACATATAAAAATCACTTAATTGCTTCGCTGCGCAGCATAAATACATATGGCTATATGTATATATATATAGATAAATATATTTATAGTTGTTATATGGCCATTAAAGGCCAATTTAATGCGCAGACACACACGCCATAAAAATCATGTTGGTGGCAATGGCATAAGCAGAGAAAAAACCAGCAGCAGAAAATAAATACAGAAAAAAAGAAACTGTTGCATCAGCCAATTTGAAAATTGATTTGATCTGGCCATGATTACAATTAAATGATTATTACGAATTCCATCCACACATAATTGAGTCATGCAATCGATTAAGTCGTAAAGATATAGAAATATATTATTTGACCATAAAAACAAACTTAATTAGAATGCTTTCCGAATAATGTCAATTTCGGCATGTTAATTTTTTCTCTACAAATATATTAAATGTTTGCTTGCACAATTATATAATACATTATAATAAAAATGTCTATGAACCATTTTCAAAAATTCTTTCGTATATTAGAATATGTAGTTATTTAAAATTATTTGTAAACAGACGATATTAAAAAAAAACGATTCTAATTTAATTACTGTCAATGGTAAACAATTCTTATATCTGACCAGTGTGAATATTATTATATAAAAATAAATAAATTCTATCTAAGATAAAACAAAATAAATATTCAATTTGAATTAGAATTAGAAGTAGTAGTAGTATATTTAATGCATTAAAAATAACCATTCTAATTACCAGCCAAGAAAACGTCAAGTATGCCTACAAACTTGTAATATTATAGTTATAGCCAGTTATATGGTTATATGCCAATGTCAAATCAAAGCGAAAAACAGACCTCAGTGCGAATTAATGGGGCATTGAACTGTAAAATCCGTCAGAGGCTGCATCTGGCAGATGTTATATGTAGTATGTAGTATGTATGTGGTATGTGGTATGTAGGAGTGTGGAGTACTTATAAAAATATGGAAAACATATGCAAATGTGTCTTTGATATATGGCATTGCTGGCCATTTTCAATTGGCAACATCAAAGCGCATTTGTATCTGTATCTGTAAATGTGTCTGTATCTTTAGCTGTAGCTCTGTATCTTTTTGCCACACATTAACCTCAAAGTGCGGCCCGCTGCCTGCTAACAATCAGAGTCCACTTGATTGCCGCCGGCTTTTTGAATCGAGCGACCGCAACTTCATGATCGTGTTGCAAACACACACACGAGACGCAGCACAAGAGGAGGAAGAAGAAGAAGACGATCGCTTAAACGCCTCAACTTATTTGAGTGCGGCACAATTGCTTTTCAATTAGGCGAGGCAAACGCGTGCCCAAATAACCAACACAATCTCAATCGGGCTAAACGAATCGCCAAGGAAGTAAGAAGAAGAAGCATTGCAAAGATTTATC
The DNA here is from genome assembly GCA_035045305.1 of Drosophila maculinotata. Lineage (NCBI taxonomy): Eukaryota > Metazoa > Arthropoda > Insecta > Diptera > Drosophilidae > Drosophila > Drosophila maculinotata. The sequence goes on from JAWNPD010000387.1 coordinate 14,405,020, forward strand.
GCCCTATTCAATTAAAGTCCATTCCATTGCGCTCCGAAATGAAAACAAAATACAAAATACAAAACTCAAATTCAAACTCAAACTCAAAGCCCGAGGCAAGAAACCAAGGTGCAAGGTCAGCCAGGAACTTGCAGATTGTAGAATAGCTAATATTAGTTAAGTAATTGGAAAATTCCAGGAAAGAGGTTATATAGTGAATGCCAGTTTAAAGATATATTCGTAAGTTGCTAAGGTTTTTTTGAGATTATTATAAACCAGAGATTTTTAATTTAATGTAAACTAACTATCGAGTATTGGGCATCGATAGAAAGAATTGAATGACAGCTGTAAGACAAAATTATTAAAATATATCAATTATATTGTATTTTGATTAAGAATATTTAAATTTACCATACTGCTGATTTTCTTAATTTTACATATAAATCAAAATTTGTCTTTGCAATAGATAGCTTCAAAATAGTTGTGGCAGAAAGTATCTAACTAATTCATAAAAGAAATTGTAAAAAACTTGCTCTGTCAGCTGCTCAACCAAAGAATGTATATGATGACTACTTATTGCAGACATTCAACTGAAGAAAGAGAGGAAAAAAGAAAGGTCTGCAGAGTGTATTATGAATTGATTCGTTTCATGTAGCGCATTGCACTTTAATTTCAGCATTTGACGCAGTTCGATTTCAATTTCAATCAGCAGCGCCACGCATCTGCAGGCAAGTGCAACATCATCATTATCATGGCCTTTTCAAGTTCATTAACATGGCAGGGGTATCGAGACCGAGATCCGACAACCCAGAACCAAGATCCAAGATCCGTTCATTCGCTGAGTTTCTGATTCAGTTTCTGTTTCACTCGCTGAACTTGAAAAGTGCATTTCATATATTAAGTTGCTGGATTTCTTGGAACAGCATGTTGTTCAAATTATATGTACATACATACATACATATATTCATTGGCAGTGCGCTCTATTCCCTGATACCAGCTCCCCCCCCGCTCTGTACCCAACCATTATAATTGATACTCACATTTAGTGACAGCTTCTTCATAGCGATCGTTTTGTTTTGTTTGTTTGTTCTGTTTGTTGTTGCTTGCTTGCTTGTCGCTTGTCGCTTTTTGTTTTTATTAAATTTACAATAGAATGTTTGTAAATTTGTTTAGTTGTAGTAATTAGCAGTTTAAGTACTTGCGTTTGCTGTTTCTTTAAGTACTCGTTTAACACAGTTTGTTTTCTTTTTTATGTTCCCGTTTGGTTTTATTTAATTTTGCTTGCTGTTTTATTAAGTTGATTTGCCGCAGCTTATAAGCTTTTCTAAAAATAAATTATTGCTATTATAAAAAAATGTATTCTTATTGTTGTTGTTGTTCTTGTTGTTGTTGTGGTTGCAATAATCGTCTGATCGTCTAGCGGCTGTCAAATGGATTAATCACTCGTCAAGTGCTGACATTTATAGATTTTTACACAGTTTAGCCAAATAACAGTGCAAAATCATTAATCCAACTTAAAAGTGAAATGTTATCGCAGCTTTCGCTCGCTCTTTGCAATCTGTGGAGAGTGGAATGCGTGGCCCTTCCTTCCCATTGCCCATTCCCAATTTTGTTGCATTTGTTACAGCTCGTACGATCGTTGTCAATTATTATTATTAATGTTGTGTGTGTGTGTGCGCGCGCGCGTGTGTGTGTGTGTGTGTGTGTGAGTGTGCGTAAGCGTCGACTTCAACGCCATTGATTAAAATCATTTATATGCAAACTGCAGCAGCAGCAGCAGCAAAAGCAGCTGGAGAGCAGCAGCGGAGAGAGCTGAAGAGCTGTGAGAGTGAGAGAGGGTTGGCTGGGCGAATGAATGCACATGGCTGATTTTGCTCTTTGCTGCTGCTGCTGCTGCTGCTACCGTTGTTGTTGTTGTTGGTTATTGCTGATGTTGATTTATTTAGCCGGTCCGATCGCTTCGCTCGTTGCATTTAAAATGTCGGAAGTGTTTGGAGTGCAAAAAAAAAAGTAAATACAAATGCAAATGTGTGTGCGTATGTTTAAGCATAATATATATATACTTATACATACACATATATATAAATATTTATATATATATATATATATATATTTCCTGTTGCAAGCGCACAATTGTGTGGCATGGAACACATTTATTGGCAAAACGCGCCAACATATTTTTCATTTGATTTCTAGGAAATGCTCGCTCAATAAATAACTTAAGTCATATAAATGACATTCCAATCGTTCCTCTGGAACGGGTTGCCTGTTTCCCTTTTTTGTTTTGCTTTCCAGTCGCTCTTCACTTCCAGGCCACCAATAAGAACTTATGACATCATCGACCAACAACGAAAGTTGTCTTGTCTCTCTGTGTGTGTGTGTGTGTGTGTGTGCGTGTGTTGGTGTTGTTGGCGCACCCTCTCATGGCAACAGAGACAACAAAAAAATACAAGAAAAGAAACAATGTCAAAAATGTACAACACTGGAAAACGTGGCTTAAAGAGTCAGCATTCAGCATCGGCGTCATCTGTGTGGCCCGCCTGTGCGTGCAGCAAGGTGGCAACATAATGCAAAAACAACAACAACAACTACACAGAGAACGAATTTGTGCCGGTCGGTGCATTGATTTAGTTGTGGATATCGAGGAGAGACGCTGATGACGCGTCGATGACGACACACTAACGAGATGCTGAGAGTTGAGAACTGTTATAGGCGCAGGCGCAAAGCCTAAGAAAAAGAGACACACACACACACACACACACACAAACACAGCAGGTAGGCAGGCGCCTTAAAAGTGCAGGGCGACCTGCGCGCACAGATTAAAACGGTGCGATAAGCAGCAATTGGTAGTATTTGTATTTGGTACAGTGGTACAGTGAACCCTCGCAAATGTACTAAATAAAATGTTTAACATTGCAAACGTATTTCTATTAACTTTAGTATTTGTTACATACTTTTTAATATATCTATTTATTTAATTTATTAAATGCCAACTAATGACAGTCGAAAAAATAAATATACAAAATTTAAATTAAAGATTATAGATTTAAGGAAATTAAAATTTAAAGTTACTAAAGTATTTTAAATGTACTTTGGTTATTTTCGAAAGACCATTAATTAAAGTATAAAACAAATATAAACTTTTTGATTAAATGTATACAAAATTATAGCTTGCAGAAATTAAAACTATTCGCGTATTTGAAAACCTAATTTGCTAGCGAATTCTGTAACGTATTTTGAGTTCGAATTTGGTATTTGTGGTATACATATGCTAAATATATTGTTTCACTTTCCGTTGAAGTCCCTGTTGTTCAGTTTGCATGTGTTTTGTAACAGCAACAATAAAAACAATAATAATAATAATAATAATAACAATCATAGCACAACAACAACAACAACAGCAATATTTTAGCGCGGTACTTTTCCACAATTCACACAATTCGTAAAGAGATAAACTTTTTTTTGGGTTTTTTTAATGACTTATTTAAATTGTATATTTTTTTGTCATTTTGTTAATTGTGGCCCAAAGTTGAAAGCTGCTCCAAGTTTTCGGTTCGTTATTAAACGTATTTATTTAACTTAAAAATTTGCCTACGTATTTATTTCACCTTTGATAGATTTATTTGTGATTGCACTTGATTTATTTATTTAATCAATATTTAATTTTGCATTTAATACATTTTAAAATTTCAATTTGCACTTTTCGCTTTGCACTTGTTATTTTGATTTTTTTTTTTATATATGTATATATGTATATATTTATTATTTTGTTTATGTATTTTGTGGTTGATTCGACTTGTTGCTGCGTGCTTACATGATCTTTGAAAAGTGAAAAATATGTCGATATCTATGCTACAAGTTGTCTCTCGGAAAACGACCTGCTCGCCACGCTGTTCAGATTGAAACTGTTGCACTCGAGAATCCGGTTTTGGTTTTTTATACCGAATGTGTAAGAAACTCTGAGGGCGACCCTCTTACCTCTGCAACATTGTTTGGCTATTTCGCTGTTTGGCTGTTTGTCTGTTAAGCGTTGAGTGTTGAGCGTTGTCGACTGAATCTCTGCCTCTGTTATGTTTCATGCATGTTAACTTAACATACTATTGTATATACATATTACTTTATTGATTTTCGTTCGTTCATGTTATGCGTTCGTCTGTCGTTGTGCAACAATTGGACACATGTTCATGTTGAGACACATGTTGCGCCGCTGTGTGTTGTGTGCAAAATGTTGCCAACAGCTGACAACAGCGTTCTGTTAAAGCGCTGTTATGCTCTCTTCCATACTCTCGTTCTCGCTCTCGCTCTTTCTCTTTGGCGTGCGTGTGCGTATTTCTCTCTGCGGGCCACTTGTTGCTACCGGCACAAACTGTAACTGTAATTGCAACTGTTTCGACCCGCCCCCTCTCCGAGGATCTATCTGTGCCGCCTTTGGATTTCCCCCAAGTATTAGATATCTAAGTAAGTACTTTGCCTTTCTGACGCAACTAATTGTTAATCGATGCAATAATTGCAACATTTAATTGCCACAGAACTACAATCTCCATTGTTATACCCTAGAACCAAATGCTTTTCAAAAGGTTAAGATTAACAAAAAAGAAATGAGTCGAGTAAAAATAAATATGTTTTTTTCTTATCAATTATTCTTCATTAAAATTACAGATAAAATTTAGGAACTTTCACTCTTGGAATCGGTGATGAGTTCGAGGAATTCGCTGCCATCCATTACCACTTCCTAATTATAAATAAGCATTTCAAGTATTTTTAATTCACTGTTTATAATTATAATTATAATATGTTCTCTTTGAATTTTCCATTTTATTGTTATACATATGGGTAAGAAATTAATATTGCATACTATTAGGCTGAGTTGGCCGCCAGTGTGTTTATTCCAGTAATATTCTCGCATTTTTAATTGGATTACAGGGTATCTATGTAGTCCATCATACTGTACGCTGCAGTTTTTCATATTATTTTTCACCTGCCAGCACATGACAATTTAATCCCAACTAATTAAACAAGGGAAAAATTGTGAACACTACCATAGAAAACTCTTCAATGGAAAGTGCCAGTTTAAATACTGAATTCCAGGCGATGACTGTGCAATTTGCAGCCGGAACTGTTGCACGCGAACTCTCAGAACAGAAAATATCATAGGGGTGGGGGGGAAGGGTAACATTCCACCTTTCGTTTCGTGGTCACTGTGTTAATTTCTAGCTAGAGCTATTAGACATTCCATGGGGGCCAAAAATAGCAGATCGCGAATCGATAAACCCCAGGCCAGGTGGACCCAAATGTATTTGTGGAGGCGGAGCGGTTTCAACGTCATGTGAGTATAATAAATATATGAATATGAGTACATATGTATATGACGTTATGGTGATTTAACTAATTAAGTAATCATTCCCCGAAATGAATATTCTGAATACGCAAACCAAAAGCAATAAGTGCACGAGTTAAGATATGAACAACAATTAGTTTGCATTGCTTATTTTATAGTTGACCCGATTGATTTATTAGCTTGCGGCTTTCCTGTTCAGCCCATGACTCATGTTGGGGTGCCGAGAAACCTTTCATATTTCCCATGATGCCCAAATGTAGTTTAATATTGTTCCCGGAAACAAGCAAGAAATTTACTCTGAAATGTCGTGTTAAGCATTTAAAAGTGTTTGAGAACAAACTTAGCTTAAGTCAATTTTCCACTGGAAACAAATGGAAATGAACTTTAACACACTGAAACATTGACATTGAAACAATGATATTCAGTTCCTTAGCATACAGAACTAAAGAACCGCAGAAACTTACAAATAAAAATGTTCCCATGCTTTTAAATTGAATACAATCAAACACTTTTCACACACACACACACGCACGCACGCACGCACACAGAGAGGCGCCCATTACTTGCCAAACGGAACCGGAAGTTACAGCAAGCAACACTGTTTGTGTGCGTGTGTGTGTGTGTAAAAGAAGTTGAACTGAAACGAAATGGAATTAAATATATTCCAGCACACGGGCATGTTCCGTAAATATTTCACGCTCAACAAACAATTGACCTTGTAACAATTTCTTTACAAAAACAACAACAATAATAATAATAACGAAATTTGTTAAATTTTGTTATTCTAGACTGGAGACTGGAAGCAGGGACAAAATTGATTTCAATGTTAATAACCTCAAACTGGGCCAGAGAGCAAACAAACAAACAAAAGTTGAACTTACATTGCAAATGCAAATGCAAAAAAGGGTGTGTGATAAATGTAAACAAACAGACTAACAATATGCAAATAAGTAAATACAAAACAAGAAAATGAGAAACGAAGATCGGAATCGGATTGCAATTGGATTTGGAATCGGAGGGCGCTTACCTTAGGCGCTTCTTTCGAGTTGATGCGAGTTTTCTCGTTGCTTGTTTGTTTTCTTTGATTTCTTTTTGCGGCCACACACGTTGTGGGGGCTTATCGCCTATCGGCCGCCTCTCTTTGCGCTGCTGCTATTGGGCCTTTGGGCAATGTTTCGTAGCATAGAATGTTGCTTGAGTTTTGGTATTCTTCTTGGTATCTGTTTTGTTTTGTTTTAAACTTGACGCTTAGGCGTTTCTCTGGCGCTTAAATTTATCGCCATTTTGTGTGGATTTTGGTTAGATCTTTGTGTGTGTTGCGTTGATGCAGCCTAGGCGGCATAGGTGGGCGTGCCACAGAACAACTTGTTGTATATGTATGTGGTATTTTTATTATGGTATTTTTTTGTTGTTGTTCCACACCGCGTTTCACTCTCACTGCAGCGTCTTCTTCCGCTGCTGCTGCTCTCTCTCAGTGCGTGGCAAAACTGACGATAATAGCCGAGAGGGCGGCACAATCACAATCGTTATCGTTCGTTCACAATGAAGCCGACGCGCAATGAATGAATCTGAATCTGTATTTGTTGTTTGTTTGTTGCTGTTGCTGTTGTTGCTGCTGCTGCGAAGTTGATCTACACTCTACACACGCATACTCTCGCACTCTCTCACACTCTCACGCTGTCGCGGAGACGGATGCGGGGTATTTCGCACGCAATGCGAGTTGTTGGCGCGTTTAGTGACATTCAGTGCCAGGGCATCGAAATTGCTTTACATATGCACGCACACATACACACACAAGCACACACACACACATGTATACTACAAAGTACGATATATGTATCTTTGTAAATATATTTCCACATAATTGATACGCGGCGTATATCGAAGCTGTCGCCCCTGACAATTCTCACGTTGTCACCGATAATTCACAATTGACTACAGTTGTAGTTGGTATATTTTAATAAATACACAATATATTATATATAGTAAATATCTTTAGCTAATCCAAAATGGATATGCAATGCACAAAAACAAATACTTTTTGTTGGCATATATAGAATACCTATGTATATATATATATGTATAGCCAAGGCGACGCGACTCGTCAAAATATTGCTTTTTTTATATTATTTTTGTCGAAATAAAAGCAAAAATTGTCAAGCCGCATGAGCAACGAAAGCAGACTAAATGCAAAAAATGAATTGACAAAATGTTGCGACTGTGGCGACTGTGGGGGAATGAGCACCGAGCACCGAGTACTGAGCACTGGAACACGGACGATCATTCAGATACAAGCACACACACACACACACACACACACGCACACACTTACATATGCGACAATGTTGCTCGAGTTTGAGTGTCTGTCTGTCTGTCTATCTGTCAGACAAGGCGGCCCTAATACTGCGTGCCCTCCCCCCTTCAAGTCTACTGATAACTGTATGTGTCTTTGTGCAACTCTTGGCTCAGGGTCTTGCGTCTCTAATGTCAACTACGAGGCAGACAGAGCCATAGATCCAGAGGGAACCCCCTTTTGGCAGCTACGCCACTGCTTGAGGCACTCACTCACACATATGCACAGAGTTGAAACTGAATTTGTAGCATGTAAATGTAATTCGCTCGCACTCACCAAAATAAAACGCGTCACGAGCATAAATGAGCAAAGAACATTTTGATTTTGGCCATGCACGACTATGAGATGCCCTAGCAAAATACTTGACATTTTGTAATTTATACATTTGAAATTCTTTTCAAAACTGATCATTTCAGTTATCGATTTAGATCTGTTATTGTGAACAAAACGTTCTTTTTAACTATCGCTGACTATCGCTTATCGATATGTTTTGATTTCAAAAAGGGTGCACAGAAAAGCGTTACTTTTAAGATTTACAAATTATTAGCAAAGCACGCAAATTTATCAGCTACTTGAAGAACTATTACTAATGATAAAAAAAATGTATAATAATTATTTGTATAAAAAAAAACATGCTAATTATACTTTTCTGGGAAAAACATTTTTGTCAGGGTATAAAAACTGAAACAATGCGTCTGATTCGCGCTTAAGTGTGATGCATGTGATTTTATCAATGTGTGTGTGTGTGTGCGTGTGTGTTCGTTAATATGTGTGAAGTGTCTTTCCAGGCAGTTCTTGCAGCACCTCCACCTCCGAGTTGACGACGATGCCGCATACCATGCAACATGTAAAAGCGTGTAAAATGTAAAACGTTTTGAGCTGCGTCGCAAATTATTAGCCGTTTCCGTTTTGGGGCGGCAACGATACAGCCCCCGGACTTAAATATAATCGTGTATTATGCCTAACCAACGCCATATAGCTATATATAAGTTATACGCCCGTTTACAATTAGATTTACGCTAGCGCTTTGCCCTGCGGTCCGTATATTTTGTTTGTATTACATGTAAATAATATACCTCTCTCTCACCTCTGATATAAATATATATATATATATATATGTATATGTATATGCACATTACGTATACGTCAGCGTGTCAACAAACTTGTAATGTGGCACAAGTATGATTCAATAAACACACTGAAACAGAAACAGAAACAGAAACAGAAACAGTCAGACGTGTTGTCTGACCGTGTGTTAAATCGTTGGATCAGACACCATTTACAGCCCGTTGGAACTGTTGCAATAGATATAGCAAGTGGTATGCTATATTTGTTTACAGGGATCGCTGCAAAATTGAAACCAGAGCGAATTCCAATTGGCCAATAACACTCATTTCGGAAACTTCTATTTTGATATTGAAAATCAGTGATGTTTATAGAAAACTACAAAAAAAAAGTTTACATGCATCCGATAAAAAAAAATGGACTTGAGATCATGAAAAAAAGAATTTAGCATAATGCAAAATTCTCTTTACAATTATGAATATAATAATAGGAAAACTTAAGAAAATTTGCTTACTTAATAATTTAAAATGTTCTACAATTTCAATATAATTTAGAATATACATAGTATTTCCCGTATATAAGATCAGATAATACAAACAATTTTTTTTTTAAAAATCGTTAAATATTACAGATTCTTATTACTGAAAATCATATTTATTTGATTCAAAACTAATGTTCGCAATAGTATATTTGTATATTTAAAGTTTAAAATTTAATGACTTTTAAAAAAAAAACTATTTTAATTTGTGTTGGATTTGGATTTGAAGAGATCCTTATTAGCGAGTGACTACTGTATAGTCATGCTTATTAGCATTATGCCAAGTCCAAGTCCATACAAGACTTTTGCGTATGATTTAATACTCATTTAACGGTAACAATGCGATTGAATTGATTGCGCAACTAAGCTAACTGATTGCAACTGCAACTGCAACGCTTGCTTGCAATTGGGGAGTGGGGGATGGGGGATGGGTTGAGTAGATGGGGAAATGGGGGGTGGGGGAGTTAAGGGTAGTGCCGCTGTGTGACAGTTAATTGCCCAGTATTTTCTTGAGATATATGGACATACATATGTATATATGTAGTAAGTTGACTAAATGAGCGGCGCACACGCAAATTATAAATACTTAGAAGGCATATTGTAAGGAAATGTCAAACACAAGCCTCAACTCTCGACTCACTCGCAGGCACTTTCACAGCGAAAGAGACAGTGCGAGAGAGAGAGTGAGAAAGAGAGAGAGAGAGAGATAGAGACTATGACAGACCCCAGCAAAGGTCACAGCAATATGATCTGCAGTTTTGAGGCACAAGAGATAGCTGTATCTAAATTCGTGACTGTGACTCGTGATGGGCACTTAAGGCTTCAAAAACCAGATAAAACTGCTGCCATTTAAGCAAGCCACATTTTTACTTAGTTTTAGTTGCTGTGCGTTGTGAATGCTGCCACTGCCACTGCCACTGCCACTGCGACTGCATAAATATACATTTAACAAACATTTTAAATTTGATAAAATTAACAACTCTCTTATCACGATCTCTCTATTTATTTCTATTTTCATTTCGATTGCAAATATAGCTTAAAGTTAAATTTGAATTAAATTAACAATGCAGCTATTTATATTCTTTTATTTCAATTAAAAATACAGCCGAAAGTCCTTAAGTGGAATTTTCTGTAACTCGACTGAGTGACATTTTTTTTTTTTTTTGGAATATTAAATTGTCAATCAAAATATTTATATAGCTAAATAAAAAGTTGTTTCCATTAGTTGAATTTAGCCCAATTTGGTTACTTTTTTAAAATAACTACATTTTTCACTGATTTTAATTAATTTAAAAAACTAACTCGAAGTCTTTGTAAGTCAAATTTTTTTATTACGATTCAGTTTTACGAACTTTCGCTTTCTCTCTAGCAATTTATAGCTAAAAGTTAAATGTGAAAAAATTAGTAACGCATATATTTTAATCACTATCACTATGTACAATATTTCAATTTCTATTAGCATTTTCATTTCGATTGCAATTTTAGATCGCCTAGTTGGCCGTTTAATCAAACCCGTTTTGTGAGCGGTAATTGAAACCGCGGCTAAAAATAGCTAGCTTGCAATCCGAAAGATTGCCCAAGTGCCGATCGGTTCGATCAGTTTTTATGTGGTTTTAACAGATCAATTCGTACTTACCATTTTGAAAGCCTTTAACTATGATTTGAACTGACTGACTGACTGACTGACTGTCGTAGCTGTTTTTGTAGCTGTTGTTCAACTCGTTGACAAAACTCCGCTGGGCTCTGCAAACTGTGCCAAAATGTTTGCGAAACTTCTGGCCAGGCTGCTTATATAGCGCCTTTTTACATTGCGGGCTGGGAAGGGTGGGGGGGGGGGGTGTGTGTGGCTTGCTGTGGTCTTCTTTTTGCATAATAATACTTGCTACAGATGTTGCTGCTGCTGATTACAAAGCGCCCTCAAGACAACTGTATAATTTATATAAGCGTGTGTGTGTGTGTTTGTCATATGATTATGCTTATGCTTATGATTATGATTATGACTACGATTATGATTAAGACTCTGTACAATTGTTGATTAGAATGCGCTCTCATCACTTGTTGCTGCTGTGAATTAATGTCTTCATATTCATCTCATCTCATCTCAATAATGCAATTGGCTGCCTCAACTACAAAGGCGATGGCCCACTGCCTGTCACTGCCAATTTAGCCACAAAGGATGTCATTAGACAGTCGGTGACAGCAAGGACGATTCCTTATTATATGCACATCGATATGCGCTTATTGCAATGCGCAAAACAGCTTCTATGGATTATCTATCGTAAGCCTTTCACTTTCCGAGCAACGGGCTATCCTCCAGAGAGGCTCTCCTTAGCGTGAAACAAGCTAAATTAATAAAGATTGCTTTTCTTTCAAAAATTAGCTTGTAAAGTGCCCAAACAACGAAAAGTTCCTTCTTATAAATGACCTTCCCAGACTTCAAACTGCCACAACTTTGTCAAATCTAAACCGATTGTCAATCCCGAGGCCATTTTGAACACTATTTAACATCTTATTTAATTCTACATTTCAAGTTCATGAATTTTTGAAAAAATTAAATTTTGGATTTTTTTGGCGAAAAAAGCATAAGGGGGGACCCTTACCAATTTTGATTTTTCAAAAAATAGAATCTTGAAATTTTACGTTTAATTGATTGCGGGTGTCTCAATTAGTATAAAAAACTATACGAAAAGTGATTTTGTGGAAGTTCATTTTTCTGTCAAAAATCACGCCAAAAGTGACAAAAAAATGGACTTGTAAAGTGCCCAAACAACCAAAAGTTCCTTATAAATGACCTTCCCAGACTTCAAACTGACACAACTTTGTCAAATCTGAACCGATTTTCAATCCCGAGGCTATTTTGAACACTATTTAACATCTAGTTTAATTCCACATTTCAAGTTTATGAATTTTTGAAAACAAAAAAATTTACGATTTTTTTGGCAAAAAAAGCATAAGGGGGGACCCTTACCAATTTTGATTTTTCAAAAAATAGAATCTTGAAATTTTACGTTTAATTGATTGCGGGTGTCACAATTAGTATAAAAAACTATACGAAAAGTGATTTTGTGGAAGTTCATTTTTCTGTCAAAAATCACGCCAAAAGTGACAAAAAAATTGACTTGTAAAGTGCCCAAACACCGAAAAGTTCCTTAAAAATGACCTTCCCAGACTTCAAACTGACACAACTTTGTCAAATCTTAGCCGATTTTCAATCCCGAGGCCATTTTGAACACTATTTAACATCTTATTTAATTCTACATTTCAAGTTCATGAATTTTTGAAAAAATTAAATTTCGGATTTTTTTGGCGAAAAAAGCATAAGGGGGGACCCTTACCAATTTTGATTTTTCAAAAAATAGAATCTTGAAATTTTACGTTTAATTGATTGCGGGTGTCTCAATTAGTATAAAAAACTATACGAAAAGTGATTTTGTGGAAGTTCATTTTTCTGTCAAAAATCACGCCAAAAGTGACAAAAAAATTGACTTGTAAAGTGCCCAAACACCGAAAAGTTCCTTAAAAATGACCTTCCCAGACTTCAAACTGCCACAACTTTGTCAAATCTGGACCGATTGTCAATCCCGAGGCCATTTTGATCACTATTTAACATCTTGTTTAATTCTACATTTCAAGTTTATACATTTTTGACTTCAAACTGCCACAACTTTGTCAAAAATCTCCAAAAAGTAATATTTTCGATTTGTGGGACCAAAGGGGAAAGTATCCAAAAAGTGAAATATTCCCGTCTCTTAGATCTGCGAGACGGACGGACAGCTGTTGATGCTGAATCAAAGTTATATATACATTATGGAGTCGGTTATGCGACTTATGCCTTAATAATACCTAACTTACCATATTTATATGAAATAGATATTTTAAATTAAATTTAAGTGCAGAATTAATTTATAGGTTAAATAATTTGATATAATTTTAATTATATTTGACTTTTAATATACATATTTGTACAAATACATAGGCATATTTATAGCTTCCGTAAAACGTAATATTCTAAAACAACTAATTGAAACTTATTAAACTAAAACTTAAATTTACCAAAAAACTTATTCTTGCCGTGATGTCCATGTCCGTGACCGTGTCCATGACCATGACCATGACCGCCTCCGCCTCCGCCTCCGCCTCCACCTCCACCTCCACCTCCGACAATTACGGGCTTGACTATAACAATGGGCTTGACGAGGACAGGTTTCACAAAGACTGGCTTGGATTTGGCAAATTTGGCAGGCAAGTCGCTTAAGAGCTGAACGGGATTTTGGAGGTATGTGGGCTTCTGCCAGTAGACGGCGCTTCCTTTGGATTTGTTGAGAGTGGGCGTGGGCGTGGGCGTGGCCAGGGCACAGGCTGCGATGGCCAGAAGCAGCAGGCAACACTTAAGCAGATCCATTGCTAGTGTGGATTAGCTCGGACTGATGTCGGGCTATTTATGGTAAACTACACGCCACATGAAAACTTCATTTGCATGCAACAATTGTCGCTGATTTTCGCGCACTTTTTTTATCGCTCGAAACTCCTCAGAGACAGCTTTTTTGTTGTTGTTGTTGTTGCTGTTAGTGTTGAGAATTCCCCCAGTTGTAAGTTGAATTAATAATGATCGTGATTCTGTATCTGGGCAGCATTATTCAATGATCGTTGCCGGGGGCAACTGGCTGCCAGTTGGCATTCAGCTGGCGATTCTCTAGATTCTCAATCAGACATGACGTCTTCTGATGTGTTAATCTATGAAATCCAAAAGAACACTTGACTCGCATGTCCAATGGGATTGGCTTCATTTCTGTTTGTTTCACTTAACAACCTGCCTCTTATTCGGATTGCGGAAGTCAACTTGAATTTTTTTCAACATATTTGCATACAGTTGAATGAATCACATAGTAACAATAGCAATACAATCATGTAATATACTTAAATATATTACTTATTTTTAAAAATATTTGTTAATTCAGCAAGTCACATGTTCATTTAAATTATCATATGTTTAAAATTTAACTGTGGCTTCAGCAGATAAACTTTTTATCACCCGTTTTACAGTACTATTTGCCAGCCCTTAGAGCACTGTACTTTGTCAGCCGTTACAAAATTCAAAAGGCTCGCAATTTATTCAAATAATATAATTTTGTTTTGTATCTTTTTAGTTTGCATATATTTATTTTAGTGGCTATATTATATAAGAAAGAATTTGCGTGTTAGGATTCGATGGTCCGTTCCTCATCCCAATTTTCAAAGGACTCAAAGGATGTTGAAATTGTACGAAGTCCTTGCTGTTCTTGCAGTCCTGTATGTGGGAGTGCCGAAGCGGGCTGTATTGCAGTAAGGATCTGTTTTTCTTAGATGTGCTGCTGACTTTATGGCTAACTCGCCTCCACATCCGAGTCCTGCAACACGTAAGGCTTGCCTTTAGTTGAAGGAGTTGAATTCAAACTTCGCCTGGAGTTGGAGCTGGGATGTTCCGCTTTGATGACATTCTACTTCTTGGTTTGGTCTGCAATGGTGATAACATTTTTTTGACATTTAAATGCCTTACAAAGTACTTACATTAATATTATTATTTTGCTATTATCCGATTTGATAAGCTTTGCCTTTTAATCGCCGGAATGAAAATTATGCGCCAGATTACACACGACAACAAAAAATAATATTCTTAATAACACATTATAAGTATTCTTCATCTTTCTTAGAACCGAATTGAAATTGCATTTTCAATATTATGTTATTCTTAAATTCACCATGAAGAAAATATTACAATATTTTCTAAACGTTAGCTTTTAATTTATATTAACCGAATAATTTGCTGTCGAAATGTCACTGTGATTTTGGATTTAAATTTTAAAATGTTGCTACGTTGACTCGTTACAGTTCCTGGTTACTATTAAATATTGTGACAAAGTATTCATTTCCTAAATAGTGCAGCCCTGGAACCACAAACCGGTGTTAATGAACGAAAAGAAAATAATTTTCGGCTTATAAATATTTATGTTAAAAAAATGGACGGAAGCGTAATAGAAATTAACGATTCGATAATAACTATTGAAAGTGATGCGGATGTGGAAGACGGAGAAGTGACGGAAGTTGATGCCGGAGACGTAAACATTGCCGCCAAATCACAGACATCCCCGCCCCCGCTACCCCTCACCAACAACAGTTCAGCAAGGGAAACAAACAAAGTACAGTAAAATTTACAAGTGAAGAAATATATATGTAGATTTTAATTTAATTTTTTGACAGCAATCGAATTCGATCGTTGATGAAGACCTAATATTTGAAGTGCATTTTCGTAATAAGGATGAAAGTTTGCAAAAACGTTTGTTAAAGGTTTTAAAAACAGCATTTTCAACTGATGAATTTGATTTTAAAATAAATGAGGATCCGGGCTTTAGCATTATTGCTTATAAAAAGGTGCCAGATTCACTGCCGGATGATGATCTCTTTTTAATTGATACGGCACCAACTGTAAAACTTAATGCCGCCCAAGTACCTTCCTATAAACGCTGCAACACGGACATTCTCGATGAGGAAACTTCTGCCCGCAAGAAACTCAAAATTGAGGCAGTTAACAAATGCTTTCGACCCAAGATGCAATCGTCCTGCTTTAACTGTGGCAACACGGATCATTCAGTGCGGGAATGCACGCGACCGAGGAATCAGACGAGAATACAGCGTGCCCGGAAGAGAACTAGCTTTCGAACGGATCGCTACCACGTCGACACGGAGCAACGTTTCGCCCACATACGTCCGGGGAAGATTAGCAGTAAAACGAGGCATGCAATGGGCTACAGTCGCTCGGAGCTGCCTTTTATGTTTTATCGCATGCGGGTGCTGGGATATCCACCCGCCTGGCTCGAGGAGGCCAAGGTCCAAGGTTCAGGCATTGCGCTCTTCAATGCAGATGTGAGTATGCCATGAGTTACATAATATATCTAAAGCAGATTTGCTTTAACTACTTGTTTGTACATTTGCAGGGCACCGAGGTGCAAGGACCGGAGCAGGAGCACGGCGAAACCGAAAACTTTAAATATGATATCAATAAAATTATTGATTTCCCGGGCTTTAATATGCAGCCAGCCGCCAAGTTCTATGATGTAAATACTAATTGTCATACTCAGTATAATATATATGAATGCCACAAACTAAATTAAGATCTATATTTAATATTGCTAGTTTTCGTTTGTCTGCGAGTTTATTTAAACTTCGGCTTTCCGAAGTCGACTATGTTTTCTTGCTAAACCTTAATTGAAATCCATTTGCAGGACTATCAACAATACAATGTGCCACCTTTCCAGGAGCAGCAGCTCAAGGCTAACTTCATCAAGTCGCTGGGTGAAAACGTTACCAAGGGCTATAAGCGCAAAAAGTTGAAAGATTTGCCCACTCCACACGATGATAGTCCCACGGCGCCCGAAAGGGAAACCAACTTGGTTGAGCACGACATGGAAGTAGATGATGATGAAGACGACGCTGACCTGACGGAGGAGCCTATGCGGCCTCCTTTGCCCGCAGGGCCTATCAAACGCCCACCGCCACCGCCACCGACGGGAGAAACACCAGAACGTAACGAATCTCCAACGCTGGATGATCTGAGGGCGCAGCAGATAAAATTGTTGCAGCAGCTGGAATCGAGCCCGTCAGTCAGCACCGGTGAACTTAGCACAGTAGAGCTGAATGTGTCCAAAACAGAAAGCGCTGTGGAATATTCTCCAGAAGCCGGCAAATCGAAACCGAACATCTTCAATGGTCCATCCATTGAGGGCACGCCCATATTGAAGTTTTCCGTATACGACAAGTTGCCCGAGGGTGATAGCTTCAAGGTGGGCGTCAGCGATGTTATTAACTTTGAGAATCTGCCCGATTCCACCGGCAAATACGAACAAATGAAGGGTGTGCTCAAGAACGTACGCCAGCAAATGGAGAAGCTGCAAAATGATGACGACTAGACAAAGATGTATATTTAGATATCAATTTCCACAAGCTTTTAATTTGTAAATACAAATACCAGACTCTTGTTTTTACCATCATACATATGTATAATTTCTGTTTTTGGTTTAGCCAAAATTTATTTACCAATTTCTGTTGAGATTGTACATGAAAATCATGCTTTCTTGTAATATGCTAATATATATATGTATGTAGTAGTATATATATGTATTGTAGTACGTAATTCAGTAAGTTTGTACAAAATTTGATATTGAGTAAATGAGAGTTGTGTCAATTGAACTAATTTAAATGACCGAAAACACACACACACACACTCGTTATTACTGTTGTTTTGATTTTATTGCATTAGTTTATTTTTGTCTGCTCTTTTTCCCTCAATTTTTATTATATATATGTATATAAATATTTACATACTGTATATATTTGAATATATATATAAATATATATATGTATGTGTATGTGGTTAAAACCAAAAAATGCAAATTGTAAGGAAACAAGCTCTAGCACTACAGTGACCCCTCAATTGATGGCCGGTGGAGGAGGCGGCGGCGGTGGCGCCCCATCCGGATTGTTGTCCCGGCGACTGGGCTTAGTATTGGTAAGCTGACGCCAGGTGCTCGGATTCACAATGTACATAAACATGGCCAGCATCATAAATACAATAGCAATCGTGAAGTTACTGCCAGTGTCGCCATCAGCCGTCTGTCCCGGCTGTGAGACACGTCCGCTAACTAAATTCAATTGTTAGTAAATATAAATGTTTATTAAATCGTACGTTTTGCAGTTAAAGTAGTCGCTCGCTAATTACAATAGTTCAAGAGGTGATTCAATAAATTCTATATCAAAGTGCTTTAAGACAGGTAGTTATTAAAAAAAAGTATTTTATTAAATAAATACTTAAAATTTCTCAAAGAAAAAGGAATATATAAAATTTTAATTTTTTGAAATTGAAAAGCCAGTTTTATTTGGATTTCAACAATGCTATATTTGAAATATTTTGAGAGTAACGATTCTGATTAGCGAACGACCACTGTACTGAGAAAACCACTTACCATCAATGCACTCGGTATCTGTACAAGCATTCTGATTCTGGCGTATCTGTTGATATAGTGCGTATATATATATATATTATTGAGATTATCAATTGTCAACGAGATCAGAACTTACAAAATTGATGAGCCTTTGCATGGCAAGCTCATGCGACCAAATGCATTCGCAGCCATCAAATTCGTCACCCATCTTGCTTGGATTGGATCGGTCTCTTGTTTTGTATTGGCTTGAATCTGGCGCTGTGTCTGTGGATATAGACAAAAGAAAGGTTTGTTTATATACAAAGTCGAAGACTGATAATTGTCAATTTGAACTGACGTGGCTCAACTGACAAGAGAACAAAACACAACTAGCTAAAAATCCAAAAAAAATAAATGAAAGAAGTGTTTGCAAATAGTAAATGTGCTCAACTGAAACGAATGTTGAGTTTTTCTTTTTGTTTATTGCCAGCGAATCGAAACGCAGAGTGATTACAACTCGAACGTACTGTATATATATGTATATATGTATTTAACTCATAACTCTCCCCAATACAGATAGAAGCCCACTACTTGAATTGTGTATATTAAAGCTGTATATGAGCTTTTAGTATTTCTGATAATGTCTGTGATTTGGTTTCGACGAGAGAGTCGACAATTTTAAATAGCTAAACAACTTGCTACCATTGCAATTGTGTGTGTGTGTGTGTGTATGTACAGGGGCAAACAAAAGTCTAAGTACGACTCTAATATTAGTTGTCCCACTGCATCATTGTTTCAAATAAGTTTTGTATCAAATAAATAAAACGAGAAAGAAAGATTTGAGAAACAAAAAGTTGTTCATACAACGACTAATTTTTTAACAGATTGTTCCTATGGCAGCTATAAGATATAGTAGTCTGATTTTGATGAAATTTTGTAAGCATGCCTAAATAATGCTGAATCTTCTATTTGGTAAGTTTAATCAAGTTATCTCAATAAACAAACATTTTCGACCGATCGTTCCTATGGCAGCTATAAGCTATAGCAGTCTGATCTGGCTGAATCCGACATATTATATGCGTGTAGCAAAAATAAGCATCTTTACCAAGTTTCATCAAGATAGCTTCAAAATTGACACACTACTTTCCGTAGAAACAGACCGACAAAGGTATATCGACTCGTCTTGGCGTCCTGTTCAAGAATATATATACTTTATGGGATTGGAAATGTTTCCTTCTATGCATTGCAAACTTCTGGCCAAAATTATAATACCCTTTGCATGGGTATAATAATGTGTACCTGTAATATAAACTAAACAAAAAAACCCAAAAGTTCCATGCGATAAGATAAAGCCAATACGCATTGAAAACTTAGCTGGATTTATGCCCGGACGTCTGCAGGCAGTTATATATGCCTATGGTGGGGCAAACTAGACATTAAGGTAACCATTTTATAATATTCGAGTACCGTTGTAGTTTTTGATTGAATTTTTTTCGTTTTAGTTTAACAACTTAAGTTAATATTATTTTACTTATAAAATAAATGAAAAAAAATTAACATACTTTTTTGCTTCATTTCATTCAAACCATATTTGCAATAAAACTGTATCATTACTTTTCATTTCAATGTTTTGGAACTTGACAAACACTTAAAATTGCCGTCGTACGTAGACTTTTGTCTGCAACTGTATATATAATACACACATATACATACATACATATGTATGTGTGTGTATAGAACCTGGACTAATCTCATAAAGCTTTTCTTGCAATATTCGAGCGACCTTCAGAAACGCCTACAAAAGATTAAAAACATTTGAAATAATACTGATTCGGTACCCAATAAAAAACTAGAACATTACATATAAATGTACATATAACCGAAACTTTAAGCTGTTGGTCACTGACACATAAAATTTCATTATCAGAATAGAAAAAAAAAAGTTATACTTATTTCTCTGAATGTTTGTGTAACAAGTGTAATTGTGTTTGCTTGTATGTATTTGTGTGTATACTTTCACACAAGAATGCAGCTGCTGGAACTTACATATGTATGTACATACATATATACATACATACATACAAACAAACATAGTTTCTAAGTACAATATGTTCGCTTACGTAGCTACAAAATAAAAGGCATAAGGCCAATTAAATGCAAAGCGCTGTTGTCATATTTTTTATTCATCGTTCAAGTCAATTGCCAGTTTGACATTTTGAAAACATGAAGTCACTTTCAAATTCCGAATTGATTGTTTTGCTTTCTGTATTTGGGTCTCTTTCCAGTGGAAAGTATGCAAATTATGCAGCGGACGTAAACAAAGTGCATTAGTTTTGTTTATGTGCACTCTAAAACAATTATAATTACACGAATTTCACTTAATTGTATGTCTAATATTTACATTATTAGTTTTTTATTGTTAATTTACATTTGTTAATTGTGTTTAAAGCTGTGTTTATTATTTTAGATTACACTATTTATTTTCTTACCAATGGGAATTGGAATGAGAGACTGGAACTCACATATGGTAGTGTTGAGCAACGACTACAACTGAAATGCACAGAAAAATGTCACTGCCAGCACTGCAATATTTATATGTATGTACTTTTAGTAACGTACTTTATTTTCAAATGTCATGAGATGATTTATTTCGAATGCGACTCAAACCCAGACGACGGGTTTTATTTGTGGGTGCATATATGGGTGATAATGCATCTTCACTACGCCGCTTTCCAACTCGCGTCCTTTGTACGCGTGGCGAATCCTGGGAGCAGCTCCGATCCCTGACGATGCACTGCGAATTTAAATCCTCTTTTACGTTCGCGACGCGATTTGGAACGGGTGTGCTGGTCGAGGCTGCCATTGGAGCAAAGCGCTGTCTGACCGGCGTCTGGCCAGCATCCAAGTTGCAGTTTTCCGAGTCCCTTTTTAGTTTGCGTCGCTTATTTAGCGACAGCAGATTTCGACGTGCAATTATCGAACTCTTGGTAGCCCTGTCCAAAGGTGAATGCTCGGTGAGTTGGTTCATAGAAGATTGCAGCTCCGGCGTGCATTTGGGCGTCTCGAATGGGACGTCCTTAACCTGTGAGCTTAGCTTCGACGGCAGTGGCGTCGCTGTTATTACGTAAGCAAGTCCATGAGTAGCTTCACTTGGTGGCTCTGGGATTTCTTCTTTAATATCAGCTAAAACATTTCCAGCCGCTTCTTCATCTACTACTACTTTTGGAGATTCTGAGATGAGCTTCGGCGGGCAAACTTTTATCTTCATATTATCCAACTGATTGCAGTCTGTTTCCAAATAAGTCATGAACATTGCTGCCTTACTTCGCATCTCCTCTGTTAATTTAATGGTTTGGTTTGATGCAGTGCGAAATTTAATGTTTTCTAAATTCTCAGAATGAAGATTTCCATCGTAATCAGCAGTTAGTTTCTGGGAGTAGCTTTCTTCTAAGTCCGCCATCAATCTTGCAGCTTCTGCTTGTTTCTCTTCTGAAACTTCGATTGCCTTGTTAGATGCAGTCCGAAATTCAGCAGATTCGGAAATATTACTAGGTGGTCTGCTCTGGATCATATCCAGCTGATTGCAGTCAGTACCTAAATCAGCCATCAACACTGCTACCTTTTTTCGCATCTCCTCCGTTAATTTCATGGTCTTATTTGCCTCAGTTCGAAATTCAATGTTTTCTATTTTAGCAGAATGTTGATTTCCTTCATTTCTATCTTGGCTCAGTTTCTGGGAGTAGCTTGCCTCCAAGTCAGCCATTAGTTTGGCAGCTTCTGCCTGTTTCTCCTTGGAAACTTCGATTGCCTTGTTCGAGGCAGTTCGAAATTCGACGCCATCTGAAGTATCCATCGGCTGCCATTCACTGAACGCAATCATATCTAACTGACTGCAAGCATCAGTTTCTGCTGCAGCATGCTTCGAACTGTTTGGGATATCCATAGGCTGCCATTCACTTAAGGGAATCCCGTCAAGCATTTCACAGGCAGACGCATTCACTTCTTTTTTTGGCTGATTGTTGATTTCTAAATCAGCCATTAAGTTTGCCGCTGCTCTTTGCATCTGCTGCGGCACTTCTATGCTCTTATTTGAAGCTGTACGGAATCCAGAAATCGAATTCAACTGAATGCAATCTTCTTTAGCCACTTGTTGAGTCACAGGACTGGCTTCCAAATCAGCCATTAGCATCGCTGCCATTTTTTGCATCTCCCCTGTAAGTTTCACAGTTTTATTTGAGGCAGTGCGAAATTCAATTCTTGTAGAAAGTTCAGAATGTGAAGTATTTTTACTATCTTCTCTTAGTTTCTGAGAGTAGCTTGCTTTTAAGTCAGCCATTAATTCTGCTGCTTTCTTCTCATTCTCTTTTGAAACTGCTAGTTTGCCGTTTGGGGTTCGATTGCAAACAGATTTTTGGGTTTTTTTTGGGTTTACATTTGATTCCTCTGCAGCTTGAAACTTGAATGAATCTGCTATTTCAATGGGTTGCCATTCACTCAAAGGAATTCCGTCAAACATATCAGCCAATGATCTTTTCGATTCATTTTCCTGTGATTTCTCTATTGCATTAGCAGCAGCTGAATTAGCACCTGTATTTTCCTTATTTGTTAGCTTCTGTGTAATGAAATCCCCATCAAACCAATCTCCACATAAATGTGTATCTAAAATATATAAATGTTGTTAAATAAAAGTTGCGATTTTTCTGGTAAGATACTTACCCCGGGGATTATTATCTTTGCTTGGAGGTTTAACGGCTAGCAGGCGTGATCTCTCATTAAATAAAGATATTTCCGCATTTTCTGTAAATCAAGAATCAATAGTAAAATTGTCCAAACTATTCTGTAAAACTCTTACCTATAGACTTAATATCACAGTTATCCTCAAGATATTTGCATTGCTCCGTGTTGCCAATGAAGTAACCCATGTCCATCAAAACATCTGTTGCATCCTCCTCCTCATCATACTCAATAGGTTCCAGTAGAGTACATTCCTTGAGTTCTATTTGCAAGTCGGGTAAATCAATCGACTTATTTGCATTGTTTTGTTGTGTGAAAAATGCGCTCAAATTCAGTAAATTTTCACAGATCTTCTGTGAGCTATTGACATCAAAGCTGCAGTGCGTCCTCGTTGGCACTTGTGTGTTGAAATCCTCTTGCACCGACAGTTCCGAGGAACAACTCAAGCGATCCTCATCATCAACTATTCCTGACTCGCTGACGGTTGACTGGCGATTATATGTTTTAATGGATTTATTTCTAAATCGAAACCAGGGCGAAGTATCGTATGTGGGTAGCTCCTCCTCTTCTGTGTAGCTGGGAGATGCACAGAAATCGTGCAGTATTTCTTGCACAATGCTGCACGGCTTTGCTATTTTCGGTTCCGTTTCCGTTTGGCGTTCATCATTGGGCAGCTGTTCAGCTTGCAGTAGCGACTGTAGTGAGATAAAGTTTTGTGAGGCGGGCACGGCTCGAACTCGCACCGGCTCCTGCTGGGCGCGCAAGCAGTCCAAGCGGTCGGCTTCAAAGAGCAGCTCCTCCTCCAAGTCATCAGGATTAGCCGGCTTTATTGTGGTACAAGTTCTTCTTTTTCGTTGGGATCTCTTCGAATAACTGCCACTTGGTTCAGTTGGACTTGCATCTATTCTATAGTCATCATCATAATCTTCCATGATCAACAGGCAAATCCATGCCCGAGTTCCAGATGACGGCGTGTTTGCCGCTTTGTTGTTTATATATAATCTGAGGCTATCGATAACAGTCAGTTGTCCAACACTAATGCGGCCCCCTTCGATATGTATCTATCGCTTACAGCATATTAATCGATGAACTATTGATCCAGCATCGATAAAATACAAATATGTATCTGATTTCTTGCTGCAGTTTAATCGATTAACTGTTGCTTGCGCAGCTTTCGTCCTGTTGAGTGCATCCAGCAAAACAGCCGCAATCAGTACTTATTTTCTAGTCAGAGGTGAAAGTGCAATTTAATTAACTTCTACAAGGTAACAAAGCTCTTGCAACTTTGTATGTTTGTATGTACACTAAAAAACTTTTTTTTTCCAGTCAATATGAACAAAGATTTTATGGCCAAAACTGATGCCAAACTGCGAGCTATTGAGATTGAATTGGACAAGGATGATGCGTACACTATGGCCTTGTACGAGGAAAGTAAGCTTGATATTTGTATACGTCTTACGGACGCATTATCAATGCCAAGGACAGGACGAAGGGGCGACGATCTGAGGGCTCGTATGGAGGAGGCCAATCAGCTCGCTAAGGAAGATTCTGAGTTCATGCAACTGATTGGTGAGGCGTCCTTGGAGCGCAATGAAGTGATGCAAGTCATAATGCAGAATCAGCAACGTATTAAAAAGCTCATGAAGGAGCAGTCAGTTAAAAGGCGCAATTTGCGCAGGCAGCAAAAACAGCAGAAAGAGCAGAAAGAGCAGAAAGAGCAAAAACAGCAGTAAATGCGAATAAAATGCTAAACTGAGCTTGAGAAACAATTGAATTTTTATTTTAAAAAAAAGTGTTGTAAGCTCTACAGGTTGGAAAAAACCAAATTTTTTTGAAATTTTCATAATTCTACGAATCGTTGCAATTGCAGGATGCACTAAATTGTATGTATCTGTTGCAAATATTGATTAATCAAGAAAAAACAGTTATGTATTTTAAACACGCCAAACAATGTATACTCTTATAATTTAATTATCAATATATATTCCATATATAAAATGCAACAATACAAAAGTTTTAAATATCATTGTCATTTGTTGGGGTCAAACGAATAAAAGTATTCAACATGCTTTGATTGGGTAAAGTCGTTGGAGACAAAATAACCGGGCTTGAAATTCCTCTCCAAACTTTTTTGGAGAAATGCGCCAGAATGTTGCACACATGCGCTGGGGTACCAAACTGAATTGCAAGTTGCAATAGTCCGATATTTAGCGGTTATTTTTTTAATTATAAGACTATCGATAGTAGTGCTTACTTCGATTGCAAGTAATGGCCGATGTTGACCAGCACTGTTGCGGCTTTATCGATAAGTATTTATTAGTTTGTCCGATTTCTTAGGTGCAGTTTAGTCCAAATTAGAGGTTGCAATCCTAAATAATGGGGATATCGACGGCGGTGCTGCGAACCCAGCTAATGGGCTTGACCATCTTCATCGGTACACACAAGGACCAAGCGGACAAGTACCGACAACTACTGAAAAGTGTACTGGCAAACACCGGCACCGAATTGATCGATACACTGAAGCTCTTTGTTGAGGCGATTGTCAATGAACATGTTAGCCTAGTTATTGCTCGACAAATCCTGAACGATGTGGGCGTCGAGCTGAGCAAGCTGCCCGATGACATGTCCAAGCAGCTCTCCCATTTCACTCTGGAGAAAGTCCATCCCCGAGTCATTTCCTTCGAGGAGCAGGTGGCCGGCATCCGGTTCCATTTGGCCAACATATACGAACGGAATCAGCAGTGGCGCGATGCGGCTACAGTCCTGGTTGGTATTCCCCTGGAGACCGGCCAGAAGCAATACTCCGTGGAGTGCAAGCTGGGCACGTACTTGAAGATAGCTCGACTCTATCTGGAGGACAATGATTCGGTGCAAGCGGAGATGTTCATCAATCGCGCCTCACTGCTCCAGGCGGAAACCAACTCGGAGGAATTGCAGGTGAGAAGTGTTCTGTCTTGTTTTCTTTTATTATTATTATTGTTGGAAACGATTAGGTATTGACCTTCTAGACCGGGAATGAAAAAAGGTAAGGAGTTCTGTCCTGTCCTTAAATAAATCATCCTCCAAACTGCAGAAGGGCCTAAGACTCCTGGTTGCCCATCTCACGGGCCACCACATTTTTTGTGAATTTCCAGCCTTGCTGGGGGGAGGGGGGTTGGATGGCAAGTATCTGGGCAGTGTGTTTTTAACGGCTTAGGGTCGTAGTGCCTCCACCCTTCTCTGGTGGCATATGCGTTTTGGGTGGCTTGTATGGTATAGGTTATGTACATTTTTGAGTTTTTAAGATACTTTTTTTGTTCTTTTGTTTTGTGGGCTGGAATGGGGTCGAAATTATTGAATACTTGAAGTTTTATTGGTGTTAGAGCTGGGCATGTGTTTTTATCTAGATAGTGCTGATGTGTTACATTGCATGAGAGTGCTCACTCTCAGTAGATAGTTGTTATTTTTTACTAATAAAGTTGCCTCTCGTGCCGCAGGTTCTATATAAAGTGTGCTACGCCCGCGTTCTCGACTATCGTCGCAAATTCATTGAGGCTGCCCAACGTTACAACGAACTGTCCTACCGCAAAATCGTTGACCAAGGCGAGCGCATGACAGCACTGAAGAAGGCTCTTATCTGCACGGTGCTTGCATCGGCTGGACAACAGCGTTCCCGGATGCTGGCAACGCTGTTTAAGGATGAGCGCTGTCAGCATTTACCTGCTTATGGTATACTGGAGAAGATGTACTTGGAGCGCATTATAAGACGCTCTGAGCTGCAGGAGTTTGAGGCACTGTTGCAGGATCATCAGAAGGCTGCCACACCGGATGGCTCTTCCATACTGGATCGCGCTGTATTTGAGCACAATTTGTTGTCCGCTAGCAAATTGTATAATAATATCACGTTCGAGGAACTGGGAGCTCTGTTGGACATACCCGCTGCGAAAGCCGAGAAAATTGCTTCACAAATGATTACCGAGGAACGCATGAACGGGCATATTGACCAGATATCTGGCGTTGTGCACTTTGAGAACCGGGAACTGCTGCCGCAATGGGATCGCCAGATTCAATCGCTCTGCTATCAAGTGAATTCTATTATTGAGAAGATTGGGGTTGCCGAGCCCGAATGGCTGGATAAACAGAACTGAGCATGCGAGCGGGATCAACATCCACCTTTACTGAACTTCTTCTCATCATATATGAATCTGAAGTCCAAAGGCAACTGCCGGATCACAGTTCGATATGTTTAATTTTTTACTTACATGTAAATTTCATTTTGAATTTAAGAAATAAATCAGATTTGCATACAAATTGATCCCATGGAGCAATGCACATAAAAAACCAAACAAAAACAAATGGAATTTAAATATAAATTCAATTTTTATGAAACATGTACATACATATATTCACAATAGTATTTCTATTCGTATAATTCACAAAAAATCTCTGTGTATAAACATTTTAATTCTTAGACAACTAGCGGAAAGTTTTGCTTTTGTATACAATACAAATACAAAGAAAAGTGTGTATATTTTATATATGTATATATATATATATATATATTTATATCTGTATATTACGCTGAGTGCGTATCAGAGTAACTAGAAAAATGTAATGAGTGTTCCTCGTACTACCCACGCCTACAATTCCAAAATAATATGGGCAGCTTAGAAAACAACGTCTGCTATCCATTGAAGTAACTTAATAGAAACTAACATAATAATAGGCTAATTAAATTTAAAAAAATTCAACTAAACAAAATGCAAAAAATTTGCTTATTTGTAGTATATTACAAAAGCAAGGCTTTAAACAGTTTGCTGCAAGCATCTAAAAACACGCCCATTCCGCACGATTCACAGACATAATCCAAATATTTTGTGGACACCTCATGCTCACTAACTTAAAAGTTAACGTAAAGTCATCCCTGGGTATTCGCAGACTCCTCGTTTAGCTGCATTTGTGCGAGAGTGCGCACTACGACGCCCCGATTAACAGGCGTCAATCCCTGGCAGAGGCCAACGACAGCGTCCAGCGCCACATCCGGACAGTCCTAAAATTGGCATATATATAAATTAGAACAAAACAAATGCATCAAATTCAAATGAACTACCTCAAGCATTTTGGATATCGTTGAGATGATGGCATCCCGCCTCACAGAGTTCACATTTCTAGACACAATCGACTCGGAGTTTGTTTGCTCTTGGTACCAGCCTACCATTTCCTCATTCTTGTCCCACAAATAGGCCTACGATAAAAAGATACACAAATTATATACATTTTGTCTATCGATTGCCGGCTCATCTTTACCTCAGTGGCGCCCTTTTCCTCGACTAGCCAGCGGCGCAGCATTTGCTTGGCCTGGCCGACAGAGAGATTATCCTGTGCACGAAGTATCCTCTTGATGTGCGCATCCTCCAGCAGCAGACGACGCAGACGCCAGTAGAGCCATTTGCGGGAATCGCGCCACGCCACTATCTCGCTGATGCACTCCTTTTCCAGCATTCGCTCGGGTGTATCGTGCAGGTCGGCAAAGTGCACCGCGACCGAGTGATAAACATGCATCAGCACTGCAATGCGCGCTTTAATCTTCTCATCCAGCTCGGCACCCTTCACCTTGTCGCCAGCGGCAACAGCCTCTTCGTGCTCGCGGTTTAGCTGTAAGGAAACATTTCAAGAATTAGACATGTTTATAAAGATTACTACCTTGATATTCCAACCATGTTGGATCTTAGCAAATGCTTGGTTTATATATCTATATATAGTTATAATGTGAGTTTTACCGCAATTGTGGTGCCATCCAACCGATATATTGTTTTGATGAGGTCCTTCTCTTTGTACTTGATTTCGACAATGCCTTCTGGTTCGAGGACACCACCGCGTGCCTCTGGATCGGCATAGGTTTCCATGTAACGCGGATTGATGAGCGAATCAAGCACGGCCCAGGCACCGCCACGCAGCTCGGCATTGGGAGGCAGATAGATTAGCACCGGCTTCTTGTATTCGCGCAGGCCGTCTACAATGTAGGCGCCAAATTTGACAATCTGCTCGTACATGTCCTTCATGCCGCCGGAGAAACCGCGCCAGTTGGCAAATATAATCAGCGGCAGCTCTTCGCGTCCGAAGTCCTTGATGGCCTGCGCGGTCTTGTACGATGAATCCGGGTACCATACCTGACCCGCCTGCTGCAGTGTCTTGGCCTCCGAATCCAAATTGGCAGGATCAGCGGGCATTTCCACCTCGACAGTGCGTGTCTCCACGGCAATAACACCGACAGGCACACCACCGAGACGAGCGCGTCCGGTAACTACGGTTTTTGCCCAGGGTGCCATGATTTCGCTCCAGGAGTCGCGATCAAAGAATCCGTTCTCCCAATCATTGTCATTGACGGGATTGACACGTCCAGCGAGCATCCAGCGTGGATCGTAGGGCGATTTGGTGGGCATAAAGTCAATGGGACGATCGACGCGATCGCTGGGCAATATAATGGGCAGATCGCATCCAATGTAAGCAGGCATGTAGGAGAGCCAGTCGAGTATGGTGTAGACACCGTCCAGATCAATAGACTCCGTTTTGTGCGAGACGCCATTGTTGTACATTATTTGAACGCCGCCGAGTTGATTATTCGAGGCATAAACCTTGCGGCCCAGCAACTAAAATCGCAAAGGGCGTTTGATAATTTAGCAAAAGTTGCTATAATTGGATAATTCACTACCATACCTTATTCAATGCGGCATAGCCAGTGAGTATAATATGCGAGTTGTCAATTTGAATGACACGCTGACCCAGACGGACCACATAGGAGCCAATGCCGATGGTGCGACAGGTGACCATAGCAATGGTCACAATCTCCTCATATGCCTGCGAAGTTTCGCCCGCAATGAGGCCGGCATAGCGCAGATTCTCAACGCCCAGGCCATCATCTTTGCCAATGATGTCGGTGATCTTGTAGCGCTGCTCGCCTTCATCCTCAATCAAAATGGCGCGCACTGAATTCAGATTTGCCACCTTGGCGTAATCTTCCGTGGACAAGTACAGATACTTGAAACCCTTGTCGGGCTCCTCTGGATCTTCCCATGCTATCCTAAACATTGCTTTCACCTCTTCGGCGAGGCCAATGCGTGCGCCGCTGTTAACGGATATATAGATCTGCCGAAGAGGAAGTGAGAGTTAAGACTGGGCTAAATATACATGTGTGAAAGTGGAGCTGCTTACCCTGGGCACTTTGAGCTGTCGTGCCAGCTGCGATGCCTTGGCAAAGAGCACATCCTCCTTAATGCCAAAGGAGCCAATCAGATAGGTCAGATCATTCGCAATGACAATTATCTCGCGACCAGCTGGATACTCGGGCGTGGCCAGCACAATGCGCCAAGCAACCATGCCGCACTAAAAACAGTAAGAGATTAGGAGATGAGTTGAGATAAAGGATTAAAACCGAATCTGATATAAGTATACTAATTTTTATAATACGATATTAAATTACTCATCGTAGCAAAATTTTCGTTTAGAGTTGTTACGTCCAATTTGTTTCTTAATTATTCATTACATATTTTACACCAGAAAACTTGTTCAAAAGTATTGCTAATGCTATTTTCAAACAAATATAGATACATCTATAAAATATGCCAAGGCTGCGAACCGGTCATGAACCGAACTTGGAGTTGCAGCTTATTTTCTAATGTGAACCGAGCCAGTCGTCAAAAAATTCTAAGACCTAAAATGTCTTTCAAATTTTATAATTTTCATTAGTTTTGGCGATTTCAAAATCAGGAGAATAATTATCAAGCTTTTGCTTAATTTGAATATAATATCGAAATATTTATGATTTCGGTTTTGGAAATAATTTTATTTCGGTTACTGTATCGGTTCTGAAATACCAGAGGTAATTACGTACATTATTCTCGCCGGGCAGTCGCTGCACCTCGATTAAACTGTCGCCCTCCAGAACCAACTCCTTGCACTCGATCAGAATCTTGTCGGGAATGCGTATATCAACGGTGGGTCGCGCGTTAGAGAACTCCTTCCAATGGCGTTCGGTCATCTGGCGGAACATGTCGGGCATATCGTAGACATAGGTGGTACCATTTGATTGCGCCTGGAAGCGTTTCTGCTGCAGGAAATCCTTGGTCATGTACGGCGTGGAAATTGGATGGCCATGCAGTGATCCTTGCTTATCGCCATAGGCCTTGAACTTGATCTATGGTAAGGAAGAAAGACAGGAGATCAGTTTATATATATAATAGGTAAAGTCCATTTGGGGGAGTCCACACTTACAATGCCTGTTTCGGGTTCGGTCTGCTCAGTATACATGGAGATGTCCAGGAAGTAACCGGAGTCGTTGGCTATGCAGAGACGCACTGCCTGCGTGGGCGATTGGGGCGACTGTCGGATGACCATCTTGAGCTCGGCTTGCAGGACGCGCAGCTTCCAGAGACGGGGACCATAGCGCATGATCATCTTTGTCACAGATTCTTCGATTTTCGCCGGATCCATGATAACAGTGGGCACAAAGTTGAGGAAGATGTGATTGCAGTCGGTGCGCTTGGCATGCGGATGCGAGAAGGCCACCTCCAGCTCATCCATGGCCTCCAGCAGGACGCGCTCACCCTCGTTTTGCAGATACTCAAACGAAGCCTCTTTGGTGATCAGATCCGAGTGTCGAATGATGGAACGTATGAAGAAGCGATAGTCGGTGACCTCCTGGCCCTTGGACACCTTGGCTCTGCCCAAATACAAATGCATCTTCTGATTGGCCGTGGGCAACGCCTCCAAATCATAGGTCTTCATGCGATTCAGCTCCAAATGGAAAGCCGATGCTGGCTCCAGATGCCGATAGATGCGATCCTCCTCGAATTTATCGCGTGCGCGATAGGTAAAGAACTTGGGGAACTGACGTTTCTTCAAGGCAGCGAATGTGATGCGTCGGATGCGTCGCTGGAAGAGCTCCTCATTGTGCTCGTTGCAGTAGTTGCCAAAGATCTGCGACATCTGTACATCATCCATTTCGCCGGTCTCCCGCACAGCGACACTGATGATGTGTATCGGTTCCGTCGATTTGGCCTCCTCGGCGGCATTAGCCCGCGTGATGGGATCGGAGAGTGAGACATTGATGGAGGTGCTGTGACGACTGTCCGAAATAGAATCCACGGCGTCCACAGCCTCCAATACTTTGGCACTGACCATTGCCGGCGACACGAAATCCTCGAGCAGATCGAGAATCTCATCGGAGTACATGGAGAAGTGTTCGAACGAATCAAATGCCGCAATGGCGCCAGTGCGCACAAAGGAGCTGCCCAGCGTCTCGGCGGCAGCCTGATCCAGTCCCTCCGGCGAGCTCATGCGCGAGAATAAACGATTCGGATGCGCCGTAGGTAGCAGGAACTGGAAATGGACGAGCGGCAGGCCACCGGATAGCTCGAGATGCTGCAGACAGGTCAGCTCATAGGAGGTATATGCTCGTCTCACATAAACCTCGAGGGCGGCATTGCAGACGGCGCGATTGGAGTGATAGAAAAAGTCATGGAGTATATCAAAGATCGAGGTCTCTGACTGAATCAAGCGCTGCAGATTCTCCGGATGGAAGTCATGACCGTACATATCGACAGCGGACAAAAAGATCGACTCCATTTGATTGTGGCGCAGCTCATAGGCCGGCTGATGGGCCGCAATGAGCACCTGGCGGGAACGCAATGCGACACGTGAATGCTCCGCTCGGTTCAGAGAGGTCAATTCACTCAGCGTATTGGCCAGCTCGTCGGTGAGGCCCGGTTCGTTGGCCCACAGATGATCGATGAGCAGTGTGACGAGCAGATTCTTTTTGGCCACCTGCGCGTGCGAGAATATCGTATTGACCACTGTCAACATATCATCCTTATTATGTTCCCGCACCAAACCAACGCACTTGTCGTAATGTCCATGCTGAAACTGTGATTCCACATCGTAATATTGCCGGAGCAGCTCATGGACAGCTGCCTTCATGCGTCCACGTATGCCGTTCCTGTAGCGCTGCACCAGCTGCACAATGCTCTGGGTGGTCAGGAAGAAGACATCACGATCGGCGCGCTTCTGCAGCGTTGCCGCATGGCTGTCAATGACGCTGGCAATTTGTTGCGAGGGAAACTGGGCCAGGACACTGGTGATGTTGCGCTCATAGAGCGTCATCAGTTTGCGAATCTTCTTCTCCACGGAGATGGGTATGCGCCCCGAAATGGAGGCAATCACTTCCTGCAGCTCCAGCAGCGGCAGCGACGGATCCCGGAGACTTTGCATGAACTTCTCAATGATGTCGCGCAGACGCTGAGCATTATACGGTTCTGGTAAGCAGTAACCGGCTAGCGTATTCTCCAGTATACTCTTATACGTATTGTGCACACGATGCAGTTTCTCGGGAATGGGCGCATTCTCGGGCTGTGGGAACTGACTCTTGCAGGGCTGCGCTTTGGTCACCAGCGAGGGATCATCGAGTTCCAGATGACCCAGCATGGTGCCCGCATCGAGCACAGCACCAGGGCGACGCAAAAAGGTGACGGTGCCGGCCTCAACGGAGGTCAGTGTCATGACCATTTTCATCACCTCAATCTCAGCAAACGCTTGACCCTTGGCCACATGCGCACCATCCTCCACAATCATATTGATCAGCTTGCCGGCGGAAGGACTGCGCAACAGGGAGGGATCATTTTCCTTCTCAAAGACACACGTCTGATTGCCAATCACGATACGATAGCGATCCACTTCCTCCTTCATATAGGTCGTATAGGAGGCGCCCTCTAGTGAGATGAGCAAACCACCATCCGACAGACGATGCACTTCGATCTCCTTAAATGAGTTATTCATCAGCAGGAAATAGGAATTAAGTCCGCTCTTTGCCGCCTGCACCTTGTAGCGCAATCCACCGTTGATCAGCTCCACATCCATAACATTGCTCAGCGTGTTGGCCGCCTGGATTTGACCCTTCTCCAGTGAGGTCTGGAAACTGGTGAATGCCTCTGTTATCTGGCGATCCGCAATATGCAGCGCTCCACACATCACTCCCAACAGGATGTCCGGCTTCTCAGACTGCATACGCTCAGCAATTAATGCATCCAGCCATGCGGTGTCTATGCTATTTTCCAGGAAACGATTCGTCTCCAGCAGCGTTATCAGATACTCCACAGTAGTTCGGAAATCACCACGAATGGAGAGCTCTTTCAGAGCAATTACAAGATTCTCGCGTGCCTGTTGACGGTTCTCGCCCCAGGAGAAACAATGACCAAACTGAGAGTCGGCGAACTCGTGCAATCCTCCAGAGGCGGCCACA